>JAZHRO010000049.1:32430000-33738333 GCA_037157565.1 Thalassia testudinum
GGTAGCTCAGCCTACTCATGCTCACTCACGCCCGCAGCTGGCTTTGCTAGCGCGCAAAGAATTAGCGACGGCTGTAAGCGTCGCTGTAGGTCCAGCTCATTCGTCGCTGTAGGCCAGCTCATGTGTCACTGGCACGCGCAGTCTTCTCTTTGCCACGCGCGCGTGCACGCTCATGCACTGGTGCTACACTATACGCATGCACGCCTACGTGCGCATGCGGTGGTGCATGCGTGCACTGGGCGGCCTGGGCTATGCTACGTGGAATAATCTGGGTCATCCATCTTCTTTTTGTTGTACGGGCTGCTACAGAGGTCGGATTGAGTCGATTTTTGTGCAGTTAGGCTGCAATCGTCAACTCGAATCCATCCGCACGATCAGATTTGTCATTTGAAGCTCTGAATTATGTCACCTAGTCCCTTAGCCGTTGATCTTCCTCGGACTGCATATGGTGCTACGGGACTCCGATCGAGGTGATTTCAATGGCGTTGGACTCCGATCGTCGTCTTGATTAGATTCGTATAGTCGGATCGTCAATCTGAGGCTCTGAAATAAATATCCTTCTCTCCTGACCACAAAAGGACGCAATTAACCTAAATTATATACAACTACTCTAAATGCAGAATGATGCATGCTATGCAATATTTATAACATGAAATGCAAATTTAAGCCTAGGAACGTGCATGAATAGGCATTTTACCCTCAATAAATGTGTTTACATCATGCACCAATGGAGAAGACGAGGGATAGAAGGTGTGATGGACCTAATCAAGACGCAAATATCTTTGGATGACTATAGAGGTTCAGGGCAGATGATACCCCTAGATCAGAAAGTCGTCCACCTGAGAATTACCTGGGCAGCCAGGAAGGGAGAGTCCCATAAAGGCCCTTACACAGTGAAGCATCGCCACGGGTTACAGGGTTTCCCCCACCTGACCTTCCTTATCACTGAGGGTCCAGGTAGACCAGAATGGATAACTTGACCTCTTAAGTCTACAAATTTTAAGTTTAGAGTGTGGGTGCTTAGGATTTCACTTGAACTTTAAGAAGTTTTTGCGAGTGGTAACCTAATTTGAAGATTAGTTGACCCTGCAAAGTAGGTCAACTTTACCTGATTTGTCCTTGCTTATTAAGTCCTACTCTTTAGGATTCAAGTGAGATTTAGAACTTGATTCTTAGGGTTTGCTTTTTAGGTAAGTTTAGTTAAGGCTTAAGACACACAGTTTGGGAAGATTGAATCTTTTTTAAGCAAGTGTGTCTCTAAAACCCTAAAATGGAAACCCTAATTGGGTCTAATTGGTTAATCAATTAATTCCAAATCTGGCACCTAGGGCTCAATCAAGAAAGTGGTAGCCCTAGGTGTCTTAAATCCCTAAATAGGTGCAAGAATCAGGTTTTGGAATATTTCTAAAAATGAATCAAATCAGGAAACTTGTGATGATTAATCTAAAAGTAGAATGCAAGTTGGTCCTAATTGATTTCCTTGTTTAGATTTTCATAATCAGGGGCTTAATGAATATGGATTTGTGGTTTACCTACCCCTGAAGTGGCTGTTGTGCGGCTGAGCTTGCTCCTTGGCTAAACTCCTGCACAATCACAATCAAAAGAGATAAATCAAGTTAGTATCAAGTCAGGAATCGTAATCAAGAGATCAAATTGCACGTTGCTCCCCAGCAACGACACCAAAATGTTTGCCGCTCTGAATCAGAGTTTAAAATTGATATGTTGTTGTATAGTCGATAAAGCGTGAAAACAAATAAAATTTATACTCAAATAGAAATCCAAGGTCGAATGTAGGGAGCAATCAACAATTCAATCACAAGATCACAATTCTAAGTTATAAGCAATTGCAACCAGATTTGATTCGAAATGATATATCAATAATTTCAAGTAACAATATGCAAAAATGATGGGTTAAAATGGTGATTTGAATCACCAATTAACCCTTAAGCTCAAGTATCTCAAATAAATGAACAGTGAATCCAACCAAATATTCCACATCAGTGAAGTACCTCAATAATGCAATAGTGGCTTAGAATAAGCAGTAGAGGCACAGGCCTCTCTTTTCCTTCAAGCCTCTTGGGAGAGTCACAAACACAACACAGCAGCACAGAGGTAAAGGCCTCTCAAATTCTCTAAGTGCAGAGAGCAGTAGAGGGCAAAACCCCCCCTCCTCTCTCTCTTTCTTTCTCTTCTTTCTCTCTCAAAATCAGGTGAACCAGACCAGACACGGGTATCTGGAAAATCGAACCAAGCCCAAACCTGCGTGGCATGAGCGTGGGAGAAAGCGTGCGTATGCGCATGTGTGAGCGGGGACCTCACCCCCTGTGCGTGCTGAGGCAACGAGCTGTAGGCACTTTTTGCTTTTGTACGCTGTGGAGAACTCCTCACTCTACGATGTGGGACTACCCCACAAAGTCTTCTTTGCGTGCGAGCTACAGGCAGTGAAGGCTCTAATTAAGGTCAAAGGAGCACTTGGTCGCCTCAATTGACGACCTAGGAAACTTCCTAGAGCTGGGTTGCAACACATCGGAGCAACAACGAGGAAGAACTCAACTTGAAGACGTTGGACGGAGATGGAGAAGGTGGTGTTGGTGGCGGAGCTTGAAAGAGCGATCTTCGTTTTCGTTGAAAACTTTAGCATAAAATGTCGCGTCGTTGTATTCAGTTGCGTGGTAGAAAATCGCTTTTCAAAACATTTAATTCTCAAAATCTAACCATGAAAATAGTTAGGTCGTCTCCACAGGGAGGAATTAGCCTATTTAAACTAGTGAATCATGTCTTGTTTATTCAGGAATCTCAATGCGTACGCATACTAACTAGTGCATGTGTTTTCAACATAATTTCTTGATTTAAAGAATTAATCAATAATGTAAGGGTGCACATGCAAAATCACCACCAATGAAATACCTGAATTGTGATCTTAATACCAACAAGCATCATCAAATTTAATTAAATCAGAATTTGTTCCCTATAACAAATATACATACTTGCTCATTCATGAGATGAATTTGACTGTATGCAATTCAATTAGAATTGAGGGACATGCATGCAAATTTTACTGTAATATATTAAATCAGGAAAATAAATGAATAGTGCATCCAACAATGGCATGATTCGTAAATATTAATGCAATCAAAAATAGAGGAATTTCCTTCTCTCCTCTCGCCCGCGTGGAGTGGCTGTCGGCCGACTGGAGCTCAGTGGCGGTGTGTGGGAGAGAGACGGTCGCGATGGCAGTGAAGGGGAGGGTAAAGGTGACCGGACGTGGACGGATGGTGAAGGAGAATGCCGGTGACTGTAGGTGACACTTGCAGGCGTCGTGGAGGGCAGCTGGTGAGCACACGAAGGTTGTGGGCATGAGATGAAGATGACGGCGAGGTTGACGGTGAGTGTGGTGGCCGAGAAGCCCCCTACCAATGGTGGGTGTGCGACGTGGTTTGGGTTCTTTTATTGAGTTTCAGGTGGCCCGTTGGGAAGGAAGATGAGGACGATGAAGAAGAAGAAGAAGATGATGAGGAGGAGTCAGTGGTGTTGGTTGCGGTGAGAGGAGGTGAGGGCGAGGACAGTGGTGGGGGTGGCGATGGTGATGAGGGCTGTGTGAGGTGGCTATGGTGAGGGGGTGAAACGTGGGTTCTTTGGAGGTTGAAGAAGATGAGGGAAACGAAGAAGAAGCTTAGGCGTGAGAGAGGGCATGGAACGTGGTTTGTCTATGGGTTTTTGTGGTCGGGTGAGGACGGCTGATGGTGGTGCATGTTGCCACCATGTGCCACGACAAACGAGTGAAGCGTGGATTCTCTGCAGGTTACGGTGCTCGTGGATCTCCACAGTGCTCGCTGGTCCCATGGTGCACGCCTCCTTCATGGTGGAGAAGATGGGAGAGATAGTCCCCGCTAGGGTGAAGAGAAGATATCTCGTATGGGTTGTACTGTGATTGGAAAAAGGAGCGATGTGGAGTGGGTAGTGCGTTAGGATGAGGGATGGGAGTTGCTGCGAGGGGGAAGGCGATGCATGAGGAGGGGGCGCACTGCTGGCCTGTGTGTGTGCAGTCGTGCGCGTGCGTGAGAAGAGGTTTGGTTTATTCAAAATATAAAATAATTATTTATATACAATAAGTTATAAAATTCACTAGATATATGCAAACCTAAGTAATGACGCATGCAATTATTTTATGACCTAATGTAGGTATTAACGAATATAAAATACAAGAATAAAGTTAACTTAGGCATAACAATGAGTCCATTAAAATGGACTCATCAGAGCTCCAACGGCAACCTAAAATGCAGAATACGGGCTAAACGCCCCAATCAATATGCTTAGGAGGATCACCATGCGAAGGCAAGTTCGTCTGTGGTGGTTGTTTGGTGAGTGCGTGAGTGTGGAGGGCTGACGGAGTCAAAGAAGGTGTGCGAAGGAGGTGAGTTAGGTGGAATGCTTTGGTGGATGAAAGCCCAAATTAGAAGAGGGCTTTTGACAAGTGTGGTGCGATGAAACTTGTGGAGGTGGTGCGGGGTTGTTTGGTGGACTACGGAGGCCAGGCGAACTCACCGAAGTTCTGTCAGCCGTGAAGAAGATGAAGTGTGGGAGGGCGGTACGGCGATCGTGAGTGACTTGTGTGTAAGTGAAAAGAAAGTAGGCGGAGAGAAGAAGGAATAGAGCTACTTAGAGGGGAAGGAGATAGGAGGAGGGCTTCGGTTGTGGCTGACTGGAGCCGGAGAAGGAGATAAAGATGGCGAGGCGACGATGGCGAATGAGGCAGAGGAATGCTCTCCCTTTGACCAGAGAGGTGTGTGAGGAAGAGAGGAAGATGGTGGCATTTCCAATTTGATGGTTTGAAGGTGCGGAGGAGCAGGACGGAGGGTATCGCCGAAGCAAGGATATTTGGTGGCTGGAGAGGGTAGATTAGGGTGATTTGGCTCGCCAAAACTTGCTAAAGAGGTGAGGAACTTGATGTAGGACCATTTATAGGCCATAGAACGAAGTTCTAGGCTTGGAAAGCAAGATTGCGAATTCCAAGCTTTTCACTCAAGCTGGATACCCTTCCAATCAAAGAGTTCACATGAGCTTTTGGGAAGGAGTTGAGATCCAAGAACGACTTTATTTGGAAGGGAATTTCACAAGTAATCTCCAGTTCAAATTTGGGATTGTTTGGCTGAGAATCGAGCAAGAAAATCTTGTTCAAATCTCAGCGGAGCTCAACGTGTTCACACCAATGATGGAAGGGACCTAAATGTGAATTCGATGAAAAAGTTAGGGACTATTTGTAAAGAATTCAAAAAGTTAAGGGCCATTGTGTGATAACAAGAATTTGTCTGGACTGGAATGCAAACTAGGTCAAGGTGATCTCTGATTGGGACCAAATTTTTTACAAACCTAATTTGAATCCAAGGAACCTGATGGTGAAGTCAGATTTAGGTTTTGGTCAAGTTGGACTGGGTTAATTGCATAGAAACCAAAATTAGGGCAACTGTCTGTTTAAGACTCTATTTTAGGTCAAAATGGGTTGAGATGGTCAAATAAAGGATGGAAAACCCTAGAGAATAATTTTCTATGATTTTTAGAAGGTTTATATGAATTTTATCCTGACCAGAACCCCAGTTAATTAAGCGGGTCTACTTTTTAGGGTTTCAGATGTCCATTAATTCTTGAAATGCATGAAAACTTGTTTCTGTTTGCATGGACCCACTTATTAGACATTAATGACCAAATGACCTTTAATAAACCTCTGGCTTACCCTGTGGTTATTCTGTATTTATGATAAGATGGTAAAATTGCATAAATAACCCTATTTTCATCTTTTCTTCTCAAAATAGAATATTAAGCACTTAAGACCCTTTGAAGGTTATGTAGGAGCTTTTATTGACTTTATCAGACCAAATTAAGCTAGTTATGGCTCATGATGGTGTTCCCATCAAGTATCTAGGGTCGTGTAAGGGGGCAATTGCTAGTTATCAAAATGATATTCTCTCTCGCTCTCTTAAATCTTCTTTGTTTGTCTTTGTAGGGTTTTTGTAATTTTTAGGGTTTTTAAAAACTCAGGTAACGAAATGTGAAGTGCGCTTAAGTAAATAGAGTCCTACCTTTCTAAGCTCACCCTAGGCAAGTGCACCTAAGGTAATTAGAAAGGTAGAGTGGGTGCACGAAAAACAAATAACTTAAAGCTTGAAATTAAAGCACACTAAATAATGAAATGTACTTGATTGATTAAGCTAAGATGTCTACAACTACTTGGGGAGATCATTTGTGTGGAGGAATCCCACACAACTAATCCCCAAGTAGAGGAATGCTTCTATAGAAATAAAGACAAAGAATACAAAGAAGTATTCTTGCTCCAAGTGTGGCTGCTCCTGGACTTGAAGAGGATTCCTCCTTGCTCCTTGAAGTGCTCCTCCTATCTCCTCCTAGGGTGGACGTCCACCACCCTTATCCTCCTTACTTAGCCGTCCTCCAAGTTGATGCTCCTTGGCTTGGGCACAAGGAAGGAGAAGAATGGAGTGTAGAGACTACAATGGCATGGTAGGGGACTCTTGTAATGTGCATGTTCAAACTCCTTCTTCCTTAGCCTTTAATGGTGATTTAGGTAGAAGAAATTGTGTAGTCAAGGGTTATTCTAAGGTGGTGGTAATGGGGATACTATATAGAAGTGTAGGAGGGTGATGGTTATGGTATGTTTGAAGGGAAACGAAGGGGTGCATGGATGTTTTTGGAGAGAAAAATGGGAGGGAAATGAAGAGTCGCCTTTGCTGATAGTTATGTGATTTTTGGAGGGAAAAAGGTGGCACCACTTATTGGTGGAGGTGAGTAGAGTAGGGAGCTAGGTGGAGGAGAATAGAAGGTGGACTTTGGAGCTAGCTTACCTAGCTAAGGTTAGCTAGTAGCTAGTAAGAACTAGGATTAGGTATGAAGAGCTGACTTAAACTGGAATATCCCTTCATGAAGCAGAGAAAAGTTGATGAAGAGCTACCTGTGAACTCAGCAACCAGCTTACCTAGCTAGTTCTTTGCTAGTAGCTAAATTAAGTAGGGTTTAGTTGAAATGAGTTGATTTCAGCTTGTCTGGAGCTAAGGTGAGCTTGGGATGACTTGCTTGAGGACTCCTTAGCTAGTTTAGCTAGCTAGTTCACAATTAGTAGCTAAGCTTGAAGGAGTTGAGCTAAACTGAGCTTCTCAAGTTGGAGATGAGTTGGACTGCTACTGATTGATGACTCTTCAACTAGCTTATCTAGCTAGTCCAAGACTAGTATAAGCTTCATGGAATTAAGTTGCCATGAGCTGGAGGAAGCTAGAGTTGAGCTGGATTCAGCTAAGATGAGCTGGAATGAGTTGGGATCCAGCTGGCTGAGACTTCTATCTTCTTCTTGTCATTTTTTCTTTCACATTGTCAAGGTTTAGTTGATTTCTATTGTGTCCTCACCCCTGACAAAACAAATGAGACGTATCAATGCATAAAATGATGAGAAAACTAATAATGCATGCCTAAACCCAAAATGCATGTAAATGCCTAAATGCAACCTAATACCATAGTGCGAATGCAAAAACCCTAGGAACTAAGTATGATTTTAGCCTAAGAATGATGATAAACTGATGTTTATCACCTGTCCTATAGGTTAGAGAATGAAATTCAGGTTAACTCACTTGAACCACCCTATTTTGTTTGGCAAGTAGGTATTAAGTCAAAATTTTTAGGGTTCAAATGATCTTATAGCCTTAATTTTAGGGTTTGAATATTTAGATCAATTCAAATAAGGGCTTAGGTTGTACACAATGCGGGAAGTTATTTCCATTAATGCTTGCAAAAGAGTACTAGCACTCCAAAAGCCTAAAGTTCAAAACACTAATTAGCTCTAGATTGAGTCTAATTTAATTCAACTTAAGCTGCACCTTGGACTCAAACAAGAATGTAATAGCCCAAATGTGCTAAGTAAATTAAGCACAAGTCTCTAATAGGCATAGGAATTTTAGGATGTGTGTCCTTAACCAATCAGCTTCTTCAAGATATAAGCTCACAAAGATTCGAGAAATTCTTGCCACAAATGATATTATCTAAGAAAATAAGGTAAGGTTGTGTTCGGTGTGTAAATCATGTTTTAAATGATTATTTAGTTGTAGTATAGCATGAAAACACGTTGACAAGTAAATTTATAAAAATCGGTGAGTACTGGGTCGTTCAAAGGGAGGCAATCACAATTTATGTAGAAGCTTTTCAATAAAACTTGCTATAAACAGATATTTATATATGTATATATGTATACGAATCAGATGTACATTCAGAAGATCAGAATTTTATTATAATTAGATAGAGTTTTCACAATAGAGAATGCTACTAGAAATAGATAAATAAATAGCTAGAGAGAGAGATAGAGAGAGACAAATGGAGAGATAAAAGGAGTAGAGAGACGATGCCGCTTGTAGGATGCTTGTGCGAGATGCAGCAACACCTCAGATTCTGAGCACCGAGATGAAGGTCGAAGTAGAGTTGCAGAGGGACGAAGAATCGTAGAGAAGGTGGAAGAGATGTCTGGAGTTCATAGTAGGAGTTGATGGAAGAGATGGAAGAGATGATCCATCCAAGGGGGCTTTGGCCTTCTTTTAAAATTTTTATAAAGGGAAAAAAGGGTATTTTGGCCCTCTATCTCGTGCAACAACCTTAGGATTAATCAAATCCATCGATTGGGAGATCAATGGACTTGATTAGGCCTCAAAACTCCTTCAAAATTACCTTCTATGCTCGGGCTAATCCTGGTGACGACATGTGGCACTTCCGTGGCCCTTGGTCTGTGATCGAATGCTCCCGCTCGCTCCTCGCGCTCCCGCTTCAATTTCACACTTGCCACTCGCTCAATTTGAGTGCCTCATCCTCAGCTGTTTAATCTTACGAACGGACAGCTCACGCATGTGTGCCTCGCCTTTGCGTCAAAGAAGCTTGTCTAATTACGCATGGGTTCCCATGTCTAGCTGTGGCGCACTTAGATTGTGCCACACGGTCGCATCCACGTGCTTCGCTTGCCATCCAACGAGCAATAGCACCCACGCCTAACGTTCTCCTGATTTCTCGCATGGCACGGATCGAACGTGCATCACTTGCTTGTGAGTGAAGGTGCAAACCGCTGCGCTACTCCTTCATTTTGTTGCATTTTTGTTTTAAGGAAACCTATTCTCGGCCATTGGATGAAGATCCAACGATCGAGATCTTTCCTTTGATGAGGCGCGGTTGATGGGAAACGTGGTGCACTCGTGGCTGTTGGATGAAGATCCAACAGCCCACAGTGCGTGAGGGTGGCCTTCTCAGATGGGGAGGCAATGAGGGGGCGACTGTGATGGCACCACGTGGAGCCATCATGGCCGTCCATCTTCTTTTCCTTGTATCTGGTGATGTAGACCTCCGATCGGGTTGATTTTTGTGCCATTGGACTACAATCGTTGATCCGGATCTATCCGTGTGGTTGAATTTTTCATCTAAGGCTTGTATCTTTGTCCTTTGGCTCCATGATCTCCATTCTTTTATGGACTACACAAGATGCCCTAGTTGTCTGATCAAGACGATTTCGAAAGCGTTGGACTCCCATCGTCGTTCTAATCAGATCTGTCTGGTCTGATCTGTCATCCGTGGCTTCAAATCATCTATGATTAAAATCATCTCTCATTAGTACATAAAATGACGATATTATCTATATGACTAATAAACTAGCTATTTTGCAAATTACGATGCCTATGAATGCATTATTCCTAAGTTATGCTTAAATCTAGCTTAATTTAGGTGATTTAGGTTGTATGATTGCTGTGCAATCACACCCCCATGCCTAATTCTTGCTAGTCTTTAGCAAATGCATGACTAAATGCAAAGTAGTCCTACATGACAGATTTCTATTAAGAGTTTGACTAGAGATTTATTTCTTTTGTTTTCATCCAAAATATTAGAAATCCAGATAATCGTGAATGTGTTTTATTGTAGCCTATGCAACGGATCTAAGTGAAAAGTCAATCCACATCTAAAGCTCGTACTTGACCCTTGGTAAAAAGCTATTGGGATAAGCAGACTTCTCCCCTCAGGGTTATAAGATAATGTTTATGCAGATCGGTCATGTTTTAACAGTTAGTTGCGCCGTAGTATAGGTGACCAAGTGTTGTTAACAAATAAAAATTTATTACTTGAAAACATAAGTATCCGAGGTCGAATATAAGGAGCAAATGGAATTTATTCACTAATCTCAATAATGTAATTGAACACTTAATTACTCAAAACTTAATTCAAAATATAAATGCAAGAATTTGAGTCAAATGTGGCAAAAATAGAGAAATTGGACGTCTGATCATGGGATCAGACGTCTTAAAAACATATTTTCTCTCTTATTTCTTCTCCTGTCTACTTCTTGTTCTTCTTCTTCTGACTTTCTTTCTCTAATTTTCCTCTTTTTCTTCTGTTCTTCTTTGGCCGTGTGCTTCTTCTTCCTTATTTCTTCTCTGCAGTGTCTTTCTCCTTTTCTCTACGGGTCTTCTTCTTCTTTCTTTGGCTCTTCTTCCCTTGGCTTCAACTTTTCTTCTTCTTCTTCTTCTTCTTCTTCTACTGGTCTCTCCCGTTCTTTCTTTCTTCTTCCTTCTTTAGCCTTAGATCTC
The DNA here is from genome assembly GCA_037157565.1 of Thalassia testudinum. Lineage (NCBI taxonomy): Eukaryota > Viridiplantae > Streptophyta > Magnoliopsida > Alismatales > Hydrocharitaceae > Thalassia > Thalassia testudinum. The sequence goes on from JAZHRO010000049.1 coordinate 32,440,611, forward strand.
TTACTTCCTCTTCTCTTTGGCTTCGCCTCTTCCTTCTACCTTGTCTTTCCTTCTCTTTTTCCTCTGCGAGTCTTCTTCTTTCTTTAACCTTCCTTCCTTCTTCTTCCTTTTGCAACTAAGTGTCAACTTCACTTCAGCTATGCCTTCCTTCTCCTTCTTCTTCCCTGTACAAACTGAAGAGCAAAACCTACCCCCCTACCCACACCCATGTCTCTCTTTCTGTATATCACTCTTCAGTATGCTCTCCCAAAGCCAGGTAATCGGGTTAGGTCACGTGCCTGGGTCCAGGTGCACCGGCATGGGTGTGGTACGCGAGGAGTGATCGGTAGGCTAGTCGGGTCGGGTTGCTAGGTCCATGGGGAAGAATATTGTGGACGAGGTGTGATAGGTGAGGGACCTCACCCCATGTGTGTCTCGAGGCGAAGAGACTAAAACACAAAATCAATATATTGCACGCACTTCACTCAAATGTTTACGAGGTGGGACTAATGTCCCACCCGCTTTTGCTCGCATGCCCGCAGGAGCTCTTTCTTCCAATTGCTGCAGCTGCAACCCTCGTAGCGCTAATTTCCTAGACAGTTGAATGCACGAGACTACCCCAAGCCTTCTGGACCTGGGACCTTGAAGTGCTTCAGCCTGGAGCAAGCTTGTGACCTTCTCGAGCCGTCACTAATGGCGGATGGTGCTCAGATCTTGCACGACACAAAAGGAGCCTTGTGGCTCTATTAGACCACAGGAGGACCTTCGTCGTGTCATGGAGAAGGTGAGGCGGTAGGTGGCAGGCCGTAGGGTGGCCTAGGCATGCGTGCCTAGGTCGCTCTGTGGCTGGGTTTATGGGTTAGGTCGGGGGGCGTTTGTGGTGGTGTAGACGGTCTGTGAGTGGGTGGATGATGTTCAGTGGACTGTGGTGAAGTCGTGAGGTTGGTGGCGAGATGTGTGGAGGTGTGGAGCGACGGATGCGTCTTGCCGGAGGCTGGAAGGAGAGGGGGAAGATGGCGGTGGACAGTGGCTGTCGAGGGGTGTTTTGTGAAATAGGTTGAGGGGAATTGAAGAGGGGATAGAGACGAGTGGTTCTAACCTAATTAAGTGGACGAAGGGGGAGAGAGGGCGGCTGGCAGTACTTGCTGTCGTCGGAGAAGAAGGCGTCCAGCAGAGGAAGACAGCGGCGACGATAGGGCTAGGGATGCTTGCACGGGTGTTGCGCGATGCGGAGGAGGATGGTGAGGATAGCTCTGCCACTGGTATTGTGGTAGAGCGACGAGAAAGAGGAGGGAGGCTGGTCGAAGCTCGCTGGACCACTTGGCCGGAGGAGAAGAAGAAATTGAGATGGAATTCTGGCCAAGTCGAGCTGAGGAGGTGCGGCCGAGGTTGGTGGTCATTTTATAGTCGTTGGCAGGGACTCCTATGCTTGGAAGACAAACCTCCAAGCATAAGAGACCTCGCCGGAGATGGAATCAGTTAGAGACCCAAATCTCTCGTGCATTCACACGAGAGATTGGGTACAAATCAGAGAGTAGGATCACGCTCAGATGGAAGGGAATTCCTCAGAGAATCTCCCTTCCAAATCTGGGAGATCTCTGAGGAATCAGGGAGTATTCCCCCTCCATTCCTCGTCGGAGTAGGATTTCTCCCCATTAATGGTGGAGGGACCTATTTGTAAGAGTGGAGAGGAAGTTAGGGGCGTCTGTGCAATGGTTTTCAAAAGATAGGGACCAAAATGTAATTGGGTGTACTAATTTGCAAAGTACGTCAAGATGACCTCCCCTTAGGTCTCGGTACAAACCTAATTTGGACTTAAGGAATCCAATGGTGAAGTTGGATTTTAGGTTTAACCATGTTTGACTGGACATTTTGAATAAAAACCTAAATTAGGTCAATTAATGAGCTAGGACCCCAATCTAGGTCAAAATAGGCTCCAAAGGCCAATCTGAAGGTTCTAAACCCTAGGAGATATTTTTCCATGAATTTTAGAGGGTTTAGTTGATTTTTATCCTGACCATAACCTTGTTGAATTAAGTGGGTCTGCTTTAGGGTTACAGAATGTCATTTAATTCCTAGATTGCACATGAACCCATTTCTGACTGAATCAACCCACTTTTTATCTTATTCAGGCCATTTGACCTACATTTTGCCTCTGATAAATCCCGTTTATGTACTGCAATGGTAAATTGCAGTTTTAACCTTTATTTCATGTTTTCTTCTCAAAACACTTATTCCTTGAATTAAGCCCTTCTCCAGTTATGTAGGAGCTCTTATTCTCTTTCTTAGGTCAAAATGAGCAAGTTAGGGCTCATGATGAGGCTCTCATCAGATAATCTATAAATTCAACCCCAGTATTTTGTCTTAAGGAGAAAATGATTAGAGTCAAGTGAATTTGTATTTGGTGGCTTACACTCATCTGGTGCTACATATAAACTAGTACTTTAGAACCTAGATTTCCAGATTATGAAATAATTCAACTCAAGAGAGGCAAGAAACTATGCTCTCTTTAGTTCCTTTGTACCCATTCTCTCTCTTTCTTTCTCCTTTTTCTTTTTCTTATGTTACCTTTTCTTTCTTTTTGAGCTCACAATCTCACCAGATTTATCAATATATTTGGTGGTCTCTCCTGAAATTAACACTTTGATTAGGTTCTGATAACTCTACGACTAAGCCAAAATTCCTTAGCCCGTATTTAGGTGTCCAGAAATATAAAAAAGTTGGTCAAGGCTGTATTTGGTGGATCGTAAGGGTGGTAGGTATTGTTGCCTCATTACATTTGAAATAAATTCTAACTTATAAACTTATTTTCTTTTTTTTCTAATAATTTTTTTTATTTTCTATGTATATATATTTTTTTCTCTTTTTTTTTCTTTTTCTCCTTTTTTTTCTTTCACATCCAAATATCTACTAACGCAACATAGTATCACATATGAGCTGTTATTTACGAAGCATTATTTACGATTAGGGGTGTTCAAGAGGATATCGGGTGGCTTATTTGGTGGAAGTGCCCATTCTCTACATCGGGAAAGAAATGGATAGGATAGTGCATTAAGACCCTCCTTCAGCCGAGGATTCTGTAAAAGACGGTCGTGATCATCCAACTTAGTCCTAGTTTTATCAGAACCCGCTTTCTGTGTATTTGCCTTATTTGGTGGCTCTCAAGAGATTCGCACTAAGAACTTGTATGCAGAAATCGAGAGCGAAAACTATGCCTAACTTCAAAGTATAATTATCTCATTATCCAGAGTTTAAGATTCCTCATACTAGACTTAGATCACCAGTAGACTTTCTACTCTCACCTCACACTTGTTTTGTGGATCTATTAAAAGATAGTTTTCCTGACTCCCTAATTACTGTCCAAGCGTTTAGGAGAAGCATTGCTTCTTCTCGACAAACTAAAGATGTTTATTGGTCTTCACAGAGGATCCATTGCAAATTCTATGTGTAAGTGTGAAATTGTACTGGATTCTAAACTCAGGAATTAACTTAAGAATAAATCCCTAATAAAATCTTAATAAAAATTCTTTTTGCCTTTTTTTGTTTTTGACATAAAGGTAAGACATGCAATGTACACACCCCCATGCCTATTCATTACAATGTCCTCATTGAAATGTATGCATGAAAATCAAAATATAATAAGCAAGAGGAGGGGATATCACCTGACTATGCTTGTTGGTCCTGGTCAGCATGGATACAGAGGATGCAAAACTACCTGTAAAGAATACTGGTTGCCTCCCAGCTAGTGCTAAGTTTAATGTCATTTGCTAGACTTAAACCCAAAAATATGTCATTCAATATTGTGAGTTAAGAGGAGAAGTAATAACAGTTGCAGGGGAATTTAAGATTAGTAGAAAGATATGATCATTTGATCCCAGAATCAGTAAACCACAAATGTGGACCAGCTGATGATGCAGCCTTATTCCAAAGAGTCTTTCTAATTTGGAATATGAAATAGGGTCGGGTAGATGAGGTTCAAATTGCAGAGCCTGTCTGTCAATCCAATTCCACAAATCAAGAAGAGGTGGTATAGGGTCTAGATTGAAATCATGATTTAGAATTATATCTGGTTCTGAATCAGAGTAATAAGGGTCTTCATAATGGTAGTTGATATCAAAAATTATAAGTTCTCCAGGCTTTGGGTCATATGAGGATAGGGGTAGAGTTGTGTGGAATTCATCAAAATCTTCATCAAAAACTTCCTCTTCCTCATCCGAAGTCACTTCTTCTGAGTCAAGCCATCCATTTGAACCAGTTGACTTAGAAGTTTTTCCCCAGTCCATTATGTGTTGAACTTCTTCTTCTGGGGTTACTTCCTAGTTCATGTCCTTAGATTGTCCATTTTCTTGAACTCCCTCAGAATTCAAAAGTGATTGAATTTCAAGGTGGATGTATTGAGGATTCTTTATATTATCATCTTATTCATCATAAGTTACCCCAAGAGCTTCTCAATCTCACTAATGTCCTGTTCAATTTGATTTTCCATGGGAGATGGTAGATCAGAATTACCCTCGAGTACATCCCCTTCTTTCTCTTCGTGCTGGTCTTGAGCTTTGGCAGGATTCAGATCATCCTTAGTGTGAATTGCCAAAACTTGTTCAATTGTTCCTACAACCTCAATGGAACCACAATTCACCTTATTCTTTTGGGAAGTTTTAAAGATATTGACTTGACAATTTTTCCTTCCAGAGGTGATGTGCATAATCCCCATCTCACAGTTGATTAGAGCCTTGGCAGTGGCCAAGAAAGGTGTCCCTAAGATTATCGGGGTGTGGTTCAGGTTTTCTGATGCCTCCATATCTAGAACAAGGAAGTCCACAGGGTACTCAAAATCCCTCACTTTTATAATCACATTCTGCAGAAGGCCCTTCGGAATTTTGGTTGACATATCAGCGAGCTGAAGGGTCACTTCAGTGTGTTGCAAGGGGCCTAAATTCAACTCTTCATATAATTCTGTGGGAATTAAGTTGATGGAGGCACCAAGGTCCAGTAAGGCACGATCTAGGATGAATCCATCTATTTCACATGAAATTAAGGAGGTCTCTTAATCTTTCCTTTTAGGAGGGAGCTTATTTAGGATGATGGCACTGGCTTGTTCAAAAATCACTACCCTTTTTGATGATTTGGCCTAGTATTTTGGTGTGCATAATTCCTTCAAAAATTTCACACAAGCTGGGATGTTCTCAATAGCCTCAAGGAGTGGTATATTTACCTGGACTTGCTTTAGAATCTCAAGCCACTCCTTAGATTGATCAATTTTCTTTTCCATAGGTTTGATCAAGGCTTCAGGAAAAGGTGCTTGAGAAAAATCATGAGTATTAAAATCCTAAGTCATGTTTTCAAGATTAGCTTGGTCTCCCAGGTCAGATTCAGGCTCCTCAAGATCTTGATAAGATTTTGATGTAGAAAGATCTTGGATTTGTTTCCCACTTCTCAAAGTGATAGCATAGGCATGTGCATTAGGGTTAGAAGGGTAAGGTGGGTTCTGCAAAATGGGTTGAGCCTAGGTTGGGTTAGGGTTAACAAAGCCTGGTGGGTGCTGGGGAGTAGGCTGAATTAGGTGTGCTTATTGCTCCTGTGTGTTGTGCTAGTTAACCCTATTGAAGTTCTTTGGGTTTAGGATGGGTTGGGATGACAGCATCCCATGTTGTTTAGCATCTACTAGCTGGTCCAATCATCCCATCAATTCTGTCCTCAATTGATTCATTTCTTATGCCTCAGATACATTTCTCTCATTTCTTTGAGGACTAGACTCAGATCAGAGGGCTGGTTTTTCTGCGTAGGTTGTGGTTGATATGTGCGTGGTTGTGTGTACCTACTAGGTTGCCCATAAGTGTTTGGCTTAGTCGAGTTAGGACCCTGGGCGGGTTTCTGACTTGACCAAACAAAATTAGGATGGTTACACCATCTAGGGTTGTGAGTGTTTGAATAAGGCTCATTTCTAGTGTAACCCTGGAGTGCATTCACATCCTCAGGATAAATAGGCATCGGGCTGCCTAGTTCAGAATTCGAGGACATCAAGGTCCCTCCTTGGTACTGAGAAAGAGATGGGTCCAAGTATAGTTGGCTCATAGGTGGAGCCATGGTTAGGTCATTGATGTTGTGCATTATTTCTTGACCTAGAAGGTTGGGGAGTTGGTTGTGGGTTAACATAGGCACTCCTTGGGTAGGCATAGGATTTACTCTAGATTGTGTACCTAAGGAACTCCCACCCTTCAGAAGATTATCCAGTTTCTTATCCAAATTCTCCACATTCTTTCCCACGAGTTCCACCTTGTCTAATCATTGTGCAATTAATCCTAAATCAACCGAGTGTGAATTATTGTTAACTTTATAAACTCTGCTTCTTGGTTGATTAGCTCTACTAAAGGTGGACATTGAGGCATTGTTGAGGGAATTTTCACTCATATTTTCAAACAATTGAAAGGCTCCCTCAACATCTTGATTGAGGAAATTGCCCCCACATGCTGCATCAACAAAATTCTTCAGATTATCACTCAACCCATAATAGAAAATATGGGCCAAGTGCCACTTCAGAATCCCATGATGGGGGCATTTCCTAGCTAAATCATTGAACCTCTCCCAAGCCTCATGTAGTTGTTCCCCAGGGTTCTGCTTAAAGGTTGTTATGGAACATCTAAGTGCATTAGTTTTTCCTACAGGGAGGAATTTCTTTAGGAATGTGCTTCTCAAGTCTTCCCAAGTTAGGATTGATCTACCAATTATTCTCAACCATTGTGCAGCTCTATCTTTCAAGGAGAATGGGAACATCTTCATCATCAAGGTACCTTCATTCATGTTTCTAGGGCCAAAAGTTCTTCCTATGTGTAGGAGCTCTTCAAGGCCATGGAAGTAACGAATCAAGTTAATGATCTGAGGTTTGAGTTCAAAATATTCCCCATCCTGAGGTACCCTGACAAAGGGTTCAGGTTGGGCATTAGGAGGGTTATAAAAGTCATGGAGGGGCCGGTCTACCCTTCCATTTTGGAGTTGAGTGATGGCCTGCATAATGACCTCCATCTGTCGGTCATGATGCTGGCCCTGCTTAGTGATCTACCTTTGTAAGAGAGTCATAGGATCCAAATTTTGTTCATCAATCTCTTCTTCCTCGTGATGACTAGCCATTGTAGATGGTTTAGATTCAGATCCTGGATAAATAGGTCTTCTCCTAGGATTTCTCTCTAATGGTGGTAGCAAATCAGGATTTTGAGATCTTCTACCTTGCATGTACCAAAAGAAAGTTAATAGGTGAGAGAGAGAAGATAGATGAGAGAATTCCCCTGCCCCTACAATACAAGTAATTAAACTGGTCCTTAGAGTGTCAACCCTTAATAGACCTGATCCTGGTTCTCCAAAACATGATTGGGTTAGGTCAACCCCTGAATTACTTGCCTGGCCAGAAGGGTGGGACCCCCTAGGACACCTTGCACGGCGGGACACCACTAAGGGTTAACGTGGTTACCGCACCGACCTTTCTTATCACCAGTGGGTCCAAGTAGACAAGGCCTTAACCTTATCCCAATCTAGTTTCAAGTCCCCAAGTCTATTAGTCCTACCTAGGGCACATCTACTCAGTTTTAAGCATGGGTTTGATGTGCTTTGGGAATATGATGGGCACTAGGGGGGTGTTTGCCCTTAAGATTGATTTCAGAGATGTGAAGTGCACAGGCAAAAAGGGTTCACAAGTAATTTTTCTTGATGAAGTGAATTTTAAGATTCAACTGTTTATGTTAATGCGTTTTAGCGTTCACCTGAGTTAATATCTTCAATTAAGGTTCTGATGAGTCGCACAAGAGTTTTACAAATCCCAATTGTTTGATATAGTTCCTTTAAGTATGGAAATGCAGGTGTGCTTTACCCTTAATTTGAAACCCTGCACAGATAGTTGCTACATGTTCTTTTAAGTCCAAAAATCAGCTTAGTGGTGTGACTCAAGCAATGAAATCAATTGAGCCTATTGTACCACTAATTAGGCACTCAGAAAATATTTTTCAAGAATTTTTAATGCACGTTTTCTATTTTTTTCTGATTTAAAGCGTACTAGGGTTTTTATAGTCTATTTTCACCCCCAATTCGTGATTGGATAATCTATGCAAACAAACGTGCAAGAAATAATATTTTTAGATTTTTCCTAAATTATTGATTATCTTAGAAATTAAATGCCATAAATTTTAAGTCAATCAGCATTGTATAAAAATTCCTATGATATTTTGAACTCTGAAAAATCAAGAACAGTAACTGAATGGATAATAGATCAGTACATAAATTTTTAAAAAATTTTTGTAACTCAAATTTATGCAAAATTTGGATATGTTGTTCCTAACTTCAAATCTCACATCTAGTAAAAATTTGAGAATTTTTGTACGTACAGTTCATTAGAAATTGAATTTATAAGATAAGACTTTATTTCAGCCCGAAAATCAAGAGATTTTTTTTTTCAATAATCAAGCAAATTATAACTAATCCTAAGGTTCAAGCAAATCCTAAATCTAACTAATCTAAACTACGGGTACTTACCTAAGGTTCGAACCCGTGATTTCTCTATTAGCGTGTCCGATTCAGATTTCCTTGCTTCCTGAAATCAACGGAAAAATAACAAGCTAGAGATCTCAAATAAGCACCTGAAAAGCTTTAAAAATTTCTGTTGCCTCCCCAGCAACGGTGTCAACTTGTTCAGTGTGCAAATTGCATTTTAAAAGATTATTTAGTTGTAGTATAGCGTGAAAACACGTCGACAAATAAATTTATAAAAATCGGTGAGTATCAGGTCTTTCACAAGAATGCAATCACAATTTATGCAAAAACTTTTCAATAGAACTTGCTCTAAACAAATATTTATATGCAATTAGAAGAACAAATTTTATTGTAATTAGATAGACTTTTCACAATAGAGAATGCTACTAGAAACAGAAGATAACTAGAGAGAGAGATAGAGAAATAGACAAATAGAGAGATAGAAGGAGGCAGAGAGACGACGTCACTTGTAGGATGCTTGTGTGAGATGCGGCAGCACCTCAGATGCTGAGCACCGAGACGAAGGTCAGAGTAGAGTTGCAGAGGGATGAAGAATCGCAGAGAAGAAAGTGGAAGAGATGTCTGGAGTTCATAGCAAAAGTTGATGGAAGAGATGGAAGAGATGATCCATCCAAGGGGGCTTTGGCCTTCTTTTAAAACTTTTATGAAGGGCAAAAAGGGTATTTTGGCCCTCTATCTCATGCAACAACCTTAAGATTAATCAAATCCATCGATCGGGAGATTAACGAACCTAATTAGGCCTCAAAACTCCTTCAAAATCACCTTCTACGCATAAATTAATCTTGGTGGCGACATGTGGCTCTTCTGTGGCCCTTGATCTATTATTGAACACTCCCCCTCGCTCCTCGCGCTCCCGCTTCAATTTTGTGCTCGTCGCTCGCTCAATTTGAGCCCATCATCCTCAATTGTTCGATCTTACGATCGGACAACTCACGCTCGTGCATGCCTCGCTTTTGCTTCAAAGCAAGCATGTGTGATCGCGAATGGGTTCCCACATCCAGCTGTGGCATGCTTAGATTATGCCACACAGTCGCATCCACATGCTCTGCTTGCCATCCAACGAGCAATAGCGCCCACGCTTAACGTTCTCCTGATTTCTCATGCGATGTGGATCGAATGCACGTCGCTTGCTTATGAGCGAAGGTGCAAACCGCTGCGCTACTCCATTTTGTTACGTTTATGTTTTAAGGAAACTAATTCTCGTCCCTTGGATGAAGATCTAACGGTCGAGATCTTCTTTCCTTTGATGAGGTGAGGTTGGATGGGCGATGTGGCATGCTCATGGCCATTGGATGAAGATCCAATGGCCCACAGTGAGTGAGGGTGGCCTTCTCAGATGGGGAGGCAAGGAGGGGGTGGCTGTGATGGCACCACATGGCGCCATCATGGCCATCCATCTTCTTTTCCTTGTATCTGGTGATATAGGCCTCCGATCGGGTTGATTGTTGCGTCGTTGGACTACGATCGTTAATCCGGATCCATCAGTGCGGTTGGATTTTTCATCTAAGGCTTGTATCTTTGTCCTTTGGCTTCATGATCTCCATTCTTTTATGTACTACACAAGATGCCCTCGTTGTCTGATCAAGATGATTTCAAAAGCGTTGGACTCCCATCGTCATTCTAATAAGATCTGTCTGGTCTAATCTGTCATCTGTGACTTCGAATCATCCATGATTAAAATCATCTCTCATTAGTACATAAAATGACGATATTATCTATATGACTAATAAACTAGCTATTATCCAAATCACGATGCCTATGAATTCATTATTCCTAAGTTATGCTGGAATCTAGCTTAATTCAAGTGATTTAGGTTGTATGATTGCTATGCAATTAGGTTGCAATCCTATGTCTTCCTTTTTTCTTTATATGTATACAAGGAATATGGGAGAATAGGAAGAAAGAAGAAAACTAACATGTCTATGGAGTGGTTGATCTGAGCTGGTAGACTTAAGCTTTACCCTACCCTTGTCTTCACTTGGGTTAAGTTCAAATGACTACTTCAAAGCAACCAATCATAGACAAATGGTTAGAAATCAAATAAATCAAAAATAAAAGAAAAATATGCACAAAGATAGTGGTAAGTGCACATTGCTCCCCGGCAACGGCGTTAAAAAGTGATGTGCGCAAATCAAGGTTTGATAAAAATGCATCATAGTATAATCGAAATACGTGAAAATAACTTTTAAATTTCTAAATCTCGAATTTTGAAATCCAAGGTCGTTCATTGGGTGCAAATGTTTTGTGCAACTATCATTATCTTCTTTGTAAAGATTAAGCACAGGAACTTGTTGTAAAAGATATAAACTTAGAAACGAAGCAATCAAGCTTAAAATAGAAAAAGATATCAAGTGCAAAAAATAAATATTGCAAAATAAAATATTTTTCAATTTAACCACAGTGCACTATAAGCTTAATTAACCCTCTTTACTTTTCTCTTCACACACTCTTCTTTACTCTTCACTTCTTTTACTTGCCTTTCTTCCTTGCTTCAAAAAAAGGGGTCTGACGCATAATAGTCTAGGGTTCGACGTGTAATAGTCCACAGTTCGGCCCAATATGCCCGTAAGCTAGCCCTCTAGGCCCAATCATAGATGGCTATAATCAGAATAAGTTTAGGCGTAACATGCCTCTGCAGGCATGTAGCTCAAGCTCGAACCTGTGGAGGCTTTTCCAATTATATGCCTCAAATTTCCTTTCACTTGTCGATGTGGGACTAAATGCCCCCTTTATTGCTTTGATGGCTGACGAAATCAGAGCCACGACGAAGGTCGTGGATGGAAGAAGGACTTAAGTCGAGGAAGCTTTGGAGACCACCTAAGAGCTTGCCAAGTAGCTTATGAGTGTCACACAAACATTGGGAAGCTTCTCGCAAAGGTTGAGAGCTCAAGGGCTGTGAAAGACAACCCATCGACGTCAAGGGAGACGACGTTCAACCTGAGATCTGTCACACATAGCATGGCCCTCTCGAGCCAAGTTAAATGCCTCAAAACCTTCACCGTACCTTAGCGAACATAATGGTGATGGTGGTGAGGCATGGGTTGGTCTGAAGGGGTCTATCTAACTTGAAGAAGATGGTGGAAAGGACAAGGTCCGGCAGGTGTTGCATCGAAAATCGTTGTTTTTAGGAAAATATCGCTTTGTAGTATAGCAACGAAAACAATACATGATTGCACAACAATCATATGACCTAATCTACCTGAATTAAGTTAGATTCCAGCATAACTTAGGAACCATGCATGCATAAGCATTATAATTTGCATATTAGTTAGTTTGATAGCCTTATAGATAAAATTGCCATTTTATGCTCTAAAAGAGAGTTGAAATTGATTGCAGATGATTCAAGGCCACAGATGATAGATCTGATTAGGACGACGACGGGAGTCCAATGCTTCCAGAATCATCTTGATTAGACAACCATAGCATCACGTGCAGCCATAGAAGAATAGAGGCCAAGGAACATGATGATAAAGATCTGACAAACCCATTTTCACGCGTTTTGAAATCGTCGGAAATCATAGTATAGTCGCGCTAAAACGCTCGTAAAAAAAATGATTTTGTAAAGATAACGATACTTGAGTCCCGGTCGTTCGGCTCTGGGAGGTGTTTATGCAAATTTGAAATCGATTTTTTTCTCTCTACTTGCTTAAAATTGCATGTTGTTTATGGTTATTATGTACTTATGCAAGACATGCTTACTTGCCAGAATATCAGAAATTAAAAGCAGGCAACTTTAATCACACAAAATATATTGCAATAAGCTCATGGTGATTCTCAACACATAGACATATATATATAGAAAAAGATCTTTCATTGATTCAGCAGGGTGTTTGCAACATGGAACTAATGGAAAGCTTATAGAGGAAAGCTTGAAAACATAAATCTAGCTAACAGAAAATGATCGCATACATGAATCTATGGGGGGATTTTGCATGCATCATTGGGGGAGAATAAAGAGCTACACTACTAAGCAGTAATAAAACATGTAAACTATGAAGAACTAAGCTACTAATCTAGCAGAAATAAGGGCATTCAGAGGTGGGCTCCGATGACCTTTGAGTTGGCTGAGAGGAGAAGGAGGGGCGGCCAATGGTGTTTAAGCCGGCCCTTGGAGAGAGGTTGGAGAGGTGATCTAGCATCTTGGCGTGGAGATGGTAGTGGCCATGGTGAAGCAACTCATGGAGGTGGAGTGGAGGTGGATGTAGCTAACCTAATTGGAACCAAGAGTGAATAAAGCCAAGAATGGGATGGGTGCAAATGGCCACTCCTTAGGTCTTTTTATAGACCTAAGGGAATCTCTCTAGAGAATTATGGAATTCTCTAGAGAAGCCTATGGTCGGAGCTCATGGGAGAGTGAGAGAGAGAGGATGGATGGTGGTTTTTAGATCCACCAAATGTGGATCTAAAAATTGAATGGCTCTTGGTTGCTAATTTTAGCAACCAAGGCAACAACACATGGTAGAGAGTTCTAGAGAACTCTAGGCTAGGTATTTTTCATGTGGATGGTGTTCATGGGTCGAAACTTAGGTGGCTAGGTTGATTAGGTTAGGTTCTAGTGGGTTTAGGTCAAGGTAGGTCTCAAATTAGGGTTGTAAACCCTAATTCACTAAGGTAAAGTGCAATTAAACTTAATACAAGTTTAATTGGGTGTGTGAAAACTTAATTGAGAATAAAATAACTCAATTAAGTCAGGTCTAGGTCAATTGGACTCTTACTGAGTCCAATTGGATAGAGTGTGTTGAGATCAGGGCTCAATTGGACTCAATGAGTCCAATTGAATAGGCTGATGGAATTGACTAAGATCCAAATCAATTAAGTTTAGTGAAGGCCTAATTAGGCCCTTAGGGAGGTCTAGAGGTGATGTACTAGGGTTAGGGCACCTTAATTTAGGTTCCTATGGGGTTGGAATTGGGTTTAGGGGGCTAGAGATCCAAGATCAACGCTTAAATTCCAAAACAGGAACTGGAGGACAGTATCGGACGTCTAATAATAGTGTCAGACGTATTATAATGAAAAATCAAAAGTCTAGACTTATTGTCTAGACATCCAATCAGAGTCAGGAGGGATTCTAGGTTCTGTCTTGGGTATTCTGCAGAAATTAGATGTCTGACCAAGTGCCTGGATGTCCAATAACACTGCAGAAGTGGGTTTAGATGTCTAATAATAGTGTCAGACGTCTTATAATGAAAAATCAGAAGTCTAAACTTATTGTCTGGATGTCCAATTAGAGTCAGGAGGGATTCTAGGTTCTATCTTGGGTATTCTGCAGAAATTGGATGTCTGACCAAGTATCTGGACGCCCAATAACATTGCAGAAGTGGGTTTAAGATGTGCGGGAGTTGGTTAAGGGTTCTATACGTCCAATAACTTATCTGGACATCCAGATAAAGGCTAGAATTAGGGTTTTAAGGTTTCCTAGGGTGCGGTGACCTAATCTAAGGGTGGCTACGGCTTGGGGAGGCTTCTAGCCTGTCTTAGGGCTAGGATGGACCTAAGTTCTTCATAATTTATTGCTTTATTCCTACTTAATAAAATAGCATACCTTAACTCCCTTACATTATTATCTACTATATCTAATCTAGGTCTTCCACTCCAGCTCTACTGCAACACCAGTTATTCTTTATTCTTCAGATCCAGCTTTAGATCTAGCTTTAGATCTAGCTTCTGATCAGCTTATTACCTGCAATTGACATAATGCACCTAATCAGTACATTATAGCGTTATTTTATGCATAGCTAAAATAAAGTAGTAAAGATGCAAATAATGCTTATGCATGCTTGAATTACCCTAACTTATGTTAAGTCCTAGCCTAATTTAGGTCAACTAAGACCTATGATTACTGCGCAATCAAGATCCAAGCCTTAGATGTAAAATCTGACCACATGGATAGATCCGGATCAACGATCGCAGTCCAACGACGCAAAAATCATCTCGATCAGAGGCCTATAGCACTGTCTACAAAGCAAGGACCATGGATGGCCATGAAGGCACCACGTGGTGCCATCACAGCCACCCCTTGCCACACCCCCAATCTCTGAAGAAGCCCTCGTCACACATTGTGGGCTATTGGATCGTCATCCAACAACCATGATGCACCCACGTCGATTTCTCCAGCCATGCCTCATCAAGGAAGTCAAGATTAGTTGTTGGATCTCCATCCAATGGTTGATGGCGACTGCACACAAAATGGCAAATGCGACAATCCGTACGCGTAGCGTAGTGGAGAGCGCGCTCACACAAGATAGAAGGGTGCACAATCGAAGCATGAGAAGCTCTAAATCAAGAAGGCGGTTGTTGTCGCTCGCAATTGAGCCATTGGATGAAATCAAGCGGATCGAATTTTGCCATGTGCTGCTAGGAGGATGGTTGGATGTGGCGGTGCGGATGATGCATGATTGAACACCCAACTCAACACCCCAATTCATGCGCAAGCAAGAGGCAGCAGCACATGTGATTTAAGTTGTCCGATCGCGAGGTCGGATAGCTAAAATCAAGCACGTGCTAATTCAAAATGATATCACGTGATTTCAAAGTAGGCAAGTGGCGAGGAGCATGAGATCACGATCAGGCAGCTCCGAAGCTACCACGTGGCACCATCAGAAGACATCCACACGTATAAGGCGTGTTGGAGGCTATTTTTAGGTTTGATCGGAGCCGTTGATCTCCCGATCGACGGATCTGATCATACCTAGGTTGTTGCACGAGTTGGAGAGCTAAAATGCCCACTTTGCCCTGCATTAAAGCTATAAAAAGAGTTCCAGGGCCCCCCAGTTGAGAGGCAACTCCCACTAGATACATCTCCAGCCTCCCTCTCTCTCTATGCAACTCCTCTCCGTACTTCATCCCGGTGCCCTGGATCTGAAGTGCTGCCTCACTTCACACAAGCATCCCACAAGCGACGTCATCATCTGCCATCTTTCTCCATCTCTATCTCTCTATCTATTTCTCTATCTACTCTTTAGCATAGTGATTTCTAGTTTGAAAACTATTTCTAAATAGCAATAAAACTATGATTCTTTGGATATCTGATGTCTATATATACATATATAAATATTTGTTTAGAACGACTTTCTAAAAGGCTTTCACATAAAAATCATGTTTTGCCTCTCTATGAATGACTCGGTACTCACCGAAACTTTATAAATATTATTTATTTCATCGTGATTCGCACTACAATGACGGAATTAATTTTTAACGTGTCTCGTGGTAGAGCAAGTTGGCACCATTGCCAAGGCGGCAAAAGAAATTTTTAAAATCTTTTCCCATAAAATGCTTATTTGAGATTTTAACTTGCTATTTTTGGTTGCGCAGGAATCACAAAATTGCAAGAAGACGTGCAACAGAAAAAAAGGGTATGAATCTCAGGTAAGTAGTCGTAGCTTAGATTAGGTTAGATTTCCTTTCAAAAAAAATCTAAAAAAAATTAGGTGTTTTGCTTGAACCTTAGGATTAGTTAGCATTTGCTTGCTTTTTGAATATATATATATATATATATATATCTTTCTTGGTGATTTTTCAAGCTGAAACAAACTCTTATCTTAAAAATTCAATTCCTAAAAATCTACATGTCCAAAAATTTCAAAATTTTTAGTGGATGTGGTTTCTGAAGTCAAGAACAACATATCCAAATTTTGTACAAATCTGAGTTCTAGAAAAAGTTTGAAAATTTACATACTGAACTATTATCAAATTGGTTATTGTTCCTAATTTTTCAGAGTTCAAAATATCATAGGAATATTAATACAACTCGGATTGACTTAAAATTTATGGCACTGAATTCTTGTAAAAACAAAGAATTTAGAAAAAATCTGAAAAAATATTTCCTACACGGTTAATTGCACGGATTACTCAATCACCTACTGAATGTCAAAATAGACTACAGAACCCCTAGTACACTTTAAATCAGAAAAAAATAGAAAACATGCATAAAATTCTTGAAAAACTATTTTCTGAGTGCCTAGTTAGTGGTGCAATAGAACCAATTGATTGCATTATTTGGGTCACACCACTCCTCTGATTTTGGACTTAAAAAGTTCATCTAGCACTATCTGCATTAGGGTTTCACATTAAAGGTAGAGCACACCTGCATTTCCATTCTTAAAGGAAATCTATCAAATAATTAAGATTTGCACAACTCTTGTGTGCCTCATCAAAACCCTTGATTGAAGATATTAACTCAAGTGAACCCTAAAAACTGACTGATACAAGCATTTGAACCTTAAAATTCACTTTATCATAAAAAAATTGCTTGTGAACCCCTTGCCTGTGCACTTCACACGTCTGAAAATCATTTTTAAGGGCAATACCCCCCTAACACCCATCATATTCCAAACGCACATCAAGCCTAAGCCTAAAACTGAGTAGACGTGACCTCGACAGGACTAATATTCTTGTGGACTTGAAATTAGATTGGGCTAAGGTCAAGGCCTTGTCTACTTTGACCCACTAGTGACAAGAAAGGTCGGTGCAATAACTGCGTTAACCCTTAGTGGTATCCCTCCGTGCAGGGTGTCCTAGGACACCCTTTTGGCTAGCCAAGTAATTCAAGGGTTGATCTAACCCAGTTGTGTTTTAAGGAACTAGGGTTAGGTCTATTTAGGGTTTACACTATAAGGAATATCTTGATTACTTGCATTGAAAGGGTAGGGTATTCTTTCATCTGACATCTCCCTCTCATCTACGGACATTCTTCCGATGCATGCAAAGTAGAAGATCTCTACATCCTGATTTGCTACCACCTTTAGAATGAAATCTTAGGAGAAGACCTAATTGTCCAGAATCTAAATCTGAACCCTCTTCAATGGCTAGTCACCACGAGGAAGGTGAGATCGAAGAGGAAGAACAAAATCTGGATCCAATGACTCTCTTACAAAGGTAGATCACTAAGCAGAGCCGACATCATGACTGACAAATAGAGGTCATAGTGTAGGCCATTACTCAACTCCAAAATAGAAGAGCAGATTGGCCTCTCTGTGACTTTTACAATCCTCCTGAGGCCCAACCTGAACCTTTTAATAGGGTACCTCAGAATGGGGAAGATTTGAACTCAAACAATAGATCATCAATCTAATTCCCCACTTCCATGGTCGCGATTTTGATGACCCCTTCCACCACCTTGAAGAACTTCTACACATAAGAAGGACCTTTGGCCCTAGGAACATGAATGAAGGTACCTTAATGATGAAAATGTTCCCATTCTCTTTAAAAGATAGAGCTACGCATTAGTTAAGGACTATTGGTAGACCAATCCTAACATAAGAAGATTTAATAAGCACATTCCTAAAAAAATTCTTTCCCATAGGAAAAACCAATGCCCTTAGATGTGCCATTACAACCTTTAAGCAGAATCCTGAGGAACAACTACATGAGGCTTGGGAGAGATTTAAGGATTTGGCTAGGGAATGCCCTCATCATGGGATTCTGAAGTGGCACTTTGCCCATATTTTCTATTATGGGTTTAGTGACAATTTGAAGAATTTTGCTAATGCAGCATGTGGGAGCAATTTCCTAAGTAGAGATGTTGAGGGAGCCTTTCAATTATTTGAGAATATGAGCGAAAATTCCCTCAACAATGCCTCAATGTCTCCTTTTAATAGAGCGAATCAAGAAAGAAGCGAAGTTTATGAAATTAAGGATAATTCAAACTCAGTTGATTTAGAGTTAATTGCACAATGATTGGACAAGGTGGAACTCCTGGGAAAGAATGTAGAGAGTTTGGACAAGAAATTAGACAACCTTCTGAAGGGCAGAAGTTCCTTAGGTACACATTCCAAAATAAATCCTATGCCTACCCAAGGAGTTCCTATGTTAACCCACACCCAACTCCCCAACCCTTTAGGTCAGGAAATGCTGCACAATATTAATGACCTAACCATGGCTCCACCTATAAGCCAACTCTACTTGGACCCATCTCTTTCTGGGTACCAAGGAGGGACCTTGATGCCCTTAAATTCTGAACTAGGCATCCCGACGCCTAGTTATCCTAAGGATGTGAATGCACTCCAGGGTTACACTAGAAATGATCCCTATTCAAACACTTACAACCCTAGGTGGGGCAACCATCCTAACTTTACTTGGTCAAGTCAAAAACCCACCTAATGTCCCAACTTGACTAAGCCTAATATGTATGGGCAACCCAGTAGGTACACACAACCACGCACATATCAGCCACAACCTACTCAGGAAAATTAGCCCTCTGATCTGAGTCTGGTCCTCAAGGAAATGCAAGAAATGAATCTAAGACATAAGGAAGAAATAAATCAATTGAGGACAAAATTGACAGGACGACTAGACCAATTAGTTGATGCTAGACAACACAGGATGCTGCCATCCCAACCTATCCCCAACCCAAGGAACTTTAATAGGGTTAACCAGTTGTTGGTTTCATAGATCACGGATTTGATAGGAAAACATCGAAGTATAGTTGCGAAATACGACTCAAAAAAAATTAAGTTAATGAGATGGTTAGTCCCAGTTGATCTCAGGGAGTCATTTAGAAAAAGTAAAATTGGTTTTGATTCTTTTCACTACTTGCTTAAAATTGGAGTCTGGTAGTTAAAGTTCGAATATATGACTTGCCGGTTGTGTTGTTAACTCATAAAACATGTGCGTGAGTCAAAAACAATATGAATGTGAAAGTATGTGTGTCTGTGTGCACTGTCTTAACTATACGATGGCGACCCACAGAATATTCATTAATCATCAAATCTTCTATAACTTCCGAAACAGACATCTTGTTGCAATGTAATAGGAAATTAAATCAGTCAACTCATGATCATAATAGAGATAGATAAAATGACGATTTCATTCCTTCACAAATATTGTCATTACAATATTTTTCGAGGAAAGCTTGTACATGAATGATTAAAGTAATGATTCTAGCTAGCAGAAAATGGATGCATGCGTGTATCTACAAAAGATTACGCATGCATCATTCAGGTAGAGGATGACTACACTATTAAGAAGGAAATTAACGCAAAAATTAAACTAAGAACAACTTATCTAAGAGAACTTAGGGCATTGGAGGTGGTCTCCAATGGCCTATGGAGCTTGAGGTGGTAGGAGGGAGAGAGAGGGACAACCAATGGTGGGTAGGCCGGCCTCTTGAGAAGGTGGTGGAGAGTTTCTCTAGCCTTGGACATGGAGGTGGGAGTGCCGTTGGTGATGGAGCTCGTGGATGGAGGTGCACACGGAATGGAGCTAAAATGGCTAGATTGATAGATGAGATGCATGGTCATCCAATGGTGGCCTTAAATAGAATGAGGGAGAGAGCCTCAAGAGAAGTGTGGAATTCTCTAGAGAATCCCCTCTTGTGTCTAGCCAACCCATTTGAAATGGGTCTTCATAGATCCACATTTCATGGGTTGGTTGGTGGACTCCTTTGGTTGCTACTTTTGGTAACTCAAAGTGGCGCCAACTTTGGAAGACTTTAGAGAAGTCTAAAGTTGGCGATTATGTGTGTGTGTGGGTGTGTGTGTGTGCGTGACTAACTGGGTATGGTTAGGTGGTCTAGGTCGAGTCCTATAAGTCTTGGTGATTGGGTTTTGGTAGGCTCCTAGAATTAGGGTTATAAACCCTAATGCTAATGTGAAAGTGCAATTAAACCTAGTGCAAGTTTAATTGAGTGGATGTGTGTCTAATTGGGAGAGAAGATACCCAATTAGGTTAGGCTTGAGTCAATTAGACCCTCACTAGGTCTAATTAGGCTTGTGTTGGTTGAGATCTGAGCTCAACTGAACTCTATGAGTCCAATTGACTAGGTGAGTGCAATTAACTTAAATCCAAGTCAATTGGGCTTAGTGAGAACCTAATTAGGTTCTTAGGAGGGTCTTAAGGTGGTGTACTAGGCTTAGGGCACCTTAATTTAAGTTCCCTAGGGTGTAGAATTGGATTTAGGGGCTTAGGAAATCAAGATCCAATCTTGATTTCAAAAACAGGGATTCGAGAGGGGTTCTAGACATCTAATTTTATAATCAGACGACTTATACTTCAAAATCAGAAGTCCAGAACTCTGATTTGGACGTCCAAGGTTTAGTCAAGGAGGAGTTTAGGTTCTGTCTTGGAATTCTGCAAAAATTAGACGTCTGACACTTTTGTCTGGACGTCTAATTTTCCAGTAGAATTGGGTTCTAGGTCTGCGGTTTGTGTCCAAGGGTTTTGGACGTCCAGTATCCTATCTAGACGTCCAGATATGGGCTGGAATGATGGTTTTGAGGTATCCTAGGATAAGGTGACCTAATCTATTGGTGGCTAGGGTTTAGAAGGGTCTCTAAGGCTATCCTAAAGCTAAGAAAAGTCATATGTTCTTCATAATTTAACTCTGCATTAAAATTCCACTTAGTAGAGTAGTATACCTCTCCCTACATTATTCCTTCTTCTTTATTCTAGTTCTTCTGCTCCAGCTCTTCTGCAACTCTAGCTTCTTCCCTGCTTCAGATCCTGCTTCAGGCCATCCCTAAGCTTCTTATTAACTACAATCCAAATAATGCACTAATCAGTACATTATAGCATTATTTTTTGCATATCTAAATAAATCGGGAAAAGATGCAATGTGTGTTGTTTATGCATGCATCATACTATAATTATGGTAAGTTCTAACTTAATTTAGGTCATTTAAGTCCTACAATTGTTGCGCAATCACCAGCACAACACACAGGAGCAATAGGCACATATAGTTCAACCTGCTCCCCAACACCCACCTGATTTTGCTAACCCCAACCCAACCCAGGCTCAGCCCATCTTGCCAAACCCACCTGACCCTCCTAACCCTAATGCCTGTGCTTGTGTTGTTACTTTGAGAAGTGGGAAATAAATCCAAGATCCTTATCCTTCTACATTGAAATCTTACCAAGATCTTGAGGAGCCTAATAACACTGTACAAGGGGTGATAATTATGTTGAATATAGCCCACCTTAAGAATAAAAGGCACAACATAAGTAGAATGGGAGCATTGCATGCATCATGTACCAAGATTGCTTATAAAACTGTATTAATGGCCATTTGTGTAAACATTTATCAAAGTAGGCCTCAGATGAGCAATAAGGCAGCACTGATGGATTCAGAACGACGAACGGAGTCCAACGGACTCAATATCGGCCAAATCCGACTTCCGGAGCTCCTACAATGGGCCCAAGAAGTTTTGACTGTTGATCTGGAGATCAACGACCCATATTGCGCCACGTCACCTCCGCTCCACCGCACGTCACCTCTTCATCCAGCCGAGATCAGATCTCGGGCGTCGATCTTTGATCGAACGGCCGAGACTCGTGCGCCCACCCACAGTCGCCGCAACAAAGCGCGGGCGTGGTGCAACGGTTAGCCCGCACGCCCACATGCACGCGACGCGGGTTCGAGCCACGTGGAGCCTGAAATTGAAGACGGAGGTTGCGCGCTACGAAATTAGGCCACCTGATCAGCAGTGGGCGGCCGAGATTTCGCCACGCGACGAGGCCACAGCTCACGGGCGCCCACAAGCACGCGCACGTCGGGCGATGACGCCCGCGCACACGTGCGCCTGAGGCGCGATCCAAGCATAGCCGAGGAGAGATCTCAGCCGTCCGATCTTCGATCAGACGGCTCTTACGTAGAGGCCGTGGATCGCACGAGAAGAAGAAACAAGGCAGGCGGCTGATCGACGGGCTGGAGGGCTTCACCGACGCTTTTGGGAGTGGTTTTAGCGACTCTCTGGACGTCACTAAAGCCCCTTCTTCTTTTAGGAAGCCCTTAACCCTATTTAAACCCCCTCCAACCACTCAGTCAAGGCATTCACTCCCCTTGCAACTACTCCACCCCTCTCTTAGCTAGTTTTAAGCCCTCTTGTAATCGCTGGAGACGACGAGCCGCCGACGGAGCCTCCTCCACCGCCGTGGCTACCTCGTCGCTCTCCACCCTCTCTCTCTCTCTTTTAAGCTTTCCATTACTTTTGTTTGAAGCATGTATTTAATGTTTTAAACTATGAATTATAATGCATGATTAATGAAGTTATTTTCCGTTCAATTGTCACTTTAATTTCCATTCAAGTTGCATGATCAAACAAGAAACATTCTAACCCTAATCTCTCTATTTCTATCTCTCTCTCGCTTTTCAAAACCGCATCCTTCGCAAGCAAAACTCTGCACTTTCCATGACAAGTGATAAGCAAAAATCTGATTTTCACGCCTTCCTGAGACCGACACTCGGACTCACCTCCGTTTACTTATTTTAAAACCGACGTTGCAAGTGCAACTATAACGACACTTCTTAACACACATGCACAATAGCACGTCAGAGCCTAAATCTGACCTGGGAGACCAAGCTAATCTAGAAAAAGACTCAGGATTTGAATACTCATGATTTCTCTCAAGCATCTTTTCCTGAAGCCTTGAACATTTCCAAGGAAAAGAAAATCAATCAATCTAAGGAGTGGCTTGAGATTTTAAAGCAAGTCCAAGTAAATATACCACTCCTTAAAGCCATTGAAAACATCTCAACCTATGCGAAATTTCTGAAGGAAATATGCACACCGAAACGCTAGGCCAAATCATAAAAAAGGGTCATAGTTTCTGAATAAACTAGTGCCATTATCTTAAATAAGCTCCCTCTTAAAAAGAAAGATCCAGGGATCCCCCTTAATTTGATGTGAGATAGATGGCTTTATCTTGGATCGAGCCTTACTAGACCTTGGTGCCTCCATCAATCTAATCCCCACAGAATTATATGACGAGTTGGATTTAGGTCTCTTGAAACACACTAAGGTTACCCTTCAACTTGTTGATAGGTCAACCAAGATTCCAAAGGGACTCTTACAAAATGTGATTGTAAAAGTGAGGGATTTTGAGTATCCTGTGGACTTTCTAGTTTTAGATATGGAGGCATTAGAAAACTTGAACCACACCCCAATAATCTTAGGAAGACCTTTCTTGGCCACAGCCAAGGCCCTAATCAACTGTGAGATGGGGATTATGCAAATCACTTCTGGAAGGAAAACTTGTCAACTCAATATCTTTAAAGCTTCCCAAAAGAATAAGGTGAATTGTGGTTTCATCGAGGTCGTAGGAACAATTGAAGAGGTTTTGGCAATTCACACTAAAGATGATCTAAATCCTACCAAATCTCAAGATCAACACGAAAGACAAGAAAGTGATATACTTGAGGATGATTCTGATCTACAACCTCCAATAGAAAATCAAATGGAAAAAGACATTAGTGAGATTGAAAAACTCTTGGGAGTATCTTTTGATGAACTAGATAACATAAAGAATCCTCAATACATCCACCCTGAAATTCAAGAACTATTGAACTTTGAGGGGGTCAAGAAATTGGACAATCTAAAGACATGAACCAGGTAAACAAAGAAGCAACCTCAGAAAAAGAAGCTCAAATCATGATGAACTGGGGAAGAACTTATACTCCAACTGGTTCAAATGGATGGCTTGAATCTGAGGAAGAAATGACTTCTGATGAGGAAGAGGTAATTTCTGATGAGGATTTTGATGAATTCAGCACAACTCTACCTTTGTCCTCATATGACCCAGAACCTGGAGAATTCATGATTTTTGACATCAACTACAATTATGAGGATCCTTATGATTCTGATTCAGAACCAAATTTAAATCACAATCATGATTTCAATCCAGACCCTATACCACCTCTTCTTGAATTATGGAATTGGATTAATGAATAGGCTCTGCACCATGAACCTCATCTATCTAACCCTATTGTCTATTTCAAATTAGAAAAAATCTTCAGAGTAGGACTACATCATCAGTTGGTCCACAATTGTTGATCACTGATTCTTGGACCAAACGATCATATCTTTATACTAATTCTGAATCTCTCAGCAAAAGTTATTGCCCCTTTTCTTGACCCACAATATTGAATTACATATTTCTTTCGGGTTTAGGTCCAGCAAATGGCGTTAAACTTAGTGCTGGCTGGGAGGCAACCTAGTATTCTTTATAGGTAGTTTTGCATTTTTTCTATCCAAGCTGACCTAGATTAATAAGCTCAGTCAGGTGATATCCCCTCCTCTTACTTGTTACTTTTTTATTTTCCTACATACATTTCAATGAGGACATTGTAATGAATAGGCATGAAGGGGTGGATATTGCATGTCTTATTTTTATGTCAAAAAAAAAATTGCATTCATGCATAAAGAACTTTTATTAAGAAAATTTTATTAGGGATTTATTCTTAAGTTGATTAAACTTAGAATCCAGTACAATTTCACACTTACACGTAGAATTTGCTATGGATCCTCTGTAAAGGCCGATAGATTTCTTTAGTTTATCGAGAAGAAGCAATGCTTTTTCTCCTGAACCCTTAGACAGTAACTAGGGAGTCAGGCAAACCATTTTCTAATAGATCCACCAAGCAAGTGTGAGGTGAGAGTAGAAAGTCTACTGGTGCTCTAAGGCTAGTATAAGGAATCTTAATTTCTGAATAATTAGATAATGATACTTGGAGTTAGGCACAGTTTTCGCTCTCAATTCCTGCATACAAATTCTTTGTGTGAATTTTTAGACAGCCACCAAATAAGGCAAATACACAAAGAGTGGGTTCTAATAAAACTAGGACTAAGGTGGATGGTTGTGACCATCTTTTATAGAGTCCTCGGATGAAGGAGGGTATTAATATCAAGATCAGAAATACACTGTCCCATCCATTCCTTTCCCAGTGCTAAGAATAGGCACTTTCACCAAATAAGCCACCCAATGTCCTCTTGAACACCTCAATCCCGAATAATGCCTCATTACTAAAAATGTGCATGGTTGCTATAATACGTTGTGTTGATAGAAATAAAAAAACAAAAAAGAGAGAAGAAAGAAAGAGAAAATATATATATAGATAAAAAAAAGAGCAAAAAAAATGTTAATTGCGTTGTCTATTTCATGTCAAGCACATTGAGGCAACAACACCCATTCCCTTCACAATCCATCAAATACAGCCTTGACCTACTTTTCTGTATTTCTGACCGCCTGAATACGAGTTGAGGAATTCTGACTTAGTCACAAGGTTATTAGAACTTAATCAAAGTATTAATGTCATGAGAGGCCACCAAATAAACTGACAAATTTGATGAGATTGTGAGCTCAAAAAGAAAAAGAAAAGAAATAGAGAGAAAAAAAAAGAGAAAGAGAAAGAATGAGTACAAAGGAACTAAAGAGAGCATAGTTTCTTCGCCTCCCTTTGAGTTGATTTATTTAATAAGTTTGGAAATCTAGGTTCTGTAGCACTAGTCTATATGTAGCGCCAGACGAGTGTGAGCCACCAAATAGAAATCTACTTGACTAAAAATATCTTCTACCTAAGCCAAAAAGTCGGGGCTGAAATTACATATTACTTTATAACTTTGAGGAAATAAGTTGGCCTATCCCAATAGAAATTTTACTAAGGGTCAAGTACAAGCTTTAAATGTGGATTGGCTTTTCACTTGGATCCATTGCATAAGCAACAAGAATACACTTTCACAACTGTCTGAATTTCTAATGTTTTGGATGAAAACAAAAAAAATAAATCACTAATCAAACTCTTGATAGAAATCAGTCATGTAGGACCACTTTGCATTTAGTCTTGCATTTGCTAGGGACCAGCAAGATTCAGGCATGACGATGTGATTGCACAGCAATCATATCACCTAATCTACCTAAATTAAGTTAGATTTTAGCATAACTTAGGAACAATGTATGCATAAGCATCATAATTTGCATATTAGTTCGTTTGATAGCCTTACAGATAATATTGCCATTTTATGCTCTAAAAGAGAGATGAAATTGATTGCAGATGATTCAAGGCCACAGATGATAGATCAAACCATACAAATCTGATAAGGACGACGATGGGAGTCCAACGCTTCCAGAATCGTCTTGATTAGATAACCATAGCATCACGTGTAGCCCATAGAAGAATAGAGGCCAAGGAACAGGATGACAGAGATCCAAGCCTTACATGTAAAATTCAACCACATGGATGGATCCAGATCAATAATCACAATCGAATGGCATAAAAATCATCTCAATCAGAGGCCTACAGCACCGTCTGCAAAGCAAGGAAGATGGACGACCATGATGGTGCCACATGGCACTATCACAGTAGCCCCTTGATAAACACACATGAATTCATGATAAAATGCTTATTTATGATAGTTCCTAGGCTTAGCGTTGCATATCATGTTATAAATACTGCATAACATCCATTGCATGGCATTTAGGATAGTTGTATGTTTTGTATATTAATTCCTTCATTTTATATAGCCAGGAGGCAATGCGACATTCTTACGGACTTCGGATAAAAATCCAACCGTACAGATGGATCCAAAGCGACGATTGCAATCCGACAACGTAGAAATCACCTCGATCCAAGCACCATGGCATCCTCTGCAAGCAATGAAGGGTGGACGATCCAGATGGTGCCATGTGGCCCCGTCTGGAGCGTCCAAAGCCACCCGCCACATCTCCAAGGGCCACCCATCAAGTGATCTCAACCGTTGGATGAAAATCCAATGACTGAGAGCCCACCCTCAGCATGCGGCCACAACTCCTCTTCGCGACGCACATGCGGACATGGCACAATGGTGGGAGCATCGGATCGCAAGGGAGGGATGCAGGTTCGAATCCTCGCAACCACCCCCCATTCTCAGTCCAGCCAGCGCATGCGGGCCTCGCAACCACCCCCATTCTCAATCCAGCCAGTGCATGCGCGCGCATGCAGCAGCAACGGCAGCGCAGCGCCAGCACGCAGCAGCAGCGCAAGCGCGCATGCCATCGCATCCCAGCACGCACACCTGGCAGGACCTCCACGCAATCTGCGCACATGAGGCGAGCACGTGCTCAGTTGGCGCTAGCCTTCAGCGACAGCTTGGCAGACATACAACGACACTTACAGCCGTCGCTAATTATTCGCACGCCAGCAAGGCCAGCTGTGGGCATGAGTAGGCGTGAGCTACCTACAGCGACACTTCCAGCGATGACTTGGAGGTCACTAATGGTCCCATGCCTATTCTAGCCTCTTTTCATCCACTATAAAAGGACCAACACCCCCTCCCTTCCAAGCCATCTCTACCTACTCTACTCCCACCTACTCCCAAGCTATAGAAAGCCTACCAATGCTCTGTTACAGTTTGCTCTCAAGCTCCCAAGGCACCTATTAGTGTAACGAGAATCTACCCCACCAAATACTCCTCCAACTTCCCATCCCCATTCATAGGTCGCCTTGGAGCCATCCTCCCACCTCCATTCTGGTAGCAGATCACCTTCGCCTTCTCACTTCCATTCTGGAGCTATGCTAAAGCTTTCCTCTACCCGACGTCCTCCAGCTTCTCACCTCCGTCAACCTACTTTCCAACTCCTTCATCCGAGCTTCCGCCAAGCATCGTCGTCTCATCGAACAACCGCTTCAAGAGATTTCTTCTCACCTCCCTCTCATTTTATGTTTTCTATATTATTGTAATTGACATTCATGCAATATATCAGATTCAATTCTATCTCTCTCTTGTGATTGATTGTCATTTTGTCTCAAAAACAAAAAAAAATAACAAAACCCTAAAATGCCAAAAAGAAAAAAATCGAAGTGTGGTTTTCATACAAAGTAAACGTTGCCTCCCTGTGTTCGACCCGAGACTCCCCTAGAGTTTCAATATAAATTATATTTGATCATGACTTTTGCAACTACGACGATGAGTTACTTGTAACCCTGATTTCAAACACTCGAAACACGTGAGATCACCCCTCACCGCACCCCCAATCTCTAAAGAAGCCCTCATCATGCATTATGGGCCATTAGATCGTTATCCAACAGGCATGATGCGCTTACATTGATTGCTCCAGCCATTCCTCATCAAGAAAAATCAAGATCAGCCATTGGATCTCCATTCAACGGCTGATGGCGGCTACACACAAAATGGCAAGCACGACAATCCGCATGCGTAGCATAGCGGAGAGTGTGCTTGCACAAGACAGAAGGGCACGCGATCAAACCATGAGAAGCGCTAAATAAAGAAGGCAGTCGTGGTCACTCGCAATTCAGTCGTTGGATGAAATCAAGCGGATCAGATTTGGCTGTGTGGCTGATAAACACGCATGAATTCATGATAAAATGCTTAATTATGATAGTTCCTAGGCCTAGCATTGCGTCTCATAGTATAAATATTGCATAACATTCATTGCATTACATTTAGGATAGTTTGTGCATTCTGTATATTAATTTTGACATTTTATATGGCCAGGAGGCAGTGCGACATCTTTTCGAGCTTCGGATGAAGAATCCGACCATACGGGTGGATCCAAAGCAACAATCGCAATCCGTTAGTGCAAAAATCACGTCAATCAGAACATCGTGCAAGCTCTACAAGAAGAAGAAGATGGACGGCCCAAATGGCACCACGTGGCACCATCCAGGCTACCCTACATTGGCCACAACCTCCCCAGCCTCACCGCAAGAAAAGATCCCAACCGTTGGATCTCAATCCAATGGTTGAGAAGCACCCAACCTCACCCGGCCTCCTTTAAAGATCTACAAGGAAGATCCATGACCGTTGGATCTTCATCCGACGGTCGAGGCTGCAGCTACACCAACACCTCCACGTGACCAACCAAGGCCTATGGCCAAGTGGTAGCATGCCCCTCCATAAAGGAAGGACGCAAGTTCGAGCTTCAATGCGCTGCAACCGCTTCAGCGCTAGAAGGAATTGGACCACTCGATCTTGATCGAGCGATCAACGTGGCACATGCATAATCAGACGTCGCTCGATGACACACATATGCATGCCAAATCAAACGTGACTCATCCAGGGTGCTCGCTTAAGTCGTCTGATGCAATATCCGCCATCTGATCAGGTGGGGGCACGATCCAGAGCATTCTCTCTCGCGTGCTCAGAACCCTTCATCCACCATCCAAGGGCAGTGGTTCACTTTACTCGGATCAGCATGTGCTACTTGATGCCAGTGGATGCTTGATGGATGCTTGAGATGGTAGCTGGCGATGCGAGATGGACAGCCAACAAGTCTTGAGCGCAATCAACACACGAGATGGAGGGCCAACATAGCGCAAGCATGAGCGAGTGTGAGTTGGCTACAGCAACACTTAAGCTAGACCTAAAGTGATGTCCTAGAGATCGCTATTTGTTTTATGCCTATTTTAGCCTCCTCTCATCCACTATATAAAGACCAACATAACTTCCCTTCAAGCTCCATCTCTACCTTTTCTACACCCACCTCCTCTAGAGCTCTAGAAGCCCATCAAAGCTCCCAAGAGTTCATTCCCAAGCTCCAAAGGTCCCCTACTAGTGTAGCGATCCCTTACCCCACCAATTATTCGTCGTCCATCTCACCACCTTCATAGGGAGCCTTGGAGTCGTCCTTCCACCTCCATTCCGGTAGAAGATCACCTCTACCTCCTCATCCTCGTTCGGTGCCTTGGTGAAGCATTCCTCTACCTGATGTCCTCCAGCATCTCATCTCGGTCGTCCAGCCTCTCGCCTCCTCCATCCAAGCTACCACCAAGCGCCGTCGTCTCGCCGAACAGTCGATTCAGGAGATTTCTTCTCACCCCTATCTCTTTTATATTTTCTTAGCATATTGTAATAAACATTTGCACCACATTATGATATATCAAATTTGTTTTCTTCTATGTTGTGAGCTATCCTGTTTGTTTTTTACTACAAAAACAAAAAAAAATATCAAAACCCTAAAAATACTAAAAAGAAACAACACGAAGCGTGTAGTTTAATGAAAACAAACTTCGCTTCCTAGTGTTCAACCCGGGACTCCCTTGGAGTTTCGATAAAAATTGTATTTGATAACGTGTTTTGCAAATACAGCAACGGGTTTCTCCTAACCCCAATTTTCTCTCGCGAAAACCCATTTATTAGTGGTGCTAAGAGAATTGTTGGATGCGGCATGTGGATGATGCATGGCTGAACACCCAACTCAATGCCCTGATTCACGTGCAAGCAAGAGGTGGTAGCACATACGATTTAAGCCGTCCGATCATGAGATCAAACGGTTGAAATCAAGCACACACAAATTCAAAATGATAGTGCACAATTTCAAAGCGGGCGAGTGGCGAGGAGCACATGTTTGTGAATGGGTGGCTCCAAAGCTGCCACGTGGCACCACCAGAAGACATCCGCCCGTATAAGGTGCGTTGGAGGCTATTTTTATGTGCGATCTAAGCTATTGATCTCCCGATCAACAGATCTGATCGTACCTAGGTTGTTGCATGAGTTGGAGGGCTAAAATGCCCATTGTGCCCCTCATTAAAGCTATAAAAAGAGCCCTAGAGGTCCCCAGTTGAGAGGCAACTCCCACCTGATACATCTTCAACCGCTCTCTCTCTCTACAACTTCTCTCCAGACTTCATCCTGGTGCTTTAGATCTGAAGTGCTGCCGCACTTCACACAAGCATCCCACAAGCGGCATCATCATCTGCTATCTTTCTCTATCTCTATCTCTATCTCTATCTCTCTCTCTCTCTATTTCTCTATCTACTCTTTAGCATAGTGATTAGTAGTTTGAAAACCATTTCCACATAGAAATAAAACTATGATTCTCTGGATATCTGATGTTTATATATACATATATAAATATATAAATATTTGTTTAAAATGACTCTCTAAAAAGCTTTCGCATAAAAATCATGTTTTACCTCTCTGCGAACAACTCGGTACTTATCAAAACTTAATAAATATTATTTGTTTCATCATGATTCGTAGTACAACAACATAATTAATTTCTAACGTGTCTCGCAATTGAGTAATACGACATTTAAATTTATAATGCTCAAAAAAACATGAGTTCCGAGGTCGTTCACAAGGAGCAAGTGTAACAAATCAATTCACCAATCACAATAATCAAAGGTAATAATGCAAGTGAATCAAATAACAAAAATGATATTCAATAAAAAGCAATAATGTGTCTTAAGAGTTAAGGACATAAAATATAAATAGAGGTCTAAAAATGGTGGTTGAAACCACCAATTAAGCCCTACAATTAAGCACAATTCCCAACAGTACTCAGTATCTCAAACCACAATCAAAGCCAAATATCTCAACAGTAGTCACTTAACCACATCAAATCCAAGCCAAATATTTCCACAGTAATCTCAAATCAGACGTCTCCAAGGCACCTCAGATGCCTTAACCTTCAAACTCAGATCACCTCTGAATTGCCTAAGTGTTGGTATGCACCCCGAGGTGCTACAGTGCAAAACCACCCCCCTCTCCCCTTAGATTTTTCTTTCTCTTTGCCCTTTCCAGAATCGGGTCAGTATACGGGTTGGGTAATTTGGGTAATCAGGTCGAGAATAGTGACCAAGCCCATGTGCACGTGACCGCGGGCGAGGAGTGGGTGGCTAAGAGTAAGGAGGGACCTCACCCTCTAAGTCGAGGAAATGAAGCACTGAGGCAAATGCGTTAAATACACATTTCAGAATTATCATCCCATGATGTGAGACTAAACTCGAGAGCTCTTTCGCATAAAGCTGCTAAGGATGGCTGACCCAATTGGGGTTGTTGCTACCTGCTTCTACTGCAATTGTAGGCCCAAATGCCTCTAGGTAGTGAGGCTGCATCGAGTGAGGATGGTAGTAAGTCAAATGGTGTCCAAAGAGAGGCGAACACAGTCGGAGAAGACGGTGGCGGCAGCGGAGCACTGGCGACATACTTGTGTCAAGAAAACAACTGATGGGGCCCAATTAAATAGCTAGGAAGCTCCGCCGTGGAGTGGCGGAGCGTGTGGTGGTGGTGATTTGGTGTGTGCGTGTGTGTGGTGACCGACCGATGTCAGAGAGGGTGACGAAGAGAGGGGGTGTTCAACCAGCCAAAATAGGAACCAAAGCCCTCAATTTCTTAAGTGCTTTTGTTCTAGAAGGTGAGGCGGTGGTGTAGGAAGTGACGACGTGTTGTTTGGTGCGGTGTGGCATCGGCATGAGCTCGCCGGAGCTCATGCTGGTCGTGGGGAAGATGGTGGGGGAGTAAGTGATATGATGGCTGAACCTAGGTTCTAAGGACCTAAGGTTTATTTAGAGAGGGAGAGAACAGGTTGAGGAGACTTAGGGGGTGAGAGAGAGACAGAGGCATCCAGAGTTGATCGACTGGACGCGAGGAAGATGAGAGCAACAGTGAGGGAGAACAACGATAATGAAGGCAAGGAGAACCTCTACTTTGATCGGCAAGAAGTGGAAGAGAGAGGAAGACGGAGGGCCATCCACTTTGATGGTTGGACAGCCAGAGGAGGAGAGAGGAGGCAGTCGCCAGAGCCAAAGACGAAGTTGGTCGGAGAAGGTGAGAGATGTTTTCTTGCTAATTCTTGGCTACCCTTGATCGTGGAATGATGGGGGGTTCATAAAGAGCTCAGATTTGAGCTCCAAATGAAGAAACTCTCTTGATTAGGTCAAAGATTTGGAAGAAGAATTTCCTCAAGCTCTCTTGAGCTCGAGGATCAATCTCAATCTCTAAGGTGGGGTTGATTTGATTCCTCATTGCCTCAACAATAATCCCTCTAATTTTGGAAAGATTTGAAGCTAATTTGAGAGAGATTTCACTCTCGAATCTTGGCCTGAAGGTGTTTTCCCACTTCAATGATGGAAGGGACCTTGATGCAAAGAAGATGACAAAGATAGGAGGTAATTGTAAGAAACTTGAAAATTAGGGGTACAAATGTGAGAAGTAGAGTTTTTAGGGGCTAAAATGCAAACTAGGTCAAGATGGACTCTAATTGTGCCTAAATTTTATTGTTAACCTAAGTTGGACCCAAGAAATCTAATGAAAACTTGGATTTGATTTTTTATCATGTTTTACTTGGCAAATTGCATAGAAGCCCAAATCAGGGCAAATTCCTATCTGAAACTCTACTTTAGGTTAAAATGGGTTCAGATGGTCAAAGTGAAGGTACCAAACCTCTTAGAATATTCTTCAATTGATTTTTGTGAGGTTTAGATTAATTTTATCCTGACCAAAACCTTTCCAATTTAAGTGGGGTTGATAATTAGGATTTTCAATACTATTTTCTCCCTCGAAATGCGTGAAACCCTTAACTCATTCAGTGTGAATCCACCTTTTAGACTTTTATGCCTAATTTATCTTTAATTAACCCTGAGTAACCTCGTGGTTAATCTGCAATTGTGATGTGTGATGGGAACACCATCATGAGCCCTAACTAGCTCATTTTTACCCAATGAAGAGAATAAAAGCTCCTACATAACCAATTGGAGGTCCTAATTTGCTGAATAACTTTTCTGAGAGAAAAATAAGAAATAAGGGTAAAATTGCAATTTTTCCATTACAGTACAACAATGGATTTTCTCAAGGGTAAAACATAGGTCAAAAGGTCTTAATAGGATAATAAGTGGGGTGAATTAGACAGAAAAGGATTTGTATGGGATCTAGAAATTAAATGACTTCTTGAAATCCTAAAATAGGCCCACTTGATTAACCAAGGTTTTGGTCAGGATAAAATTCACCTAAATCCTCTAAAAATCATAGAAAAATATTCTCTAGGGTTTAGAACCTTTAAATTGGCTATTGGAACCCATCTTGACCTAGAATGGGGTCTCAGACAGATATTTGCCCTAAATTGGATTTTTTCATAAATTTCCCAATCAAACATGGTCAAACCCAAAATCCAACTTCACCATTGAATTCCTTAGGTCCAAATTAGGTTTGTACCAAAATTTGGACCTAACGGAAACTCATCTTGACCCACATTGCAAATAGGTCCAACTTGATTACATTTCTACCCCTATTTTTCAAAACCCTTACAATAAGCCCCCTATCTTTCTTATAATCTTCACAAATAGGTCCCTCCACCATTATAGCGGAGGAATCCTACTCCGGTAAGCTTTAGAAGGTGATTTCTCCTTGATTACTGACTGAGGGGTTCTCGCTTATTTATGATAGTAATAGAAT
The DNA here is from genome assembly GCA_037157565.1 of Thalassia testudinum. Classification (NCBI taxonomy): domain Eukaryota; kingdom Viridiplantae; phylum Streptophyta; class Magnoliopsida; order Alismatales; family Hydrocharitaceae; genus Thalassia; species Thalassia testudinum. The sequence goes on from JAZHRO010000049.1 coordinate 32,475,004, forward strand.
GATATGTCGTGTTTTATGTGGTGGAAAATCTCTCAATCAAAACTAAATATCAAATTTAACCACAATAAAGATGTCGCATCCACAGGGAGGAATATACCAATAAATTCACGAGTAGAGGAATATACTGTTTGCAGACACTATCGCGACTTTAATGCGAGGAATATGCTATTTGAAATGGAGCTTGCAATTTCCTTAAAATTTCAGGATTATTTATGCAATTTTCATGTCAGGAATTAAGCTCCAAAAATATGTATATGATGCATGTGTAATGGCATATCATGTAAATTCAACTTGCATACAAATCTGATTTGAAGTTCAAAGTTAAATGATGCACATAACACAAGTGAAGTAATTTCAGGAAACTATAAGTGCATCAATGCAATGTGGCCTGAATAAAATATTAATATCAAAATGGCAATGGCATTCAATGTAAATATTAATTGAGGAGAAAATAGAGGATTTCACCTCTCTCTTCCTCGCTTGGACGGCCGTGCACGGTTGGTGGCGAGAGTTGACGGGGTGGTGCGCCTTGACGTGTGCTTCTCAATGGTGGTGACGCGGCGGCCGGATGGTGGAGAACAGCCGCCACCCTGTTGGCTCTGTTGGAGGAGGATGGCCGCACGTGGAGAGGAGGAAGAGCGCTGCTACAACCCACACAGCTGCGCATTTTGCGCTCAAGGGCGTGCTAGGGAACGCCTGCGGGTGGTTGCTGGTGTGGGTTGCCTGCGGGCAGTTCTGGCCTGTGGGCGTGGCTAGCTTCCTGCGGGTGCTGGTTAGTGGTGTGAGCGCCTGCAAGCGATTGCTTGCAGGGTGCGGTGACAGGTGCTTGCGGTGGGAGCGCTGGAGAGGGCGCTTGGTGCGGGCTGGCATGGGTGCAACGCCTATAGGGAGCACAAGGGCGGTGAGGCTTTGGTACAGTGCCTGCAGGGCACGCAAGGCAGACAGTGGAGGGCGCTGGAGTGGCGTGGGTGCAGCACTTGCAAGGCGTGCAAGGCAGGCGGTGGAGGGCGTGCAAGGGCACGGGTTGCCTGCGGGTGTGGCTAGCTGCAAGGCACTGGTAGGTCTGCGTTGGTATGGGCGGTAGAAGATGTGAAGGCAGTGCGGTGAGGGCAGGCTAGGCTGGACAGGCGGTGGAGGGCTTGGCACGATGAAGGCAGTGCAAGGGTGCGGTGGAGGTGAAGGCGCTGTGAAGGCAGTGCAAGGGCGCGATGGGCAGGCAGTGGGAGTTGGTGCGCACAGTGCACACTCTCCCTACAGTGGACGCCCTCTTCACGATTGGGTCCCCTCCAGGGGGAGAAGAAGAAGCCCCCTCTCTCATGCCAGAACCTCTTTTTATCTCTTCTCCCCATGCGAGTCAAGGGATTTTTAAATCCCTTACTAAATTTGGCCTTCGACTGTTGGAGAGATGTTGAGGCCAGCCGGAGGTTGAGGAAGACTTAGTTGAGACCGGCGGCTGAGGGGAAATTTATCTTCACCATCCTATTATTTTCCAACATTATTCCTACAGCAACAAAACATAAAATAATTACATACTAAGTTATAGAATGCGATAAAATAGATGTAAACTTAAATAATGATGCATGACAATATTCTATAACTTAATGTAGTTATTAACAAACCTAAAAGGTAAGAATAGAGTTAACTTAGGCGTAACAATAGTCCATTAAAATGGACTCATCAAATACCCCCATGCCTAAGATTTGCTAGTCCCTAGCAAAAATGAAAAATAATATAAGTAATCAGAAGATTTCTTCTTTTCATATTTCAAAACTTTAGAGATCCAAACAAATGTGAAGTGATGATAGCCTAGGTAACAGATTTAAGTGAAAAGCCAATTCGCATTAGGAGTTCGTACTTCACCCTTGGTAAATATTTCTGTTGGGATAGGCAACTACTTCCCTCGGGGATAAAGGAGGATATAATCTATAATTTGACTCCAGCTTTTGACTTAGGTAGGAGATATCGAGTTGAATGGATTTGTATTTGGTGGCACACACTCACCTGGTGCTACATGTAGTCTAGTACTACAGACTCTAGATCTCAGACTATTAGACAAGTCAACTTGGAGAGAAGCTAAACAATTATACTCTCTTGATGTTCCTTGGCACTCACTCTTTTTTTTCTTTTCTCTCTGAGATCTCAAATCTCGCCAGATTTAGTAAGTGTACTCACTATTTGGTAGTCTCACATGGCATTCACATTTCAATTAAAGTCCTAATAACTCTACAACTAAGTTAGAGTCCTCAACCAGTATTCGAGCGATCAGAAATACTAAAAATTAGGTATGGGTCATATTTGGTGGATCACGATAGGTGTTTTGTTGCCTCAGAAACAATGTTACAATGACAACCCTAGATTCTTTTCTTTTTCTTTTCTCTCTCTTTTCTTCTTTTCTTTTCTTTTTTTGTAATATAATTGTTTCTTCTTCCTCTTTTTCCTTTTCCTTTCTTTATCAATCAACATAACATGATACAGACTTTTATTTATGAGGCATTATTAGGGATGATGATGGTCAAGAGGATATTGTGTGGCTTATTTGGTGGAAGTGCCTATTCTCGGCACCGAGAAGGAATGGATAGGACATGCATATTTCTGACCTTTGACACTATTACCCTCCTTCAATCGAGGTCTCTATGAAGGACGGTCATAACCATCCACCATAGTCATAGCTTTATTAAGACTCAATCTCTATGTATCTGCCTTATTTGGTGACTCTCAAGAATTCACACGAAGTACGCATACAAGAACAGAGAGCGAAAACTATGCCTAATTCTGAAGTATTATCATCTAATTGTCCAAAACTTAAGAGTCCTCGCACTAGACTTAGCACACCAGTAATCTCTCTACTTTCATCTCACAAATATGGGGTGAATCTACTAAAGGATAGTATGCCTAACTCCCTATTAACTGTCCAAGGGTTCAGTAGACTACAAATGCTTATTGGTTTTCTACAAGGATCCATTACCCAGTCTATGTGCACGTGAAATAAACGTATTGGATTCTAAACTTAAGAAATAATTCAAGAAGAAAAACCTCCAATGCCAAAGATATTTTTCTAGGGACTAACCCATTTAACACAAGAAAAGAAATTTTTTTATATATATATGCTAACCTAAATGCATGAATACTTCCTAAAATGCAAAATGCACCCCCCATGCCTAAATCCTACAATGTCCTCATTATAAAATTAAAACAGAGGGAGAAAGGAAAGAAATCACCTAACAACGATGTTGTTCAGAATGCTGGGTTGCCTCCCAACAAGCACTGCATTTTCTGTTAGCAGCCAGACTTATAAGGAACCTGTAAGTCTGGTTCCAAATAGAAAAAGTGAGTCTCTAAAAATATGCGTAACAGTGAGGGCCTAGAAAACAAGTAGCCACGGATGTTGGCGAGCTGATGATGCAACATAATCCCAAATTCTCACCAGAATGTATGAAAGTAGAAAACCTCGTTGGCTACCTGGGGAGGTCTAGGAATAACAAAAGGAATATGAAAAGGGACCTCCTGAAATGGAATAAGTGGAGGATAACAAGGATCCTCCAAAGCAAGACGGGTTTTAAAAGATAAAAACATTAATATTTGAAACCCTTGAATGGCAAGACTAAAAGTACAAGCATCAATCCATGCTCGCCATTCTACCCGAGGATGCACTGGCCTGATATGTTCTCCAGAAAGAATGTACATGAGCAGAGATCTGAGCCAAGGATCGATTAGGGAGTGTAAGGGTTGTTTGTAGTATTGGAAGGTAATGATTAAGTCCAATGAGGGCTTAGTCGATGTCAGGTTCAATTCCAACAATGATTCAGATTGTGTATACTCCCTAACAATTGTGGACAACTTCACGTTACCCTGCCTAGTATTAATGATCGGAGTCATATTTTCACCTTTCAATATATGTGAATCAAGGGTAGACTACAAATTATAACTCTTTGATGGCAGGGTCAAAATATCAAAATCATTATCATTAAGCTCATCCCCGGATTCGTTTGGTTCACTCAAATTTTTGTCGGGGTGTATATGTGATTCATTAGTGAAGAAAGGAGTTGGATCAGTATCCTCAATTATTCCTAAAGGAGGATCAGTCTTAATGTTTTGGAGTAAGCCTATATCACTGAATTCATTATTCTTCTTAGGGTATAAATCCTCAATTGACATGTTTTGTCCCCGAGAGTCTCCCCTAGGCTTCTCACTATTTTGTTTGTCCTCCTCTAATATCAACTCCTGTTTTGATGGAGGATGACTCTGAAAAGAAGGGACGAATCTAGATTTCACCATATTATTTATATCCTCTGGGGGTAAATCCTCAAATAATAAATAATTCCCCTGTGATTCACTCCAGATTTTCAGTCTAGGCTCCTCCATTGGGGCATCCTCGTCCTCTAAAATAGACTCTTCATATCCCTGAGACCAAAATTGATCTAATTCATCCTCCATTCCCTTAGGGTCACCTTCATTGGGTGCATTTAAATCCTTAGGATGCTGAATGGTAGGTGTTGATTCCCTAAGTGGAGGGTGAGGAGTAGGCTCACTAAGGGTAGATTGAGATTCCAACAGATAATCAATAGGGAAAGTGATAGGAACAATACAACCTTGACCCAGATTAGTAGGGGTAAGGAAAATACTGTCATTGGGGTCGAGGTCCTCAAGAGGCACCATCTTCCCTTTCTTTTGACTCCAATATAGCTCAAGTGGATAATCACTAGGATCGTTCTCCGCTAGTAGCCATGTCTCATTGGGAGAGTCTAAGTGATAGCTACATAAAATTGGATCCCTATTGTCAATGGTTTCCTCATAATTATTTTCATGATCATGGTCGTATGGGTAGGGATCAGAATTACTAGGAAGAGCGTAGCCAAGCTGTCTTATTTCTTCGTTTAACTGTTGACTATTCCTCAACATCTCTCCCATGGATTCGATCATTTCCTTTTGCTATATTTGCATTTCTATCATAAAAGAGGAGAGTCTACTATTATTAGGTTGGGAAGGATAGTCAATTTCAGGCTCTGGTTGCCTAGGGGTATCGATCCAACCTCAATACGAAAAATCATGAAGGGTGGGAGGGTTGGGTGCTTGCATAGAAGTAGGGATTCCAGGGTTGGAAAATCCCACTCCTAGGCTCTGCTCAAAAGTGGGAGTTATCGGGCCAGTACTCCCAGGATAAGAATATGAATGATCCCATGAATTGTCAATATACCCATCAAAGGATGGATATGCTTAGGGTATGGGATCCTGGTTAAAAGATGGGAAGTATTGACTATAATAATCTAAATGATAGGAATAAGGGTAATCCATTTCTTTAAGCCAACAGTTTTAACTCTCTTAGGATTTAGAAGAATTCAAAACACGAGCAGAAACTTCCTAAAGAGTTCTACTATCAAAGCAAACGCAAATTCAATGAGATCTGTTTTTAATAGATTGTAGGTCTTAGAATTAAATGTTCAGTTGGTGGTCAAACAAGTTTTGCACAAATTACGCTTCCTAGGCCAACCTTCGTTGGTGCCTATAACCTACTCGCAAGGGATGGAAGTCTCGAATCAAGCCCACACACGAGGAACCGAAGTAACTTGGTAGATAGGGTTGTTGATTTCTGACTAGCTTCCCTTGTGGTGCAAAAGAGGAGAGGTAGAAATTTATCTAGTGACCTTATGTGTGAGGTGCACAGTGTCTCAGGTGTGCAATCATACGATCGTGTTTTGAGTTTTGAAATTTCGCAAACAAGATCCTTTTGCACACAATTTTAAGTCACAGATTTTAAGGTCTAACCTCTTAGCAGTCCCAATTTTTAAAGTGACCATTGAATTAATTTGATTCAAGCACTTTAGTGGTCTTAGATTTAGGTTCAATGCAGATGCATGATAGGTAATTGATGCTTAAAAGAAGACGTACCTTACTCGAGCTTTCTTCGTGCAAGAATGTATGCAATACAGTAAAAATAAACTAGATGTTGCTCATTCAGCCCTGGATGGTCGTCCTATAGATATGCAGCTTCTAGCAGGCAGTTTGAATATATTTTTTTATTTTTTTAATAATAATAATAAGCAAACAAACCTAATCTAACTAACTAACCAACATGCAGTTCAAACAATTTGAATAATCCTATAATCTAAATAAATGGGAACACGCTCCCAAAAATACGCTCCCGCATACAAGAGCGATAAGAAATAAAAAAACACTAGGAACACGTTCCCAAAAATACCTAACAAGGGTCCAAAAGATAGAAATTAAATTCTAATGTCTATCTAAACTAAATCTAAACTAAGCTCTAATGACTAAATCAGAAATAGGCTTCTCTGTAAGCCTATGCATGTGGGATCAAGGTCCATGTGCTCCTGTTGCTGGCCTCTAGGTGGTGTCAAGGTCCACCAAAAAGATCGTCTCCGCTGTATTCATCGTTCAAGGCCAATGTTGTCACTCTGCTGCGCCTATCGCCCCATCAAATTCCTCACACAATAACATAAAGAATGACAAGATAATTGCGCAACTGAGAATACTCAAAAATAATAAAGTGAATATATTGCGTCTGTTTCATCCCCAGCAACGGTGCCATTTGATGGAGAGATCCTCACTTATTTATGATAGCAATAGAATGATATGTCTTTGTGTTTTATGTGGTGGAAAATCTCTCAATCAAAACTAAATATCAAATTTAACCACAATAAAGATGTCGCATCCACAGGGAGGAATATACCAATAAATTCACGAGTAGAGGAATATACTGTTTGCGGACACTATCGCGACTTTAATGCGAGGAATATGCTATTTGAAATGGGCTTGCAATTTCCTTAAAATTTTAGGATTATTTATGCAATTTTCATGTCAGAAATTAAGCTCCAAAAATATGTATATGACGCATGTGTAATGGCATATCATGTAAATTCAACTAGCATGCAAATCTGATTTGAAGTTCAAAGTTAAATGATGCACATAACACAAGTGAAGTAATTTCAGGAAACTATAAGTGCATCAATGCAATGTGGACTGAATAAAATATTAATATCAAAATGGCAATGGCATTCAATGTAAATATTATTTGAGGAGAAAATAGAGGATTTCACCTCTCTCTTCCTCGCTTGGATGGCCGTGCATGGTTGGCAGCGAGAGTCGACGGGGTGGTACGCCTCGACGGGTGCTTCATGATGGTGGTGACGCGGCGGTCGGAGGTGGCTAACGGTGGCCGGACAGTAGAGAACAACCGTAGCCTGTTGGCTCTGTTGAAGGAGGACGGCCACGTATGGAGAGGAGGAAGAGCGCTGTTGCAGCCCGTGTGACTGCACGCTGGGCGCGCACGCAAGGGCGTGCTAGGGCGCGCCTACGGGCGATTGCTAGCGTGGGTTGCCTGCGGGCAGTTGCGGCCTACGGGTGTGGCTGGCTGCCTGCGGGTGCTGGTTGGTGGTGTGAGCACCTGTAGGCGATTGCTTGCAGGGCACGGTGATAGGTGCTTGCTGTGGGAGCGCTGGAGAGAGCGCTTGGTGCGGGCTGGAGTGGGTGTAGCACCTGCAGGGCACGCAAGTGAGGTGAGCCTTTGGTACAGCGCCTGCAGGGCGCACAAATCAAACAATGGAGGGCGTTAGTGTGGCATGGGTGCAACGCCTGCAGGGCACGCAAAGCAGGCGGTGGAGGGCGCACAAGGGCACGAGTTGCCTGCGGGTGTGGCTGGCTGCAGGGTACTGGTGGGTCTGCGCGGGTGCGGGCGATGGAAGATTGAAGGCAGTGTGGTGAGGACAGGCTGGGCTGGACAGGCTGTGGAGGGCTTGGCACGGTGAAGGCAGTACAATGGTGCGGTGGAGGTGAAGGCACTGTGAAGGCAGTGCAAGGGCACGGTGGGCAGGTGGTGGAAGTTGGTGTGCACAATGCACGCTCTCCCCAGTGCATGCCCTCTTCATGGTTGGGTCCCCACCAGGGGGAGAAGAAGAAGCCCCCTCTCTCACTCCAGAACCTCTTTTTATCTCTTCTCGCCACGCGAGTCAAGGGATTTTTAAATCCCTTACTAAATTTGGCCTTCGGCTGTTGGGGAGATGTTGAGGCCAGCCGGAGGTTGAGGAAGACTTAGTTGAGGCCGACGGCTGAGGGGAAATTTATCTTCACCATCCTGTTCTTTTCCAACATTATTCCTACAACAACAAAACATAAAATAAATACATACTAAGTTATAGAATGCGATAAAATAGATGTAAACTTAAATAATGATGCATGCCAACATTCTATAACTTAATGTAGTTATTAACAAACCTAAAAGGTAAGAATAGAGTTAACTTAAGCATAACAATAGTCCATTAAAATGGACTCATCAATTGCTCAAAGAATCCCTCCGAAAATTGGAAGGGAGATTCCCTGAGTAATCTCCTCCAGTCTGAACTCATCAGTGATCCATGATTTATACCCAATCTCTCATGCGAACGCATGAGAGATTTGGGTCTTTTGAAGATTCCAACTCCGACGACCATACCTTTCTTGGAAGCTTGGCTTCCAAGCACAAATACTTCTCCAGAGGCCTATTTAAGACTCCCCAGATTCAACCGAGTCTCCTCAGCTCGAAATTGGGTCAGAATCCCCCACATTCTTCTCTCCTCACCGGCCGCAACCCTCCGCAAGCTCTGGCAGCTCCTCCCTCGCTCTCTCGTCGCCCAACCACAATACTAGTGGTTGGGTTGTCTTCCTCTCATTCATCCGCGTCGTGCAACACCGACCGACGCCGCCTCTGCCCCATCTTCGTCGTCGCCTCACCTACGGAGGTCTTCATCTTCCCCACGTCCAGTGACCATACCGGCGTGGGATTCCCTCTCTCTTCATCCTTAGATTAGGTTTGTTAGCTTCCCTCTCTCTTCTTCTCCCGTTCCCTCTCTCTATTTCCCTAAACCTACCCTCGATGCCACTGATCACCATCACCTTCTCCACCTCCGACCATACCTTTGACAAGGTGCCCCAGTCGCTCCACACAGCCATCCACCTCGCCAACCACCCTACAACCTCCGCAATGACTCACTGATCATAATCCCCCACTTCATTCACTCCATTGACCACCCAAAAGCACCCCCGAACACACCCACTTACACGGCCACAGTAAGCCCTAGACACGCCACCACAGCCATCCCCACGCCACGCCAACCACCGCAGCACACTCGTCATGCCTCGGCGAATCTCCCTGGACGATTTGACGTGGCCGCAAGGCCATTCTCATGTTTTCAGGTACCCGACCACCGACCGCCATGGACGAAGGAGCTTGAAGCTCGCGTGCTGTGCTTCAGCTGATGTTGCTCCAGGCGAGAGGCCCAGGTGATGTAGACTTGAGGCACGAATACACTCAGGTTCCAAATTGGAGTCAAAGGCCATCGCAGCTTCGCCAATTGAGCTACACATCTCTACTGTGGAGCGCAAAGGAGGGTGGGACATTTAGTCCCACCTCGGAACTGGACAAGCGGCTGTGTACACATAAGTTGAATTCTTGCCTTAGCCTTGTCACCTCCAACTCATGGGGTGAGGTCCCTCTCTCCCCCTCTCACAGCCTCGTCCGCGGCACTACCCACGCAAACCTGGCCACGACCCGTTTACCCAACCGACTCACTCCTCGCTCACCACCCACGCTGGTAAGCTTGGACCCAAGTCTCCGTTAGGTCCGATTACCCTAACCCGCTGTGGCTCTGGGAGAGCAAACCTGAAATAGATAAGAGAGAAAGAGAGGAACACTATGCAAGGGAAGGGAGGTTTTGCCTTGGAAAGCTTAGATTGACACTTAGCCAAATCAAAGAGGAAGAAGAGGAGGTCAGACAAAGAAGGAGGAAAAAGCTGAAGAAGAGAAGGCACAGAAAGAAAAGAAGGAAGCTTAAGGCAAAGGAAGAAAGCTGAAGAAGAAGAGATCAGGCAGCAAAGAAGAAGAAGGAAAGAGATAGGCTAGAGAAAGAAGGAAGAAACAGAAGAAGAAGGCTCGCAAAGGCTTAAGACTTAAGAAAGAAGGAATCAAAGCCAGAGAAGGAGCCAACAATAGAGAAAGAAGAAGAGAGCTCGCTAGAAAAATTAGAGAAAGAAAGCTAAGGAAAGGAAGGTACTATAGCACATAACTTTTAAGATGTCTGATTTTGTAATCAGATGTCCAATTTTCATAAGCTCTCCACTATTTTATTTACAATTATTTTTTACTCTTGATATACTCATGCTTTGCAACCCTAATTAGATTTTGGGTAGTATGATGTGTTCAATTTGCATTTATTGTTGAGATTAGTGCGTGAATTCCATTTGCTCCCTATGTTCGACCTCGGACTTCAAAATTCGAGTAATAAAAATGTATTTATTTTTTATTCAAAAAAAGAAGAATGTATTTGTTTTGAATGCTTTTTCAGCTATATTACAATGCGATATTCTTAAAATCGATTCAGCGTGCGAACATTTTGGCGCCGTTGCCGAGGAGCAACGGGCGATTTAGAATTCTTGATTACAATTGCTGATTTAGTATTAACTTACTATATCTCTTTTTATTGTGGTTGTTTCAAGGGAAATGAATCAAAGAAAGATAGCCGCACATCAAACACGCCCAAGGTAGGTAATTTCTGATTAATCTCTTTCTCTTAAGCCCCTCATTATGAAAAGGAAAAAAGATAAAATCAATTAGGACTACTTGCTTTACATTCTTAGCTAATTCATCAAGTTGCCTGATTTGATTTCAACAAAATCTAATTTATGCACCCATTTAAGGTAACTAGGGCTACCACATTCTTGATTGAGCCCTAGATACCACATTTTGACAAACTAAATTGGACCAAGATTAGAGCCAAATTAATGATTTCAGTTTAGGGTTTTTAGAGACACCTTCATAAGCAAGAATTAACTTTCCAAAAAGAGGTGTGCCTAAGCCTTGGTTGAAGAGATTTATTCCAGCAAACCCTAAAATTCAGGCTCTTAATCTCACTTGAATCCTAAAAGAAGGGACCTAAAACTTCTCAAAGGACAAATAGGTGAAGTTGACCCACCTGATTGGGTCAACCAACCTTGAAATTAGGTCACTTTTTGCACTCAATACATCTAAAGTTCAAGTGGAAATCTTAAGCACCCTTGCTCTTTAATAAAACTGGTAGACTTAAGAGGTCAAGTCCCCATTCTGGTCTACCTAGAACATCAGTGACAAGAGAGGTCAGGTGGGGGAAACCCTATAACTTGTGGGGGCGCTCTACCGTGTAGGGGTCTTTGCGGGACTCTCCCTCTCTGGCTACATAGGTATTTCTCAGGTGGATGGCTTTCTGACTAAGGGGTATCATCCGCCCCAAACCTCTGTAGTCATCCAAAGTTTTTGGGTGTCTTGATTGGGTCCATCACATTCTACTCTCATCCAGACCATCGGTGCATGTTCGGTAGGAGGTCCTTAAGACCACCCTTGAGGCCTCCTTTAGTTATTCACTCCCATCGAGGCCAGGCCTCGACTTCCGTGCTTGTGCAGCAACCCCATCACATAGACATCTCCTCTGATTCATCTAAACCCAATTCTCCTTCCATCACCATGGCACAACACGTAGAAGAAGAGAATAACCTTGAGAACCAACTCCAACGCCTTAATGATTTATTCTAAGCCTTTGTAAACCCACCGCAGCGTCCTATGATGCGAGATCATTACAATCCCGCTGCAGTGGCGATCGAACCTCGAGTCCAAATCCCAGCTAGAGGTCCTGATTTTGAACTCAAGCCCAACATGATTCATGCTATTCCAAAGTTTCATGGGCTTAATTCCAAGGATCCCTTCCAGCACATCAAACAACTTAAGCATCTGGCCCAGACCTTCGGGTCAGATTTCCAAAATCGAGATATTCTTCTCATGAAGATGTTCTCCTTCTCTCTCATGGACAAAGCAACTCACTAGTATCAAACTCAAACGCATCCAATCAACGATGGGTTGAACTACAATCTGAGTTTCTGAAAAAGTTCTTCCTAGTTGGTTGGACGAATGCCTTACAACACCAGATCACACACTTCACCCATCAGCCTGGAGAACCACTTCATGAAGCATGGGACCGTTTCTTGGATCTCATGCGAAAGTGCCCCCATCACGGAGTGCCTAAATGGGAACAAGTCTAGTCTTTTTACCAGGGACTCCGTGAAGATATCCGCTTATTCATCAATGCAACCTGCGAAGGAAATATCATGGGTCAACACGAAGACACTGTGTGGGAGATTCTCAAGAATATGTGCGAGAGCTCCATTAATAATGACTCCATGGGCTTATTCGACCGAACGAATGCCCACGCATCGACGAATCCAAGGGGAGCACATGAGACGCTGGGCCTGTCCGCATCAGTCGACTTGGAATTGATGGCCAGTCGTTTGGACAAGGTCTTTATCATTGAGAAGAAGGTAGATGAGCTAATTCGACATCTGCAGCAAGCCACCTCTACGCAAAACCCATTCACATAGCTGCCCTCTGGGAGGGAAGCTGTGCATAACATCAATCACCAATCTTCTCAGGGGATGGACCCGTATCCACCCCAGTCTGACTCTAAGACCAGAGGAACTCCGATCCTGCTTACTCTAGTTGGGGGAACTCTGAACCCTCGTGCTCTGACTTTTCTAAGGTTCCTCAGACCTGCGAGGACCTCAACGCCATCCAGAATGACCCATTCTCTAATACCTATAACCCTAGATGGTGGGATCATCCCAATTTCCTGTGGGCGGAAAATAATCAGAATCAAAGACCACCATATCAACCCCGTCCACAAGCTCCTCATCCATAGCAGACACCTCAGCCTCGGCCCAACCCCACCTATCAATCTGGGCCAACTCAAACAGATCAAATGACTCTCATCCTTCAGACTCTAGCTGACATTCAGAAGATGAATGCAGCTATGCAAAAACAACATAAAGACAAGATTACAGAGGTTCCCAATCAACTTGCCCAGATGGAAAATTTTGCCAACTTGGCACACTCCCTTCGCAACCTCTACCGAATCTAAATAACGTGTCGAACCAAAGGCACGTTATGAACCCAAATCCAGGCCAAGCCCACATGATTTATCAGGCCCCTTCTATTCCATCACCCAACGAGATGGAAGCTTCAACATCATATTTAGGATTTCAACAGCAGCCACCTATTTTACCAACACCGAACAAAAATCAGTCAGGACTAAATTCGTTAACAACCCGTAGTGGCAAAGCAACACAAGACCCACCTTACCCAAGCCGCTTTCAGCCCGGTAGTGCTAACCCAAGCCCTAGGATAGTTGTCCAGGATACCCCTATCCCTAATCAAGAACCTGGACCTATTCTAGAGGAATCATCCAAGGTTCCATTTCCCGAGGCCTTGACCAAGGGAAAGAGGACAAACAACCCATGGCACCTGAGGAGGATCTGGTCAAGCTCTTTGAACAGGTCCATATAAACATCCCCTTGATGGATGCGATCCACCACATACCGGCTTACACACGATTTCTGAAAGACGTGTGTACACCTAAGCGTAAGCTGCGAACCAAAAGTGGGAGCCCAATCGTATTGTCAGAGCAAGCCAACTCTGTAATTTTGAGCAAACTCCCACCTAAGGCAAAAGACCCAGGTACTCCCTTGAGTTCCTGTATAATTGGTGATACCCAATTTGATAGAGCTTTATTGGACCTAAGAGCTTCCATAAACCTAATACCTACATCCCTACTTGACCACCTTGAGGAATCTGAGCTCAAACCGACAGAGGTGACATTACAGTTGGCTGATCGATCTATTAAGTCACCTAAAGGAGTTCTTGAGGATGTCATTGTTAGGGTTCGGGATTTCTATTTCTCGGTGGACTTCGTAGTCTTGGATATGGATGCTCCAAAAAATCTGAGGGATACACCAATTATACAAGGGAGACCCTTTCTGGCCACTGCTAGGGCCAACATAAATTGTGAGGAGGGCCAAATTGAACAGAAATTTGGAAACCAAACATTAAAGATTGACATCTTTAAGGCCCAACAAGGGATTAATTGCGGTGTTATAGAATAGATATGTGATATCAAGGCTATGGTTGACGATCCATACATTAAGGAAAACCCGACCACTTCTGATCAACCACAAGAGGATCAAAACCCGCAATTAGAGGAGTCCGAACTTGACTTAGACACACCTGTAACTCCTTCCCTTGCTCCTGACACACACCCTAAACCGCCCGCTGCTGCTGATAACCCTGTCTTGGAACTCAAGCCTCTTCCCGACCATTTGAAGTACGTCTTTTTGGGTTTCAATCAGGCGTTTCCTGTGATTATCAACTCTAGACTCACACCTGATCAGGAATCTCATCTGATTTCTGTTCTCCAGCAACATCGAAGAGCCATTGGATGGACCCTTGATGATTTAACTGGCATCAGTCCCTCTTACTGCACACACCGTATCTACACTGAAGAGGGCACACCACCTTCCCGTGAAATGCAGAGATGTTTGAATCCTAATTTGCAGGAGGTCATGAAAAAGGAGATCATCAAGTGGTTAGATGCTGGGATCATCTACCCAATCTCCGACAGTCGGTGGGTGAGTCCAATCTAGGTTGTGCCTAAGAAGGTAGGACTCACCGTAATCATGACTGAAACTGGAGAAATCATACCAACCAGCATGGCGAATTTGTGGAGAGTCTACATTGATTACAGAAGACTCAATACCTCCACAAAGAAGGATCATTTCCCACTATCGTTTATTGATCAGATCCTTAAGAAACTGGCGAGAAATAGGTTCTTCTACTTTTTGTACGGGTACTCCGGTTATAACCAGGTTGCAATCCATCCTGAGGACCAAGAAAAGACCACTTTCACCTGACCTTCGGGACATACGTGTTCCGAAGGATGCCGTTCGGTCTTTGCAATGCACCTGCTACTTTTCAGCGGTGCATGCTTGCCATATTCTCAGATATGGTAGGTGATTATCTAAAAGTCTTCAAGTATGACTTTTCAGTATTTGGAGAATCATTTGACAATTGCCTCCTGCACTTGGTCTAGATCCTCAGGTGGTGCATTGACATGAATCTGGTTCTTTCCTGGGAAAAGAGCCATTTCATGGTGCCTGAAGGAATTATCCTGGGACATCTCATATCAGAAAAAGGCATCCAGGTCGATCGAGCCAAGGTGAATCTGATTTCCAAACTCCCTATGCCTAGCTTGATCAATCACATCCGATCTTTTATGGGGCACGTTGATTTTTACCGTCGATTCATTCCTAATTTCTCAAAGATCGCATGCCCCCTAACCACTCTACTATCTAAGGATGTTCCTTTCAAAATCTCCAAGGAATGCACTCAAGCATTTGAAATCCTACGTGATAGAGTTACCCAAGTTCCGATCCTACAATCCCCTGATTGGTCTCAACCCTTTGAGATCATGTGCGATGCATCTGACTTCACTGTAAGAGCGGTACTTGGGCAGAGAATTAACGGGAAACCCGTGGTCATCTACTACGCTAGCAAGACACTTGACGAGGCTCAGTGTAACTACACAGTTACTGAGAAAGAGTTGTTAGCCATAGTATTTACCCTGGAAAAGTTCAAATCATATCTTCTGGGGTCCCGTGTTATCATTTACTCTGATCACATAGCTGTGAGGCATCTCCTTGAGAAGAAGGACGAGAAACCTTGATTAATCTGCTGGATCTTGCTATTGCAAGAATTTGACCTCGAGATTCACGACAAAGAGGGAAAACAGAATGTGGTAGCTGATCACTTATCCCGCCTTCCTTCTGATATTATCGATTCTTCTGGACCCATCACGGAACACTTTCCTGATGAGCACCTCCTGACTATTAGTACAGGGCTTCCATGGTTTGCTGATATAGTAAACTACCTGGCATCACATCAGATCCCATTCGATTGGCCGAAAGCCAAGAAGGACAAATTGCTTTCCGATGCTAAGTACTACTTCTGGGAAAACCCGTATCTTTTCCGCATCGGTGCTAATCAAATCATTCGACGATGTGTCTTGGGGGCGGAAATTCAGGACATATTATCCTTCTGCCAAGACCAGGCATGCGGTGGACACTTCTCAGGTCATAAAATTGCAACGAAAGTCCTCCAGTGCGGCTTCTATTGGCCCACGATTTTCAAAGATGCATACACTCACTGTAGGGCATGCACTCGTTACCAAACCTTAGGCAACATGAGCCACCGTGATATAATGCCCTTACAGCCAATTCTCGTATGCGAAATCTTCGATGTATGGGGGATTTATTTTATGGGACCCTTTCTTGTTTCGGATGACTTCAAGTACATTCTACTCGCTGTTGACTACGTGTCCAAATGGATCAAACCCATTCCAACCTGAACCAATGATCATAAGGTGGTTATCAAATTCATTCATCAGAACATGTTTTCATGGTTCGGGATTCCACGTGCAATAATCCTTGATGGAGGGACCCATTTCACTAATGCTCAGTTCAAGTCACTAATGACCAAATACGAGGTGTCACACCGAATTTCTACTCCTTACCACCCCCAAACTAATGGTCTAGCTGAGCTATTAAATCGAGAGATGAAGAAAATCCTGCAGGTTACTGTTCGACCTAACAGGAAAGACTGGTCATCCCGACTTCCAGAAGCTTTGTGGGCTTATAGGACTGCCCACAAAACCCAATTAGGTATGTCTCCCTTCAAATTAGTGTACGGGAAGGCATGTCACCTCCCCGTCAAATTGAAGCACAAAGCCTATTGGGCAATACGGACCTGCAACCTAGATCTTTCTAAGGTAGGAACCCACAAAAAGCTTCAAATGAGCGAGATCGATGAATTACGCCACGATGCGTATGAGAACTCATGAATTCACAAAGAGCCGGTTAAGGCCTTTCACGACAAGCACATATCCAGAAAGATCTTTCATCTTGGTCAAAAAGTCCTACTCTTTGAAGCCAAACTCAAGCTTTTCCCAGGAAAACTAAGATCAAAATGGATCGAACCTTACCTCGTCCGACGAATCTTTGGAAATGGAGCCATCGAGATCAGTCCACTTAGCCACAATTTAGAACCTTTCATCGTGAACGGTCAGAGACTCAAACCGTTCATTGACCTTACCGATACAAATTTGCCTGAGACATCCTTTACCCTCCATTCTCCCTGAGCTCATTGCACCTAGCCGATGGCGTAAAACTCAGCACTTAACGGGAGGCAACCCGTCATTTTTGAAAAACTCGAAACCTTTCTTGACATTCCTATGCTGAATTCATATTGCAATTTAGGGTTCATCCATTAGAAAAGCAACCCCACCTCAAGTACCCGTACTCGAGTTTGAAATCATCCGCAATAGTCACCTCGACCTGTTCGCCCACACAGAACCTGTTTTAATCAATGATCTAAGCTGAACTCGAACCCACCTAATGTACAATGGGGACATTGCAAATCGTAGGCATGGGGGGCTATGAAAGTGCAAAATGATGTGAAAATCATCTCACAAGAAAGGGTTTCATAAAAAAAAAAATCACATATCCCAAAAATACCAAAAAAATGAAAAAATTCTTGAAAAATTTTGAGGCCATACAAATCTTGAGGAGAAAAAGGGGAAAAGTAAAAAATGTCAAAAAGGAGCACAAGTTGAAAAAGAAAAAAGATAGTTATTAGTAAGAAATTACGGGATTAATTGAGTTCTAGACCATATCAAGAAAAAGAAAAAAAAGTGTTAATGAAACACAGAAGAGATTAATAGGAATTTTGATCTTCGGCCTCTTGGGCTATACTCCTAGGCTTAAAATTTCAAGTATCCGGTAAGATCTGGATAGTCCTCAAGAGGTTGGGGAAAATGCGAAGCTTAAGTATTAAGTCTAAGGTTTAGGGAGTATTCGACCTCGTTAACTGACCTCTAGTTTGCAGGACTCGGTAACCTAAGCACCCCAATCCACACACAGTCTGGTTCAGTGCGCATAAGTATCAAAATCATGCAAATGCATTTAAATTTTTCTAAAAAAGTTGCCTAGATTAGGAGTGGCCGATCAACACAAGTTGATTTGTACTAGTTCCCGATGCAGAGAGGCAGGAAATTCCCCTCGAAGATGCACAATAACATATCATCTCTTCGGTGCTTGTCTCCTTGGATATTTACATATCCTATCGAGGGCACGTAAGCACTCTACGCTAGTTCAGATGCCATGGGCTGCATTATCACGAAATGTCGATTGCCAAGGTTTGGATTTAGCTACAGAATGCCATGGGTAGGATTATCTCGAAATCTCGAAAGCCAAGGTTATGGGGGTTGCCATGGGCTGTGCTATCATGAAGCGTTGATTGCCAGGGACCCTTCGAGGATTGATGATGGGGACTAGAAATCCAATATAGACCATGTTGAGAAGCCAATCTGAAGCTAGAAATAAAAAGAAAAGAGAGAGAAAACTCTCCAAACAAAGAAAATCCCTCTGTCTCTCTCTTACAAAAACGCACTGCAAACTGAACCAAGGCTAAAATATGTTACAAGCATGGGTGCTTTAACCGCGGAGTCTAACGAACCTTAGGATAGTTCCTGTTGGCCTTAAAACCTTCGTGGCAGGCTGAGGCTAGAGCTGGTCAGGTCCAGATCTTGGTTGGTACTTGAGTACCTTTAGGCCTACTATTAGCATTCTAACCTAATCTACAGAAGAAAAGCACACATAATGATTTTGAACATCAAGGAACTCATGGTCTAGAATCAAAGTTAAAACCTTAAAATTTTGCTAAGGGACTTGACGAGTCGACTTTCCGCTTTGCATTGTAGTATTTAAGTGGTGGAAAAATCGACTAATCAAAAAAAATAAAAATAACCACTCACAGAAGAGCGGGTCATGTCCACAGGGAGGCAATTATGCAATAAACTCTTGATTATTTTATATTTTTTAGGTTAAGTGCGAAATCCCTATTCAAATCTGACATAAAATGCGAAGGAAAGTAGATTCACAATAACTTAAAAAGATAAGGGTATATGTGCAATTTTCCCTCACTGAAATCTTCAATAAATATATGATGATTTTGTGTAATTTTCACGTGTCATATACTAGAGAAAATTGATGCACGTGTTGATCCCAAAATCAATCTTAAAACAAGTGAATATGAATAACATGCAATTATCAGAAAATATGAGTGTGCATGAGCAATTCTGCCATAATAAAATAATAATAAATCAAAAATCAAATTCTATGGCAATGGCAGTAAATGTAATTTTTAATTGAATTCAAAATAGAGCATTTGCTCTCTCTCCTCCTCGCGAGAGAGAGAGAGCACCGGCGGGCGGTGGACACGCTAGGGAGGTCGGCGAGGATGAGGCCTATTTGATGGAGGCCACGGCATCGACAGAGATGGCCGGAGGTGGTCGGCCGGTGGAGGAGAAGACGCTGGAGGAGGCTGCTACTGCAGTGAAGGTGCTGCTTGATGAGAGGCGCACGGAGGTGTGCGCTTGCGGGCACGGCTAGAGGATGGTGGACGGGCGCACGCCTGCAGGCGTGAAGGCGTGCAGTAGGAAGGAGGGCACGCAGTGGTGAAGGTGGCCTGGCTACAGTGGCCGGTGAGCGGGCGCCTGTGGTGCAGCGCCTGCAGGTATGCCTACAGGGGCGTGGGTGAGGGCAATGTGGTGCAGAGGCAATGGCACAGGCTTGGTGGGGCGCGGCTGCAAGTGTGCGGTTGCAGTGCAGCACCTGCGGAGGGGGCGCGCCCACAGGGAGGTGCTGGAGGGTGGATGCGAAGGCAGGCGCTAGAGGTTGAGGCGCTGGAGGTGGAGGTGCATGCCTGCGGGCTGGCTGGAGATGAGCGCACGCCTGCAGAGAGGGCGCGCCTGCGGGGAGGCGCTGGAGGGTGCGGCTGCAAGCGCATGGTGGGGAGCCTACAGATGGGCGTGCGCCTGCGGGGTGGCGCGTGCGCTGGTCACAGTGCACGCTTGGGGTTACCCACTCTCTCTGGATGATCCTCCCTCCTCTTTCTCCGCCTCTTCTTTTTAACTCTTCTTCTTTGCGCGTGCGTGAGTTAAGGGATTTTCAAATCCCTTAACTATTTCTGGCCAGTGGCTGTTGACGGTGCCCGGAGGATGGGGAAAAGAACAGCCGCTAGTTATTTGAAAGGGTAATTTACCCTTTCCTCCTCATTCTTTTGCCAATTATTTTTCCTGCACATAAAAAGAACATATTAAGTTATAGAATAGATGTAAACCTAAATCATAATGCATGCAAACATTCTATAACTTAATATAGTTATTAACAAACCTAAAAGATACAATTAAAGTTACTTAGACGTAATATTAGTCCATTAAAATGGACTCATCAAATACCCCGATGCCTAAGATTTGCTAGTCCCTAGCAAAAATAATAAAAGTAATCAGAAGATTTCTTTTTTTCTTACTTTAAAACTTTAAAAATCCAGACAAATGTGAAGTGCTGATAGCCTAGGTAAGAGATCCAAGTAAAAAAAGCCAATTCACATTAGGAGTTCGTACTTCACCCTTGGTAAATATTTCTGCCGGGATAGGCAACTACTTCCCTCAAGGATAAAGCAGACGATAATCTGTAATTTGACCCCAGCGTTTGGCTTAGGTAGGAGATATCGAGTTGAATGGATTTGTATTTGGTGGCACACACTCATCTATTGCTACAAATAGTCTAGTACTGCAGACTCTAGATCTCTAGACTATTAGACAAGTCAACATTGAGAAAGGCTACACCATTGTGCTCTCTTGATGTTCTTGGGCACTCCCTCTTTTCTTTCTTTCTGAGATCACGAATCTCGCCAGATTTAGAAATTGTACTCACTATTTGGTGGCCTCACATGGCATACACATTTCCATTAAAGTCCTAATAACTCTACAACTAAGTTAGAGTCCTCAACCAGTATTCGGGCGATCAGAAATACTAAAAGGTAGGTATGGGTCATATTTGGTGGAACGCGATAGGTGTTCTAGTCCCTCAGAAATAGTGTTACATTATAACTTGGACCCCTTTTTTTTTTGTAATATAAATATTTCTTCTTTTCTTGTTTCTTCTTTTTCTTTTTCTTCTTTTCTTTTCTCTCTTTTTTTTTATATAATATAAATCAACATAATACGACACAGACTTTTATGAGGCATTATTCGGGATGATGATGGTCAAGAGGATATTGTGTGGCTTATTTGGTGGAAGTGCTTATTCTTGGCACCGGGAAGAAATGGATAGGATAGGCGTATTTCTGACCTTTGACACTATTAACCTCCTTCAGCCGAGGACTCTATGAAGGACCGTCGTAACCATCCACCATAGTTATAGCTTTATTAAGACTCAATCTCTATGTATCTGCCTTATTTGGTGACTCTTAGGAATTCACACAAAGCACGTACACAAGAACAGAGAGTGAAAAACTATGCCTAACTCTGAAGTATCATCATCTAATTGTCCAAAACTTAAGAGTCCTTGCACTAGACTTAGCGCACTAGTAATCTCTCTACTTTCTTCTCACAAATATGAGGTGGATCTACTAGAAGATAGTATGCCTGACTCCCTATGAACTGTCCAAGGGTTTAGTAGACCACAAATGCTTATTGGTTTTCTTCAAAGATCTATTACCAGGTCTACGTGCATGTGAAATAAATGTACTGGATTCTAAACTTAAGAAATAATTTTAAGAAGAAAAACCTCCAATGACAAAGGTATTCCTCTAGGGACTAACCCATTCAGCTCAAGAAAAGAGAACTTATATATATATATATATATATATATATATATATATATATGTATGTATGTATGTATGTATGCAAATATTTATAAATGCTATAAACATTCTCAGGTTATAACCCCCCATGCCTAAGACTGACAATGTCCTCATTGGAAAAATACAGACATAGAAGAATATCACCTGAGGAGAGTGGGAGGAGCCAAGGCTCCTCAAGCCGAAGTGCGTCCAAAACCTGGCCATCTGAAAGAGTAATATACGGTTTAAGTCGCTGGCTATTTACTTTAAAGCTCGCACATGAAATAGGGTTCCTAATCTCTACAGCTCCATGAGGTAAAGTATTGATAACAACGTATGGCCCATCCTAGCGGGACTTGAGCTTTCCAGGAAATAATTTAAGTCTAGAATTGAAAAGCTAGACCCACTGGTTGGGCTCAAAAGTCTTTCTAATGATGTGCTTGTCATGGAAGACTTTTGTACGTTGCTTGTAAGCTTGAGAAGTTTCATAAGCTTCATTACGAAGCTCCTCAAGCTCACTTAATTCTAACATACGTGCTTTTCTCGCTTTATCCAGATTCAAGTTAACATTTTTAATAGCCCAATAAGCTTTATGTTGGATTTCAACAGAAAGGTGGCATGTTTTTCCGTAGACAAGACGGAAATGAGACATGCCCAAGGGAGTCTTATATGCAGTTTTGTAGGCCCAAAGAGCATCATTTAATTTTTTTGACCAATCCTTCCGATCAAGCCTGATAGTTTTTTCTAAAATTCGCTTAATCTCCCTATTGGACACTTCAACTTGTCCACTCGTTTGGGGATGATAAGGTGTGGCTATCATGTGGTTGACTCCCAAATTTTGGAGTAGTCTTGTGAAGTGTACATTCTTAAAGTGAGGTCCTCCATCATTTATGATCGTCCTTGGGCACCCATATCGAGAAATGATATTAGCCTTAACAAAGCCCAAGACCACGGAATGGTCATTAGTTTGCGTGGGTATGGCTTCTATCCATTTTAACTCATAGTCAATAGCCACAAGGATGTATTCATATCCGAAGGACACAAGAAAGGGACCCATGAAGTCAATGCCCCAAATATCAGAGATTTCAACAGGGAGGATAGGTTGTTGGGGCATCTCATCCCTTTTTCTAATGGTTCCCATCTGCTGGCAACGTAGACATGAGCCCACATACATATGTGCATCTCGGAATAATGTGGGCCACCAAAAACCAGACTGAAGAACCTTATGGGCAGTCTTCTTCCCACTAAAATGTCCCCCACAGTGGAGGTCATGACAGAAACTCAGAACACTTCTTTATTCTTCATCAGGGATGCAATGGCGAAACAGCTAGTCAGGGCCTATTCTAAAAAGCTTAGGTTCCTCCTAGTGATAAAATTTAGCGTTGGCGAGAAACCTGTCTCGCTTCTGCTTGTCTCAAGTACTGGGGGTAATGCCTGTGACCAGATAGTTCACTATGTCAGCGAACCAAGGAGTTTTAGCTTCCACGGCCATTAGAGACTCATCAGGGAAAGTCTCTTGAATACCGCCAACAGGGTTTGATGCCTCAATAGGGATCCTAGACAAATGGTCTGCTACCACATTCTCAACTCCTTTCTTGTCTTTAATTTCCAGGTCAAATTCTTGGAGTAGCAGAATCCAACGAATTAGGGGAGGTTTGGTGTCCTTTTTCGCCAGAAGATGCTTAAGGGCTGAATGATCAGTGAACACCACAACCTTGGATCCCAAAAGATAAGACCGAAACTTTTCCAAAGTAAATACTACAGCAAGTAATTCCTTTTCAGCGACCGTGTAGTTTTGCTGAGAATCCGTAAGGGTCTTGCTGGCATAATGCAGCACATGAGGTTTGCCATCAACCCTTTGACCTAAGACCACTCCCACTGCAAAATCAGAAGCATCGCACATAAGCTCAAACGGAAGGGTCCAATCTAGTGCTTGGAGAATCGGCACGGTAATGAGGGCTTTCTTCAAAACTTGGAAAGCCTCGCCACATCTATCATCAAAATCGAAGGAGACATCCTTCGCTAACAAGTCACAGAGTGGCTTAGAGATTTTACTGAAATCTCTAATAAAGCGCTTATAAAATCCAGCATGGCCAAGGAAAGATCTAACCTAACGAACATTAGTGGGCAATGGAAGCTTAGAGATGGAATCGATTTTTGCGGTGTCCACCTCTAATCCTCTCTCGAAAACATATGCCCTAACACAATGCCCTGCTGGACCATCAAGTGGCTTTTCTCCCAGCTAAGCACCAGCTTTGCCTCTTCGCAACGGGTTAAGACTTTATCAAGGTGAGAAAGGCATAGGTCAAACGATGAGCCATAAATGGAGAAGTCATCCATGAAAATTTCAACGTACTCGTCGATCATATCAGAAAAGATAGCCATCATACAATGTTGGAAAGTGGCAGGAGGATTACATAACCCGAATGGCATTCGGCGGAATGCAAAAGTGCCATACGGACTCGTGAAGGTGGTACGCTCCTGATCATCAGGAAAAATGGCTATCTGATTGTACCCAGAGTACCCGTCAAGAAAATAGAAGTACTTGTTCCCCGCCAATCGTTCCAGAATTTGATCGATAAACAGTAAGGGGAAATGATCTTTTTGGGTAGCCGCATTTAAACGGCGGTAATCAATGCAGACCCTCCAACCAGTTGAGGGTCTAGTGGTCACCAGTTCTCCTTGGTCATTCTCCTCCACAGTGATTCCTACCTTTTTCGGAACTACGTGAATAGGACTGACCCATTTACTATCTGAAATGGGATAGATAATCCCTGCTTCCAGCCATTTCAGAATCTCCTTTTTAACAACCTCCCGCATATTTGGATTGAGCCTTCTCTGCATATCTTAGAAAGGCTTCACGGACTCGTTCGTGTATATATGATGCATGTAAAGAGAGGGATTAACACCCTTAATATCAGCAATTGCTCAGGCAATTGCTTCCTTGTGCCTTTGTAAACACTCAAGCAGAGCTCCCTCCTGCAATTTAGATAATGCAGACAAGATAATAACGGGGAGCATGTTATTAGGGCTAATGAAAGCATATTTCAATGTGCTCGGGAGGGGTTTCAACTCCAATTCAGGAGCCTTTTGGATTGAGGGTTTTAGTTGAGATGTCCCTGCCTCAGGCAGCAGATCTACCTTCACAGTCCAGGGTGGGGACAGAGACTCAGTGTGTATCCCCAGCAACTCTTCTAGTTCGGCCATTTTCCTTTCAATTTCTTTAATAATCGAGGGATGGTCCTAAGATATGACCTTCTGAAGGGGATCTCTACATAAGAGTGCTGGAGTAGTCTCTTCAATTATTTCATCAACGACCTCAATCTGAGAACAATCTTCAAATCCGAGTTGCTTGTAAGTATCAAAAACATTCAACCGGATCTTCTTGTTCCCAAATCCCATTTTAAGTGCCCCAGATCTACAATTTATAGAGGCATTGGCTGTGGCCAAGAAGGGGCATCCCAGAATAATGGACGGCTTTGTGGGCTTATTAGATGGGTCAATATCAAGTACCAGAAAGTCAACGGGGAAGAAGAAATCCTCCACTCTCACAAGGACATCTTCCAACAATCCCCATGGTGTCTTAAGTGATCTATCTGCAACCTGGAGCATTACTGGACTAGGCTTCAGCTTTCCTCCTACCAAAAGGTCATAGACAGAGCTCGGTAGAATGTTTACCCCTGCACCCAGATCGAGCAGAGCCTCGTCAATGTGTTGGTTACCTATAACCACTGAAATATACGGGGCCCCTGGGTCTTTCATTTCGGGGGTGTTCCATGCTGAAGAACTGAGCTAACATGGTTAGGCAGGATGACCTTGGTTTGGACCTATTTCCTAGATCGGGGCTTCTGGGTGCACAAGTCCTTCAGAAACTTGGCATAGGACAAAATCTGTTTAATCGCTTCCAACAGAAGCAAGTTAATCTGGACTTGCCTAAAAGTATCCATAATCTCTTCCATCCTATCCTTGGCTCCAGACGAGCCAACAGAAGATTCCCTAGGACCAGATAGGCTCTCTGGATAGGGCACCCTCAGCTTCTAGGTAGAGGGGTCGTCATGGCAGGAAAGGGGTGGTGGAAGGACGACATCCTCATTGTGGGTGATTTTGTGTGAGGGAGAGTGGTGTGGCTCTTCCTCGGGTGAGATGGAAGTCGGGTAAGGTATGGAAGGGGAATTCTGAGATGTAACCGTAGGAGTGTTATCAGGCTTGTCAATCTTTTTTCCACTCCTCAACACAGTCATTGCTTGGGCGTGCTCCCTGAATACAACCCCCTTGCCCTTAGGGTTCTCCTCAGAAGAGCTAGGCAGCTTCCCAGAATCACGTTGCCTAACTGCCTCAGTAAGATGACCAATTTGGGATTGCATATCAGTAATTATCTTATTCTGAGATTAGAGAACCATATTCTGATGCTCTTGCATTGCTTTCATCATGGCCTTCAGTTCATCCATCTCAGAGGGCTTATTCGGAGGAGGATTTTCATACGAAGGTTGGTATATGGGTTGGGGAGGTAAGGGTCTAGTATTCCCTGAGTTAGAAGCATTATCTTGCTTCCAAGAGAAGTTTGGATGGTTCCACCACCCTGGATTATAAGTGTTGGAGTAAGGGTTATTGCGAGGGGGCGGAAACCTTGGGCCACGTTCAAGTTGGCCTGAATCAACTCAGGGAATTGGTTTGCCTGATGGCACTCCGCAGTGGCGTGCATTGTGCTTTGGAAAATGGAGCATTCTCTTGAAGCCTGAAAAATAGAGGCTGCTTGCGGGTTCATGCGGGGGTTTGCTAAAAGCCTATCAAAGTTTTTATTCAATAGTTGAATCTGATAAGCCAAATCCTGAGAAACCCCAGCTTCATAGGCCTCTATCTTCCTCTGCAAGATTGATGGTTTTCTTTCTTGATAGGAAAAGGACAGATGTATGGAGTTGTCGCTTAATGTTTCAAATAATGCCTAGGCTTCATCCTTAGTTCTGGTCATGAAGGTTCCTACACAGGCTGCATCAATGGTTTGCCTATGCCTTTCAGATAATCCGTTATAGAACCTTTCGACCAACTGCCATCTTGGCACTTGATGGTGGGGGCATAACCTAAGAAGGTCATTAAAGCTCTCCCAAGTCTCATGAAATTGCTTCCTTCCTGTTGAGTAAAACCCATAATCTCTCTTCTATAATGGTTGGTTTTACTCATAGGAAAATCTTTTTTAAAAATTCTCCCTTAAGGGTGGTCCAATCATTTACCCTTGCATCGAGGGTATGATACCAGTGCTTGGCCTTATCCTTTAGGGAGAAAGAAAATAGAGTCCTCATCAAGGCTTCATCAGTAAAGCCTTGGAGCTTCACTGTGGAACAGACCTCAGTGAATTCCTCCAAATGCTGGTAGGGGTCCTCCCTAGTAGTACCATAAAAAGAGGGCAATAAAGATATGGTACTACTCTTGATCTCATACGGATTATCCCCTGCCGGTCATCTTAGTGCTTGTGCATGTTGGTTAGTAGGAATAAAATAGTCCCTTAGGGTCCTTTGTTGATTTGCACCTTGCTCAACCATTCCTTCTTTTTCTTCTCCTAGGTGAGCTCTCCTAAGAATTCCCTCAGGCTCAGGATCAAACACTAGACTACCCTCAAGAGAGCATCTACCAAGCATACAAAATACAATTCAGGTTTTTTTTTTATTAAGTTAAACCTCCACACAAAAGATAAGTCAAAAGATCAAGACTTATCCCTCCGTTCCCACTTAAGTGGTATAAGAGGGGTGTGGACTTGAAATCTTAACCTTCTTTATTGCGGAGGTCGAATTAGTTAATATAAATGGCCAAACAAGTTTTTCACTGCAATTACGTGCCTTAATTCAACCTTCGAGTGCCCTAGGACCTATACTTTGCTTGGATGATACTCCCAGGTGATCAAGTGAGAAGTTACTCCAAGGACGAACAAAGGGATGCAACTAGGGCGAACCCTTCCTTTAAGGCGATGCGTATGCGGTGCCCCTTAACTACCCTTTTGTTCCTTTAAGAGGTGTCCCCCTCCGTGGAGTATCAAAACACTTGGTCAAAAGATAGTATCACCACCACCACAAAGCACAATAGGAGGGTCTGCACCAATAAAGAGATCGGTGCCTATAGCCTTAAGGGATCGAGCCTTAGTGCGGTGCCTAATGTGCGTGCTCAGTGTCAGAAGTGTGCAACACATCGCAAATCTTTGTAATTTCTTTTGAAATCGCAGACAAGTCCCTTAGAATCAGATCAAATGTAAATTGCTTTTAGGGTTGAATCTGATTATTAGTTCCACTTTTAGCTATGTGACCACTGAATTAGTAAATTCAAACAACTTGGTGGTCTTGAATTTAAATTTGAATGCAAATGTGTGAACAAGAGCTAAATTCAAAAGTTAGAAAGATGTACCTGTCTCCAGCAATCTTCGTGCTAATATACTTGCAATGAAATAATAAGATCTAATGTGCTGCTCAATCACCCCTAAATGCACGCACCTAAGGGCATGCAACTTCTAAATAGGCAGCTCGATAATTTCTTTATTGGTTTTAAAAGTAGGCAATCAGAAAATAGAGTCACTCACGCACCAAAAATATTGTAAGCCTTAGTATCTAAAGAATGTGGGGACAAACCCCCAAAAATTCAGCCCCAATTACTACAAGGGAGAAAAGACAGAAATAAATTTGTGACGACAGAGAATCCTCTACGAAAATAGGATTTTGGTCTCCTTCGTCTTTTCCTCGTGTGGTTTAACTCGTGGTTGCTATCGCCGCTCTGTTGTGCCTCGTCGCCTCTTCAGATTCTTCACACAGTAAAAAAAAATGATCAGATAATTTCGCAACTCAGAATATTTAAAAAACAATGAAGTAAATCTATTGTGTCTATTACCTCCCCGGCAACAGCACCAATTTGACGAGTCGACTTTCCTTTTTGCGTTGCAGTATTTAAGTGGTGGAAAAATCGACTAATAAAAAAAAATAAAAATAACCACTCACAAAAGAGTGGGTCATGTCCACAGGGAGGCAATTATGCAATAAACTATTGATTATTTTATATTCTTTCGGTTAAGTGTAAAATCCCTATTCAAACCTGACATAAAATGCGAAGGAAAGTAGATTCAAAATAACTTAAAAAGATAAGGGTATATGTGCAATTTTCCCTCACTGAAATCTTCAATAAATATATGATGATTTTGTGTAATTTTCACGTGTCATATACTAGAGAGAATCGGTGCACGTGTTGATCCCAAAATCAATCTTAAAACAAGTGAATATCAATAACATGTAATTATCAAAAAATATGAGTGTGCATGTGCAATTCTGCCATAATAAAATAATAATAAATCAAAAATCAAATTCTATGGCAATGGTAGTAAATGTAATTTTTAATTGAATTCAAAATAGACCATTTGTTCTCTCTCCTCCTTGCGAGAAAGAGAGAACACTGGCGGGGGTATGATGGGAACACCATCATAAGTCCTAACTTGCTCATTTTGACCCAATGAAGAGAATAAAAGCTCCTACATAACTAACTGGAGGTCCTAATTCACTTAATAACCTTTCTGAGAGAAAAGCAAGAAACAAGGGGTAAAACTGCAATTTTAACATTGCAGTGCAACAACGGGTTTTCTCAAGGACAACAGACAGGTCAAAAGGTCTTAACAGGATAATAAGTGGGTTGAATCAGACAGAAAAGGGTTTGTGTGGGATCTAAGAATTAAATGACTTCTTGAAACCCTAAAACAAATGCACTTGATTAACCAAGGTTCTGGTCAGGATAAATTCACCTAAACCCTCTAAAAATCATAGAAAAATATTCTCTAGGGTTTAGAACCTTTAAATTGACCATTGGAACCCATCTTGACCTAGAATGGGGTCTCAGACAGATATTTGCCCTAAATTAGGTTTTTTCATAAATTACCTAGTCAAACATGGTCAAACTTAACATCCAACTTTACCATTGGATTCCTTAGGTCCAATTTAGGTTTGTACCAAAATTTGGACCTAATGAGAACTCATCTTGACTCACTTTGCAAATAGGTCCAACCTAATTACATTTCTACCCCTATCTTTCAAAAACCCTTACAATCAGCCCCCTAGCTTTCTTATGATCTTCAAAAATAGGTCCCTTCCCCATTATAGCAAAGGAATCCTACTCCGGCAAGCTTTAGAAGGTGATTTCTTCTTGATTGCTTAGAGAATCCCTCCCAAAATTGGAAGGGAGATTCCCTAAGTAATCTCCTCCAGTCTGAACCAATCAATGATCCATGATTTGTACTCAATTTCTAATGCGAACGCATGAGAGATTTAGGTCTTTTGAAGATTCCAACTCCAGTGACCATACCTTGCTTGGAAGCTTGGCTTCCAAGCACAAATCCTTCTCCAAAGGCCTATTTAAGACTCCCAGATTCAACCAAGTCTCAGCTTGAAATTGGGTCGGAATCCCCAACATTCCTCTCTCCTCACAGGCCACAACCCTCCACAAGCTCTGGCGGTTCCTCCCCTGCTCTCTCGTTGCCCAACCACAATACCAATGGTTGGGTTGTCTTCCTCTCATTCATCCGCGTCGCACAACACTGGCCAACGCCACCTCTGCCCCATCTTCGCCGCCGCCTCACCTATGGAGGTTTTCATCTTCCCCACGTATGGCGACCATACTGGCGTGGGATTCCCTCTCCCTTCGTCCTTAGATTAGGTTTGTTAGCTTCCCTCTCTCTTCTACTCCCATTCCCTCTCTCTATTTCCCTAAACCTACCCTCGACGGCACTGATCACCATCACCTTCTCCACCTCCGGCCATACCTCCGGCAAGGTGCCCCTGTCGCTCCACACAGCCATCCACCTCGCCAACCACCCTACAACCTCCGCAACGACTCACTGATCATAATCCTTCACTTCATTCACTCCATTGACCACCCAAAAGCACCCCGAACACACCCACTTACACGGCCACAGTAAGCCCTAGACAAGCCACCACAACCATCCCCACACCACGCCAACCACCGCAACACACTCGCAGTGCCTCGACTGGACGATTTGACATGGCCGCAAGGCCGTTCTCATGTTTTTAGGTACCTAACCACCGGCTGCCGTGGACAAAGGAGCTTGAAGCTCGCGTGCTGTGCTCCAGCTACGGTTGCTCCAGGCGAGAGGCCCAGGTGATGCGGACTTGAGGCACGAACGCACTCAGGTTCCCAATTGGAGTCAAAGGCCATCGCAGCTTCGCCAATTAAGCTACACATCTCTACTTGGGCACGCAAAGGAGGGTGGGACATTTAGTCCCACCTCGGAACTGGATGAGCGGCTGTGTACACATAAGTTGAATTCTTGCCTTAGCCTTATCACTTCCAACTCACGGGGTGAGGTACCTCTCTCCCCCTCTCACGGCCTCATCCGCGGCACTGCCCACGCGTACCTGGCCACGACCCGTTTACCCGACCGACTCACTCCTCGCTCACCACCCATGTCGGTGAGCCTGGAACCAGGTTTCCGTTAGGTCCGATTACCCAAACCGACTGTGGCTCTAGGAGAGCGAACCTGAAATAGAGAAGAGAGAAAGAGAGGAACGCTACCCAGGGGAAGGGGGGTTTTGCCTTGGAAAGCTTAGCTCGACACTTAGCCAAATCAGAGAGGAAGAAGAGGAGGTCAGGCAAAGAAGGAGGAAGAAGCTAAAGAAGAGAAGGCAGAGAAAGAAAAGGAAGCTTAAAGTAAAGGAAGAAAGTTGAAGAAGAGATCAAGCAGCAAAGAAGTAGAAGGAAAGAGATAGGCCAGAGAAAGATGAAAGAAACAGAAGAAGAAGGCTCGCAAAGGCTTAAGGCTTAAGAAAGAAGGAAGGAATCAAAGCCAAAGAAGGAGCCAACAACAGAGAAAGAAGAAGAGAGCTCGCAAGAGAAATCAAAGAAAGAAAGCTAAGGAAAGGAAAGCACTGTAGCACATAACTTTTAAGACGTCTGATTTTGTAATCAGACGTCCAATTTCCATAAGCTCTCCACTATTTTATTTATAATTATTTTTACTCTTCATATACTCATGCTTTACAACCCTAATTAGATTTTGAGTAGTATTATGTGTTCAATTTGCATTTATTGTTGAGATTAGTGTGTGAATTCCATTTGCTCCCTGTGTTCGACTTGAACTTCAAAATTCGAATAATAAAATTGTATTTGTTTTGAATGCTTTTTCGGCTATATTACAACGCGATATTCTTAAAACAGATTCAACATGCGAACAATGTGCTATTAAAATAACAAAATTAACTATGTTTTCTTGTCTTCTTTATTGTGAAATTGTGACCTTCAGATGATCAAGTAGGAGCATTTATCATTTGAATCTAACTAATTATGGCTAGTTAGGACCCATGATGGTGCTACCATTAACAAGATACCTCAGTGAGCAATCGCCTTAATTTCTTGAGGGGTTTTACTTGCTAAGGTTTAGCAAAGCATATAGGATGGTCAGTGCTCAATGATATTGCACGGAGTGGAATGAAGGTCATTGTCGGAGCTTCACCGGATACGAGGAAGACATCAAGGAGGATGGAGGAGTTGGGGGTAATTCCTAACTCTAAGGGGGCTTAAACTACATTACAGAGAGAGAGGAAGAGAAAGAGCTACCTAAGGGTGGACGAAGGTGGCTAGAGGGCTGATAGCGATTTTACGTGGTTTGTTAATTAGGCAATTTAGTGTCGTTGCAACGTGTAAATCTGCTTTCGCTCTTAAATTTATAGTCCTAGATAGGGGAGTATCTAGGGTCGTCGAAGGAGGCCAAATGTTTGCAAAAGTGATTCTCTTGCTTGGAATACAAATCTCAACTTTCTTTTTGGTATTTTTCAATATATTATTTTTTTTTTGTTTTTGGATTAAGACAACATGCGAAATGGTGGCGGGAAGGTGATTTGCACTTCAAATTTAACTACTACTTCTAAGTGGCAAGTAGAGCCTCTCCCTAAGCTCACTCTAGGCAAGTGGAGGCCTAGAATAATTAGGGAGAGGGAGTGAACAATGCTAAAAAAAAAACAAAGCAAGTAGAAATGCAAAATAGAAAATTGCAAAGAAGGCAACTTAGATTGACGAAAAGTGTTTTACAAAAAAAACCTAGTAGAGGAATGCTTCTACTACTAGAAAAATTAAAATAAAGAAAAGCAAACACAAATCCTCTAGATAGATCGTGAAGAAGAGGGCTTCTTGCTCCAAGGTTGGTGGCTCCCAAGCTTGAAAAGAATCCTTCAACTCCTTCCTTACAGTGCTCCGCCAAGGTAATGTCCACCAAGGCAAGCCCTAAGGGGTCGTGCCCTAAGCTTCTCTCCAAGGGTGGACGTCCACCCTAGGTCCTTCTCCCTTTCCTGGCCATCCTCCTTGAAGTGGAAGAGTCCTCCTCCTTGGCATGGCCCAAGTTGAAGAGAGTGGGGAGAAGAAGGCACCAAAAGGGCTGGTGATGTGCCCCTTTAATCTCCTTCTCTACTCCTTCTTCTTGGTCGTAGGTATAGGTGGTTTAGGTAGCAAATTACACTAATGGAGGATGCTCCAAAATGGTGGTAGGTGGTGGGTTTTTATAGAATAGGAAGGGCGCTAAGGTGTCCCTTGAAATGAAGGGCCAAGATGAAGAGATGGAGGTGGTTAAAGATCCTATGGCCAAGGTGAGTTGGTGCCACCTTAAGGGACACCAAGGGGGTAGTTATGGGTGTTGACACCCCTTGATGTTGGCTCCAAAAAGGGTTCTAGAAGGTGGTCTAAGTTGGCGCCAAGAGGGATTCTAGAAGGAGGGGTAGGTGATGGCTAGGATGGCTTATGTGGGTAGGTGTAGGGTGTATTAAGGGCTGAAAGTTGGCGCCAATATAGAGGTGGTTAGGGGTAGTTTTTGGTGCCAACTTAAGGTGTCTTTTGGTGGTGATAATGGGGTGAAGGGATGGCTAGGAGGTAGCGCCAACTTGAGTAGGGTGGCTAGCTTAGGTAGGCTTAAGTTGGTGGAGCTAGCTAGGGTTGACTTTGAAGGTGGTGGATGGCCAAGGAGCTGGTTGCTAGCTTAGCTAATGGAGGAGTAGAGGAGAAGGTGTTGGAGCTAGGGTTTGGAGGGAGGAGCTGAGGAGGAGAAGTCAGGAGCTGAAACAGGAGCTGGCTGCTGTTGAAGAGGCTGGCATGGAGCTACTCTAGTTGGCTTAGCTTGCTAGTTCTTTGCTAGCTACTAAACCAAGCTAAAGTGAGCTGGTTTCTACCACAATGAGCTAAGGTGACCTGGGTCTGTTGCTCCCGAGGAGGGTCAAGCTGGTTGAGGCAGCTAAGGTAGTTTAGCTCAACTGAGTTGAGCTAAGCTGAGTCCCCGGGAGCTGGACTTGAGCTTCCTGAGCTGGGATGAGTTCTTCTTCAGCTGGCTGGAGTTGAGTGGAGCTGGATGTAGCTGGATCTGAGCTGGGGTGAACTCCTGTCAACTTAGCTGAGCTAGCTAGAGCTCCCTGTGAACTAGTGGGAGCTGAGATGAGCTAGACTCAGCTAAGTTGAGCTGGATCTGAGCTGACTTGAGCTAGGGTGAGCTAAGATGAACTCTCTTAAGCTACCATTCAGCTGAGATTAGCTGAATGGAGCTGGGATGAGCTAACCCTAGTTCAAGTGAGCTAGGTTCCAGCTGCGGTGAGCTGGATCAAGCTGAGGTGAGCTGGATCAGGCTGAGTTCCAGCTAGTCTGGGCTTCTCCTTCACCATTTGCCTTCTTGAGTGCTAGGGTTTTAGGGATCTATATATCTGTACATCCCTAACTCTCACAAAAACATATTAAAAAGATAATAAAAAATGCAATGCATGCCTAACCTATTTTATGACTAAATGCAGCCCAAAAACCCGTTTGCGGAGTAAAATCCTAAGAGCTAGGTTTGTTTTAATGCATAAGAATGATGATAAACTGGCGTTTATCACACCCCCATGCTTATCTTTTGCTAGTCTCTTAGCAAAACTTAAATCGGAATTTTTGGGAAATCTAATTTTTTCGACTTTTGAGGAGAAAAAGAGATTAAGGGACCTTAGTAGATTAAAACACTGGAGGTACAGGATTTGTTAAAGATAAACATTGGGATTTATTTTTGGATTCAACCATTAGACAGAATGGGATCAATATATCCTCCAGAAAATTCTCAAATTAACCCCTTGTTAATTCAGATGACTTGAAATGTTTGTTTTTAGGATTTTTTGGCTTATGAATCTGATTCTCAACTTGCAAAATTCTTTAAAACCTTGTGTCTGTGCTTATGAAAAGCCAACATTTATAAGGGCGTGTTAATTTATTTATTATTACTTTTTTTTTCTTTTTCCCCCATGCTTATTTTTAGCTTAGTCTTACAACAGATGTGTCGGGATCATCATTCCCGTTACCATTCCTCGAGGGGGCTTTGGCGCCAGTACTTCGGGACAGCACTGTCCATGACACCACCCAGGAGCTCACAACCCCAAAACACGATGCGGTGAAAAGGGGCGCTCCAAGCAAACTCAAGCTCTTGCTCCGACACTATAGGTAGAGCACCGTCCAAGACACTTGAGCTGCTAAAATGCACTTTAATGCTCCATCTAAAGATATGAAATATAGATATGGAGCAACGCCGAGGCGGTAACATGTTGACATCGCGTCCTCAAAGGAGGCATTTTCCTCCTTCTCGGCGGTGGGAACTCAAACCAATGATCTGTTTCAGACTTTTACTAAGTCAAAACAAGGGAGTTTTTCAAATTTTTAGTTATTTTTAAGTGTTGGCTTGTGTGTGAAGAGTGACACAAGAAGTTTCTCAAAACATGCAAGTTTTGAATCAAAAGCTAAGTCAAATAATTTCCATATTACAAAATAGGATCAAGTCACCTGAACTATCATGAGTTCAGGTGGAATTTTATAGAAGGATATCTAATCTAGTCTAAAATAGACCCTGGAATTCTAATGATCAAATCCATATCCTCATCCTTAGTTTGTTAAAGATTAAATCCCATTGTACCAAAAGTGAATTTTCGACCTTAGTCCCGATTTCAAAATTTTTCCTCAAAAAGTTTTGAACATTTTTATTTTTTTTGGGTATGCAAGTAGGAAATAAATTAAACAAAAATGCATGTTTTTAGGTTTTGAAAATCCTAAATCGATCGTAAAATTTAAAAACACCTCCCCATGCTTAAGATATGCCATGTCCTCATGCATTAGGAGGGAAAAGGGATCACCTTAGTGAAGAACGGTCGGGTTTAGGAGGAACAAAACCTGGAAAAAGAAGAAAAAAGGGAAAGCAAGAAAAAATGGTGGGTTACCTCCCATCCAGTGCTATCTTTTGCGCCATTCAGCCGGGCATGAAGGTATGCACGGAAGATGTAAAATCATGTAGATAATTGGACACTTGGATGCCCGCAAAAAGGGTGTCTTCTTCTAGATCCCTAGAAAATTGATTAGAAATAATATCGGGATCAAAGTTGGATGGAAAATGATAAGTGTAGCCCGAGTCTGGCCATGGTTTTAAATCAGGTTGGATTCTAAACTCGAGCAGGGTTGGTGGCAGGTCTGTAAGAAAGGGAGGATTGGGGGAAGTTAGTGTGGAAGAATTAGGTGCGTGAATAGTGGGTGGGTTAGGGGGGTTATCAGGAATAAGTTTGGGGTCAAGACAAGTTTCCGGATCACAGATTTTGCCGACCACTGATTCTGAATCAGAATCCTCAAAAAAATTATGGTCGGTGAGGGTATCTATTAACATTGTCTCCTCCACCATATTGGAAATTTCAGTATCTGAGTCCTCAAAGAAGTTATCATCATGGAATCTCCTAGAGGATTTGAAAATATCTAAAGTGAGAGTTTGGCCTGCACACGTGATATCCATTTTTCCTGTGTGGCAATTGATATTTGCCTTTGCAGTGGCCAAAAAAGGGCGTCCAAGGATTATTGGGGAGTCCAGTAATGATTCAGGTGCTTCAATGTCAAGAACCAGAAAGTCTGCAGGGAAGACACAATTCTGGACCTTGACTAAAACATCCTCGATAATCCCACGAGGTTTGATTGTAGATCGGTCGGCTAATTGCAAGGTAACCTCGACGGGTTTTAATTCACCGATCTAAAATTCTTCGAATAAACTTGTGGGAATAATATTAACTGAGGCACCAAGATCAAGGAGGGCACGATTAAATGTAGTGTCATCAATAATTACAGAAATTAAAGGCACCCCCGGATCTTTCATCTTAGGAGGCAGCTTACTCTGTATGACAGAGCTTACTGTCTCTGAAAGATGTACCTGTCCTAGATTTTTGGCCTGCCTTTTAGGAGTACAAATCTCCTTCAAAAATTTAGCATAGGCAGGTATATATTTAATGGCATCTAGGAGAGGAATACTGATATGAACTTGCCAAATAGCTCCATGAGTTCTTCTGTAGTGGGCTCAGATTTCTTTTTTTTGTTGGTGGTGGGGTCGAGAGCTTGTGGGAAAGGGACAGGAATCTTGTCTTGAGATTTTTGTTTTTCTTTTTCTTCCTGATGGGGAGGTGGGGAGTCAATTTGCACAGGTATTTCACCAGGTTTGTGTGAAGGCCCGAGGTCAGTGGTGGTTTTCCCACTCCTCAAAGTAACTGCATGCGCAGTCGGATTATTAATTAGAGGAGGTTGGGGGGCCTGTGATTGTTGAAACCTGGGAGGCTGCTGAGGTGGTGGATTAGGAGGAGGCTGATTCGGATAGTGTGGAGTTCTGCAAGTATAATGGTTTCCTTGGTGATTAGGGTTGGGCATGGGTTGGGACGGAAGATGTCCTGCAGGTCTTTGCGTGGGAGTAACCCCAATCTGATTGTTCAGATTTGTGATGGTGCGGGTTACTTCCATCATTTTTGTTTGCATATCCTGTAGGGTTCGCATCATCTGGGCATTGATGTCTTGTTGGGATGGCCCAGGATGGAAGTTTGGATTCGACCCATACCCATTAAAATGATATGGTTGGGAGGAAACTTGATTATTCCAGGAGTAGTTCGGGTAATTTTTCCAATTGGAAGAATTTTTAAAGGGCTCCTGGATGGCAGAAATATTTTGAGTGGGGTTAAGATCTGGATAGTTGTAATTCCCCAATGAATCATGGGCAACCTCAGAATAATCAGCAGGGGTAGTGTTGAGATTGTGCAAATTTTCTCTTCGTGGAAAGTTAGGTTGGGTTAGATGTGGGTGTGGAGCTTGAGTTGATGTGGCCAGTCTTTCCTCAATTTTCTTTTGATTAATATGCATCTGGTCGAGTTTTTGAGCAATCAATTGAAGATCGTCTTGGGTGACAGGGATAGATTGAGTGCCTATTTCATGAACACCGAACTGCAGGTTTTGAGTTCTGCAAAATGTGTTCATGGAAGCTTGATTAAATGAGTTTTCACTCATTTCTTCAAACAGGTCATAGGCACTTTCTGCATCTTTATTTAAGAAGTTGCCGCCACACGAGGCGTCGACAAAATGTCGGATTTGATCTTCTAATCCATGATAGAAGATTTGCACGAGCTGCCATAAAGGAATCTCATGGTGCGGACAACTTCTTAAAAGATCTTGAAATCTTTCCCAAGAATCATGGAAAGTCTCACCATATTTTTTGTGAAAGGTCGTAATAGATCTTCGCAAGGAATTGGTACGACCTATAGGAAAGAATTTCTTGAGGAAGGCACTTTTGAGCTGAGGCCAAGTTGTGATGGGTCGGCCAATGGTCCTGAACCAATAAGCAGCCTTATCTTTAAGAGATAATGGAAAAAGCCGCATCAGCCATATGTCTTCTTGCACATTTTGGGAACGGGTTGTCTGTGCAAGAAGAGTTAGCTCTTCAAGGTGGCTGAAAGGGTCTTCCCTAGGAAGGCCACGAAAGTGTTTAATTAGGTTCAGGACCACAGGCTTGATCTCAAAATCCCCCTCCGGTATGACCACCCCTGGTCGTTCCTCATAATAAGACGAATCATAGAAATCTTTTAGAGGAACAACAGGCTGCTGACGGGGTGGTGGGTTTGGCCTTGGATTGGCTAGGTTTTGGATGTTCCTAGTCAATGTTTGTTGATTGGAATTTAATTTATTAATCTGATCGGCCATCAATTTTAAAAGATCAGGTAGGGGGTCTTGATGTTGTGTGTGGGGCAACTCAAGATTAGGGAGCTCCAAGTGTGGGAAGTTAATGGTGGGTGGGTTTTGGGTGGAAGGGTTAGAATTAGGGTTAGTGGTGGGGTTAGAGGTGGACGTGGAAGGGTCAGTGGACCTATTTTGTTGTGTTTCCATTTTTTCAGGACAAGAAGACAGAAAAAGTGGTCTTTTTGCGTGGGGGGCAAAATCAAATGGTCCTTCCAAGTGCGGATTTTGAGACCGTCACCCGTGCATAAAATGGAAGAACGGGAGGGGAGGAGAAGAGAAAGAGATGAGAGAAAGTGTGCAATTCAAACAAATAAAACTAGACCTAACTTAAATGTGACTCCCTAATAATAACCTAAGACTTGGTCTATATAGAAAATAAGTAGTCAATAGTGAATACCCGTTCTATCAACAAATCTAGCCAAGTTGCTTAAGGGGAGGTTTGGGCCCAAACGTTTCCCAAGGAAAACCCCAGGTGCTTGTACAAACCCGCACCTGGTCATTTGACACGGCCCCTCAACCTGAACACCAGATATAGATGATAGAATTGGTACTAACTAAGGAAAACTTAAGACCTAAATAGCAAGCCTAAGTTGATAAAGCCTTAGGGGTCAAGTTGCTACAAGTTTTAATTAGGTCTAGGATGCCATAGTGCACACGGAATGTGGAGGGCGTTTATTGGGATGTTGCCCTGTTATTTTGATTTTTTTTGTGTGTGTGCAGGAATTGGAGAGTGGCTCCAATGAAAATCAAGTTGTCACACAATTTTTTTTGTATTTTTATCTTTTAGGATTTGATTTAATTAAATGTATTTTAGGGTTTCTCTAGTTAAATTTTCAAACAAGTTTGAAAATCCACAATCAAAGGAAAACAAGTTGTATGGGTGATTGTATATTTCCTTTAAATTGAGTTTCTAGAGAGAAAGAGGAAACCCTAAGCCAATTATCCCTAAGACAGAAATTTAACTACCAATGTATTATTTTTAAGCTTTCTGAATAGATAGTGGTCCAATCAATGCAACCAACACCACTACCTTGAGTGAAATCAAACAAGGATTCTAGAAAAGATTTCTGTAAGATTTTAGGAATTTGTTTGATAATTGTTTTGAATTTTTAATTGTACTGGTGTCAAAGTTCAGAAATGATACCCGTGGATATTATGGACTTTTTAGTATTACCACTGACCTCAGAAAATTCTTGTGATTTTATATGATGTGTAAAATTTCATAAGGATTCCAGCAACCTAAATTTCACAAAAATTGGATGAGTATAAAAATTTTAAAAATTCACGAACAGCAGAAAATCAGGAAGATTAGAGGGTGTGACCCCTCTGCAATCCATGAATTTTTAAAAATTAAATACAAATCCAATTGATCTGAAATTTGTAACAGATGTTCCAAACTTAATTGGGAATCAAGGTATGAAATTTTATGGTTTTTGGAGGCCTGTGGTGTTAGGAATCAATTTTTCAAGTTCGGACAGAAATCTAAACCAGAGAAACAGAACACCAATACTTGCAATGGAGTGGTGCTAAAGAAGCATTCAAGCAAACAATGGATTTTATATGGGCACCACTCCACTTAATTAAATTGTTTGGGATCCTGAAAGCCAAGTTTAATATGTTTTTGGTAGTTTTAATTAATTATGTGACCAGAAAGAGGAACCAACCTGAATTTCGCAGGAAGAAAAGGAACTTTGAGCTCTCGCTTCCAAATTCCCGCCTTCCCGCTGTAATTCCTGCACACACAAAAGAAAGAAAGAGAAGGGGATGAGATCCACTTCAAGCAAGAGAAAATTAATTAATGCAAAGCCATGCCTCCCCGGCAACGGTGCCAAAAAGTGATAGCGATTTTACGCGGTTTGTTAATTAGGCAATTTAGTGTCGTTGCAACGCGTAAATCTGCTTTCGCTCTTAAATTTATAATCCTAGATAGGGGAGTATCTAGGGTCGTCCAAGGAAGCCAAATGTTTGCAAAAGTGATTCTCTTGCTTGGAATACAAATCTCAACTTTCTTTTTTTCATTTTTCAATATATTATTTTTTTTTTGTTTTTGGATTAAGACAACATGCGAAATGGTGGCGGGAAGGTGATTTGCACTTCAAATTTAACTACTACTTCTAAGTGTCAAGTAGAGCCTCTCCCTAAGCTCACTCTAGGCAAGTGGAGGCCTAGAATAATTAGGGAGAGGGAGTGAACAATGCTAAAAAAAAAACAAAGTAAGTAGAAATGCAAAATAGAAAATTGCAAAGAAGGCAACTTAGATTGGCAAAAAGTGTTTTACAAAAAAAACTAGTAGAGGAATGCTTCTACTACTAGAAAAATTAAAATAAAGAAAAGCAAACACAAATCCTCTAGATAGATCGTGAAGAAGAGGGCTTCTTGCTCCAAGGTTGGTGGCTCCCAAGCTTGAAAAGAATCCTTCAACTCCTTCCTTGCAGTGCTCCGCCAAGGTAATGTCCTCCAAGGTAAGCCCTAAGGGGTCGTGCCCTAAGCTTCTCTCCAAGGGTGGACGTCCACCCTAGGTCCTTCTCCCTTGCCTAGCCATCCTCCTTGGCGTGGTCCAAGTTGAAGAGAGTGGGGAGAAGAAGGCACCAAAAGGGCTGGTGATGTGCCCCTTTAATCTCCTTCTCTACTCCTTCTTCTTGGTCGTAGGTATAGGTGGTTTAGGTAGCAAATTACACTAATGGAGGATGCTCCAAAATGGTGGTAGGTGGTGGGTTTATATAGAATAGGAAGGGGGCTAAGGTGTCCCTTGAAATGAAGGGCGAAGATGAAGACATGGAGGTGGTTAAAGATCCTATGGCCAAGGTGAGTTGGCGCCACCTTAAGGGACACCAAGGGGGTAGTTATGGGTGTTGACACCCCTTGATGTTGGCACCAAAAAGGGTTCTAGATGGTGGTCTAAGTTGGCACCAAGAGGGATTCTAGAAGGAGGGGTAGGTGGATGGCTAGGATGGCTTATGTGGGTAGGTGTAGGGTGGATTAAGGGCTGAAAGTTGGTGCCAATATAGAGGTGGTTAGGGGTAGTTTTTGGTGCCAACTTAAGGTGTCTTTTGGTGGTGATAATGGGGTGAAGGGATGGCTAGGAGGTAGCACCAACTTGAGTAGGGTGGCTAGCTTAGGTAGGCTTAAGTTGGTGGAGCTAGCTAGGGTTGATTTTGAAGGTGGTGGATGGCCAAGGAGCTGGTTGCTAGCTAAGCTAAGCTAAGCTAATCTAAGCTAAGCTAGCTTAGCTAATGGAGGAGTAGAGGAGAAGGTGTTGGAGCTAGGGTTTGGAGGGAGGAGCTGAGGAGGAGAAGTCAGGAGCTGAAACAGGAGCTGGCTGCTGTTGAAGAGGCTGGCATGGAGCTACTCTAGCTAGCTTAGCTTGCTAGTTCTTTGCTAGCTGCTAAGCCAAGCTAAAGTGAGCTGGCTTCTACCACAATGAGCTAAGGTGAGCTGGGTCTGTTGCTCCCGAGGAGGGTCAAGCTGGTTGAGGCAGCTAAGGTAGCTTAGCTCAACTGAGTTGAGCTAAGCTGAGTCCCCGGGAGCTGGACTTGAGCTTCCTGAGCTGGGATGAGTTCTTCTTCAGCTGGCTGGAGTTGAGTGGAGCTGGATGTAGCTGGATCTGAGCTGGGGTGAACTCCTGTCAACCCAGCTGAGCTAGCTAGAGCTCCCTGTGGACTAGTGGGAGATGAGATGAGCTAGACTCAACTAAGTTGAGCTGGATCTGAGCTGACTTGAGCTAGGGTGAGCTATGATGAACTCTCTTGAGCTACCATTCAGCTGAGATTAGCTGAATGGAGCTGGGATCAGCTAACCCTAGTTCAGGTGAGCTAGGTTCCAGCTGCGGTGAGCTGATCAAGCTGAGGTGAGCTGGATCAGGCTGAGTTCCAGCTAGTCTGGGCTTCTCCTTCACCATTTTCCTTCTTGAGTGCTAGGGTTTTAGGTATCTATATATCTGTACATCCCTAACACTCACAAAAACATATTAAAAAGATAATAAAAAATGCAATGCATGCCTAACCTATTTTATGCCTAAATGCAGCCCAAAAACCCGTTTACGGAGTAAAATCCTAAGAGCTAGGTTTGTTTTAATGCATAAGAATGATGATAAACTGGCATTTATCAAGGGTGTTCGGCATTGGCCAGCCAAATGAGAAGGAGATTCTAGTGAGGAAGATTGGAGCAAAGAAGGGGGTAGAGGAGTTGGCCTCTATGGTAGAAGGCTCAGCGAGGATGTGAGGAAGATGACCACTGCCTCATTGATGGC
Source organism: Thalassia testudinum (assembly GCA_037157565.1). NCBI lineage: Eukaryota > Viridiplantae > Streptophyta > Magnoliopsida > Alismatales > Hydrocharitaceae > Thalassia > Thalassia testudinum. Next base: position 32,517,885 of record JAZHRO010000049.1, read on the forward strand.
GAGACCTAGTGAAGAAGGTGGTCGGAGGATCTCCAAGGTCTAAGTTAATGTCAGATTAGGGGGACAGAAGGAGGGGGTTTTGATGTGCTAAAACTTAATGACCTTCATCAATAGATATCAGCAAAGCTTTTTAGGTGGTCAGCCATCACGATTAAAGGGGAATTGCGGCCTCAAAAAGGCTAATTTTGACATGACTTGGCAAATATTTCGATTGCAATTCGTGGCCTCCATAGATGGAAACAACGGCTGGAAATTTAGTCCAATCACATGACTATGATTCAGGGAGCTCCTGAAAAATGCTAGTTTATCATCATCCTTAATATCCATTCACATCTAGTTCCTAGGGTTTTTACGGTTGTATTACATTATCTCACTGCATTTAGCATGCACTTGCATTTAGAGTTCAGAGCACGCTTTAGCATTTATTTCACATCATCTTATGTAGTTACCATTTGATTGCCAAAGATGAATGCATTGGGAATCATAGAAACCCTAGCAGTATGGAAGGCACGAGGAACAAGTAAGAAGATAGAAACACCAGTGACTGGATCTTGATGGTAATGCCATCATTCATCATAACTAGCTTAAATTAGTCAAAATCAAGAGATAAATGCTCCTAAATGATCTCCTGAGGACCATAATTCCACTCTAATCTACTTTGAGAAGATAAGAAAATAGGGTTAATTCTACCATTTTATCAGCACATTACAAATGCAGATTAACCACGAGGTTACTCAGGGCTTAATTGAAGGTCAAATGAACATAAAGACGAAGAAGTGGGCTCACACTGATAGAATAAGGGTTCCATGCATTTCGAGAACGAAAATAAGACTAAAAACCCTAATTATCAGCCACACTTGAATTGAAAGGGTTTTGGTCAGGATAAAATCAATCTAAACCTTTTAAAATTCATGTAAAAATATTCTAAGAGGTTTGGTACCTTCACTTTGACCATCTGAACCCATTTGACCTAGAATAGAGTTTCAAACAGGAATTTACCCAAATTTGGGCTTATGTGCAATTTCCCATACAAACATGGTCAAAACTCAAAACCAAGTTCACCATTAGATTCCTTGGGTCCAAATTAGGTTAACACCAAAATTTAGGCCCAATTAGAGTCCATCTTGACCTAGTTTGTTATTCAATCCCTAAGATCTCTATTATTCACATTTAAGCCGCTAGGTTTCGAGTTTATTGCATTTCGATCCATATCTTTTGTAGCCTCCTTCACAAAACAGTCCCTACTGACTAATTCCTAAACAAGGTCAACAACCCAAAGTCGTCAACTTTGACTAGAGAAAATCCTCATCAAATCTTCACCAAATCCCTCCAAAATTGGAGGGATTGGTAATCAGATCGTAAGGAATCTAATGAGTGAGATTGCAAATCCCAACTCAAACAGAAAAGCTCTAGCAAGCTGAAAAATTGCCAATTCCTCTTCTTCCTGAAATCCTAACCCCATGGCTTAATTCTTCCATATAGAGCTCAAATTTGAGCTCTATAAAAGCTCCATAAGGTTCAGCGACCCAAACGAGCCTGGTCCCTACCACAAATAGCTCTTCTTTCTCTTCTCCAGCCACCTTCGTCGTGGCTCCAGTGAGCTTCTTCAATCCTCTTCCTCCAGCCACTCGACGGTCAAATCGAGTGCCCCTCCGTCTTCCTCACGTTCCTCCGCTCTTAGCAAGCCACTGCAGGAGCCACCTACCCCTTTCTTCCTCGCCACTCCTTCCACCGGAGGTTCATCTCTTCCATGTCTGGCAAGGCACGCTAGCATGGTATCTTCTGCCCTTTCATCCATTAGCTAAGTATTTCCTCTCTCACTCCCTCTCTAGATTAGGTTTACCTCCTTTCGACCCCAATTCAATCGACATATCACGCTCTCCCCCTCCATCTTCCCCAACGCCAGCCACACCTCCAGCGAGGTCATGCAACTCCTACATGCCATTAAACTCCACACTACCTACACCATAAGCTTCGCCATAACTATTAGGTCAAAAGCCCTCAAGAAATTGAGGGCCTTGACCCATAAATCGACCAGCCCACCAACCCACCTTATCACCTCATCCCCGACTTCAGTCGACCACCCTACACTACAGTTCACCAAATCAACCCCACCGTTGCACTCCACACCTCACGGCAACTCTTGTGAACCTTCTAGTTAAGGCATTTAGCCTGTATTTTGGTGTTCAGGTACTTGTTGTTGCTGTCGACTACTCCACCTCCGACCACCTGACTCTGGCAACCAACCATCGCACCACCACCTTCAATTGAGGAGGAATTGCATTGCGAAGCCTCTTGAACCTTGGATTGGAGAAGGAAGCTCAGCAGCAGCATGAATTGGAGCAACCATCACGTTGGCAGCTTCATGCGAAGGGAGCATGGATTAAAAGTCCCACATCGTGGGAATTAACATTAGAAATGCGTATATAACGCATTTGCATCCTGGCTTTAGTGCCTCGTACACAGGGGGTGAGGTCCCCACTCACCTGACCCTCACACCTCACTCGCGATCACGTGCCCACAGGTTTGGTCCCTATTCCCGAATCCGATTACCCGACCCGATTAACCCAATACCGACCTAGTTCTGGAAAGAGAAGGAAAGAGAAATTCTAAGGAGGGAGGGGGAGGTTTTGCATTGTTGCTCCTTGAAATGAGTCCCCAACACTCAGCGAAATTTTAGAGATCTAAGGGCTGCTATGTTTGATGAGTTAAGGCATCTGACCTTGGTGTCTGACATCTAATTTGGGTACTGTTGGAATATTGGCTCTAACGTGGATATTCTATATCGATGTGAATAAATGATTTGAAGTTACTGTTGAGAAATTGAATTGGCTTGATACTACTGTTGGTATTGGGAATTATGCTTGATTATGGGATTTAATTGGTGGTTCAAACCACCATTTTTAGGTCCTGATTATCTTTTTGCCCCATTGATTCCGAGATATAATTTGATACTAATTGAATATCTTTTTGGGTAGATCATTTATTCATTGCAAATCTTTATTGCAGATTATTGTGCTCATCCATTTATCATATTTGGACTAGTGTTTGAATTCCATATTCGCTCCCTGCGAACGATTCGAACGACCTCGAAACTCATGATTTTTCGAGCACTTATAAATTTAAATGTTGATTCAATTTTTGTCACTATACTACGATGCATTTTACTTTCACTAAACTACAATGATCTTCGATGCTTCAACAAATCCTAGCTCAACTTAACTAGATCCAGCTCAATTCCAGCTCATCCCAGCTCATGGCAGCTCATTTCTACTTGGCTTATGTTGACATGCTTTTGTCGAGTTTGAAATATGCATTGTAGTATAGTCAACAAAAGCGAATTGACATTTAAATTTATATGCTCGAAAAATAGATGTGAGTCTAAGGTCATTCGCAGGGAGCAAATATTGCAAATCAATTCACTAATCACAATATTTAGAATTAACAATGCAAGTGAATCAATCAAGCAAAATGATATTCAATAATTAAGCAATACTGTATCTCAAAGGTCAAGGATAAAAAAAGTAAAAACAAAGAGCTAAAAATAGTGGTCGAAACCACCAAATTAACCCTGGAATTTAAGCACTAATCCCCAATCAAATTTTTGAACAGTAACTCTCAATCACTAATCCTAAATATCCACGTCAGCTAATGGATCCATAGTGATCAACACAGAACCAAGGGCAAGCACAACGGCCAACCAAGCACATGGCACAAGCACACGTTCAACAAAAGAGACAAGTTCAACAGTAGCTAGGTGTTGAGCGAGGGGGGCCACGAATCCCAATGCTCCACAGTGCAAAACCCCCCTCCTTGCTCAGTTCTCTTTCTCTCTCTAATCCTAAACCAAGTTTAGGGCTAACCGGGTAATCGGTTCAGAGGTCAATGTAGACATAATTATTGAGGGTAAAATGCCTATTCATGCATGTTCCTAGGCCTAGATTTACATTTAATGTTATAAATATTGCATAGCATGCATCATTTTGCATTTAGAGTAGTTGTATATAATTTAAGTTAATTGCATCCTTTTTGTGGTCAGGAGAGAAGGATATTTATTTCAGAGCCTCGGATTGACGATCCAACCGTACGGATCCAATCAAGACGACGATAGAAGTCCAATGCCTCCAAAATCACCTCGATCAGAGTCCCATAGAACCATATGCAATCCAAGGAAGATCAATGGTTAAGGGACTAGGTGACACAATCCGGAGCATCCAACGACAAATCCGACCACAGGATGGATTCGAGTCGATGATCACAGCCCAACGGTGCAAAAATCGACTCAATCCGACCTTTGTAGCATCCCCTACAAATGAAAGAAGATCGACGGCCTAGATTACGCCATGTGATGCAACCAGGATGACCATGCGCACGCATGTGTCATCGCACGTGCACAACAGCGCAGGCACGCGTGCTTGCACAGAGGCACACACACGCAAGCGCAGCGGTGCACGCAGTAGCGCAGCACGCACGCGGAGGTAGTGGTAGCAGCGACATGTATAGTGCGTGCTCGCTTGACAAGGGCACATACAGCGCGCACCAGCAGTGCAGCAGCAGGGGCGCATGAGCAAGATCTTCAGCGACGTTTGCGGCGGATCTTCAGCAACGTTTATGACTACCACTAAATGTCCTATATACGAATTTGATTCTTTCCTCCACTATAAAAGCACCCCTACCCCTCCCATTTTTCTTCATCTCTTCCTTTCCTCCTCTCACCACCTCCAAGGCTCTAAAGAGCTTGTCCCAAGCCTGGGATGCTCTTCTAGAGTAGAAAACCAATAGTTTTCCCTCCCTTCATCCCCATTCGTGGAGCATCCCGTGGACGTCCTCTTACCGCCCTTCGGGAAGAAGATCCTCGCCGTGACACCATCCTGCCCCATCCTCCGTCCTCCAGCTCCATCTCCGTTCGTCCCGCTCCTCACCACCTTCCTCCAGAAGATGTCAGAGCGAGTCATCCTCTGAGCGATCTTCAATGGGGATTTCTCTCACCTCATGCTATCTTTTTACGCTTTCGTAGTGTAGATTTTCCGCTTTCGTAGTGTAACAAACATTCGTTTATAAATAGATGATTGTTTCTCTCTCTGTCTCTCTCTCTCTATTATATTGTTGCAAGTAGATTAGCTAGAAGTCATCGACCTGATCTCTTGCTTGCTGAAAATACCAAAAAAATTAGAAAAGATAAAAATGAACAAAAACAAATAAAAGAGAAAGGCAAATTTTCAAAACCAAACATTCGCTTCCCTGTGTTCGACCCAGGACTCACTTTTCAAGTTTTGGTTATAAATTTTATCTGATAGATGCATTTTGCGAGCTACGACGATGGGTCTTCCAAACTCTGATTTCTAATTCGCGAAACACGCCTGCATCATTTTGGCACCGTTGCCAGGGAGGCAACGCTCTTTGATTTTTCTCGCATTTTTTTCTCCTTACTTAACTTTTATCTCACTTTTTCTCTGATCTTACTATAATTGTAGGTACTCTCCGAGGCGGGCCAAAGCAGTTAGATTGGAGAAAAGTGCGGATGAAGGTTTTGTAAGTTTATCCCCACCACCCCCACCCTAGTTTTCATTCCATATCCTAATAACTCAAATCCAAATCAACTTGGGTGCTTGCATAAACCCTAGGGTAGATTTTGGTTGTTTGATTATCACCCCACTCACCTCACCCACCCGCATATATAAAAAATAAAAAATATATATTCTTCTCTTGTGGGATTTAACTGAAAGCTACACACTTAACACCCACAACTTCTCATCCTAAGGCGCACAATCTACCACTTAATCAGAATCTGACCTGTGGATACGGTACACCTTAACACACAAATAAGTGAGTAGAAATCTGAATAGGTTAAACGTTCTTGTGTGCCTTAACTAAGTGGTGCAACAGGCCAATTGATTGAGTTGTTTGGGCTGCACTACTTAATTTAAAATTGATCCATCAAGTAGCTTGCCTCTCAGGGTTGCTTTTTAGGGCTAAACCAGGAACTCCACATTTTTTTCTGATTTCTAAAGGAATATATCATCACTAGTGCCTTCAAAACTTGGAGTATTCTATTGAACCTTGATTGAATATACCTAATGATTAAACCCTAAAAGCTACTAAACAAGGTTGAACCCTAAATGACACATCATCAAATAACCTTGTTTGTAAACCCTAGTTTTGCACACACACACATTTGAGTCAATCATTAAGGGCACAACCCATTTAAAGGGCCCATCACATTCCAAGAGCACAATCATCCCAAGCCTAATTAAAATTGAATAGACGTTGGCCTTGAGGATTGATTCGCTCTTCGGGGCTCAGATTGAGATTTTTTTTGATTAATCTAGTTTTGCTGGTCCATCTAATGTCTAGCTAGGGGAGTAGCGTCAAACGACCGCGGCTAGGGGGTACACTAGGAACAATAGGCGCAAGCTAAAGGAAGAGCCTTCTCCCCAACCCCTCCTTCTAACTGGTTGGATTGACCAGATAAAAGTAGTCCAAATCATTTATAATCTCAAGACGGATCCTGGGAGTCTGTAGGTCTTTAGGCTAACCCACCTAATGACAGGGTTGATTGCTTATACTGCAGGGCTCCTTTCTCTCTTCTGATTTCCCTCTTATCCTACCATGTATCCTTCCACATCCCACACTCATTTCCCATCCTACTGTCCTACCAACACTTATCCCCAAGATGATTACTATCTTGACTTCACTTGTAATTACCCATCCACTAGCCAGGATAACTTTTATTGGGAATATGAATCCGAACCTCAGTGTCCAGGGCCTAACCCTAGACAATAAGACTGTGATTACTATCCTTCCCAAAGCTACAATGATTATAGATCTCCACCCTTTGATGATCAACCTAACCCAATCTACAATCAAGAAGGATATGTTGACTATAACACCTACCCTCCCCAGTACTCCATTGAATATAGGTCAACACCATTCTTTAAACAACCTGAAATGATGTACTTTTAGGGAGGGACCTGAGAACCTCGATATCTTGACTCCCCTAGATTTAACCCAAACCCACCCAAACCTAAACTGAACCAGTCAGTTCAAGTGAACCAAATCCAAGACAAGGTGTTGGCTAACTTGAGGAACACTGATGAGAACCTCATCATGAGCCCTAACTAGCTCATTTTGACCTAAGAAAGAGAATAAAAGCTCCTACATAACCAAGAGAAGGGCCTAATTCAAGGAATAAATGTTCTGAGAAGAAAACATGAAATAAAGGGTAAAACTGTAATTTTACCATTGCAGTACATCAACGGGATTTCTCAAAGGCTAAACATAGGTCATATGGTCTGAAGAAAATAAGAAGTGGGTTGGTTCAATTAGAAAAGGGTTCATGTGCAATCTAAGAATTAAATGACACCTTGTAACCCTAAAACAAATTCACTTATTTTAACAAGGTTCTGGTCAGGATAAAAATCAACTAAACCCTCTAAAATTCATGTAAAAATATCCCCTAGGGTTTAGAACCTTCAAATTGGCCTTTGGAACCTATTTTGACCAAAGTAGGGGTCCTAATTAATTATTTAACCTAATTTGGATTTTTATGTAAAATATCCAGTCAAACATGGTCAAACCTAAACTCCAACTTCACCATTGGATTCCTTAGGTTCAAATTAGGTTTGTACCAAAATTTGTACCTAAGGGGAGATCACCTTGACCTACTTTGCAAAATAGTCCACCCAATTATATTTTGACCCCTAACTTTTGAAAATCATTACATAGACCCCCCTAACTTCATCACCACTCTTGCAATTAGGTCCCTCCACCATTAAAGCAGAGGAGTTCTACTCCGACAAGGATTGGAGGAGGATTTCTCCTCGATTCCTCAGAGATCTCCTAGATTTGGAAGGGAGATTCTCTGAGGAATTCCCTACCATCTGAACATGATCCCAAGATTCGATTTGCACCCAATCTCTCGTGCGATCGCTTGAGAGAATTGGGTATCATTCCCACATTCCTTCTCCGATGAGGACTCTTGCACTTGGAATCTTGCCTTCTAAGCACAAAAGCCCCTGCCAATGCCTATAAAAGGGCCCTCATCTCCGGCCGCACATTTTCAGCTTGGCTTGGCCAGAGAACCACCCCCAATTTCTTCCCTTCTCCTCCGGCCAAGTGTCCAGTAGGCTCCGGCGACCCCTTCTTCTCCTTCTCATCCCTCTACCACAAAACCAGTGGCAGAGCCATCTTCACCATCTTCCTCCACGTCGCACCATACCTGCACGCGCGTCTCCAGCCCCGTCGTCGTCGCCGTTCTCCCTCCTCTGGATGCTTCTTCTCCAGCGGCGGTAGGTACGACCAGCCGCCTTTCTATCCCCCTTCGTCCACTTAGTTAGGTTAGAACGCTTCCTCTCTCTCCCTCTTCATTTCCCCTCTCTTCCTTTTCACTTTAAACCCCTCGATGCCGCAGACCACCTCCACCTTCTCCATCTCCGATCAACCACCGGCAAAGGTGCTTCCACCGCTCTGCACTTCCACATGCCTCGCCAGACCCTTCATCACCTCCACCATCACCCATTGATCATCTTCCGCCCTTCCACAGACAGTCATCACCTCCCCAAGTGCTCCCCAAACACACCCATCACAACTACCACTGGGTGACCTAGGCATGCACGCCTAGGCCGCCCCACGGCCAGCCACCCACCTAGGCACCTTCGCCGTGCCACGGCAAAGCTACCTATATGTTCTAATGGGGCCGCAAGGCCGTATTCATGAGTATTAGGTTAGACCTCCTTTCTGCCAATGAAGCACGAGCAAGGAGCTTGCAAGGTCGCTCCAAGCTTCCAGGTCCAGGTGATGCGCGAGGAGTGCGCGCACACATCCAGCCAAGTGAGCAACCTGGAGAAGGATCACAGCAGCGGCAATTAGGCGTAGTCCTCCTGCGGGCACACGAGCGAAGCGGGTGGGACTTTTAGTTCCATCTCGGAAACTCAGGAGTGAGGTGAGTGCTTTATATTGTTTTTGTGTTTCTAGCTGGTCACCTCATGACATGGGGTGAGGTCCCCTCGCCCACGCACACCTGCCTCGTCCGTGACCTATGCCCCCGCAGACCTGGCTGACCGACTGGATTAACCCCGCACTCCTCGCGCACCACCCACACCGGTGCACCTGGACCCGAGCGTGCGCAACCCAACCCGATTACCCGGCTGGCTCTGAGGGAGCGATCCCATGAGAGAAATAGAGAGAGTGTGTATGCGGGGAGGGTAGGGGATAGGTTTTTCTCTTCGCTGTGCAAGGAAAAAAGGAAGGAAGAGGAAGGTGCAGCTGCAGAGAAAGTCTAAGGAAGAGGCAGCTGCTAAAGGACTTGTGAAGGCAAAAGAAGAAGCTCCGGAAGAAGTTGAAGGCAGAAGACAAGGAAGGAAAAAGAAGGCACTATAGCCAAAGAAGGTGCGGGAAAGGCAGAAACCAAGGCAGAAGAAGAAGACAAGGGAAAGAGAAGGCACTGTAGCTGCAGAGGAGAGCTAAGAAAGAAGCTGAAGAAGAGAGGCAAGACTAAGGTAGAGGAAAGGAAGAATAAGAAGGAAAGGAAGAAGACCACAGAGGAAGAAGAAGAAGGCAGAAGAAGAAGAAAAGAAAAGAAGAAAGAGCCAAAGAAAGAATAAAGGAGAAGTTAAAGAAGAAAGACAAAGCCACACTTTTTGCCCTATTCTTCTCACTATTTCTATTCTGCTACATTTTAATATTCACAAACTCTTGCATTATACTCTGAATTAGGTTTTGAGTAAATTTAAGTGTTCAAATTACATTATTGAGATTAGTGAATAAATTCCATTTGCTCTATGTGTTCGACCTCGAATACTTAGGTTTCGAGTAATAAAAACTTCTTATTTGTTTACAAGGCGATTTCGACTATACTACGACGCAACATCCTTCATCGATCTCGCCTTGTGTAAACAAACACCATCCAATCTTTAGAAGCTCAGCCAATACCACGCACTGAAGCATTGGAGTCTATGATCAAAATGATTGATGAACTTAATAGTTCTCTATTGGATTTGCTCCAAAATGTTAGGGATAGGGACCTGGGTGAGTTTCTTCTTGGGAAATTATCGAGGTTGAGGATGAAATTTGTGGTTGCTCTAGTCAAATCTTGGGATGATTCTCAGGGTGAACCCTCTTCAGGAGAGCCAATGTCAGAACTCGCTTAGGCGCCTGTTGGGGGGGATACATTTTCTAAGACTAGGGATGACCAGATTGGGCTAGAGCAACCCATTGAGGATGAACCAATTGATTCACCTGAGATCCTCGAGCCAGCGAGTAAGGAAAAATGTCTCTTTGAACCAGGAAATGACAATCAATTTTAAGACATATATAAATGAGGATCATGAATTCTTTGACTTTGAGGGTGAAGAATCTCTTAGTGAAGTCTCACTTGAGCATAAGGAAGATGATTTTAGTGAGACAAACGGGCATGAGGAACATGACGAACCATTTGATAGCCGATTCATTAAATATTTTGATTCAGTTGGGGCTAACTTGGAGGATTCGAATCCTCATTTACTAGAAGATTCAATTAGTAGCCCCACCCTCAACCACACCCCAAAGGGATTGATTTTGATTTGGAAATCATTGTACCCAAGTTAATTCTGAGTCAGCCAAAATTGATGGACTTGGGTACTTTAGATGGGGTGTACAATGATTTGGAGGTCTCGAAAACATTGATTTCGGAGGATAGGAAGTTGGAATTAAAAATCTGGGAAGCTAATTCTGAGGGAACTTTGATTTTGGATTTGAGGGTTCCTGTTGACCTTGAACCACCTACTTTCTACCAGGACCCTTATGATATATTTCACGTGCAACCTAAGCTTGAAATAACTGATTATTTTTCTGAGCTGAATGCTAAGAGGACATTTGAACCTAGTGAAACAAATTTACCCATTGTCCACCACTTTAGTCTTGGGTTGCACACCACCAAACCACAGGCCCGGCCCTGCAAACACAACAATCTTAGGTTCTAGGTGATTTTCATCCAGAACCTTAGAACTACTCAATCCTAGGGCATGGGTCTGCACCATAACTTGGTCCACATCTGTGGACATATTCTGTTGGCGAGTCTGAGGATCAATATTTTAATTTTGATTCTGACCCACACTTGTGAATTCTCAATTTCTTCTTTGTATGTATATTATGCCTAGCTGAAGGCATTAAATTTAGCGCGTGTGTATACTCTCTTCTCTCTGCGGAGCTGACTGGGTTGTCACGAAATTCAGGTGATATTCTATTTACTCCACCATTTTTATGTCTTTATTTTTACAATGAGGACATTGCATCATTTAGGCATGGTGGGGTGGATACTTTATCCTAAAATCATTTTGTTAACTCCGTAGAATTTCTTTTAGTTATTTAAAAAAGAAAGAAAGAAAATAGAATTAAGAGAAGATAACTTAGGCTTTTGGAAGTTATTAACTTTAGGAAATGATACGATAGAGCCTAAACACTTAGACTCTTTAGGTCTTCAGGCATAATTAGCCCTAATGTCCACTCGAATGTGGACTTAGTCTCGAGTCCTCGCCAATTCAAATTCATCTTTAATCTAGTAAATAAATTGGGGTGATAAGTATACGACTTATCAACCCGCCTTTGATTTGAGGGGACTTTAAGCCTAAGCATCTACACACTTTCTGCACTGACTCACTTTTCGACGGTTTCTTCAGAAATTGGGTAGCTAATGAACTATCTAGGGTGGTATGGCTAGCAAGTTGTCGGTGGTAACAGCTCATCGGCCGGTTGTCCAGAGCCCAGCCACAAGACCAGTTTTGTCGTACTACCTTTAGGTAAATCTTTGATCAGGGAAGCCACCTACTCAGAAAAAAAAAGGAGAAAAACAAAAAAAAAAGCAAATAATAGAAAAAGGAGAAAATAAAAAAGAAATAAACAAAATCACACTTCACCGCATGAGTATGACTGGCAAGTTGCCATGGGTAACAACCCATTGGCCAGTTGTCCAGAGGCCAGCTCATAAAAATGCACAATAATTCCCAAAACACTTAGGGAAGAAGTGGGGAAGTAGAATAAATCGGGGAGATATACACTAAGTTCGCCCTTGTGTTGACCCCATAAATAAAAGTAGGGAGAAAGATACCGTTCAAAAAGATAAACCTCTAAGCAAGGTCACCTAAGGTCGTAGAAACCCGAAGTCCATTTTAACAGCTGCCTAATGAGTCTTTCACTCTTTTCACTAGATGCTTAGCACTTAGAGTCCTTTTCGAGTCTTGGGAGGGTCGGGTAGCCGTAAAAAGTTATCCTGGAACTCTCAAACTCTAAAAGTACAAAAAAATTAGAAAAGAAGAAAAGTAAAAAAATGTATCTTCCCTTTTCAAATAAGGCGAGGACTTGGGCAGTCTACATTCTGGTAGACACTCGGGTACTGTTGAGTCTTCGTAGTTTAGGACCTTAGTTGATAATTTCTATTGTTAAAAAACAACAAAGGCCTAAGCGATCGAATCGTAATTCTGTTTTTATACATAGCATGTAGTTTAAATTTGCTACGGACTAGCAAAAGATAGGCATGGGGGTATGATGTAGACAAATTATTGAGGCTAAAATGCCTATTCATTCATGTTCCTAGGCTTAGATTTGCATTTCATGTTATAAATATTGCATAGCATGCATCATTCTGCATTTAGAGTAGTTGTATATTGATATAGACACATCTGTTTAGGTTAAAATGCTTATTTATACAAGTTCCTAGGCTTAGATTTGCATTCCATATTATAAATATTGCATAGCATGCATCACTCTGCATTTAGAGTAGTTATGTATATTTTAGGTTAATTGCATCCTTTTTGTGGTTAGGAGAGGAGATTTATTTCGAACCCTCGGATTGATGATCCAACCGTACAGATCTGATAAGGATGACAATCGGAGTCCAATGCCTCTGAAATCACCTTGATCGAAGTCCCATAGCACCATATGCAGTTCGAGGAAGATCAACAGCCAAGGGACTAAATAACATAATTTGGAGCTTCAAATGACAAATCCGACCACGCGGATGGATTCGGGTCGACAATCGCAGCCCAACGACGCGAAAATCGACTCAATCCGACTTCTGTAGCAGCCTCTACAATGAAAAGAAGATGGACGGCCCAGATCGCACCACATGGTGCAACCTAAGCCACCCATGCGCACGCACGCACCGCCTTAAGCGCATAGCAACATGGGCACGAGCACATGCAAGCGTGTAGTGCGCGGAGGCACGTGACATGGCGCACAAAGCGTGCACCAGCGCAGCAGCAACGTGGGTGCGTTGGTTGTCTTCAACGACATTTGCGGCTGATCTTCAGCAACGTTTATGGCCATCACTAAATGTCCTGTATACGAATTTGATTCTTTCCTCCACTATAAAAGGACCCTAACCCCTCCCATTTCTCTTCATCTCTTCCTTTCTTCCTTTCACCACCTCCAAGACTCTAGAGATAGCTTGTCCTAAGCCCGAGATGCTCCTCTAGAATAGAAAATCAAATAGTTTTCCCCCCTCATACCCATTCGTGGAGTATCCCGTGGCAGTCCTCTCACCACCCTTCGAGAAGAAGATCCTCGCTGCGACATCATCCTGCCCCATCCTTCGTCCTCCAACTCCGTCCCCGTTCGTCCCACTCCTCAACACCTTCCTCCAGGCGATGTCAGAGCGAGTCGTCCAACGAGCGCCCATCAAAGGGGATTTCTCTTACCTCTCTCTATCTTTTTACGCTTTCGTAGTGTAGATTTCTTGCTTTTGTAGTGTAACAAACATTCGTTTATAAATAGATGATTGTTTCTCTCTCTCTTTCTCCCTCTCTCTCATATATTGTTGCAAGTGATTAGCTAGAATTCATCAGCCTGATCTCTTCCTTGCTAAAAACTAAAAAACTTAGAAAAGATAAAAAAATGACAAAAAGAAATAAAAGAGAAATGCGAATATTCAAAACCAAATGTTCGCCTCCCCGTGTTCGACCCGGGACTTACTTTTCGAGTTTCGGTTATAAATTTTATTTGATAAATGCATTTTGCGAGCTACGACGACAAGTCCTCCAAACCCCAATTTGAATTCACGAAGCACACCTCCATCATATATAATTTAGGTTAATTACATTTTTTTGTGGTCAGGAGAGAAGGATATTTATTTCGGAGTCTCGGATTGATGATTTGACCGAACTGATCTAATCAAGATGATGATCGGAGTCCAACGCCTCCAAAATCGCCTCGATCGAAGTCCCGTAGCACCATATGCAATCCAAGGAAGATCAACGGTCGAGGGACTAGGTGATGCAATCTAGAGCGTCAAATGACAAATTTGATTGCACGGATGGATTCGGGTCGACGATCGCAGCCCAACGGCATGAAAATTGACTCAATCCGACCTCTGTAGCATCCCCTACAAAGGAAAGAAGATGGACGACCCAGATTACGCCACGTGATGCAACCTAGGCCACCCATGCGCATGCACGCACCACCACACGCGCACAGCAGCGCTGGCAAGTGCACGCAGCAGCGTAGGGCGCGCGGAGGTAGTGCCAACAGCGGTGCGTATCGCGCATGCGTGCACAACAAGGGCACATGCAATGCACGCCAGTGGTGAGGCAGCAGGGGCGTGTGAGCAGGATCTTCAGCGACGTCTGCGACGGATCTTTAGCGATGTTTATGACCATCACTAAATGTCCTGTATACGAATTTGATTATTTCCTCTACTATAAAAGGACACCTATCCCCCCCCCCCAATTTTTCGTCATCTCTTCTTTTCTTCCTCTCACAACCTCCAAGGCTCTAGAGAGAGCTTGTCCCAAGCTCGAGATGCTCTTCTAGAGTAGAAAACCAAATAGTTTTCCCTCCCCTCATCCCCATTGGTGGAGCATCTCGTGGCCATCCTCTCACCGCCCTTCGGGAAGAAGATCCTCGCCACGACGCCGTCCAGCCCCATCCTCCATCCTCAGACTCCGTCCTCGTTCGTTCCGCTCCTTACCACCTTCCTCCAGACGACATCAGAGCAAGTCATCCTCCGAGCGACCGTCAAGGGGGATTTCTCTCACCTCATGCTATCTTTTTACACTTTCATAGTGTAGATATGCTGCTTTCGTAGTGTAACAAACATTCATTTATAAATAGATGATTGTTTCTCTCTCTATCTCTCTCTCTCTTATATTGTTGCAAGTAGATTAGCTAGAAGCCATGGACCTGATCTCTTGCTTACTAAAAATACCAAAAAAATTAGAAAAGATAAAAACATCCAAAAATAAATAAAGAGAAAGGCGGATTTTCAAAACCAAACGTTCACCTCCCCGTGTTCGACCTGGGACTCACTTTTCGAGTTTCGGATATAAATTTTATTTGATAGATGCATTTTGCAAGCTACGACGACGGGTCCTCCAAACATCGATTTCTAATTAGCGAAACAAGCCTGTATCAAAGGTCTAGCCCCACTGGCGTGGAGGTGGGCGACGGTGTGTGGGTCACATGCGTGGGGGACCCGACCCCTCATGTACTGGGTGAGGGGGTATCGGGCGAGATTCAAGTTATGCGCCTTTCCCAGCTCTGGTGCCCATGATGTGGGACTAAAGTGATGGATTTCTCTTTGCTTTTTCCTTTATGAGCTACAGTGGTTTCTTCGTCAAATCGAGGCTATGCCTCATTGCAATTGCTGGTGTAGAAGGCTTCGCAAATTGAAATCACGTTGATTGTGTGTGGCAGCAAGTCAGTTGGTAACCAAAGATAGGCAGTCAGTGTCGAGGAAGATGGTGGCGGCAGTGGGGCTCCAGTGGGGTCCCTGAAACAAGAAAAAAGGTGAGGAGCCCCAATCAAATGGTTCAGAACGATCACCGAAGGATGGCGAGTGCAATGGTGGTCATGGTGTGGTGTTTGGAGGTGTGGAGTGGCTGGTCGGAGAAATCAAGGTTTAATAACCCTAATTGGGTTAGGGTTTTTAATCATGAGGTGATGGTGAGTGTTTTGGAAGTGGTGGCGTTGTGTTTGGTGGTCGGAAGCGATGGGGTGACCACACCAGAGGTGTGACTGGAGTCAAGGAAGACAGAGGGAAGAGGTGTGTGTGGTGGCTGAACTGTGTTTCTAAGTAGCTAAACCTAACCTAGGGATGGATAGGAGCAATTTGAGGGAACTTAAGGGGAGCGAGAGAGAGGAACGTGTCCGACGTTGGCTGGCTAGATGTAGGGAAGATGAGAGTGACAGCGAGGAAGGATAGGTCGAAAGCAATCTTGCTTTGGCCGGCAAGACTCGCAATGAAGAGGGGAAGCCGAAGGGCTGTCCAATTTGATGGTTGGATGGCCAGAGGAAGTGGTCAAAGAGGGCTCACCAGAGCCGAAGATGAAGTGGCCAAAGGAGGAACAGAGAGGTGTTTTCTGGCCAATTCTTGGTTGAACAGAGAGCTAGGAACATGGGGGCTTTATATAGAGCTCAAAACCGAGCTCAAAATCAAGGAATGTACCTGATTTGTCTGTGATTTTAGGGGAATATGTTCCCCAAAATTCTCAAGCTCTCCTGAACTCTAGGACTAGATTTAGGATCTTCAAGTTGGTTCAATCAATCAGGTAACTCCTCAAGATCAATCCCTCCAATTTTGGATGGATTTGGATCTGATTTGAGAGAGATTTTCTCTCTTGAACCTCACTGCTGGTGTGTTCACACCATCAATGGAAACAGGAGCCTCTTTGCAATAAATATGACAAAGTTAGGGACCTAAATGCAAGAAACTTGAAACCTGAGGGGCTAAGTGTAAGAAAAAGTGTTTCTAAGGGCTAAAATGAAAGCTAGGTCAAGATGAACTTTGATTGGGCCCAAATTTTGGTGTTAACCTAATTTGGACCAAAGGAATCTGATGGTGAACTTGGATTTGAGTTTTGGCCACGTTTGTCTAGGTAACTTGCAAAGAAGCCCAAATGAAGGCAAATTCCTGTATAGAAACTCTGTTCTAAGTCAAAATGGGTTTAGATAGTCAATCCAAAGGTACCAAACCTCTTAGAATATTTTTATATGCATTTTAAGAGGTTTAGATTTATTTTATACTAGCTAGAACCTTTCTAATTTAAGTGGGGTTGATAACTAGGGTTTTCGATACTGTTTTTATCCTCGAAATGCATGAAACCCTATTTCAGTTAGTGTAAAGCCACTTTTTAGACTTTTGGGCTCAATTGACCTTTAATTAACCCCTGAGTGACCCCATGGTTATTATGTATTTGTGATGTGCTATTAAAATTGTAGAATTAACCCAGTTTCCTTGCTTTCTCATTAAATCAAAATATTGTGGAGTTGTGACCCTCAAATGATTAGGTAGGAGCATTTATCATTTAAACCTGGCTAATTGTGGCTATTTAGGGCCTATGATGGTGTTACCATCATACCCCTATGCCTAGCTTTTGCTAGTCGCTAGCAAAATCATATGGACCAAATCGAATCTCTAAGTCGGATGTAATCGTCAGGATGCCCTACTAAGCCGCATCTTTAGAAATCATATCAAAGTACCAATAATAGGCCTAAAGGTACTCAAGTACCAACCAAGATCCAAACCTGACCACTCTCAGCCTCAGGTCTGCTACGAAGGTTTCTAAGTTCCACAAAAACTGCTTAGAGGTTCGTTACCCCAGCGGTTAAAGCACTCATGCGTATTTGTAGGAAGTCCAGGTTTAATTTTCCAGTACATTTTTTATAAGAGAGATAGAGGGATTTTGATTTTTGAGAGTTTTTCTCTCTTTTCTTTTATATTCCCCTATATCCAACATCGGATTGGCCCTAAACACGATCTATATCGGATTCCTTGTCCCCACCATCAATCCTCAAAGGGTCCTTAGCTGTCGATGCTTCGGGATAGCATCGCCCATGGCAACCTCCAAAACCATGGCTTTTACCACTTCGAGATAGTGCCCGCCCATGGCGTTCTGTAGCTAAATTCAGGCCCTGGCAATCAACATTCGGGATAATCCTGCCCATGGCACCTGAACCAACACAAGATGCTTACATGCCCCCAGTAGGATATATCCTAGGTGACAAGCATTAAGGAGACGATATGCTATTACGCATCTTCAAGGGGAGTATTTTTCATTCCACCTCTCCACGCTGGGAACTCATCCAATCAACTTGTGTCTTCAAGCCACTTTTAAGCCAGATCTTCAGGAAAACCTTTTTCAGAATAGAACACTTTTGGCATTATTTCTTCGTTAAGCACACGAAACCATACCGGTGTGTGATTTTTGGATGCCTAGGTTACTAAGTCCTCAAACCAAAGGGTAGGCAACGGGGCCGAATAATCCCTAAGCCTTAGACTTCATACATTAGCTCCGCACTTTCCAAAACCTCTTGAGAATTATCTCGATCTTAACAAATACGTGAGTGTTTAAGCCCTAGAATAGGCCCAAGAGGGTTAAGGTCGATACTCATCACTAATCTCCTAAGATTTAGCCTTCCAGGTCTTAATTCATCATCCGGTCCAGCTTAGAACTTAGGTAAGTTCCATAATTATAGGGACTATCACATTTCTTTCTATTGTTCACTCCTTTTTTTCTTTTTTCTTTTCTCCTCTTACTCAATTTTTTCAATTCAACTCAAAATTGACCTCTCCTTTCTCCATTTTTTTAATTAAAACCCCTCCATGAATCGAATTTCATACCATTTTGCACTTTAATACCCCCCATGCCTAAGATTTGCAATGTCCTCATTGTAAATTGGGTGGGTTCGAGTTCAGCTTAGATTGTACATTAGAATAGGTTTGGTGGGTGGCGAATGGGTCGAGATGACTGTTGCGGACAACTTCAAGCTCTGATACAGGCATCAAAGGTGGAGTCAGCTGTTTTAGTGGACGAACCCTAAAATGCAATATGAATTCAGTTCAGAGCTAGGTCAAAAGGGTCTTAGGTTTGTTGAAATGACGACTTACCTCCTGTTAAGCGCGAAGTTTAACGCCATCAACTAGGTTCAATGTGGCTCAGGGAGAATGAAGATCAAAAGATACTGTAGCTAGATTCGAATCTGTGAGTTTGAGGAACGGTTTGAGTCTCTGGCCGTTCACAATAATGGTTTTGAGTCATGACTAAGTTCGCTGATTTCGACAGCTCCATTTCCAAGGATTCATCGAATGAGAAATGGTCTGATGCACTTTCATCTTAGTTTTCCTGGGAAGAGCATGAGCTTGGTGTCAAAGAGTAACACTTTCTAACCAAGATGGAATGATTTCCATGATATGTACCTATCTTGGAAGGCTTTGACCCTTTCTTTGTAGATACTCGAGTTCTTGTACGTGTCATGCGTAGCTCTTTGATCTCGCTCATCTGCAACTAGTGGTAGGTTCCAGCCTTCATGAGATCTAGATTGCACTTCCGTATTACCCAATAGGCTTTGTGCTCCATTTCTACAGGGAGGTGACATGCCTTCTCATACATGAGTCTGAAGGGAGGCATTCCTAACTAGGTCTTATGGGCAGTCCTATAGGCCCACAAGGTTTTCAGAAGTCGCGTAGACCAATCTTTCCTATCATACTGAATAGTGACCTGAAGGATTTTCTTGATCTCCTGATTGGATAGTTCAACCAATCCATTGTTCTGGGGGTGATAAGGAGTCGAGATACGATGTGATAGCCTGTACTTTTTCATCAGGGACTGGAAGTACACATTCACGAAATGAGACCCGCCATCGTTGATGATGGCCTTAGGAACCCCAAATCTGGAAAAGATGTTCTCCTAAATGAACTAGAGAACAACTTTCTAATCATTTGTTCTGGTAGGGACGAGTTCGTTCCATTTTTAGACATAATCAACAGCAAGTAAGATGTACTCAAAGCTGTTAGATGTTAGAAACGGTCCCATGAATTCAATTCCCCAGATGTCAAAGATTTCGTGCATGATGATCAGATTCAAGGGCATCATATCGTGCAGACCCATGTTGCCGAGGGCCTGACAATGGGCACATGCCCTACAGTAGGATAGTGCATCTTTGAACATTGTCGGCCAAAAGAACCCACACCAGAGGATCTTCGTTGCAGTTTTATGCCCAGAGTAATGGCCACCGCAGGCCTAGTCATGGCAAAACAAGATGACATCATTGACCTCATCGTCAGGAATGCATCTCCAGATCACTTAGTCATTATCGATGTGGAAAAGATACGGATCTTCCCAGACATAGTACTTAGCATTAGAAATCGGCTTGTCCTACCAGGAGTCACCCAATCAGGCGGAACTTTCCTCGTAACCAAGTAATTCACGATATCAGCAAATCAAGGAAGTCCATTAATGGCCAAGAGATGCTCATCGGAAAATGCTCAGTGATGGGTCTGAACTGGTCAAAGTTCGAAGAACGAAGGCGAGACAAATGGTCAGTTATAACATTCTGCTTTCCCACCTTGTCACGAATTTCAAGATTGAATTCTTGCAATAGCAAGATCCAGTGGATTAATCTAGGTTTCGTGTCCTTCTTCGTAAGCAAGTGTCTTACAACAGTGTGATCCAAGTAAATGATGACATGGGATCCGAGGAGGTATGATCTGAATTTCTCCAAACCAAATACTACAGCCAGTGGCACTTTCTCTGTAATCATGTAATTACGCTGAGCCTCATCCAGTGTCTTGCTGGAGTAATATATAACTATCGATTTCCCGTCGATTTTCTGACCCAGCACCGCTTTTACTACATAGTCAAATTCATCGCACATGATCTGGAAGGGTTGAGACCAGTCAAGAGATTGTAGGATTGGTCTTGGGTGACTTGGTCACGTAGGATTTCAAATGCCAGAATGCACTCACTCGTCATCTCGAAAGGTGTGTCCTTTAAGAGAAGATTCGTTAAGGGCATGCTATCTTGGAAAAATTAGATATGAATCGGCAATAGGATCCAACGTGCCCCACAAATGATCTAATGTCTTTGATCGTGGCAGGCATAAGTAATTTAGAACAGATTTACCTTCGCTCAGTCAACTTGGATACCTCTCTCAGAAACAAGGTGTCCAAGCATGATCCTTCAGGAAGCATGAAGTGGCTCCTTTCCCAAGAGAGAACCAGGTTCACATCGATGCATCTTCGAAGGATCTGGACTAGGTGTAGGAGGCAAACATTAAAAGATTCACCAAATATCGAGAAGTCATCCATGAAGACTGATGTAAACACATTTACACTACTTAAGATGTCTATTTATGCATGTTCTTAAGCATAGGATTGCATTTCATGATATAAATATTGCATAACATGCATCATCTTGCATTTAGAGTAGTTTGAATAAAATGGAGGTTAATTGTCTCCTTTTATGTGCTTGGATAGGGCAAACATTTTATCGGGGCCTCGGATCGAAGATCCAACCATATGGATGTGATCAGGGCGACGATTGAAGTTCAACGACTCCAAGATCGCCCTAATCAGACATCCATAGCATCAGATAGTGACCGGGAAACCCTAGAAGATCAAGGGCCAGGATGGTGTAAATCCGCTCTTCAAATGACAAATCCGACCACACAGATGAATTCGGATCGACGATCGCAGCCCAACGACACAAAAATCGAGTCAATACGACATCCGTGGCACCATCTACAACTTCCAGAAGATGGACGGCCAAGATAGCACCACGTGGTGCCATCTCGGCCGCCCAAACGGCCGCTTACATTCTCTGAAGACCCCGTACCCGCTCCCTCTCCGCCGTTGGATCTCAATCCAACGGCTGTGGACGGTTGCGCCTAAAAGTGCCCGCTCGACCATCCGCGCCTCGTAGTATAGCGGTCGAGTGTGCTTACACGAGCTGCGAGCGTAGGTTTGAACTGCAGCGAAGGGGAGGAAGGCACGGGCGAGCGAGCACGGGCGGGCATTGGATCTTGATTGGACGGCCGTCTGCGCTCAATTGAGATCACGCGCGATTGAACGCGTGACAAGGACACGCGATCGCATGTGCCGGGCGGGCGCGCAGCAGCGGGTGAACATGCATTCTAAGCCGTTCGATCTCGCGATCGGACGACTGAGAATTAAAGAACGTGCGCAACCGTTGAGAAAGGCGCCTATGTTGGGGCTTTAGTGACGGATTTATCCGTCACTAAAGACCCCTCATTTATTATTTTAAAGATGTAATGACCATTTTGCCCCTACTCCTTGCAACTATAAAAGGAGACCCCCTCCACACGAAATTCTCATCCCTTCCTTCTCTTCTCTACCTCTCCAAAGCTCAAGAGAAGCTTGTCTTACACCCGGGATGCTTCTCGCGAAATAAAATCCAAATTTTCGTCCCCCTTCGGAAGCGGATCCCGCGACGACGACGGTGTGCTGCTTCGTTCCCGTTCTTCTGCTTCGTCCTCCTTCGTCCTGCTTCGTCCTCCTTCGTCCAGGCGTCGTCCCGTCCGGCTCATCCTCCAAGCAACCATCGAGAAGGATTTCTCTCTCCCTATTCTTTTTACTGCTTTTTAGTATAGATTTATTGCTTTCTAGTGTAGTTCTGCTCATCCTCCAAGCGATCGTCGAGGAGGGCATTTCTTCCTCAATTCTTTTAATGCTTTCTAGAGTAAATTTATCGCTTTCTAGTGTAATTATTTTATGCTTTCTAGTTGTAATGAATAATCTTCTTAATGATAAATTATTTATTTATTATACATCTCATTTTGATTTCTATGTGTAATATTCTCTCTCTTTTACCCTCTCTCTCTCTTCTATTTATTGTAAATAATTAGATAGTTTTAAATTGAATTACTTCGTGACAAATAAAAAGAAACGCGTAGTTTTTAAATCAAACGTCTGCCTCCCTGTGTTCGACCCGAAATTTTCATTTCGGTATAAATTTTATTTGTTGAACACGAGTTCTTCGCTTTTAAACTACAACAGGTTTTCCAAAAGCAAATACGTTAGCATAGCAATTCGAGTGTGTAACAAAGACTTCAAGGTATTTACCTACCATATCGGAGAATATGGCCAACATGCACCGCTGAAAGGTGATAGGTGGTTGCAAAGCCCAAATGGCATCCTACGAAACGTGTACGTATCATAGGGGTAGGTAAAGGTGATCTTTTCTTGATCTTCAGGATGGACTGCCACTTGGTTATATCTAGAGTACCCATCCTGGAAACAGAAAAATTAATTTCCTTCTAGTTTCTCAAGAATCTAATCAATGAATGGGAGCAAGAAATGATCTTTCTTCATGGAGGAATTCAGCTTTTGATAGTCTATGCAAACTCTCCACAAGTTCGCAATTCGAGTTGGGATGGTTTCTCCAGATTCCGTTGTAATCACGGTGAGCCCTACCTTCTTAGGCACAACTTGGATGGGGCTTACCCAGCAGCTATCAAAGATAGAGTAGATAATTCTAGTGTGAAACGATTCAAACGCAATTTTGTAAAAGATGAAGATAAGTCATTGCAACACGATTGAACCGTTTGCTTTTAAAATTTATTTACCTAGATAGTGGAGTATCTAGAGTTGTCTAAGGAGGCAAAAAAGTTCCACCAAGCTCAACCTAAACCTTGCTATTTTATGTATTTTTTTTGTATTTTTTGGTTATGTGATTTTTTTGTTGTTTTTGATATAAGAAAGTAAAGCAAGTAAAGATAATGTGAAGCACCTATTTACTTGCACACATACTCAACTAAAGACAAATATGGCATGCCCTTGAGCTCCCTTAAACACGAGTGCGCCTAAGGAATCAAGGGTGATGCAACAAAAAAGGAAAGGCAAGGAAGTAAATACAATAATAAGATTAATACATTACAACAAAGTAGGCCTTTAGAGATGATTGCAAAACCGTCACTAATGGTCTTTAACCATCTCGAAAGGGTTTTGTGACAGTTTAGCAACCGTCTCTAAAAGTGGCGTTCCAAATAATTTTTTGAGACAGTTACTAAAAATCATCCCTAAAAGATTAGGGATAGATGTTAACTACCCCTAAATTTCAAACTAACATTTGAAGTAACCGTTACTTTATCTTTTGTGATGCTTACAACCATCTCAAAAAATCACCAGAAACTATCACTAAAGTTCAGTTAACATTTTAAATGACCACTATATATTTTCTGTGACGCTTACAACCGTCCCTAAAAATCGTCACTAAAAGGCATTTCAATCGTTACAAAAAAAATATTCAAACATTATTGTATCCTCTGATAACATTACTAGAACTATTACTAATACCTATAAGTAAGAATAGTATCTTCTCAAAATTTATAGTAATTGTCATTCATAACATTCACAGTTTGAATAAGAAAATCATGAGGAACTAAATAAGAACTCATCTTCTATTAAAGAAAGTAACAAAAATAGTCTTCTACACACATTCAAAAAAATCAAAGTTCCACATATGAAACTAAAAGTTACATATCTAAGCTATAAAAAGGAAAGCTATCATTTAGTTCTTAATAAATCTATATCAGAAAAAGATTCTGGTGATACTTGTCCTTCAACCATGCTCTTCAATCTATTTAAATTCTCCTCCATGAGCTTTTGATTATGGAGTTCTTCAATTTTTTTATTTGCTTCTACTAATTGTGTATGCTGAGATGACACTGTTGCCTCGAGATTATGATTTTCCTGTGATTGTGAAGAGGATCCACGACTTCCATACCAATTGGTGATTGTGGCTCTACGTCCACCACATTTTACACATCCAGGATGCTCATCTAGTAGGACTTTAAGAAATGCTTCTCAAGAGATAGAGGTTCAACAGTATGGTCTGCTTCATCATCTTCATTTGGAACTGGATTAACAAGCATTAGCATCTCCTCCTATAAGACATTTAATAGGAAGGACATTTTAAGATTAAAAGAGTAATGGAAAAGAAAAATGTTGTTCATGTTTAAAACATTACATCCAACTCCTCTTTATTTCAACTTTCAAACTCCAGTGAATAAGATAGAATTAACCCCCTACTTTAAAATGGATTATCACTGTGTCAATTCCTCTTGCTTAGCAGACCTAGTTTGGAGTGAGTGTTATGGGGAAAGTTGAAAGATGTGGCCTAAAAGAGGGAGCAAAACCAATCAGGGCCTATTGAGCAAAGCTAAGCTAATATGTGTTGAAGAAAGCATCAAAGTATGGGTTTGTGCTGCAAAGCACTTATTTAGGACGCACTATGAATTTTTTCAAGGGTAGTATGGACACTTTGTCTATGTTTCCTAGGAAAAGTTACACTATCTTGTTTTTGGCATACCTCAAAAAAATCAATTTTTGGGCATATTCTCAAAAAAGAACATTTTGTTCTCTTTTTTGCATGTGGTTGCAAGTAGGTTCTCATGTTGCATTTCGGTTGCAAGATGTATTTACTCTTAAGATAAAGAGTAAGTGGTAATCCTGTGAAATACATACTTCTAGTTTGATTAAGGCAAAGGACGAGAAGGGATTAATATTACTTATTCCTTGAGTTAGTAGATGATGTTTTTGGTAATGTATCAAAAAAAATTGATGGATAATATGACATATGTACCCCGTCACTGCCCCTGGATATTGTTGGTATCATTGTTTATGTATTTTATTCTTTTTAGAGGAATTAGTAGGGATAACATACAAATATTTTTTCAAAATGATATTGAACAAATAAGTTATGCTGGAATAATTTCTGTATGTATGTATCTGTCTGATCTTATTTGACTTGCTGTAGCTTCAAATCAAGTTTTTTACTTGATACAGATACCATTACCATTGGGTTATAGTGTATTAGTCATTAGTTCTCTCTTTTATCATTACCAAGAAAAGGAAGATCATACATAATGGTTCTTCCAACCTCTTCTTTTTCTGACATTGGTTATTCTTGCAAGGCTCACCATTTTAACTTTTCATGCTTTTCTCATGAGCACATTCTTTTGCCTTCTCTTAGGATATCCTAATAATTAAACAACTAAACCTCTAACACTTCACCTGAAGTTGGAGTATGTAAATCCGTCATGTTAGGTTGTGAGATGTTGAGTTGTACGTGTAGCCGAGTAATTGGGTCTTAGGGGTGGATTCTAATTAATCCAAAACATATGCAACTAAAAAGGTCATTTTGTTATCCTACAATATATTTAACCCGAAGCTAATTCTATCATTGCATGAATTATGTTAGAAGAAGCTTACATGAAATTACAATAAACCTACATACATGAACAATAAACATAAACTGACATATTGCTCTTGACATCTTGGATCTATCCAAGAAATGCTTCCATCATCCGCCTTCTTACTTCTCAAAAATAAATATACCAACACATATTACTAATAACTAAATGTGAAAAATAAATGAATAGATATCCAAATTAGTAAATAGTTCCTTACAAATTCATAATGTAATTGATTTGAACTTTTCCTACCCAATCAATGGGCACGTTGAATGGCCTTCGCGTGATTTTCATGATTTTTTTTCCTCTTCCTACTTACATATATAATCGATTATGCATTATATATCTCAACTAATTAACATATAAATATTGCTTAATTTATACCTTCGCCACGTCAGTAGTCCAATAATCAACAAGAATGTTCCAATCATCCTTTTGTACTCTTGGAGGTATATTCCAATGTACCTCTGTCAAATCCTTGTTTTTAAAGTACTTTAGAAAAAAAACATAAGATATTATTAATATGATTTCAAAATGAAAATTCAATAAACCTAACTAAAAGGGTAATTAGATACCTTCTCTTTCAACTTTGCCCTGTTCTTTCTATTTATGTCTCCAGCTTGCCTCAAAATAGCATTATCATTGAATGTATTTCTCCCCCATGAATAAATAGCCTGCGATAAATATAAATTCTACTTAAGCTTAACTTTGTTACAATAGTCAAAGTTTAAATATGAGTTGGTTATTTTTACCTCAACCACTCGTAAAAGACCATCCCTTTGCACACTTGTTAAATCCCTCCAATCTAACATGGATATTGGAATGTGGGAACGTACAATGGTCCCCAGCCAACTAGCAAATTTCTAGTGATAACGTCCTACAACAACACCTCTCTTCTCAAATTGTAAAGGACAACGCTCTCCGGGAGCCACATACTCAAGGTCCTTGTTAACAGCTTTTCCCCTACCACATTGTACTATAAAAAAAAAAGATAAATTATTTCCATTAATCTAGCTAATAAAATAAAACAAAGACATTTACAAATGTAATCACATTATACCTTTAGAAATGGAACCCTAAGGTCATGACGGATATTTACTACACGTCTTTCACGTCGAGTGCTTAGTATAGAAGTTAACATTTGATTATACAATGAAATAAATATAAGATTGGATGTGAAACAATAAAAAATAAATAATAAAAAGGAATTAAAAATTAAGATTTTAAGTACCATGTTTCATCCACATCAATGTGTAAACTGCCTTGAACTGAAGTAATGTCAATGTCAGTTACATTAGTTGGAGTCATTGTGTCATCGATTGTGCCTTCTTGGTAAGGTGATGAATCATCTGTCAACTCATTGGGTATAATCGGCAGATTATAATAGTATCTTGGCATGATCTTAACTGGTATGATCCAATCTCGTCTCTTATTATCTAGAACAAAGAATACCTGCTCTACCTGAGAGGCTAATGCAAATGGTTCATTTGTACGCAATCTTGCATTTTTATTCAAGCTGAGAATCTCGTTGTCCACCCAATACCCATTATTTTGACCATAAACATCAAACCAATTACATTGAAGTAAAACTATATGTTGATCTTGTGCAAAACTTATTTCAATAATATTAAGAAGTTCACCATAGAAGCCATCACAATCTCCAAGTTGCGAGGACTTTACTATCACACCATAAAGTTGTGTTGCTTTGGTTTTATCAATGACTTTTGAGTGAAATCGAAATCCATTGACAATATATCCATTATGCGAAGTCACATAAGCATATGGTTTCTTTGCCAAGATATCAAATTCAGGTGACCATCTCATATCATTTGATACTTTAAGTTGTTCAACTTTTTCACTAAACCATTCAATGAATTCTTTTTCTATGCAACCGAATTGACATTCAAACTCTTGAATGAAGGGGTCTAATTCAAGCACCTGCATTAATATATATAAGTGTGCCAAATTTCTATCTTCATCAAACATCTGCTTTCGCCTTGATTGATTGAATGGTCTCCCTCCTAATGTGAAGATTGACAAATGACCTTCTGCATTTTCAATAGGACCACCATGATAATTTCTCTCAATTCTATTAAAATGATTATCTGGACCATTCATATACATTGCACAAAAATTTATACATTCTTCTAACATATACCCCTCTACTATTGAAACTTCTGGACATGAAAATATAATATTTCAGCTTCTTTAGATAATGTTTTATGGGATGCATCTATTTATATTATACCAATCCATCAATCTTTGCTTCATATGCTAAATAAACGACAAGATGAATCATCACATCAAAAAAAGCAGGTGGAAAGATTTGTTCCACCTTGCACAAGGTAATAATAATATCTTCCCATCTTGATAGTGAAATTGGGTTCAAAACCTTAGAATATACAACTTTGAAAAAGTAGCTCAGCTTTAATAATGGTTGGAAGACATCATCTGGCAGTACACCATTGATTGCTAGTGGAAACAAAACTTGCATAAATACATGCCAATCATGGCTTTTAAGAGAACTTATCTTTCTTCCGTTAACATTTACATATCTTGATATTTGTGAAGAATATCCATCGGGAAATTTAATGCTTGATAGAAACTTAAATATTTTCTGTTTTGCATCTCCCTTTAGTGTATAAATTACATCCTCCAATCTAAATTTTCCATTTGGTAGACTCTTTGGTTGCAACTCAGGTCGTATACTGACAGAGGGCAATTCTCGCACGTGTTTTGAAAACAGAGATTTCATCGTGGTATAGTGTGTGACAACACTCATCAAAAATAATTTATAAAGTAATGAGACTTGAGTCTCGGTCATTCGTCTCTGGGAAGCATTTAGAAATGCAAATTTGAATTTGATCTAGCTCTCTCTACTTATACAAAAGTGCATGCCAGTTCACAATAATTCATATTGATGCACGACATGCTTAGTTGTAAGAGGATACAAATTTCACACATGCAACTTTAATCATAAGGAAATATGGCAGTTAGCTCATGGTGATTTTTACATATAGACATAGAGTTATATAAAAGATGATTTCATTGATTACATCATGGTGGCTACAGAGTGAAGCTCGTGGAAAGCTTGTACAGGAAAGCTTGAAAGTAATAAACTAACTAACAGAAAATGACTGCATACATGAATCTATGGGGGGATTATGCATGCATCATTTAGGGGAGAAGATGGAGCTACACTACTAAGCAGTAATAAAGCATTAATCTATGAAGAACTACGCTACTTATCCAGTTAACAGAATGAAGGGCATTCGGAAGTAGCTCCGATGGCCTTTGACTTGGTTGAGAGGAGGAGAGGCGGCCAATGGTGCTTAGGTTGGCCCGGGGATGCCATGGTGTGCTTGTGGAGATGGAGGTGGACTAATGGAGGTGGAATGAAGCTAAAACTAGATGGAAGGCTAGATGGGTGCAAATGGTCAACCAAAGGTCTTTTAAGTAGACCCAAGGGAGCCTCTCTAGGGAAGTGTGGAACTCTCTAGAGAGGCCTATGGTGGGAGCTAATGGGAGAGTGAGAGAGTGGATGGATGGGTAGTTTTTAGATCCACATTTGGTGGATCTAAAAATTGAATGCATCTTGGTTGCTATTTTTAGCAACTAAGGCAACAACACATGGTAGAGAGTTCTAGAGAACTCTAGGCTAGGTATTTTCGTGTAGATGGTGTGTGTGGGTCGAAACCTAGGTGGCTAGATTGATTAGGTTAGGTTCTAGTGGGTTTAGGTCAAGGTAGGTCTCAAATTAGAGTTGTAAACCCTAATTCATTAAGGTAAAATGCAATTAAACTTGATACAAGCGTAATTGGATGTGTGAAACCCTAATTGAGAGTAAAACAACTTAATTAAGGTAGGTCTAGGTCAATTGGACTCTCACTGAGTCCAATTGGACAGTGTGTGCTGAGATCAGGGCTCAGTTGGACTCAATGAGTCCAATTGAATAGGCTGATGGAATTTACTAAGATCCAAGTCAATTAGGTTTAGTGAGGACTTAATTAGGTCCTTAGGGAGGTCTAAAGGTGATGTACTAGGGTTAGGATACCTTAATTTAGGTTCCTATGGGGTTGGAATTGGGTTTAGGGACCTACGAATTCAAGATCCAAGCTTGAATTCAAAAATAGGAACTAGAGAGCAGTTCCAGATGTCTGACAATAGTGTCAGACATCTTAAAATGAAAAGTTAGACGTCCAGACTTATTGTCTAGACGTCCAAAAAGAGGCAGGAAAGAATTAAGGTTCTGTCTGCAGAAATTGGACATCCAGACCAACTGTCTGGATGTCTTAAAATGCTGCAGAAGTGGGTTTTAGGTACGTAGGTTGTGGCTAAGGGTTTTGGACATCCTGTAACTCATCTGGATGTCCAGATAGTGGCTGAAAATAGGGTTTTAGGGCTTCCTAGGGTACAGTGACCTAATCTAAGGGTGGCTAAGGCTTGGGGAAGCTTCTAAGCTATCCTAGAGCTAGGATAGACCTAAGTTCTTCGTAGTTTACTGCTTTATTCCTACTTAACAGAATAGCATACCTCAACCCTTTACATTATTTTCTACTACATCTTATTCTTGGTCTTCTGCTCCAGCTCTGCTGCAACTCTGGCTTCAGGTCCAGCTTCAGATCCAGTCTTAGATCTAGCTCCTGAGCTTCTTATTTCCTGCAATTTATATAATGCACCTAATTAGTATATTATAGCATTATTCTTTGCATAGATATAGGAGGAACAGTAAAGATGCAAATAATGCTTATGCATGCATGAACTACCCTAACTTATGCTAAGTCCTAGCCTAATTCTAGACAATTAAAACCTATGATTACTGTGCAATCATATACCCATATCTTGTAAGTCCTGTCTTACCTTCAAAATATCTTTTGGGTTCTCTGAAAGATTCAGTATTCCAAGGATGCTCTCCATTACATTTTTTTCAATATGCATAACATCAAGATTGTGGAAAATTCGAAGATCTTGCCAATATGGCAATTCTCTAAAGAAAATGCTTTCCTTCCTCCAACCATAACAATTGCTAATCTTCTTGCATGCTTTTTCAATTCCTTCTTAGAGGGCTTTCCAAATAATGCTTATGCATGCATGAACTACCCTAACTTATGCTAAGTCCTAGCCTAATTCTAGACAATTAAAACCTATGATTACCGTGCAATCATATACCCATATCTTGTAAGTCCTGTCTTACCTTCAAAATATCTTTTGGGTTCTCTGAAAGATTCAGTATTCCAAGGATGCTCTCCATTACATTTTTTTCAATATGCATAACATCAAGATTGTGGAAAATTCGAAGATCTTGCCAATATGGCAATTCTCTAAAGAAAATGCTTTCCTTCCTCCAACCATAACAATTGCTAATCTTCTTGCATGCTTTTTCAATTCCTTCTTAGAGGGCTTTCCAAGTTTTCCATCCACCCATCCTTTCCTAATAATCGTTCTTTCATCATACCTGAGACAGATTTGCCATTGAATTTTTGCTTGCAATCATTCTTTCACCATCTATGTCATATGGGAAGAAATTTACGATGGCCCAAGTAACAAAACTTCTTACTCTCTTGAAGCTAGGTACTATTCATATACTCCACACAAATAGGGCATGCTTTTCTTCCTTTTGTGCTCCATCCGAAGAGGTTGGCAAATGTAGGAAAATCACTGATAGTCCAAAGTAATGTCGCATGCATTGTAAACATTTCCTTCTGTGATGCATCATATGTTTGCACTCCTGTAAACCATAACAACTTCAATTCATCCAACAAGGGTTGCATATAGACATCAATTGCATTTCTAAGAGTGCTAGGACCTAGAATTAGCAATGTTAACATCATAAATGATGACTTCATGCACAACCATGGAGGTATGTTATATGCAACAACCATCACTGGCCAAATTGTATAATTAACATTCATGTTGCCAAATGGATTAAACCCATCACTTGATAGCACTAATCTTAAATTTTGAGCCTCTGTTGCAAATAGTGGATGCTTAGTATCAAAATTTCTCCATTCCTTACAATCAGCTGGATGACACATTAATCCATCTGGATCTTCTTTCCTTCCATTCATATGCTAAGACATTAATTTTGCAGTCTTTGATGACATGAAAAGACGTTGTAGTCTTAGAATAAGTGGAAAGTAACGAAGTTGTTTTTCTGGACGTTTCTTTCATCCGCTAACATTATCGCTAAACTTGTATCTTGGTGCAAGACATTTTGGATAGTGTTCAAGCCCTTCTTTGTCCTTCCAAAATAATATGCAGTCATTCCAGGAAGCGTCTATCTTTGCACTTTTCAAGCCCAATACATGAAGGCATTTCTTAACATCATGCCAATCCTTAGGGAAATCCACATGATGATACAATAGCTCTGCAATGAAATCTAGGACATCTGACATCATTTTTGATGTTGCTCGATTCATCACCTTCATTCTAAACAATTTCAATAGGAAGTTTAAACATGACATTGAGCTGACTTCAGGACAAATTGGACAATTGCCTTTAGTCAGTGCAGAATAAAATTGACTACTTTCATCATTTCTCTCCTCTTCATTCAATGAATCGGGATCAGGTCTACTATCATTTAACAAATCAATTATTTGATCACCATCTTCTGAATGATTTTGTTCAGAGTCCATTATATCATCATCAAGTTCATGTTGCCTTGATGATTGCCTTATTTCCTCTCCATGAGCTATCCAAATTGTATAACATGACCATATGCCATCACGAATGAGATGCTCTAATACAACTTCTCACTCATATAACCATCCATTCTTTCAAATTTTGCAAGGGAAAAAAATTAAGTTCTTCTCTGCTCCACTTATATATGATCTTCGATCATCATGAAAAGCCCATTCTAAGAATCTCTTTACTCTGAGAGTATATCTAGCAATATCTGTTCGATGCAAATACATCCAAAATTTATCCATTGGTACCTAAACCAATAACCAAAATGATTAATAACTAGAGTTCATAATCAAAATTCAAGGTCTCCCACTAAAAAAAATGAAAAGGACACATCTTACAAATACACTCAGCAGTTGAGGATCAAACCTAGGTCAGTGTAGTGATAGGAGAGTATTTTTTTATGTAGGAAGGGTGGCTAGTCTACCTCAACAACACCCATTCATGACAAGGTACCATTCTATAATTAAAGAAGGATCCTTTATACCAGAGTATGTGAGAGAGAGAGAGAGACAGAGGGAAGGATTATTTAAAATTGGAGACAACTAGTACGAAGAACTCCACTAAGCAGAATCCTTTTATTGATTAAGGGATAAATATTATAACAAAGATAGTGATACAGACAAGGCATTTAAATATGCTAAACAACCATGTGCTCAAAAACTAGTTTATTTTCATGAATTTGATGAAATAATTTTAGTATTTCATAAAGAAAGACTTATAGAAAATTCACACTATTCAATATAATAACCTACAAAGAATAATGGCATTCTTACATACTCCTAAACAATTGTAAAAACAGAATAGAAAAGCATTTGCAAGTAAAAAGGATGCTTCATAGAAAAGCAACCATGCACACATTAACTCTTAGGATTTTCCCATTTTCTAATGTAATAAAAAAGTTCAAGATATGGGAAGAGTGAAAAATGGATGAACAGGATGGGAATCCATAACACGTAAAAAGTAGGTAAGACAAAGTGAAACTGAACTAGAATGATATTGTTTGCTTTTTCTATATCTCACAATTTAGAAGTATGGTTGCAAAGTAATGTTTTTCATTTGTTACTATATATTTCTTTTTTTGCTTAATACTAGCTAGATGCATGTTGTTTTATAATGCAGTTGAACTTCTTCACTAGCATTGTCCAACATATTCCTTCAGCCTTTTCAACTAAACAGTGGTCAAACCCATTCAACCAATTAGATCAGTGCAAACCAAACCACAGGTTTTATAGTGCAATTTTATCCAATTTTTTCAAATTCTGATGTCATCACCGACAGTGGAAATTTGATGTTCTTAAAGGTCTTTCTATCACTAGTAAGAAATACCAAATTATAAAAGACTGATACTCTAGCGTAAGTTGTTTCCACCTATTCGTCATTTTGGCTAGCCAACCAACCTACTTTTAGATTTAAATCATAGATAAGTCTTTTAATAAGAATAGAATAAAAGCTCCTTTTCAAAAAAATAGTAACAATAGAAGCTACTATGTTTTAACCGATAGAGGTTGATGTAAGCACAACAATTTAGGTTAAAATGCCTATTTCTACACGTTCCTAGACTTATATTTGCATCCCATATTATAAATATTGCATAGCATGCATCATTCTGTATTTAGAGTAGTTGTGCATATTTTAGGTTAATTGCATCCATTTTGTTGTCAGGAGAGAAGGAGATTTATTTCATTGCCTCGGATTGACGATCCGACCGCACGGATCTAATCAGGACGACGATCGGAGTCCAACGCCTCTGAAATCGCCTTGATCGGAGTCCCGAAGCACCATATGTAGTATGAGGAAGATCAATGGCCAAGGGACTATGTGACATAATTCAGAGCTTCAAACGACAAATCCAACCGCTCAGATAGATTCGAGTCAACAATCGTAGCCCAACGGCATGAAAATCGACTCAATCCGACCTTTGTACCAACCCCTACAATGAAAAGAAGATGGACGGCCCAGATCGCGCCACGTGGTGCAACCTAGAACGCCCATGCACAGGTGTGCACACAGCAACACAGGTGTGCGCACGCGTGCGGGCATGCATGCACAGCAGCACAGTGGGTGCACGGAGCGCGTGCCAGCGTAGCGGTGGGTGGGCGCGTGGGTTGTCTTCAACGACATTTGCAACGGATCTTCAACGACATTTATGACCGTCATTAAATGTCCTGTATACGAATTTGATTCTTTCCCCCACTATAAAAGGATCCCTACCTCTCCCATTTTTCTTAATCTCTTTCTTTCTTCCTCTCACCACCTCCAAGGCTCTAGAGAGAGCTTGTCCCAAGCCCGGGATGCTCCTCTAGAGTAGAAAACCAAATATTTTTCCCTCCCCTCATCCCCATTCGTCGAGCATCTGTGGCCGTCTTCACACTTACTTCAGGAAGTAGATCCTCGCCGCGACATCATCCTGCCCCGCCCTCCGTCCTCCGACTCCATCCTCGTTCGTCTCACTCCTCACCA
Source organism: Thalassia testudinum (assembly GCA_037157565.1). Classification (NCBI taxonomy): domain Eukaryota; kingdom Viridiplantae; phylum Streptophyta; class Magnoliopsida; order Alismatales; family Hydrocharitaceae; genus Thalassia; species Thalassia testudinum. The sequence continues at coordinate 32,552,991 of JAZHRO010000049.1, forward strand.
CCTTCCTCCAGGCGATGTCAGAGCAAGTCATCCTCCAAGCGACCGTCGAGGGGGATTTCTCTCACCTATCTCTATCTTTATTACTTTTGTAGTATAGATTTCCCGCTTTCCTAGTTGTAATAAACATTTGATTATAAAAATACATGATTGTTTCTCTCTCTGTCTCTCTCTGTTTACTTTGCAAGTAGATTAGCTAGAATTCATTGACCTGATCTCTGTTGAACGTGCGAGTTGCTATGCTAACATGTTTGGTTTTTAAAACCTTGTCATTGTAGCTTGAAAGCGAAGAACTCGTGTTCAACAAATAAAATTTATACCGAAATTGAAATTCCAGGTCGAACACAGGGAGGCTACGTCGATCTATATTCGTAATTATATTTTTTTAGAATTTTTCATGAAAAGTGAGGCGATGTAATTACAATGAAGCTATAACAACAATCAGACTAAAAAAAGGGAGGGAGAGAGAGAGAGAAAACATGCATTCAATAATTCAAAATGTTTATACAATAAAACCAAATAAGAATTACACTAGAAAGTGGGAAATCAGGTACACTAGAAAGCAGGAAAATTCTACACTAGAAAGCTGTAAAGAAGAACGGGAAAGAGAAGTTATCCTCCTCGACGATCGCTTAGAGGATGAGCCGGACAGGATGATGCCTGGACGAAGGAGGACGGAGCAGTATGAAGGAGGACGAAAATTTTGACTTTATCTCACGAGGAGCATCCCGGGTGTGGGACAAGCTTCTCTTGAGCTTTGGAGAGGTAGAGAAGAGAAGAAGGGATGAGAATTTCGTGTGGAGGGGGTCTCCTTTTATAGTTGCAAGGAGTGGGGGCAATTTGGTCATTACATCTTTAAAAACATTAATTCAGGACCTTTAGTGACAGATAAAACCATCACTAAAGGTCTGAACGTGGGCGTAGTGGGCGGTGCGTGCGCGCTCGCTCGCTTGCCCGCGTGCGCAACGCTTGCGCACGTTCATCCATCCTCAGTGCGTGCCCAATCTCATGCGATGCCGCATTACCACCACGCGTGCAATAGCGCATGGGCGCTATCGAGCGCGTACGATCGTTCGATCGCGATCTGACGGTCGATTGAAGGTGCGCCCCCCCACTCCAAATTTCACGTGGCGAGGCTCGAACGCATGCTCTCGCTTCGCGTTAGAGCGCTCGACCAACGCGTTGGGGGCGTGTTTGTGTTGAGCGCCTGAGTTTAGCGTGGGCACATCGCAACTGTTGGATCTTGATCCAACGACGGAGAAGGGTGGATGAGTGGGCTTCAGCAGGTGCGTGCAGGCGATTGGGTGGTCGAGATGGCACCACGTGGTGCCATCTTGGCCGTCTTCTGGATGATGTAGATGGTGCCATGGATGTCGGATTGACTCGATTTTTGTGTCGTTAGGCTGCGATTGTCGATCCGAATCCATCCGTGCGGTTGGATTTGTCATTTCAAGTGAGGATTTACACCATCTTGGCCCTTGATCTTCTAGGGTTCCCCAGTCACTATCTGATGCTACAGATGCCTGATTAGGGCGATCTTGGAGTCGTTGAACTCCAATCGTCGCCCTGATCACATCTGTACGGTTGGATCTTTGATCCAAGGCCTCGATAAAAAGTTTGCCCTGTCCAAGCACATAAAAGGAGACAATTAACCTCCATTTTATTCAAACTACTCTAAATGCAAGATGATGCATGTTATGCAATATTTATAGCATGCAATGCAATCCTATGCTTAAGAACATGCATAAATAGACATCTTAAGTAGTGTAAACATGTTTACATCAATCTCTTACTTGTTAAAAATGCCAAAGAAATTAGAAAAGATAAAAACAACAAAAATAAATAAAAAGCAAAACGTGGATTTTCAAAAACAAACGTTCGCCTCCCCATGTTCGACCCAGGACTCACTTTTTGAGTTTCGGTTATAAATTGTATTTGATAGATGCATTTTGCGAGCTACGATGACAGGTTCTCCAAACCTCGATTTTAATTCACGAAACATGACTCATCATTTTGGCACCATTGCCGGGGAGGCAACGCTCTTTGGCTTTTCTTGTGTTTCCCACATTACTTACATATTTTTCTAACCTATCTTTCTTCTTCGATTTATTGTCTTGCAAGAATCCGATCAAGGAGCCGAAGGTGGTAGATTGGAGTAAAATGAGGGTAGAGACATTTGTAAGTTTTCCCCCACTTCCCCACCACTAGATCATTTCGCCACCTTAATAATCAAGGCCTAATCTACTTAGGTGTTTTCACAAACCCTAGGATATAAATTGTTTGTCTTGTTTGTCACTCCACTCACCTCGCCATCCACATAAATAAAAAATAAAAAAATAAAAAATGTTATCTAATTGTGGGATTTTCTGAAAGAGACACATTAACACCCACAACTCTCGACTTAAGGCGCACCACTTCACATTGATTCTACCACTTAACCAGAATCTGACTTGTGGATCTGGTACACTCTAACTCAACACACCAATAAGTGAGTAGAAATCTAAATAGGTCAAACATTTTTGTGTGCCTTAACTAAGTGGTGTAACAGGCCAATTGATTGAACTGTTTGGGCTGCACCACTCAAGACAAAAGCGATTCATCGGTAGCTTGCCACTTAAGGTTGACTTTTAGGGCTGAATCGGGCACTCCACATTTTTTTTTCTGATTTCTAAAGGAATAAATCATCACCAATGCTTGTAAAACCTAGAGTGTTCTACTGAACCTTGATTGAACCAACCTAAGGATTAAACCCTAAAAGCTACTAAATAAGGTTAAACCCTAAAAGACACATCATCAAATAACCTTGTTTGCAAACCCTGGTTGTGCATGCACACACATTTGAATTGATCATTAAGGGCACAACCCATCTAAATGGCCCATCACATTCCAAGAGCACAATCATCCCAAACCTAATTAAAACTGAGTAGACATTGGCCTTAAGGATTGATTCACTCTTCGGGGCTCAGACTGAGATCTTTTTCAATTAATCTGCTTCTATTGGTCCATCTGATATCTAGCTAGGGGAGTAGCGTCAAACGACCACGGCTGGGGGGTACACTAGGAATAGGAGGCACAAGCCAAAGGAAGAACCTTCTCCCCAGCCCCTCCTTCTAACTGCTTAGATTGATCGAATAAAAGTATACCAAATCTGTTATAATCTCAAGATGGGTCCTAGGAGTCTGTAGGTCTTTAGGCTAACCCACCTAAGGACAGGGTTGATTGCTTGTATTGTAGGGCTCCTTTCTTTCTTCTGATTTCCCCTCCAATTTGACCATGTATCCTTCCACATCCTACACTCATTTCCCATCCTACCCTCCTACCACCACTTATACCCAAGATGATTACTATCCCGACTTGACTTATAATTACCGATCCACTAGTTGGGATAACTTTGATTGGGGATATGAATCCGGACCTCAGTATCCAGGGTCTAACCCTGGACAACAAGACTATAATTACTATCCTTCCCAAAGCTACAATGATTATAGGTCTCCACCCTTTGATGATCAACCTAACCAGATCTACAACCATGAAGGATATGCTGATTATAACACTTACCCTCCCCAGTATTCTACTGAATATAGGTTGCCACCATTCTTTGAACAACTTGAAACGATCTACTATCAGGGAGGGACCCAAGAACCTCTATATCTTGACTCCCCTAGATTTAACTCAAACCCACCCAAACTTGAATCAAACCATTCGTTTCAAGTGAACCAGATCCAAGACAGGGTGTTGGCTAACTTGAGGAACACCAAACAATCTTTAGAAGCCCAGCCAACACCATGCACTGAAGCATTGGAGCCTATGATAAAAATGATTGATGAGCTGAATAGCTCTTTATTGGATTTGCTCCAACATGTTAGGGATAAGGGCCTGGGTGAGTTTCTACCTGGAAAATTGTCGAGGTTAAGGATGAAATTTGTGGTTGCCCTAGTCCAATCTTGGGATGATTCCCAGGATGAATGATGCATGGTTTTCACTCAACTTAGAAATCAAGTTAATTTCACTTAATTAAGAGTAGAAGAAATCACTTAGGTTAACTCGAAGTTGTGTCGGTTGTGTAATATAGGGTCGAATTAACCTAACATTTTAGAAATTTTTACTGGTTGAGTCCAGGTCATTCACTGGGAGGCATAATAATTTTCTCCAAATTCACCAATTTTCTTTTATCTCTTTAAGTTTAGGAGGTATAACTAAATTGATTTTTAAAACATGAATTTTGTCAAAATATTTAAATCATAAAGGATATACAAAATTCCATATGCAAAACATATTTACTTAAAATGTTGTACTTTATTAACAAGTAATCATGCTAATTTTTCAATTGTATTTCATTCCAAGAAATTAAGGTAATTAAAAAGTTATTCTATTAAAACACGCCTTCTTACATTTAAGAACAAAAAGATACTGATGCAAGAAAAATTTATTTATTTTCATTTATCTCTTCAGCCTCTAATCTTCTTCTTTCTTTCTTTTATTTCCTTCTCTATCTCAAGCTCTCTTTCTTTTATTGTTCCTGCCTTCTTCTCTTGTTCCTGTCTCTTATCTTTAGTTTTTCTCCTTAACACTCCTTAGTGCCCGTGCCTTCTTCTTTAGCTTTCAGCTTCAACACTTAGCATCCTTCAGTGGCTTCTCTTTTCCTTAAGCTTTCAGCTGAACCGGGTTTTTTTTACTTTTTTAACCAAAAGTTTTTTTTATTTGCGGCGAGGTCCTTTCGAGGATACACAGCACCCTAAGATCAAGGTGGGACCAGACCCTACTCGATCCTCGCCTAATCTCAGTTAGGTTCGTTTCTGTTCATTTGTTAATCGGTTCACAGTCTCGAGCCACATCGGCTCAACCCAGCCTCCTAGGCCACACTCGCCCTCCTAGGGCACAATCATTTCCGCACGCCCCCAAGGACGCACGCCCGCAGGCATAAGCCCGCACACTCAGATGCAATGCTCAGATCAGAATAGATGGAATCAGAACCGGTGCGCCGAGCGCTGACGACTGCATAGCCAAGGAAACAAATTGGTTTTATCCCCAGGCACACGCTTGTGAATAACCGAGGTGGGACTAACTTACCCCTCTCAAACCCGAATTCAAATGTTCATAACTTTCTACCCAGAGCTCCAAATTGAATGATTTTAAGTTTGTTGGAAAGCTCTAAGGGTAATCTACACAATTACAGGGTCAATTTAATGTCTTAATGATGTTTGGCTCTTCAATTTAAGAGAAATCAAGGGTTCCTACGAGGTTTTTAAGCCTAGAAAGTAGTTTTAAATTAGGAGAGTCCTCAGATGGACTTCTCTCTTCTATTAAAAGGTCCGTACATGTGATATAAATGATTCTGCATCTGTTAGGATAGATTTTAAACTCTTAAGACCTTCAGAACCAGCAGGGAAGCTTTTCTCTTCTCTGAAAGCTTCAGAGTTTGATTTTCAGACATCAATATGTGCAACAGACACTTTAAAGTGTTCCTAATCTATTTAAATTAATTCTAAGGGTTATAACAAATCAATCTTGGCAGGTTTTAAGTTTAAATTTCATCAGAACAGTACTCTTGTTGATTTGGGTTCGAAAGTAACCCAAATTGGCAGAAACTAAATACTCACACATTCATTCATCTGAGCTTACTTTAATTAATTTCAGATCATCAAATAAGATCCCAGAAACAATTTTCACATCTCAATTCCTCAATTCAAGCTCAGAACTCCATTATTAGACTCATGTTTGACTATGGAAGCTCGAAAATTGACTTTCTGTCTAAAATCTTCTCCCAAGAAATTAATGCCTAAAATAGAGTCTTCTCATCATCTAGAACTTATTCAGATCTTCAGAAAGTTGTTTCAACCTTAATTCCTAGGGTTTCAGGCTCGCCGCTTGAACTAAAATAGGTGTGTGTTCGACAGAGTCATGGAAAGATTGCCATAATGTTTTGAGGGTTAAAATAGCTTTAGTGCATCGCACTGAAGCTTCTGAGCTCATTAAATGCTTCTCAAATCCTTCCTAACAAACTTCTCCAACTTGCCAGAGTTGGGGAAGAAGTTACATCTATAGCTCCAGTGGTTAAATCCTCAAACAAATTTCTTTAGAACAGTTAGTAATCCTTATTAAACTATTCTGGAGCTACTTAGCAAGTTCTAGAGGCTGTAAAACAACTTTGGTTCGTCGGAGCTTGCCGGAGCTCCGGTGAGTCCAAAAAATGTAGAATTGTATGTACAGATTGACAAAACTAACCATTTTTAATCCAAAAATGATCCTAAGGTTACAAGGAACCTCAGTATCACATTTGATTCCTCATTTGTTCATTAAAATTAAGATTTGATAGTAAGTTTGTTTTCTTAAAGATTTGAGTGGTTAAAGCTCGAGACTTGATTTAACTACTCGATTGAGAAGTTAAATCAAATCAACAGATGTTATTATTCATAAATATGCATTTAATTTATAGTTTGAACTATTCCTGAGCCGCCATGGACAGCGAGCTCAGGAGCTTAATTAAATTTAGGCATTTAATTATAGATGATAATAATAGGTATTCTAATGTCAATTAGGGTTCATTAAGGGTGATAGGTGATGAAAGAATCCAGTGAAGGTGAAATTAAATAGACTACTGTTACCATGGACAGTGTCAGTAGTCGGTGAAGGTGAGATTTGAATTAGGCGTTTAGGTGATTTAATTAATGATTAAGTGAATTAGAAGTGAACATGGAAGATACGGGAAGGTGTACAGTGAGTAAAAAGAATAAATTAAAGCTCTGGCGAGCTCAAGGAACTCGCCGGAGTCAGAGGACATGAAACTAAAATATGAAATTACTCTAACCTAACTAACTAAACTAACTAACTAAGCTAGCCTACTCCTACTCCTACTCCTAGTCTACTGTTACCTGGACGAAGGGGTCAATAGGGTTCCGCCGAAGGTTCATAGTGGACGACGAAATCAGAGGGTGGAAGAAAGATCTCCGGCGGGCAGATTTAAGGTGGAGCAGAAGAATCCTTAGGTCGGCACCTTTGTCAGAGGTGCGGAAGACCACGGCGGATCTCCTCAGCTACTTTAGATGGACGGAGGAAGTCGGAAGATGGAATGGGGAATCGCCGAAGTCTTGGACAAATACCCTATCGAAATCGGCTACAGTGTTAGAAGAGGGAAGGGAGCCAACTTGAATAAAATCAGAGGTGTGAGGGGGTATTTATAGCAGTTTGTGGCGAAGAGAGTGGCAGGGTCTGGCCGAAGAAGGAGCTCGAGGAGCTTAACCTCCGTCGTCGTCTTCGACGACGGTGAGGTTATCTCCCACTGAAAAATAGGATTCTCAGTTAATCCAAACCGATGGATGAAGTGGAGGTGGTGAGCGTAAGCTGCAAGAGCTTGGGCAAAGAGGAATGATGTCGGCAGGGCAGTGATCGTGCGGTGGGGTGACTCTCTATCGCCAGCCGTTCATTCGGCTGGAGAAGAAGAAAAAGAAGACGAAGAGGGACTTAGAAGCAATAAAACTTAAGGACCTGTGTGAGAAATAAGGACCCGACTGTAATGAGTATTAAAGACTAAAATGTAAACCCAGGTTTTGAAGGTTTATTTTAATTTAGATCTTTTTCAACTTTTTATATATGTTAGTAACTAAGGTAAATATTATGTTTACACCTTGAATTTACATTTTTGACCTTTTTAGGTTAATTTATTAGATTAAGTAAAATCACTTAAGTTATTACATACTTAGGTATACATTATATTTAAGTTACTTATCTTATTAATTAAGGAAATGATTAATAAGATTTCGAGTCCAATTATGATCTAAATTATTAATAATGTTAATTGAATGATAAAATGTCATTTTTAACTTATTTTAAGGTCCTTAACTAAATATCCCTTATTCTATAATTAACCCTTATATATTCATAACCCTAGCTAATTAACTAGGAAGACTAGTTAATTAGGGTTAATTAGAGATCATGATGAGTGTCTCATCAATGAACCACCTTTAGGAGAGCTAATGTCTGAACCCGCTCAGATGCCTATCGGGGGGATACATGTTCTGAGTCCGGAGATGACCAAGTTGGTCTAAAGCAACCGATTCAGGATGAACCAATTGCTTCACCCGAGATCTCCGAGCCAGGGAACGATTAAAAATGTCTCCTAGGACCATGAAACGACATATGATTTTGAGACATATATAAATGAGAATCAAGAATTCTTTAATTCTGAGGGTGAGGAATCTCTGAGTGACGTGTCACTTGATGTTAAGGAAAACGATTTTAGTGAGGCAAACGGGCTCGAGGAGTATGACAAACCATTTGATAGCCCAATTATTGAAGATTTGGATTAAGTTGGGGTTAACTTGGAGGATTCGAATCCTCATTTACTATAAGATTCAATTAGTAGCCCCATTCCTCAACCACACCCCAAAGGGATTGATTTTGATTTGGAAATCATTGTACCCAAGTCAATCCTAATTCAACCACAAATGTTGGACTTGGGTACTTTAGATGGGGTGTATAATGATTTGGAGGTCCCGAAAATATTGATTTTAGAGGATAGGAATTTGGCAATGAAAATTTGGAAGGGTAACTTAGAGGGAAACACAATTTTGGATCTAAGGGTTCCTATTGACCTAAAAGCACCAACTTTTTACCTGGACCCTTATGATATCTTTGAGATGCAACCCAAGCTCAGAATCATTGATTACCTTTTTGAGTTGAAATCTAAAAGGGCATCCGAACCTATTGAACCATCTTTATCCATTGTCCAACACTTTGGTCTTGGGTTGCATACTACAAAATCATAGGCCCGACCTCACAAGCTCAACAATCTTCGATTTTGGGTGATTTTCACCCAGAGCCTGAGAACCACTCGACCCTGGGGCATGGGTCTACACCATAATCTGGTCCACATTTGTGGACACCTACTGGCAAGTCCTGTGATCAATATTTTTATTTTGATTCTAACATGTACTTGTGAATTCCTAATTTCTTCTTTGTTTGAATTTTATGCCTAGTTGAAGGCAATGAATTTAGCACGTGTGTATATTCCACGTTCTCTACAGAGCTAACCGGATTATCACAAAATTCAAGTGATATTCTGTTATTCCGCCCTTTTCATGTCTTTGTTTTTACAATGAGGTCATTGCATCAATTAGGTATGGGGGGTGGATACTTAATCCTAAAATTATTTCGTTAACTCTGTAGAATTTCTTTTATTTTTTTTAAAAAAATTAAAAATTCAAAATGAAAAAAAAAAGAAGAAAATAGAATTAGGAGAAGAGAACTTAGGCTTCTGGAAGTTATTAACTTTAAGAAATGATACGATAGGACCTGAACACTTAGACTCTTCAGGTCTTCGGGCTTAACTAGCTCAGGTGTCCACTCGAATGTGGACTTAGTCTTGAGTCCTCGTCAAGTAATTTTACTTTAATTTGGTGAATAAATTGGGATGATAAGTACATGACTTATCAACCTGCCCTCTAATTTGAGGGGATTTTAAGTCAAAGCATCTACACACTATTTGAGCTGACTCACTTTTCGGTTGTTTCTTCAAAAATTGGGTAGCTAATGAACTTTCTAGAGTAGTATGGCTTGCAAGTTGTCGTAGGTAATAGCCCATTGGCCGGTTGTCCAGAGCCCAGCTACTTGACTACACTTATTCTACTACTTTTAGGTAAATCTTAGATCAGGGAAGCCTCCTACTTAGAAAAAGAAAAAAAATGGTACTCAAAAAAAAAAAGAAAAGGAGAAAAAATAGAAAAATAAACCACTTCACTACATGAGTATGGCTGGCAAGTTACCGTGGGTAACAGCCCATTGGCCGATTGTCTAGAGCCCAGCTCACAAAAATGCACAAATAATTCCCAAAACACTTAGGGAAGAAGCGAGGAAATAGAATAAACTGGGGAGATATACACTAGGTTCGCCCTTATGTTGACCCCATAAAAAGTTTAAAAGTAGGGAGAAAGCTACCGTTCGGAAAAATAAACCTCTAGGCAGAAATCTTTAAGGTCACCTAGGGTAGTAGAAACCCGAAGTCCGTTTTAACGGTCTCTTAGTGAGTCTATCACCCTTTCGCAAGATGCTTAGCACTTAGAGTCCTTTTCGAGTCTTGGGCAAGTCGGGTAGCCATAAAAAGTTATCCTGAAACTCTCAAACTCCAAAAGTCCAAAAAAATTAGAAAAGAAGAAAAATAAAAAAATGTATCTTCCCTTTTCAAATAAGGTGAGGACTTAGGTGGTCTACATTCTGGTAGACACCCGAGTACTGTTGAGTTTTCGTATTTTAGGACCTTAGTTGAAATTTTTTATTGTTAATAAACGACTTAGGCCTAAGCGATCAAGTCCTAATTCTATTTTTATACATAGCATGTAGTTTAATTTTGCTAGGGACTAGCAAAAGATAGGCATGGGGGAATGATGTCGACACATCCATTTAGGTTAAAATGACTATTTCTGCATGTTCCTAGACTTAGATTTGCATTCCATATTATAAATATTACATAGCATGCTTCATTATGCATTTAGAGTAGTTGTGTATATTTTAGGTTAATTGCATCCTTTTTGTGGTTAGGAGAGAAGGAGATTTATTTCGGAGCCTCGGATTGACTATCCGACCATACGTATCTAATCAGGACGACGATTGGAGTCCAACGCCTCCGAAATCACCTTGATTGAAGTCCCGTAGCACCATATGCAGTTCGAGGAAGATCAACGGCCAAGGGACTATGAGACATAATTCGGAGCTTCAAGCAACAAATCCGATCGCGCAGATGGATTTGGGTCGACGATCGCAGCCCAACGGTGTGAAAATCGACTCAACCCAACCATTGTTAGCCCCTACAATGAAAAGAAGATGGGCGGCCTAAATCATACCACGTGGCGTAACCCAGGCTGCCCATGCACATGCACGTGCCACCGCAAGCGCATAGTAGTGCGGGCATGCGCGTGCTCGGAGGCGCGCATGCGCAGCAGCACAGTGGACGTGCATGGGCACCCACGCGGAGGCGCGCGACACGGGCGTGCCAGTGCAACGGTGGGTGGGCGTGTGAGCTGTCTTCAGCGACATTTGAGGCAAATCTTCAGTGACATTTATGACCATCACTAAATGTCCTGTATACAAATTTGATTCTTTCCTCCACTATAAAAGGACCCCTACCTCTCCCATTTTTCTTCATCTCTTCCTTTCTTCCTCTCACCACCTCCAAGGCTCTAGAGAGAGCTTATCTCAAGCTCGGGATGCTCCTCTAGAGTAGAAAACCAAATATTTTTCCCTCCCTTCATCCCCATTCATGGAGCATCCTGTGGCCATCTTCTCACCTACTTCAAGAAGTAGATCTTCGCTGCAATGCCGTCCTGCCCCGCCCTCCATCCTCCAGCTCCATCCTCATTTGTCTCGCTCCTCACCACCTTCCTCCAGGCGACATCAGAGCGAGTCATCCTCCAAGCAACCATTGAGGGGGATTTATCTCACCTATCTCTATCTTTATTGCTTTCATAGTATAGATTTCCTACTTTCCTAGTTGTAATAAACATCTGATTATAAAAATACATGGTTGTTTCTCTCTATCTCTGTCTCTCTCTATTTATTTTGCAAGTAGATTAGCTAGAATTCATCAACCTAATCTCTTGCTTGCTAAAAATACCAAAGAAATTAGAAAAGATAAAAATGACAAAAATAAATAAAAAGCGAAATACGAATTTTCAAAACCAAACGTTCGCCTCCCCGTGTTCGACCTGGGACTCACTTTTTGAGTTTTGGTTATAAATTGCATTTGATAGACGCATTTTGCGAGCTATGACGATGGGTTCTCCAAACCTCGATTTTAATTCGTGAAACACAACTCATCAGAGGTCACTGCCAAAATTGATTTGGGCATACACCTCAAGCAAAATACACAATCAATATACTTACACATCCTACAGATGCCTTTAAATTGGCCAACAGGCTAGGATTTTCCAATAGTAGGGGTGTATTTCCAATTAACTATAACTAAATTTTCAATCATATGACTACAAAGCAATCAAGTAAATGTATGACTAAGAAGGACTAAGTTCCCATCAAAAAGTAAAACAAAAAAAAGAAACTACATGTGAACCTTTAAGCAATCTCCCCCCCCCATTATGTGGCAGACATTGCCAATATATGACAAAGTTGAGTTATGATTTCTGATGGAACAATCACAATGTCAAAATTAGCAGAATCTGACTCTCACCTTCACAACAAAAACCTTCAAGTGCGTCCAAATACCAAGACTCATAGAAAACAACTCAACTTTAATCTTACATTTTTTCAAACCTCTCAATCCCAAGATAAGAAAGTCTTTAAATGAAAGAAATGAGGAAAATGTGTCAATAGAAAGAACAAGAAGAATGGAGATGAAAACTTACCTCTTGCTATAGCAGCCAAAGGAATGTAGCGACTAGGCAAACGACCAGAGGAATGGAGCAACTGGGAAACAAGGAAGAAGATCAAGAATGCATTGGATCAGAGGGGGGAGATAAGAGAGTGGGGCGACGCTGTACGTGACTGAGCGGACACGTAATAAAAAACACCTGTTTACATCATTCTTATGCATTAAAACAAACCTAGCTCTTAGGATTTTACTCCGCAAACGGGTTTTTGGGTTGCATTTAGGCATAAATTAGGTTAGGCATGCATTTTACTTTTTATTATCTTTTTTATGTGTTTTTGTGAGTTTTAGGGATATACAGATTAACAGGTCCCTAAAACCCTAGCACTCAGGAAGGCAACTGGTGAAGGAGAAGCCCAAAGCAACTGAAACTCAACTTTATCCAGCTCACCATAGCTAGAATCCAGCTCACTTGAACTAGGGTTAGTTAATCCTAGCTCCATTCAACTCATCTCAGCTAAATGGTAGCTCAAGAGAGCCCATCTCAGCTCACCTTAACTCAAGTCAACTCAGATCCAGCTCAACTTAGCTGAGTCTGACTCATCTCAACTCCCATTAATTCACTGGGAGCTCTAGCTAACTCAGCTGAGTTGACTAGAGTTCACCTCAGCTCAGGACCAGCTACATCCAGCTCCACTCAACTCCAGCCAGCTAAAGATGACTTCATCTTAGCTCAAGAAGCTCAAGTCCAGCTCTCAGGGATTCAGCTTGGCTCAACTTAGTTGAGCTAAGCTACCTTAGCTACTCCAACTAGCTAGGTCATCCCCAGGAATATCAGACCCAGCTCACCTTAGCTCATTTTAGCAGAAGCTAGCTTGCTTTAGCTTGGCTTAGCAACTAGCAAAGAACTAGCAAGCTAATCCAACTAAAGTAGCTCCATGCCACCCTCTTTAGTAGCTACAGCTCCAGTTCAGCTCTAGACTTCTCCTATCCAGCTCCTCTTCTCAACCCTAGCTCCAATTCCCTACTCCTCCACCCTACTACTAGCTAAGCTCCAGCTCCCTTGGCCATCCACCACCCTAAAACCCTACCTATCTAGATCTACCAACTAAGCCCACCTAAGACCACCTAAGCTAGCTCCACCTCTACTCAAAGTTGGCGCCAACCCTCACCACTCTTCACCCCTCAACCACCACCAAAAGTGCATCATAAGTGTTAACACGAAATCGTCAATGTTTAAGAAATGCGTTATAGTATAGGACAAAATTGCATTAAACAATTAAAATTTATAACTCACAAAATTCCAAGGTTGAACGTAGGGAGCAATCAATCAATCAATCTCAAGATCACAATTCTAAGTAAGAGATATAAACAATTGCAATTAGAATTGATTCAAGAATAATATATCAAGATTCAAATATCAATGTGCGAAAAATGATGGGTTAAAATGGTGATTTGAATCACCAATTAACTCCTTTTAATTAAGCTCAAGTATCTCAAATAAATGAATAGTGAATCCAATCAAATATTCCACGTCAACTTAAGTATTTCAATAATGCAACAGTGACTTAGAATCAGCAATAGAGGCAAAGGCCTCTCTTTTTCCTTTAGGCCTCAGAGGAGAGGCACAAGCACAGCAACTTCAGAGGCGAAGGCCTCTCAAATTCGCCAAGTGTAGAGAGAGCAACAGAGGGCAAAAACCCCCACCCCCTCCTCTCTCTCTTTCTTTCTCTTCCTTCTCTCTTAGGATCTGGCGAACCAGACCAAACCCGAGTAACCAGGTAAATGGACCAAGGCCCAAACCCGCATGGCATGAACCACGAGCGAGGGTGTGTGTAAGCGCGTGCAGAGCGGGACTTCACCCCGTGTGTATGCTAAGGTGAACAGCTGTAAACACAAATTCAATTTGTATGCTGCGCGCGCGTCTGTGTTCCATGATGTGGGACTATCCCACAGAAGCTCGTAGTGTGCGCCTGTAGGTGAAAACCTTGACCAATTGAAGCAGCCGTGGAGCTGAGGTCCTCAATTGACGACTTAAATGCTTTCCTAGGACTTGTCCGCAACGCTTGGAGCAAAAGCCTAGAGGTCTTATGGCTTGAAGCTCAAAGAATGGGGTGGCGAAGATGGCGGCAGTGGCGAAGATCGGCGAGGAACCTAAAACCACGAGAACGGCCTTATGGCCACGTCAAACAGTCTCAGAAGGATCGTCGTGGAATGGCAAGTGAGGTGGTGGGTGCAGCGTGTGGTGCGAGTGATGGTGGAGGCTTGACAACCTCGAGAAGGTGAAGCGGAAGTGCTTGAGTTTGGGGAGATGTCCTGGTGGGCGAATCGCGAAATAGGTTGAGGGCTTTTGTAGAGGGTGATGTAGCGGAACTTATGGAGGTGGCACGTAGCTATTTGGTGGACTATGGCGATCGGGTGAACTCGTCGGAGTTCTGCCGAAGGCAAAGAAGATGGAGGTGTGAGAGGGTGGTGCGGTGGTCATGAGTGACTTGTGCGTAAATCAAAAGAAAGTAGGAGGGAGAGAAGAAGGAATAGAGAGACTTAGATGGGAGAAGATGAGTAGAGGGCTCCGATTGTGGCTGATCGAAGTCGAAGAAGACGGTAGAGACGACGAAGCGGTGACGGCAATTGAGGCAAAGGAACACCCTCCCTTTGACTGGAGAGGTGTGCGAGGAAGAGAGGAAGATGGTGGCACCTCCAATTTGATGGTTGGAGGTGCGAAGGAGCAGGACGGAGAGAGGTCACGCAGAGCAAAGGTGTTTGGTGACTGGAGAGGGTAGATTAGGGTGTTTTGACTCACCAAAATTTGCTAAGGAGATCGGCCTTGTGACCTGGGTCCTTAAATAGGGCTTAGAACGGCATTCCAAGATTGGAAATCAAGCTTGGAAGCACGTGGTGCTTGCACAACAAGGTGACCCACATCTCCCATGCGTTCACATGGGAGATTGGGAAAGAATTGGAGTCCAAGGACAGGCTTGATTGAAAGATAATTCCTTAAGGAATCTCTTGTTCAAATTTGGGACTAATTACTTGAGAAACGAGCAAGAAAATCTCACTCGAATCTCGTTGAAGATGCTACAGCTAGTCCTAATGGCAGCAGGGACCTAGATGCGAATAAGATGAGGAGGTTAGGGGGTCCTTACAAGGTTTTCAAAAGCTGAGGGGTTCTTTGTAAGAAAAAGAATCGGAACAGGATTAAAATGCAAACTAGGTCAAGATGATCTTTGATTGGACCCAAATTTTGGAAAAAACCTAATTTGGATTCAAGGAATCTGATGGTGAAGTCATATTTAGGTTTTGACCAATTTTGATTTGGTAAAATTGCATAGAAACCCAAATTAGGGCAATTGTCTACCTGAGACCCTATTTTAAGTCAAATGGGTTCAGATGGTCAAATCAAGGATGCCAAACCTTAGAGAATATTTTTCTATGAATTTTAGAGGGTTTAGATGAATTTTATCTTGACCAAAATCCTAGTTAATTAAGCAGGTTTGTTTTTAGGATTTCAAATGTCCATTAATTCTTGAAATGCGTAAAAACCCATTTTTGTCTATATGGACCCACTTGTTAGACATTAATGATCATATGACCTTTAATAAACCCCTGGTATACCTCGTGGTTATTCTGCATTTGTGATAAAATGGTAAAATTGTAGAAATAACCCTGTTTTCATCTTTTCTTCTCAAAATGAAATATCAAGCACTTAGGACCCCCTAAGGTTATGTAGGAGCTTTTATCAACTTTATCAGACCAAATTGAGCTAGTTATGACTTATGATGGTGTTCCCATCAATAAGTTGGCACCAAAAACACCCATAACCACCCCCTCTTTGGCGCCAACTTTTCCCTCCAAAAATACCCTCATCTCAACCCTACACCTACTCCATCAACCCATCTCCACCGTCCACCTAACCCCCCTTCCAGAAGCCCCTAGGTTGGTGCCAATTTGATGGTGTCTCTCCACCACCAAGAGCCACCAACACCACCATAACTACCACCCTACAAGCCCCTTAGGTTGGCACCAAACACCCTCACCCTAGGATCCTTGACAACCATCCTAAACCTAATCCTAGCCCTCCGCCTAAGGCTACACCAACCACCACCTTTCTACCCTATAAATACCCCATCTAACCACCACTAAAACCCATCCTCCACTAGTTTAATTCCACCTTATATCCACCTTAACTCACTGCCAAGAAGAAAGAGGAGAGAAGAAGATTAAGGGGGCATCCTACCTGCCCCCTTGGTGCCTTCTTCCCCTTCTCTCTTCTCCTTGTGCCACGCTAAGAGGAGGAGCAAATTCTAATCAAGGAGGATGGCCAGGCATTGGAGGAGGAAGGGTGGTGCACGTCCACCCTTGGGAGAAGCATAGGCACGCCCCCCTTTAGGGCTTGCCTTGGAGGACATCATCTTGGTGGAGCGTTGTAAGGAAGGAGTTCGAAAGCCCCTTTTCAATCCCAAGAGCCACTGAGTTTGGAGCAAGGAGCCTCCCATCTTCACCATCATTACCGGAGGATTAGTGTTTTTGTCTTTTTTTGTAGTTTTTCTAGTAGTAAAAAGCATTCTTTTACTAGGGTTCTCGTGTAAACAATCTTCCTTATTAAATCAAGTTGCTTTCTTTACAAATATTTTGTCACATTTGTTTTCTTTCTCTCTAGCACTCTTCACTCCCTCTCCCTAATTACTCTAGGCCTCCACATGCCTAAGGTGAGCTTAGGGAGAGGAATTAATTGTCACCTAGGTTTTAGCTTAGTGATTGTAGGTGTTAGTTGCTTTCCCGCCAACAACTCGCATATTCGTCGTTATTTCAAAACTATAAAAATTATAAATTTGAAAAGACCAAAAAGAAAGTTGATTTTCGATTTCAAATGAGAGACATAATTTTGCAAATATCGCCTCCTTGGATGACCCTAGATACTCTCCTTATCTAGGTTTAAAAATTCAAAAGCAAAATAATTTTACGTATTGCAACGACTCATAAAAACCTAATTTTACAAGTTGCGTAAAATCTGGATCACGTATCCTATCTGCAATAGAGGAGTCAAAATACCAAACTTCAAACTCAAAAAACCACGTCCTTGAGCAGACGCAGATACAGAGGAGATGAACTCTTACCTCTTACCGTAGTAGGCGTTGATGTGGCTGATGCTAGCAGTGATTGGGCAAAGGAGTGAAGCGGAGGATTGAGGGTGGAGGAGCGAATGACCAAATAAGTAGAGAGCGGAGGAGAGGAGATTGAATGGCACCATAGTGAAGGAGAACCATCAATCAAGGGGGATTGAGATAGTGTCGTCAATGTTCAAGAGGTGTTGATGCGGAAAATCTACGTAAACGGAGTTGAGTTTTGGAAAACCTGTTGTTGTAGTTTGATTAGTGAGAAAAACCATCAACAAATAAATTTTAATTGAAACTCGAAATGAATTCCGAGTCGAACACAGGGAGGCAGACGTTTGATTAAAAATCGCATTTGTTTTATTATCACGAAGCAGATTAACTAGTAGAATTAAATCTAAACTAGCTATCTACTTAAAGAATACATAATAGAAGAAAGAGTGAATATTACAAATAAAGAGAAAATAGAGATAGAATAACATGGATTTCATTGCCATAGAGAAATGTTCATTACAACGACTTGCTACAACTACTCGCTACACTAGAAAGCAAGAAATCTACACTAGAAAGTGAAAAATCTACACTAGAAAGTGGTAAAAGAAGGTAGAGAGAAGTTATCCTCCTCGACAGCTGCTTAGAGGACGAGCCGCAACAACGGAGCGCTTGGACGAAGGTGGTGAGATGCGGGACAAAGAAGAATGATGAAGGATGACGAAGAATAGGGTAGGATGACATCGTAGCGGGATCTATTTCCCAAATGGCAGTGAGAGGACCACCGTGGAATGCTCCACGAATGGGGTGAGAAGGTGGAAAAATTGTATTTTAACTCTAATGAAGCATCCCAGGTTTGAGACAAGCTCTTAGAGCTTTGGAGGGGGTAAGAGAAGAGAGGAAGGGATGAAGAAAGTGTGGGGGTTGTAAGGCTATTTATAGGTGAAGTTTGAATGGGCAAAAAGGTCATTTAATGCATAAAACATTAATTTAGGGCCTTTAGTGACGGATTTAAATGACACCAAAGCCCTTGAATGTGGGCGTAGGTGCTATTCATGCGCCTCTTCTTCTCCTTGCACCCAAACACCTACGCACGTCCAAAGGCTCCCAGCCACCCAATCAAGCGATCGAACAACTTAAAAGCCATCCTGTCACTTCTGCTTCAACGCGTCCAATGCCCGTGCTTGCGATTGCGCATGGGCTTGGGCGCCAATCCCATGTGCGCCTACCTGCACATCTGGTGCGTCCACGTAGTTGCCTCAACCGTCACCCGATCGCCATCCAACGAACGAAATCAACAGCATCCCGCCCGTGCCTTCAATTTGAGGCGCATGGGGGCTCGACCCTGCGACCTCTGCTTTGCAAATGCGCACTCACCCAACTCACTACGCACGCATTTGAGGCAAGCTTTTGATTCAAAGTGCGCAACTTAATAGTCGTTGGATCAAGATCCAACGGCCCAAATCTGATCGTGCGTGCAGGGAGAGAGAGGGCGCGGCGGGTCCTCGCCATTTAGCTGTGCCAATTTGGGTGGCTGTGATGGCACCACGTGGTGCCGTTATGGCCATCCATCTTATGTGAGTTGTAGATGGTACCACAAATGTTGGATTGGATCAATTTTCATGCCGTTGGGCTACGATTGTCTATTTAAACCCATCTGTGCGGTCAGATTTGTCATCTGATATACAAATTTACATCATCCTCGTCCCTTAACCTCTGATCTTTCTCAGACTGCATCTGATGTTACGGAAGTTAGATCGGAGAGATCTTGGAGTTGTTGAACTTCGATTGTTGCCCTGGTTAAATCCGTACGGTTGGATCTTCAATTCGAGGCCCCGATTAAATGTCACCCTATTACCTGACCACAAAAAGGGAAAATTAACCTAAACTTTATACAACCTAACCTAAATGCAAGATGATGCATGTTATGCAATATTTATAATATATGATGCAACTCTATATCTAAGAACACACAAAAATAGACGATTTATGTGATATAAACATGTTTACATCAAGAAAGGAGTGGCCATGATGGAGATTGAGAGAGGCGGCGCTGCTGCGTAGGGGACCCAGCCATCAGTCGAGGGTCTGGAGATGAGGAGCGATGCATGGCTGAGGGATTTGAGGAACGGGAGTGGTTGAGGGATTTGATGGGTCGATCGATCAGGATATGCACGCGTAGGTGTGAGAGGGAACCGCACGTCGCTAAGGGATTTGAGGATCAGCAGGGTTGCGATGGATGATGGGGGTTAAGGCACGGCCTATAGGGAGTGCGTAGTTGAGGGATTCGAGCATGCAAGAGCTCACAATGGGTGGGGGAAATTTTTTAGGTATTTTGCGATGGGGAAGAGTTAGGCATGTGTGTGGATTTTTTTGAGGGAAAGGGTGAATTTTAATTAGTTTGAGACAATTTAATATATCCGTCTCAAATTAGTGTCTCTAAAGGCCTACTATCTTGTAGTGATATTACGAAACAAGTTCTTACAACAATTCAAGGTTAAGGCAAACTACAACTACAAGTTACCAACTAAGAGAAAAACACAAGGAAGCAAAAAAAAGAGAAAGAGGATGGCGTGGAGGTGATGTTGCTGAAGTCGATGGTGATTCCTTCTCCAACTTGGCATGAGGAAGAAGAGGTAGAAGGGCTCCAAGGGATGGTGGTGGTTGACCCCCATGAACCTTCTCTTCTTGCTTCTTGAGGTGGCATGAATGGTGGTGGATGTGGTGGTGGCTTATCTCAATTCTCCCCCTCTAAAAGATATCTCCTCAAGGTGCCTTAGGTCCCTTTATAAAAGAGTGACAAGGGAGCCTAAAGGTCACAATTTCAAATTCCAAAGGGAGCCAATTTTTGGCTCCCTTTTCAAAACTGGTGGCTAGCTATAAAAGTGGCTTTTAGCTTCCAAGGGTTGGCTTCCTTGGGAAGGCAATAGCCTCCCTTGAAAAGGTGCATCCCTCTTTAATTTCTTGACTTTCCTACACACCTCTTGGCTTTAATTCCAACAAATGAGTTACTTGGAATAATTTTTATCTCAAGCTCATTTAATTCATCTTCCACATGTAACATGACTTCATTTATGTAGCTCCTCAAGGTGCTCCTTCGAGAATGAGTACCTGCGAGTTGCTACACAAGCTAACAAAAGATGATCAAGGTACCAATTTAAATCAAAATTTAAACATGGGCTAGCTTGGCATATTATTTCTAAAATGCAATGTTGCAAGATGATTTATGCAATAATGTTCTAGGGATAAGTCCCAAAATAAGCCTAACATGCATGCAAAATTGGTGTTTATCACGCCCCCATGCTAAGATTTTGCTAGTCCCTAGCAAAACAAAAATCCTATGCATCTTTTGATCGGGAAGGGTTTCACAAGGTTTGGGATGAAGTCAGCGAGAATCAGGGGCACAGCTATTCTTCAAGAGCAAGTTAGAGCTTTTAAATTCGCAACCTAGACCTACAGCATTTGGGTGCCTTCTTAAAACAAGCATGCCTCTCTTTCTCAAATTCCTCATAGTTCCAGTTTCAAGAGTTAATCACAGTGTTCCTCGGCCTTGATCCAATTCTTGATCTTGTTTCCCCCTCAAAGTTTGGTGTCAATGCATGCATGCAAAATAAGTTCTACTACGCTTGCTTCACGATGAATGCAGATGAAAGGTTTATTGGTGTACTTTCTTTTTTCAATTTTAACCTCTAATCAATCTAGTCATGAACGATCAAAATCCTCGTACCCATCACTTTCCCCCACGGGCCCCTGGCAATCGGTACTCTGAGACAGTACTACCCATGGAAGCCATCGGTACTCTGAGACAGTACTTCCCATGGCACTTAGACCGACACATGCCCTTATAGCTATATATGTTGTATATATCGAGGCAAGCAATTAGAGGAAGTGATATGTTACTGCACATCATTGGGCTTTTTC
This sequence comes from Thalassia testudinum, assembly GCA_037157565.1. Taxonomy (NCBI): domain Eukaryota; kingdom Viridiplantae; phylum Streptophyta; class Magnoliopsida; order Alismatales; family Hydrocharitaceae; genus Thalassia; species Thalassia testudinum. The sequence continues at coordinate 32,574,327 of JAZHRO010000049.1, forward strand.
GGGCCCTCAACGTCAGGTACTCAACTAACCAGGACTAAACTTCTTCTAAGCTTCAATTGTTGGGTTTTGGGTGTTTTCTTTTTTTTTTGACGAAGGGTATTATGGGAACCTAAAGCTTATGTAGAGACTCATGTGTGTATACCAAATACCTCCGGGAAAACAAGATTCAAGATTCAAATTCTGGCCCAATATTAACTATAATCTCCCCCTAATCCCAGTTTTAATCGATTTCCTTGAAAGATCCCCAAAATTTCATTTTAAGTTGGTACCTTGGCAATTAAGGCTTTCACCCTATGAGTCTATCTTGCAAATTTTCCGCTCCTACTATTTCTCGAAAACATTGTGTCAAATTCATCATTTTCTCCGTAATCGTCCCGACTCCTCATTACTATCTTTCCCTTTTTCTTTTTGAATAAAAAGTCGAAAGACTAAGGTTGCAGCAACAAAATTGTGTAGTCCTCCCCCTATGCTAAAGGTATGCAATGTCCTCAATGCATGTGATGGAAAGAAATCACCTAAGCAAAAATAGCCATTGAATGGACTGCAGGGGAGCTGCAATCCTGAAAGCTAACATGCTAGAACGAATCTGTCAAAATTTTTGTTAGGTTGCCTCCCAACGAGTGCTCAGTTTAACGCCTTTAGCTGGGTAAAGAAGCACTAACAGGAGGAAGAAGATAGGTCAGTAAGAGTAACATCCTTAGGTGTGGGCACAGGTGTGTTGTCGAAGTAAGGTTTGAGCCGTTGACCATTAACCTTAGAAATTGCTCCCATCTTGGGGTCTTGAATTTCAACAGCTCCAGAAGGAAATACCTACATTACAGTGAAAAGGCCCATCCATTTGGAATGAAGTTTATCTGGGAAGAGGCGCAAACAGGCATCAAAGAGCCAAACTCTCTGATGGGGCTCAAAGGACTTCCTTGCAATATGCTTATCATTATAATCCTTTGCTCGGCCCGTATAGATACGAGAGCTTTTGTATGCGTCATTCTATAACTCTTCCAGTTCCGTGAGGTGGAGCTTTCTCCTGTGTCCAGCTTTATCCAAGTTCCAATTTAGTTCTTTGATTGCCTGGCAAGCCCTGTGTTCTAATTCAACCAGGAGGTGGCATGCTTTTCCATAGATCAACTTGTATGGAGACATGCCAATGGGGGTCTTAAAGGCAGTCCGATAGGCCCATAAAGCATTGTCCAACTTACCTGACCTGTCCTTTCTATCAGGCCTAATAGTCTTTCACAAGATATTCTTGACCTCCCAGTTGGAAACCTCTGTCTGGCCATTAGTTTGCAGATGGTAGGGGGTGATCTTGTGGTTGACCCCGTATTTAGCCAAGAGGTTCCAGAATTGGGTGTTGGTGAAGTGAGTGCCCCCATCACTAATGGTTGCTTTTAGGACCCCAAATCTAGAGAATATGATTTCCTTGACAAATTTTTACTACCACTTTGTGATCAATGGTCCGAGTGGGAATTGCCTCTACTCACTTGGACACGTAATGTACGGCCAAGAGAATAAACTAATACCCATTTGACACTGGGAACAATCCCATGAAGTCTATCCCCCAAACATCAAAGATCTCAATTTCAAGTATGGATTTAAGGGGCATCATATCTTTCTAGGTCATGTTTTGGGTGGTTTGGCATTTAGTGCAGGTTCAAATGTTGTTATGGACATCCATATGCAGAGTTGGTCAGAAGAATCCACATTGTAAAACCTTGGCCGCAGTCTTTTCTCCAGAGAAATGTCCCCCACAAGCAGAAGCATGACAATGTGTCAATATGCTATGAATTTCCTCTTCATGGATGCATCGTCAAATGATTTGATTGGGGCTGATCTTGAATAAATTTGATTCCTCCCAAAAATAGTGCCTACCTTCTGTAAGAAATTTGTCACGCTTGGCCTTGGGCCAATTCTCAGGTAATTTCGTAGAAGCTAGGTAGTTAACAAGATCAGCAAACCATGGGAGGGAACCGCAGGAAATGGTTAAAAGTGTCTCATCTGGAAAAGAGTAGTAAGGCAAGGTTGAATCATCGAATGAGATGCAAGAAAGGTGGTCGGCCACTACGTTTTGGGTACCCGCCTTATCTTTATCTCTAAGTCAAATTCTTACAACAATAAAATCCATCTAATGAGCCAGGGTTTGGCATCCTTTTTGTCCAAGTATTTGAGGGTCGAGTGACTTGTATAGATTGTGACATGAGAGCCCAAAAGGTAAGGTCGAAATTTTTCGAGAGCAAAAATGGCTGCCAGCAGTTCCTTTTCAGTGACAATATAATTTCTTTGAGCCTAATCCATGGTTTTGCTGGCATAGTATATCACATGAGGCTTCTGGTCAATTCGCTACCCAAGAACTGCCCCAACTGCATATTCGAATGCATCAGTCATAGCTTAAAAGGCTCATTTCAGTTGGGGGGTTGGAGAATGGGAGCTTGAGTGATAGCCTTTTTCAAAGTATTAAAAGAATTCATGCAGGCCTCATCAAATTCAAAGGGCTGGTCTTTTCCAAGGAGATTACTCAAGGGTTTTGAAATATGGGAGTTCTCAATAAAGCAACAATAGAACCCACATACCCCAAAAATGATCTGTTATGTTTAACACAGTTGGGTGGTGAGAGTTTCGAAATAGCATCCACTTTAGCATGATCTACCTTGGTTGCTCTTTCAGAAATGATATGGCCTGAGACGATGCCCTCTTGGACCATGAAATGTTACTTCGCCCAACTCAGAACCAAATTGACTTACATCTTTGGAGAATCTTGTTGAGGTGTGAGAGACAAGAATCAAAGGATTCTCCAAAGACAGAAAAATCATCCATGAAAATCTCAAGAAAGTCACCGACCATGTCCAATAATATGGAGAGCATGCAACTTTGAAAAGTCGCAGGTGCATTGCATAAACCTAAAGGCATTCTTCATAACGCAAATGTTCTGAAGGGACATGTAAATGTAGTCTTTTCTTGGTCCTCAAGCTGTATGGCCACTTGATTATAACTGGAATATCCATCCAAGAAGTACAAATACTACTGTTCGGTTAACCACTCAAGAATCTGGTCAATAAAAGGGAGCAGGAAGTGGTCTTTCTCCATGGCAGTATTCAGCTTCCTACAGTCTATGCAAATCCTCCATGAAGAAGCTGTGTGAGTCGGTATTTTCTCCCCTGTCTCTGAGATAACAATGGTGAGCCCGGCCTTCTTGGGTACAACTTGCACGAGGCTGACCCAAGGGCTATCCGACATTGGGTAGATAATACCAGCATCGAGCCACTTAATTATTTCCTTCTTTATGACCTCTTTCATAGTTGGGGTTTATTCTCCTTTAAAATTCACGAGATGGTCGTGACCCATCATCGGTGAATATCTAATGAGTACAGAATGATGGGTCAATCCCTTTAAGATCTCCAAGGGTCCAACCAATTGCTTCTTTATTTTTTTTCAACACAAAAATTAGCTTACTTTCCTTGTCACTGGTCAAATGGGCATTAATGATCACAGGATAGGTTTGGTCTGGCCCAAGGAAAGTGTATTTTAGACTCTCAAGTAAGGGTTTCATCTCTAGGTACAAGCCTAAGTCAGGTGTGGGATCAACAAGGACAAGTCTTTCTGGGGATAGATTCGCCTCAGGAATGAGAATAGGTGGTGTGTAGGATCTTGAAGCTACTATAGATGGCTAAGCACACAAAGGCACTTAAGCGAATATTAGAAATAAAAGAAATTTGCACAATCAATTCAATCCACAAAAATAGACACAAGATGTATAGTGGTTCCCCACTCACTTGGGTACTCCACTACCTAAGCCTCCCAGCTTAGGATTTTTAACATGATTCCCTCAACCCCAAGGGAATCACTTTACTAACCGAGGTAATTAACGGGTTACCTCAACCCAAGTACAATGGGTTTGTTACAACGCAACAAGCAACAAAGTCAAATACAAATAAGAACTAGTGTAAGAAAAAGAAATCTTACAACAAGAATTCCTATGCCTCCCAACAATAATTAAAATCAATACCAATTGAGAGCCTAGGATGGGCATGATTTGCTTCGTAGGTGCATGAAAGAAAACACGTCGATGCGTTTGCAAAGAGTAGAGAGATTAAGAGCAGCAAACAATTTTCTTCTCTTCAAAATGTAGTGGAAATATGAAAATAAAACTCTATGATTTTCTCTTATATTTCTTGTATACAAACTAAGAGTCCAAGGGCCATTTTATAGAGTTAGGACCTTAGTAATACGTCTACTAGACGTTCGGGTTTAAATCCTAACATTCAAGTCCTCAAAATCAATTTTACAGCCATTCAGATTTGAACTAACAGCTAACTGGTACTGGTACTAAAGTATGGGTACCGGTACTAGTGACATACTATTTTTTCTTTTAAGTTAACTTGTCACAGACAGTACCTATTGGGCACTGATACTAATCATGAGTATCGGTACTCGTTGCTTCTAGATTTGGGTTTTAAATACTTAACACAAATCTGTAAACTACCGGTACTGATCATGAGTACCAGTACTTGTTGGCCCCAATACTGGTACTGATCATGAGTATCGATACTCATGGGGTACAGGTTTGTTTCTTTGAAAATGCCCAAACCTATAACTCACATGTATCGATATTAAACTTTAGTACCGGTACTTATGGGTTAATGAGTACTTTTTCAAACATGAATACAATTTGATTACTAGCTCATTTTTGCAAATACTTTAAACATTAAAAAAGTATCTTTTAAACAATACGTACTTTGAAATAAATCAAATGATCGTAATGTTTTGTCCTAATTTATCTCTATATGATTTTTATGATCTAATTCATGTTTCTTTGTTAAGAGGCATACATTCTAATAAAGTAAAAACCTAATCTAAAAGACAATAAAAACTCCAAATCGAAGATGATCTTCAATCAAGAACACCTCCCTGTCATCTTGCCTCCTTGTCATCATGCCTCCTTGACATAATTCTCTATTTGCCTTGATCTTCACCTAAATCTGAAATATCACTCAATTGCAAACATTAATCTACAATAATTTTATTAACACCAAAACAAGATGTGGAACAAGGTTTCAACAGTGTGGTCAACAGTCGAGAGGATTTCATCTTGGTCCCAAATTCTTCCTCAGTCACTATCCTAAAAATAATGGAAATCATGTGGCATCTTGATAACTCAGCATTCAATGATGATAATTCCATCAACTGGGGTTAGTTTTGGGGATATATAAGCACTATACCATGATAGGCATGGGAGCACTGCATGCATTGCAAATTAAGATTTCTTATAAATCAATGTTTAATGGCCATATGTACAAGTGCATGTTGAAATAAGCCTCAGATGAGCAATCAGACCACACAGATGGATTCAGATCGACGAATGGAGTCCAGCGGACTCAAAATCACTTAAATCTGACATTCGGATCTCCCTCGACCAACCCAAGAAGTTCTGGCCATTGATTTGATGATCAACGGCCCTCGCTGTGCCACGTGGCACCCACACCAGCCCCGCTCCTCTTCATCACATGAAGGATCAACCATGACCGTCCAATCTTCGATCGGATGGTTGAGGGACTACGAAGAAACGTAACCATTTCACAAGTGTAGTGCAATGGTCGCACCTCCACTTCATGTGCAAAGGGCGCGGGTTCAAGGTGCCCACCGCACCTTATCCGCGGAGATCATGCGCGCGTCCAAATTGGACCACCCAATCGCCATCGAGCGGTCTAGGCAACGCTACGCAGCACCCCCTCGAGCATTGATGCATCCATGCGCGCACCAACGCCGATCGACAACGCCCGATCACACGCGCACTTGAAGTGCGATCTGAGCACACGGTCACGCATGATCCCGGTCCACATGGCATGCACACGGATCACGTAAACGAAGGAAGCACGCACGTGCACTTGGACCGGCAAGTGAGGGGCCTCACCGACACATATGGAATGGATTTAGCAACGTCCCGAACGTCGCTAAAGCCCTTACTTAGTTTGGAAACCCCTCTCTCTATATAAACCTCCTCAACCACCCCATTCATGGGAATTCAATACACACACCTTCCATGATACTCTAGCCTTCTCCTAGCTCCACCAAATACTCCATACCTGCCCCAGAGTTGTTAAGCCGTTGACGGAGCCTCCCTCCACCACAGTGGCCGCCTTGACTCCTCGCACTCTCTCTTTACTTTAGCTTTATGTTGCACTTGTTTAAGCTTTCATCTATTGTTGTAGTTGTAAACAAACCTTAATTGCATGTTATATGTTGATGATGTTTCATATATGATAGCTCACATCCTCTTAAATGATTGTCATGCTTTAAACACGATCTCTAACCCTACTCTCTCTCACGTTTTCTTGCAAGCAAGCAAATCAACCATTCCTGTGACAACTAAAGTGACAAACTAATCCGATTTTATGCCTCCTTGTGTTCGACACTTGGACTCACCAACTCCACATCTTAAATTAAAATCGACATCGCAAACGCATACTACAATGGCTTAATTAAACAACCGTGTTCCGCGCTCGTCAGTATTTGACGTTGTTGCTGGGGAGGCAACGAATTTCTTTTGTCGCTTTTATCTCGCATTTGTATTCACATCTTCTAACTCATTTTTCTTTCTCCACTTGATTGGTTGCAGGAACTCGACGCTTGGGAGATGGAGGAGCACGATCCAAGATAGTGGACCAAGAGTGAAGTGCTGTGAAGACGGTTGTGAGCATTACTCCACCCATTGATTGTTTGCTTGCCAAAAAAATACAAAAATAAAAATAAAAATCTAAAATTGACATGGTGAATGACTACTTGACCCACATTCCAAACTCATCACCCAACAAAAAAAATACACTCTAACATTCTTAAGGAGATAATCTTTTTTTGGAGTGTTCTTCTTTTGAGTGGTGTTTGAGAAGCCACCATGACTTGACCTGGGCCGCACCACTCACCATAATTAAAATCAACTCACCTGGTAGAATTGCATGAACATTAGGGTGAATACACTATGGTTGTTTTTTAGGGCCACAACATTCTAAAGGGAATTAACTTTCGCCCGTTGTGTGCAAAACCTTGTGTGCCCACTTGAACCTTGTTTGAAAACATTAAGGAACTTCAACCCTAAAAAGCATTAAAGCAAGGACAAATCATTAAAATACACCACATCTTAAAATCTTTGCTTGAAAATCATGTTTTGTTAAGTGTACACACATGCTCAAATTGGTTAACTAAGAGGCACAATCCCAAACAACGCCTCATCGCATATCTTGATCACAAGCACTAATCTGGCCCTCATTAAAATGTAGTAGACGTGCCCTAGGCAGGACTAGTCTAAGTCTTGAAGGTGTGATTAGGTTTTCTAGGCACTTGGCCTTCATTTCCTTTGTAGAATCTGGTGTCTAGGCTACAGGGAAGTGTCAAATGACCGCGATTGTGGGGTCTACGGAACCAACGGCGAAAGCCAAAGGAAGAACCTTCCCTTCAACCCCCTCGTAATTAACCTAGCTAGATTAACATTGGGAAGGGTGGTTAAGTGCTTACAGATCTTATCATCCCCTTTGAGGCTTCTAGGTCACCTAAGGTATACACTCTAAGGACTAGACTTACTTGCTTGCTTGTTTGTGGACACACTTCTCGCACCTGCCTCTCTCCGCATCCCTCCCCATTCTTCCCTAGTGTATGCACGGGAGATGATCACTGCATCCTGAGTTGTTTGTTTTAGATAGGGAAATTAAGAGGAGACTTGAGTTTACAACGGAGATGGCTGAACCAAGAATTGATGAGGTTGAGGACCAACCTCAACCCAATGCTATGGACATCATTCAAGCCCAGATCTTTGCTAACCACCAGCTTCAACAACAACAGATCCAAACCATTATGCAAGCCGTACACCGATTGCAAAACCCTCAAGGGAAACCCCACTGAACCCACCTAACCCACCACAACCTCCTGAGGGCCAACCTAGTCCTCTCCATGATTTTTAGGATCCATCTGTTATCCGGATCGAGCCACATCTTAAGGCCCATGAAGGGGGAGATGATTTTGAGTTGAAACCTAATGCCTTGAGCTTAATTCAGAGCCACTTTCATGGGAGCTCAAATGAGGACCCCTTCCAACACCTTGAGGACCTAGACTAGATTGCTCGAACTGTGAAACCCAGGAACATCAACTTGGACATTGTTTTGATTAAAATGTTCCCTTTCTTCCTAAAAGACAAAGCATCTCACTGGATTAGAACCTTAAGGAGACCCATCTCCACCTCGGAGGAACTGAGGCATGCATTCTTAAAGAAATTTTTCTCCATAGGTAAAACTGATTGCGCATTAATCATAAACCCTAATTCGCCTGAATTAAGGTAGAACCTAGCTTAACATGGGCATTCTGCATGCATACACATCGTACTTCGCATCTTAGATGAGTTATATGTTTTATACATAATAATGTGCTATTTGAGAGGTATTATTAATTGTAGGTAATCCAAGGCTGCGGATGAGTAATCCAAGCTTATGGATCTATTCGGAATAATGACGGGAGTCCAACGCATCCAAGAGCGCATCAATCAGACTCCCATAGCACCCTAGGGAGTCCGTAGAAGAAGCAGGAGCCAAGGGGAAATTGAAGAATATTCAGACCTCAGATGACAAATCCAACCATGCGGATGGATCCGGATCGACGTTCGCAGTCCAATGATTGCACCGCAAAATATGCCTACAATAATGCCTTCTTGTGCTATTTCCTAGCATTACCCATGCATATTAGGATTCCATAGTTGCATTTTGTAAAAATACATGCATTTCTGCATTCAATTGAGAGGAGAAGAGAATGAAATAAAAGGCCTCACAAATTACATTTTTCCTTAAGTGCACCTTTACAAAATTCCCTTCTCTATTTTTATTTCCACTTGATTTCTAATTTTTCCCTACGGCTGCATGCATTTTCTTCCTGGCGCCATGCCTTCCGCTGCTGCTGCTGTCCTTCCCTGTGACTGCCATTGCCTCCCTCTCCCTGCCAAGCACGTCCATGCACCTCCCTCTCCCTGCAGCAGCCGCATGCAGCATGCAGCCATGCTCTCATCTTCTATTTAAGGCCACGTCTTCTTCTCTTCAAAGCCCGGGGGGGTCACAGCAGCAAAAAGAAAAACCCACCAGCAGGCCACCACCTTCCTCTCCTCCCTCTACCTCCATACGCCGACCCTCCTCCGAGGAGAAACCCAGCGGGCAGGAGCTCACTGTGGTGCACACCATCGCAATGAGACCACCACCGCCCAGCTCTTCCAAGAGCCGGTGGGCATGGTGGCTCTGTTTTCGTTTTTTCCGTTCCCGCACCTTCCCGCCATTGGAGCCGCTACAAGCTTCGCGGCAGCAAAGCAACAGCAGCCCCAGCAGCTTCCACGAGCGTCTACAAGCGCCCCAGCCCCTCCGCGCGCACCTGCAGACCTTCCCCGCTTCCGCTTCTCCACTCTGGCGCACGCCCTCCACGCCCGCAACCGGCCGTTGCGCACCTCTGCAGCGGCCGGCCAAGCGCCTCCCCGCCCCTTGCTAGCCTCTGCAAGCCTCCGCGCCGGCCTACAGACACCTCGCCTCCTTCTCCGCGCGCGCTGTCACACACCCTCCGCGCCCGCAACCGGCCGGCGCAGGCGTTCTCCTCTGCACGAATACGTGCCCGTGCACGTAGAAGCTCCGGACGACGGGCCCGCAGCGCAGACGACTTAACTCGCCTCCTACAGAGCGGCTGCGTTCTCTCTCCCGCTCTCTCCGGCTCTCCTGCCCTCTCTCTCCCGCTCTCTCACTCTCTCTCACAACACATTCTCACACTCTACACCGACGCACACACACACCTACACTTACACTTACACTTTCACACACACACACACACCTATACTATAAACATATATATACGTATACTTATATATTGATACATATATATATATAGATATATATAGATATACTTATATTTATACATATAGTAGTATCTATATACTTATGTATTAGTATACATATATATATATATAAATATAGATACATATATAAATCTACAAACTTATACATATACTTATATATACTTATATATATATATATATACACATACATATATATATAAATATACATATATCTATATATATATTACCTATATAACTAAGTATAGATACATACATATATATATATACATATATACACACCTACTTATATATACATACATATATACATATATATATCTATATAACTATATATACATATATACATATATCTACATATCTAGATACATATACCTGTATACATATATTATTATTATACATATATATACATATATATATATATACATCTATATAGTATTATATACATACATATATATATATATATACATCTATACATATATATATCTACAACTATATATACATACATACATATATATATATATATATATATACACACTTAGCTACATATATCTATATATACATATATTACTATACATATATATATACCTCTATATAGTTATATGCATATATATATACATATACATATACACTTATATATACATATATATCTATATATATATATATATATATTTATAACCATATATATATATATAGACATATTTACATATATACATATATATATATATTTTCACCTTATTTACCATACGCTGTATCGCGGGAATATCTACATCAGTTGCTGATATTCCTCGATACATGCGTACAAAAAGCGTGGTTACATACATCATCCACCATCCATACCATACTCCACGCGGCACCTAGTCCTGTTGGTTGCGTCTCTCTAGACGATGACCAACTCGACATCGTGCTACACTCCATCGTCGCCTCCACCCTGTTGGGAGATCGTAGATCGCATTTTTGATAAAAGCGTCGTAGTATAGTTGCGAAATATGATCCAACAAAGATATTGTTTTGAAAATAACGAGACTTTGAGTCCCGGTCATTCGTCTCTGGGAGGCATTGTTTTTGTTTTTGAAATCGATCTTAAAGCCGCTCTACTTTATTTAAACGACATGCTGATGCGTAATATATAAGCGGTTAAAGAACAGGCACTTAAATCACTCAAATATGATAATCATTCAGCTCAAGTTGATTTCAAACACATAAGAGATATATATATAAAATGAAATTTCATTCATCATGGGAGAGTTGTTGCACAAGGAAATCTAGAGGAAAGCTTATACATGAATGCTTAAAATTAAATCTAACTACCAGAAAACGATTGCATACAAGAATCAACGGGGGGGATTTCGTATGCATCATTGGGGGAGAAGTAAGACTACTCTACTAAGCAGTAAATGAAAGCAATAAAAATTATGAAGAGCATGATTTAAAGCTAGAAGAATAGAGGGCATTCAGGGGTGGTCCCCGATGGCCTTGGAGTGATCGAGAGAAGGAGGGGCGGCCAATGAAACTTAGGCCGGCCCTTGGAGAGAGGTAGGGTTGATCCAGCATCCCGGCATGGTGTCCTCCATGGTGGTGGTAGTGAGCTCGTGGAGGTGGAGTGACTATCTAAGTGGAGGTGGCGTGAATGGCACCAATGGAGTGCAATTGCCAAGGAAGTGAATGGGTGCCAATGGCCACCCATGGGGTCTTTTTATAGACCCAATGGAAGCTCTCTAGAGAATTATGGAATTCTCTAGAGAGGCCTATGGTGGGAGCTCGTGGGAGAGTGAGAGAGAGAGGGTGGATGGTGGTTTTTAGATCCACCAAATGTGGATCTAAAAATTGAATGGCTCTTGGTTGCTATTTTTGGCAACCAAGGCAACCACACATGGTAGAGAGTTCTAGAGAACTCTAGGCTAGATATTTTCGTGTGGATGGTGTGTGTGGGTGTGTGTGGGTGTGTGTGGGTCGAAACTTAGGTGGCTAGGTTGATTAGGTTGGGTTCTAGTGGGTTTAGGTCAAGGTAGGTCTCAAATTAGGGTTATAAACCCTAATTCACTAAGGTAAAGTGCAATTAAACTTAATACAAGTTTAATTGGGTGTGTGAAAACTTAATTGAGAGTAAAACAACTCAATTAAGTCAAGTCTAGGTCAATTGGACTCTCACTGAGTCCAATTGGATAGTGTGTGCTGAGATCAGGGCTCAATTGGACTTAATGAGTCCAATTGAATAGGCTGATAGAATTGACTAAGATCCAAGTCAATTAGGTTTAGTGAGGACCTAATTAGGTCCTTAGGGAGGTCTAGAGGTGATGTACTAGGGTTAGGGCACCTTAATTTAGGTTCCTATGGGGTTGGAATTGGGTTTAGGGACCTAGAGATCCAAGATCAAGGCTTAAATCTCAAAACAGGAATTGGAGAGCAGTATCAGACATCTAATTATATAATCAAACGTCTTATACTCAAAAATCAGAAGTCTAGACTTGTTGTCTAGACGTCCAATCAGAGTCAGGAAGGGTTTCGGGTTCTGTTTTGGGTATTCTGCAGAAATTGGACGTCTGACAAAGTGTCTGGACGTCCAATAACACTGCAGAAGTGGGTTTGAAGTGTGTGGGAGTTGGCTAAGGGTCCTGGACGTCTTAAAACTTATCTAGACGTCCAGAGAAGGGTTGGAACTAGGGTTTTAGGGCTTCCTAGGGTGTTGTGACCTAATCTAAGGGTGGTTAAGGCTTGGGGAAGTCTCTAGGCTATCTTAGGGCTAGGATGGACCTAAGCTCTTCACATTTTACTGCTTTATTTCTACTTGATAGAATAGAAAACCTTTAACCCCCTTACATTATTATTCCTACATCTAAACTAGGCCTTCTGCTCTATCTCTGCCACAACTCCCGTTATTTCAGATCCAGCTTCAGATCTTGCTCCAGATGCAGCTCCAGATCTGCTTATTGCCTACAATCGACATAATACACTTAATCAGCACATTATAACATTATTTTATGCATAGCTAAAGGAAAGCAGTAAAGATGCAGATAATGCGTATGCATGCATGAATAACCCTAACTTATGCTAAGTCTTAGCTTAATTTAAGTCAATTAAGACCTATGATTGCTGCGCAATCACACCCCCACCCCTTTATATACATACTATATACATATATACATATACTGTATTTACTTTATTTCTGTTTCGCTTTCCTGTTAATAAAAAAAAGATAAAAAATATATATATAAAAGAGAAAAGATAATCTTTAACTTGCAGGTACCCTATCTTGCGAATAGCAAGATTCGTTTTGGAACTCTGTTTTGGCTCAAAGCCAAGAACATAATTTTGAGGGTGTGCCTCAAGGACAAAGATTACCAGAAAAAAATCTAAATAAGAAAAACACCAAAAACATAATAAACAAACGGAAGAGACTCATTATAGGAAAGGCGTAGAAACTCAACTTGTACCCCACTTCCCTAAGTTCGACCCTGGGCTTAAAAGTGACAAGATAAAATCAAGTATGCCAGGTTAAAAATTTTGTAAAGAGATGGTTAGGTCCGAATTAAGTTAACCACTATACACATTTCAATGACAAAATCATCATATTAACAACCTATTCGGGCTCGACCATACATCTTTTCTGGCGCCGTTGCCGGGGAAGTGTGCCTTTAAGTAAGGTTCTATTCAATTCCTTTCAATTTTTCTCTTCTCTCTTCATGGGTATTTCTGTTTTTGGTGTGCAGGTGAACCTGGTGGAAGGAAAAGGAAGGCAGACGAAGTCGAAGACGTGAGCAGATTCAAGGCGGGAACGAGAGCGTGAAGACGCCGACACTGCATTGGAGCTGCGCACACGTTTCCGAACAAGTAGATTTTCTTTTCTTAGCAACCTAGGTTAACTTATCACCTTAATAATAAAAAAAAACTAAAAACTAAAAATCAAAAAAAACTTCTTGGGATCTCTTGGGGCAAGTGGACTAAAATTCACTTGTTTGATTGATTGTCTTCACTCCCACCGCCCCGGGATTTCCCGCCCTACTTCGCATAGCGAAAATCTGAGAGTCTTGATTCTTGAATTTTTCGTCGTTTGAAGTATTATTTGAGGCAAATACAAAAAGATTTATTGCACCCTTCTTTTGCCTCACTTATCTACAATTCGGGATCACCTTTTTGGAGGGGAGACTTGGAATTGAGTTGATTCCAACCCCACCACGATTTTTCAACTTTCCTAAGATTTGATCCCAAATATTTCACCACCAACAATTTGAGATTCTTTATCTATTGGTTGAGCCTTGTGTGTGGACATTTTTTGGTGATTGGGAGCACTTGAATTGAAGTGCTTGGCTTCCATTCACACTAATATAAAACTGATTCGTGCATCCACACATAGAAATCTCCATTTAGGATAGCCCATTGCATTTTAGCATGCATTAACTAACTGATATTGAAGAAGGGTTTGTTGGGCTTAGAAAGAAAACTTGTATTCTCACAAAAACCCGGAGATTGGTTGAATTGGTAATACAGCGAAATCCTAAAATTCATACTACTTAAGGCTAAGCTCTAAAAACCATTCACCAATTAAGAACTTCAATTCGGGGAGATTTCCCCGTTGCATGCTTGTTTTACACACTCTGAAAATCAATCACTTGGGCATTACCCGTAAACAGCGCCCTTCACATTCCAAAAGCACTTGACCTTAAGCCTCTAACTAAAACTGGTAGTAACTTGACCCTTCTTAAGGATTGGAGGTCTAACTACCTGCGTGTAGTGGCTATGTGCTGGTGAGAGTTCCCGTGTGCTATCGGGTGTCTAAGACTGGGGCAAACGGCCTTTCAATCTGGCCCAGTGGTTCTGCGGTGCTCGCATTCGGTTCCGTAGTTCGTGATGGCAGGTAACTAATATCTTTAGGTCTAAGGGTACACTGTAGAGGTTAGGAATTTGATTGAATTGATTTGTAATCAAGTGTACCTTTGCGGCGTCATCTCTTTTCCTTTCTTATCCCCCTAATTCTTCCTGCAGTAGTGCATGTTTGGGACGAGGTCACAAAATCCTGAACTGTTTGAATTGACTGCTAAATCTAGAAAACAAGCCGAATCGTCCTCCTCCACAAACATGGCAAACACCCCCACCTCACCACTTCGTCACAATTTCAATTCTTCCAACATCAGGCTTATCTCGAGAAACCCTGTAAGACCTTCCTTGCCAAGTGTCGCACCAAGCGACTCGGTAAGTCATGTGGATCTAGCTTCTGCAAGCCAGTATTTCGACACAGAGGACCAAGCCTCCGTGTGCTCGGATGCATACTTACATGCGAACGCGTCTTCTGGCATAGAAGACGCTTGCGCCCTGAGGAACAACCCGTTCTTTGCCACGTATAACCCAGGGTGGAGAAATCATCCAAATTTCGCATGGTCCAACAACCCACAGCGCCAAAGCCCCACGGGTGGACCAATGCAACCGTTAGCACCCGTCATCCCAAGGGCTCAGTCTAATCCTATGGCAAATCTTCCATCAGGCCCTTGTGTACCACAAGCAGAACACGCATTAAGGCCTCTTGATAAATTGATGCAAATGATGACGGAAATGTCAAAGCACCATAAAGAGAACATGACCGCTCTTCAGCACCTTTTGGCGCAGCAGAATGCTGAGATCAGTCAACTACGCATGGCGACTCGATCTCAAGGCACTCTTCCCGCCCAACATGTTCCAAACCCGCGAAACTTCGTACCCTGTGGTTCGCAACCACAGGTACAACCTTCTCAGGGACAGGTTCATCAAATTCTACAAGCTCCAAGCATTCCTCCGGGATTTCAGGCTAATCCCGCTGCAGCACCGCACTCTTATGTTGATTGCGATTGCATCAAGGATGACACGTCTGATGAGGACATGACCGTCAGTGCGTGTATCGGACTAATTGGGACCAATTCAGACTGTTACGAATTACCTGACGACTTCCTGACCAACACAAATCGTGACGTTCCCCAATCCCTCCCTATTCCCGTACCTTCTCCTGACCAGACTTCTGACGAGGTTTTCTCCGCTTCCCATACCTCGTGGTCTGAGTCATCGCCGGGCTGCTCACCGCCGGTCCACACTCTGGAAGACCGGATTGCCCTTTCTTTCCCGCCAAATCAGGCGGATTTGCAACTCCACACTGGGACCTCAAGCCCACATCTTACTCACTGGGGCTATTCCTTTTTGGATCCATCTATCCAAAGAGCCCCTCATCTTGGCCAATCTGAGGGCCAACTTCTTCTTCCTGACCTGTTTTCTGTTCCGCCTAGGACACTCTTGTCCCAGAAAATGCCAGATCTTTCACCACCCACCATACACCCACCCTACCACCTTGCTGTATACCCTGAACCTCAGCTCTCATTACCCGATCTTTCGTCCTTTCTCTACCTTTCCCTGCATGCATATGAGGACATAGCATTATTTGGCATGGGGGGTGGATAGGCATCCATAGGATCTGGGTATTTTATGGTATCATACAATTCCCACCTATTTATAAATATGCAAGAAAAAGAAAAAGAAATATATATATATATAATAATAAATGGTGTTTAGTGATTAGCCCATAGTTGTGGGCTATTTAAGTATTTAAGTGCCTATACATTAGATTAATTCTAACATTTATTTAGTATAAATTAGGATGTAAATAGATTAATTCATAGTTTTAATCTAATTACATAATCCATACATTGCATTCATATCTTAAGTGCATTTAGAATTAGCTTAGAATAGCATTCATCTAATTAGATAATCAATTAGGTACATTGTTTTTATTAACATAGAAGTTGAGGGTCTGTATATAAATAACCCTAATATTTTAACAATATTTTCTTTATTCTTCTTCTTTCAGAACGGCTGTCTGCTGCTCCAACGCCCGGCTGCTGCAGTGATGAAGCCATTCAAGGGGGAGCGGATGTGGTGGATCTGGTCGGCGGCTGATTTCAAACTTGTTCAGGCCACTACAAAAGGAGTAGGGAGGCAGCCGAGCTCGGGAGGCCTCCGCCACCGACCCACCACTGTGCAGAGAGAACCTCTCTCTTCCACTCCACACTGCCAGCCTCTACTGTGGCGACGAGTCTCCAGCACCGTGGGCGTGTGGTGTGAAAGGCCACACCGCCATCCGGAGCTCGCCGCATCACCGTGAGCACCTTAGCGTGCATCTTCCTCGCCGTCTTCACAGACCACCACCACCGAGCTACTGATCATCCACCCTCTCAGTAACTTAAGACGTCTGGGAAATTTCCCAGACGTCTGAAGTTACCCGCTCACCTCCACTTCCTCAGCCTGCACTCTCCAACCGGCCACCAGACCGCCTGCACCCTCCACCGCTCACCGGCTGCAGACCTGCGCACGCATGCAGATCAGCCCACGCCACCTTCCCCGCTCCCATCAGCCTGCAGCACACCCGCGCCCACCATCAACCGCGCCTGCAGACCACCGCAGCCATCTCCACGCGCCTGCAAACCACCGCCCACGCCAATCGCGCCAGCGCCCTCCGCAGACCCTCCGCAGCGCACGCCATCCTCCAACCGCGCTGCAGCACCCTTCGCCGCGCTTGCAGAACCGCCTGCAGCGCCCTCTTCCCCGCGCTTACAGACGAACGCCTGCCACGCCAGCCGCAGCAGTGCCCACGGCAGCGGCAGCAGCCACCCCCGCAGCAGCAGCAGGCGGCGGACTTCACGCCAACAGGCTGCACAAGCTGTCGGCTGTAGCACCTCCGCCGGAGCTCGTCCGGCCACCTCCGACCGCCGCGCGACTCGCCGCCACCACCAATTCGAAGCCCTTGATCCAAGGGACCTCCTCCGAGCTTCCCGCGCCCGGCCATCGGCTCCTCGTCGCGCAAGACAACGGGGAAAAATTCCCCTGTTTTGCTACAGTAAAACGTTAATTAAATTTACATTTTCTGCCATTGCCACATTTTAATCATATTCTATTGACTCTGCATTGCGGAAAATATCCTGTAGTTTCTCATAATTGCTATTTCAGCATTGTTTCTTGCTTAAACCTTAATCTAAAGGCAATCTTGGCTTGGTTCTTGTCCAAATTGACTACGAACAAACATTTTTAAGTGGCGCGAATTTTAATACATTATTGCCTCCCTGTGGATACGACCCGCTCCTCTGCGAGTGGTTATTTCTTGTTAAAAATTGATTAGTCGATTTTTCCACCACATTAAACTACAAACGACTTAAAAGCGAAAGATCGACCAGTCATTTAGTAATGATCTGAAAGCTGAAGAAAAAAAATACAATAAGTGTTTATGGATATTCAACCTCTGTTTTGAAGACTTTCTAGGCCACAGAAGCTTGATTCGCTCAGGCTCGGCTTAATTCACTTAAAGCATTGACAAAATAGATCAGAATCTCTCCTAACTAAGGATGTATTCTTGTACCTGAGACACCAGTACAAGATTCGTTGGTTTGCTTCTACTTGAGAGCTTAAGTAAATTTGGTTCACACTACACATATCAGGAAAGACCAGGTGAACATAAGATTCAACCCTAGTGTTCATTAGGGAAGGTGGAGTCCTTAGCTGTGCGTGCAGGTAGACTTTTTATCCCAGGTTTTAGTCTTGTGTTTAGGAGAAACTCTTTCTACCAAAAAGAAACTCTCCCACCAAAAAGAAAAGTATGCTCCTCCAAATAAAGTTGTAAGAGATATACTGACACGTGTTTCAAAAAAAAAAAAAAAGGTTGCAAATAAGTCAGTATATCTCACAAATGTCTGTAAAGTCTTCGCCCTACAAGAAGTTCTTCAGGGCAGGTTACAAATACCTTGTTTTCCTTTGAGCCATAAAAATCAGAAAATGGGAGCTAAGCTTTTCGTCATCTTCTTAAGGGTCAATCCGAAAACACGAGCTGAAACTGGAACCAACCTTTACTAAAAATTCGTGAAACCCTGGGCTTGAGTCTTAATGTTCATCTGGTCAGTCTTGATCCTTCACTATACACAAACCATAACCTCTTGAGCTCTCAAGTATGGCAAAAACCTCCTGTGTCCTGGAAATCGTATTTAAGGTTTAAATATCAAGAGTCCTGTTTAGTTGAGAGATGATATATGTCATGTGAGACTTAAAGTACTGGTAGTTTTCTTTACAATTGGTTCTCACAATATCCGACAATAAACACACCTATATCACCTCAGAAGAAAATCTTCAGTTTAAGATTATTTCTAAATACTGTTTTGCTAGGGACTAGCAAAAGATAGGCATGGGGGTATGATTGCACCGCAAAATACGCCTGCAATAATGCCTTCTTGTGCTATTTCCTAGCATTACCCATGCATATTAGGATTCCATAGTTGCATTTTGTAAAAATACATGCATTCATGCATTCAATTGAGAGAAGAGAATGAAATAAAAGGCCTCACAAATTATGTTTTTCCTTAAGTGCACCTTTACAAAATTCCCTTCTCTATTTTTATTTCCACTTGATTTCTAATTTTTCCCTACGGCTGCATGCATTTCCTTCCTCGCTCTATGCCTCCCGCTGCTGCAGCTGTCCTTCCCTACAGTTGCCATTGCCTCCCTCTCCCTGCCAAGCACGTCCCTGCACCTCCCTCTCCCTGCAACAGCCGCATGCAGCATGCAGCCATGCTCTCATCTTCTATTTAAGGCCACATCTTCTTCTCTTCAAAGCCCGGGGGGGTCACAGCAGCAAAAAGAAAAACCCACCAGCAGGCCACCACCTTCCTCTCCTCCCTCTACCTCCATACGCCGGCCCTCCTCCGAGGAGAAACCCGGCGAGCAGGAGCTCACTGTGGTGCACACCACCACAGTGAGACCACCACCGCCCAGCTCTTCCAAGAGCCGGTGGGCGTGGTGGCTCTGTTTTCATTTTTTCCGTTCCCGCACCTTCCTGCCATTAGAGCTGCTTCAAGCTTCGCGGCGGTAGCAGCAGTAGCAGCAGCTAAGCAGCAGTAGGAGCAGCAGCCCCAGCAACTTCCGTGAGCATCTGCAAGCGCCCCAGCCCCTCCGCGTGCACCTGCAGACCTTCCCCTCTTCCGCTTCTCCGCTCTGACGCACGCCCTCCACGCCCGCAACCGGCCGCTGCGCGCCTCTGCAGCGGCCGGCCAAGCGCCTCCCCGCCCCATGCTAGCCTCTGCAAGCCTCCGCGCCTGCCTGCAGACATCTCGCCTCCTTCTCCGCGCACGCTGTCGCACGCCCTCCGTGCCCTCAATCGATCGATGCAGGCGTTCTCCTCTGCGCGAATACGTGCCCACCCGCGTAGAAGCTCCGGACAACGGGCCCGCAGCGCAGACGACTTAACTCGCCTCCTGCAGAGCGGCTGCGTTCTCTCTCCCGCTCTCCTGCCCTCTCTCTCCCACTCTCTCACTCTCTCTCACAACACTTTCTCACACTCTACACCGACGCACACACACACCTACACTCACACTTTCACACACACACACACACCTATACTATAAACATATATATACGTATACTTATATATTGATGCATATATACATACATATATATATATATGCATACTAATACATAAGTATATAGATACTACTATATGTATAAATATATATACATATACATACATACATACATACATATATATATATATATATATATATATATATATATATATATACTTATACATATACTTATATATATATATATATATATATATATATATATATATATATATATATATATAAATATATATATATACATATACTTATATAAATATACATATATACATATATCTATACACATATACATATATATAAATATACATATATCTATATATATATTACCTATATAACTAAGTATAGATACATACACACACACACACACATATATATATATACATATATACACACCTACTTATATATACATACATATATACATATATATATCTATATAACTATATATACATATATACATATATCTACATATCTAGATACATATACCTATATACATATATTATTATACATATATATACATATATATATATACATCTATACATATATATATCTATAACCATATATACATACATATATATATATATATATACTTAGCTACATATATCTATATATACATATATTACTATACATATATATATACCTCTATATAGTTATACGCATATATATATACATATACATATACACTTATATATACATATATATCTACATATATATATATATATATATATATATATATATATATATATATATATATATATTTATAACCATATATATATATAGACATATTTACATATATACATATATATATATTCACCTTATTTACCATATGCTGTATCGCGGGAATATCTGCACCAGTTGCTGATATTCCCCGATACATGCGTACAAAAAGTGTGGTTACATACAACATCCACCATCCATCCCATACTCCACGCGGCACCTAGTCCTGTTGGTTGCGTCTCTCTAGACGACGACCAACTCGACATCGTGCTACACTCCATCGCCACCTCCACCCCCACCCCTTTATATACATACTATATACATATATACATATACTGTATTTACTTTATTTCTGTTTTGCTTTTCTGTTAATAAAAAAAAGATAAAAAATATATATAAAAGAGAAAAGATAATCTTTAACTTACAGGTACCCTATCTTGCGAATAGCAAGATTCGTTTTGAACCTCTATTTTGGTTCAAAGCCAAGAACATAATTTTGAGGGTGTGCCTCAAGGACAAAGATTACCAGAAAAAAATCTAAATAAGAAAAACACCAAAAACATAATAAACAAACGGAAGAGACTTGTTGTATGAAAGGCGTAGAAACTCGACTTGTACCCCACTTCCCTGAGTTCAACCCTGGGCTTAAAAGTGACAAGATAAAATCAAGTATGCCAAATTAAAAATTTTGTAAAGAGATGGTTAGGTCCGAATTAGGTTAACCACTATACACATTTTAACGACAAAATCATCATATTAACAACCTATCCAGGCTCGACCATACATCCAACGGTGCAGAAATCAACTTAATCGGAGGCCTACGTCATCAGATACAAGAAGAAGAAGATGGACGGCCATGATGGTGCCATGTGGCACCATCGCAGCCGCCCCTCACCACGCTCCAATCTGGAAAGAAGAATCGTGGACCATTGGATCGTCATTCAACAGTTGCAATGAAGCCACGTCGCCATCTCCAGCCGCCTCATCATGCACAAGAGGAATTTTGACCGTTGGATTCCCATCCAATGGCCAAAAGTAGCCTCACGGGAAATAGAAGGCGCAACCATCCACACACGTAGCCAGCGGAGATGATGCCTAACAAACATCGAGTGGCGTAGGATCGAAGCACGCCCAGTATGGAATTAGGAGAAGTGGCGAGCGTAGAGGGAATTCAACCGTCAGATCTCCATCGAGCGGCTCGGCAGTGAACACGTAGTGGGTGTGGGAGTGTTGGATGCAGACATGCATGATGACGCGTGTGGAAACGTGCGAGAGCATGCTTTAGGATTTTCAAGAGGCGATGGAACGCATGTTTAAGGTGTCCGATCGTAAGGTTTGGGTGCTTAGAAGAGGCGAGCAACGAAGGAGAGAAAGCGAAGGGTGAGCGTGGGCGAGTAAGAGTCGCGTGATCTTCATCCAAGGGCGTACAAGTTGCCATGTGGCAGCACCAGATTCAACCAAGGATAAAAGAAGGATTTAGAAGACTTAATCAGGGTCGTTGATCTCCCAAGCAACAGATATGATTAATCCAAGGCATTTACACGGATTTAAGGGGCCAAATGCTTTCTTTGCCCCCCACTAAAGCTATAAAAAGAGGCCAAAGGGCCCCCCTTTGAAAGCACTTCCCATATTCTCTTCTTCTTCCTCCTTCTTCAACCTTTCTCTCTTCTTCTTCTTCCCGACTTCTCTGCATTTGTTGGGCCACCCCGACGGATTATTGCTGCTCTTCCCAACCTCTCCAAAAGGCCACCATGAACTACCCGTGGTGCCCTCATTCTGTTAGATTAGTAGTAGTTTACTTTCATGTTTTCATTCTATTACATATATCAAACCCAATCTCTTTGTAATGTGACTATTGTGATTGATTGTTTCTATTATTTAGTAATCATATTGAGTACAAGTGTATGAAATTAAAAGTGCTTTCTACCTCCCTGTGATCGACCGGGACTCACCAAGTTCCGTTAATTTATTTGCTCGAGATGTATTTCGCGCTATACTACAACATGTTAATTTTCTACGTGATCTACGCCGCGAACAAATTAGCGCCATTGCCGGGGAGGCAAGGCGACTTTTGATTTTATCTCTAATACAGTATTTTTGTGTGTAGGAATGACATGAACTGGCGAACGAGAAAAAGTGAGTACTACGAAAATCAGGTGCACACATTCCTATTAGAAATTCGACCAGAAAGTAAGTGTCATCTTTAAAATTCAATAGCCATGTTTCTAATGCTCCAAAAATCCTAAAATTTGGAATGGAACTAGATCTTCAAATTATCTTTCCAACACAAACTTTCTCAAAAAGAAATTCCTGCTGTGGAATTTTTAAAAATTCATGGAGTACATACTGGTCAAATTGATTGAAAATAAAATTTTTATGAATTTTAGAAATCAATTCTGACTAACATACAAATCAGATTTATTCAAAATTTGTGGAGTGTGAAAGATAATCAAATTAGCTTTCAACATCATATTTTTACAAAATTTTTTGAGATTATTTGATATAGCTTCCAATAGAAAGACCAACACGGGGTCTAAATCCCAGATTTGACCCTTGGTTAGCTAAAAATTCATAACTAATTGTTGGAAATAGAAAAAAATTTTGAAAAATACTCTCTGGAAAGCTTATTGAAATAGAAATCTGTTTACCAAGTTTCAAATCATTTGGATTCCATCTTGCCTTAGACTATACATTTGAATTGTGGTCTTCAATCTGAGAAAGAACTTAGAAGTGCATGAGCCACTGGGATCACAATGACTAACTTGGACTCCGACGAGCCCAAAAGTTAGTCGGTGAGGCGAGTCACCTTGTGGACCACCCACCATCTACTACATTGGAGAAACAGGTTAAGAATTTGTGAAAATACATTAAATAACCAGCATTCGACTTGAAACTGCTGGGTAGTTCCAACCTCTCTTGCAAAACCTGGTGACTAAGCCTGCGGGGTAGTGTCAAACGACTGCAGCTGCAGGGTAACGGAACCAGAGGTGAAAGCCAAAGGAAGAACCTTCCTCATAGTCCCCTCGTAACCAGACTAGCCAGGTTAGCATGAGAGGTGGGAATTCCTTACAGTCGATCTCTCGCCAAATTTTTAATAACACAAACTTAAACGAAAAATCCGGTCATCTGATCTATAGGACCACTCTGATTAACAATGCTTTAGCCTTGTTCTGCTTGACTACAACAACCCTTTGAGTTGGTGTATGCAAGGAAGAACGTCATTAAGACCTGAACTTGCAGGACCTTGGGAACCAAACCCAAGGTGGCAAAGGCGATTTTCGCCTAACCTCCCTTCTCAACCTTCTTCCACCCAATTAGCTAAGATGGCTAATCCCAGTCCTCGAGTTCGTCAGAACCCTGAGAATCAGGACCCAATGGCTCGTCTGGAAGCCAGGGTCAAGGAAACGGAACAGAAATATGAGCAAAGCATCGATCAGATTCCCATGACACTCAACAAGATGCAGCATCCACCACACAGAGAACAACTACGGGACTTCTATGATCCAATGGCAATAATCATAGCACCTCAGGTCTGGATTCCCGCAAGCGGAGATGCATTCGAGTTAAAGTCGAATATCATAAGTCTGATTCAAACTCATTTCCATGGAAACTCAAATGAGGTTCCCTTCCAGCACCTCGAAGACCTGAGTTGGATTGCAGAGTCAGTTCGACCTAGGAATATAGATATTGGAATTGTTCTCATGAAGCTTTTTCCTTTTTCTCTCAAGGATAAAGCTGCTTATTAGTTCAAGACCATCGGGAGGCAATTGGAACCTGGGAGGAATTATGTCATGAATTCCTACAAAAGTTCTTCCCGATTGGTCAAACAAATGCTATGAGGCATGCAATCATGACCTTCGCTCAAGGCCCTGGAGAGAAGCTGCATGACTCCTGGGACAGATTCCACGATCTTCTTAGGAAGTGCCCACACCATGGTGTACCCAAATGGCACCATGCTCAAGTATTTTACCATGGGCTAGATGACACACATAAGTACTTGACCAATGCATCTAGGGGTGGGAATTTTCTTGTGAAGGATGAGAACAGTGCATTTAAACTATTCGAGTCCTTAGTAGAGAACTCGATGAATGCCGCCTCAATGAACCAGTTCGAACGACCAGGACAGCATTAAGTTAATGTCCATGAAGCTCAAGCCAAGTCTGCCTAAGCCAACATGGACATTATCACCACAAAGCTGGATAAGATGGATTTGCTCGATAAGAAGCTCGATGAATTAATGCGAGCGAGATCCAGATCTTCTTGTAGCACTGCTCTATCTTACTCCTCTCAAGCATCCCGAGCCCCCTCTACTCATACATATCCATTTACTCGGGATGTTTTCTCTCCATCTTCACGGGATCCTGCATACCAGGAACTCATGAACAATATGGATCTGGCGCCGTACAATCAGGGTTATGCACCACATGACAATGCAAATGCGTATTCTTTTGATGAATTCGCATCTGAGACGTCTTCGGCTTTCGAAGATGTCAATGCCATTTAGGGATACAGGCGTAACAACTCGTATTCTGAAACATATAACCCTGGTTGGTGCCAGCATCCCAATTTTGACTGGTCTGGTAACCCACAGAGATCGAGTCAAGCTCCACACTACCAGACCAGACCATACGGGAATGTGCAGAACATGTATCCTAGGCAGCAGCCATTCTCGTCTCACCAACAACAGCCGCTGCACCAAGTTGTCAACTACCCTCCAAAGCGAGTCGACCCTTTGGAGTCGCTAAAAGAGGAATTGCAGGCATCAATTCGAAAATCTACTCGTGACAACCTGCAAATAATGAAGGCAATGGCTGACCAAATACAGAGCATACAGAAGACACAAAACCAGATGATGCAGGAGCATAGATCACAGGGAGCTTTGCCCTCCCAACCTGTCCCAAACCCGAGATATGTGCAGAATCAGGGTGCCCCGCCTAGATTCCAAGCACCACAGGGACAGGCACACGCTGTTATGAAAGCACCTCCCGCACCACCTGGTTATGGGCTTGGTCAGCCACCTCTGTTGTCAAACCCTATGTATCCAGACCAACCCGCTCCTCTGCCCCTGCATGGACAGTACGCTGATGCAAAAGCTATCACCTTAAGGAGCGAAAAGACTACATAAGACCCGCTACCTAGGCAAGCAGCTAATGATTTTTCCAACGCTCTACCATGAGATGGCTCACAACCCTCTTCCTCTCACAAGCCATCTTCATTGGATAAAGGAAAGAAGCCCCTAGACCCTGAAATTCCCATCCCTTTTCTTGCAGCCCAACACAAGATTCATCATGGAAAAAGGACACGCGAAATTTTGAGGACCTGAAATCTATGTTCAAGGAAGTTCACATTCAGGTCCCTCTCCTCGAAGCAATAGATCACATCCCAGTTGTTGCTAGGTTCTTTAAAGACTACTGTACTCTGAAGCGACAACAGAGGATTAGACGACAAGCGGTATTATATGAGGAAGCAGCACAGTCATTTTAGCTGACTTATCGCCCAAAAAGGACCCGGGCACACCACTAATTTCCTACTTTTTGCAGGATTCCCCTTTTGATAGGGCCCTTCTTGATTTGGGGTCGTCCATCAACCTAACTCCCCCCACAGTATTTGATCGATTTTGATTTGGGGAGTTAAAGCCTACCTCAGTTACCATACAGTTGGCTGACCGATCTGTAAAAACATCAAGGGGGTGGTTGAAAATGTGATCGTAAAAGTCCAACGATTCTACTTTCCAGCGGACTTTTTTATTCTTGATATGGAGGTTCCTCCTAATCTCCATGATGCACCAATCATTCTATGTCACCCATTTTTGGCAACCGCTCGCACAAACATCAACTGTGCATCAGGGTGCATAGAGACTGCCTTGGGAAATGAAAAGCTTAGACTGGACATTTTCAGGGCATCAAAGAACTTTGATTGCAATTTGGAGGAGGATAGTGAAGATGAAGATTCAACTTTTTGTGGGAACATTGAGCTCCTCTACAGCGACCCAATGGCACATTCATCCTCACTATCAAGGGTCTTTGAGTGCGATCCACACAGGACTAAGACTAATGATATACACATTTCATCCCATGGATCTGGTTGTCATGGGTGTTCATCTCCTCTTAACACCCCTGATCTTGACTATCCTGTCCTATCCAGCACGGATATCTTAAGGCAGAATTACATGACCATTGTAGGCGGATTTGTCATTAGTCAAGATTAGCAAATTTTTTCCATTGCTTCCTCTCCTCCCCACCCTCCCCACCCTTTGCTACTAGAGTTATTGCCCTTACTTGATTCACTCAAATACATGTTTATGGGAGAAAGTGAGACATATCCTATGATTATCAATGCTCACTTGACTCCGGATCAGGAACACCAGTTGATCTCCATTCTGCAAGCACATAAGGCTGCTATCAGGTGGGGCATTGCTGATCTCCACGGAATTCGCCCCTAATATTACACTCACCATATCTACACTGATGAAGGGGTGAGACCGTCAAGACAACCTCAGAGACGCATAAATCTAAATATGTTGGAGGTTGTCAAGAAGGAGATCATTAAATGGCTGGATGCAGACATTATCCATCCAATTTCCAACAGCCAATGGGTGAGTCCCATTCAGATAGTACCTAAAAAGGCAAGACTCATCGTAATCAGAAATGAATTGGGCAAATCCATCCCGACCCGCACCACAACTTCTTGGCAGGTCTGCATTGACTACAGGAAGCTAAACTCAGCTACCAAAAAGGATCATTTTCCTTTGCCCTTTATTGATCAGATTCTAGAATGGCTAGCCGGGCATAGTTTCTTCTGGTTTCTGGATGGATACACCGGGTACAATCAAGTTGCAATCAACCTGGAAGACCAAGACAAGATGACTTTTATATGTCCCTTTGGAACATTTGCTTTTAAGCAAATGCCTTTCGGCCTTTGCAGTGCACCAGCTACTTTTCAACGATGCATGATGGCCATCTTTTCAGACATGATCGGAAAATGCGTAGAAGTGTTCATGGACGACTTCTCCATGTTTGAAGATGATTTCTTGTCTTGTCTTGATAACCTCAAAAAGATTCTAAGGAGACGTATAGAGGTTAACTTAGTACTTTCATGGGAGAAAAGCCAATTTATGGTGAGGGATGGCATCGTACTAGGTCACAGGATCTTCTCTAATGGACTCGAGGTCGACCGAGCTAAGTTTGGAATCATTTCGTTATTACCTCTGCCTAGCTCGGTTAGGCAAATCAAATCATTCTTAAGGCATGTCGGATTTTATCGAAGATTCATTCGAGGTTTCTCAAAAATTGCTCGTCCATTAACGAATCTTCTAGTAACTAACACGTCCTTTGAGTTCGACTCCTCATGTCTCAGCGCTTTCGAGACATTGTGAAGTGCTGTCTACAGTGCACCTATTCTCCAACCCCCGACTGGTCGCTCGACTTCGAGATGATGTGTGATGCCTCCAACTTATCTGTTGGAGCCATTCTTGTCCAGCATCGGGAGCACCATCCATTCGTAATATACTACGCTAGCAAAACGCTGAATGAGGCTCAGCGTAACTATACATTCACTAAGAAAGAATTGCTAGCCGTGGTATTCGGGTTGGAGAAA
Organism: Thalassia testudinum; assembly: GCA_037157565.1. Lineage (NCBI taxonomy): Eukaryota > Viridiplantae > Streptophyta > Magnoliopsida > Alismatales > Hydrocharitaceae > Thalassia > Thalassia testudinum. The sequence continues at coordinate 32,602,902 of JAZHRO010000049.1, forward strand.
TTTAGGTCATACTTACTCGGGTCCAAAGTTATCATCTACACGGACCATTCCATCCTCCGACATTTGTTGGCAAAGAAGGATGCCAAACCCTACCTTATCAGATGGTTCCTTCTTTTGCAGGAGTTTGATTTTGAAATCCACGACAAAGCCAAAGCACATAATGTTGTGGAGGACCACTTGTCTCGGCGACCCAGACTACATTTCGTACTCCCCGCCGATATCAGACCGATTTTCGAATGAGTTTCTGCTATCTATCAACTCTGTTGAGTTTCCTTGGTATGCTGATATAGCAAACTATGTTCTCACAGGCAGGCTATCTACAGGATTATCCAAGGATAAAAAGCTCAAATTTATATCAGAGGCTAAATTCTATTTTTGGGATGACCCATTGCACTTTCTCATTAGGGCTGATCAGATCATCCATAGATGCATCCCTGATTCGGAAATCTCTAGTGTGCTATCCTTCTGCCACAGCGATGCTTGTGGGGATCATTTCTCAAGCCAAAAGACCTCTGCAAAGATTTTACAGTCGGGATTTTTCTGGCCGACCATTTTTAGAGATACACACGAGTTTGCTAAGTGTTGTAAGCAATGCCAGGTAGTCAGTTCTATGACCCGGAGAGATATGATGCCTCTCCAATCCATTCTGGTCGTAGAAGTGTTCGACATCTAGGGCATCGACTTTATGGGCCCCTTCCCGAACTCGCATGGCTTTGAGTACATACTCCTCGCAGTAGACTGTCTCAAAGTGGGTAGAAGCTATCTCGACAATACGAGCTGATCATAAGACTGTTATATCCTTCGTCCAAGAATTTATTTTTGTGAGATTTGGAGTTCCCCATGCCCTGATAAGCGATGGGGGAAGCCACTTCATCCATGCCCATTTCAGGTCAGTATTGAAGAAATATGGGATGCAGCATCGCATTGCTACCTCGTACCACTCACAGACCAATGGGTAGGCTAAAGTATCAAACCATCAAATCAAGCTTATCCTTCAAAAGATGGTTAGACCTGATAGGAAGGATTGGTCTGATCGGTTGATTGATGCACTATGGGCATATTGGACTGCATACAAGGCCCCACTCTGAATGTCACCATACCACATGGTGTATGGAAAGGCCTGTCACCTTCCTGTGGAGCTGGACTAACGTGCCTTTTGAGTGGTGCAGAAGTGTAATTTTAACCTCAAGGTCGGAGGTTATGAAAGAATGCTCCATCTCAATGAGTTAGAGGAGATTATGCAAGAAGCATATGAGAATGCAAAAATATACAAGGATAAGACAAAAGCTTTCCATGATCAACACATCCAGAGGAAGGAGTTCACACCTAACCAATAGGTTTGGTTGTTTGACTCCCAACTCACATTCTTTGCAGGAAAGCTCAAGTCCAAGTGGACTGGGCCGTTTCTAGTGGTCCACCCGTATCCTAACGAGGCGGTCCAAATTAGAGACCCGAAATATGGGCACATTTTTACGATTAATGGCCAGTGCCTTAAACCATTCTTTTCCTAGGAATCTCCTCTTGCTGACAGAATGATACATCTTCTTGAGGACGTGTGACTGATGAGTTGCCCATCTAGAGGCGTTAAACTCAGCACATATACATATATACATACCATATATACATAGCATATTTCATTTTCACATAATGTTTTGCATATTATTTTGCATATTGTGTATGGCATTGCAGTGATGGCATGAGCTGAATGACAACTTAGTAGCAGTTTTAGGTGATTTCTATCCACATACACCCTGCCTTATTTCTTTTATTCATGAATGAGGACATGCAAACACTTAGGCATGGGGGGGCTAGTCCATAAAAACTAAAAATTTTCTACCAAAAATTGGGGGATTAGATCGTTTTATCAAGAGGTGTTATTAAAGAATTATTCTTTGGTAGATTCCTAGACTTAGAATCCAGTATAACTTCATACTTGCATGTAGAATTTGCAATGGATCCACTGTGAAAACTGATACACATCTCTAGTTTGTCGAGAAGAAGCATTGCTTCTTCTCCTGAACCCTTGGACAGCAATCAGGGAGTCAGGTGAACCATCTTCTAGTAGATCCACCAAAACTTACGTAGGATGAGAGTAGAGAGTCTACTGGTGCTCTAAGGCTAGTGTAAGGAATCTGTAATCTTTAATAATTGAATAATGATACTCGGAGATGGGCATAGTTTTTGCTCTCAGTTCTTGCATACTAAATCTGTGAGAAATTACATACGAGAGCCACCAAATAAAGCAAAGACACAGAGAGTGAGTTCTAATAAAACTAGGACTGAGGTGGATGGTCTGACCGCCCTCTATGGAATCCTCAGCTGAAGGAGGGTATTGATGTCAAGGTTAGAAATACGTCGTCCTATCCATTCCCAACCCGATGTCGAGAGTAGGCACTTCCACCAAATAAGCCACCTGAGATCCTCTTGGTCATCCCCAAAAATCCCAAATGATGCCTCATGAATAAAAGTATGTATGTCATGTTGAATTGTTGCATTATGTTATGTTGGTAATGGCATTGTGCCAGTAGATATATATATTGAAAAAAAAAAGAGAAGAAGAAAAAGCATACCAAGGAGATATTTGCTTTTGAAAAAAAAAAAGTGTTATGTTAAGAAGTTTGAGTTATGTAAGTTCAAATGTTTTGAGGCAAAAACACCTACCATCCCCAACAAACCACCAAATACAGCCTTAACCTATTTTTCTGTATTTCTGACCACCTAAATACAGGCTGAGGAGTCTGATTAGTCGTAGGGTTATTAGAACCTAATTAAAGTGTAATGCCATGTAAGACCACCAAATACAGCTGCAAATCGGGGACAATGTGAGCTCAGGAAGAAAAAGAAGAAGAAAAAGAGACAGAGAAAGAGAGAAAAGAAAACATACAAAAGATTAAAGAGAGCACAATTTTCCAGCCCTTCTCTAAGTTAAGTTATTCAATAATTTAATAATCTAGATTCTGAAATACTAGTCTCCATGTAGCACCAAAAGAGAGTGAGCCACCAAATACAAATCCAGTTAACTTAGACATCTGCTACCTAAGCTAAAAGCAAGGGCTAAAATCAGAGAATAGTTTATATCCCCGAGAGAAGAGGTTTGCCTATCCCAATAGAATTTTACTAAGGGTCAAGTACAAACATTAAATGTGTATCGACTCTTCACCTGGATCCGTTGCAGAAGCTACAACATTATATATTCATGGTTATCTAGATTTTGAATTTTTGGATGAAACAAAAAGAAATAAACCTTTAGTAAACTCTTGATACAATGCATTTAGTCTTGCATTTACTAGGGACTATCAAGATTTAGGCATGGGGGTATGATTATGCAGCAATCATAAAACCTAATTCACCTAAATTACGGTAGAACCTAGCTTAACATGGGCATTCTGCATGCATACACATCTACTTCACATCTTAGATGAGTTATATGTTTTATACATAATAATGTGCTATTTGAGAGGTATTATTAATTGTAGGTAATCCAGGGCTGTGGACGAGTGATGCAACCTTATGGATCTATTTGGAATAACGATGGGAGTCCAACGCATCCAAGAGTGCATCAATCAGACTCCCATAGCACCCTAGGGAGTCTGCAGAAGAAGTAAGAGCCAAGGGGAAATTGAAGAATAGTCAAACCTTAGATGACAAATCCAATCGCGTGCATGGATCTCAATCGACGTTCGTAGTCCAACGGTGCAAAAATCAACTTAATCGGAGGCCTACATCATCAGATACAAGAAGAAGATGGACGGCCACGATGGCACCATGTGGCACCATCACAGCCACCCCTCACTGCGCTCCAATCTAGAAAGAAGAACCACGGACCATTGGATCGTCATGCAACGGTCGCGATGAAGCCACGTCGCCACCTCCAGCCGCCTCATCACGCACAGGAGGAATTTCGACTGTTGGATTCCCATCCAACGGCCGAAAGTAGCCTCACGAAAAATAGAAGGCGTAACCATCCACGTGCGTAGTGCATCAGAGATGACGCCTAACAAACACCGCGCGACGCGAGATTGAAGCATGCCCGATGTGGAATTAGAAGCAGTGAGCACAGAGGGAATTCAACCGAGAATGGGCTAAAATCAGAGAATAGTTTATATCCCCGAGAGAAGAGGTTTGCTTATCCCAATAGAATTTTACTAAGGGTCAAGTACAAACATTAAATGTGTATCGACTCTTCACCTGGATCTGTTGCAGAAGCTACAACATTATATATTCAAGGTTATCTAGATTTTGAATTTTTGGATGAAACAAAAAGAAATAAACCTTTAGTAAACTCTTGATACAATGCATTTAGTCTTGCATTTGCTAGGGACTATCAAGATTTAGGCATGGGGGTATGATTATGCAGCAATCATAAACCCTAATTCACCTAAATTAAGGTAGAACCTAGCTTAACATGGGCATTCTTCATGCATACACATCGTACTTCGCAACTTAGATGAGTTATATGTTTTATACATAATAATGTGCTATTTGAGAGGTATTATTAATTGCAGGTAATCCAGGGCTGTGGACGAGTGATCCAACCTTATGGATCTATTTGGAATAACGATGGGAGTCCAACACATCCAAGAGCGCATCAATCAGACTCCCATAGCACCCTAGGGAGTCTGCAGAAGAAGCAAGAGCCAAGGGGAAATTGAAGAATAGTCGAACCTTAGATGACAAATCCAACCGCGCGGATGGATCTCAATCGACGTTCGTAGTTTAACGGTGCAAAAATCAACTTAATCGGAGGCCTACGTCATCAGATACAAGAAGAAGAAGATGGACGTTCATGATGGTGCCATGTGGCACCATCGCAGCCACCCCTCACCACGCTCTAATCTGGAAAGAAGAATCGCGGACCATTGGATCGTCATTCAACAGTTGCAATGAAGCCACGTTGCCATCTCCAGCCGCCTCATCATGCACAAGAGGAATTTTGACCGTTGGATTCCCATCCAATGGCCAAAAGCAGCCTCACAGGAAATAGAAGGTGCAACCATCCGCACGCGTAGCCAGCGGAGATGATGCCTAACAAACATCGGGTGGTGCAGGATCGAAGCACACCCGATATGGAATTAGGAGAAGTGGCGAGCATAGAGGGAATTCAACCGTCAGATCTCCATCTAGCAGCTCGGCAGTGAACACGTAGCGGGTGGGGGAGTGTTGGATGCAGACATGCATGATGACTCGTGTGGAAACGTGAGAGAGCACACTTTAGGATTTTCAAGAGGCGATGGAGCACGCGTTTAAGCCGTCCGATCTTACAATCGGACAGCTAAGGTTTGGGCGCTCAAAAGAGGTGAGCATCGAAGGAGAGAAAGCAAAGGGCAAGCACAGGTGAGCAGCGAAGGAGAGAAAGAGAAGGACGAGCGCGAGCGAGCAAGAGCTGCGCGATCTTCATCGAAGGGAGTACAAGCTACCATGTGACAGCACCAGATTCAACCAGGGATAAAAGAAGGATTTGGAAGGCTTAATCAGGGTCGTTGATCTCCCAATCAACGGATCTGATTAATCCAAGGCAATTGCATGGATTTAAGAGGCCAAATGCCTTCTTTGCCCTCCACCAAAGCTATAAAAAGAGGCCACAGGGCCCCCCTTTGAAAGCACTTCTCATATTCTCTTCCTCCTTCTTTAACCTTTCTCTCTTCTTCTTCTTCCAGTCTTCTCTGCATATGTCTCTACACCTCCGTCTGAAGCATCCGTTGGGCCACCGATTGGTAGGATTTTTCGCTTTTCAGAGATGATTTTTATCAAAAAAATACTGCGTCATAGTATATAATGTGGTGGAAAACCTTCGATCAAAGTTACTAAAATACTGAAATAATACCACACTTTAGGTCGTATCACAGGGAGACATAGAACTAATAAGATCACCAATATCAATTCCACATAAAATCATGTTCAAGAAAATAAATTTCCATTGATATCAACTCATCATGGGAGGAAAGAAAACAAAATGCATTAGCTAGTAAACCAATCCTCCAATATTGTCATAATAAACCAAGAGGAGAAGGGCCTCCCACAAATTTACCATAATAGAATAATTAATACCAAAATCCCATTCTTTAACAAGGGCAATCAATGTAAATTTCAATTCAACCTTTACTGTAGAGAAATAGGGGACTTTGTTCCCCTCGTCGACGCGTGGTGGAGGAAGCACAGTTGATGGTGCGAAGCTCGAAGGAGGTCGCCGAGGGTGAGGGGCACCCGTTAGCGGTGATGGTTCGGCCAACGATGGCCGGAGATGGCTGGTTGGTGGAGAAGAACCCACTGGCAGTGGTGGCTTCCCACGACATGCGTGGACTACGAGAGAGTCGGCTAGCGATGGAAGCGAACTCGAGGTGTCGAAGCGAGGTGAACTGCATCAATGGTGTGGTATGCGATGGCCAGACGAGGTGACTACACATCAAGATGAGCAGCCGGCGGTGGGTTCCTCTTGGAGAAAAAGAACAATGCGTAGTGTGGGGGAGGACAGCCAACTGCTATGGATATGGCGTACTTTCATGGGTGGTGCGACCAGTGGTCGCTGCTATGCGTAGAGGACGTGCGAGTGCAGGTGAAGGTGCTACAGTGTCGGTGGGCGCGATGGAGTGCTGGTGACCAATAGCATCGACGCGCGATTGGATGTGCAATCGAACGCGCAATCAGACGTGCTGGGGGCGCGCAACGCAGCGGGCGGGGACGCGATTTAAGCCGTCCGATCTCGCGATCGGACGGCTGAAAATCAATGGACGTGCGCAGGCGTTGCGCGTGTGAGCTGCCGAGCGGGTGCGCACGAGCCGCCCACGTCGCCCATGAAGGGAGCTTTAGTGATGGATTTATTCGTCACTAAAGACCAATTATTTATTGTTTTGAAGTTGTAATGTCCATTTTGCCCCCACTCCTTGCAACTATAAAAGGAGACCCCCTCCATACGAAATTCTCATCCCTTCTTTTTCCTCTCTACCCCTCCAAAGCTCAAGAGAAGCTTGTCCCACACTCGGGATGCTTCTCGCGAGATAAAGTCCAATTTTCATTCCCCTTCGGAAGTGGATCCCGTGACGACGACGGCGTGCTGCTCTGTTCCCGTTCTTCTGCTTCGTCCTCCTTCGTCCTTCTTCGATCTCCTTCGTCCAGGCGTCGTCCCATCCGGCTCGTCCTCCAAGCAATCGTCGAGGAGGATAACTTCTCTCTCCCATTCTTATTTACAGCTTTTCTAGTGTAGAATTTTCCTGCTTTATAGTGTAATTGATTTTCCGCTTTCTAGTGTAATTTTTATTTAGTTTGATTATATAAACAATTGAAATATTGAATGCATGTTCTCTTTCTCTCTCTCTCTCTCTTTCTCTCTCTCTCTCTTTTAGTTTGATAGCTCCATTGCAATTATATCGCCTTACTTAACAAAAAAACCTAAAAAAATATAATTGCAAATATAGATCAACGTAGCCTCCCTGTGTTCGACCCGAAATTCTTTTCGGTATAAATTTTATTGGTTGAACATGAATTCTTTGCTTTCGAACTACAACGACAGGTTTTCCGAAACCAAACACGTAAGCGTAGTGATTCGCAAAACCGTTAAAACTACTCTAAATGCAAGATGATGCATGTTATGCAATATTTATATCATGAAATGCAATCCTATGCTTAAGAACATGCATAAATAGACATTTTAAGTAGTGTAAATGTGTTTACATCATACCCCCATGCCTATCTTTTGCTAGTCCCTAGCAAAAACTATATGCTATTTATAAAAGAATTAGGTTAGATTACTTGGACTTGAGTTATTTTTCAATCATTAAAAAATTGTCTACTTAGGAACTGAACTTTCAAAGACACAAAAGTGCCCGGGTATCAGCCAAAATGCAGATCGCTTCAAGCCCTCGCCTTATTAAAAGAAAAATTTCTTTTTCTCTTTTCTAATTTTTTTGATTTTCAAATTTTCGGGTTTAAGAGTGGCTTTTTATGGCCATTCAACTCACCCAAAATTTGATGAGAACCCTAACCTTTAAGCATCTTATTGTGATTGTGATAGACTCGTTGACCGGCAATTAGAATGGACTTCGGATTTCTACGCCTCTAGGTGACCTAACCAGAATTCTACCTAAAAGTGTATCTTTACAACCGGTAGCTTTCTCCCTACTTTTTTTTTTTTTACGAGGTCAACACAAGGGCGAATCCAGTGTATATCTCCCTGGTTTATTCTACTTCTCCGCTTCTTCCTAAGTGTTTTGGGAATTTTGAGTGCATTTTCTGAGCTAGGTTCTGGACAACCAGTCGATGAGCTGTTACCACCGACAACTTGCCAGCCATACTCGTGCGGCAAAGTGTGGCTTATTTCTTTTTGTTCTTTTCTCCTTTTTTCTTTTTTTTTTAAGTAGGTGGCTTCCCTAGTCTAAGATTTACCTAAAGGCAGCAAACTAAGAAAGGTCCAGTGACTGGGCTCTGGACAACCTACCTATGGGCTGTTACCCACGATAACTTGCCAGCCATATCACCCTAGAAGGTTCATTAGCTACCCAATTTCCGTTAGAATCGCCGAACAACGAGCCAGTGCAAAGAAAGTGTGTAGATGCTTAAAACTCAAAATTCCCTCAAATCAGAGGGCGGGTTGATAAGTCGTGTACTTATCACCCAAACTTATTTACTCCAATTACGAAAGAATTAAGATGGCGAGGACTCAAAAACAAATCCACATTTTAGTGGATACACAGGCTAATTAAGTCCAAAGACCTGAGGGGTCTTTGTGTTCAGATCCTAATGTAAAATTTCTTAGGATTGAAAAGTCTTAATGTCCAACTAATCCTTCCTTTTTTTTTAAAACAATTTTTTTAAATAAGAAGAGAGACAATTTACATGGATTTCACAAGGATGACCAAATAATTCAAGAATGAATCCACCCCCCCATGCTTAGTTGATGCAATGTCCTCATTGAAAAAGAGACATGAAAGAAAGGGTAGAATATGAAAGATGTCACCTGGATATGAAGCTCGTATCAGCGTTGTGTCATATGTACAATTGCTGAGTTTAATGCCGTCAGCTAGGCGAAGTCCAGCCAAAGAAGTCACAGAATTCTAGAGCAACAGAGTCTGAGATGGGTTCTGGAAGATTACGGTCAACAACAAGCTTTAAACGTTGACCGTTGACTTTAAAGGTGTTACCCGTCTTTGGGTCAGAAATCTGAACGGCACCATTAGGAAAAATCTGATCAATTATGAATGGGCCATTCCATTTAGATCTAAGTTTACCAGGAAAGAGCTTAAGTTTAGAATCAAATAACCAGACCTTCTGGTTTGGCTCAAAGCTCTTGCGGGAAATCAATTGATCATGTAGAGCTTTGGTCCGAGCCTTGTAGATCTTGGCATTCTCATAAGCATCATTTCTAAGCTCCTCCAACTCAGATAGTTGGAGTTTCCTGGTCTTTCCAGCTAGATTCAGATCTAAATTACATTGTTTGATTGCCCAGAATGCCCTGTGTTCAATCTCTACGGGTAGATGGCACACCTTTTCATACACCAAACGGAATGGAGACATGCCGATGGGCATTTTATACGCCGTACAGTAGGCCCAAAGAGCCTCCTCAAGCTTTTGAGTCCAATCCTTACGATCAGGCCTAACTGTTTTTTGCAGAATGTTCTTGATCTCTCGATTGGAGATCTCGGCTTGTCTATTCGTTTGGGGATGGTAAGGTGTGGAAATTCGATGATTAACCCCGTATTTGGCCAATAAATTCCAGAATTGGGCATTAGTAAAATGAGTGCCACCATCACTGATGATAGCCCTCGGAATCCCGAACCTACTGAAGATATTTTCTTGACAAAATTGATGACCACCTTGTGGTCATTGGTTTGGGTGGGAATTGCCTCAATCCATTTAGACACATAATCAATAGCAACAAGAATGTACTGATGTCCAAATGAAGGGATAAAGGGTCCCATGAAATCGATGCCCCAAACATCAAAAATTTCTCCAGGAAGAATAGGGTTTAGGGGCATCATGTCTCTCTTAGTTATGTTCCCGAGTGACTGACATCGAGAACATGACCTTGAGAAGTCCTGGGCATCCTTGAATAAAGACGGCCAATAGAAGCCAGATTGCAAGATTTTTGCAGCCGTCTTTCTCCCGGAGAAATGTCCACCACAACCAGATGCATGGCAGAACTCGAGTATACTGTTGAATTCATTCTCCGGTATGCATCGACGAATAATCTGATCAGAGTCGATGCGATAGAGTTCAGGGTCCTCCCAAAAGTAGTATTTGGCCTCAGATTTAAGTCTATCTCGTTGTTGCTTGGTCCAATCCTGGGGGATTTGACCAACGGCCAAATAGTTAACAATATCAGCAAACCATGGGGTGTGGACACCTAAAACTGTAAGAATGGTTTCGTCCGGAAAAGTGTCAGCAATCGGAATGTCCGAACAAGAAGAATCACCTAGGAGTCTCGACAAATGATCCGCTACCACATTTTGTACCCCAGCTTTATCCTTGATTTCAAGATCAAATTCTTGAAGAAGAAGAATCCAACGAATAAGCCGGGGTTTAGCATCCTTTTTAGCCAAGAGATGTCTCAAGGCCGAGTGGTCGGTATAAACAATAACATGAGACCCCAAGAGATAAGCCCTGAATTTTTCCAAAGCAAATATTACAGCTAGTAATTCCTTCTCAGTAACAGTGTAATTCCTCTGGGCTTCATCCAGAGTTTTACTAGCGTAGTAAATGACAGAGGGCTTTCGATCAATTTTCTGACCCAGGACAGCCCCGACCGCGTAATCAGAAGCGTCGGTCATGATCTCAAAAGGGGTTGTTCAAATTGGTGGTTGCAAAATTGGAGCACAGGTGACTGCCGTTTTCAGAAAATCAAATGCCTTTCGGCATGATTCATAAAAAGCAAACGGCGTTTCTTTGGCAAGAAGATTGCTCAAAGGACGAGCAACCTTCGAGAAATCCTTGATGAATCTTCGATAAAATCCCACATGGCCAAGAAATGATCTGATTTGTTTAACAGATGTGGGAGGAGGAAGTTTAGCGATAGCATCAACCTTAGCTTTATCTACTTCAATTCCCCGTTCAGAGATTACATGACCCAAAACGATACCTTCTTGGGTCATGAAATGATTCTTTTCCCAGCTAAGGACCAATCATGTCTTGATACATCGCTTAAGAATCATTTCCAAATTATCCAAACAAGAGTCAAATGATTCTCCGAAAATAGAGAAATCATCCATGAAGACTTCCATAAACTCTCCCACCATGTCGGAAAATATGGCTAGCATACACCTTTGAAAAGTCGCAGGTGCATTGCATAACCCAAAAGGCATCCTACGAAAAGCAAAGGTTCTGTAGGGACAGGTGAAAGTAGTTTTTTCCTAATCCTCGGGATGGATAGGAACTTGATTATATCCCGAGTAGCCATCAAGAAAATAGAAGTACTTCTGCCCAGCTAATTTTTCCAATATTTGATCAATGAAGGGCAGGGGAAAATGATCCTTTTTAGTGGCTGTGTTCAGCTTCCTGTAATCAATACAAACTCTCCAAGAGGAAGTTGAACGAGTTGTGACAGATTCACCTCTCATTAGTCACAACAGTAATCCCGGCTTTCTTTGGAACAATCTGAACGGGACTTACCCAGGGACTGTCAGAGATTGGATAAATAATTCCTGCATCGAGCCACTTGATGATTTCCTTTTTGACCACTTCTCGCATATTTGGATTCAATCTCCTCTGCAACTGGCGAGAAGGACGGGATCCATCTTCCAAAAATATTCTATGATTACAGTAAGATGGCTCGATCCCCCTGAGGTCATGAATGGTCCAACCAATTGCCTCCTTATGTTCCTTTAGGACCTTAATCAATTTAATCTCTTGCTCCTTTGTCAATTTAGCACTAATAATCACAGGGAGCGTATTCTGCGGTCCTAAGAATTGATATTTTAAATTCTCAGGCAATGGTTTCAATTCAAGCTGGGGTGGAGTAATGATTGATATTAGGGTAGATGCTGAAGATTCAACAAGAGGAAGAGGTTTTGAGTGAACAAAATCAGTAACCTCTTCCGAAGATGTCAGGTCAGAGGGTTGCGGGTCAAATTCATCAACCAAAGAGGAACTTTCAATTGAAGAAACTGTCAAACAAGTTTCAATATTAACATAATCTTCATCAAGTTCCTCAATAAATCCACAATCCTCAAATTTGTTGATCGCCTTAAAAATATTAAATTTCATTCGTTGGTCCCCAAAAGTGATTTCCATGCTACCGCTTTCACAATTAATGTTGGCCTTTGCAGTAGCCAGGAACGGACGCCCCAGAATGATGGGTGTGTTCCTCAGATTATCTGGTACATCCATGTCAAGGACAAGGAAATCTACAGGGAAATAGAAATCCTTGACCTTAACTATAACATCTTCAATAATGCCTCGTGGGTTTGTGACCGAACGGTCCGCTAACTGTAGTGTTACTGAAGTTGGCTGAAGTTCACCTAACCCAAACTTCTCGTAGAGAGAAGTAGGAATTAGGTTGATGGATGCACCGAGATCCAAAAGTGCTCTATCAAATGTGTAATCTCCGATAATGCAAGAAATCAAAGGAGCACCAGGATCTCTCTTTTTCTAAGGGTGGTAGTGCAGGATAACAGAGCTAGCCTGCTCGGAGAGTACCACCTTCCTCGGAACAGATTCTCTCGACTTACGCTTTTGTGTACATAATTCCTTTAAAAATTTTGCGTAAGCCGGTATGTGCTTGATAGCATCAAGGAGCGGAACATTGATCTCAACATTCTCAAATAAATTCAGAAGCTCCTCATTGCTATCAACAGACTTCTTCTTCTTTGCTTTGGCTAAGGCTTCAGGAAAAGGAACATGAGTTAGATTTTTGGAATCAGGTTCCTGAGCCTTGATTTCTCCTCTAGAATTCTCCTCTCTCTCCTCAGATTCTTCAGGATTCAAAAGATCAGAATAGTGTGGTTGTGGATCCTGAGTCTTCTTACCACTCCTCAAAGTGACAGAATTTGCAGAAGCATAAGAATTTGGGTCTTGGGGAGGGTTAGGAAAGATTGGAGGGGCTTGATTGACCATGAATTGTTGATTAGCAGAAGAAGAAGACGAGGAACCCTGCTCAACCACCTGAGCATGTGCATGCGAGTCCCTCTGATTTCCGTACCCTTGGGCTTGATTGCCTGGATTTATAATGTTTCGCAGGTTGGGTACGGGTTGGGATGGTAGAGATCCGGGTTGACGAGAGTTAGCAATGAGCCCGGATTACAAGTTGTCCAGCAAGTTTTTCATTTGTTGCATAAGCTGGAGCATAGATCCTTGCATCTCTACCATTTGACGGTTCAAATCAGCCTGCCCTGCGGGTTGACGGGCATTCCAAGCTGGCTGATTGACCTGATTCGGAGGCAACTGAGTATATACTTGACCCTGACCCATTGGACGTTGCGGAGCATAGTTGCTGGTTCAGAATTGGGTCTGTTGCCCCAGATTTTTCCAAGAGAAGTTAGGGTGGTTTCTCCAACCTGGATTATAGGCATTCGAGTAGGGGTTGGATCTAACATTCTCTTGTACAGCACAGACATCCTCATAGGGTGAGGATGGAGAGAAAGAAAGGGAAGGATCAGAAAAACAAGGATCAAAGGCCCCAGTTGGGAACCCATGGGGTTCCGAGAAATGCTGACTCATAGATTGAGTCGCATCGAGTTGATTCACGAACTCCCATCCAGAAGGAGCTCGTGAGGAATGGAATCCCGAATTTTGGGATTGAGTGGATTGAGAGTTGTTCATAGAATTGCCAGCCATCTACTCTTCCATTCTTTTAGCAACCAAGTCCACCTTATCAAGTTTATTACAAATCAATTCCATGTCAAATGAATGAGAGTCATGAACTTCATTGACATTTGATCTAGGTTGCTGGGACCGGTTAAAAGTATCCATGGAGGCATGATTAATTGAATTCTCACTCATTTCCTCAAATAAATCATGTGCACTATCTGCATCTTTATTGAGGAAATTGCCTCCGCAAGAAGCATCCACATGGTTTCTGAGTTGCTCATTCAACCCATGATAGAAGATCTACACGAGTTGCCATTTCGGCACCTCGTGGTGTGGACACCTCCGCAATAAGTCCTGGAATCACTCCCAGGCCACATGAAACTGCTCCCCCGGCCGCTGGGTAAAGGTAGTGATTGCCCGTCTCAAAGCATTGGTACGACCGACTGGGAAGAATTTCTTCAGAAAGGCCGATTTCAACTCATTCCAAGTTGTAATTGGTCTTCCTATTGTCCTATACCAATGCGCGGCTTTATCCCTAAGAGAGTGGTGGAAGAACCTCATGATCATTTGCTCCTCGTTAACTTTTCGAGCCTTGGTGGTCTGGACCAAAGTGGTCAAATCTTCCAAGTGCTGAAACGGATCTTCGGAGCCAAGCCCATGATAATGTTTAATCAGGCTTAACACCTGGGGCTTGATTTCTACGTCACCGGCTGGAATCTAGACGTCGGGACGTTCCCCGTAATTTGAAGGATCATAAAAATCCTTCAAGGGCTGAGCGCCCTGCATTCTCTAGAACCATTCTTGCATTCTCTGCATTTGTTCCAGCTGCCTTCTAAATTCTTCCTGTGGATTTTCAAGCAGAGGAGGCTGTTGTTCGGCCATGGGATCAAATTGACCAAAATCTAACTTGCGCCTCCTAGAATGTTCTAATGGTCCTTCCAATCAGGGATTCAATGACCGTCTTCCCAGCATAAACTAGGAGAAGGTCGGAAGGACTGGGGATAGGGACCCTGCAGCACACAAAACAAGGCTGTCCTTAAGTCGGGTAGCCTAAGGATCTACTGACTCCCAAAACCAGCCTTAAGACTGTAAGTGATTTACTCTACTTGCGTCTGTTTAATCCAACCAGTTAGAAGGAGGGACTGGGGAGAAGGTTCTTCTTTTGGCTTTCGCCTCCGGTTCCTAGTGTACCCCCCAGCCGCGATCGTTTGACTCTGCTCCCCTAGCTAGACATCAGATTAATCAGTACAAGTAGGTTAATCAAAAATAATCTCAGACTAGGCCCTGAAGAGCGAATCAAACCTTAAGGCCAACGTCTACTCAATTTTATTAAGGCCTGGGATTGTGGTGCTTATGGAATGTGATGGGCCCTTACAATGGGTTGTGCCCTTAATGATTGATTGAGATTTGTGTAAGTGCGTGCACAACCAGGGTTTTCAAGCAAGATTATTGATAATGTGTGAATTTTAGTGTTCAAATCTTGCTTAAGTAGCTTTTAGGGTTTTAAATTAGGTGAATTGCAATCAAGTTTCTAGGCAAACCAAGTTGTAAAACATAGGTGAAGATTGTTTTCCTTTAAAATCAGAAATAAAGTGCAGTGCCTGGAATATACCTAGATTGAAAACCCTAAGGAGGAGCTACTTGATGAGTTAGTTTTAAAATAAAGTGGTGCGGCCCAAACAACTCAAACAACTGGCCACAAATGCACCACTAAGTTAGGCACTCAAAGATGATTAACCTAGAATGATTTCTACTCTGTTATGTGTTGCTTTGTGTGTACCGGTTCCACAGATCAGAACCCGATTGAGTAGAAAACAAATCAAGTTGATCAAGTGCCTTGAATGTGGGTGTGTGTTGTGTGTTTGTTGAAAATTACCCCACAAGATTATCTTTTTGTTATTTTCTTTTTTTAAATGAAGGTGGAATGAATGTGAGTGAAAATCCAAACAACCAAACTATTCCTAGGATTTATACAAACACCTAGGTTAATTGGGATTTGGATTTAATGTGGCGAATGAAATCTATGGAGGGGGAAAAATGGGGGAGCACTTACAGTTGTCTTCAACTGCACTTTACTCCAGTCTACCGCTTGTTGATTCCTTGATGGAGGTCTCTGCAAAACAATAGACACAAGAGAAAGCTAGTTAGAAAACAAATAAAGTGCAAGAAATGCGAAGAAAAGATCAGAAATTGTTGCCTCCCCGGCAACGACGCCAAAATGTTGAACGGTTTTGCGAAGCACTACGCTTACGTGTTTGGTTTCAGAAAACCTGTCGTTGTAGTTCAAAAGCAAAGAATTCGTGTTCAACAAATAAAATTTATACCGAAAAGAATTCCGGGTTGAACACAAGGAGGCTACGTTGATCTATATTCGCAATTATATTTTTTTAGGATTTTTTGTTAAGCAAGGTGATATAATTACAATGGAGCTATCAAACTAAAAGAGAGAGAGAGAGAGAGAGAAAGAGAACATGCATTCAATATTTCAATTGTTTATATAATCAAACTAAATAAAAATTACACTAGAAAGCGGAAAATCAATTACACTATAAAGCAGGAAAATTCTACACTAGAAAAGCTGTAAATAAGAATGGGAGAGAGAAGTTATCCTCCTCGACGATTGCTTGGAGGACGAGCCGGACGGGACGACCCCTGGACGAAGGAGACCGAAGAAGGACGAAGGAGGACGAAACAGAAGAACGGGAACGGAGCAGCACGTCGTCGTCGTCGCGGGATCCACTTCCGAAGGGGAATGAAAATTGGACTTTATCTCGCGAGAAGCATCCCGGGTGTGGGACAAGCTTCTCTTGAGCTTTGGAGGGGTAGAGCGGATAAAGAAGGGATGAGAATTTCGTATGGAGGGGGTCTCCTTTTATAGTTGCAAGGAGTGGGGGCAAAATGGACATTACAACTTCAAAACAATAAATAAGGGGTCTTTAGTGACGGATAAATCCATCACTAAGGTGCCCTTCATGGGCGAAGTGGGCTGCTCGTGCGCGCCCACTCGGCTACTCGGACGCGCAACGCCCGTGCACGTCCATTGATTTTCAGCCGTCCGATCGCGAGATCGGACGGCTTAAATCGCGTCCGCGCCCGCTGCGTTGCGTGCCCCCCGCGCGTCTGATTGCGCATTCGATTGCGCGTCCAATCGCGTGTCGATGCTATCGGGCACGCGCAGCCGTCCGATCTTCATCTGACGCTCCACACGGCTCAATTGATCGCGCCCTCCAGTTCCTCGCCGCGGATCGAACCCACGCCCCGCGCTCGCGATAGCGCGCTCGACCGCTGCGCTATGGGGTGCGGATGGTCGAGCGCACGTTTTAAAATGCGAGCGCCCACAGCCGTTGGATTAAGATCCAACGGCGAAGAGCGATCGGGCGCAGAGCCTTCACAAGATGAAGCGGTCGTTTGGGCGGCTGAGATGGCGCCACGTGGCGCTATCTTGGCCGTCCATCTTCTGGAAGTTGTAGATGGTGCCACGGATGTCGGATTGACTCGATTTTTGTGTCGTTAGGATGCGATCGTCGATCCAAATTCATCCGTGCGATCAGATTTATCATCTGAAGTGTGGATTTACACCATCCTGGCCCTTGATCTTCTAGGGTTCCCGGGTCACTATATGATGCTACGGATGCCTGATTAGAGTGATCTTGGAGTCGTTGAACTCCAATCGTCGCCCTGATCACATCCATACAGTTGGATCTTTGATTCGAGGACTCAATAAAATGTTTGCCCTGTCCAAGAACATAAAAGAAGATAATTAACCTCCATTTTATTCAAACTACTCTAAATGCAAGATGATGCATGTTATGCAATATTTATATCATGAAATGCAATCCTATGCTTAAGACATGCATAAATAGACATTTTAAGTAGTGTAAATGTGTTTACATCAGTCCCCGCCAGGGGGAGAGGATTTTTTTTCTCTTTATAAAAATCCCCCCGTCTGTTCCGCCTACCGTCGGCTTTGCCAACCACTTGCGAACATCTCGAGTGGTTGAAACTAATGGATAAGCAATGGTCTTTCTATACCAGACATCTAACTTCATCAGATGTCTTAAAATATGAAGAAATAGGAACTTGTGATGACAATTTCCTAGACATCCATACTGATCTCCAGATGTCTTATAGACATAGAATTGCACGTCTGGTCTCTTCACCTAGCCTGCATTCATTAGATAAATTATATTATCATATAATATGTTATTAAATGTAAAATTGATGCATAAAATGCAGATTAAGATGAATTGCCATATAATTCCTAATTAATTAACAAATAAGAATAACTAATTAGAAAGTACTTAGGCCAAATAATGGTTCACGAAAGTGGACTTATCAAATGCCCCCATGCCTAAGTTTTGCTAGTCCCTAGCAAAAAGTGAAAAAAACAATGGAAGTACCCAGAAGGTTTCTTCTTTTCTTATTTCAAAAACTTAGAGATCCAGGCAAATGTGAAGTGATTGTAGTCTAGGTAATGAATCCAAATGAAAAGCCAACTTACATTTGAAGTTCGTACTTAACCCTTAGTAAGTATTTCTATCGAGATAGGAAACTACTTCCCTTGAGGATAAAGCAGAAAATAATCTGTTATTTGACCCCAACTTTTTGGCTTAGGTAGGAGAAACTGAGTTGAATGGATTCATATTTGGTGGCACACACTCTTCTGGTACTACAAGTAATCTAGTACTACAGACTCTAGATCTCTAGACTACCAAACAAGTCAACTCAGAGAGAGGCTAAACAACTGTGCTCTCTTGATATTCCTTTGTGCTCACTCTTTTCCTTCTTTCTGAGATCACAAATCTCACCAGATTTTGTAAATGTACTCACTGTTCAGTGGCCTCACATGGCATTCACACTTCAATTAAAGTCCTAATAACCCTACAACTAAGTTAGAGGACCTCAGCCAGTATTCGGGTGGTCAGAAATACTGAAAAGTAGGTAAGGGTCATATTTGGTGGATCGCAATGGGTGTTTTTATTATTGCTTCAAAAACATCGACATATAATGAAAAAATGATACGAAGATAAAACTATAAACTTGAACTATTTTCTTTTTTCTTTTTCTCCTTTGTTTTATATAAATATTTCTCTCTTTCTTTCTTTTTTTTCCTTTTCTTTTTTTCTTTTTTTTTCTTTTTTTTAATAAATCAACATAACACGATGCAGACTTTTATTTATGAGGCATTATTAGGAATGATGGTGGTCAAGAAGATATTGTGTGACTTATTTGGTGGAAGTGCTTACTCTCGACACCGAGAAAGAATGGATAGGACAAGCGTATTTCTGACCTTTGACACTATTACCCTCCTTCAGCTAAGGACTCTATGAAGGACGGTCGTAACCATCCACCATAGTCAGCTTTATTAAGACTCAATTTCTGTATATCTGCCTTATTTGGTGACTCTCGAGAATTCATACAATGTACACACACAGGAATAGAAAGCGAAAACTATGCCTAACTCTAAGGTGTCCTTATCTAATTGTCCAAAACTTAAGAGTCTTTGCACTAGACTCAGCTCACCAATAATCTCTCTGCTTTCTTCTCACAAATATGAGGTGGATCTAATAGAAGATAGTATGCCTTACTCCCTATTAATTGTCCAAGGGTTCAGTAGACTAAAAATGCTTATTGATTTTCTACAAAGATCCATTACCCAGTCTACGTGCAAGTGAATGTAACTTTACTAGATTCTAAACTTAAGAAACAATTTAAAAGGAAAATCTTAAATGACACCTCCTTGATAAATTTTCTGCTAGGAACTAACCAATTCAGCTCAAGAAAATAAAAGTTTTTTTTTTATAAATCACTATCCTAAATGTATGCAAATATTTATAAATGCTATAAACATCCTCAGGTTATACCCCCCCATGGCTAAGATTGACAATGTCCTCAATGGAAAAATGCAAACATAGAAGAATATCACCTGAGGAGGAGAGTGGGAGGAGCTAAGGCTCCTCAAGCCGAAGTGCATCCAAAACCTGGCCATCTGAAAGAGTAATATAAGGTTTAAGTCACTGGCCATTTACCTTAAAGCTTGCACCAGAAGTAGGGTTCGGAATTTCTACAGCTCCATGAGGGAAAGTATTGATAACAACGTACAGCCCATCCCAGCGGGACTTGAGCTTTCCTGGAAATAATTTAAGTTTGGAATTGAAAAGCTAGACCCACTGGTTGGCCTCAAAAGTCTTTCTAATGATGTGCTTATCATGGAAGACCTTTGTACGTTGCTTGTAAGCTTGATAAGTTTCATAGGCTTCATTACGAAGCTCCTCAAGCTCACTTAACTCTAACATACATGCTTTTCCTGCTTTATCCAAATTCAAGTTAACATTTTTAATGGCCCAATAAGCTTTATGTTGGATTTCAACGGGAAGATGGCACTCCTTTTCGTAGACAAGACGGAAAGGAGACATTCCCAAGGGAGTCGTATACGCGGTTCTATAGGCCCAAAGAGCATCATTTAGTTTTTTAAACCAATCCTTACGGTCGGTCCTGACAGTTTTTTCTAAAATTCGTTTAATCTCCCTATTAGACACTTCAACTTGTCCACTCGTTTGGGGATGATAAGGTGTGGCTATCATGTGGTTAACTCCCAAATTTTGGAGTAGTCTTGTGAAGTGTATGTTCTTGAAGTGAGGTCCTCCATCACTTATGATCGTCCTTGGGTACCCATACCGAGAAATGATATTAGCCTTAACAAAACCCAAGACCACAAAATAGTCATTGGTTCACGTGGGTATGGCTTCTATCCATTTCGATACATAGTCAACAGCCACAAGGATGTACTCATATCTGAAGGACACAAGAAGGAGACCCATGAAATCGATGCCCCAAATATCAAAGATCTCAATAGGGAGGATAGGTTGCTGGAGCATCTCATCCCTTTTTCCGATGGTTCTCGTCTACTGGCAATGTAGACATGCACCCACATATGTATGTGTATCTCAGAATAATGTGAGCAACCAAAAGCCAGACTGAAGAACCGTGGGCAGTCTTTTTTCCACTAAAATGTCCCCCACAGTGGAGATCATGGCAGAAACTCAAAACACTTCTTTTTTCTTCATCAGGGGCGCAACGGTAGAAAAGCTGGTCAGGGCCTATTCTAAAAAGCTCGGGTTCCTCCTAGTGATAAAATTTAGCGTCAACAAGAAACCTGTCTCGCTTTTGCTTGTCCCAAGTACTGGGGGTAATGCCCGTGACCAAATAGTTCACTATGTCAGTGAACCAAGGAGTTTTGGCCTCCACGGCCATTAGAGACTCATTAGGGAAAGTCTCTTGGATACCACCAGTAGGGTTTGATGCCTCAATAGGGATCCTAGATAGATGATCTATGACCACATTCTCAACTCCTTTCTTATATTTAATTTCTAGGTCAAACTCCTGGAGTAGCAAGATCCAACGAATTAGGCGAGGTTTGGTGTCCTTTTTAGCAAGAAGATGCTTTAAGGTAGAATGATCAGTGAACACCACAACCTTGGATCCCAAAAGATAAGATCGAAACTTTTCCAAAGCAAATACTACAGCAAGAAGTTTCTTTTCAGTGACCGTGTAGTTTTGCTGAGGATCTGTAAGGGTCTTGCCGGCATAATACAGCACATGAGGTTTGCCATCAACCCTTTGACCTAAGACTGCTCCCACTGTAAAATCAGAAGAATCACACATTAGCTCAAACGGAAGGGTCCAATCTGGTGCTTGGAGAATCGATGCCGTAATAAGGGCATTCTTTAAGACTTGGAAAGCCTCATCACATCTATCATCAAAATCGAACGAGACATCCTTCACTAACAGGTCGCAGAGTGGCTTAGAGATTTTACTGAAATCTCTAATAAAGCACCTATAAAATCCAGCATGGCCAAGGAAAGATCTAACCTGACGAACATTGGCGAGCGATGGAAGCTTAGAGATGGAATCAATTTTTGTGGTGTCCACCTCTAATCCTCTCTCGGAAACTACATGCCCTAACACAATGCCCTACTGGACCATAAAGTGGCTTTTCTCCCAGCTAAGCACCAGCTTTGTCTCTTCACAATGGGTTAAGACTTTATCAAGGTATGAAAGGCATAGGTCAAATGACGAGCCGCAAATGGAGAATTCATCCATGAAAATTTCAACAAACTCGTTGATCATATCAGAAAAGATAGCCATCATACATCGTTGGAAAGTGGCAGGAGCATTACATAACCCGAATGGCATTCGGCGGAACGTAAATGTGCCATACGGACTCATGAAGGTGGTACGCTCCTGATCGTCAAGAAAAACAGCTATCTGATTATACCCAGAGTACACATCAAGTAAATAGAAGTACTTGTTCCCTGCCAGTCATTCCAAAATCTGATCGATAAATGGTAAGGGGAAATGGTCTTTCTAGGTAGCCGTGTCTAAACAGCGATAATCAATGCAGACCCTCCAACTAGTTGAGGGTCTAGTGGTCACCAACTCTCCTTGTTCGTTCTTTTCCACAGTGATTCCTGCCTTCTTGGGCAGCACATGTATAGGGCTGACCCATTTACTATCTGAAATGGGATAGATAATCCCTGCATCTAGCCATTTCAAAATCTCCTTTTTAACAACCTCCCGCATATTGGGGTTGAGCCTTCTCTGCATGTCTCGGAAAGGTTTCACGGACTCGTCCATGTATATATGATGCATGCAAAGGGAGGGATCAACACCCTTGATATCAAGAATTGACCAAGCAATTGCTTCCTTGTGCCTTTGTAAACACTCAAGCAGAGCTCCCTCCTGCGATTCAAATAATGCAGACAAGATAATAATGGGGAGCGTGTCATTAGGGCCAAGGAAAGCATATTTCAATGTGCTCGGGAGGGGTTTCAACTCCAACTTAGGAGCCTTTTGGATTGAGGGTTTAAGTTGATACGTCTTCTCCTCAAGTAGCGAGTCTACCTTCACGGTCCAGGGTGGGGACAGAGACTCCGTGTGTATCCCCAGCAACTCTTCTAATTCGAGTATTTCCCCTTTAGCTTCTTCAGTAGTCAGAGGATGGTCCTTAGATATGACCTTTTGAAGGGGATCTCTACATAAGAGTGCTGGAGTAGTCTCCTCAATTATTTCATCAACAACCTCAATCTGAGAACAATCTTCAAATCCTGATTGCTTGTAGGTATCAAAAACATTCAACCGGATCTTCTTGTTCCCAAAGCCCATTTTAAGTGTCCCTGATCTACAATTGATAGAGGCGTTGGCTGTGGCTAAGAAGGGGCATCCCAAAATAATGGATGGATTGGTGGGCTTATTAGAAGGGTCAGTATCTAACACAAGAAAGTCAACAGGGAAGAAGAAGTCCTCCACTCTCACCAGGACATCTTCCAGTAATCCCCGAGGTGTCTTAAATGATCTGTCTATGACCTAGAGGGTGACTAGACTAGGTTTTAACTCACCTCCTCCCAAAAGGTCGTAGACAGAGCTCGGTAAAATGTTCACCCCCGCCCCCAGACCGAGCAGAGCCTCGTCAATGTGTTGGTTACCTATAACCACTGAAATATACGGGGCCCCTAGGTCTTTCATTTTAAGGGGTGTTCCATGTTGGAGAACCGAGCTAACATGGTCAGGCAAGATGATTTTGGCTTGGACCTGTCTCCTTCTGGGTGCACAGGTCCTTTAGAAACTTGGCATAGGAAGGAATCTGTTTGATAGCTTCCAATAGAGGCAAGTTTATTTGGACTTGCCTAAGAGTGTCCATAATCTTCTCCATCCTATCCTTGGCTCCAGGCGAGACAACAAAAGATTCCCCAGGAGCAGATAGGCACTCTAGATAGGGCACCCTCAGCTTCTAGGTAGAGGGGTCATCATGGCGGGAGAGGGGTGGTGGAATGACGACATCCTCATTGTGGGTGATTTCAAGCGAGGGAGAGCAGTGTGGCTCTTCCTCGGTGGAGATGGAAGTCGAGTCGGGTGTAGGAGGGGAATTCTGAGACGTAACCGTAGGAGTGTTATCAGGCTTGTCAATTTTCTTTCCACTTCTCAGCACGGTCACAGCTTGGGCGTGCTCCCTGAATACGACCCCCTTGCCCTTTGGGTTCTCCTCAAAAGAGCTAGACAACTTCCCCAGATCACGTTGCCTAACTGCCTTAGTAAGATGACCAATTTGGGATTGCATATCAGTAATCATCTTATTCTGAGATTGGATGACCATATTCTGATACTCTTGCATCTCTTTCATCATGGCTTTAAGTT
The DNA here is from genome assembly GCA_037157565.1 of Thalassia testudinum. Classification (NCBI taxonomy): domain Eukaryota; kingdom Viridiplantae; phylum Streptophyta; class Magnoliopsida; order Alismatales; family Hydrocharitaceae; genus Thalassia; species Thalassia testudinum. The sequence goes on from JAZHRO010000049.1 coordinate 32,626,830, forward strand.
CATCCATCTCAGAGGGCTTATTCTGAGGAGGGTTTTCATAGGATGGTTGGTATTTGGGTTAGGGAGGTAGGGGTCTTGTATTCCCTGAGTTAGAAGCATCACCTTGCATCCAACAGAAGTTTGGATGGTTCTACCACCCCGGATTATAGGTATTGGAATAAGGGTTATTGCGAGGAGGTGGGAGGAAACCTTGGGCCACGTTGAAGTCGACCGGAATCAACTCAAGGAATTGATTTTCCTGGTGGCACTCCGCAATGGTGTGCGTTGTGCTTTGGCAAATGGAGCATTCATTTGAAGCCTGAAAGTTAGAGGCTGCTTGCGGGTTCATGCTGGGGTTTTCTAAAAGCCTATCAAAGTTTTTGTTCAATAATTGAATCTGATAAGACAAATCCTGAGTAGCCCCAGCTTCATGGGCCTCTATCTTCCTTTGCAAGATTGATGGTTTTCTTTCTTGATAGGTAGAGGACATATGTATGGAGTTGTCACTTAACATTTCAAATAATGCCTAGGCTTCATCCACAGTTTTGGTCATGAAGGTTCCTGCACAGGCTGCATCGATGGTTTGCTTACGCCTTTCAGATAATCCATTATAGAACCTTTCGACCAACTACCATCTTGGCACCTGATGGTGGGGGCATAACCTAAGAAGGTCATTAAAGTGCTCCCAAGTCTCATGAAATTGCTCCCCTTCCTATTGAGTAAAACCCATAATCTCTCTTCTATAATGGTTGGTCTTACTCAAAGGAAAATACTTTTTCACGAATTCTCCCTTAAGGGTGGCCCAATCGTTTACCCTTACATCGAGGGTATGATACCAGTGCTTGGCCTTATCCTTTAGGGAGAATGGAAATAAAGTCCACATCAGGGCTTCATCAGTAAAGCCCTGGAGCTTCACCATGGAACAGACCTCGATGAATTCCTCCAAATGCCAGTAGGGGTCCTCCCTAGTAGTACCATAAAAAGAGGGCAACAATGATATGGTACTGCTCTTGATCTCATATGGATTATCCCCTGCCAGTCATCTCAGTGATTGAGTAGGTTGGTTGGTTGGAATAAAATAATCCCTTAGGGTCCTTTGTTGATTTGCTCCTTGATTAGCCATGTCTTCTCTTTTCTCTCCTTCGTGGGCTCTCCTAAGAATTCTCTCGGGCTCAGGATCAAACACTAGACTACCCTCAAGAGAGCATCTACCAAGCATACAATATCAATCACAATTCAAGTTCTTGTTGATTGAGTAAGTGAAACCTCCACTCCAAAGATAGGTCAAAAGGTCAAGGCTTATCCCTCCGTTCCCACGTAAGTGGTATAAGAGGGGTGATGACTTAAGACCTTAACCTTCTTTGTTGCTGAGGTAGAATTGGTTGATATAGATGGCCAAACAAGTTATTCACTGCAATTATGTGACCTAATTCAACCTTCGAGTGCCCTAGGACCTATACTCTGCCTAGATGATACTCCCAGGTGATCAAGTGAGAAGTTACTCCAAGGACGAACAAAGGGATTTAAGTAGGGCAAACCCTTCCTTTGAGGCGATGCGTATGAAGTGCCTCTTAACTACCCTTTTGTTCCTTTAAGGGGTGTCCCCCTCCGTGAAGTATCAAAACACTTGGTCAAAAGATAGTACCACCACCACAAAGCATGATAGGAGGGTCTGCACCGATAAAGAGATCGGTGCCTATAGCCTTAAGGGATCGAGCCTTAGTGCGGTGCCTAATGTGCATGCACAGTGCCAGACGTGTGCATCACACCACAAATCATTTTTATTTTGAAAACGTAGACAAGTCCCTTTGAATTAGATCAAGTGTGATTTGGTTTTAAGGTCAAATTTGATTATCAGTCCCAATTGCAGTTAGGCGACCACTGGATTAAGTAATTTCACTCAACTTTGTGGCCTTCAATTTTAACCCAAATGTAAATGCGTGAACAGGAGTTGGATGCAAAAGGTTAGAAAGGTGTACCTACCTCTAGCAATCATCGTGCAACTATGCTCGCAATGCAACAATGAGATCTAATGTGCTGCTCAATCACTCCTAAATGCACACACCTAAGGGCATGCAACTCCTAATAGGCAGCTTGGTATTTTATTGTGTTTGTTTTAGAGGCAAACATGTAGAGAAATGAATCATGCGAGTAGCAAAAATATAGCCCCTAGCCTCTAAAGAATGTGGACACAAACCCCCAAAAATTAGCCCCAATTACTACAAGGGCGAGAAAATAGGAATAAAACTTGTGACAAAGGAGAATCCCGGGATCTAGGTCTCCTCCGTCTTCCCCACATGTGGGCATCACTCAAGGTCGACGTCGTCTCCCAGCTATGCCTATCACCTCCACAGATTCCTCGCACAAAAAAGATAACAACTGGTCAGATCATTGTGCAACGAGAAATAATCAGAAATAAAAAGTAGGTGAAATTATTACGTCTGTTGCCTCCCCGACAACGACACCATTTGATCGGTAGGATTTTTCGCTTTTCAGAGATGATGTTTATCAGAAAAATACTGCGTTATAGTATATAATGTGGTGGAAAACCTTTGATCAAAGTTACTAAAATATTGAAATAATACCACACTTCAGGTCGTATCACAGGGAGACATAAAACTAATAAGATCACCAATATCAATTCCACGTAAAATCATGTTCAAGAAAAGTAAATTGCCATTGATATCAACTCATCATGGGAGGAAAGAAAACAAAATACATTAGCTAGTAAACCAATCCTCCAATATTGTCACAATAAACCAAGAAGAGAAGGGCCTCCCACAAATTTACCGTAATAGAATAATTAATACCAAAATTTCATTCTTTGACAAGGGCAATTGTTGAACATCGGACGACTATGCTATCAGAGTTGGTTTTGAAAACCTGTCATTGTAGTTCGAGTAGCGAAGAAATCCATTCAACAAATAAAATTTATATCGAAAATTTTGTAAAGAAATCCCGGGTCAAACTCAGGGAGGCTACGTCGATCAAAATTCGCAATTATATTTTTTTTTTGTGTTTTTTGTTTAAAGGGCGGAATAATCATGATGAAATGGAATCAATATAGACAATAAGAGAGAGAGAGAAGTAAAACATTCACTTGATATTGCAAAATGTCTTTACAACTAACGTGAGAAAAGATTACACTAGAATGCAAGAAATTATTACAACTAGAAAGCAAGAAAATTCTACTCTAGAAAGCAGGAAAAAGGAATGGGAGAAAGAAGTTATCCTCCTCGACGATCGCTTGGAGGATGAGTTGGATGAGACAATGCCTGGAAGACGAGGAACGGAGCGGGAAGAAGGAGGTCAAAGTAGGAGGAACGAGAACGAGGCCGCATGTCATCGTCGTCGCAGGATCCGCTTCCGGAATGGGGGCAAAAACTTAATTTTAGCTCTTGAGGAGCATCCCGGGTGTGGGACAAGCTTCTCTTGAGCTTTGGAGAAGGAGAGAAGAGAAGGAAGGGATCAGAAATTCGAATGGAGGGGGTCTCCTTTTATAGTTGCAAGGAGTGGGGGCATTTTGGACATTGCAACTTGAAAAACATTAATTCAAGATCTTTAGTGATGGATTTATCCGTCACTAAAGGCCTGAATGCGGCCGATGTGCGTGGCGCTCACGCGCCCCCTCGCCTCCGCGCCCTTCAACGCACACGCACATTCGCGCACTCTCAACCGTCCGATCAAGAGATCGAACTGCTTAAAGTGGCTATGCCCGCCCGCATGCAATCACGTGTAAGCGCCGCACGTCTGATCATGCGTGGGCACTATCGCTCGCTTCCCGCCGTTGGATCTTCATCATGCGGCTCTAATCGCGAGTCTGCTCGCAGCGAATGTGGGCTAGAACGCGTGTCACGCGCTCGACCGCTACACTGAGCGGGTGTTTTTGTCGGACGGCGTGTTTTGCACACGACTGATCTCAGCTGTTGGATCTTCATCCAACGATCGAGATCAAACGTAGCCTGCACCTTCAAAAGAGGATGGCATTGGATGAGCGGTGGTGTGGCACAATCTTGGCCATTGGATGGGCATCCAGTGGCTGAGATTCGTCGAGCGGGTGAAGAAGGAGAGCTGCGACCAGTGTTGGGCAGCTATGATGGCGCCACGTGGCGCCATTTAGGCTGTCCATCTTCTTAGTGATGTAGATGGTGCCACGGATGTCAGATTGGACCGATTTTCGCGCCATTAGGCTGCGATCGTCGATCCAAACCCATCCATGTGGTCGGATTTTTTGTCTAAGGTGAGGATTAACACCATCTTAGCCCTTGCTCTTTAAGGTTCCTCGGTCTCTATCTGGTGCTACAGATGTCCGATTAGGGCAATCTTGGAATCGTTGAACTCCAATCGTCCCCTTGATTAGATCTGTACAATTGGATCTTCGATCCGAGGCCCCAATAAGATGCCGCCCTATCCCTGACCATAAAAAGGAGACAAATACTATACAATTTATGCAACTTGATCTAAATGAATGATTATGCATGTTATGCACTATTTACAATGTATGATGCTAATGTGACGCTAAGAACTTGCATTAATAGACATTTTAAGTTAATCAGATGTATGCACATCACACCTCCATGACTATCTTTTGCTAGTCTTTAGCAAAAATTACATGCTATTTATAAAAGAATTAGGTTGGATTACTTGGGCATAAGTTATTTTCAACATTAAGAAATTTTTACTCAGGATCTGAACTTTCAAAGACACAACAGTGCCCGGGTATCTGCCAAAATGCAAACCACCTCAAGCCCTCTCCTTATTCAAAGAAAAATCTCTTTTTCTCTTTTTTCTTCTTTTCTAATTTTTTTTTTTAATTTTTGAGTTTATGGTTAAAGAGTGGCTTTCTACGACCACTCAACCCACCCAAGATTTGATAAGAACCCTAAGTTCTAAGCATCTTATTGTGAATGTGATAGACTTATTAATCGACAATTAGAATGGACTTCGAGTTTCTACACCTCTAGGGACCTTAAAAAGAGAGTTCTGCCTAAAGGTGTATCTTTACAACCGGTAGATTTCTCCCTACTTTTATTTTTATGGGGTCAACACAAGGGTGAGTCCAGTGTATATCTCCCCAGCTTATTCTACTTCTCCGCTTCTTCCTAAGTGTTTTGGGAATTTTTAGTGCAATTCTTGAGTTGGGTTCTGGACAACCGGTCGATAAGTTGTTACCATCGACAACTTGCCAGCCATGCTCGTGCAACGAAGTGTGGCTTATTTCTTTTTTTTCTTTCTTTTCTCCTTTTTCTTTTTCTTTTCTTTTTGACTTTCTTTTTCTTTTTAAGTAGGTGGCTTCCCTGGTCTAAGATTTACCTAAAGGCAGCAAGAAGAGAATGGTCCAGTGACTGGGCTCTGGACAACCTACCTATGGGTTGTTACCTACGATAACTTGCTAGCCACATCACCCTAGAAGGTTCATTAGCTACCCAATTTCCATTAAAACCATCGAACAATGAGTCAATGACAAGATAGTGTGTAGATGCTTAGACTTAAAGTTCCCTCAAATCAGAGGGTGGGTTGATAAGTCGTGTACTTATCACTCAAACTTATTTAATCAAATTAAAATAAAATTTAGGATGGCGAGGACTCGAAAAATAAATCCACATTTTAGTGGATACTCAGGTTGATTAAGCTCAAATACCTGAAGGGTCTTAGTGTTTAGATCCTATTGTAATATTTCCTAAGATTGAAAGGTCCTAATGTCCAAGTATTCCTTCCTATTTCAAATTTTTTTATATATATAAATAAAAGAAAATAAAATGAATCTACGGAGCTAACGAAGTAATTCAAAGATGAATATCCACCCCCCCATGCCTATCTAATGCAATGTCCTCATTGTATTAAAAAGAAATGAAACATAGTGCAGTAGAGTAGAAAGCACCTGAAATGGGTCCGCTCCGAGATAAATAGAAATTGTATAAGTGCTGAATTTAGTGCCTCCAGCTAAGCACACTATACAAAGAAGAGAAATAAAGAATTCACAGGTGCAGATCAGAATCAGAATAAAAAGATGAAACCTAAAACCTGCCAGCAGATGTCCACAGATGTGGACTAGATTATGATGCAAACCCATACCCCATGGTGGAAAATATTTAAGATTCTGGATAATAATTACCCAAAACCTAAAATCAGTATGCAAGCAGGGTCGGGCCTGCGATTTATGAGGATGTAACCCAAGACCAAAAAGTCAGGTTACAAAGAAATCAAGCTCCAAAGGATAATCAATGAATGTGTGCTTGGGTTGGTCATCCTCAATATAAATGTTGTAAGGGTCTTGGTTTGATGGTTTCAGTTTAATTGGAACCCTTAGAATCGATCTTCTACTTCCTCCAGAGCTTGCTTCCCAAATCAAAATTTTCCAACTTCTATCCTTCTCATTCAGAATGTCAAATTCCGGGACCTCGTGCATATTAATCACCCCGTCCAAGTCTAAAAGATGTGATTGAATCAGAATTGACTTGGGTCTAGTTATCTCAAAAACAAAATTGTCAATAATCTCAATGGGGTGTAACTGACAATCGGGGCATTGAAGTGAATCCTTCATAAAATGCGATTCTGAATCCGTCATGTGAGCCCCAATAAGATCAATTTCTTCAATTATTGGGCTATCAAATGATTTAACCAATTCCGTAAGCCCAATCATCTCACATAAATCATGTTCTATAAACTCACGTGAGACTTCGCAAATTAAATCTTCACCCTCAGAATCAAAGAAATCAAAATCCATATTAATATACATCCCAAAATCATCCATCACTTTTTGATCCATGGAGACATACGCTTCCTCGTACCCCGGCTCAGGGATCTCAGGTGAAGAAAGCGAATCATCCTTAATTGGTTGCTCTAAATCAATTTAGTCAGCCTCGTAACACGTGTCCCCCCCAATAGGTGCCTAAGAAAGTTCTAACATTGACTCTCCTATAGGGGGTTCATCCTGGGAATCATCCCAAGATTGAACTAAAGCAACTACAAATCTCATTCTCAATTTCACTAACTTCCCAAGTAGAAACTCACCCGGGTTCTTATCCATACCATCCTGGAGCCAATCCAACAAATACTTGTTCAGATCATCAATCATTTCAACCAGGGGCTCCAATTCTTCAGTGCAAGGTATTGGCTGAACTTCTAAAGATTGTATAGTATTCCTCAAGTTAGCCAAAACCTTATCTTAGACCTAGTTAACCTGAACCAAATGACTTGGTTTAGGGTTGGGTGGGTTTGGGATCTATGCAGAGGAGTTAACGAATTGAGATTCGAGATGCCCTTCCTGATAAGAGGTCATTTTGGATGTTCAAAAGGTGGTGATGACCTAAAGGTAATGTATTCAGAGGATAGGTAAGGATTAGTGTATCCTTCTTGATTGTAGTTCGTATTAGGTTGTCCATGAAAGGGTAGCGATCTAAAATTGATATGGCTCGAAGAAGGATAGAAATCACAATTATGGTGTTCAAGGTTTGACCCTGAACACGGAGGTCCGGAACTATACCCCCAATCCAAATTATCCCAACTAAGAGATGGTTGATTACAATACAAGTCAGGATAATCATCATGTTGAGAATAAGTCATAACTGGAGGAAAAGAGCTGGAATGCGTATGAAACGTGGAAAGATTCATGAAAGAAGGGAGGAAGAAAGGTGCCCTGCAATACAAACAATCAAACATGTCCTTAAGTGGGCTAGCCTAAAGACCTACAGACTCCCAAAACCCGTCTTGAGATAAAGAAACAATTTGATCTACTTCTGTCCATTCAATCCAACCAGTTAGAGGGAGAGACTGGGGAGAAGGTTCTTCCTTTGGCATGCGCCTCTAGTTCCTAGTGTACCCCCCAGCCGCGATCATTTGATTCTACTCCCATAACTAGACATCAGATTGAACAGTAGAAATAGACTAATCAAAAATAATCTCGTTCTGGGCTCCGAAGAGTGAGTCCAATCCTTAAGGCCAACGTCTACTCTGTTTTATTTAGGGTTAGGTTTGAATGTGCTTTGGAATATGATGAGCCCTTTATCTGGGTTGTGCCTTAATAATTGATTGATGTGTGTGCGTGCACAACCAGTGGTTTTCAAGCAAGATTATTTTTAACGCAGTGAATTTTAGGGTTCAAATCTTACTTAGTAGCTTTTAGGATTCAACTTTAGGTATTTTCAAACAAGTTTTGTTGGCAAACTAGGTTTTGAAAGCACAGGTGAAGATATTTTCCTTTGAAGCTTAAAAGAATGTGGAGTGCCTAGTAAATCCCTAAGAGTTGAACCTATGTGGAAGCTACTTAATGAGTTTATTTTAGTTGAAGTAGTGCAACCCAATGATGAGACACTCATCATGATCTCTAATTACCCCTAGTTAATTAGCTAAGGTTATGAACATATAAGGGTTAATTATAGAATAAGGGATATTTAGTAAAGGACCTTAAAATAAGTTAAAAATGACATTTTATCATTCAATTAACATTATTAACAATTTAGTTAATAACTGGATTCAAAATCCTATTAACCATTTCCTTAATTAATAAGTTAAGTAACTTAAACTTAATGTAAACCTAAGTATATAATAAATTAAGTAATTTTACTTAATCTAATAAATTAATCTAAAAAGGTTAAAAATGTAAATTCAAGGTGAAAACATAATATTTACCTTATTTACTAACATATATAAAAAGTTGAAAAAGACCTAAGTTAAAATAAACCTTCAAAACCTGAGTTTACATTTTGGTCCTTAATATTCATTACAATCAGGTCCTTATTTCTCACACAGGTCCTTAAGTTTTATTACATTTAAGTCCCTTTCCTTCTTCTTCTTCTTCTTCAACCAAATGAACGACTGGCGACAAAGAGTCACGCCACCGCATGATCACCGCCCTACCGACATCAATCTTCTTTGTCCAAGCTCTTGTAGCTTGCACTCACCACCTCCTCTTCATCCACCGATCTGGATTAACCGGAAATCCTATTTTTCAGTGGGAGATAACCTCACCATAGTTGGAGATGATGCCAGAGGTTAAGATCCTCAAGCTCCTTCTTCGGCCAGACCCTGCCACTCTCTTCGCCGCCAACTACTATAAATACCCCCTTACCCCTCTGATTTCACTCAAGTTGGCTCCCTTCCCTCTTCTAACACTGCAGCCGACTTCGATAGGCTATTCGTCCAAAACTCCAGTGACTTTCCATTTCACTTTCCGACTTCACCCATCTTGATCAGCCGAGGAGATCCGCCATGGTCTTCCGCATCTCTAACACAGGCGCCAACCAAAGGAATCCTCTGCTCCACCTCAAATCCACCCATCGGAGATCTTTCTTCCACCCACTAATTTCGTCGTCCGCTATGAACCTTTGGCGGAACCCTATTGACCCCTTCGTCCAGGTAACAGTAGATTAGTAGGAGTAGGAGTAGGTTAGCTTAGTTAGGTAGGTAGTTAGTTAGATTAGATGTAATTTTAGAATTTCAGTGTTCATCTTCTCCAACTCCGGTGAACTCCTTGAGCTCGCCAGAGCCTTAATTTCATCTTTTTAACTCACTGTCCACCTTCCTTTAACCCTCACAATCACTTCTCGCACATTTAATCATTTAATTGATCATCTAATCGCCTAATTCATATTTCACCTCCACCGACTACTGTCACTGTCCATGGTGACAGTAGTGGGCTTAGATTCACCTCCACTGGGTTCTCCATCATCTATTCACTACTTTAGAACCATAATCGACACTATAATACATATTATTATCACATATAAATTAAACGTCCAATCTTAATTAAGCTACTGAGCTCGCTGTCAATGGCAGCTCAGGAGCAGTTCAAACTATTAATTAACTATATAATTATGACTACTACTATCTGTTGACTTGTTTTAACCGCTCAATTGAGTGACGATCACTTGGAGGATGAGCCGGACGAGACAACGCCTGGAAGACGAGGAACAGATCGGGAAGAAGGAGGTCGAAGCAGGAGGAACGGGAACGAGGTAGCACGTCGTCGTTGTCGTGGGATCCGCTTCCGAAATGGGAGTGAAAACTTGATTTTAGCTCTTAAGGAGCATCCCGGGTGTGGGACAAGCTTCTCTTGAGCTTTGGAGAGGGAGAGAAGAGAAGGAAGGGATCAGAAATCCGTATGGAGGGGGTCTCCTTTTATATTTTCAAGGAGTGGGGGCATTTTGGACATTACAACTTGAAAAACATTAATTCAGGACCTTCAGTGACGGATTTATCTGTCACTAAAGGCCTGAACGTGGCCAACGTGCGCGCCACTCATGCACCCCCTCGCCTCCGCGCCCTTCAACGCACACGCACGTTCGCATGCTCTCACCTGTCCGATCAAGAGATCGAATGGCTTAAAGTGGCTACTCCCGGCTGTACGCTCATGTTCGATCATGCATAAGCACAGCGCGTCTGATCACACATGGGCGCTATCGCTCGCTTCCCGCCGTTGGATCATCATCGTGTGGCTCTAATCGCGCGCCCGCTTACAGCGAATGTGAGCTCAAACACACGTCGCGTGCTCGACTGCTATGCTAAGTGGGCGTTTGTGTCGCGCGGCGTGTTTTGCGCACGGCTGATCTCGGTCGTTGGATCTTCATCCAACAGTCGAGATCAAACATAGCCTACGCCTTCAGAAGAGGATGGAGTTGGATGAGTGGTGGCATGGCGCGATCTCAGCCATTGGATGGGCATCCAACGGCTGAGATTCGTTAAGCGGGTGATGAAGGAGAGTTGCGGCCAGTGTTGGGCGGCTATGATGGCGCCACGTGGCGCCATCTAGGTTGTCCATCTTCTTAGTGATGTAAATGGTGCACAGATGTCAGATTGGATCGATTTTTGCGATCGTCGATCCGAACCCATATGTGTGGTCAGATTTGTCATCTGAGGTGCAGATTAACACCATCTTAGCCCTTACATTTAAGGTTCCTCGGTCTCTATCTGGTACTACGGATGTCCGATTAGGGCAATCTTAGAGTCGTTGAACTCCAATCGTCACCTTGATCAGATTCGTACAGTTGGATCTTTAATCCGAGGCCCCGATAAAATGTCGCCCTATTCCTAACCATAACAAGGAGACAATTACTATACAATTTATGCAACTTGATCTAAATGAATGATTATGCATGTTATGCACTATTTACAATGTATGATGCTAATGTGACACTAAGAACATGCATTAATAGACATTTTAGGTTAATCAGATGTATGCACATCAGCAATCTATGTAAATTTTAATTCAACCTTTACTATAGAGAAACAGAGGACTTCGTTCCCCTCGTCGACGCGTGGTGGAGGAAGCACGGTTGATGGTGCGAAGCTCGAAGGAGGTCGCCGGGGGTAAGGGGCACCCGCTGGCGGTGATGGTTCGACCGACGATGGACGGAGATGGCTGGTTGGTGGAGAAGAACCCACTGGCAGTGGTGGCTTCCCATGGCATGTGTGGGCTGCGAGAGAGCCGGTTGGCGATGGAAGCGAACTCGAGGTGTCGATGTGAGGTGAACTGCGTCAACGGCGTAGTGTGCATTGGCCAGACGAGGTGGCTACATGTCAAGATGAGCAACCGGTGGTGGGTTCTTCTTGGAGAAGAAGAATAGTGTGCAGAGTGAGGGAGGACAGCCGGCTGCTATGGCTATGGCGTACTTTCATGGGTGGCACGGGCAGCAGTCGCTGCTGTGCGTAAAGGACGTGCGGGTGCAGGCGAAGATGCTGCAGCGCCGGTGGGCGCGATGGAGATGCTGGTGCAATGACAGAAGAGAGCGGAAGTGCTAGCCTCAAGCTGGCATGCACGCATGGGGTGGTGCAGTGTGCATGAGGGGGGCCGGCTGTGAGGCTGTGGCTGCACATGGTTGTGGCTGCGCGTAGTGAGGGGGTGTGCGTGCGGCTAGCTACGACCGGTGAGGGGAATGGACGTGTAGCTTGTAGGCAGCACATGTGGAGTGGCGTGGTGGCACGGTGAGGGTAGTGGCGAGCAGCTAGCACCACACTCGCTACCACCTAGGAGGATGAAGAGGTGGCCACAGTAGAAGCTCACAATGATTCACAGTGTTCACTCGTTGCACAATGTACGCTTGAGCCACGGTGGAGACGATGGAGGAGGTCCCCACCAGGGGGAGAGGATTTTTTTTCTCTTTATAAAAATCCCCCCGTCTGTTCCACCTACCGCCAACTTCGCCAACCACTTGCAAACATCGCGAGTGGTTGAAACTGATGGATAAGCATTGGCCGTTCTATACCTGACGTCTGACTTCATCATCAGATGTCTTAAAATATGTAGAAATAGGAACTTGTGATGACAATTTCCCAAACATCCATACTGATCTCCAGATGTCTTATAGACGCAGAATTGCACGTCTGGTCTCTTCACCTAGCCTGCATTCATCAAATAAATTATATTATCATATCATGTGTTATTAAATGTAAAATTGATGCATAAAATTATATGCAGATTAAGATGAATTACCATATAATTCCTAATTAATTAACAAATAAGAATAACTAATTAGAAAGTACTTAGGCCAAATAATGGTCCACGAAAGTGAACTTATCACCACCCCAATGGATTGTTACTGCTCTTCTCAACCTCTCCAAAAGGCCACCACGAACTACCCATGGTGCCCTCGTTCTGTTAGATTAGTAGTAGTTTATTTTCATGTTTTCATTCTATTACATATATCAAATTCAATCTCTTTGTAATGTGAATATTGTGATTGATTGTTTCTATTCTTTAGTAATCATATTGAGAACAAGTGTATGAAATCAAAAGTGCTTTCTACCTCCCTGTGATCGACCAGGACTCACCAAGTTCCATTAATTTATTTGCTCGAGATGTATTTCACCCTATACTACAACGTGTTAATTTTCTACGCAATCTATGCCACGAACAAAAACCAATGCCCTCAAAAGAGCCATTACCACATTTACACTATAAGGTGGGGAACAATTCCATGAGGCGTGGGAAAGATTTAATGAATTGTTAGGAAATGGCCACACAATGAGGTTCCAAGGTGGCAATTGGCCCAGATCTTCTACCATGGTCTGGACAGCAACCTTAGGAACTTTGTTGATGCCTCATGTGGAGGCAACTTTTTGAACAAAGATGAGGAGAGCACGTTTGAACTCTTTGAGTCCATGAGTAAGAACTCGCTCAACAATGCCTCCATGACCCAGTTTAATCGATCTAATCAACCCCATGGTGGGATCTATGAAGTGCAAGCCAATTCTGGAACGGTTAAGATGGGCATTATAGCAAAAAGTTGGATCAAGTTGAGTTGGTGGACAAAAAGATTGATGAGCTGTTGAACCAAACCAGAAACCCGCTACAGACCCTCTCCCTAGCAAAGGGAGCTCACAATGTAGATTTAGTGCAGCCAATGAACCAAATACACCTGGAATAACCCCTGACCATGTTCTAGGGAGGGACCTTTGCTCCCTCAAACCCTGATTACTCCCTCCCCTCCCCCTTGGCACCTTCTATCTTTGAAGATGGCCAAGCCATCCAAGGTTACTCCAAACCTGACCCCTTCTCCAACACCTACAACGCCGGATGGCATAATCACTCGAATTTTGCCTAGACGAACCAAAAATCGAACCAATTCCAGAACCAACCCAGGCCTAACCCCCTCCTATCAGCAAGGTCCATCGGTTAGATCACCCTATAATTAGAATAGGGCAACCCCCCCCCACAAAACCAAATGGACACACTGATAAAAATGATGGCTAATATGAATCAGAAACATCAGGAGGAAATGGCATTAGTGAAGGGACAGTTGAGCCAGCTATTGGATTGCAAACAACAAGGATCCCTTCCTTCTCAGCCATAACCGAACCCAAGAAATGTGATCAACAGAGGCCCCAATTCTCAAGGGTTCCAAGCTAATCCTGGACATGCCCACATGATCCAGCAAGCCCCACAAACACCCCTTGGGTTTGGTGCTTCTTCTTCCTCTTCTTCTCAAGGATCTACCCATGGTCCCAACACCTCTGCCAACGTGGTTACCTTGAGAAGCAGCACTAAAACCTAGGACCCCAAATGGCCAACCCCTCCCTGACCTCGCTTCCTGAGATACTCGATTCTAAGGATGAGCAGGAGGAACCCAAGGACCTAGAGACTGACTCGATTCAAACCCAAATACCATACCCTGAGGCCTTGGAGAAAAGGAAGAAAAATAAAGCTATAGTTGAGAATGAGGAGTTGCTGGAGATTTTCAAACAAGTCTAGATTAATATTCTGCTCCTCAAAGCAATTAAGCATATCCCGACTTATGCTAAGTTCTTGAAGGATGTCTGTACGTCGAAGCGTAAGCCGAAAACCCAAGCAGTTAGGAAGGTAGTGCTCTCAGAACAAGCTAGTTCAGTGATATTAAGCAGCCTACCTCCCAAACGAACTGACCCTGGAGCACCCCTGATTTCTTGTAATATTGAGGACATGACATTTGATAGAGCGCTCTTGGACTTAAGTGCTTCAATCAACCTAATCCCGACGACCCTGTATCACCAGTTTGGATTTGGGAAATTAAAACCCACACCTGTGACTATCCAATTGGTTGATAGATTTGTGAAAACCCCAAAGGGGTAGTCAAGGATGTGATTGTTCGGGTCAAGGACTTCTACTTCCCAGTCGACTTTTTGGTCCTCGACATGGAAGTCCCCGAACAACTACAAAACACACCCATCATCCTGGCAGACCCTTCTTAGCTACGACTAAGGCAAACATTGATTGCGACACGGGATGCATGGAAATCGCCTTTAGAGACAACAAGATGCAATTGGATATCTTCAGGGTTGCTAAGTCTTTTGATTGTGGCTAGGTTGAGGAGCATGATCCCGTGGAACCTCTAGTGGAAGAATGCCTTACTCTTAGCTCTTCAGCAGACCATTTGACTCAACCAGTTGATGACTACCCTGAACCACCCCAACCTGTGGAGGTTGACCTGTGTAAAGCTGATTACCTTCAGCAATCCCCATTCGAGGAGATTGATGTTGATCAACTCCCACCTTTCCCCTACCCATCAAATGTTGTCCCACCTACACCCAAACTAAAGCCTTTGCCCGATAATCTCAAGTATGTCTTCTTAGGACTTGACTAGACCTTCCCTGTGATTATCAATGCCCATTTAATTAAGGATCAAGAACTTAGGTTGACTGCAATCCTCTCTAAACATCGGGCAGCCATTAGATGGATAATTTCTGACCTAAGGGGAATTAACCCTACCTATTGCACTCACAAGATCTATCTGGATGATAGGGCTCTACCTTCTCGCCAGATGCAAAGGCGATTGAACCCAAATATGCGAGAGGTCGTTAATAAAGAAATAATCAAGTGACTTGACGTAGATATCATTTACCCAATTTTCGATAGCCCCTGGGTAAGCCCCACTCAAGTGGTACCCAAGAAAGCCAGGCTCACCGTGGTCACCAATGACCAGGGCAAATCCATCCCCACCCGCACCGCTACTGCAAGGCGGCTGTGCATCAACTATAGGAAGCTTAATGAGGCCACCAAGAAAGATCAATTCCCTCTGCCATTCATTAACCAGATTCTCAAGCGATTAGCAAGGCAGAAATATTTTTGCTTCCTAGATGGATATTCAGGATACAACCAAGTTGCTATTGCACCAGAGGATCAAGAGAAGACCACATTCACTTGCCCGTATGGCATGTTCACATTCTGTCGTATGCCATTCGGGTTATGCAACACACCCACGACCTTTCAGCGTTGCATGCTAGCCATTTTTTCAGAAATGGTAAGTGAATACCTGGAGGTCTTTATGGATGATTTCTCTGTGTTCGGAAACTCATTCGACCATTGTCTTAGCATCTTGGAGAAGATCTTGAAGTGATGTATCAAGGTCAACCTAGTTTTAAGCTGGGAAAAGAGCCAAAGGGATTATCCTCGGTCACATCATCTCACATACGGGCATTGAAGTGGATCGAGCTAAGGTTGATTTAATTTCCAAACTTCCACCCCCTAGCTCGGTCAAGCAAATCTGATCTTTCCTAGGACATGTTGGCTACTATAGAAGGTTCATTAAGGATTTTTCCAAACTTTCTAAGCCCTTGACTGGCCTTCTAGCCAATGACGCCCTTTTTCACATGACACCTGATTGCATCAAGGCTTACAACACTCTTAAGGAAACAATCTCCACTGCACCTATTTTGTAACCCCCAAACTGGTCCCAGGACTTTGAGAATTTGTGCGATGCATCAGATTTTGCCATCGGCACAGTCCTAGGACAAAGAAGAGAGAAGAAACCCGTGGTAATCTACTACGCAAGCAAAACGTTGGATGAGTCTCAACGAAATTACGCCGTCACTGAAAAAGAACTGCTCACCATAGTCTTTGGATTATAAAAGTTCCGATCATACCTTCTAGGATCCCACGTGACTGTTTACACCGACCAGTTGGCTATTTAGCATTTGTTGGCCAAAAAGGACGCTAAACCCATGCTCATTCGATGGATTCTACTCTTGCAGGAATTTGACCTGGAAATACTCAACAAAGCCGGGTCCAAAAATGTTGTAGCCGATCACCTATCCAAACTTCACCCGGACCACATCAAATCCTCGTTACCTTTAACTGACACCTTCCCTGATGAACAACTTCTAGCCGTGCAAGGAAGAAAGCTACCATGTTATGCAGACTTAGTTAACTATCTGGTGGTAGGACAGACTCCGCACGGCTGGTCCAGACAGCAACGAGATAAGTTCTTGGCTGAGGCAAAGCACTATTTCTGGGATGATCCTATGCTGTTTAGACTCTATGTTGACCAGATCATTAGGAGGTGTATTCCTAAAGAGGAAGTCCAAAGTGTGTTGTCCTTTTGTCACGACCAAGCCTGTGGTGGCCACTTCTCTGGGAAGCAAATGACTGTAAAGGTTTTGCAGTCAAGATTTTACTGGCCATCCTTATTCAAGGACGCACACAGTTTCACCAAGACTTGATCTCGGTGCCAGACATTAGCGACTATGACTAGAAAGGATATGATGCCCCTCCAGGCCATTCTGATTGTCGAAATTTTCGATATTTGGGGCATCTATTTTATGGGTCCCTTCCCGCCATCCAACGGCTACAAGTACATATTAGTCTCAGTGGACTATATCTTAAAGTGGATCGAAGCCGTAGCCACCTGAAGATGTGACCATAAGGCTGTCATGGGCTTTGTTAAGCAGAACATCTTCTCTCGGTTTGGGATACCGAAAGCCATGATCAGTGATGGTGGGAGCTACTCTATTCATGCCCAATTCCGTGCCCTCCTTAGAAAATATGGGGTTACACACTGCATTGCCACCCCATATCACCCACAAACAAATGGGTAAACTAAGGTCTTTAATAGACAGATCAGGAATATTCTGCAAAAGACCGTGAGACCTAATCGAAAGGATTGGTCCACATGATTGGATGATGCCCTTTGGGCATACAAGATCGCTTTTAAGACCCCAATAGGCATGTCGCCTTATTGATTGGTCTTTGGCAAAGCTTGCCACCTTCCGGTCGAGTTGGAACACTAGGCATACTAGGCTGTGAAGCAATGCAATATGGATTCCCAATTGGCCAGAGCACAAAGGACACTCCAACTCTCCGAGCTTGAGGAAATCCATCGGGATGCCTTTGAGAACAGTCGGCTTTACAAAGAAAAGATGAAAGCCATCCATGACAGACACATTCATAGGAAAATCTTCGAGCCCAATCAACAAGTTTGGCCTTTTGATGCAAGACTTAAACTTTTTCCTGGGAAGCTGATATCAAAATGGACAGGACCACACTAGGTGGTCAAACCTTATCCTAATGGGGAGGTTGAAATTGCAGATCCTAACACTGGGCAAACCTTCACAGTAAACGACCAAAGATTAAAACATTATCTTGCCCAGGTTCCCCCAAAGGAAGTAGTCACCCTCATTGAGGGTTGACACGGAGCTTCACCCAACTAGAGGTAATAAACTCAACGCTTCCTGGGAGGCAACCTAGAAGATTCAGACTGATCAGGTAAACTGTAGCACTCAGGTGATTTCTTTCTGTACCCCCTTGCATATGTTTATTTCCAATGAGGACATTATCCAACTTAAGCATGGGGGGGTGGTAATTCGCATTCTTTGAGTTTATATTATCAGCTTGAATTATATATATAAAAAAAAAATAGGAAGGAAAACTTAGGCATTAGGAGCTTGTCAACTATGGGAAATAATACGAGAAGAACCTGAAACACCTAGACTTTTTAGGCCTTCAGGCTTAATCAGCCCTGGTGACCACTAAAATGTGGATTTAGACTCGTAACCTTAATTTACATTAATCTGATCAATAAAGAAAGGTGATAAGTATACGACTTATCAACCTACCCTCTGATTCTGAGGGATTTTTAGTCTAAGAATCTACACACATTTTTGCACTGACTCACTCCTCGAAGATTCTAACAGAAATTGGGTAGCTAATGAACATTTTAGGGTGGTATGGCTGGCAAGTTATCATGAGTAACAGCCCATTGGCTGGTTGTCCAAAGCCCAACCATAGGACCATTCTCTTTTATTGCCTCCAGATAAATATTAGATCAGAGAAGCCACCTACTAAAACAACAAAAGAAAAAGTAAAAAAAAAAAGAAGAAAAAAAGAAAAAGGGAGAAATGGAAAAAAAATATATAAAAAAAGAAGAAAAGGAAAAAAATAAATAAGCCACACTTCACCGCATGAGTATGGTTGGCAAGTGGTCATGGGTAACAGTCCATTGGCCGATTGTCTAGAACCAAGCTCACTAAATGCATGAAAAAAGCCAAAAACACTTAAGGAAGAAGCGGAGAAGTAGAGTAATTCGGGGAGATATACACTAGAAACACCCTTGTGTTGACCCCACTCAAAATAAAGGTAGGGAGAAAGCTACTGATCGGACAGATACACCTTTAGGCAAGCACTCTCTTTTCTGATCACCTAGGGGCATAAAAACCCAAAGAGGAGTGATCGACCATGGTGAGGGATGGTCAACTTGGCGGTCAAGGGTAGGGTGAAGGAGAGATCGGAGAGGGGAAACCCTAAGGGGTAGCAATCGGATGGATGGGGACCAAAATGAGAGGGAGATGGGAAGAAGGGTTAACAGAGAAGTTGTCTGCTATCGCTGCCGAAGGAGAGGCCATATAGCGGCGATCTGCAGATCCCCTCTTGTTTGCCTAGCTTGTGGTGGACACGGGCATAAGAGAGACATCTGCACGAGGCGAAGAAGGGGACTCGATAAGTCGTCGGTCTGGCACCCTAAGCCGACGCATAATGTCAAACCGCCGCCGCCAGATAACTATAAGGGTTTTACCATTGATGTTGATGTTCCAATGTCTGAGGATACTAAGATTTTCGAACTTATGCTCAGAGGTGCTTTGGCAGGGGAGGTGATGGCCGGAAATCCATCGATAGACCACATCAAAGGTTTGGTAAAATCCCTTTCACTTTATTGAAGATTGGGAGATTTCTACCCTATCACCTACGAGATTTGTTCTGTTTGGTTTGGGTATGATGGACGTGGAGCATCTTCGATTTAAATCGTCTAATTTTGAAAATTTAACTGTGATATGGAGACTCATCTCGCCTTTCGATGGGGCCTTGCCCGACAGCTGCCTCAAATCAGGGAAACTAGAAGTGAGTGGTCTGCCTTTGCATCTTAGGTTGTGAAGCATGGTAGCTGCTGCTCTAGCTGGATATGCGACTGTGGCTGAGGAGGCGAAGGTTGGTTTGAGAGAAGGGGATGGCAGAACATTGCATGTTAATGTGGAGATTCTCAAAGGGGGATCATTGTCGGAGAAGATCATTCTCAGATGTGGTGGGAGTTCATGGCTCCTGCGGTTGCAACTTACGGGCATGGTGAAGGAGGTCTATGAGCAGAAGGAACAACGAACCTATGCAGAGATTGTTTGCGAGGAGCCTCACTTGGACCACGCAGAGAGAGGTACATCTGAGGGAGCTCTCGAACCAAAAAAGAGGAAGGATCATCATCATAAGGAGATGGCTGAGGAGGAGATGGATGAGATGGGGGATCACCAGATTGTACAAGAGGGTGAACAGTCTGTGGGGGTGCTGCAAGAAATTTCAGTGAATTCGGTAGTACAAAATTCTCCTTTCAATATTGATGGGGAACTGAAATATGGGGCTGGAACCTTGTCAAAATCAACATTGGGAAGATCCCCATATAAACTACGGAAAAGAAAAATGAATTTTACTACCAAGAAGGTGGATGAAAATTCTATTGCTTTAATACTTGATGCTAAACGTAGGCTTCAAGCAAATGTAGGGGGCTCTCAAAAGGGGAGATGAGAGTTCTTTCCTAGAATGTGCGTGACTTGCATGATAAAGTTCGAAGAGCCACACTTATGAGATATCTCAGAGAATGGGACATTGAATGTGCTCTCATTCAAGAAATGCATATAGAAAGTGAGAACAGCTCCATGTGGATTGATTTGAAGAAGAATGGGTATGCTGGCTGTGTGGCAGTAGAAGCAAATGGCAGATCTGGAGGGTTGGCCTTTTGGTGGAAGGAGGCATGCTTGGAGGTGCTTGAGGTCATTAAATATAGGCATGCTATCTCCTGCAGATGTAAGATGATCCAAGGGGAGATGGAGTGTCTTATCACTGGTGTGTATGGCCCATGTGTGGCGAGCAGTCGATCTGAACTATAGGAGGACCTGATAGACCTTGCGAGACATTCCCAAGGACTGCCATGGTTAGTGGGGGGAGACTTCAACTGTACCTTGATAAAATTAGATAGATCAAGTGGGTTAATGGACAACGCCTCCCTTGGCTTTTAGATAACAGTTCAAGAACTGGGATTGACTGAATTCCCTACCGTTGGGGTGGAATTCACTTCGAGAAGTGGAAGTGGCTCATGCTCCAAATTGGATAGATTCTTTGGGAATGCAGAGCTAATGGAAAAGTTTCATTTGTCTTCGGTGGCAGGGCTGGAGCACCCCTTCTCAGTCCATACGCTGCTGGTCTGGGATAGTGGGGACAGTATACATGTGGGTTCCTACTTCAAGCTCAGGAAATCTTGGCTTAGAGAGCAAGGCTTCCGTGAGATGGTGGAATGTTGGTGGTGTTCTAACCAGACTGAAGGCACTACAACTGTCAAATTAGCTGCGAAACTTGCTTCTATCCGGTTTATGCTGAAGGAGTATGGTGCAACAGTTGCAGTATTGAGGAACCAAAAATGCACTGAAGCGTTGGCGGCAATACAGTATTTGGATGGGAAAGAGGTGGCAACCAGTCTAACTGAATAGGAGCGGTGAGACAAGAAGAAATGGTAGGACATTGTGGCTGAGGAAGACTTAAAAAGAGTAATGGATCGGCATGAGCACTCCCGGCAACTTTGGCTCAAAGAGGGGGACGCTAACACCAAATACTTCCACTTGGAAGCCAGTGCACGTAGAAGATATAACCTCATCTCCTCCATTGTGGTGGACGGTCAGGAAACCTCATCTGTGCATGAAATCAGAACAGCAGCTACCAGATATTTTAAAGACAGTACTCGGGCTGCAGCAAGGGGAACATGGAAGATGGCAAGGTCAGTCTTTCCTCGCATCTCTACGCAGCAGGCTGACAACTTGGTGACATCCATTTCTGAAAATGAGGTGTTGGAAGCAGTCAATGATCTGAATACTGAAGGTTCGCCAGGTCCAGATGGTATGCAGGTCTTCTTCTATAAAGAATTTTGGACTATGCTGAAGGGCGAGGTGATGGAGGTAATTAGGGAATTTCAAAGGGGCAATTATAGCTTTGATAAAATTAACAGATCTTACCTCTTTTTACTTCCAAAAAAGCCAAGTGCGAACTATTTTCAGGAGTTTAGACCAATTGCTCTGTCTAACTCCATATATTTATTAGTGAGTAAGGTCTTGGCGAACAGATTAAGGAAGGTTCTTTAGGACATCATCCTCCCAGTACAATCCACTTTCCTCCCCAATAGGTCATTATAAGAATCATTCATTATGTCACAGGAGATGGTGATGGGCTTGCACAGGAGAAAGTGCAAAGCTTTCCTCTGCAAGGTTGATTTCCAGAAGGCATATGATTTGGTGTCTTGGCAGTATCTATGGGAAATATTTAAGAGAATGGGGTTTCCAGCTAAACGGCTACAATGGATGAAAAGATGTATCACCACTTCTTCCTTCTCACCCTTGATTAATGGTATACCGTGTGGGACGTGGATCCAACCTCAACGTGGTGTCAGGCAAGGATGTCCACTGGCTCCACTTGTTTTCAACCTTGCGGTTGACACTCTGGCAAGGTATGCCTGCAGACTATCGGAGTCTAGACTCATTAGAGGGTATTCCATCTCCAACAGAAGTGCATTGGCTCCAATGTTGCAATATGCTAATGATACAGTATTCTTTGTGGAAGGGAATGAACAAGAAGCTCAGGCACTATTCCACATGGTACAAATATTTGGGGAAATATCAGGGTTGAAACTGAATGGTGATAAATCTTCTTTGGTCTGTTTTGGGCTAACGAGAAAAGAACAAACAACCATCTCTTCAACACTAGCTACCCCCTTGGTTACTCTCCTAATCAAATATTTGGGCTTACCTCTAAAATGTACTAAACTAAAGATGAGTGAATGGCATGCCTTATTTGATAAATCTCTGTCAAACTACAAGGGTGGAGCAGTAGATATCTATTCAAAGGGGGCAGACTTATTCTCTTGAACTCAGTAATAACCTCCATCCCTGTGTTTTTCTTCTCCATGTTTAAAGAACCCAAGTCCATCTGGAAGCGTATTGATGTGATGAGGAAGCAATTCTTTTGGAAGGGAGCAAATCATGAAGGTAAATTTTTCCAACCAATGAAGTGGGATGGTCTCTGTAAACCGAAAGACCATGGTGGTATGGGAATTAAATCTCTTAAAGAGTTCAATGATGCTTTGTTGCGTAAGTGGGCCATCAAATTGTTTAATGGGGAACATAAGAATTGGGTGGACCTTATTAAAGAAAATTATGGAAGCTCGCATAGCTCTCTAGATCGACTCCAACCATTTAAGCCATCTCCCTTCTGCAAGTCTGTGGTACAAGCTATGAAGAACAACTGGCAGATGTTTAAGCCTATCTTAGGTGATGGACGGTCCTTTAAATTTTGGCAGGAGGAATGGTCACCCTTGGGTCAACTAAAGAACACCTATCCAAGAGTTTATGCGACTGACATGAATAAAGGGGCTCCGGTCTGTAGGTTCTGGTCTGATGGGAGTAATGATTGGCAAATCGAAGGGGGTGACTCTAGCAAAGAAGGCACAAGAACATGGGAGGAAAGAACACGTCTAGAGCAAGACCTGAGGGCTTTTAGACTTTCTTCTGGTTGTGTAGAAAAATATTGCTGGGATGGAACCTTCACTCCTGCAAGAGCATATGAAAAACTCATGAGGTGTTCCCACTCATTGGAAACAGATGCGATAGGAAAAAAATTGTGGCTGCTAAAGATCCCAATTAAAATACAGATTTTTCTATGGCTATGCAGAAGGGATGGACTGGTGACCAGTGATCTCAGACACAGAAGAATGGGTGCTGTATTGCAATCCTGCCTGCTTTGCGGTTTGCCGACTGATAGCTCCACCCATATTTTTTCTTCCAACATAATTACTGATGCGGTATGGAGAAAAGTTTGCAAGGAACCTCTCCCCATTTGCGATGACTTATGGAAAAACTTTTTGTTGCATGAAAAGCTACCTAATCACATGGCGGCAGTCATGTGGTGTGTGTGGAGAGCAAGAAATGATTTTTTGTTTCAGGAGAGACCAATATGTGTGGAGCAAATTGTAAATGTCTGTTGGTCTCTCATACATATGTGGGGGTCTACGTTGTAATCATGTTTTATATCGATTAATAAAATTCTCTCCTGGATTGCTATCGTTGCACAATAGCTTTCCTTTCTATTTCAAAAAAAAAAAAAAAGAAACCCAAATCTGTTTTAATTACCATTGAGTGAGTCTATCACCATCTTCACACCAAGATGCTTAGCACTTAGAGTCTTTTTCGAGTTATGGGTGGGTTGGCGAGTCATAAAAAGTTACTTACACACTCTCAACTCCAAAAATCCAAAAAAATGAGAAAAGATGAAAAAGAAAAAAATGTCTCTGTATATATGCTTTAAAAGCGAGGACTTAGGCGGTTTGCATTTTGGCAAACACTCGGGTGCTATTTAGTCTCTGTCGATTAGGCACTTAGTATATTTCATCCCATTGATAGGCAACATATGTCTAAGTAATCAATTCCTAATTCCAACTGAAAATAACGGCTAGGATAAACCTTGTTAGGGACTAGCAAGGGATGAGCATGGGAGTATGATAACTCTACATTCAATGATGATAATTCCATCAACTGGGGTTAGTTTTGGGGATATATGCGCACTAATAACATACCATGATGGGCATGGAAGCACTGCATGCATTGCAAATTAAGATTGCTTATAAATCAATGTTTAATGGCCATATGTAAAAGTGCATGCTGAAACAGGCCTCAGATAAGCAATCAGACCGCACGGATGGATTCAGATCGACGAATGGAGTCCAACGGACTCAAAATCACTTAAATCCGACATCCAGAGCTCCCTCTATTAGCCCAAGAAGTTCTGGTCGTTGATCTGATGATCAACGGCCCTCGCTGCACCATGTGGCACATGGCACCAGCCCCGCTCCTCTTCATCACATGAAGGATCAACCATGACCATCCAATCTTCGATCGAATGGCTGAGGGACCATGAAGAAACACGACCATTTAGCGAGCATAGAGCGATGGGCGTGCCTCCACTTCACGTGTAGAGGGTGTAGGTTCGAGGTGCCCACCGCACCTCATCTGCGGAGATCATGCGCACGTCCAAATTGGATCGCCCGATCGCCATCAAGCAGTCTAGATAGCGCTACGCGGTGCCCCCTCGAGCGTTGATGCCTCCACGCGTGCGCCATTGCTAACTGACGACGCCCGAACACACACGCCTTGAGGCGCGATCTGAGTGTGCAGTCACGCACGATCTGGGCCGTCGATTGAGGATCGAACGGTCCACATGGCACGCACACAAATTGCGTAGGCGAAAGAAGCACGCACACGCGCTTGGACCGGTGGCGAGGGGCTTCATCGACGCTTATGGAATGGGTTTAGAGACGTCCAAGACGTCACTAAAGCCCTTACTTAGTTTGGAAACCCCTCTTCTCTATATAAACTTCCTCAACCACCCCATTCAAGGGCATTCAATACAGAAACACTTCCATGCTACTCTAACCTTCTCCTAGCTCCACCAAATACTCCACAGCCGCCCCGGAGTTGTCAAGCCGTCGACGGAGCCTCCCTCTACCGCCATGGCCGCCTTGACTCTTCCTCGCACTCTCTCTTTACTTTAGCTTTATGTTGCACTTGTTTAAGCTTTCATCTATTGTTGTAGTTGTAAACAAACCTTAATTGCTTGTTATATGTTGATGATGTTTCATATATTCTCTTAAATGATTGTCATGCTTTAAACACGATCTCTAACCCTACTCTCTCTCTCTCTCTCTCTCTCTCTCTCTCTCTCGCGTTTTCTAGCAAGCAAGCAAATCAACCATTCCTGTGACAACTAAAGCAACAAACTAATCTGATTTTATGCCTCCTTATGTTCAACACTTGGACTCACCAACTCCACATCTTAAATTAAAATCGATGTCGCAAACGCATACTACAATGGCATAATTAAACAACCGCATTCCGTACTCATCACATCTTCAAAAAATTCTTCGTCATCTTCAAGTAAATTGCAGCCCTGGGGTTGTCTCATAGCTTGAAAGATGTTTAGGCTTATTTTCTAATCACTACAGGTGATGGGAACACCATCATGACCCATAACTAGCTCATTTTGATCCAATTAAGTCAGTAAATGCTCCTACATAACTACCAGAGAACCATATTTCATTGCAAAGTCATTCTAAGGGAAAGACAAGAAAATAGGGTTAAAATTGAAGTTTTACCATCATATCATGAATGTAGTACAATCACAGATTTTCCCAGGGGGTAATCAAGGGTCAAATGGTCCTAAAAGGCTAACAAGTGGGTTAGAATAAATAGCAAAGGGTTTGCACGTGTTTTAAGAATTAAATGACTTTGGAAATCCTAGAAATAGATCCGCTTAATTAACTAAAGATCTAGTTAGGATAAAGTCACCTAAACCCCCTAAACTTCATAGAAAAATATCCTCTAGGGTTTGGAACCTCCAATTTGACCATCAGAACCTGTCTTAACCCAAAACAGAATCTCAAACAGACATTTGCCCTAATTTAGGTTTTTGCATAAATTACCCAGTCAAACTTGGTCAAAACCTAAATCTAACTTCACCATTGGATTCCTTGGGTCCAAATTAGGTTTTTACCAAAATGTGGACCCAATCTGAGATCATCTTGACCAATTTTGCATTTTGGTCCAGTCAGACTCTTTCTATCTCATGCAAACCCCTAACTTTCAAATTCCTTACAAAAAGGCCCCTATCTTTGTCGTCACTCTTTGCAAATAGGTCCCTCCACCATTATTGCGGTGGAATCCTACTCCGACTACCTTCGACTAGGGATTTCTCCCTGATTGACTGGCGAATCGCTTCCAAAATTAGAAGGGAGATTCTTGAGAGATTTCCCTACAATTTGAGCCGCATCTTGGGCTCCAATTCTCCCCCAAATCCTAATGCAAACTCGTCGAACAATTGGGTTTCCTACTCCGACGATAATTCCTAGCTCGGAAGCTTGGCTTCCAAGCTCAAAACCCCCTCCTGAGCCCTATAAAAAGATCCCCAAGGCACGGCTGTGGAGAGCAACTAGTTTTGAGGCCAAAAAGCTCTTCCTAACCCTACCTCCGACCTCCTCCGACCTAGCTCCGGCGAGCATCTCCCTCCATCATCCTACGACCTCCCAACGGCCAAATTAGGAGCATCTCCTTCCTCCCCTACTTCCTCTGCCTCTCGACAGCCAACTAAGAGGCGCCTTGGCCCCTTCATCCTCGCCATCTCCCTCATCGAAAAACTCTTTTGTCCACTGTGCCAACCAACCACAGCCGATGCCGCCCTACCTCTTTTGTCCCTAATACTAGGTCCTATAACTCCTCCTTCCTCTCTACTTCCTCTTCCTTTCTTCTATCATTCAATTTGACCCTTGATGCCGCCATTCACCCTCTTCTTCTCCATCTCCGGCCGCTCCTCCGACGAGGCATATCCGCCGCTACACTCCATCCGCCTCGCCAACCACCTCATAACCTTCGTTGTTCCACCATGAACAAAATCTCTCTCCTATTTCTCCTTTTTGCCTATCCAAACCACCTACCAGACAACCCACCTTTGCATCGGCTTTTCCTTCATCATCCGGCCACCATACCCACTCGCACACAATGCCACCACCACCATTACATTCCACAATGTCTGGCAATCCACCTGAACTTGTTTGATAGGGCCAATAGGCCATTTTTGTGTTTTAAGGTCTCCAGGTTCACTTTGCCATTGAAGAGAGAGTTTAAGCTCACTTGAAGCCTTCTCCAGCTATCGCAAGTCCCAGGTGCAGCCTCCAGGTGATGCGAAACCTCTCCTGGGAGGTCTCAAGGTCCTCAATTGAGGATCTTTACAGCTACAGCTCCCTCAATTAGACACTTCAACCCTGCTGCTACGACGCGCAAAAGAAAGGTGGGACTTTAGTCCCACCTCGGAGCTGAAAGGTGTTTGCAGCTGCATAAGAGGAAAAAGTTTCTAGGGTTTATTGCCTCAGACACTTGGGGGGTGAGGTCCCCCGCTCACCCATTCACCTTCACCTCGCTCGTGACCCATCCCCCGTGGGCCTGGCGTAGACCCTACCCGACTAACCCGACTTCACTCCTTGGCTGCGATCACGCCTGCAACCCTGGACCCGAGTACGCTCTAGGTCCGAGACCCAATAACCCGGTACTGTTGGAGGCTCTGGGAGAGCATGACCTAAGGAGAGAAAGAGAGGATTGTGTGCAGGGGAAGGGGGTTTTGCTCTGAGGAGGTATGGTTGACACTTAGCCAAAATTGATGAACCTTCCCCCTCTACGTGAAGAAGAGTTCAAGAAGAAGGAGAAGAGTAGAAGAACAAAAGGGCCAACGAAGAAGAAAGAATAGAAGGTAGAAGAGAAGACAAGGCAGGAGAAGCAGAGCATAGAAAGAAAGCAAGAAGAAGAGGAGAAGACCTGAGCCAAGAAGAAGGAAGGAAGAAGGTCTGGACAGTGTGAAGAAGAAGAAGAAGAAGGAAAGTAAGAAGAAATAGAAGAAAAATCATAAAGGGGTCCTGTAGCAACATTTTTTAAGACGTCTGATTTTGCTCTTGCCTTTGATTAAAATTTGAGTAATTATTCTATGTGTTAGGCTTAAAATTGGTGATCCAAATCACCATTATTTTGTCTAGAATTCCTTTTTACTCTTCATATACTCATATTCTACATTGCAAATTAGATTTTGAGTAATTAATTGTGCTCATTTACATTAATTATTGAGATTAGTGTGTGAATTCTATTTTCTCCCTGTGTTCGACCTCGGACTTTCATTCGAGTAATAAATATTATTTATTTTCAAAGCAATTTCGGCTATACTACAATGCAGTTTTTAAAACCTCGATTTCACTCGTGAACAACAGGCAATCTCCATTGTTCCCAACGTGTAGTCTATGTTTGCTTTTGTAGTGGCTAGGAAGGGTCTTCCCAATATGATAGGTGCATCTTTGAGGGCCTCCGAGACTTCCACGTTCAGAACCAAAAAATCTATTGGGAAATAAAAGTCTGATTTTAATTATCACATCCTCCACCATCCCTCTTGGTTTAACCATAGATCGGTTCACCAGTTGTAGGGTCACATCAACCGGCTTCAGGTCACCGAATGCAAATTCTTCATATAGCACTAAGGGAATCAAGTTGATGGAGGCTCCCAGGTCGAGGAGAGCGCGATCAAAAGATGTGTCTCCAATGACACACGAGATCAAAGGTGTGCCTGGGTCCTTTCTCTTCGGGGGTAGCTTACTCAAAATGATCAAGCTCGCTTTCTCTAAAAGGACCATCCTCTTGGGACTCCTTTCTTGACGCTTAAGAGTGCAAAGCTTCTTGAGGAACTTTGTGTTGCATGTGTTTGAGTTGAGATTTAAGAAAGCGTGCTGCAGTACGATCAACAAAAACACAATAATATTTAAATTTATAAGAGTGCTCGAAAACAGAGAAATGAGTTCGAGGTCATTTGCAAGGAGCAAATGTGGAATACACACACTAATCGCAATTTGAATAAATGAGCACAATAATAAAGATATGAAATAAGAATAAATAATTAAAAGTATATTCAATATCAGCCAAAATTGTATCTCAAAAATTATATATTGGGATAAAAAGAATAGAAGCTCAAAACAATGGTGATTTAAATCACCAATTAGATCCTCTAATTAAGCATATACCCCAAGCATATCAACTAATCAAATTTCCCAACAGTGGTCCTTAATTACGACTTAGCATAAGTTAAGGTTATTCATACATGCATAAGCATTATCTGCATCTTTACTATTTTCCTTTAGCTATGCATAAAATAATGATATAATGTGCTGATTAAGTGTATTATGTCAATTACAGGCAATAAGCTGATCAGGAGCTGGATCTAGAGCAGGATCTGAAGCTGGATCAAGAATAATGGGTGTTGCAGCACAGCTGGAGCAGAAGGCTTAAATTAGATGTAGGAATAATGATGTAAGGGAGTTAAGGTTTGTTATTCTATTAAGTAGGAATAAAGTAGAAAAATGTGAAGAGCTTAGGTCCATCCTAGCCCTAGGATAGCCTAGAGACCCCCCCAAGCCTTAGCCACCCTTAGATTAGGTCACAGCACCCTAGGAAGCCCTAAAACCCTAGTTCCAACCCTTATATGGACGTCCAGATAAGTTATAGGACGTCCAGGACCCTTAGCCAACTCCCACACACCTCAAACCCACTTCTACAGTGTTATTGGACGTCCAAACACTTTGTCAGACGTCCAATTTCTGCAGAATACCCAAAATAGAACCTAGATTTCCCCCTGAATCAGATTGGACATCCATAACTGAAGTCTGGACTTCTGATTTTTGAGTATAAGTTGTCTGATCATATTTTTGGACGTCTGAAACTGGTCTCCAGTTTCTGTTTTGAGATTCAAGCCTTGATCTTCGATCTCTACCTCCCTAGACCTAATCCCAACCCCATAGTAACCTAAATTAAGGTGTCCTAACCCTAGTACATCACCTCTAGACCTACCTAAGGACCTAATTAGGTCCTCACCAAACCCAATTGACTTAGATCAAAGTCAATTACCTTCACCTAAGTCAATTGGACTCATTGAGTCCAATTGAGCTTAGATCTCAACCCACACAAGTTCAATTGGACTTAGTGAGAGTCCAATTGACCTAAACCCAACCTAATTGAGTTATTTCACTCTCAATTAGGTTCACACTCATTCAATTAAACTTAGGTTAAGTTTAATTGCAATTTCCCCTTAGCAATTAGGGTTTGTAACCCTAATTGAAGGCACACACCTACCTAAACCACCTAGCCACATAGAGCACGACCACACACACACACACACCCATTCATGCACTCCCACACATCTAGAGTTCTCTAGAACTCTCTCCAAGTGGCAGCACTCTTGGTTGCCAAATTTAGCAACCAAGAGGCATTCAAATTAATTTGGATCTCGAAATCACTTATATCCTCTCTTAGCCGGCCACTCTTGGGCTCTCTCTAGAGAGTTCCACACTTCTCTAGAGAGAATCCCTTAGGTCTATAAAAAGACCTAAGGGGTGGCCATTTGCACCCATTCACATCCATTGGCTCCTATCCACATTCATGGCTTCATCCACTTCCACTTAGGCTAGCCGCCACCCTCTCCACTCCATCTCCACGAGCTGAGTACCACCATGAAGGACACCATGCCGAGATGCTAGATCACTCCTCTCTCTCTCCAACGGCCGGCCTAAGCTCCATTGGCCGCCCCTCATTCTCCTCTCCACCATTCCAAGGCCATCGGAGACCACCTCCGAATGCCCTCACTTCTGATAGATTAGTATCCAACTCTTTACATTTACTGCTTTTAATTACTACTTAGTAATGTAGTCCTTATTCTCCCCAAATGATGCATGCAAAATCTCCCCTATAGATTCTTGTATGCGATTGTTTTCTGATAGCTAGATCTACATTTTTAAGCATTCATGTACAAGCTTTCCTCTACAAGTTCATGTTGCAAACACTCTCCAAATGAATGAATGAAAAATATATTTTCTATATATATGTGTGTGTGTGTGTGTGTGTGTGTGTTGAGAATCACCATGTGCTCATTGCAATATCTTTGGTGTGATTAATGTTGCCTGTTTTTAATTTCTGATATTTTGCAACAAGCATGTCGTTTCCAGAAAATATAGAAAATCTGACTATAGATGCATTTTCTGTAAATAGTCACCACCTCACTAGAATCATGCACACAGAAACTCACACTTTCACCTTTGTGATCTATTTAACACATGCGCACGTGATTAGGGTTCATAATAGAAGTGGTGAAATCTTAATCAGAAGACTGGAAACCGACGTGCGATTTTAAACAAAGTAGAGTGGTAAAAGATCGAATTCAAAAGTAAAACAAGCGCCTCCCAGAAACAAACGACTGGGACTCAAGTCTCATTATCTTTCTTTTATCGTATTGTGCACTATACTATGACACTTTTCCTATCAAATCCGCGCGATACGCTTTCCCAAACAGTCCTTGAACCACTTACTCAAATATCCACATCAGCCAAATGTCAAAGTCAATCTCAAATATAGCCACAGTAACTCACAATCAGACGTCAGCCACAAGGGGCAGACGACTTAATCGTTCAAAGCTTAAAACAAGGCACAAAGCCTTAACAACTCAGAAGTAAGCCTTAGCACAAGGCTTTAGAGCATCACCCTAAACAATGACTAAGTATAGAGCATATGGGCATGTTTCCCAAGGTGGAACAATGCAAAACCCTCCCCTACCCTCCTTAGAATTTCTCCTCTTTCCTTTCTTAGAATCGAGTATTTAATTGAGTAATCAGGTTTGTACAGTACCGGGCAGGGGACCAGAACCGTCGGCGTAAGAGGTGAGCGAGGTGTGCGTGGATCATGTGCATGGGGGGCCCGACCCCCCATGTGCTGGCCAACCGAGCTATGAGAGTTTTTCCTTTCATGTTCTGTAGAGGCTTTGTCGAGGACGAAGTGGCACCAATAGGTGCCCTCTCCTTCATGCGATGCAGCTGAGGGCTTCAACCAATTGAGTCTCTTGCTACAGCTATCTTCTTCAATTGGAAGCCCCAGGTGCTTCATGGATATGTTCCTCATCTGCTGGAGGTGTTAACGAGGTTGGAGGATGGTGGACCACGGCAGGCGAAGTGGGAGATGACGACCGTGACGGTGGAGCTCCGGTGGTACTTGAAAAAGACGAATACAGGATAAGGGCCCCAATTAGAATGCTCAGAAGACTCGCCGTGGTGCGAGGAGTGCGACGATGGTGATGATTTGGTGTATGCATGTGTGTGGTGGTTTGTCAAAGTTGGAGAGGGCTTACGAAGATAGGTCTGTTTAGTAGAACCATGGAGTGGTCAGAAATGCTAATAGGGAGAGGGGTTTAGGTCTGTGAGTCGAGGCAAAGCTTTTGGCTGTGGAAGAAGGTAATTTGGTGGAGTGTGGTGGTGGCGCAACTTTGCCGAAGGCGTCACCGGTCACAGAGAAGACGGATGGAAAGAGAGGTGAACATTGGTTGGTTCTTAATCTAGGGAGAGAGAAGAGTTGAAGGGACCTAATTATGAACACGGACGAGGGGAGATCCGCACCGACTTTGATTGGCCAGCATCAAAGGAGATGAAGTCTCTGGTGGTGAGAAGCAGTGACAACGACAGGGTAAATGGCTCCTACTTGGTACGGCGAGGAGCGGAAGATGTAGGCAAGGAAGTTCCTTCTGCCTATCGTACATGGCAGAGGGCGACAAAGGGATTTCGAGGAGGTTGCCAGAGTTGCAACAGAGGCGGTCAGAGGAAGAGAAAGATGAAGATTTTAGGCCTAGACCAGACTAACGACGGTTAGCACATGAGGATCTTATATCAAGCTTCAGAACAAGCTCTAAACGAAGGAAGAGGCTTGATTGGGCCTCTTTTAGGAATCAAGAATTCCCACAAATTTCGTGTGCCCGCATGATCTCTTTGCTATGAATCAGGATCCAAGATCCTGATGAAATTGATCTCCAACATCTGAACACCAACCCTACCAAATTTGGTGGTGATTTGATTAGGTTTTAGCTCAGTCAAAGGTCGGTGCTTGCCCTATTGACCACCAATGGTGACAAGGACCAAAGTGTGAAGAGGACGATAAAGCCAGGGGGTAAATGCAATAAATCTAAAAGTTAGGGGCATTAGTGAGAGGAATAGACATCTTAAGGACTAAATTGCAAACTAGGTCAACATGGAATCTGATTGGGCCCAAATTTTGGTCTTAACCTAATTTAGACCCAAGGAATCTAATAGTTAAGTTGGATTTCAGTTTTGACCATGTTTGACTGGGCAACATGCACAGAAGCCCAAATTAGGATAAAATCCCGTCTGGGACTTTGTTCAAGGTTGAAATGGGTTCAGATGGTCAAGCCAAGGGTACTAAATCTCTCAGAATATTTTTATATGAATTTTAGGAGATTTAGATGAGTTTTATTCTAACTAGAGCCTATTTAATTTAAGCAAGTCTAAAATTAGGGTTTTGTGTGCTGTTGCGGTTCTTGAAATGCGTGAAACCCCATTTTTGTCTGTGTGGACCCACTCTTTGGCCTTTAATGCTCACTTGACCTTTAAATAACCCCTGACAAACCTCGTGGTTACTCTGCATTTATGATGTGATGTTAAAACTGCATAATTAGCCTTGTTTTAGTGTTCTCTTCTCAAAATGGATTTGCGTGGAATTACTGTCCTCAGGCAATTATTCAGGAGCATTTATCTCTAGATTTTCACTAATTTAAGTTAGTTATGATGGATGATGGTGTTACCATCACTTTGCATATGTGGAAATGTGTCGCACGGAATTAAGGAAAGGGATGTTAATGTGGACTTACCCAAAGAGTTCCAATAATTCCTCAGATGAAGGTTCAGCTTTCTTCTTGGGCTTCTTAGTCTATTTAAGGGCCTCAGGGTAAGGAATTGGGTTGTTGCCCTGATTAGTCAAATCAGATTCAGGTCCAACCTGGTCATCCTCTAGGATCTTAGGTTCAGGTTTAGTGTTGGGTTGGGAGGCTAAGGGCCCTAGGTCCTGGGTAGTCCAACCACTTCTCAAAGTCACAGCGTAGGCTGTAGCATTATTTCCATTGGGCCGAGGGTTTTATCCTTGATGAACAGGGAAGCCAGGTGGGTACTGAGGTGTAGTTTGGGGAGGAGGCCGTTGATTTCTTAGATTGGGTATAGGTTGAGGTGGAAGAGCTCCTAGTTGTCTTTGACCAGCTACGGGTCCACCTTGAACCCGTAAACCTTGTGTAGCGTGGGACAATTGGTTCATCCCTTGCTACATGGTCTGGAGCATAAGGTTTTGGGTCTCAATCATCTTTTGCATTAAATCATTCTGGGGGTTTGACTGAGAGTAGGACAGTCCTTGTTGTCCAAAAGTCCCATGATAAGTCCCCTGGTGTGGTTTTTGGTGTTGAGGCATTTGATGTTGGTCTTGGTTCCTCTAAGAAAACCCTGGGTGATTCCTCCAGCCAATATTGTAGGTATTAGCATAACAAGGGTCTTCAGTGGGCTAGTAAGAGTTTTGAGAATCAAAGTCCACATAAGCAGGTTCAGGAGGGGTGTAATAGCCAATGAGATGTTCAATAGCTGTCTGATCAAGTTGGTGCACCTGTTCCAATCCTGAGTGTGTGGGAAGAGCAGAATGAGGTCTCTCCAAAATACAATATCTGGGGTAGGAGTTTTAAGTCTGCTGAGCCAGATGGGGAGTATTTTGTTTAGTAAGAAGCTCATCAAGCTTCTTATTCACGAGGTCCACTTGGTCCAATTTTTTACAAATGAGCTCCATGTCATACTGGCTTGATGACTATCCAGAAGAAGAGGTAGATAACTCATGGACGCCAACCCGCAGGTTTAAGGATCGACCAAAGGTGTCCATGGATGCGTGATTGAGCGAGTTTTCGTTCATCTCTTTAAACAAGTCATAGGCACTGTAAGGGTCACGGTTTAGGAAATTGCCCCCGCATGATGCGTCAACACAGTTGCATAGTTGACCATCTAATCCATGATAAAATGTCTATACTAATTTCCACTTTGGCACTTCATGTTGTGCACATTTCCTAAGGAGCTCTTGGAACCTCTCCCATGCTTCATGCATGAGCTCCCCAGGTTTCTATGCAAAGGTACTGATGAATGATGTAAACACATTTATATCACATAAATCATCTATTTATGCGTGTTCTTAAGCATATAGTTGCATCATACATTATAAATATTGCATAACATACATCATCTTGCATTTAGTTTAAATTGTATAAAGTTTAGGTTAATTTTCTCTTTTTGTGCTAAGGGGACAAGGCGATATTTAATTGGGGCCTCGGATTGAAGATCAAACTGTACAGATCTGATCAAGGTGACGTTTGGAGTTCAACGACTCCAAGATCGCCCCAATCATACTTCCATAGCATCAGATGCAGTCTGAGAAAGATCAGAGGTCAAGAAGCTAGGTAGTGTAAATCCGTACCTTAGATGACAAATTCGACTGCACGGATGGGTTCGGATCGACGATCGCAGCCCAACAACATGAAAATCAATCCAATCTGAAATTCATGGCACCATCTACAAGACACAAAAGATGGACGGCCAAGATGACGCCACGTGGCACCATCTCAGCCACCCACACCAGCCATGAATGCCCGCTGCTCTCTCTCTCTCCACAGTTGCTTGATCAACCCCAGCCATTGGATCTTGATCCAACAACCACGGACGCTCGAGATCAAAACCAAAGCTCGCCTCAAAGGGTGGCTTGGCACAGCGGACAAGCACCTTCATGCGACACTGAGGTCGCAGGTTCAAGTTCCTCGCAAGCCTCAAATCAGTGCAGGCGCAAGACGCGGCCAAATTAGGTCATTAGATGATGATTAGGCGGTCAAGGAGCAGCAAAGTGGCGCGCCCAGATGCGAGGAGTGATGCACGTGCGATTAGACGCGTCGCTGCACACGTGATCGCACACGCAACTGCGCGATGAAGGCGTGGGCGAGATGAATCCTAAGCCGTCCGATCTCGCGATCGGATGACTAAGGATTTTTTAACGTGATCATGTATTTTGTGCACAGAAGCTAAGGAGGTGGGTAGGTGCGCGACCTAAGACCACATTCAAGTCTTTAGTGACATTTAAATTTGTCACTAAAGACCTGTGTATTAATGTTTTAAAGAGTGAAATGCCTCTTTTGCCCTCAACTCTCACATCAATAAAAGGGCACCCCTACCACTGGAATTTTTCATCCCTTCCTCTGTTCGCTCACCCCCTCCAAAGCTCTAAGAGCTTGTCTCAAACCCGGGATGCTCCATTAGAATTAAAATTATAATTTTTCCACCTTCTCATCCCCATTCATGGAGCGCCCGCGGTTATCTTCTCACCACCTTTCGAGAAGCGAATCTCGCTGCGACGTCGTCCTACCCTGTCCTCCATCATCCGTCTTCATTCTCCTTCGTCCTGCATCTTACCACCTTCGTTTGAGCGCTCCATCTATGCGGCTCGTCCTCCAAGTAGCCGTCGAGGAGGATAACTTCTCTCCACCTTCTCTTTTATTGCTTTTTAGTGTAGATTTCCTGCTTTCTAGTGTAACGAGTAGTTGTAACGAACCTGATTCTGTGGTTATGAAATACCTGTTCATTCTCTCTATTTTCTTTTTATTTGTATCATTCTCTCTCTCTTCTATTAATTATTCT
Source organism: Thalassia testudinum (assembly GCA_037157565.1). Classification (NCBI taxonomy): domain Eukaryota; kingdom Viridiplantae; phylum Streptophyta; class Magnoliopsida; order Alismatales; family Hydrocharitaceae; genus Thalassia; species Thalassia testudinum. Next base: position 32,663,687 of record JAZHRO010000049.1, read on the forward strand.
TTAAGTAGATAGCTAGCATAGATTCAATTCAACTAGCTAATCTACTTCATAACAACAAATTAAACGTGGTTTTTGATCAAACATCAGCCCCCTGTGTTTGACCTAGAATTCCTTTTGAATTTCGGTTAAAATTATATGTTAATGGATTTTTCTCGCAAATTACGCTACAACGACGGGTTTTCCAAACACAACTCTTTTTGCATAGATTTTCCACCTCAACATTTTGGCATTGTTGCTGGGGATTTTTCGCTTTAACATTTTGGCACCGTTGCCTGGGAGGCGATGCTCTTTGATTTTTCGTGTTTTCCACTTACTGATCATTTATCTCACTTCTCTCCTTTCTTATTATGATTGCAGGTGCTCTCACGAGGCGAGCAAAAGCAATAGATTGGAGCAAAGTGCTGTTGAAGGGTCTGTAAGTAATCCCACCTCCCCACTCACTAGATTTCATTCCACCACCTAATAACACAAACCCTAATTAACCTAGGAGCTTGCATAAACTCTAAGGTTAGTTTTGATTGTTTGTTTGTCATCTCCACCCACCCTACCCTCCGCTTATAAAAATAAAAATCTAAAAAATTCCATAGAGGTACACAACCTCTTCTGATTCTTCATACTCAACCGGTAACCTGATCTTTGGGATTAGTGCACTCATAAACACATAATTGAGTAGAAATCAGGTAATCACTTGTGTGCCTAATTAAGTGGTGCATCAAGCCAATTGTTTGAGTTGTTTGGGCTGCACTACTTCAACTAAAAACAACTCAAGTAGCTGCCAAATAGGTTCAACTTTTAGGACTAAACCAGGCACTCCACATTTTTAGTTTGATTTCAAAGGAAAACATCTTCACCTGCGCTTTCAAAACCTAGTGTACCAACTGAACTTGATTGAATATACCTAAAGTTGAATCCTAAAAGCTACTAAGCAAGATTTAAACCCTAAAATTCACCACATCCAAAAAATAATCTTGCTTGAAAACCATTGGTTGTGCACGCACACATATCACTCAATCATCAAGGACACAACCCAGATAAAGGGCCCATCACATTCCAAAGCACATTCAAACCTAACCCTAATTAAAATAGAGTAGACGTTGGCCTTAAGGATTAGACACGCTCTTCGGAGCCCAGATCAAGATTTTTTCGATTAAACTATTTCTACTGTTCAATTTGATGTCTAGCTAGGGGAGAAGAATCAAATGATCACGGTTGGGGGGCATCAAAGGAACCTAAGGCGAAAGCCAAGGGAAGAACCTTCTCCCTAGCCCCTCCCTCTAACTAGTTGGATTGACCAAAAAGAAGTAGATCAAATTGTTTCTTCATCTCAAGATGAGTTCTGGGAGTCTGTAGGTCTTTAGGCTAGCCCACTTAAGGACAGGTTTGATTGTTTGTATTGTAGGGCACCTTTCTTCCTCCCGTTTGTCACGAATCTTTCCACATTCTACACGCATTCTTGATCCTACCCTCCTGACACATGTTATCCACAATATGATGATTATTATCCCGACCCGTGCTGTAATCAACCATCTACTAGTTAGGATAACTCGGATTGGGGATACAATTCCAGACTTCCGTGTTCAAGGTCTAACCGTGGACATCATGATTGTAATTTCTATCCTTCTTGGAACTATATTGATTATAGATCTCCACCCTTTAATGATCAATTTAACCCAATCTACAATCAAGAAGGATATGCTGATCCTTACCCTTCCTCAGATTACACTGCATATAGGTCATCACCCCCTTATGGACAACCTGAAATGACCTATTATCAGGGAGCGATAATAGGTCATGCAGTAGAAACGTCGCACCTCCTCACCGCCCTCCTCGTCACCAGCCCATCCACTCCACGCACTCACAGCAACTCAATGCACTTCACACCCTGCAGAAACGTCGCATGCAACAAGTCCTACGCCGGCTCCCCATGCAGCTGCACGCACGTACCTACGTGCCTGCTGCACACATCATCAGCGGCAGATCCGCCCACGCGCTACAGAGCGCTGCGCCTCCGCCTATGCCTCCCTTGCCGTGCGCAGCAAAGCCAACCCACTGCACGCCCGCAGAGCCTCCGTCCCCCCTTCCTACACCTCCGTCCGCAACCACTCCAAGTTGCTGCTCCAGCAGCAACAGAACACCCCCCCCCACCGGCCCTCGCCTCCAACCCACGTGTGTAGAGTGGGCGCTACTCTAGCAGCTCCATCGGCCACGCGCACGCCTAGAAGCGCAGCAAGCCAACGTACGACCATCGACCTCTCCACCTGTGAGTGCTCAAAATCGGCCACCTCTGGCCACACCTCCTACGCCATTGCGAAGGCCTCGCTCCGGTCGACCTTTTCCTAGAGTAGCTCCTCAAACGAACCTCTCTCTCGTACGCGAGGAGGAGAGAGGTAGAATCCCTTATTTTAGTTTGCATTTTAAATTACGGGAATTGCCATTGTGAAGAATCATTTTTTGATTTCTTAGATTAATTAAATTGAGGTGAAATTATAGCTTTATGCTTATTCTTCTATATAATTGTTAAGCCTTTATGTTCATCTCAATATGCATTACATTTAATTTTGAATTACATTTTAGTATGCATGCAAGTGAAAAGTGAATAATATACCCTTGCACATGAACAATTTTCTTACGTGAAAATTACGTCAACAACCCTTGACTTCTCCATAAATTTAAGGTTTACATTCAAAGTGACATATGCATTGTTTGATCTGACGAATATTTCAGCGAACTCGATTTCTACCTAATTATGATTTTAATAGGCCTCTCCCTCCCTAAGGATACAACCTACTCTCCTATGAGTGGTTTATTTTAATTAAATACTTTGATTAGTTGATTTTCCACCACTTAGAAATACAACGACAAATTTTCTTAATCATCATTTTCGAAAGTGAAAATCAACTTATCAAATGGCGTCGTTGCCGGGGAGGCAACAAGCTTAATTAAATCGCATTCATTCATCTGTTCACATTGATTTAAATTTTGAATCATATTTAACTCTGGATATTTTTATTCTGGTGCGAGTGCAACATTTTACGACACACATTCTACAACTTGCCATCAGACCAGCCATCGTGAGAGGTGTCTCTTGACATCACCAAAGGAGAAATTATTCGAGCCACCTTGTAAGGAACCAGATTGCCAGGAGAGGAAGGACGAGGACATGACGATCATCCCCGCACATTTAGTCTCTGATTTGATTAGAGTAGGATTAAGACTTTCGACTTAATTTTCATTGCACATTTTGGTTTGAGACCCTTGTTCGGCGGTATATTTGATGGGTTTGTTCCCCGACTTTCTTTTAGGCCCGTGTTGGGTAATTTTTGCCGGAGTCTATTCCCATTTATTTAGACTTTGGTTTTTACTTTCTTTTGTGGATTGATTTTATTTTTCTTGATTGTGCATAAGTATAAAACAAAAAAAAAAATTGAGCTGCTTGCCTTACGACGACCATGTAGGTGTGAATGAGCAGCCTCTAGATTTATTTTGCTTGCATTTGCATGCATTTTGCATTGTTGATTGCTGGAGGAAAGGTATGACCTCTTTCTTTGCATTCTATATTGTTCAAGCATGTGCATTTGGATTTAATTGCAAGACCACCTAATTGAATTGAAAAGATCTAACAAGTGGTCACATATTTTCTTGGAAAAGGACTTTAAGTTAAGGAGGAACACTAAAAACCAAGGACTTGAATTGAGACATTGTGCTGTGGTTCAAAATTCAAAACTTGAAATTTTTATGGTGTATGCACACTTATATCTCTTGCACCATGGCACGCATTTAGACACTCCTAGGTCTTGGAACTACTAGGACAAGAGCCCTCCTACCGTTGGATTCTAAAGTGTTCAGAACTTGAGATCAAAGGTTTTGTAAATCCAAAGAGGGGATACCCTGTCACGGATTTTTGGGGGTAATTAAGAAGCACCGCAAAAGCACAGCTTCAAAGAAAGGCTTAGGCATACTTGCATCCCTTGATCTTCCGTCTTTGGAGTTGCTCTACCATTTGAGATTTAGGGAAGAACACCTAAGCTCCAACTAGGTCTTTTTAGGCATTTCGAAGGTCGATAATAGGCACGTAATTGATTGGGCAACTTGCTTTGTCACCTACAATTTGAATTAAAGTTAAAAGCCTAAATTTGTAACGAATTAACAAGTCCTTTTGAATTGTGTTTGTAATGCATGCTTGGTAGGCGATCTCTTAGGAGACAAGTTGTGTTTGATCTTGAACCTGAAAGAATCTTAAGAAGGAACCTCCCAAGGGAAGTAGTGGCTGGTCAAAGGAGCCTTAAGGAATATTTCATTCCGACCAATCAAAATGGCCCTGCACTATGTAGACCTGGATGGGACAATCCTTATGAGATCAAAAGCATTACCATATCCTTGTTTCCCTCCTTTTATAGTACTGCTAGGGAAGACCCTTACAGGCATATAGAGGAATTCACCGAGGTTTGTTCCATGGTAAAGCTGCAGGGCGTTACTGATGACGCTCAAATGTGGACCCTCTTTCCTTTCTCCCTCAAGGATAAAGCCAAGTATTGGTATCATACCCTTGATGATATTAACACTCGGGATGCCCTGAAGAAGGAGTTTTTGAAGAAGTACTTCCCCATGAGCAAAACAAATCACTTTAGTAGGAAAATTATGAGTTTTGTTCAAAAGGATGGGGAAGCTTTCCATGATGCATGGGAGCGCTTTAATGATCTGTTGAGGCTTTACCCACATCACCAGGTGCCTAAGTGACAACTAGTTGAAAGGTTCTACACCATACTTAATAATTCGCATAGGCAGACTGTGGATGGTGCCAGTGCAGGAACCTTTCTACTTAAGACTGAGGATGAAGCTTGGAACCTTTTTGATACTTTGAGTGAGAATTCTATTCACTTGAATTCTACCTACATGGATAGAAAACCCACTCTCATGCAAAGAAAGTTGGAAGCAAATGAGGTAAGGGACACCTAGAATTTAGCCTATCAGATTCAATTGTTGAATCAAAACATGGAAAGGCTTATGGTGAGCCCGGGCCAATTCGTATCTAGCACCTCCACATCCCAAGCTTCAGAATGCTCCATTTGCCAAGGCAACACACACGCCACTGTGGATTGCCGCTTGGCCTCCCAATTCCCTGAGCTTGTACAAGTGGATCTGAATGCCGCTCAAGGGTTCCGTCCTAAACCACATAATGACCCTTTTTCCAACACTTATAATGAGGGATGGAGGAATCACACAAACTTTTCATGGAGACAAGGGAATGTTTCAAATTCAGGGAATTATAAACCACAACCCTTTCAAAATCAACAAATGAACCAACCTCAAACCTTTGCCCAACCTAAGACCTCTAAGATGGATGAATTGAAGGCAATGTTGAGAACTATGCAAGAAACTCAAAGTGCCATATCCAATCTCACGACAAGGCTATACATGAAATGAAATCTCAGATAGGACACCTTGTTAAGGCCGTTAGAGGGAAACTGGGAAGCTTCTCAGTTCTGCTGAGGAGAATCCTAAAGGAAAAGCGATTGTCCTTAGGGAGCATGCCTAGGCAGTGACTATTCTGGGGAGTGGGAAAGAAATTTCCAAACCCGATGCTCCTATAGTCTCACCCTCTGAAAAAAACCATCCACCCCAACTTTCACCCCCACTGGAGAAGACTTGCCCAAATCTCCTCCGCTTGAAATCACCTCACCGGAAGAAGTTGCCCCCGTTCCACCCCTTACTCGACATGACAACCCTTCCACCCAGAGATCGAGATTGCCCTTTCCAGAGCGCTTATCCACCTCTGGGCAGACTTCAGCTAGCTCATCTGGAGACGGATGAGATCATGGAAACTTTCAAGCAAGTGTAGATTAACCTGCCTTTGCTTGAGGCTATCAGGCAGATTCCATGTTATACTTGCTTCCTAAAGGACCTGTGCACGAAAAAGTGGCAATCTAGGAAACAGGTCCAATCAAAAGTTATCCTGCCTGATTCTGTTAGCTCAATTGTTCAACATGGCACACCCCTGAAACTTAAGGACCCAGGAGCCCTGTACATCTCGGTGGTTATTGGTGACTTACAGATTGATGAGGCTCTACTTGATCTGGGTGCGGGGGTGAACATCCATTCAAGCTACGTATATGAACAACTTGGGGGAGGCAATCTAAAGCCTAGCCCAGTAATCCTCCAAGTTGCTGATCGATCACTCAAGACACCGCGGGGAATTCTGGAAGATGTCCTTGTGAGAGTAGAAGATTTCTTCTTCCCCGTTGACTTCTTAGTTTTGAACACTGACCCTACCAACAAGCCAACCAAGCCCTCCATCATTTTAGGCTGCTGATTAGCCCATATTTGTGAGCTATTTAGGTATTTAAGTGCCTAGACATTAGGTTAATTCTAACATTTATTTAGCATAAATTAGGATGTAAATAGATTAATTCATATTTCTAATTCAATTACATAATTCATGCATCTTATTCATATTTAAATGCATTTAGAATTATCTTAGAATTTCATTAGTTAACTAATTAAGTACATTGCATGCATTAATTTAGGTTAACATAAAAGTTGAGGGTTTGTATATAAATAACCATAATATTTTATCATTATTTTTTATTCTTCTTCTACGTGCAACGGCTGCATTTCTTCCTCCAGCTGCCGCAGTGAAGAACCCAATCAAGGAGGAGCGGATGTGTTGGATCTGGTCGGGCAACTGATTTCAAAAGAGAGGAGGAGGCAGCCAAGCTCACGAGGCCTCCACCACCGACCCACCACTATGCAAAGAGTTCTTCTCTCTTCCATTCCACACCATCGGCCTCAACCGTGGTGACGAGTCTCCTCCACCGTGGGCATGTGGTGTGACAGGCCACACCGCCATCCGGAGCTCGTCCGCATTACTGTGAGCACCTCAGCGTGCATCTCCCTCGCCGTCGTCATCAACAACCACCGTCGTAGCTACTGCAATCACCCCTCAGCCAGTTAAGACGTCCGGGAAGTTTCCCGGACGTCTGAAGCTTCGACCTCCCCACTCCAGCAACAACCACCCTCGCCCGCTCACCTGAACCACCAGCCCTCACCCGTTCACTCCACGCCTGCCCGCACGCCCTCCAACCGCGCACAAGGTGGGCACTGCCAGCAACCTTCCCGCGCGCAAGGCGGGAACAGCCAACAGCCTTCCCGCGTCTGCAGCACTCACCCGCACCGCCTGTAGCCTTCGTCCGCACACCTGAAGCGCCAGTGCTCATCCGCACGCTCTCCAACCTTCGTGCACACCCACGCCCACCGCCAACAGTGCGTGCACCCGCCTGCAGCACCGGCGCCTGCGTGCACCCACCTCCAGCGCCAACAGCCTTCCCACGCCTGCAGCACCCACACCCACTGCCAACAGTGCGCGCACCCGCCTCCAGCCAGCGTGCAGCACCGGCTCCAGCCCTCATGCCTGCAGCAGAGCCACCCTCCTCCAGTGCCACCTCCGCGCGCACGCAGTCCCGTGCACACCCGCCTGCAACCTTCCCGCGCCTGCGCACGCTCACTTCACCTCCAGCAGCTGCAGCACCGTTGGCAACCACCTTCACCGGAGCTCCATCCGACCGGCTCCGGCCACCGTGCGACTCGCCGCCACCACCGCTGCGAAGCCCTTGATCCAAGGAACTTCCTCCGAGCTTCCTGCCTCCGGCCATCCACTCCTCGTCGCACACGGCCAAGGGGAATAAATCCCCTGTTTTGCTACAGTAACCATGCCATTAATAATTACATTTTTTGCCATTGTCATCTTTTAATGATATTTTATTGAATCTACATTGCAACAAATATCCTCTAGTTATTAAGAATTGCTATTTCAGCATGATTTCTTGATTCAACCTTAATCTGAAGGCAATTTTGGCTTAATTCTTGTCTAAACTAACTACGAACAAACATTTTTAACCGGTGCAAATTTAAATACAACATTGCCTCCCTGTGGATACGACCTGCTCTTCTGCGAGTGCTTATTTCTTTTTTTAAATATTGATTAGTCGATTTTTCCACCACATAAAACTACAAACGACTTTAAAGCGAACAATCGATTCGTCAGCTGCCCCTTCCTTTCAACTTCGCATGCTTCAATCAATTGCAATACTGGGGCATTGAAAATGGGCTTTGGGAATAGGAAAATCTGTCTTAATGTGTTTGATGCTTATAAACAAGTCAAGCTTGAGGATTGTTCTCAAGTTGAGGTGATAGATGACCTGATTGAAGAGACAACCCCTGCAATGTTATGTGATGACCCCCTTCAGCATGTCATGCTAAATGAGCATTCCCATCTCTTGGAGTAATATGAAAGGGATAGACTAGAACTTAAGGAGTTGCTAGGTGTTTCTGCTGAGTCTCTTTCCCCATTATCTCTGCCTAAGGTAGATCTGCTACATGAGATGGGGACATCTATTATAAAACCCTCAACCATACAAGCCCCCGACCTTGAGTTGAAACCCCCCCTAAACACTCTCAAGTATGTCTTCATGGGTGCCAATGATATGCTCCCCATTATCATTTCGGCTGTGCTATCTGAGGCACAGGAGGGAGAACTGATTGAATGCTTGTCTAGGCACAAGGAAGCTATTGCTTAGAGCATTACTGACATTAAGGGTATAGACTCTACACTTTGCATGCACCACATTTATACTAATGATTCCATCAAGCCATTTAGGGACATGCAGAGACGTCTGAACCTTAATATGAGGGAGTTGGTTAAAAAGGAAATCCTGAAGTGGTTGGACACTGGGAACATATATCCCATTGCAGATAGTAAATGGGTAAGTCCTATTCATGTGGTGCCAAAGAAGGTAGGCTTTAGTGTGGAATTTAATGACCAAGGTGAACAGGTTGTGACTAAACCCTCAACTGGATGGAGGGTCAGTATTGATTACTGCAAGCTGAACACCGCTACCCAGAAGGATCACTTTCCCTTGCCTTTTATTGATCAAATTCTCGAGAAATTGGCAGGGAATAAGTACTATGGCTTTCTCGATGGATATTCTGGGTACAGCCAGGTTGCAGTCTTCCCAGATGACTAGGAGAAGATGACGTTCACGAGTCCTTACGGTACCTTTGCATTAAGGGGTATGCCGTTTGGATTATGTAATGCACCTGCAACCTTCCAGCAGTGTATGATGTCCATTTTCTCAGACATGATTGACGAGTGTGTTGAAGTGTTTATGGATGACTTCTCCATTTACGGCTCGTCTTTCGACCAGTGTCTCTCGCACCTAGAGAATGTGCTGAAGCAATGAAAGGAGACTGGTTTAGTCCTCGGCTGGGAGAAAAGCCACTTCATGGTACAGAAAGGAATTATACTTGGGCATGTTGTGTCTGAGCGAAGCTTGGAAGTAGATAAAGCCAAGATTGATTCTATTTCCAAACTTCCATTGCCCACGAATGTCAAACAGATTAGATCCTTTCTGGGCCATGCTGGCTTTTATAGGCGCTTTATTAAAAATTTCAGTAAAATTTCTAGGCCACTTTGTGACCTACTGGCGAAGGAATCTTCCTTCAATTTTGATTCAAAGTGTGCCTAGGCCTTTCAAACTCTGAAGGAGGCCATGATCTCTGTGCCTATTCTCTGACCTCCTAATTGGACACTCCCATTTGAGCTGATGTGTGATGCTTCGGATTATGTAGTGGGAGCAGTCCTTGGACAAAGGGTTGAGTGAAGACCTCATGTGTTGCACTATGCCAGCAAGACTTTAACCGAACCACAGCAAAACTACATCGTCACTAAAAAGGAATTACTTGCTGTAGTTTTTGCTCTGGAGAAGTTTAGGTCTTATCTTCTTGGGTCTAAGGTGGTTATTTTCACTAATCATGCGGCAATGAAACATCTCATTGCTAAGAAGGATTCTAAGCCACGTCTGATTAGGTGGATCCTACTCCTTCAAGAATTTGACTTGGAGATACGTGAAAAGAAAGGAGTAGAAAATGTTGTGGCTGACCACCTATCTCGCCTTCCACTTGATGACTCTTCATCTGGAGACATCCACGAGACATTTCCTGATGAAACCCTTATGGCAGTAACACCAACTTCACCTTGGTATGCTGATACCGTCAATTACTTAGTCACTGGAGAAACTTCTAGCTCTTAGGATGAGCAGAAAAGAAAGAGATTCATTTTCCAAGCTAGATACTTTCATTGGTAAGAGCATGAATTATTTAGAATTGGACAAGACCAAGTATTAAGACGATGCGTGCATGAAGAGAAGCAACAAGGTGTACTAGGTTTTTACCATGAACTTCATTGTAGAGGACACTTTGGTGCTAAGAAAACTGCTTTTAAGGTTCTTCCGTCCAGTTTTTGGTGGCCTTCGTTATTTAAGGATTCTCATAATTTTGTTAAGGCCTGTATTAGATGTCAACAGACTGGAACGATTGGGAAGAGGAATGAGATGCTGATAAGTCCACTTTAGTGGATCATTATTTGGCTTAAGTACTCTTTAATTAATTGTCCTTAATTATTAATTTAGTAGGAGCTAAATGACAAGTTACCTTAGTCTGCATTTAATTTTATGCTCCAATTTTACAGTTAATAATATATGTCATGATAATATAATTTATTTGATGAATGCAGACTAGGTACAAGAGTCAGACGCCCATTTTTGCTTCTATAAGACGTCTGATGTTGTGATTGGATGTCTGGATCTGCTATATCAAACTCATGGGCATAACATTTTTCTAAGACATTTGATGATGAAGTCAGACGTCAGAGATAGAATGACCAATGCTTATCCATCAGTTTCAACCACTCGTGATGTTCGCAAGTGGTTGGCCAAGGGGGATTTTTATAAAGAGAGAAAACCCGCACACCAGATGGAGGGGGGCTGACGAAATCTTCTCCCCTTGCGGGATCACCACCACCGACACCGTGGATGAAGAAAGCACCGTGAAACCAAAGTGTGCACCGTGCCTTGAGCGAACACTGCCTACCCCCGAGTGGTGCTTTGTGACAGAGAGCATCACCACCATCATCAGCGCCTATCCTTGCCTGAGCCACCAAAGCACGTCCTCGACCCTTCATGTGGCGCATAAACAGCACTCGTGCATAGCAGCACTCGCGCACAACAGCACTCACGCATAGCAGCACTCACACACCAACAGCACTCGTGAACAACCGACACTGGCGCTCCCAGCCCGCGTGCCAACCCATGCGCACGCCCTCTTCTCCTTCTTCTTCTTCCTCCTCCCTTGTTTTCACAGCAACGAACCCATAACCCACCACCACCACTCCACCCTCTCTGGCCACCTTTCTCCTCGCCAACGCCATCAGCAGACTCATCGGGAGCTCGCCGGCGTCGTCCTGTTAGCCAAGAAATCAACAAATTGACCCGCTGTCCTCTCGACCTCCCACCAACATCCGCCTGCCGCTGGCTCCACCCATTCCGATCGGCCATCGCTGGCCATCACTCGCCAGCGTGCCACCACCGGTACGAAGGCCTTGACTCCGCACACCTCCCTGATTGCACAGCAAAAATATACCAATAATTGTGCCGTCTTGTGCTATTTCCTAGCATTACCAGTGCATATTAGGTATCCATTGTCACATTTGTAAAAATACACGCATGCATGCATTTATTTGAGAGGGGAGGAGAGTGAAATAAAATGGCCGTGAAATTAACGTTTTCCTCAAGTCCTGCTTTGCAAATTCACCATCTTTATTTTTAATTTTATTTGACTTTGAATTTCTTCGCGCAGCTGCAGGCATGGCCTCTTCTTCCTCCTCGCGCCATGCTCTACAGCAAGCTTGCCCTGCAGCCGCATGCCCTGCCAAGCCATGCCAAACATGCACAGCCGCATGCACAGCCAAAGCATGGCTGTGCATGCCTTCTTCCTCTATAAAAAGAGCTAAGCTCTCTTCTTTGCGGAGAGCCTGCTCCACCCAAAAAACACACAGCAACTTCCTTTCTTCTCCAGGACATCTCCTCCCCCTCTCCCTCCATACGCAGCCTCTCCTCCTTCTGAGGAGCCACGCTGCGGGCAGGAGCAACTCACAGTGGTGCACAACCACCACTGTGAGTCCACCACCGCCCAGCTCATCAAAGAGCCGGTGGGCGTGGTGGTCTTCTCTGTTCAGCCATTTCCGCCATTGGAGCTGGAGCTTCAAGCTTTGAAGCTCAACCTCCGCACAACAGCAGCACGGCACCGGACTCCTCTTTCACGCGCGCAAGCCAGCAGGTCCCCTCGCCCTCCACCGCGCACGCCCTCGCCTCCCGCTTCTTCGCGCAAACACCTGCTTCTCCGCAAGCCAGCAGCCGGCGCAACTTCTCCGCATGCACGCCAGCCGCTCCACGCCTCCCGCACTCACGGAACCGAGCGCACCCGGTCGCGTTGCTCGGCCATGCACTGTAGCCACTGTTCACGCTAGTCAGCGGAACACTGTGGCTACAGTGCGGTGACCGATAAGTTTCTCACTTAACCGGTCACCCGGCGCACCGCAACCGGCCCCAGCCCGCACCCGCTCCAGCGCCTGCCCGCGCGTCTGCGTGTGCCCACTTCAGCACCCGCGTCTTCGCTCGCAACTTCGCCCACTTTAGCCTCTTCGCGTAGCGCGGTGCGCTGCGGTCCTCTCCCCGCGCTCACTCCCTCCAGTGCGCACGCCTTCGCACGCCTACGCGCCTGTGCGCGTGCGTGCTCTACCAGACGTCGGCCCTGAGGCTGCAGACGACTTAAACGCCGTTTCTTCTTCAACAGTCTTTCGATCTCTCTCTCTCTCTCTCACAACACTCTCACACTCTCTACACACACACACACACTCTCACACTCTCGTACACACACATATACACTATTATATACTTATATATATATACATATACATATACATATATATATTTATATATTTATTTATTTATATACATATATTAGTACTTATATAACTATGTATTAGTCTATATACATACATATATATATATGCATCTATATACTTATATATATATATATATATATATATATACATATATACACATATATTTATACATATATATATATATACAAATATACATACATATATACATATATATCTATAACTATATATACATACATATATATATATACATATCTATCTACATATATATAGTTATATATATATAGTTATATATATATACATATACATATATATATATACATATATAAGTACACATATACTTATATAGTTATAACCATATATATATATATACACATAGATATATATATTTACATATATATACATATATATTTTCATATCACTTACCATACGTGGTATCGCGGGAATATCTGCACCAGTTGCTGATATTCCCTGATACACGCGTACAAAAAGCGTGTTCGCACTCATCTTCCACCAATCCACCTTACACTCCACGTAGCACTTCGTCCTGTTGGTTGCATCTTTCTAGACGACGACCAACTCGACACCGTGCTACACGCCATCTCCACCTCCATCCCACCCCTTTATACATATATAATATATACAAATATATATACTATATTTACTTTATTTCTGCTTCACTTTCCTACCAGTAAAAAGATAAAAAAAAATATGAAAGAGAAAAGATAATCCTTGACTTGCAGGTACTCAGTCTTGAGAATAGCAAGACCAGTTTTGAAACCCTGATTTGGCTCAAAGCCAAGAACCTTATTTTGAGGGTACACCTCAAGGACAAAAATTATCAGAAAAAAATCTTAAATAGAAAATACCAAAAACACAATAAACGAACGGAAGAAACTCATTGTAGGAAAGGCGTAGAAACTTCTTCTAACCCCACTTCCCTGAGTTCGACCCTGGGCCTAAAAGTGACCAAGATAAAATCAAGTAGGCCAGGTTAAAATTTTTTGTAAAGAGATGGTTAGGCTCGAATTAGGTTAACCACTATACGCATTTCAACGATAAAATCACCATATAAACACAACCTATCCGAGCCCGAACCCATCCTCTTCACTCCCCCAAGCTTTTGGTCACCGACGAGCCCCTCTCCTACACGCACGAGCTGTCAATGCAAATCCCCTATTTCCCTCAATATTAAAAATTACGAATACTGCCATTGTCAAAGATTTATTTTTCTAATTTGTTTGATTAATTAAATTGAGGTGAAATTGCAACCCTATGCTTATTCTTTCACATATTTGTTCAACCCTTGCAATCCATCTCAATACACATCACATTTGAATTCTGATTTACACTCTAGTCTGCATGCAAGTAAAAAGTACACGATATACCCCTACACATGAACTATTTTCTTATGTGAAATTTATGACAATAGCCCTTGAATTCTCCTTAAATTTGGGGTTTACATTCAGAGCAGCATATGGATTTTTTGATTTGACGAATACTTCTACAAACTCAATTTCTACATAGTTGTGATTTTATTAGGCTGATTCCTCCCTATGGAGATGACCTAACTCTTCGTGGTTAGTTTTGAGTTATTAAATATTTTTGAAAAGAGATTTTCTACCACGCGACATACTACAACGACGCAACATTTTATGTTAAAGTTTTCAATGAAAACAAAGATCGCTCTTTCAAATGGCACCATTGCTGGGGAGGAAACACGCCTATTAATTTTTTCAAGAATTTTATATTATTTTTATGCTAGTTTGAAAGCTTTTCTGAATTACTGACTGTGGATCTTTTTCTGTACAAAAATAACAAGCGAATGCGAGAGGCGTGCATGATGGAGGCGATATTTTGGTGGACCTTGACTCCACCTGGAGGCCAACAACGGGTGCTTGTAGGCCTTGATCCCAGGCACGTAGGCGTATGGAGGAGCCTTTTTCTGATTTAGTCATTAGATCTTATTTTAGATTTAGTTGAGATAGACCTTAGACATTTAATTTTTGTCTTGTGGACCCTTGTTAGGTATTTTTGGGAACATGTTCCCAGTGTTTCTTTATTTCTTATCGCTCTTGTATGCTGGATCGTATTTTCGGGAGCGTGTTCCCATTTTATTTAGATTATAGGATTATTCGAATTGTTTGAAATGCATATAGGTTAGTTAGTTAGTTAGATTAGGTTTGTTTGCTTAATATTATTAAAATATATATATCGAACTGCCTACTAGAAGCTACATATCAATAGAGCGATCATCTAGGACTGAATGGGCAGCATCTAGTTTATCTTAATTACATTGCAGACATCCCTACATTGAAGAAAGCTGGAGTAAGGTATGTCTTTTTCTTGAGCATCAATTCTGTCATGCATCTGCATTGAACCTAAATCTAAGATCACTAAAGTGCTTGAATCGAATTAATTCAGTGGTCACTTTAAAAATTAGGACTGCTAAGAGGTTGGACCTTAAAATTTGTGACTTAAAATTGTGTGCAAAAGGATCTTGCTTGCGAGATTTCAAAACTCAAAATGCGAACATATGATTGCACACCTGAGACACTGTGCACCTCACACATAAGGTAACTAGATAAATTTCTACCTCTCATCTTTGCACCACAAGGGAAGTTAGTAGGAAATCAACAAGCATATCCACCAAGTTACTTTGGTTCCTCGTGTGTGGGCTCGATTCGACACTTCCATCCCTTATGAGTAGGTTGTAGGCACCAACGAAAGTCGACCTAGGAAGCTTAATTCTTGCAAAACTTGTTTGGCCACCAACTAAACACCTAAGACCTATAATCTACTAAAAATAGATCCCACTATATTTGCGTTTGTTTTGACAGTGGTAGAACTTTCTAAGAAGTTTCTGATTTCTTTTAAATCCTAAGAGAGTTTAACCTGTTTAATTGAAAGAAATGAACTATCCCTACTCCTATCATTTTAACCAGGATCCCATGCCCCGAGCGTATCTATCCTTTGATGGGTACATTGACAATTCATGGGATCATTCATATTCCAATCCTGGGAGTACTAGCCCGATAGCTCCCACTTTTGAGTAGAGCCTAGGAGCGGGATTTTCCAACCCTAGAATCCCTACTACTATGCAAACACCCAACCCTCCCACCCTTCATGATTTTCTGTATCGAGGTTGGACTGATACCCCTAAGCAACCAGAGCTTGAAATTGACTATCCTCCCCAATCTGATAGTAGTAGCATCTCCTCTTTTATGATAGAAATGCAAAAACAACAAAAAGAAATGATGGAGACTATGGGGGAGATGTTGAGGAATAGTCAACAATTGAACAAAAAAAATTAGACAGCTTAGCTACGCTCTTCCTAGTAATTATGATCCCTACCCATACGACCATGATCAAGAAAATAATTCTGAGAAAACCAATGACAATAGGGATCTCGTTTTACGTAGCTATCACTTAGACTCTCCCAATGAGACACGGCCACTAGAGGAGAACGATCCTAGTAATTATCCACTCGAGCCATATTGGAGTCAAAAGAGAGGGAAGATGGTACCTCTTGAGGACCTTGACCCCAATGATAGTATTTTCCTTACCTCTGATAACTCGGGTCAAGGTCGTATTGTTGATATCACTTCCCCTATTAATTATCTAGTGGAACCCCATTCTACCCTTAGTGAGCCTAATCCTAACCCTCCACTTAGGGAATCAACACCTACCATTCAGCATTCTGAGGATTTAAATGCACCCAATGAAGGTGACCCTAAATGAATGGAGGATGAATTAGATCAATTTTGGTCTCAGGGATATAAAGAGTCTATTTTAGAGGACGAGGATGACCCAATGGAGGAACCCAGACTGAAAATGTGGAGTGAATCATAGGGGGATTATTTGTTATTCAAGGACTTACCCCCGGAGGATATAAATAATCTGGTGAAATCCAGATTCCTCTCTTCTTTTGCAAGTCATCCTCTGCAAAACCAGGAGTTGATATTGGAGGAGAACAAACACAATAGTAAGAAGCCTAAGGGAGACTCTCAGGGGCAAAACACGTTAATTGAAGATTTATGCCCCGAGAAGAACAAAGAATTGAGTGATATAGGCTTACTCCAAAACATTAAAACGGATCCTCCTTCAGAAAATAATTGAGGATATTGATCCAACTCCTCTCTTTACTGGTGAATCACATATACACCTCGACAAAAACTTGAGTGAACCAAAAGAATTCTGGGATGAAATTAATGAAAATGATTCTATTACTTTGACCCTGCCATCAAAGGAATCTAATTTGGAGTCCACCATTGATTCACATATACTAGAAGGTGAAAATATGACTCCGATCATTAATGATAGTCAAGGTGACATGAATTTTTCTACAACTGTTAGGGAGAACAATACAGAATCTGAATTGTTGGACTTAACGCAAAGTAAGCCCTCATTGGACTTAATCATTACCTCCTAACACCACAAACAACTGTTACACTCCCTAACCGATCCTTGGCTCAGGTCTCTGCTCACATACATTCTTTCTAGGGAGCATATCAATCCAGTACATCCTCGGGTAGAATGGCGAGTGTGGATTGATGCTTGTACTTTTAGTCTCGCCATTAAAGGGTTTGAAATAATAATGTTTATATCTTTTAAACCCCTTCCTGCTTTGGAGGACCCTTGTTATCCTCCACTTATTCCATTTTGAGAGATCCCTTTTCCTTTTGTTATTCTTAGACTTCCCCAGGTAGCCTACGAGGTTCTCTGCTTTCATGTCTTCTGGCGAGCATTTAGAATCACGCTGCATCATCAACTCGCCAACATCCATGGCTACCTATTTTCTAGGCCCGCGCTATTACGCATATTTTTAGGGCCTAGCTTTTTCTGTCTGGAACCAAGCTTACAGGTTCCCTCTAAGTCTTGCTGCCGACAAAAAATGCAACGCTTGTTGGGAGGCAACCCAGCGTTCTGAATAACGCCATCATCAGGTGATTTCCTTCCTTTCTCCCCCTATTTTAATTTTACAATGAGGACATTGTAGGATTTAGGCATGGGGGGGTGCATTTTTCATTTTAGGAAGTATTCATGCATTTATGTTAGCATATAAGAAAAAAATTCTTTTCTTGAGTTGAATTGGTTAGTCCCTAGCAAAACATCTTTGTCATGAAGGTGTCATTAAGGATTTTTCTTCTTAAATTGTTTCTTAAGTTTAGAATCTAGTACATTTACTTCACTTGCATGTAGATTGGGTAATGGACCTTTGAAGAGAACCAATAAGCATTTTTAGTCTACTGAACCCTTGGACAGTTAAAAGGGAGTTAGGCATACTATCTTCGATTAGATCCACCTCATATTTGTGAGAAGAAAGTAGAGAGATTACTGATGCGCTAAGTCTAGTGCAAGGACTCTTAAGTTTTGGACAATTAGATGATGATACCTCAGAGTTAGGCATAGTTTTCGCTCACTGTTCCTATGTGCATTGATGTAAACATGTTTACACATGCATGTTTTTAAGCCTAGAATTGCATTGCATACTATAAATATTGCATAGCATGCATCATCTTGCATTTAGATTAGTTTGAATAAAATGGAGGTTAATTATCTCCTTTTATGTTTAGGGACTGGGTAAATTTTTATCGGGGCCTCAGATCGAAGATCTAACCGTACAGATTTGATCAGGGCGACGATTGGAGTTCAACGACTCCAAGATCGCCCTAATCAGATGCCTGTAGCATCAAATAGAGATTGAGGAATCCTAGAAGATCAAGGGCCAAGATGGTGTGAATCTGCACCTCAAATGATAAATCCGACCGCACGGATGGATTTGGATCGATGATTGCAGCCTAACAGCACAAAAATCAACTCAATATGACAACCGTGGCACCATCTACATCATCCAGAAGATGGACGGCCAAGATGGCACCATGTGGCGCCATCTCGGCCGCCCAACCAACTGCCCTCAACTTTTGAAGCCGCTAGCACCCACGAATTTTCGTCGTTGGATCAAGATCCAACGACTGAGATTGCATCCTACCTGGCACACCCATCCTCTGAAGCTGCACCTGAAGAGCTGCCTTGACAGTTGGATCTCAATCCAACAGTCCTGATCGCGCATGCACAAATGCATCTTCGTGACACAAACGCCGCTGTAGCACAGCGGGTGAACGCGCTTACGCGACGCAGCGACACACGTTCGATTCCTCGCGAGCGGCTGCTAGGGCGCAAGCGAGCGGGCTTCGCAACCGCTCGATTGCAATCGAGTAGCTGCGGGTGCTCAATAGCGCCCACGCGCTATTACACGCTCACGCGTAATGCGAGATCGCACGCGGCGAGCGCGCGATGAGGAGGCAGGCGAGGGTACATCTCAGCCGTTCAATCTCACGACCGAACGGCTGAGAATCGAAGGACGTGAGCACACATTTCATGCGTAGGAGGCGAGCAGGCAGCGCACGTCACCCACAATGGGGCTTTAGCGACGGTTTTATCCGTCACTAATGACCACTTATTTAATATTTTGAGATTAAAAAGAACAAATTGCCCTCACTCCTTGCAACTATAAAAGGAGACCCCCTCCATACGGAATTTTCATCCCTTCTTTCTCTTCTCTCCCTCTCTAAAGCTCAAGAGAAGTTTGTCCCACACCCGGGATGCTTCTCAAGAGATAAAGTCAAATTTTCGACCCCCTTTCAGAAGTGGATCCCGCGACGACGACGACGTGCTGCCCCAATCCCGTTCTTCCCGCTTCGTCCTGCTCCGTTCCCCGTCTTCCAGTCGTCATCCCATCCAACTCGTCCTCCAAGCGACCGTCGAGGAGGATAATTCTCTCTCCATTCTTTTTAATGCTTTCTAGAGTAGATTTACTGCTTTCTAATGTAATCATTTTCTATTTTCTAGTCGTAATGTTTAGTGTAACGAACAATCTCTTTGATAATGAATTCAATGTTCATTCTACATCTCTTTTTTATTTTTGTTTGTAATATTCTCTCTCTCTCTTCTATTTAGTGTAAATAGATATATAGTTTCTAATCAATTAATCTACTTCGTGACAAATAAATTAAACGCGTATTTTTAAATAAACGTCTGCCTCCCTGAGTTCGACCCAGGATTTCTATTCCAGTAAAAATTTTATTTGTTGAACATGAGTTCTTTACTTTTAAACTACGATGATAGGTTTTTCAAAACCAAATACGTTAGCGTAGTAACTCGTAGCTTCAACATTTTGGTGCCGTTGCCAGGGAGGCGATGCTTTTGATTTTTTTTTTCGCATTTTATAACTTACAAATCATTTACCTCACTTCTCTCCTTTCTTATTGTGATTGTAGGTACTCTTTCGAGACAAGCAAAAATGGTAGATTGGAGCAAAGTGCTGTTGAAGGTTTTGTAAGTTATCCCCCACCTCCCACCCATTAGTTTTCATTTCACCACATAATAACACAAACATCTATCAACTTAGGTGTTCTTATAAACTCTAAGGTTAGTTTTGTTTGTTTGTTTGACACCCACACCCGCCTCAACCTTCACATTTAAAAAGAAAAATAAAAAAAAATCTCACAGAGGTACACAACCTCATCTGATTTTCAAACTCAACCGGTAAATCGATTTTTGGAGCCGATACACACATCCAAACACATAATTGATTAGAAATCAGATTAGTTAATCATTTGTGTGCCTAATTAAGTGGTGCAACAGGCCAATTGTTTGAGTTGATTGGGCCACACCACTTCAATTAAAATCAACTCATCAAGTAGCTACCGTTTAGGTTCAACTCTTAAGGATTTACCAGGCACTCAACATTCTTTTAAGTTTCAAAGGAAAACATCTTCACCTGTGCTTTCAAAACTTGGTGTGCCAACAAAACTTGTTTGAAAATACTTAAAGTTGAATCCTAAAAGCTACTAAGCAATATTTATACCCTAAAATTCATCGCATCAAAAGTAATCTTGCTTGAAAATCACTGGTTGTGCACACACACACATCAATCAATCATTAAGGGCATAACCTAGATAAATGGCCCATCACATTCCAAAGCATATTCAAACCTAGCCCTAAATAAAACAGAGTAGATGTTGTCCTTAAGGATTCGACTAGCTCTTCAGAGCCCAAAACGAGATTATTTTTTATTAGTCTGTTTCTACTGTTCAATCTGATGTCTAGCTAGGGGAGCAGAATCAAACAATCACGGCTAGGGGGTACACTAGGAACCGAAGGTGTAAGCCGAAGGAAGAAACTTCTCCCCAGTCCCTCCTTCTAACTGGTTGGATTGAACAGATAGAAGTAGATCAAATCATTTCTTTATCTCAAGACGGGTTCTGGGAGTCTGTAGGTCATTAAGCTAGCCCACTTAAGGACAAGTTTGATTACTTGTATTGCAGGATGCCTTTCTTCCTCCCGTCTATCATGAATCTTTCCACATATTATATGCATTCTCGCTCTTTCCCTCCTGTTTTGAATTATCCTCAACATGACGATTATCCCGACTCGTACTATAATCAACCATCAGTTAGTTAGGATAACTCAGATTGGGGATACAGTTCCAGACCTCCGTGTTTAGGGTCTAACCCTAAACACTATGATCGTGATTTCTATCCTTCTCAGGGCCACATCGATTATAGATCGTCAACCTTTCATGGACAACCTAATACGATCTACAATTAAGAAGGATACACTAATCCTTACCCATCCTTTGATTACACTGCCTTTAGGTCATCACCACCTTTTGAACAATCTGAAATGACCTATTATCAGGAAGGGTATAACAAATCTCAATTCATTAACTCCTCTACACTGATCCCAAACCCGCTCAACCCTGAACCAACTCATTTGGTTCAGAGTAACCAAGTTCAAGATAAGGTTCTGGCTAACTTGAGGAATATCATACAATCTTTAGAAGTTCAACCAACACCTTGCATTGAAAAATTGGAGCCCCTAATTGAGATGATTGATGATTTGAATAAGTATTTGTTGGATTGGCTCCAAGATGTTAAGGATAAGAACCCGGGTGAGTTTCTACATGGGAAGTTAGCGAAATTGAGGATGAGATTTATGGTTGCTTTAGTTCAATCATGGGATGATTCCCAGGATGAACTCCCTTTAGGAGAGCCAATGTCAGAACCCGCTCAGGTACTTGTCGGGGGGGCACATGTTATGAGGCTAACCAGATTGAATTAGAGCAACCAATTAAGGATGGTCTGATTTCTTCACCTGAAATCCTTGAGCCGGGGTACGAGAAAATGTATGTCTCCATGGACCAAAAAGTGACGGATGATTTTGAGACATACATCAACACGGATTTTGATTCCTTTGATTCTGATGGTGAAGATTCAAGTTGCGAAGTCTCACGCGAGTTTACAGAACACGATTTCTGTGAGACGATTGGGCCTGAGGAATCTGATAGATCATTTGATAGTCCAATAACTAAGGAAACCGATCTTATTGGGGCTCACATTACGAATCCAGAATCACATTTTCTAGAGGATTCAATCCAATTCCCTGATCGTCAGTTACACCCCATTGAGCTTATCGATGATTCTGTTTTTGAGATAACTAGACCCAAGTCAATTTTGATTCAGCCACATCTTTTAGACTTGGAAATTTCAGACGGGGTGATTAATATGCAGAAGGTCCTGAAATTTGACATTCTGAATGAGGAGGATAGGAGCTGGGAAATTTTGATTTGGGAAGCAAATTCCAGAGGAAATAGAAGACCGAATCTAAGGGTTCCAATTCATCTAAAACCATCAAACCAGGACCCTTACGACATTTGTTCTGAGGATGTCCAACCCAAGCACACATTCATTGATTATCCTTTGGACCTTGAATTCTCTGTAATCCGACTTTTTGGTCTTGGGTTGCATCCTCATAAATCGCAGGCCTGACCCCACTTACATACTGATTTTAGGTTTTGGGTAATTTTTATCCAGAACCTTAGATACTCTCAATTATGGGGTATGGGTCTGCACCACAATCTGGTCCACATCTGTGGACATCTACTGGCAGGTCAGAGGTTTCTTCTTTTTATTCTAATTCTGATCTGCACCTGTGAATTCTTTATTTCTCTTCTTTGTATAGTGTGCCTAACTGAAGGCACTAAATTCAGCACATAGATAGTTTTTGTTTATCTCGGAGCAAACCCGACATTCACGCAATTCAGGTGCTTTCTACTCTATTCCACTTTATTTTATGTCTTTTTAATACAATGAGGACATTGCATTAGATAGGCATGGGGGGGTGGATATTCATCTCTGAATTTATTCGTTAGCTCCGCAGATTTGTTTTATTTTCTTTTATTTATATTAAAAAAAATTATGAAATTAGGAAAGAGAACTTGGGTTTAAGAAAATTTTTAATCTTAGGAAATACTACATTATGATCTGAACACAAAGACCCTTCAGGTCTTCAGACTTAATCAGCCTGTGTATCCACTAAAATGTGAATTTGTTTTCGAATCCTCGCCATCTTAATTGTATCGTAATTGGAGTAAATAAGTTTGGGTGATAAGTACACGACTTATCAATTCACCCTCTGATTTGAGGGAACTTTAAGCCTAAAGCATCTACACATTATTTTGTCACTGACTCATTAATCGATAGTTCTAACGGAAATTGGGTAGCTAATGAACCTTCTAGGGTGATATGGCTGGCAAGTTATCGTGGGTAACAGCCCATAGGTAGGTTGTCCAGAGCTCAGTCACTGGACCATTCTCTTTTTGCTGCCTTTAGGTAAATCTTAGACTAGGGAAGCCACCTACTTAAAAAAAAAATAGAGAGAGAAAAAGAAAGTCAAAAAGAAAAGAAAAAGAAAAGGAGAAAACAAAAGAAAACAAAAGAAATAAGCACACTTCACCGCACGAGTATGGCTGGCAAGTTATCAGTGGTAACAGCTCATCGACCGGTTGTCTAGAACCCAGCTCAATAAATGCACTGAAAATTCCCAAAATACTTAGGAAGAAGCGGAGAAGTAGAATAAACCAGGGAGATATACACTGGATTCACCCTTGTGTTGACCCCATAAAAATAAAAGTAGAGAGAAAGCTACCGGTTGTAAAGATACGCCTTTAGGCAAAATTCTCTTTTTAAGGTCACCTAGAGGCGTAGAAATTCGAAGTCCGTTTTAAGTGCCGATCAACGAGTCTATCACATTCACAATTAGATGCTTAGAACTTACGGTTCTAATCAAATCTTGGATGAGTTGAATGGCCGTAGAAAGCCACTCTTAAACCCTAAAACTCAAAAATCCAAAAAAAAAAATTAGAAAAGAAGAAAAAGAGAAAAAGAAATTTTTCTTTGAATAAGGTGAGGGCTTAAGGCAGACTGCATTTTGGCAGTTACCCTGGTACTGTTGTGTTTTTGAAAGTTCAAATCCTAAGTAGACATTTTCTTAATGATTGAAAATAACTCATGCCTAAATAATCCAACCTAATTCTTTTATAAATAAATAGCATATAGTTTTTTCTAGGGACTAGCAAAAGATAGGCATGTGGGTGTGATGTAAACATATTTACACTACATAAGATGTCTATTTATGCATGTTCTTAAGCCTAGAATTGCATTGCATACTATAAATATTGCATAGCATGCATCATCCTACATTTAGATTAGTTTGAATAAAATGGAGGTTAATTGTCTCCTTTTATGTTCATGGACAGGGCAAATTTTTATCGGGACCTCGGATCGAAGATCCAACTGTACAGATTTGATCAAAGCGACAATTGGAGTTCAATGACTCCAAGATCACCCTAGTTAGACACCTGTAGCATCATATAGAGATCGAGGAACCTTAGAAGATCAAGAGCCAAGATGGTGTGAATCCGCACTTCAGACGACAAATCCGACCACACGGATGGATTTGGATCGACGATCGCAGCCTTAACGACTCAAAAATCGACTCAATCCGACAATCGTGGCACCATCTACATCATTCAAAAGATGGACGGCCAAGGTGGCGCCATGTGGCGCCATCTCGGCCGCCCAACCAACCGCCCTCAACTTCTGAAGCTGCTAGCACCCACGAATCTCGGCCGTTGGATCAAGATCCAACGACTAAGATTGCATCCCAATCGGCGCGCCCATCCTCTGAAGCCGCACTTGAAGAGCCGCCTTGACCGTTGGATCTCAATCCAATGGTCTTGATCACGTGCGCATGAATGCATCTCCGTGACACAAACACTGCTGTAGCACAGTGGGTGAACGCGTTTACGCGACGCAGTGGCACGCGCTTGATTCCTCGCGAGCAGCTACTGGGGCATGGGCGAGTGGACTTCGCGACCGCTCGATCACGATCGATCGGCTGCGGGCGCTTAATAGCGCAGATCGCTATTGCATGCTTACGTGTAACGCAAGATCGCACGTGGTGAGCGCACGATGAGGAGGCGGGCGAGGGCGCATCTCAGGCATTCGATCTCACGATCGAACAGCCGAGAATCGAAGGACGTGAGCACATGTTTCATGCGTGGGAGGCAAGCGGGCGGCGCACGTCACCCACAATGGGGCTTTAGCAACGGTTTTATCCGTCACTAAAGACCCCTTATTAATATTTTGAGATTAAAAAGACCAAATTACCCTCACTTCTTGCAACTATAAAAGGAGGGCCCCCCATACGAAATTTTCATCCCTTCTTTCTCTTCTCTCCCTCTCCAAAGCTCAAAAGAAGCTTGTCCCACACCCGGGATGCTTCTCAAGAGGTAAAGTCAAATTTCCATCACCATTTCAGAAGTGGATCCCATGACGACGACGACATGCTACCCCGTTCCCATTCTTCTCGCTTCGTCCTCCTTTGTCCTGCTCCATTCCCCATCTTCCAGGCATCATCTCATCTGGCTCATCCTCCAAGCAACTGTCGAGGAGGATAATTCTCTCAACATTCTTTTTAATGCTTTCTAGAGTATATTTACTACTTTCTAGTGTAATCATTTTCTATTTTCTACTCGTAATGTTTAGTGTAACGAACAATCTCTTTGATAATGAATTCAATGTTCATTCTACATCTCTTTTTGGTTTTTGTTTGCAATATTCTCTCTCTCTCATTCTCGCTCTCTCTCTTCTATTTAGTGTAAATAGATAGATAGTTTCTAATCAATTAATTTACTTCATGACAAATAAATTAAACGTGTATTTTTAAATCAAACGTCTGCCTCCCTGAGTTCGACCTAAGATTTCTATTCCAGTATAAATTTTATTTGTTGAACACGAGTTCTTCGCTTTCAAACTACGACAACAGGTTTTTCAAAACCAAATACATTAGCGTAGTAACTCATAGCTTCAACATACGTACATTGTGTGAATTCCTAAGAGTCGCCAAATAAGGCAGATACACAGAGATTGAGTCTTAATAAAACTGACTATGGTGGATGGTTATGACTATCCTTCATAGAGTCCTTGGCTGAAGGAGGGTAATAGTGTCAAAGGTCAGAAATACGCTTGTCCTACCCTTTATTTCCCGGTACCGAGAGTAGGCACTTCCACCAAATAAGCCACATAATATCCTCTTGACCATCATCATCCATAATAATGCCTCATGAATAAACATCTACGTCGTGTTGTGTTGAGTTATGAAAAAAAAAAAGAGAGAAGAAAATAAGAAAGAAAGAAAAAGAAGAAAAAAATATGTACATATATATATAAAAAGGGGGTTCAAGCCATAGTTTTTTTAGGTGTCAATTTTATCAAGTGTCCATATCACTGAGGCTACAAAAACACCCATTGCGATCCACCAAATATGACCCATACCTACTTTTCAGTATTTCTAATCGCCCGAATACTGGCTGAGGACCTCTAATTTAGTTGTAGAGTTATTAGGACTTTAGTTGAAGTGTGAATGCCATGTGAGGCCACCAAACAGTGAGTATATTTACAAAATCTGGTGAGATTTGTGATCTCAGAAAGAAAAGAAGGAAAAGAGTGAGCACCAAGGAACATCAAGTGAGCACAGTTGTTTAGCCTCTGTCTGAGTTGACTTGTCGATAGTCTAGAGATCTAGAGTTTGTAGCACTAAATTACATGTAGCACCAGATGAGTGTGTGCCACCAAATACAAATCCATTCAACTCAGTATCTCCTACCTAAGCCAAAAGGCCGGGGCTAAATTACATATTATTTTCTACTTTATCCCCGAGGGAAGTAGTTGCCTATCTCGATAAAAATATTTACCAAGGGATAAGTACGAACTGCAAATGTAAGTTGGATATCATCACTTCATTTGTCTGGATTTCTACATTTTTGAAATAAGAAAAGAAGAAACCTTCTGGTTACTTCCATTGTTTTTTCACTTTTTGTTAAGGACTAGCAAAACTTAGGCATGGGGGCATTTGATAAGTTCACTTTAGTAGATCATTATTTATCTTAAGTACTCTTTAATTAGTTGTCCTTAATTATTTAGTAGGAGTTAAATGACAATTTACCTTAGTCTGTATTTAATTTAATCTCCAATTTTACAGTTAATAATATATGTTATGATAATATAATTTATTTGATGAATGCAGACTAGGTACAAGAGTCAAACGCCCATTTTTGCTTCTATAAGACGTCTGATGTTGTGATTGGATGTCTAGATTTGCTATATCAAACTCACAGGCAAAACATTTTTCTAAGACGTTTGATGATGAAGTCAGACATCTGAGATAGAATGGCCAATGCTTATCCATTAGTTTCAACCTGTTCGCAAGTGGTTGGCGAAGCCGGCGGTAGGCGAAACAAACAAGGGGATTTTTATAAAGAGAGAAAACCCACGCACAAGACGGAGGGGGGCTGGCGAAATCTTCTCCCATTGCGGGGGATCTTCTTGATCACCACCACCAACACCGTGGCTGAAGAAAGCACCGTGAAACCAAAGCGCACACTGTGCCTTGAGCGAACGCCACCTACCCCCGAGTGGTGCTCTGTGCTAGAGAGCATCACCACCACCATCAGCACCTATCCCTGCCTGAGCCACCAAAGCGCATCCTCGCCCCTACGTGTGGCGCACTGATTGCACCGCAAAAATACACCTGCAATTGTGCTGTCTTGTGCTATTTCCTAGCATTACTAGTGCATATTAGGTTTCCATAGTCGCATTTGTAAAAATCACGCATGCATGCATTTAATTGAGAGGGGAGGAGAGTGAATAAAATGGCCTCGCAATTTACATTTTCTTCAAGTGCTGCTTCGCAAAATTTCCATCTTTATTTTTATTTCTATTTGATTTTTGAAATCTTCCCCGCGGCTGCAAAGCTTGACTTCTTCTTCTTCGCACCTTGCCCTACAGTCGCAAACCCAGCCTCTCCCTGCCATGAGCCATGCGCAAAGCATGCACAGCCAGGGCATGGCTGTGCATGCTTTCTCCAT
Organism: Thalassia testudinum; assembly: GCA_037157565.1. Lineage (NCBI taxonomy): Eukaryota > Viridiplantae > Streptophyta > Magnoliopsida > Alismatales > Hydrocharitaceae > Thalassia > Thalassia testudinum. Next base: position 32,691,754 of record JAZHRO010000049.1, read on the forward strand.
CTATAAAAGGAGCTCGGCTCCTTCTTTGCAAAGTAGCCTGGTCCTCCACGCCAAAACCCCACACAGCAGCTCACTTCCAGGCCATCTCCTCCCTCTCCCTCCATACGCAGGACCTCCTCCTCAGAGGAGACACCCTGCGGACAGGAGCACCTCACGATGGTGCATAACCACCACCGTGAGTCCACCACCGCCCAGCTCATCAAAGAGCCAGTGAGCGTGGTGGCACTTTCCTTGTTTTTTTTCCTTTTGAAGCCCTTCCGCCATTACACCAAAGCTTCAAGCTGTGAAGCTCCACCGGCCACCGCACGCCCCTGCAGCAGCCGGCCGAGCTCTGCAGCAGCAGCAGCAAGGCGGCAGCAGCCGCAAAGCCCCTCCAGCGCATGATTGTAGGCCGCCCTCGCCTCCAACGCATGCCTGCAGGTGACCTCGCCTCCCGCTTCTTCGCACTGCACTCATCTTTCCGCCCACAACCGGCCAACGCGTGCCCCTGCAGCGGCCGGCCAAGCCTCACCGTGCACCCCAGCCAACACCCGCAAGCCACCGCACAAGTAGCAGGTCGCCCTCGCCCTCCACCACGCACGCCAGCAGCCCTCTCAGCGTGCTCTGTCGCGAACCACCACGCCCCAAGCCAGCAGCGGCGCCATTCTTCCGTGCGCGCCGAGCCGTCCGCACTCACAACACCTACAGCAGGCGGTCGCGCAGCTTGGCCATACACTGTAGCCACTGTTCACGCCAGTCTGCGCGACACTGTGGCTACAGTGGGGTGACCGGTGAGTTTCTAACTTATCCGATCACCCGGCGCGCCGCTACCGGCCACTGCCCGCACGCGTGTTCAGCCCCGCTCTCGCTCGTGCGTCTGCATGCACCCACGTCGCCCGCACCAGCCCGTGTCTCCCGCTCCCTTCGCCCGCGTGCCCCTGCGAGCGCCTGCTCCAGTACTTCTGCGCAGCGCTGTGCGCTGCGGTCCTCTCCGCGCCACTCCCTCCAGCACGCTCCTCTCTACACACATTTGCGCCTGTGCGCACGCGTGGAGCCTCCAGACAGCGCTTCGAAGCTTCAGACGCCTTAACCCTCCAGCAGCGCCCTCTCTCCCTCTCTCTCTCTCTCTCTCTCTCACAGTACTCTCTCACTCTCTTTACCGACACTTACACACCTACACTCACACTTTCATACACACACACACCTATACACTATTATATACATATATATATATATATACGTATACATATATATATTGATATATATACATATATTTATATACATATATACATATATATATACATATCTATATACTTATATATATATACATATATATATCTACATATAAATACTTATATACGTATACATATATATATAAATATATATACACATATACTTATATATATATATAAATATACATATATATATACATATCTATATATATATATACATATCTATCTACATATATCTATACATACATATATTACTATATACATACACACACACACACACACATATATATATATACATCTATATAGTATCATATACATACATATACATAGATATATATATACACATATATATATACATATATAACTACATAGATATATACCTATACATTTATAACCATATATATATATATATATATATATTTTCACATTACTTACCATACGTGGTATCGCGAGAATATCTGCACCAGTTGCTGATATTCCCTGATACACACGTATAAAAAGCGTGGTTACACTCATCTTCCATCAATCCATCTTACACTCCACACAGCACCTTGTCCTGTTGGTTGCGTCTTTCTAGACAAAGACTGACTCGACACCGTGCTACACTCCATCTCCGCCTCCACCCCCACCCCTATATACATATATAGTATATACATATATATCTATACTATATTTACTTTATTTCTATTTCTCTTGCATACCAGTAAAAAGATAAAAAAATATATAAAAGAGAAAAGATAATCCTTGACATACAAGTACTCCGTCTTGCGAATAGCAAGACCTGTTTTGGAACCCTGATTTGGCTCAAAGCCAAGAACCTAATTTTGAGGGTGTGCCTCAAGGACAAAGATTATCAGAAAAAAAAAATCTAAATAGAAAAACACCAAAAACACAATAAACGAACGGAAGAGATTCGTTGTAGGAAAGGCGTAGAAACTTGACTTGTAACCCCACTTCCCTGAGTTCGACCCTAGGCCTAAAAGTGACCAAGATAAAATCAAGTAGGCCAGGTTAAAAATTTTGTAAAGAGATGGTTAGGTCCGATTTAGGTTAACCACTATACACACTTCAACGATAAAATCACCATATTAACAACCTATCCTGGCCCGACCACCATCCCTTTCTGGCGTCGTTGCCGGGGATGTGTGTATGCAAGTAAGTTTCTATTCCATTCCTTTCATTTTTCTCTTCTCTCTTCACAGGTGTTTTTGTACTTTGGTGTGCAGGTAAACCTGTTGCAAGGAGAACGCAGGCAAACGAAGTCAGAGACGTGGGCAGATCCAAGGAGGGAACGAGAGCGTGAAGATGCCGACACCGCTCTGGAGCTTTGCACACGTGGCTGAACAAGTAGGTCTTTCTTTCTTAGCAACCTAGGATAACTTGTCACCTTAACAAAAAAAAAACTAAAAACTAAAAAAACTAGAAAAACTTCTTGGGATCTCTTGGGGCAAGTGGACTAAAATTCACTTGTTTGATTGATTTCCTTTACTCCCACCGCCCTGGGATTTTCCCGCCTTACTTCGCATAGCGAAAATCCAAGAATCTTGATTCTTGAATTTTTCGCCATGTGAAGTATTCTTTGAGGCAAACATAAGAAGATTGATTGCACCCCTCTTTGCCTCACTTATCTGCAAATTCGGGATCACATTTTTAGTGGGGAGACTTGGAATTGAGTTGATTCCAATCCCACCACGACTTTTCAACTTGCCTAAGATTCGATCCCGAATACTTCAACCCTAACAATTTGATTTTCCTTATTTTTTGGTTGAGCCTTGTGTGTGGACATCTTTTCGGTGATTGGGAGCACTTGAATTGAAGTGTTTTGGCTCCCTTTCACACTAATCTAAAATTGATTCGTGCATCCACACATAGAAATCTCCATTTAGGGAAGCCCATTGCATTTTAGCATGCATTAACTAACTGATATTGAAGAAGGGTTTGTTAGGCTTAGAAGAAAACCTGTATTCTCTCAAAAACCTAGAGATTGGTTGAATTTGTAATTTAGAGAAATCCTAAAATTCATACTACTTAAAGCTGAAACTCTAAAAGCCATTCACCAATTAAAACTTCAATTCGGGGAGATTTCCCTGTTGCACGCTTGTTTTACACACTTGAAAAATCAATCACTTTGTCATTACCCGTAAACAACGCCCTTCACATTCCAAAAGTACTTGATCCTAAGCCTCTAACTAAAACTGGTAGTAACTTGACCCTTCTTAAGGATTGGAGGTCTAACTACCTACGTGTAGCGCCTACGTGCTAGTGAGGGTTCCCGCGTGCTATCGGGTGTCTAAGACTGGGGCAAACGGCCTTTCAATCTGGCCCGGTGGTTCCGCGGTGCTCGCATTCGGTTCCGTAGTTCGTGATAGTAGGTAACTTAGATCTTTAGGTCTAAGGGCACACTGTAGAGGTTAGGAATTTGATTGAATTGATTTGCCATCAAGTGTACCTTTGCGGTGTCATTTCTCCCATCTCTTTTCCCTTCTTATCCCCCCAATTCTTCCTGCAGTAGTGCATGTTTGGGAGGAGGTCACAAAACCCTGAACTGTGTGAATTGCCTGATAAATCTAGAAAAGAAGCCAAATCGTCCTCCTCCTCCACGAACATGGCTGCACGCCCACCCCCAAATCCCGAGGGAGGAAACCGCCCTCAGAACCCACCAGGTGGTGGATCCTTAGATCCCATAACCCGCCTCCAAAGCCCAAATGGAAATGTATAATGAACAAATTGAACCCATTCGGGAAACATTGGAGGAAATGCAGAACCCTCCCGAACGGGAGGAGCCTAGGTCTCTTAGCTCTTATCAGAATCCCACTGCTACAGAGACCATAGGACAAATTCGAGTCCCCATGGGTGGGGACGACTTTGAATTAAAACCTAACATTGTTGGCCTAATAAATTTCCATTTCCATGGTCTTGCAAGTGAAGATCCTTTTCTCCACTTGGAAGACTTAACCCGCTTGGCTGAAACTGTTAAACCTAGAAATATCGGGTTACCTATAGTCCTCAAGAAAATGTTCCCGTTTTCATTGCGGGATAAAGCGTCACAGTGGTTACGCACCCTTGGGAGAACCATCCACTCTTGGGAAGAGATGCGAACGGCGTTTCTCAAGAAGTTCTTCCCAATCGGGCGAACCAATGCGCTTCACCGTGCTATCACTTCATTTACGCAACAAAACGGCCAACAATTTCATGAGTCATGGGAGAGGTATAACGACCTCCTCAGGAAGTGTCCGCACCATGGTCTGCCTAAGTGGCATATAGCCTAGATTTTCTACTATGGACTAAATGAGACTTTGAAGCAGATTGCAAATGCTTCCTGCGGAGGGAACTTTATGAATAAAGACGAGAATGGAGCATTTGAATTGTTTGAAAATATGAGTGAAAACTCAAAGAACAATGCTTCCATTATCGCCTTTAATCATACCAGCCAACCCCGAAATGTCCACGAAGTTGACACAGGACCCTCCCATTCATCCACTGATCTCAGCCTTATCGCACAAAAATTGGATGAAGTCTCCGTCGTGCACAAGAAGCTGGACGAGCTTTTGGCCAACCCCGCCCGTTCTATGGCAAACACCCCTACCTCACCACTTCGTCACAATCTTAATTCTTCCAACACCAGGCTTATCCCGAGAAACCCCGTAAGACCTTCCTTACCGAGTGTCGCGTCGAGCGACTCAGTAAGTCATGTGGATTTGGCTTCTGCGAGCCAGTATTTCAACACGGAGGACCAAGCCTCCGTGTGCTCGGACGCATATTTACATGCCAACGTGTCCTCTGGCATAGAAGACGCTTGCGCCCTGGGGAACAACCCGTTCTCTACCACTTATAACCCAGGGTGGCGAAATCATCCAAACTTCACATGGTCCAACAATCCGCAGTGCCAAAACCCCGCTGGTGGACCAATGCAACCGTCCGCACCCATCATCCCAAGGGCCCAGTCTAATCTTATGGCGAATCCGCCATCAGGCCCTTGCATACCGCAAACCGAACACGCATCATGTCATCTTAACAAATTGATGCGAATGATGATGGAAATGTCAAAGTGCCATGAAGGGAACATGACCTCTCTTCAGCACCAATTGGCGCAGCAGAATGCTGAGATCAGTCAACTACACATGGCGACTCGATCTCAGGGCACTCTTCCAGCCCAACCTGTTCCCAACCTGCAAAATTCCGTACCTTGTGGTCCTCAACCACAGGTACAACCTTTTTAGGGACAGGTTCATCAAATTCTGCAGGCTCCGAGCATTCCACCGGGATTTCAGGCTAATCCCGCTGCAGCACCTCACTCTTATGTCCCCATTGCGAACCCTCCTCCGCCTTATGATCCCACTGGACCCGCATCGCCCAATGCTATCACTACGAGGAGCGGCAAGCAGACCGTCGATCCGCCTCGACCTGATCCTGGCCCGTCTTCTTCACCGCCCTCTCATTTGGGATGCGCACTACATTCGCGAGAGGACGATACACCCAAATTGGTGCCAGAATCAGTCCCATTCCCTGATGCTCTACTGAGGGAGCCAAAAGGCAAGAAGAAAGATACGCAGGCCTTTTATAACCTGCGTAATTTGTTCAGGGATGTAGAAATCAAGGTACCCCTGCTAGAAGCTATCGACCACATACCTACCATCGCCTAATTTTTCAAAGACTACACAACACCCTGGCGACAGTCAAAGAAAACTAAGAATCTGGTGGTTCTCTCGCCTCATGCGAGTTGTGCTATACCGTCAAATCTACCACCGAAGCAGAAAGACCCAGGCACACCGCTTATTTCCTGTAGCATCCAAGGCTACAATTTTAACCGTGCCCTGCTTGATCTAGGATCTTCCATAAATCTTATACCGACCATCATGCTCGAAAAATTTTCCTTGGGAAATCTGAAACCCACCCCTGTCACGTTACAGTTGGCAGATCGTTTTGTCAAAATCCCGAAGGGTGTGGTGGAAGACGTGGTGGTTAGGGTCAACAGTCCCTGTTTTCCTGTTGACTTTCTTGTTTTAGATATGGAAGTTCCTAGCTCACTTTCTGATTGTCCGATCATCCTTAGTCGACCTTTCTTGGCCACAGCCCGCACCCATATCGACTGCGAGTCGGGTTGTTTTCAGATTGCCGTTGGATCTGAAAAGCTCAAGCTTAACATCTTCAAGGCAGCCAAGAACTTTGATTGCGATTATATCGAAGATGACACATCTGACGAGGACATGGCCATCAGTGCGTGTATCAGACTAATTGGGACTTATTCTGACTGCTGCGATTACCTGTAAACACTGACAACTGCCTGATCAACACATATTGTGACGTTCCCCCATCCCTCCCTTGTCCCGTACCTTCTCCTGACCAGACATCTGACGAGGTCTTCTCCGCTTCCCATACCTCGTGGTCTGAGTCATATCCGGGCTACTCACCGCCGGTTCACACTCTTGAAGACCGGATTGCCCTTTCTTTCCCGCCAAATCAGACGGAGTTGCAAATCCACACTGGGACCTTGAGCCCATATACTTCTCACTGGGGCTATTCCTTTTTTGGATCCATCTATCCAAGAGGCCCCTCTTCTTGGCCAATCTGAGGGCCAATTTCTTCCTCCTGACCTATTCTCCAACCCGTCTGGGACACTCTCATCCCAAGAAATGCTAGATCTTTCACCATCCACTCCCGAGCTGAAAGAGTTGCCTAGTACACTTAAATATGTTTTCTTAGGATCAAATGAAACGCTCCCTGTAATCATCAGTTCAAAATTGACTAGGGAGCAAGAGTGCAAACTAATGAAGGTCCTCATAGAACACAAGGCAGCCATTAGATGGTCTTTATCAGACTTATCTGGCATTAGCCCCTCCTACTGCACTCACCTATATATACGGAGGAGGAGGCTTGACCTTCCCGCTAGATGCAGCGACGTCTCAACCCTAACATGCGGGAGGTCGTTAAGAAAGAAATCATTAAGTGGCTGGATGCGGGTATAATCTACCCGATCAGTGATAGCCCCTAGGTGAGTCCAATTCACGTTATACCCAAGAAGGCAGGACTCACCATCCGTGTCAATGACAGGGGCGAATCCATCCCTACACACACTCCTACATCTTGGAGAGTGTGTGTAGATTATAGGAAACTCAATGCTGCAACTAAGAAAGATCACTTTCCGCTACCTTTCATTGACCAAAAGCGGTTAGCGGGAAATAAATTTTTCTGTTTCTTGGATGGATTCTCAGGATATAACCAGGTGGCAATTGACCCCCGGGACCAAGAGAAAACCACTTTTACCAGCCCCTTCGGCACCTTTGCGTTTAGAAGGATGCCGTTCGGACTTTGCAATGCGCCAACAACGTTCCAAAGATGTATGCTGGTGATATTCCATGACATGGTAGGTGACTTTCTCGAGGTCTTCATGATGACTTTTCGATCTTTGGACAGTCCTTCGATGACTGTCTTGCCAACCAGACCCGTATCCTTAGGAGATGTATTGATGTAAACCTCGTGCTTTCCTGGGAAAAAAGTCATTTTATGGTGCACGAGGGAATTGTTCTCGGACATATCACCTCCGATAGGGGTATCGAGGTTGACAGAGCTAAGGTTGATGTGATTGCTGATTTACCTGTGCCTGGCTCTGTCAAGCAAATCCACTCCTTCCTGGGACACGTCGGTTTCTATAGGAGATTTATCAAAGATTTCTCCAAGATTTCTTAACCCTTAACTCATCTCCTATCAACCGACGTACCCTTCGATATGGGCCCTGACTGCAAACGAGCATTCATGCAGTTGCGTAATGCTGTCACCAAGGCCCCTGTTCTCCAGCCACCTGATTGGTCCCTAGACTTTGAACTCATGTGTAACGCTTCCGACCTTGCAGTCGGAGCCATCCTGGGACAAAGACGCGATAGACACCCCTTCGTGGTGTACTACGCCAGTAAGACGTTGGACGAGGCCCAGCATAATTATACTACCACTGAAAAAGAACTACTGGCCATCGTCTTTGGGCTGGAGAAATTCCGCTCTTACCTTCTAGGCTTACACGTTATTGTTTTCACTGATCACGCGGTCATTCGCCATCTCATGCACAAGAAGGATGCCAAGCCTAGACTGATTCGTTGGATCCTTCTACTCCAGGAATTTGACATTGAGATCCGCGATAAGGCCGGAGCCCAGAATGTTGTGGCTAATCACCTTTCCAGACTGGACCCTAACCATATTGGACTTACTCTGCCAATCAATGAAATTTTTCCTGATGAGCACCTATTGGCAATTAATGTGGCAAGTGGACCGTGGTATGCTGACATTGCCAATTACCTTGCTTCTGGATCCATTCCACGTGGCTAGCCTAAAAACCAGCGCGAGCATCTCATGGCAGAAGCAAAGTATTATTTCTGGGATAATCCACTTCTTTTTCGAATAGGTGCTGATTAGATCATCCGTCGCTGTATTCCTGATAGCGAATTCCCCAGTGTGCTATCCTTCTGCCATGATCAGGCCTGCGGAGGCCATTTCTCTGGGAGGAAAACTGCAGCCAAGGTGTTGCAGTGAAGTTTCTTTTGGCCCTCCCTTCACCAGGATGCACACAATTATGCCAAGCATTGCACTAGGTGCCAGTCGTTAGGGTCAATGTCACATCGTGACATGATGCCCTTGCAACCCATCCTAGCTACAGAAATCTTCGACATTTGGGGAATTGATTTCATGGATCCCTTTCCTCCCTTCCAACAGCTTTGAATTCATCCTCGTGGCCGTTGACTATGTTTCGAAATGGATCGAGGCTATTCCCACGCGCTTTGCTGACCATGTTATATCCACCCGATTTGTCAAAGACCACATCTTTGCGCATTTTGGGATCCCTCGAGCCATTATCTCTGATGGAGGAAGCCACTTTACCCATGCTTCTTTTCGGGCACTTCTAAGGAAATACGGAGTTCACCATCGTATCGCATCCCCGTATCATCCTCAGACGAACGGCCAGGCAGAAGTGTCGAACTGGCAAATCTAGTAGATTCTCCAGAAAATGGTTCGGCCTGATCGTAAGGATTGGTCCGACAAGCTGACTGATGCACTTTGGGCGTATCAGACCGCCTTCAAGGCTCCCCTTAGTATGTCTCCGTATATAATCATTTACGGGAAGCCTTGTCATTTGCCCGTGGAGTTGGAGCACCGCGCTTATTGGGCGGTTCGCCAATGTAACCTCGACCCAAACCTGTGTGGACGAGAAAGGAAACTCCAACCCCAGGAGCTGGAAGAGCTATGTCGTGAAGCCTATGATTCTGCTTTAACTTTCAAACAACGCACTAAGGCTTTTCACGACAGCCGTATTCGGCGGAAAGAATTTGAGCCATCTCAGCAAGTTTGGCTCTACAATGCCCAACTCAAATTCTTTCCTGGTAAACTGAACTCCAAATGGACTGGTCCTTTCCTGGTCTCAAGACCATTTCCCAACGGAGCCGTCGAGATTGAAGATCCCAAATCTAGGCATAAATTTACAGTCAATGGGCAGCGTTTGAAACCCTATCTTACTCATGAACCTACCCCCGTTGGAGAAACTGTTGCCCTACTGGAGGGTAACTAATCTTTTGCCTCATTCTGAGTCCAGCTGGGGACGTTAAATTCAGCGCTAGTTGGGAGGCACCCCAACAACACTCACTATCCACCATCACTTTTCACTTCACTATCACTCTCACTTCACTTTTCACTTCACCACCCACCATCCACCCACCCTACCACCCTGCTGTATACCCTGCACTTCAGCTCTCGTTACCCGATCTTTCGTCCTTTCTCTACCCTTCCTTGCATGCATATGAGGACATAGCATCGTTTGGCATGGGGGGGTGGATAGGCATCCTTAGGATCTAGGTATTTTATGGTATCATGCAGTTTCTATCTATATATATATAAAAAAAAAATGAAAAAGGGTGTTTAGTAATGATTTGAAGGCTAAAACAAAAATACAATAAGTGTTTATGGATATTCAACCTCTATTTTGAAGACTTTCCAGGCCACAGAAGCTTGATTCGCTCAGTCTCAGCTTAATTCACTTAAGCATTGACAAGATAGATCGGAATCTCTCCTAACTAAGGACGTATTCTTGTACCTGAGACACCAGTACAAGATTAGTTGGTTTGCTTCTACTTGAGAGCCTAAGTAATCTTAGTTCACACTACACATATCAAGAAAGACCAGGTGAACATAAGATCCAACCCTAGTGTTCATTAGGGAAGGTGGAGTCCTTACCTGTGCGCGTAGGTAGACTTTTTATCCCAAGTTTTAGTCTTGTGTTTAGGAGAAACTCTTTCCACCAAAAAGAAACTCTCCCACCAAAAAGAAAAGTGTGCTCCTTCAACTAATGTTGTAAGAGATATACTGACACGTGTTTCAAAAAAAAAAAAAGATACAAATAAGTCAGTATATCTCACAAATGTTTGTAAAGTCTTTGCCCTACAAGAAGTTCTTCAGGGTAGGTTACAAATACCTTATTTTCTTTGAGCCACAAATGTTAGAAAATGGGAGTTGAGTTTTCCGTCATCTTTTTAAGAGTCAATCCGAAGACATGAGCTGAAACTGGGACTAACCTGTACTTAAAAATTCGTGAAACCCTAGGCTTGAGTCTTAATGTTCATCCGGTCAGTCTTGGTCCTTCACTAAGCACAAGCCATAACCTCTTCAGCTCTCGAGTATGGCAAAAACCTCCTGGGTCCTGGAAATCGTACAGAAGGTTTAAATATCAAGAGTCCTGGTTAGTCGAGAGATGATCTATGTCATGTGAGACTTAAAGTGCTAGTAGTCTTCTCTACAATTGGTTCTCACAATATCCAACAATAAACACACCTATGTTGCCTCAGAAGAAAATCTTCAACTTAAGATCATTTCTAAATACTGTTTTGCTAGGGACTAGCAAAAGATAGGCATGGGGGTATGATTGCACCGCAACAATACACCTGCAATTGTGTCGTCTTGTGCTATTTCCTAGCATTACCAATGCATATTAGGTTTCCATAGTTGCATTTGTAAAAATACATGCATCCATGCATTTAATTGAGAGGGGAGGAGAGTGAATAAAATGGTCTCGCAATTTACATTTTCTTCAAGTGCTGCTTCGTAAAATTTCCATCTTTATTTTTATTTCTATTTGATTTTTGAAATCTTCCCCTCGGCTGCAAAGCTTGACTTCTTCTTCGCACCTTGCCCTACAGCCACATGCCCAGCCTCTCCTTGCCATGAGCATGCGCAAAGCATGCACAACCAAGGCATGGCTATGCATGCTTTCTCCTATAAAAGGAGCTCGGCTCCTTCTTTGCAAAGCAACCTGGTCCTCCACGCCAAAACCCCACACAGCAGCTCACTTCCAGGCCATCTCCTCCCTCTCCCTCCATACGCAAGACCTCCTCCTCAGAGGAGACACCCTGCGGACAGGAGCACCTCACAATGGTGCACAACCACCACCGTGAGTCCACCACTGCCCAGCTCATCAAAGAGCCGATGAGCGTGGTGGCTCTTTCCTTGTTTTTCTTCCGTTTGAAGCCCTTCCGCCATTACACCAAAGCTTCAAGCTGTGAAGCTCCACCGACCACCACACGTCCCTGCAACAGCCGGCCGAGCTCCGCAGCAGCAGCAGCAGCAGCAAGGCGGCAGCAGCCGCAAAGCCCCTCCAGCGCACGCGTGCAGGCCGCCCTCGCCTCCAACGCGTGCCTGCAGGTGGCCTTGCCTCTCGCTTCTTCGCGCTGCACTCATCTTTCCGCCCACAACCGGCCACCGCGCGCCCCTGCAGCTGCCGGCCAAGCCTCACCGTGCACCCCAGCCAACACCTGCAAGCCACCGCGCAAGCAGCAGGTCGCCCTCGCCCTCCACCGCGCATGCCAGCAGCCCTCTCCGCGCGCTCTGTCGCGAACCACCACGCCGCAAGCCAGTAGCGGCACCATTCTTCCATGCGCACCAAGCCATCCGCACTCATAGCACCTACAGTAGGCGGTCGCGCGGCTCGACCATACACTATAGCCATTGTTCACGCCAGTCTGCGTGACACTGTGGCTACAATGGGGTGACCGGTGAGTTTCTCACTTATCCGGTCACCTAGCGAGCCGCTACCGGCCACTGCCCGCGCTCGCGTTCAGCCCCGAGCCCGCTCGCGCGTCTGTGTGCGCCTGCGTCGCCTGCACCCACCCGCGTCGCCTGCTCCCTTCACTCGCGTGCACCTACGAGCGCCCGCTCCAGCCCTTCTACGCAGCGCTGTGCGCTACGGTCCTCTCCGCGCCACTCCCTCCAGTGTGCTCCTCTCTGCGTGCATACGTGCCTGTGCGCGCGCGTGGAGCCTCCAAATGATGCTTGGAAGCTTCAGAGGCCTTAACCTTCCAGCAACGCCCTCTCTCTCTCTCTCTCACAGCACTCTCTCACTCTCTTTACTGACACTTACACACCTACACTCACACTTTCATACACACACACACACACCTATACACTATTATATACATATATATACGTATACATATATATATTGATACATATACATATATTTATATACATATATACATATATATATATATATATCTATCTACTTATATATATATATATATATATATATATACATATATACACACATATATATATCTACAGATAAATACTTATATAAGTATACATATATATATACATATATATACACATATACTTATATATATATATACATACATATATACATATCTATATATATATATACACATATCTATCTACATATATCTATACATACATATATTACTATATACATACACATATATATATATACATCTATATAGTATCATATACATACATACATACGTATATTGAAAGGTCGACTTTTCGCTTAGCGTTATAGTATTTAAGTGGTGGAAAAATCGACTAATCAAATACAATGAAAATAACCACTCGCAGAAGAGCGGGTTGTGTCCACAGGGAGGCAATGATACAATCAATACTTAATTATTTAATGTTATTTCGGATAGTGCGAAATTCCTTTTCAAATTGGACTTAAAATGTGAAGGAAAGTAGGTTTGCAATAACCTCAAAAGTTAAGGGTGTAAGTGCAGTTTTCCCTCACAGAAATCCTCAATAAATTTAGGATGAATTAGTGCAATTTTCATGTGATGTGTACTAAAGACAATTAGTACTTAAACCAAGTCCAAAATCAATCTTTAAACTAGCTAATATTAATACCATGCAATTAGAAAGAATTGTGAGTGCTTGAATGCAATTCTGCCATAATATAATAATAATAATAAAATAAAATCGGTGGCAATGGCATTGAATGTAATTTTTAATTATAACAAAAACAGAGCATTTGCTCTCTCTCTTCCTCGCGAGAGAGAGAGAGCACCGGTGGGGCAGTTGTGAGGCTCAGGAGGACGGCGAGGACGGGGGCTCTCCGACGGTGGCAGCGGCGACGGAGGTGGTCGGAGCAGGCCAGCAGAGGTGGCCGGATCTCTGGCCTGTTGGAGGAAGAGGGTGGCTGCTGCTGCGGCTATGGCGTGCGGGCGCGGGCAGGCGCTTGCTGATGGGCGTGCGGGCTGCAAAGGCGAGAAGGCGCGGGAGATGGCGTGTGGGCGGAGAGGGATGGCATCTGCTGTTTAGTGCATGAACGCCTTCTGCAGGGAGGAGCGGCGCAGCGTAGAGGCGCTGGCTTGGGTGCGAGCGCCCGCTGTGGCGTGGGGGCGGTGAAGGCAGGAAGGTGAGCGCACTGGTGTGCGCCTGCAGTGGTTGGAAGATGGCGAGCGGGCAGAGGCGAGGTGAAGACGCAGCGCCTGCGGGTGCGGGCGAGCGGTTGAGAGCGCCTGCGGGCGGTTGCGAAGGTGGGATGGCACTCTGCATGGAGGTGCGTGAAGCTGCTATGCAGCGCCTGCGGGTGCGGCCGCGCAGCGTTGAGGCGTGCTGCAAGGACGGCTGGAAGGGAGGATGCGGGCTGATGGTGCGATGCTGCAGGGACGGCTAGTGCGGGCAGTTGGTGAAGGCGCGTGGCTACAGGCTCTAGAAGTTGGCATGCGGGCTTGCGCTTGCAGTGAGGCGCGGGCTGATGGTGTGCGGTTGCCTACGGTGGCTGAGGGAGAGGCAGGTGATGGCACGCGAGTGCTACTGCTTGAGGTAGAGACGGAGCGGCACAGTGCTCGCCCTCTCCACAGTGGAGAAGAGAGAGTCGTTCCCCGCAGGGGGGGAAAGATTCCTCCTTGTGCACGCCGCCTCTTCACTTTTAAAGTCCTCTCTCTCCCTCAGTGCGCCAATCCAGGGATTTGCAAAACCCTTTCTGTTTTTTTTGGCCGGCGAGCGTTGGAGAAGATTGCCCCAATGTTCGGCGGAGGTGGGGGGGTAAGAATCGTGGCTAGATGTGTTGGGGAAATTATCCCCCCACCCTTGTTCTTTCTGGGTTTTATTACCTGCAAATAAAAAGAACATAATCATTACACATTAAGTCATAGAATGTTATAGAATTAAATCATGATGCATACAATTATTCTATAACTTAGTGTAGTTATTAACAAACCTAAATTGTTAAAAGAGAATTACTTAGGCTTACTATTAGTCCATTAAAATGGACTCATCATATATATATATATATATATATATATATATATATACACACATATATATATACATATATAACTACATATATATAGACCTATATATTTATAACCAAATATATATATACATATAGATATATTTACATATATACATATATATATATTTTTTCACATTACTTACCAAACGTGGTATCGCGAGAATATCTGCACCAGTTGCTGATATTCTCCGATACACGCGTACAAAAAGCGTGGTTACACTCATCTTCCATCAATCCATCTTACACTCCACGCAGCACCTCGCCCTGTTGGTTGCATCTTTCTAGACGAAGACTGACTCGACACCATGCTATACTCCATCTCCGCCTCCACCCCTACCCCTTTATACATATATAGTATATACATATATATCTATACTATATTTACTTTATTTCTATTTCTCTTGCATACCAGAAAAAAGATAAAAAAATATATAAAAGAGAAAAGATAATCCTTGACTTACAGGTACTCCATCTTGCGAATAGCAAGACCCATTTTGAAACCCTGATTTGGCTCAAAGCCAAGAACCTAATTTAGAGGGTATGCCTCAAGGACAAAGATTATCAGAAAAAAAAAATCTAAATAGAAAAACACCAAAAACACAATAAACAAATGGAAGAGATTTGTTGTAGGAAAGGCATAGAAACTTGACTTGTAACCCCACTTCCCTGAGTTCGACCTGGGCCTAAAAGTGACCAAGATAAAATCAAGTAGGCCAGGTTAAAAATTTTATAAAGAGATGGTTAGGTCCGATTTAGGTTAACCACTATATACACTTCAACGATAAAATCACCATATTAACAACCTATCCAGGCCCGACCACCACGCACCAGCAGCACTCGTGCATAGCAACACTGATCATGCAGTAGTGAAACATCTCATTGCTAAGAAGGATTCTAAGCCACGTCTGATTAGGTGGATCCTACTCCTTCAAGAATATGACTTGGAGATATGTGAAAAGAAAGGAGTAGAAAATGTTGTGGCTGACCACCTATCTCGCCTTCCACTTGATGACTCTTCATCTAGAGACATCCACGAGACATTTCCTGATGAAACCCTTATGGCGGTAACACCAACTTCACCTTGGTATGCTAATACCGTCAATTACTTGGTCACTGGAGAAACTCCTGGCTCTTGGGATGAGCAGAAAAGAAATTCATTTCCCAAGCTAGATACTTTCATTGGTAAGAGCCTGAATTATTTAGAATTGGACAAGACCAAGTATTGAGACGATGTGTGCCTGAAGAGGAGCAACAAAGTGTACTAAGTTTTTGCCATGAACTTCATTGTAGAGGACACTTTGGTGCTAAGAAAACTGCTTTTAAGGTTCTCCAGTCCAATTTTTGGTAGCCTTTGTTATTTAAGGATTCTCATAATTTTGTTAAGGCCTGTATTAAATGTCAACAGACTGGAACGATTGGGAAGAGGAATGAGATGCTGATAAGTCCACTTTAGTGGATCATCATTTGGCTTAAGTACTCTTTAATTAGTTGTCCTTAACTATTAATTTAGTAGGAGTTAAATGATAATTTACCTTAGTCTGCATTTAATTTTATGCTCCAATTTTACAGTTAATAATATATGTGATGATAATATAATTTATTTGATGAATGTTGGCTAGGTACAAGAGTTAGACGCCCATTTTTGCTTCTATAAGACGTCTGATGTTGTGATTGGATGTCTGGATCTGCTATATCAAACTCATGGGCATAACATTTTTCTAAGACATTTGATGATGAAGTCAGACGTCTGAGATAGAATGGCCAATGCTTATCCATCAGTATCAACCACTCGCGATGTTCGCAAGTGGTTGGCTAAGGGGGATTTTTATAAAGAGAGAAAACCCACGCACCAGATGGAAGGGGGCTGGCGAAATCTTCTCCCCTTGCGGGGGATCTTCTTGATCACCACCACCGACACCGTGGCTGAAGAAAGCACCGTGAAACCAAAGCGCGCACGTGCCTTGAGCGAACGCTTCCTACCCCCGAGTGGTGCTCTGTGACAGAGAGCATCACCACCACCATCAGCGCCTATCCTTGCCTGAGCCACCAAAGCGCGTCCTCGACCCTGCGTGTGGTGCACCAGCAGCACTCGTGCATAGCAGCACTCGTGCACAACATCACTCACGCATAGCAGCACTCAAGCACCAGTAGCACTCACGCACAATCGACACTCGTGCTCCCAGCCCACGTGCCAGCCCGTCCACACACCCTCTTCTCCTTCTTCTTCTTCTTCTTCCTCCTCCCCTGTTTTCACAGCAACGAACCCATAACCCACCACCACCACTCCACCCTCTCCGGCTACCTTTCTCCTCGCCAATGCCATCAGCAGACTCATCGGGAGCTCACCGGCGTCGTCCTGTTAGCCAAGCAACCAACAAATCGACCCGCTGTCCTCTCGACCACCCACCGACATCCGCCCGCCGTCCACTCCACCCATTCCGATCGGCCATCGTCGGCCATCTCTCGCCAACACGCCACCACCGGTACGAAGTTCTCGACTCTGCACACCTCCCCCGAGCTTTTGGTAGCCGACGAGCCCCTCTCCTACGCGCATGAGCCGTCAACACAAATCCCCTGTTTCCCTCAATATTAAAAATTATGAACACTGCCATTGTCAAAGATTTATTTTTCTGATTTGTTTGATTAATTAAATTGAGGTGAAATTGCAACCCTATGCTTATTCTTCCACATATTTGTTCAGCCCTTGCAATCCATCTCAATACACATCACATTTGTATTCTAATTTACACTCTAGTCTGCATGCAAGTAAAAAGTACATGATATACCCCTACACATGAACTATTTTCTTATGTGAAATTTACATCAATAGCCCTTGAATTCTCCTTAAATTTGGGGTTTACATTCATAACAGCATATGCATTGTTTGATTTGACGAATACTTCTTCAAACTCAATTTCTACATAGTTGTGATTTTATTAGGCTGATTCCTCCCTGTGGAGATGACCTAACTCTTCGTGGTTAGTTTTGAATTATTAAATATTTTTGAAAAGCAATTTTCTACCACGCGACATACTGCAACAACGCAACATTTTATGTTAAAGTTTTCAACGAAAACGAAGATCGCTCTTTCAGATGCCTCAACACCCTATTCAATCTGTTGAAATTTTTTATGTTTAGGGAATTGACTTTATGGGCCCCTTCCCTTTGTCCCATGGTTATGAATATATCTTTGTGGCAGTTGATTATGTCTCTAAATGGATAGAGGCCATTCCTATACACACAAATGACCACTCTGTGGTCTTGAAATTTGTGAAGGCTAATATCATATCTCGTTTTGGCTGCCCGAAGACCATTATAAGTGATGGGGGACCTCATTTCCAAAACCACCACTTCAATCGGCTACTCAGGAGTCTGGGTGTGACTCACAAGGTTGCTACCCCTTACCATCCTCAGACGAGTGGCCAAGTTGAAGAGTCGAATAGGGAGATAAAGAACATTTTAGAAAAGACCGTTAGACCTGATAGGAAGGGCTAGTCCCAAAAGCTTGATGATGCTTTGTGGGCATATTGAATAGCCTATAAGACCCCTTTGGGTACATCTCCCTTTCGGATTATGTATGGGAAAGCGTGCCATTTACCCATTGAGTTGGAACATCGGGCACGTTGGGCTATTCGAAGTGTTAACATGGATTTAAAAAAGGCGGGTGATGAGTCCATTTCAATGGACTAATGTTACACCTAAATACTTCAATTCTAACATAGTATGTTTGTTAATAATCACATTAGGTCATTAAATAAGTACATGCATCATTACTTGAGTTTTTATCTATTTTATCGCATTCTATAACTTAGTATATAATTATTTTATGCTTTGTTGTTGTAGGAATAATGTTGGAAAAGAATAAGGAGGGGGAATAAATTTCCCCCAACAAACGGCCGCCTCAACACCTCCCTCAACCTCCGGCCGACTTCAACACCTCCCCACAAATATCTAACCTATGGTCATCCTCCCTCAACAGAAGAAAACAGTGCTGGCCATATTTAGTAAGGGATTTTGAAAATCCCTTGATGGGCGGAAGAGAGGAGATATAGAGCGAGAGGCAGAGGGGCCTGGAGGAGAGCTATCGAAGTACTGCGTGCACTGTGCAACCAGCAAGCACTATGTGCCAACGCCCTCCACCGCCTCCCTTGCAGCCTTGCAGGCACTGCACCCAAGCCACCCACCGCGCGCAAGAGGCAGCCAAGCACCCTTGCAAGAGCTCTTGTGCACAGCCACACCCGCAAGCCCTGCAGATGCTGCACCAGCGCTCCCACCGCGCCCTTGCACTGCCTTCACCACGCCAAGGTTCCACCTCACTGCCACAACGCGTGCCTCCATCTCACCTCCACACAGCAGCCCTTGTGCACGCACACAGCAGCCCTTATGCACGCACACAGCAGCCTTGTGCACGCAACAGCGGCCTTCTGCGGTGCCTCCATCTTCTCCCACGCAGCAGCGCATGCCTGTGCCTCTCCGGCTTCTTCCTCCTCTGCTTCTCTGCAGCTGCAGCGCGAGCCTCATCGCTTCGCCTCCGCATACAGCTAGCAACCAGCGCGCACCTCCAGCCTGCACAACTTCCCTACGTGCGATGCACCCCTCGCGCAACCAACGGTCAGCTGGCCGCGAAGCCTAGCTGCGTGCGCATGTGACAGTAGCAACTCGCGTCCTCTCCTGTAACCAGCTCCACTAGCGTCAAGCTCTCCGGCTGACCGCCAGCTGCCACCTCCGGCCGTGCTTCCCCCGCCGTCACAATCACCTCTCTCCCACACACCGCCATAGAGCCTCGATCGGCCGGCCACCAAGCCTTCACACGCGCAAAGAGGAGAGAGGAAATTTCCTCTGTTTTTGGTGACATTAAAATTTACCATTCGTGCCATTTCCAAAAACCCTATTGCAATATTTAGTTGATTAATATATTTGAGTGAAATTGCACGCATGCCCTTACGTGTTATAGTATTTCTTTCATGCACTTAACTCTTACATGGTGATGTTGATAAATGCATAAAATCTCATCCAGACACTCACATGACCTAAAAGAGAAAGCCCCATGTCTTGAAATACAACTATGTTACATGCCATTACAAGTTATTTCATGAAAGGAAAATTACATTCATACCCCTGCATTGCTAAATTATTACGTGTTCCCTCTTTTCGCCTTGTTTCGAATCAAATTTGAACACGGATTGCGCACGTGATTGAATAAGTACAAAAGAAAAATATTTTGTGAACTTATTAATCTGTTCCTCCCTGTGGATATGACATCCTTTTCGTAGTTTAAATTCATATCTATTTAATCTTTGATTGAGAGATTTCCACCACATTAATTACAATGACGTATCATTCTATTGCTATTTTAATTAAGTGAAACTCTCTCTATCAGCGGGTAAGGCACAACTTCTGGAATTAAGTGAGCTTGAGGAGTTGAGGAATGATGCTTATCACACCTCTCAAGCTTATAAAGAGAGAACTAAGGTCTTGCATGATAAGTATATCCTTAGAAAGACCTTTGAGCCCAACCAACAAGTCTGGCTTTTCAATTCCAGGCTTAAGCTTTTTCCAGGGAAATTAAAATCTTGTTGGGATGGGCCTTACATAGTCACTAAAGTGTTTCCGCATGGAGCCATGGAGATTAAGAGCCCCTCCTCTTCTGCAACTCCCTTTATCGTCAACGGCCAACGATTAAAGCCATACATTACTTTGGATGGCCATCTAGTTGATGAGGTCACTCTTGAGGAGCCTTAGCTCCTATCATTCTCCTCCTCAAGTAATATCTTCCTTTAACTGTTTTGGTTCCAATGAGGACATTGTTTGAACCAGGCATGGGGGAGAGGACCTAAGGCATCTGTTTATAGCATGTTTACATTTCGCATTCATTCATGCATATTGCATTCAAAAAAAGAAAAGAAAAACATTTTGTATTATTGAGCTTAACTGGCTGGGCCCTGCATTCTTAAGCAGATCAAAACTTTAGGTTAGATTAAGTTGATTCTAAGTGTCGAACTTTAGAAGCTAAGTGAGCTACTAACTTTAGACCTTGAGGGTCCTTTGTGGACTTAAAAACTTAA
Source organism: Thalassia testudinum (assembly GCA_037157565.1). Lineage (NCBI taxonomy): Eukaryota > Viridiplantae > Streptophyta > Magnoliopsida > Alismatales > Hydrocharitaceae > Thalassia > Thalassia testudinum. The sequence continues at coordinate 32,712,585 of JAZHRO010000049.1, forward strand.
GTAGGAGTTAAGTTGCAGACCATTCCTCAAGAGGTTGAAGGAAAGCTAGGGATTGAGTTAAAGGCTAGGTAATACCTGGAGTCTTGTTCTACCTTTTGGTTTACGGGTCCTCGTAACCTAAGCATCCACATTTCACACACACTTGGTCTTGTGTAAATAGTGATCACCCTAATTCATTTCTTAAAGAAAAGTTGGTTCTCTTAGTTTTGACTTAGGAGAAGCTTGAAAACACAATTTGATTGGAAGAGTTCCTGCCACAGAAGAGGTGGGGTATATACTCACCTTGAGAATGCGATGATAACATGTCACCTCCTCGGCGCTTGTCTCTTAGGATATCCATCCTACTAGGGGCATGTAAGCACATTGTGCGGTTAAGGTACCATAGGCAACCCTATCTCGAAGTGTCGATTGCCATAGGCCTGAATTCGCTTAAGAAATCCATGGGCGATACTATCTCGAAGCATCAAAAGCCAGACAACCTTCGAGGTTCGATTCTGGTCTTAGACTTAATGGAAACAAATCCTCCCTGGTCTATTTTGGGATGAATGGAATGTTACAGAATGACATCTCTACCATTCTGGGTACACCTGTGGTCTCACTGCCTATCAAATATTTGGGCTTGCCTTTGAAATGTTCTAAAATGAAGAAAGCAGATTGGTCTTTCTTATATGAAAAGCTAGTTACGAAATTGGAGGGCTAGAGCAGTAGATACCTATCAAAAGGGGGGAGGTATATATTACTGAATTCTGTCATCACTTCGATTCCAGTTTTCTTTTTCGCTGTTCTCAAAGCCCCAAAGTCAATCTGGAAAAAACTTGATGTGATGAGAAAAAGATTCTTCTGGAAAGGGGCCTCTCACCAAGGGGCTTTTCTTCAACCTTTGAAGTGGGATTCAATTTGCAAGCCAAAAAAGATTGGTGGCATGGGTGTTAGATCTCTTAAGGAATTCAATGATGCTCTGCTGTTGAAGTGGGCTGTTTGATTGCTGCAGGGGGAAAAAAATGTGGACAGAAATAATTCAGGACAGTTATGGGACTACAATGATGAGAAGAATCGTCTAAACCCCCATAAACCATCTCCCTTTTGGTCTTCAGTGGTGCGTGCCCTGAGGGACAATTGGAATTTTTTCAAATCTGTATTAGGTGATGGGAAAAGCTGGTTGGAGAATTGGGTGCCTGGGGGGGTGTTTAAGGACAGGTTCCCCCTCGCATATGCAACGGCTTCGGATAAAAATGTTGTGGTGTCTAATTATTGGGATGTGGATTCTGAGAAGTGGTCTTTTAATATTGATATGTGGAATACTTATGAAACAAGAACACGAGCAAAGAATGAACGTCTCATGCAAGAACTTGCAGCCTTCAAACCCATGGCTCAAGAATATGACACATACAAATGGGAGGGTAAGTTTTCTACTGTGGCTGCTTATCACAAGCTGATAGTATCTTCCAGGATGGCGGAATTTGATGAGGTGGGGAAGAAGCTATGGAACTTAAAAATACCATTGAAGATACAAATTTTTTTATGGCTCTGCAGAAGGGACGGTTTGATTACTAGAGATCAAAGGCACAGGAGAATGAATACCCCCACTCAGTATTCCCACCTATGTGGGATGCATAATGATTCTAGCATTCATATTTTTTCTTCATGTGTGATCACAGATTATGTCTGGAGGAGAGTATGTAATGATTCTCTCCCCACTTGGGAGAATCTGTGGCGTTATCTAGCGGATGGGAATAAGCCATGTTTACATATGGTGGCTGTGTTATGGTCTATATGGAGGGCTAGGAATGAGTGTGTTTTTCAGGAGACCCCGGTGTATGTGGATAATATTATAAATTTTTGCTAGAGTCTCATACAGCATTGGGGCTCGATCATGTAATTTCTTCATTTCTATTAATAATAGCTCTCCTGGTTTGCTATTGGTGATTCCATAGCATTCCTTTCTTTCTCAAAAAAAATAATGAATCCGACACAAACTGTGTTGATGGCTGATCCGAGGTTAAACTTAGAGGAATCAAACAAAAAAATATATATTACAAAAAAAAAAAACTCGCTTTCTAGGTTGGCAATCATACCAACCTCAAATAACTCAGACCAATGCACATGCACGGATGCTTCAAATAAACCCTAGAGAAGAGTTAGAAATCAGGGAAACTTGTGCCTGCAACTCGTCTTTAGCTGAACTAGTATGTAACTTAGCAACTACTTGGGAACCTTAGGTCTAAAGTTTGAACTTAACATGTTTCTAAAGGAAGATCGATTGGGTTGGCTAGTCTACTTGAAGTGCTAGGTTATTTCTTAGATTTGCTAGGGACTAGCAAAAACTAGGCATGGGGGTATTTGATTAGCCCATATTTGTGGGCTATTTAAGTATTTAAGTGCCTAGACATTAAGTTAATTTTAAAATTTAGATAGCATACATTACGATGTAAATAAATTAATTCATATTTTTAGCTTAAGTGCATAATTCATGTGTGACATCCATATCTAAATGCATTTAGAATTAACCTAGAATTGCATGCATTTGATTAGTTAATTGATTAGGTGCATTACATACATTTAAGGAGTTATGTATAAATAATCCTAATTATTTTATTATTCTTCTTCTTCTCCTTCTGCAGGTAACCGCTCCGCCTCCTGCGCATTCACTCTTCATAGCTGCTAGCATTAACTTGACGGTGGATCTCCTCTCACCTATTTGGATTTCATATCCTTGTAGCCACAGCTACAAAGGAGGAACGGCTGTCATTCAGAGAAGGCCACCACCCCTTTCCTCACTGTGCAGAGAACCTAGTTTCTCATCCGCTCCACTACCACCAGCCTCAATCGCGGTGGAGCTTCGCCACCATGGGCGTGCGGGGTGACAGCCCGCACCACCATTGCAGAGCTCCGCACAACAAACTCACCGTGCAACCGCCTAACCACCAACTCCACATCCCCCACCACTTTCTCCTTTGTTTCTCTTCCACTTCAAAAACAAACACAACTTCACTCGTCGTCAAACAGCTCACGCAGTAGCTGCAACTGCAGCAACACACGCGCACCTCCTCACCGCCCTCCTCGCCACTAGCCCATCCACTCCACGCACTCACAGCACCTCAACGCACTTCACACCCTACAGAAATGTCGCATGCAGCAAGTCCTTCGCTGGCTCCCCATGCAGTTGCACGCATTCACCCGTGTGCCTACCGCACGCATCACCAGCGACAGCTCTGCCCGTGCGCTACAGAGTGCTGCGCCTCCACCTGCGCCTCTCGTGCTGTGCGCAGCAGAGCCAACCCACTACATGCCCGCATAGCCTCCGCGCCCCCCTTGCTACACCTCTGCTTGCAGCCACTCCAAGTTGCTACTCCAATAGCAACAGAACGCCCCCCCACCGGCCCTCGCCTCCAGCCCACACGCGTAGAGCACGTGCTACTCCAGCAACTCCGCCCGCGCGCAGAGCGTGCATCCTCCAGGACCTCCAACGGCCACGCACACGCCTAGTAGTGCAGCCACCTGTGCACTACACAGCAGGCCGACGCACGACCGTCGGCCTCTCCACCTGTGAGCTCTCACCACCAACCACCTCTGGCCACACCTCCTATGCCATTGCGAAGGCCTTGCTCCGGTCGGCCTTTTCCCATAGTAGCTCCTCGAACGAACTTCTCTCCTGTACAAGAGGTGGAGAGAGGTAGAATCCCCTATTTTAGTTTGCATTTTAAATTACAGGAATTGCCATTATCAAGAATCATTTTTTGATTTCTTAGATTAATTAAATTGAGGTGAAATTACAGCTTTATGCTTATTCTTCTATATAATTGTTAAGCCTTTATGATTCATCTCAATATGCAGTACATTTAATTTTGAATTACATTTTAGTATGCATGCAAGTGAAAAGTACATGATATACCCTTGCACAAGAACAATTTTCTTACATGAAAATTATGTCAACAACCTTTGACTTCTCCATAAATTTAAGGTTTACATTCAGAGCGACATATGCATTGTTTGATCTAACGAATATTTCAGCGAACTCGATTTCTACCTAATTGTGATTTTAATAGGCCTCTGCCTCCCTATGGATACGACCCGCTCTCCTGTGAGTGGTTTATTTTAATTCAATACTTTGATTAGTCGATTTTCCACCACTTAGAAATACAACGACAAACTTCTTAATCATCATTTTCGAAAGCAAAAACCTACTTATCAAATACCATACAATCTTTAGAAGCTCAGCCAACACCTTGCACTAAAGAATTGGAGCCTATGATTGAAATGATTGATAATCTTAACAAGTATTTGATGGATTGGCTCCAGGATGTTAAGGATAAGGACCTGGGCAAGTTTTTACTTGGGAAGTTATTGAAATTGAGGATGAGATTTTTTATTGCTCTAGTCCAATCTTGGGATGATTCCCAGGATGAACCCCTGTCAGGAGAACCATTGTCAAAATCTGCTCAGGCATCTATAGGGGGGACACGTTTTATGAGACCAGGGTTGACCAGGTTATTCTAGAGCAATCAAATAAGGATGAATTGATTTCTTCACCTGAGATCCATGAGCCAGGGAATGAGGAAACATATGTCTCCATGGATCAGAAAGTGATTGATGATTTTGAGACATACATTAATGCGGATTTAGAATTTTTTGATTCTGAAGGTGAAGAATCATTATGTAAAGTGTCACCTAAGTTTACAGCACACGATTTCAGTGAGACGACTGGGCCTGGGGAATTCGATGAATCATTTGATGGCTCTAAAATTGAGGAATTTGATCCTATTGGGGCTCGCATGGTGGAGTCAGATTCTTTCATGAAGGATTCAATTCAAATCATGATTCTTTTCTTGAGATCATTCAACCCAAGTCAATTTCGATACAGCCACAACTCTTAGACTTGGAAATTTCAGATGGGGTGATTAATATGAAGGACATCTCGGAATTTGAAATCCTAATTGCGAAGGATAGGAAGTGGGAAATGATGATATGGGAAGCCAATTCTGAAGGAAGCAGAAGACTGAGTCTAAGGGTTCTGATTTGTCTGAAACCCCCAACCTTCTACCAGGACCCTTATGACATTTTTTATTATGAGAATGTGTAACCCAAGCATAAATTCATTGATAATCCTTTTGAGCTTGATTTCTTTATAACCCGACTTTTTGGTCTTGGGCTGCATTCTCACAAATCGAAGGCCCAACCCCGCTTGCATGCTGATCTTCGATTTTGGATAATTTTTGTCCAGAACCTTAGATGTACTCGACCATGGGGCATGGGTCTACACCACAATCTGGTCCACGTCTATGGACATCTTCTCCTGGCAGATTCAAAGCTAGATTTCTTATTTTGATTCTAACCTGCACCTATGAATTCTTTATTTCTTCTTTATTTGTATAGTGTCCCTACCTAAAGGCACTAAATTCAGCATGTATATAGTCTCTTTTCCATCTCGAAGCCAACCTGTAAATCAGAAAATTCAAGTGCTTTCTTTTCTACTCCACTCTTTGTCATGTCTTTTTGATACAGTGAGGACATTGCATTAGATAGGCATGGAGGGTGGATATTCATCTCTGAATCATTTTGTTAGCTCCAAGATTCTTTTTATTTTCTTTTTATTTAAAAAAAATTGAATTAGGAAATAGAACTTGGGCTTTAGAAATTTTTCAATCCTAGAGAATAATACTGTATGACCTGAACACTTAAGACCTTCCAGGTCTTCAGGCTTAATCAACCCGGGTGGCCACTAAAATGTGGATTCGTTTATCAAGTCCTCTCCATTTGAAAATTTATTTTAAATTGGTTAAATAAGTTGGGGTGATAAGTACACGACTTATCAACCCACCCTCTGATTTGAGGGAACTTTAAGTCTAAGCATCTACACACTATTTGCACTAACTCGCTTTTCAATGGTTTTAACAGAAATTTGGTAGCTAATGAACCTTCTAGGGTGGTATGACTGGCAAGTTATCATGGATAACAACCCATTGGTCGGTTGTCCAGAGCCTAGCCAAACGACCATTCTCTTCCTACCGCCTTTAGGTAAATCTTAGATCAGGAAAGCCACCTACTTAGAAAAAAAGAAAAAAAAAAGAAAAATATCAAAAAAGAAAAGAAAAATAGAAAAGAAGAAAAAGAAATAAGCCACACTTCACCGCACGAGTATGGCTGGCAAGTTGTCAGTGGTAACAGCTCATCGGCCGGTTGTCTAGAACCCAACTCACAAAAATGCACATTTAATTCCAAATACTTAGGAAGAAGCGAAGAGTAGAATAAACCGAGGAGATATACACTGGGTTCGCCCTCGTGTTGACCCCATAAAAATAAAAGTAGAGAGAAAGCTGCCGGTCAGATAGATACACCTTTAGGTTGAAATTCTTTTAAGGTCACCTATGGGCACAGAAACCTAAAGTTCGTTCTGATTATCAATCAATGAGTCTAACACATTCACGAAAAGATGCTAAGAATTTAGAGTTCTCTTTGAGTCTTGGGTGGGTTGAGTAGCTGTAGAAAGCTGCTCCGAAACCCTAAACTCAAAAATCCAAAAAAAAAATTAGAAAAGAAGAAAAAGATCCTTCCTCAAGTAACGCGAGGGCTTGAGCCAATATGCATTTTAGCAACCACCCAGGTGCTGTTGTGTCTCTGTAGTTCAGGTTTTAGTTGAAATTCCTAAGAGTTGAAAAATAACTTTTGCCCAAGAAATCTAATTCTAATTCTCTTATAAATAGCATGTAGTTTCGCTAGGGACTAGCAAAAAATAGGCATGAGGGTGTGATATAAACACATTTATATCACATAAATCATCTATTTATGTGTGTTCTTAGGCATATAGTTGCATCATACATTATAAATATTGCATAACAGGCATCATCTTACATTTAATTTAGATTATATAAAGTTTAGGTTAATTTTCTCTTTTTGTGGTAAGGGGACAAGGCGATATTTAATCGGGGCCACAGATTGAAGATCCAACCGTATGGATCTAATCAAAGTGACAATTGGAGTTCAACAACTCCAAGATTGCCCCAATCAGACTTCCATATCATCAGATGCAATCTAAGAAAGATCAAAGGTTAAGAGGCTAGGTGGTGTAAATCCATACTTCAGATGACAAATCCGACTGCACGGATGGGTTCAGATCGACGATCGCAGCCCAACGACGTGAAAATCGGTCCAATCCGACATCTGTGGCACCATCTACAAGATACAGAAGATGGATGTCCAAGATGGCGCCAGCGTTCATGGCTGGTGTGGGCAGCTGAGATGGCACCATGTGGCACAATCTCAGCTGCCCACACCAGCCATGAACGTCACTGCTCTCTCTCTCCTCAACTACTTAATCAACCTCAGTCGTTAGATCTTGATCCAACGGCGATGATGCTCGAGCTCAAAACCAAAGCTCACCTCAAAGAGTAGCTTGACACAACGAGCGAACACCTTCACGCGATGTTAAGGTCACGGGTTTGAGTTCCCTGCAAGTGTCAAATCAGCACAAGCGCAAGGCGCGGCCAAATTAGGCCGTCAGATGATGACCGAGCGGTCGAGGAGCGACCAAGTAGCACGCCCAGATGCGAGGAGTGACGCACGCGCGATTAGACGTGCCGCTGCACGCATGATCTCACGCACAGGCATGCGATGAAGGCGCAAGCGAGATGAATCCTAAGCCATCCGATCTTGCAATCGGATGACTGAGGATTTTTTAACTTGATCATGCGTTTTGTGCATAGAAGCTGAGGAGGTGGGCGGCGTGCAACCTAAGCCCACGTTCATGTCTTTAGTGACATTTCAATCCGTCATTAAAGACCTATGCATTAATGTTTTAAAGAGTGAAATGCTTCTTTTGCCCTCAACTCTTACATCTATAAAAGGGCACCCCCACCACTTGAATTTTTCATCTCTTCCTCTCTTCTCTCACCCCCTCCAAAGCTCTAAGAGCTTGTCCCAAACCCAGGATTCTCCATTAGAGTTAAAATTAGAATTTTTCCACCTTCTCATCCCCGTTCGTGGAGCGCCTGTGGTTGTCTTCTTACCACCGTTCGAGAAGCGGATCCCGCTGCGATGTCACCCTACCCCATCCTCCATCGTCCGTCTTCGTTCTCCTTCGTCCCGCATCTCACCACCTTCGTCCAGGCGCTCCGTCAATGCAGCTCATCCTCCAATCAGCCGTCGAGGATGATAATTTTCTCCACCTTCTCTTTTATTGCTTTCTAGTGTAGATTTCCTGCTTTCTAGTGTAACGAGTAGTTGTAACGAACCTGATTCTGTGGTTATGAAATACATGTTCATTCTCTCTATTTTCTCTTTATTTGTATCATTCTCTTTCTCTTCTATTAATTATTCTTTAAGTAGATAGCTAGCGTAGATTCAATTCAACTAGCTAATCTGCTTCATGACAACAAATTAAACGTGATTTTTGATCAAACGTCTGCCTCAATGTGTTCAACCCAGAATTCCTTTTGATTTTTAGTTAAAATTATCTGTTAACAAATTTTTCTCGTAAATTACGCTACGACGACAGATTTTCCAAACTCAACTCTTTTTGCACAAATTTTCTGCTTCAACAATGGCCCTCCTCAAGGCATTAGTTTGGCTAATGGGAAAGAATTTCTTGAGGAAGGCACTCTTCAGTTGAGTCCAAGTGTTGATAGGCCGGTCAATCATGTGGAACCAGTGGGCGGTTCAGTGTTTCAGTGAGTGCGGGAAAATTTGCATGAGCCAAAGTTCAATGGGCACATCCCACACTCAGGTAGTCTGGGCTACTAAGGTCAGCTCTTCCAAGTGTTGGAAGGGGTCATCTTGGGTCCTCTCATAAAATTGTGGTAGAAGGCTCAAGATTTGGGGTTTAAATTCAAAGTCAATAATTGGAATATGTACCCCAGGTCGATCTTGGTAGTTAGAGGGATCATAGAAATCCCTCAAGGTCCTCAGTGGTTCATCCTCCTCATGAATAAAAGAAGGCGGAGGAGGAGGTGGTTGGTTGTATTGCCCTTGTAGTTGTTGGAAAAGTCGGTTCTGCATTTGGACCATCTGGTCCATCTACTAGAAAAAATGGGCCTGGGCTTGGGCAAAGTCTTGTTGGCCTCCCCAGTTGGGAAGTGACCCTTGATGTTGGTTCCCTTGGTCAAGCCTATTGGTATGTTGACCTAAGTCAAGTTGTTGATAGATCTAGTAGCTTCCACTTACAATCCCAGCTTGGCTGTACATGGAATTTTGTCTATAGGCATCAAGGTTGAAATCAAGGGATCGTCATGATGCATCAGGATTTTCTGGGTTTTGGTTCCCACAGGTGTCAACTGAGGGGGGTTTAGAAGGATTCTAGAAAGGGTTCGGGTCAATGGGGTCCTCTAGGCGGTTCTCCATTTGATGTTGTTGGGAAGAGTTTGCCATTTTTTTAGGGTCTTGGCTAAGGTCAGGTTTGGAATCAGGAAATACTGGATCAAAGGTAAAGTCCAGATACGGTAAATCACAATTAGTGAAATCGATCCGCTGTCGAGTGGCAAAATCGATTCCAGACCACAACGTGGGGTGTTGTGACCGGTGACCATGCATGCAATAGCAGACGAGTCTAGGGATGCGAAAAAAAAGAGAATTAGGAGAGAGATGGTGTGACAAGCAAGCAAACAAACACTCCACCCTACAATGTCACCCTAGTGTTAAGACCCAGATTGAGTGGAGGAAGTAAGTGTAGAATCGATCACTGGCTCTTTAGAGGCTCAAGCTAGGCTGTCATAAGTGAGGGAGGAAGGCCCAAGCTCACCCCTTTCGAGTGCTAGTGTAAACCCACTCCAGCCATTTGGCACTGCCCACTCAACTTGACGCTGAGCTACCAAAGAGAAGATGATTTCTTCTAAACCTACTCAACCCACTCTCCCATGCCTAAACTAGGTTTTATCATTAGAGTCACGTTGCTCCATTTTTAGAATTAAGCTCAAGATAGTGTGTGCATGGGAGATGATGGGCGTTAAGGGGGTCGATTTCCCTTTAGATTGATTTCAAAATGTGTGTGCGAAAATTGGGTGGGATCTACCCAATGCCAAGACAGGTGGTTGAACAAGCAAGATTTAAATGATCGTCTTTTAGGGTTTGATCCTTGCCTAATGGGTTTTAGGATTCAACTTCTTATAAATTTCAATCAAGGCAACATGTTTGGCACACAATGAGTTAGTTTCAATTCCCTTTCAGGCCAAATGTGGATCCTAGCAGGCAATTTCTAGTCTGTTATGAGTTGATTTTATTGTAAGTGTATGTCCTGGGATCCAAACAGAGAAAGCAATGACCCCACACAAACCAAAATCGAATGATCTTTCCAACAAAATAAATTTCACAATTTTTTGAGGATGATAGACCACCCAAATTCACATTTTTTCAAGAGGGAGTCAGTCTATCCAGAACCTCTAGAACAGCATGCGAGTTTAGAAATTAAGTCAGAACATGCACTTATCATTTTCAAATGCAAAAGTGGCCTTCAGAAGAAGTGTAGAGCACTTCAATAACTTTCCAGAAATATAAATCTCTCACAAATCCAAGCTACGTGGAGTTCGAAACAATAGCAACAACCTATGAGCCTCTAGAAATTAGGATTACCTTGCACACTTCCAGTAGCAAATTTCACACAACTAAACTACAAAAAGTTTGGCTATTAAATTCTAGGTGGAGTTATCCCACTAAAAGGGGGAACCTCTGAGATTTTCTTTAGAATTTTTAAAGGTCTTAAGGTTCCTGTAATCATGTGCTCAACCCGAGTCTAGAAAACAGAGTTGCGAAATTGACAGGTTGAGAACCTAGTGGTGGTGTTTGCTTCTACAAACACAAGAGAGGTACTTTTTAAGCACCACCACTCAAGTTTTTTTTTATTTTGAAAATTTTTTGGTTTTTTTTTAAAGTGTTTTCCTTATTCCACGGATGAGAGGTTACCTTTAAACTGCGTGAAGATAAGATATCAAATCTTCAGGTTGATGACGATCTTCTCTTGCACTTTGCTTCTTCGATACCAACTAAGAGAAAAGAGTTTATGAGTGACAAGGCTAAGAAAGAAGAGTAATGAATAGAGCCATGCCTCCTTGGCAATGACGTCAAAAAGTGAAATGATTCGAACGTGGTTTCGTAAAAGATGAAGCTAAGTCGTTGCAACGCAATTGAACCATTTGCTTTTAAAATTTATATACCTAGATAGTGGAGTATCTAGGGTCATCCAAGGTGGCAAAAAAGTTCCACCAAGCTCAACGTAAGCCTTGCTATTTTATGTATTTTTTTTGTATTTTTTGGTTATGTGATTTTTTTGTTGTTTTTGATATAAGAAAGTAAAGCAAGTACAGATAATGTGAAGCACCTACTTACTTGCACACATACTCAACTAATGACAAATATGGCATGCCCTTGAGCTCCCTTAGACATGGGTGTGCCTAAGGAATCAAGGTTGAGGCAACAGAAAAGGAAAGCCAAGAAAGCAAATGCAATAATAAGATTAATACTACAAAACAAGTTCTTACAACAATTCAAGTTCAAGGCAAACTACAACTACAAGTTACCAACTAAGAGAAAAACACGAGGAAGGAAAAAAAAGAGAAAGAGGATGGCATGGAAGTGATGTTGCTGAAGTCGGTGGTGATTCCTTCTTCAACTTGGTGTGAGGAAGAAGTGTAAGCGCTCCAAGGGGTGGTGGTGGTTGATCCCCATGAACCTTCTTCTCTCCTTGCTCCTTGAGGTGGCGTGAATGGTGGTGGATGTGGTGGTGGTTTCTCTCAATTCTCCCCCACTAAAAGATATCTCCTCAAGGTGCCTTTGGTCCCTTTATAAAGAGAGTGACAAGGGAGCCTAAAGGTCATAATTTCAAATTCCAAAGGGAGCCATTTTTGGAGCCAATTTTTGGCTCCCTTTTCAAAAGTGGTGGCTAGCTATAAAGGTGGCTTTTAGCTTCCCAAGGAAGCAAACCAAGGGTTTGCTTCCTTGGGAAAGCAATAGCCTCCCTTGAAAAGGTGCATCCCTCTTTAATTTCTTGACTTTCCTACACACCTCTTGGCTTTAATTCCAACAAATGAGTTGCTTGGAATAATTTTATCTCAAGCTCATTTAATTCATCTTCCACATGTAACATGACTTCATTTATGTAGCTTGAAAGAGCGATCTTCGTTTTCGTTGAAAACTTTAACATAAAATGACGTGTCGTTGTATTTAATCGCGTGGTAGAAAATCGCTTTTCAAAATATTTTAACTTTCAGAATCTAACCATGAATAATTAAGTCATCTCCACAGGGAGGAATTAACCTATCAAAATTGAGTAATGATGCATCAAGTAATCGGGTATATCAACGGATGTGCTTGCTAATTAGTGTTCTCATTTCCAGCAAAAATTCTCAATTTAGATAATTAACCAAGAATCTAAGGCTGCATATGCAAAATCACCACCAAGGAAATACCAGAATTGCTATCTTAATACTAACAAGCATCATCAAATTTATCTAAATCAGAATTTCTTCCCCATAACAAAGATACATGTTAGCTTAGTCATGAGATGAATATAATGTGACTGCATGCAATTCAATTAGAATTGAGGGTCATTCATGCAATTCTACCGTAATATAATAATAAGATAAATAAATAAATAGTATCTTTGACAATGGCATACCCCGTAATTTTTAATAGGGGGAAAATAGGGGAATCTCCTTCTCTCTTGTGCGTGTGCGTGGAGCGGCGATCATCAGTCGGCTGGAGTTCGGTGGAGGTGCGTCGGAGGCCAGGCGTCGTAACGGAGCTGACGCGACGGCTGGAGGTGGATGGCGGTGGCCAGACGGTGGAGGTGCGTCGCCGGTGTTGGGTTCTGCCATACGGTTGTGCACATGGCCTGTGGCGTGGCCTGCGGTTGTGCACTCGCACGAGGGTGCGTTGAGGCATTGCGCAATCTGAGGCGTGGCCTGAGGTGTGAGGTGTGCTACGTGCAAGGGCACGGGCACGGCTGCGGCAGTGGGTTCCTCTCTTCGTTGCAGTAGTGGAAGAACGAGGAACACGAAGAAGACGAGAAGCGCGGTCTGCAGTCCACGTCCTTGCACGCTGTTAGAATGCTGCGCGACGCGTGCTTGGAGGCGGTGGCGCGTGTGGCTACTAGCCGCGTAAAGGCGCTGGTGTACTGCACACAATGGGGGCTGGTGCAACGCCTGCAGAGGGCGCAAGTGTGGGCAGGCTATTGGTTGCATGCGATGGAGGCAGGCTGGCATGGGAGGATGAGGCGCGCACTTGGGCTGTGGCTACGCGGTGTTGGAGAGGTTGGCAGTGCGTGGTGGCAGTGGAGAGGATGGTGGACGTTGGTGCGCACACTGCTTGCTGGTTCCACAGTGCCCGCCCTCTCCACGGTGGAGAAGGTGGAGAAGAAGAGATATCCCCTCAGGGGGAAAGAAGGCGAAGACTAAGCCCTCTCTCTCTCGCCAAAGCCTCTTTTACCTCCTCTCCCCACGCAAGTCAAGGGATTTTCAAAATCCCTTACTAAACATGGTCGGCGCTTGTTGGGTTCTGTTGAAGGAGGACGGCCATAGGTTGAGATATTTGTGGGGGGGAAAATATCTTTCCACCCCCTATTCTTTTCCATAATTGATCCTCCTCCCTCTTCTTCCTGATTATTAGCCTGATGGAGTAGATTACTTGGAGAAGATGAGTGCACTATTGCGGGACCTACATGAAATATAATTACATAATAAGCAATAGAAGAAATGTAAACTTAAATAATGACACATGCAATCATTTAATGACCTAATGTGATTATTAACAAACATACAATATTAGAATTGAATTACTTAGGTGTAACAATAGTCCATTAAAATGGACTCATCAAATACCCCCTTGCCTAAGATTTGCTAGTCCCTAGCAAAAATGAAAAATAATAAAAGTAATCAAAAATTTTCTTTTCTTATTTCAAAACTTTAGAGATCCAGACAAATGTGACGTGATAATAGCCTAGGTAACAAATCCAAGTGAAAAAGTCAATTCGCATTGGGAGTTCGTACTTCACCCTTGGTAAATATTTCTGTCAGGATAGGCAACTACTTCCCTCAGGGATAAAGTAGAACATAATCTGTAATTTGACCCTGACTTTTGGCTTAGGTAGGAGATATCGAGTTGAATGGATTTGTATTTGGTGGCACATACTCATCTGGTGCTATATGTAATCTAGTACTACAGACTCTAGATCTCTAAACTATTAGACAAGTCAACTCGGAGAGAGGCTAAACAACTGTGCTCTCTTGATGTTCCATGGCACTCACTCTTTTCTTTTTTTACTTTCTAAGATCCCAAATCTCGCCAGATTTAGTAAGTGTACTCACTGTTTGGTGTCCTCACATGGCATTCACACTGTAATTAAAGTCCTAATAACTCTACAACTAAGTTAGAGTCCTCAACCAGTATTCGAGCGATCAGAAATACTAAAAGGTAGGTATGGGTCATATTTGGTGGATCGCGATAGGTGTTTTGTTGCCTCAGAAACAATGTTACAACAATAACCCTGGACTCTTTTCTTTTTCTTTTCTTTCTCTCTTTTCTTTTCTTTTTTTGTAATTGTTTCTTCTTCTTCTTTTTTCTTTTTCTTTTTCTTTTTTTTTTTATCAATCAACACAACGCAATACAAACTTTTATTTATGAGGCATTATTAGGGATGATGATGGTCAAGAGGATATTGTGTGGCTTATTTGGTGGAAGTGCCTATTCTCGGCACCGGGAAGGAATGGATGGGACAGGCGTATTTCTGACCTTTTACACTATTACCCTCCTTCAGCTGAGGACTCTATGAAGGATGGTCATAATCATCCACCATAGTCATAGCTTTATTAAGACTCAATCTCTGTGTATCTGCCTTATTTGGTGACTCTCAGGAATTCACACAAAGTATGCACACAGGAACAGAGAGTGAAAACTATGCCTAACTCTGAAGTATCATCATCTAATTGTCCAAAACTTAAGAGTCCTTGCACTAGACTTAGCGCACTAGTAATCTCTCTAGTTTCTTCTCACAAATATGAGGTGGATCTACTAGAAGATAGTATGCCTAACTCCCTATTAACTGTCCAAGGGTTCAGTAGACTACAAATGCTTATTGGTTTTCTACAAGGATCCATTACCCAGTCTACATGCATGTGAAGTAAACGTACTGGATTCTAAACTTAAGAAATAATTCAAGAAGAAAAACCTCCAATGACAAAGGTATTCTGCTAGGGACTAACCCATTCAGCTCAAGAAAAGTGAAATTTTTTTTTTATATGCTAACCTAAATGCATGAATACTTCCTAAAATGCAAAACGCATGAATACTTCCTAAAATGCAAAATGTACCCCCCATGCCTAAATCCTACAATGTCCCCATTGTAAAATTAAAACAGGGGGAGAAAGGAAAGAAATCACCTGACGACGGTGTTATTCAGACCGCTGGGTTGCCTCCCAACAAGCACTGCATTTTCTATCAGCAGCCAGACTAATAAGGAACCTGTAAATCTGGTTCCAGACAGAAAAAGTTAGGCCCTAAAAATATGCGTAACAGCGTGGCCTAGAAAACAGGTAGCCACGAATGTTGGCGAGCTAATGATGTAACGTAATCCCAAATTCTCGCCAAAAGTTATGAAAGTAGAAAACCTCATTGGTTACCTAGGGAGGTCTAGGAATAACAAAAGGAAAATGAAAAGGGACCTCCCAAAATGGAATAACTGGAGGATAACAAGGATCCTCCAAAGCAGGATGGGTTTTAAAAGATATAAACATTATTAGTTCAAACCCTTGAATGGCGAGACTAAAAGTACAAGCATCAATCCATACACTCCATTCTACCCGAGGATGTACTGGCCAGATATGTTCTCCAGAAAGAATGTAAATCAGCAGAGATCTGAGCCAAGGATTAGGTAAGGAATCTATTGGTTGCTTGAGTGATTGGGTGGTAATTATTAAGTCCAAAGAGGGCTTAGGCTCTTAGTTTCCATTCCCAATAAGAATTCGTATTTTACATCCTTACCTAGCTTCATTATTTTGTGAATCTCCAACTGCTCCTCTATAATAGATGAGTCATGAATAGAATTCAATATCTCATTAGTAGACTCATGAACAACATGCTTAGACGATAGTTGGGTATCTTGGGAAATAGCGAGATCAGAATTATCAACAAATCCATCCCCGGGTTCTTTCTTGTCAATTACATCCTTTCCGAGGACTTTGTGTGCTACTTCATTATCCATAATATCTTTAGGAGGATTATCATCTTTAATGTTATGGAGAAAGCCGATATCACTGAATTTGTTGTTCTTCTTGGGGCATAAATCCTCAATTGATGTGTTTTGTCCCCGAGAATCTCCCTTAGGCTTCTCGCTATTGTGTTTACCTTCCTCCAATATCAACTCCTGATTTTGCGGAGGATGATTCTCAAAATCGAAAGAAGGGAGGTATCTGGATTTCATCAAATTATTTATATCCTCAGGGGGCAAGTCCTGAAGTAACACATAGTCCCCCTGTGATTCACTCCAGATTTTCAGTCCGGGTTCCTCCATTGGGTCATCCTCATCCTCTGAAATAGACTCTATATCCCTAAGACCAAAATTGATCTAATTCATCCTCCATTCTCTTAGTGTCACCTTCATTTTGATCATTTAAATCCTCAGGATGCTGAATGGTAAGTGTTGATTCCCTAAGTGGAGGGTCAAGAGTAGTCTCACTAAGGGTAGAATAGGATTCCACCAGATAATCAATAGAGGAAGTGATAGGAACAATACAACCTTGACCCAGGTTAGTAGGGGTAAGGAGAATACTGTCATTGGGGTCAAGGTCCTCAAGAGGTACCATCTTCCCTTATTTTTGACTCCAATATAGCTCGGGTGGATAATCACTATGATCGTTCTCCCCTAGTGGCCGTGTCTCATTGGGAGAGTCTAAGTGATAGCTACATAAAACTGGATCCCTATTGTCATTGGTTTTCTCAGAATTATTTTTATAATCATGGTCGTATGGGTAGGGATCAGAATTACTGGGAAGCGCATAGCTAAGCTGACTTATTTCTTCGTTTAACTGTTGACTATTCCTCAACATCTCTCCCATGGATTCCATCATTTCCTTTTATTGTTTTTGCATTTCTATCATAAAAGAGGAGAGGCTACTATTATCAAGTTGGGAAGGATAGTCAATTTCAGGCTCTGGTTACCTAGGGGTATCAGTCCAACCTTGATACAGAAATCATGAAGGGTGGGAGGGTTGGGTGTTTGCATAGAAGTAGGGATTCCAGGGTTGGAAAATCCCGCTCCTAGGCTCTTCTCAAAAGTGGGAGTTATCAAGCCAGTACTCCCAGGATAGGAATATAAATGATCCCATGAATTGTCAATGTACCCATCAAAGGATGGATACGCTCGAGGCATGGGATCCTGGTTAAAAGATGGGAAGTATTGATTCTGATAATCTAAATGATAGGAGTAAGGGTGATCCATTTCTTTAAGCCAAACAGTTTTAACTCTCTTAAGATTTAGAAGAATTCAGAACGTGTGGCCGGACAATGGACAGCGGCGGCCAGACGGTGGAGGTGCGTTGCCGGTGTTGGGTTTTGCCGCACGGTTGTGCGCACGGCCTGTGGCGTGGCCTGTGGCTACGCGCTCGCTCGCAGGTGCATTGAGGCACTGCTTGGTCTGAGGCGTGGCCTGAGGTGCGAGGTGTGCTGCGTGCAAGGGTGCGGGTGCGGCAGCGGCAGTGGGTTCCTCTCTTCGTTGCAGCAGTGGAAGAACGAGAAAGACAAAGAAGACGAGAAGTGTGATCTGCAGTGCACATCTTGCACGCTGTTAGAACGCTGTGCAATGCTCACTTGGAGGAGGTGGCGCATGTGGCTGCTAGCCATGTGAGGACGCTGGTGTGCTGCGCACGGTGGAGGCAAGCTGGCGTGGGAGGATGAGGGGCGCACTTGGGCTGCGGCTACGCAGTGTTGGAGAGGTTGGTGGTGCATGGTGGTAGTGGAGAGGATGGTGGAAGTTGGTGCGCACAGTGCTTGTTGGTTCCACAATGCCCACCCTCTCCACAGTGGAGAAGGTGGAGAAGAAGAGATATCCCCTCAGAGGGAAAGAAGGCGAAGACTAAGCCCTCTCTCACCAGAACCTCCTTTATCTCCTCTCCCCACGCGAGTCAAGGGATTTTCAAAATCCCTTACTAAACATGGCCGATGCTTGTTGGGTTCTGTTGAAGGAGGACCACCGTAGGTTGAGATATTTGTGGGGGGGAAAATATTTTTCCACCCTGCTATTCTTTTCCACAATTGATCCTCCTCCCTCTTCTTCCCGATTATTAGCCTGATGGAGTAGATTACTTGGAGAAGATGAGTGCGCTATTACGGGACCTGCATGAAATATAATTACATAATAAGCAATAGAATAAATGTAAACTTAAATAATGACACATGCAATCATTTAATGACCTAATGTGATTATTAACAAACATACAATGTTAGAATTGAATTACTTAGGTGTAACAATGGTCCATTAAAATTGACTCATCATAGCTCCTCAAGGTGCTCCTTCAGGAATGGGTACCTGTAGGTTGCTACACAAGCTAACAAAAGATGATCAAGGTACCAATTTATATCAAAATTTAAACATGAGCTTTCTTAGCATATTATTTCTAAAATGCAATGATGCAAGATGATTTGTGCAATACTGTACTAGGGATAAGCCCCAAAATAAGCCTAACAAGCATACAAAATTGGTGTTTATCACAACATCTAACCACTTGATGATCTCCTTTTTCACGACCTCTTGAAGATTCGAATTCAGTTGTCTCTGCATTTCTCAAGATGGTCATGAGCCTTCTTCGGTGTAGATATGATGGGTGCAATATGAGGGACTTATCCCAATTAGGTCATCAAGAGTCCATCCGATGGCTCTTTGATGCTGCTGGAGAATAGAAATCAGCTTTGTTTCCTGATTAAGAGAAAGTCAGCAGTTGATAATCATAGGAAACTTTTGATTGGAACCCAAAAAGACATACTTCAAATGATCCAGGAGAGATTTCAATTCAAGTATCAGGTTATCAACAGCAGGTGGGGGTTCGGGATGAGCCTTAGAAGATAGGGTGGACGCTATGGGTAGGTCCAAATCAGTTCTGGGCTTCTCTATCTGTGGGTCAAGATCTTCTTGTGGTTGAGGCTCTAGAATAATCCAGTTTTCCTCTGTAATCGACTCCTCAACAAAAGAACTGATGTTGCAAACTTTTTCGACTGCCCCACAGTTTATTCCTTTCTAGGCCTTAAAGATATGAGTCCTCAGTGTCTTGTTCCCGAATTTCAACTCGATCTGGCCCTCTTCACAATTGATATTTATCCTAGTTGTGGCTAGGAATAGTCAACATATCTCTTAGATTTTCAAGAGTATCCATATCTAATACAATGAAGTCCACCAGGAAGTAGAAATCTTATATCCTAAGTAGAACATCCTCGAGAAATCCCCTTGGTGACTTAATTGATCTGTCAGCCAGCTGTAGGGTCACCTTAGTCTGTTTGAGATTAGAGTCCTCGAAATGATCTGGTAGGGATGTAGGGATCAAATATATGGAGGCTCCTAAATCCAATAAAGCTCAATCAAATTCTAGGTTGCCAATCTTACAGGAGATCAGAGGGGTGCCAGGATCTTTCACTTTTTATGGGGGTTTGCTTAGGAAAACAATTGGACTCCCATCTTTATTTTGTGGCTTACACTTTGGTGTACATAAGTCCTTCAAAAATCATGCGTAAGTCGGTACGTGGCAGATTGCATCCATCAAGGAGATGTTTATTTAGACTTGCTCAAAGAGCTTGACCAAATTTTCCTCAAGTGCCATAGGTTTGGGTTTCCTCTTTCCCTTGGTCAAGGCCTCAGGAAATGGAACCTCTGTAGGTTCCTCTAGGATTGGTTCAGGCTCAAGATCTGGAATAGGTGTGTCATAGATGACTATCCTAGGGTTGGTCTCTGAACTACCAGGTCTAGAGTGGCTAGGATAAGGTGGATCCTGAGTCTATTTGCCACTACGTGTAGTAACAGCATTTAGGCCAACCTGGTTTTGGTTCGAAGTCGGCAAAAGAGGTGGTTGCTGCTGATGTCCCGAATACGATGTGGAAGCCTCCATCCTGTCGGGTGATGGAGCAGAGAAGGCCTGATAAACGTAGTGAGCTTGGCCCTGATTCGGGTTCATAACACGCCTCTAGTTCGGTACGTTATTTGGATTCGGCAGAGGTTGGGAAGGGAGTGCATAAGGCTGGCAAGACCCAGCCATCTATGCGAGTTGATTTCGAACCTCTGTGATTTCTTCTTTGTGTTGTTTCTACATAGTCGCATTGGTCTTCTGGATGTTAGTAAGGGCTTGCAGAATCAAGCTCATTTGATCTTCCCTTGAAGGCATGGACTGGTAATTCAGATTGGGCCTAGACTGAGCAGGCTAATATGGTTGCTAAGCTTGTCGTCGAGGTTGGAATTGTGACCTTGAGTTCTTATTTTTTCCTGACCACGTTAAGTTCGAATGATTGTGCCATCCAAGGTTATAGGTTTTGGAGAAAGGATCATTCTGGATGGCATGGAGATCCTCACAGGTTTGAGGAACTCCAGAGTAATCAGAGTACGAGGGTTCAGAGTTTCCCCAACTAGAATAGGATGGTCCAGAGTTTCCTCTGAAACCCGGAACAGATAGGGGTGGGTATGGGTCCATCCCTTGATATGAGTGGTGGTGAATGTTATGCACAGCCTCCCTACCTGAGGGCGGTTGTGCATATGTGCTCTGCTGCACGGAGTGGCTCTCTGTTGATGTCGAATCAATTCATCCACCTTCTTTTCGATGATGGTGACCTTATCTAGGTGACTAGCTACCAACTCCAGATCGACGGAGGAGGATAGGTCTCGAGTCTCATGTGCCCCTCGCATGTTTATCAATGAGTGGGTGGTCATCCGGTCGAACACACCCATAGATTCATTGTTTATAGAGTTCTCAAACATGTTCTTGAGAATCTGCCAAATAGTATCTTCATGCTGACCCAAGATGTTGCCACCATAGGTTGCATTGACAAATAGCCCAATATCCTCATGGATCCCTTGGTAAAAATACTAGACTTGTTACCATTTAGGAACTCCGTGATGGGGGCATTTCAGTATTAGATCCAAAAAGTTGCCCCATGCCTTACGAAGTGGTTCTCTTGCATGTTGCGTGAAATGTGTGATCTGGTGCCTCAAGGCATTGGTGTGAACAACTGGGAAGAATTTCTTCAGGAATTCAGATTGGAGTTTCTCCCATGTATTGATAGGACGAGTCAAAGTCTGATACTACTGGGCAGCCTTGTCCATAAGCGAGAAGGAGAACATCTTCATGAGCAAGATGTCCCAATTTTGAACAGGTGGTCCAAAAGTCTGGGCCAGATGTTTCAACTATTTGATATGCTAGAAAGGATCTTCAGAGTTCAAACCATAAAATTTGGGGATTGCATTAATAAGATTCGGCTTTAATTCAGTGTCTGGTCCTCTAGCCGAGATTTGCACCCTGGGTTCGATCGCCACCACAGCAGGATTATAGTGATCTCGCATCTGTTGCCGTGGTGAGGGATTCATAAATGCGTGAAGTAGATCAACAAGATGTTGCACCTAATTTTGCTCATTTGGCATTTCTTCTTATGGATTCTCCATGGATGTGGATGATAGAGAGCTCAGCTTAAATGTGGAAGTGTCTGAAGAGATCTCGATCTGATCGAGCGGGAGCACAAACAATTGGTTTGAGGCATGGCCCCAAAGAGAGTGAACTACTAATGGAGGCCTCAAGTTTGGTTTTAAGGACCTCCTCCCAAACATGCACGAGAGAATCAGATGAGGGACAAAATGTGTATTGGACCCAATCGAGGCACCCAAAAATCATTGGATGACTAAGGAGGTTCGAGGCAGATGATACCTTTGTATCAGAAACTCATGCACCCGAAAATTACTTGGGCAACCAAGAAGGGAGAGTCCCACAAAGAACCCTACATGGTAAAGTGTCCTCACGGGTTACAGGGTTTCCCCACCCAACCTTCCTTGTCATTGAGATTCCAAGTAGACCGGAATGAGCAAGCTTGACTCCTTAGTCTACCAATTTTAATTCTGTGTTGTTCCTTGAGTTTCACTTTAACTTTAAAGCTGATTTGATTTGTAATCTAATTTGGAGGTTGGTTGACCCACAAAGTGGACCAACTTCACCTGACCTGCCCTAAAATTGAGGATGAATTAGGTCAAGAACGCAAATCACCCTGAAGTGTTTTGCAAACAAGTTATCAGGTCCCAAATTTTAATGATTCATGTGATTATTAAGGCCTTGATTTTAAGGTTCACTTGATTATATCAATTCAGCCAAGGCTTAGGTAACATACGATGCAGGAAATATGTTTTCTTTAAATCAGGCAAGTGTGTGTTCCTAGACCCTAATCTGGAAACCCTAGATTAGCTTCATTTTTCAAGTCGAATTCTTTCCAAAAGTTGGTACCTAGGGCCCAATCAAGAAGGTGAATAAACCAAAGCACTGTAAGTCTCTAATAGGTGCAAGTATCAGGATGGGGGTCTCAAATCAAATCAAATCAAATCAGGCAACTTAGAAGATGATTACTATGAAATAAAGTGAGTTGATCCTAATTGATTTTCCTTTTAATCTTTCAAGAGATGAGGAGCTTAAAAAGGAAGGGAATGAGATTACCTGCCCTTGGTGTGGTTGCTCGTGCGGTCGATCGTCAGATTCACCTCGTAAAATCACAGCAAATCAAATAAACCAAGTTAGAACCAAATTAGAATTGTAATCAGAGAATGAAATGCGCATTGCTCGCCGACAACGACACTAAAATGTTGACACACTTTCGTCGAGTTTGAAATATGAGTCGTAATATAGTCAACAAAAGTGAATCAACATTTAAATTTATATGGTCAAAAAATAGATGTGAGTTTGAGGTCATTTATAGGGAGTAAATATGGCAAATCAATTCACTAATCACAATATTCAGAATTAATAATGCAAGTGAATCAATCAAACAAAATGATATTCAATAATGAGGCAAAACAGTATTTCAAAAGTCAAGGATAAAAAAAGTAAAAATAAAGAGCAAAAAATGGTGGTTGAAACCACCAAATTAACCCTAGAATTTAAACACTAATCCCCAATCAAATTTTTGAACAGTAACTCTCAATCACTAATGCCAAATATCCACGTCAGCTAATGGATCCATAGTAATCAGCACAGAACCAAGGGCAAGCACAAGGGCCAGCCATGCATAAGGCATAGGCACACGTTTAGCATAAGAGACGAGTTTAGCAGTAGCTAAGTGGTGAGCGAGGGGGGGCCACGAATCCCAATGCTCTACAGTGCAAAACCCCCTCCCTCTTGCTCAGATCTCTTTCTCACTCCTCCTAAACCGAGTTTAGGGCTAATCAGGTAATTAGTTTAGAGGTCTAGACCCATTGACGTGGAGGCAAGTGAGGGTGCGTGGTCACGTGCGTGGGGGACCCGACCCCCAATGTAATGGGTGAGGGGGTATAGGGTGAGATTCAAGTTATGCGCCTCTCCCAGCTCTGGTGCCCACAATGTGGGACTAAAGTGATGGCTTTCTATTCATTGCTTCCTTTGCGAGCTACAGTGGTTTCTTCGTCAAGTCAAGGCTATGCCTCACCGCCTCCCTCACAATTGCTGGTGTAGAAGGCTTCGTGAATTGAAACTACGTTGATTGCGTGTGGCAACATCTTGGTTGGTAGCCGAAGATAGGCAGTCAATGTCAAGGAAGACGGTGGCGGCGGTGGCGCTTCGGTGGGGTGCTTGAAATAAGAAAATGGGCGAGGAGCCCCAATCAAATGGTTCAGAATGATCGCCAGAGGACGGCGTGAGCAGTAGTGGTCGTGGTGTGGTGTTTAGAGGTGTGGAGTGCCCATCCGGAGAAATCAAGGGTTAATAGCCCTAATTAGGTTAGGGTTTTTAATCGTGAGGTGATGGTGAGTGTTTTGGAAGTGGTGGCGTTGCGTTTGGTGGTTGGAAGCGATGGGGCAACCATGCTGGAGGCGTGGCTGGAGTCGAGGAAGAGGCATGCGTGGTGGCAGAACCATGTTTTTAAGTAGCTAAACCTAACCTAGAGATGGAGAGGAGGGGCTTGAGGGAACTTAGGGGGACCAAGAGAGAGGAACACGTCTGGCATTGGTCAGCTAGACGTTGGGAAGATGAGAGCAGCGGTGAGAGCAATGGCGAGGAAGGATAGGTCGAAAGCGATCTTGCTTTGGTCGACAGGACTTGCGACGAAGAGGGGAAGCTGGAGGGTTGTCCAATTTGATGGTTGGACGACTGGAGGAGGTGGTCGGAGAGGGCTCACCGAAGCAGAAGATGTGGTGGTCGGAGGAGGAAGAGAGAGGTGTTTTCTGGTCAATTCTTGGCTGAGGAGAGGGTTGGGAACATGGGGGCTTTATATAGAGCTCAAAACCAAGTTCTAAATCAAAGAATGTGCCTGATTTGTCCTTGATTTTAGGGGAAAAAGTTTCCCAAAATTCTTGAGCTCGCCTGAGCTCTAGGATTGGATTTAGGATCTTCGAGTCGATTCAATCGATCGAGCACTCCTCAAGATCAATCCTTCCAATTTTGGAGGGATTTGAATCTGATTTGAGAGAGAGATTCTCTCTCGAATCTCGTTGTAGGTGTGTTCACACCATCAATGGAGGAAGGGGCATCTTTGCAATAACGACAATAAAGCTAGGGACCTAAATACAAGAAACTTGAAATTGGATGGGCAAAGCGTAAGAAAAAGAGTTTCCAAGGGCTAAAATGCAAGCTAAGTCAAGATGAACTCTAATTGGGCCTAAATTTTGGTGTTAACCTAATTTAGATCAAAGGAATCTGATGGTGAACTTGGATTTGAGTTTTGACCACATTTGACTAGGTAAATTGCAGAGAAGTCCAAATCAAGGCAAATTCCCATCTAAAAACTCTATTCTAAGTCAAAATGGGTTCAGATAGTCAAACCAAAGGTACCAAACCTCTTAGAATATTTTTCTATGAATTTTAGAAGGTTTAAATTGATTTTATACTAACCAAAACCTTTCCAATTTAAGTGGGGTTGATAATTAGGGTTTTCGGTACTATCTTTGTCCTCGAAAAGTGTGAAACCCTATTTCAGTTAGTGTGAACCCACTTTTTTGATTTTTATGCTTAATTGACCTTTAATTAAACCCTAAGTGACCCCGTGGTTATTGTGAATTTGTGATGTACCATTAAAATTGTAGAATTAACCATGTTTCATTACTTTCTCCTCAAATCAGAATATTACGGAGTTGTGACCCTCAGATGATTAGGTAGGAGCATTTATCACTTCAACTTGGCTAATTGTGGCTAATTAGGGCCTATGATGGTGTTACCATCATCTTAGCTACTAGTCATGAACTAGCTAAGCTAAGCCAGCTCAAGAGTCATCACTTAGCTCCATCCAGCTCCTTTTAGCTCCAGAAGTGATATGGCTAGCTCCAATTAGCTCTACTCAGCTCTGCTTAGTAGCTCAGCTAGCTAAGCTAAGTTGTAGACCTCATCAGTAACTCCTCATCAACTTCACTAAGCTCTAGGGCAACTCATGTCAGCTCAAGAAAGCCGCTTCCAGCTCCTCCTCTGCTTAGCTAAGCTACTAGCTAGCTTAGCTAGCTACCCTACCACTCTAGCTCCTATCCTACTCCCTCTCCACTAAATGGCCATCTATCCTAGCCTACAACCAACCAAAAACACCACCAAAATATCCCCCTTGGCATCCCTTCAAAATGGCACCAACACAACCTCTTAAGCACCACTTCACTTGGCGCCAAGGAGGCCTTCCATGCATCCCTTCACGACCAGCCATAATGGCTTCTAGAATCCCCCATTTAGGCGCCAACCATCAACCCCCACATCCACTATTCAATCACCATAAACCATCATCCCAACCATCCATTATTCAAGCTTATAGAACACCTATCTTGGCACCAAAATTGGAGGCATCCCTTCATGGTGGATGACCACCAAAGGGTGCCTCACCACCATTAAATCCCATCGACTCTTGGCACCAAGATACCCCCTTCCATCCTAACCCTACATCCCCTCCTACACCTTAGCCTAGCCCTTCATCTTCACGCCAACTCAGCACCTTCTAGATGGCCTATCTTGGTGCCAACTCTAAGTGTCCCTCCACCCCTCAACCAACCACCAAAAGATCCATTTCACCCTCCAACCACCACGCATGCCAAGCCTATAAAAAGAACCCCTATCCTACCATTCCAATCATCCTTGGCTAGTAAAAATACTTCCTATATTCTACCAGTATCCCATGCCCAAGAAGGAAGAGAAGAGAGGCGATCAAAGGGAACACCTACTGGTGTCGGACCCGGATAGGTTGTTAATATGGTGATTTTATTGTTGAAGTGTGTATAGTGGTTAACCTAAGTCGGACCTAACCATCTCTTTACAAAATTTTTAACCTGGCCTACTTGATTTTTTCTTGGTCACTTTTAGGCCCAGGGTCAAACTCAGGGAAGTGGGGTTACAAGTCAAGTTTCTACGCCTTTCCTACAATGAATCTCTTCTATTCGTTTATTGTGTTTTTGGTGTTTTTCTATTTAGATTTTTTTTTGGTAATTCTTGTCCTTGAGGCACACCCTCGAAATTAAGTTCTTGGCTTTGAGCCAAATCAGGGTTCGAAAATGGGTCTTGCTATTCGCAAGAAAAAGTACCTGCAAGTCAAAGATTAGCTTTTCTCTTTTATATATTTTTTTATCTTTTTTACTAATAGGAAAGTGAAACAGAAATAAAGTAAATATAGTATATATATATATAGGTATATATTATATATATAAAGGGGTGGGGGTGGAGGCAGAGATGGAGTGTAGCACAGTGTCGAGTTGGTCGTTGTCTAGAAAGACGCAACTAACAGGACGAGGTGTCGCGTGGAGTGTAGGATGGATGGATGGAAGATGAGTGTAACCATGCTTTTTGTACGCGTGTATCGGGGAATATCAGCAACTGGTGCAGATATTCCAACGATACCACGTATGGTAAGTAGTGTAAATATATATATATATGAATATATGTAAATATATCTATATGTATATATATATATGTGGTTATAAATATATAGGTATATATGTGTAGTTATATATATATATGTGTGTGTGTGTGTGTGTGTGTATGTATGTATGTATGTATGTATGTATATAATACTATATAGATGTATATATATATATATGTATATATAGATATATGTAGCTAGATATGTATATATAGTTATATAGATATATATGTATATATGTATGTATATTTATATATATATATATATATATATATGTATATAAATATATGTATATAGGTAAGTATATATGTGTGTGTGTATATATATATATATAAGTATATAGATATATGTATATAGACTAATACATAGTTATATAAGCACTAATATATGTATAGATATATGTATAAAAGTATATGTATATATATATCAATATATATATGTATAAGTATATATATACGTATATAATAGTGTATAGCTGTGTGTGTGTGTGTCTGAAAGTGTGAGTGTAGGTGTGTGTCGGTGAAGAGAGTGAGAGAGTGCTGTGAGAAAGAGAGAGAGAGAGAGTGGGAGAGAGAGTTGCTGGAGTGAAGGCTGGCAGGTTTAAGGCATCTGCAGCACTCAAGCGCCGTCTGGAGGGCTCCACGCGCAGGCCCTTAGGCACGCAGAGAGGGGCGCGCTGGAGCGAGACTGAGCGCGGGGAGAGAAAAGGCCGCAGCGAACAGACAGGAGTGGGCACGAGGGAGCGAAGAGGCCGCAGCGCACCAGGGCGTGCGCATTAGGGGAGATGGGCGCGGAGAGGACTGCAGCGCCCAGCACTACGCGGAGAGGAGTACGTGGGTGAAGGGAGAGTGCGACAGGGTGCGAGGAAGTGGGCGAAGGCAGGCGCTTGGAGAGGTGGGCGCACACAGATGCGCGGGCAGGCGCTGGAGCGGGCGCAGGGCTGAACGCGTGCGCGGGTAGTGGCCGGTAGCGGCGTGCCAGGTGACCGGATAAGTAAGAAGCTCTCCGGTCACCCCACTGTAGCCACAGTGTCGTGCTGACTAGCGTGAATAGTGGCTACAGTGGCCGGGCGAGCCGTGCGACCGCCTGCTGCCGGTGCTGTAAGTGCGGATGGCTCGCGCAGGCTGGCGCGCGCGGAAGAAGGTCTGTGTCGGTTCGTTGCGGGCGGAAGCGAGAGCACGGTAGGGCACGAGGAAGCCTGCAGGCGCGGGTGAAGGGGCGCGGAGAGGGCGCACGGTGGCCTGCGGGTGTTGGCTGGGGTGCGTGGTGAGGTTTGGCCGACCGCTGCAGAGGCGCGCAGTGGCCGGTTGAGGGCGGGAAGGCGAGTGCAGCAAGAAGAAGCAGGAGGCGAGGCCATCTGCAGGCGCGCAATGGAGGCGCTTTGCTGCTGCTGCTGCGAAGCTCAGCCGGCTGCTACAATGCCATGCGGTGGCCGGTGGAGCTTCACGGCTTGAAGCTTTAGTGTAATGGCGGAAGGGCTTCAAACGGAAAAAAAAAAAAAGGAAAGAGCCTCCACGCCCACCGTCTCTTTGTTGAGCTGGGCGGTGGTGGACTCACGGTGGTGGTTGTGCACCACCGTGAGTTGCTCGTGTCCGCCAGGTGTCTCCTCAGAGGAGGAGGGCCTGCATATGGAGGGAGAAGGGAGGGGACGGCCTGGAGAAGAAGTGGAGCTGCTGTGGTTTTTTTTTGGCTGGGGACCAGGCTGACTGCAAAGAAGGAGCTGTGGTCTTTTAAAGAAGAGGAAGCCATGCACGGCCATGCCCTGGCTATGCATGGCTCATGCATGGCTTGGTAGGGAGTAGCAAGCAGGGAATGGTGTTGCAGAGCCTGGCACGAGGAGGAAGGTGTTGCCATGCATTACAGCCGCGGGAAGAAGAATTCCAAAGTCAAATAGAAATAGAAAATGGAAATTTTGCGAAGCAGCACTTGAGGAAAAATGTAATTGCGAGGCCATTTTATTTCACTCTCCTCCCCTCTCAATTAAATACATGCAGGCGTCTATATTCACAAATGCGACTATGTCTACCTAATATGCACTGATAATGATAGGAAATAGCACAAGACGGCACACTTGCAGGTGTATTTTTGCCGTGCAATCATACCCCCATGCCTATCTTTTGCTAGTCCCTAGCAAAATAGTATTTAGAAATGATCTTAAGCTGAAGATTTTCTTCTGAGGGGACAAAGGTGTGTTTATTGTTGGATATTGTGAGAACCAATTGTAGAGAAGACTACCAATACTTTAAGTCTCACATGACATAGATCATCTCTCAACTAACCAGAACTCTTGATATTTAAACCTTAAGTACGATTTCCAAGACCCAGGAGGTTTTTGCCATACTCGAGAGCTCAAGAGGCTATGGCTTGTGCTTAGTGACGGATCAAGACTGACCAAATGAACATTAAGACTCAAGCCTAGGGTTTCACGAATTTTTAAGTACAGGTTGGTCCCAGTTTCAGCTCATGTCTTCGGATTGACCCTTAAAGAGATGATGGAAACTCAACACCCATTTTCTGATATTTGTGGCTTAAAGAGAACAGGATAGAACCTTTTTTAGGGCAGAGACTTTGCAAGATATACTGACTTATTTGCATCTTTTTTTTTTTTTTTGAAACATGTGTCAGTATATCTCTTATAACTTTATTTGGAAGAGCACACTTTTCTTTTTGGTGGGAGAGTTTCTTTTTGGTGGAAAGAGTCTCTCCTAAACACAAGGCTAAAGCCTGGGATAAAAAGTCTACCTGCGCGCACAGGTAAGGACTCCACCTTCCCTAATGAACACTAGGATGGATCTTATGTTCACCTGGTCTTTCCTGATATGTGTAGTGTGAACCAAGATTACTTAGGCTCTCAAGTAGAAGCAAACCAACGAATCCTGTACTGATGTCTTAGGTACAAGAATACGTCCTTAGTTAAGAGAGATTCTGATCTATCTTGTCAATGCTCAAGTGAATTAAGCCAAGCCTGAGCGAATCAAGCTTCTGTGGCCTGGAAAGTCTTCAAAACAGAGGTTGAATATCCATAAACACATATTGTATTTTTGTTTCAGCTTTCAGATCATTACTAAACACCATTTATTATTATTATTATATTATTTTCTTTTTCTTTTTCTTGCATATTTATAAATAGGTGGGAACTGCATGATACCATGAAATACCCAGATCCTAAAGATGCCTATCCACCCCCCCCATGCCAAACGATGCTATGTTTTCATATGCATGCAGGGAAAGGTAGAGAAAGGACAAAAGATCGGGTAATGAGAGCTGAGGTGCAGGGTATACAGCAGGGTGGTAGGGTGGGTGGATGGTGGGTGGTGAAGTGCAAAGTGAAGTAATCGTGATAGTGGTGTGAAAAGTGATGGTGGATGGTAAAAGGTCTGGCATTTCCTGGGACGAGAGTGTCCCAGGTGGATCAGAAAACAGATCAGGAGGAAGATGTTGGCCCTCAAATTGGCCAAGAAGAGGGGCTCTTTGGATAGATGGATCCAAAAAGGAATAGCCCTAGTGAGAAGTATGTGGGCTCAAGGTCCCAGTGTGGAGTTGCAAATCCGCCTGATTTGGCGGGAAAGAAAGGGCAATCCGGTCTTCAAGAGTGTGGACCGACGGTGAGTAGCCCGGATATGACTCAGACCACGAGGTATGGGAAGCGGAGAAAACCTCGTCAGAATTCTGGCCAGGAGAAGGTACGGGACAAGGGAGGGATGGGGGAACGTCACAATATGTGTTAGTGTTTACAGGTAATCCGCAGCAGTCAGAATAGGTCCCAATTAGTCCGATATACTCGCCGACAGCCATGTCCTCGTCAGACGTGTCATCCTCGATGCAATCGCAATCAAAGTTCTTGGCTGCCTTGAAGATGTTAAGCTTGATCTTTTCAGATCCAACGGCAATCTCGATACAGCCCGACTCGCAGTCGATAAGGGCACGAACTAGGGCCAAGAAAGGTCGACCAAGGATGATCGGACAACCAAAAAGTGAGCTAGGTACTTCCATATCTAAAATAAGAAACTCAACAGGAAAACAGAGACTGTTGACCCTAACCACCACATCTTCCACCACACCCTTCGGGATTTTGACAGAACGATCTGCCAACTGTAATGTGACAGGGGTGGGTTTCAGATTTCCCAAAGAAAATTTTTAGAGTATGATGGTTGGTATAAGATTTATGGAAGATCCTAGATCAAGCAGGGCACGTTTAAAATTGCAGCCTTGGATGCTATAGGAAATAAGCGGTGTGCCCGGATCTTTCTGCTTCGGTGGTACGTTTGACAGTATAGCACAGCTTGCATGAGGCGAGAGAACCACCGGATTCTTAGTTTTCTTTGACTATCGCCTAGTGTTGTGTAGTCTTTGAAAAATCGGGCGATAGTAGTATGTGATCGATAGCCTCGAGCAGGGGTACCTTGATTTCTACATCCCTGAACAAATTACGCAGGTTATCAAAGGCCTGCGTATCTTTCCTTTTGCCTTTTGGCTTCCTCAGTAGAGCCTCAGGGAATGGGACTGATTCTGGTACCAATTTGGGTGTATCGTCCTCTCGCGAATGCAGTGTGCATCTCAAATGAGAGGGCGATGAAGAAGACGGGCCAGGATCAGGTCGAGGCGGATTGACAGTCTGCTTACCGCTCCTCGTAGTGATAGCATTGGACAATGTAGGTCCAGTGGGATAATACGGCGAAGGAGGGTTAGCAATAGGGACATAAGAGTGAGGTGCTGCAGCGGGATTAGCCTGAAATCTCGGTGGAATGCTCGGAGCATGCAGAATATGATGAACCTGTCCCTGAGAAGGTTGTACCTGTGGTTGAGGACCACGGGGTACGAAATTTCGTGGGTTTGGAACAGGTTGGGCAAGAAGAGTGCCTTGAGATCAAGTCGTCATGCGTAGTTGACTGATCTCAACATTCTGCTGCGCCAATTGGTGCTGAAGAGAGGTCATGTTCTCTTCATGGCGCTTTGACATTTCCGTCATCATTCGCATCAATTTTTCAAGAGGACTTGATGCGTGTTCGGTTTGAGGTACGCAAGGGCCTGATGGCGGATTCGCCATAGGATTAGACTGGGCCCCTGGGATGACAGGTGCGGACGGTCGCATTGGTCCACCTGCGAGGTTTTGGCGCTGCGGGTTGTTAGACCATGCGAAGTTCGGATGATTTAGCCACCCTGGGTTATAAGTGGTAGAGAACGGGTTGTTCCTCAGGGCGCAACCGTCTTCTATGCCAGAAGACGTGTCTGCATGTAAATATGCGTCCGAGCACACGGAGGCTTGGTCCTCCATGTCGAAATACTAGCTTGCAGAAGCCAGATCCACATGACTTACCGAGTCGCTCAGCGCGACACCCGATAAGGAAGGTCTTACGAAGTTTCTCAGGATAAGCCTGGTGTTGGAAGAATTGGAATTGTGACAAACTGGTGAAGTGGGGGTGTTTGCCATAGATCGGGCGGGGTTGGCCAAAAGCTCATCCAGCTTCTCGTGCACGACAGAGACTTCATCCAATTTCTGTGCAATAAGGCTGAGATCTGTGGATGAATGGAAGGGTCCCGTGTCAACTTCGTGGACATTTCAGGGCTGGCTGGAACGATTAAAGGCGATAATGGAGGCATTGTTAATTGAGTTTTCACTCATATTTTCAAACAATTCGAATGCTCCATTCTCATCTTTATTCATAAAGTTCCCTCCGCAGGAAGCGTCTGCAATCTGCTTCAAAGTCTCATTTAGCCCATAGTAGAAAATCTGGGCTATATGCCACTTAGGCAGATCGTGGTGCGAACACTTCCTGAGGAGGTCATTATACCTCTCCCATGCCTCATGAAATTGTTCGTCGTTCTCTTGCGTAAATGAAGTGATAGCACGGCGAAGCGCATTGGTTCGCCTGATTGGGAAGAACTTCTTGAGAAACGCTATTCGCATCTCTTCCTAAGAGTGGATGGTTCTCCCAAGGGTGCGTAGCCACTGAGACGCTTTATCCCGCAATGAAAATGGGAACATTTTCATGAGGACTATAGGTAACCTGATATTTCTCGGTTTAACAGTTTCAGCTAATCGGGTTAGGTCTTCCAAGTGGAGAAAAGGATCTTCACTTGCAAGACCATGGAAGTGGAAATTTATTAGGCCAATAATGTTAGGTTTCAGTTCAAAGTCGTCCCCGCCCATAGGGACCTGAATTTGTCCTATGGTCTCTGTAGCAGCGGGATTCTGATAGGAGCTAAGAGACCTAGGCTCCTCCCGTTCGGGAGGGTTCTGCATTTCCTCCAATGATTCCCGAATGGTTTCAATTCGTTCATTACACATTTCCATTTGGTCTTGGAGGCGGGTTATGGGATCTAATGCTCCACCACCTGGTGGGTTCTGAGGGCGGTTTCCTCCCTCGGGATTTGGGGGTGGGCGTGCAGCCATGTTTGTGGAGGAGGAGGACGATTTGGCTTCTTTTCTAGATTTATCAGGCAATTCACACAGTTCAGGGTTTTGTGACCTCCTCCCAAACATGCACTACCGCAGGAAGAATTGGGGGGATAAGAAGGGAAAAGAGATGAGAGAAATGACACCGCAAAGGTACACTTGATGACAAATCAATTCAATCAAATTCCTAACCTCTACAGTGTGCCCTTAGACCTAAAGATCTAAGTTATCTACTATCACGAACTATGGAACCGAATGCGAGCACCGCGAAACCACTGGGCCAGATTGAAAGGCCGTTTGCCCCAGTCTTAGACACCCGATAGCACGCGAGAACCCTCACTAGCACGTAGGCGCTACACGTAGGTAGTTAGACCTCCAATCCTTAAGAAGGGTCAAGTTACTACCAGTTTTAGTTAGAGGCTTAGGATCAAGTGCTTTTGGAATGTGAAGGGCGTTGTTTACGGGTAATGACAAAGTGATTGATTTTTCAAGTGTGTAAAACAAGCATGCAACGGGGAAATCTCCCCGAATTGAAGTTTTAATTGGTGAATGGCTTTTAGAGTTTCAGCTTTAAGTATTATGAATTTTAGGATTTCTCTGAATTACAAATTCAACCAATCTCTGGGTTTTTGAGAGAATACAGGTTTTCTTCTAAGCCCAACAAACCCTTCTTCAATATCAGTTGGTTAATGCATGCTAAAATGCAATGGGCTTCCCTAATTGGAGATTTCTATGTGTGGATGCACGAATCAGTTTTATATTAGTGTGAAAGGGAGCCAAAGCACTTCAATTCAAGTGCTCCCAATTACCAGAAAGATTTCCACATAAGCCTCAACCAAAAGATAAAGAAAATCAATTTGTTGGGGTTGAAATATTCGGGATCGAATCTTAGGCAAGTTGAAAAGTCGTGGTAGGGTTGGAATCAACTCAATTCCAAGTCTCCCCACCAAAAAGGTGATCCCGAATTGTAGGTCAATGAGGCAAAGAGGGGTGCAACCAATCTTTTTATGTTTGCCTCAAAGAATACTTCACACGGCGAAAAATTCAAGAATCAAGATTCTTGAATTTTCGCTATGCGAAGTAAGGCGGGAATTCCCGGGGCGGTAGGAGTGATGTCAATCAATCAAACAAGTGGTTTTTAATCCACTTGCCCCAAGAGATCCCAAGAAGTTTTTCTAGTTTTTTTTATTATTATTAAGGTGACAAGTTAACCCTAGTTGCTAAGAAAAGAAGACCTACTTGTTCGGCAACGTGTGCGAAGCTCCAATGCGGTGTCGGTGTCTTCACGCTCTTATTCCCGCCTTGGATTTGCTCACGTCTTCAACTTCGTCTGCCTGCCTTCTCCTTGCAACAGGTTCACCTGCACAGCAATAAACAAAAAAAACCTGTGAAGAGAGAGGAGAAAAATGAAAGGAATGGAATAGAAACTTACTTGCAGGCGCACTTCCCCGGCAACGGCGCCAAAAAAGGTATGGTGTCGAACCTGGATAGGTTGTTAATATGGTGATTTTATCGTTGAAGTGTGTATAGTGGTTAACCTAAGTCGGACCTAACCATCTCTTTACAAAATTTTTAACCTGGCCTACTTGATTTTATCTTGGTCACTTTTAGGCCCAAGGTCGAACTCAGGGAAGTGGGGTTACAAGTCAAGTTTCTACGCCTTTCCTACAACGAATCTCTTCCGTTCATTTATTGTGTTTTTGGTGTTTTTCTATTTAGATTTTTTTTGGTAATTCTTGTCCTTGAGGCACACCCTCAAAATTAAGTTCTTGACTTTGAGCCAAATCAGGGTTCCAAAATGGGTCATGCTATTCGCGAGACAGAGTACCTGCAAGTCAAAGATTATCTTTTCTCTTTTATATATTTTTTTATCTTTTTTACTAACAGGAAAGCGAAACAGAAATAAAGTAAATATAGTATATATATATACAAGTATATATTATATATATAAAGGGTTGGGGGTGGAGGCGGAGATGGAGTGTAGCACGGTGTCGAGTCGGTCGTTGTCTAGAAAGACACAACCAACAGGACAAGGTGCCGCGTGGAGTGTAGGATGGATGGATGGAAGATGAGTGTAACCATGCTTTTTGTACGCGTGTATCAGGGAATATCAGCAACTGGTGCAGATATTCCTGTGATACCACGTATGGTAATTAATGTAAATATATATATATATATATATATGAATATATGTAAATATATCTATATGTGTATATATATATATGGTTATAAATATATAGGTATATATATGTAGTTATATATGTATATATATATATGTATAAATATATATATATAAGTATATATGTATATATGTATGTAGCTATATGTATAGATAGATATATGTATAGATATATATATATATGTATGTATGTATGTATGTATATAATACTATATAGATGTATATATATATGTATATATATATATAGTAATATATGTATATATAGATATATGTAGCTAGATATGTATATATATGTATATATGTATATATAGTTATATAGATATATATGTATGTATATTTATATATATATATATATATTTATGTATATAATAGTGTATAGGTGTGTGTGTATGAAAGTGTGAGTGTAGGTGTGTAAGTGTCAGTGAAGAGAGTGAGAGAGTGCTGTGAGAAAGAGAGAGAGAGAGAGCAGGAAAGAGAGCTGCTGGAGTGAAGGCTGGCGGGTTTAAGGTGTCTGCAGCACTCAAGCGCCGTCTGGAGGGCTCCACACATGCGCGTAGGCGCTTTGGCACGCAGAGAGGGGCGCGCTGGAGCGGGACTGAGCGCGGGGAGAGAAGAGGCTGCAGCTCACAGACGGGAGTGGGCTCGAGGGAGCGAAGAGGCTGTAGCGCACCAGGACGTGCGTGCTGGGGGAGATGGGCACAGAGAGGACTGCAGCGCCCAGCGCTGCGCGGAGAGGAGTACGCGGGTGAAGGGAGAGCGCAACAGGGCACGAGGAAGTGGGCGAAGGCAGACGCTGGGAGAGGCAGACGTGCGGGCGGGCGCTGGAGCGGGCGCAGGGCTGAACGCGTGCACAGGCAGTGGCCGGTAGCGGCGCGCCGGGTGACTGGATAAGTGAGAAGCTCTCTGGTCACCCCACTTAGCCACAGTGTCACGTTGACTGGCGTGACCAGTGGCTATAGTGGCTGGGCGAGCCGCGCGACCGCCTGCTGCCGGTGCTGTGAGTGCGGACCGCTCGCGGCTGGCTCGCATGGGCTGGTGCACACGAAAGAAGGTCTGCACCGGTTGGTTGCGGGCGGAAGCAAGAGCGCGACAGGGCATGAGGAAGCCTGTAGGCGCGGGTAAAGGGGCGTGGAGAGGGTGCGCGGTGGCCTGCGGGTGTTGGCTGGGGTCCGTGGTGAGGTTTGGCCGGCCGCTGCGAAGGCACGCGGTGGCCGGTTGCGGGCGAGAAGGCGAGTGCAGTAGGAAGAAGCGGGAGGCGAGGCCGCCTGCAGGCGCGCGCTGGAGGCGCCTTGCTGCTGCTACTGCTGCGGAGCTCGGCCGGCTGCTGCAGTGGCGTGCGGTGGCCGGTGGAGCTTCACGGCTTGAAGCTTTGGTGTAATGGCGGAAGGGCTTCAAACGGAAAAAAAAAAGGAAAGAGCCACCACGCCCACCGGCTCTTTGGTGAGCTGGGCAGTGGTGGACTCACGGTGGTGGTTGTGCACCACCGTGAGTTGCTCCTGTCCGCTGGGTGTCTCCTCAGAGGAGGAGGGCCTGCGTATGGAGGGAGAAGGGAGGGGACGGCCTGGAGAAGAAGTGGAGCTGCTGTGGTTTTTTTTTGGTTGGGGACCAGGCTGACTGCAAAGAAGGAGCTGTGGTCTTTTAAAGAAGAGGAAGCCATGCACGGCCATGCCCTGGCTGTGCATGGCTCATGCATGGCTTGGTAGGGAGTAGCAAGCAGGGAATGGTGTTGCAGAGCCTGGCACGAGGAGGAAGGTGTTACCATGCATTACAGCCGCGGGAAGAAGAATTCCAAAGTCAAATAGAAATAGAAAATGAAAATTTTGCAAAGCAGCACTTGAGGAAAAATGTAATTGCGAGGCCATTTTATTTCACTCTCCTCCCCTCTCAATTAAATGCATGCATGCGTCTATATTCACAAATGCGACTATGTCTACCTAATATGCACTGATAATGCTAGGAAATAGCACAAGACGGCACACTTGCTAGTGTATTTTTGAGGTGCAATCGCCTACCTTGTCCCTTTGGTGTTCACCTTCTCCTATCTTCTTCCTTGGCTCCACGCCAAGGAGCAATTCCCCTCAAGGAGGATGGCCAGGCAAGGAAGAGTTAAGGTGGAAGACGTCCACCTTGGGAGGAGAAGCAGTCAAGGAGTAGGAAGCATCCTCTTCAGGCCTAGGAGCTACTAAGTCTGGAGCGAGGATTGTTTCTGCATTTTGAAAGAAGATTCTTCTTTACTTTTTCTTTTATCATCTCTTTTGTAGTAGCTTAAACATTCCTCTACTTGGGGATTAATTGTGTGGTGCCATTCACACAGTTGAGCTCCCCAATTAGTTTGTAATTTCAACTACTCATTCTTAATTCAAAGTGCTTTTCCATATTTAGTTTCCTTCTTGTTATGTGCTTTTAATTCTAGCTTTTTGTCATTAACTTTAGTGCACCACATCTCCTTTCTAATTACCCTAGGTGCACTTGCCTAGGGTGATCTTAGAAAGGTAGATCCCATTTCATTCACTTAAGTATAGTCAAATCATCTTGTATCTCGATTATTGAAAAAACCTAAAAATCTACAAAACCAAAATACAAAAAGAATAAATGCGGATTTGAGTAGGTGAGAGAAAGAACCATCTATCTGATTAACAAATTGGACTCCTTGGATGACCCTAGATACTCACCATATCTAGGTTTATAAATTTAAAAGTCGATCAGATTTACGTGTCTCAATGACTTAATTCGCATCTTTATAAAACTACGTAAATTTCGTATTAGCTCCCGACCAATTTTGGTGGGATTTCAACGCATAGATTAGGAGATATGAACCTCCAAAATTTGTGTCCAGGAGTAGCTCAAGGAGAAACTTTAGCCAACTGGAGAAGATGAAGTGTTGACGTTATGCTAACATCAACAAGGGACCCAAATGCAAAGTTGATTGAAATGAGATCAAATAGGTCTCAAGTTTTTAAGGTAACCTAATTAGGACCCAAGGAATCTAATGGTGACTTCAATTTTGGATTTTGATGAAGTTAGGGTGGTCAATTTTATATTTTAACCCAAAATGTAGTGAATGTTAACCTAGGTCTATGACTTAGGTCAAATTAGGCTTTTTTTTATCAAATTGATTGCTCTAAGCCTTAGGGAGTATTTTTCAAAGATTTTTAGAAAGTTTAGATTACATTTATTTCAATTAGATCCCTTTGAATTTAAGTGAGACTACAATTAGGATTTTTCTTTGTGAATTATCTCTTAATTTTTATAGAAACCATAAATCAATTAATGCAAGCACACTTATTAGAATTTTTAGCTCAATTGACTTCAATTAAGTGTAGGTTTACTCCTTAGTTAATCTGCACTTATACTTTTCTATTAAAACAACATAATTAACCAATTTCAAAGTAATTCCTCTTGATTCAGTCATGATTGAACTATTCCCTTTTAATAGTTTAATTAAGTGAATTTATCTTAGGAAATTAACAAATTTGAGCTAGATATAGAGGATAATGGTGTTACCATCATCGATGTGCTATTGTATTTCTACTTTCTCTATAGCCATGGATTTTTGCATGATCTTGTAGGGTGTGGGAGACTTAATTCCAATTCCAGCTTAAGCAACAGCATCGATGACATTCTGCAACCATGGTCCCTCTACCACATGAGCTAGAAGTGCACGAGCATTAATAAAGCTTGTGATCACTTTACCAACATCTCCCTTGTGTTATCCAAAATGCCTTTTAGTATTTTCTATTTGGGATCACCTTTCCTCTTAATGCTCTCAGATTGGAAGAAACCAACAACTTTTTAGTGCAATGTTCTGCCTTGTTCCAACATCTGCATACCTCATCCTCGGTGCTCTTCTATCACCTACGAGCACTTTCCATTCATGTTCACTTCTTAGTGAGTCTTTTATAGGTTATCTAAATTGTCTCCTCCTCTTCGAATCATCCTCCATATCACTTGGATATTGCAAGCCATTATTAGAATTAGAATCTATGTCTATATCTTCATAATATTGATGACCAAATAAGGCCTCATGAACTGCTTCTTTAGCTTTCTACTTTGTAGCTTCCTTTTCCGACCTTGACATCATCATCTCGACAATCACTTCCCATGCATTATCGAGACAATCTTCACACTTTGCCACATTCTTATCAACCCTAACTAAGTGGTTCTTGAATCATGTTATTCCATCACCATGTAACTATACAAAAGTTACATTTTGTCACTTATTTACTTCCAATTTTGTGCAGTATATCCACCCAATATCCTCTTTGGCATCTTGGGATTTAGCTTTCCACTTTCTTCAACAGCAACCTTTCCTTTTCTAGACATAGTGTTCTTGCACATCTGAGCATCCATCATCTCTAAGGAGTAAGGACTATGATATGATACTACGCACTGCATCGCATTTACATTTTTAATTTGCATTTACTAATTTCATTTTACATGTACTAGTTTTATTTTAATTTACATAATACACTACAATGCATTTTGACCTAATTTATAATCATTTAATTTAAAATTTGAAACATTCTTTTTATGATTTTTTTTATTTTAAAATTACTTGATACATGAATAACTATGTGTATAATGCATTGTAATACATTTTTACCTAATTTATAATTATGTATTTTAAATTCCAAATTTCCTTTCCTTTTACAAAAAAAATTCATTTTTAATTGTATTTTCCATTTTAAATTACTTTCCATATGAATAATTATGTACATAACCCATTACAATGCATTTTTACCTAATTTATGATTATATATTTTAAATTCTAAATTTTTTTACAAAAAAAAATGATTTATTTCCATTACTTCTTACTTCATGCATGGATAAGAATGTACATAATAAATTATAATTTACTCTCACCTAATTTATGATCATCTAATTCAAATTTTAAAATTTTATTTTTTTATGAAAAAATCAAGGATTAAAAAATAATTTAACGGTGTATAATGGATTTAGGCTAAATTTAGTGTTATTAGTGTATATAATCGTCGTGAATCTAAGCTAGATGTAGTGTAATTAGTGTATAATAATATAAGCAAAATCTAATGTTTAACAAGTTAGATCTAGTGAATATACTAGTGATTATACTAAATAAAAATGCAATCTAAGATAGATTAATGAATATAGTGCGTAATCATAGCAATAATTTCATCTTGAAATTGCAAAAGAGAGGGAAAGCGAAGAATCTAAAGAGGGCCTTGGAGGCTTGTAGGAGCTGGAGCAAGAAAGAAGAGGGGATTTAGAGGCTTTAAGCAGTAAAGAAGAGAGGAGAAGTAAACTTAGCGGAGCTTGGAGCAAGCAAGAGTGGCAGTAGCCAAAGATCCAGAGCCTTTAAAGTCTTTGGAGTGAGCAACAGTAGCAGTAGCAGTAGCAACACCCTTGGAGAGGAGAAGAGTGCAGCAGCAAGTTGGTGTCAAAATGGGGCACTATTTTGCCTACGTGGCAACATGTATCGCTTAATTATTGGACATTTTACAAGTGAGACCCTCGAAGCAGGTTGATATGCATGATACTATAGTCAAATTTTGCTGAAGTCCCTAAAAAATTGACACCATTTGGATGTCATATGGCTCCCTCCCAAAAATGACATTTCGGTGAA
The DNA here is from genome assembly GCA_037157565.1 of Thalassia testudinum. Classification (NCBI taxonomy): domain Eukaryota; kingdom Viridiplantae; phylum Streptophyta; class Magnoliopsida; order Alismatales; family Hydrocharitaceae; genus Thalassia; species Thalassia testudinum. The sequence continues at coordinate 32,753,760 of JAZHRO010000049.1, forward strand.
ATGTGTTGGCAACATTTAAATCACTATTGTAGTGAGATTTAAAACCTAGAGTAAGCATATACTTGTAGCCATAGGACATGTATCAAGGGACCCAAACTCTCATTGATTGGCACATGATGTTTGCTGATTCGCGAAACCCACTTAAGGTTAAATCATGTCATTGTAGCGTAAGTTACGCGATTACTCAAAATTAATTTTCTAAACTTGTAATGGATTAAAACCTCGTAATATATGGGAGTCCAGGTCGTATCTTAAAGAGGTTTTTGGTTGAGTTGCTTCCTAACTAATCCTAAGCATGCAAGAATTTTTTTTGAATTTTTGGAGGGGGAGATGCGAATTTGTAGAAACTCAACAGACACCACACTTTTTCGGCGTTTTCAAAATAATAAGCCATGTAAACAATCAACTAGCAAGAAAATAGAGTAGAGGGCGATAAAAACATAAACATAAACATATTACTACCAATCAAAAAGTTCACAACAACTAAGAAGGAAGAAGTAGTAGTAGAGAAAGAAGAAGAGGGAGAGAGAGAGTAGAGAAGAGGTAGCCATGAATTTTGAGATGAAAATGGAGGCTTGCAACAATGGTGAAGAAGAAGCCACCATGATCTTCAGGAAGTACAGGGATGCTGTTGTGTTAAGACCCATGTTACTAAGTCTTTTTAAGACGTCCGTACTTTAGGTAAGACGTCTGGACAGAGGGTCAGACATCTTGCAAGATGTCTGGACTCATTCCCAAACGTCTGAAAATCAAAATTTTTGTGTACGAGCTCGCGTCTACGCGTAGACAGTACGCGTCCCTCGTTTTCTTCTCCTTCTCTCTCCTCTCGCCCGATGCAAACCCTAACCCCACACCTTATATAACCCCCCTCCTCTCCCTCACACCACCCCTACTTCCAGCCACTTCCTTCCTCTACCCTCTAGCGAGTGCAACCGAGCGAGAGCGGTGGAGAGGAGGAGCGTCGTGAGAGGAGAGGAGGAGCAACGTGAGAAGGAGATGAGAGAAGGCTTGCGAGCTCACGTGGGAGCTCGCCGGGGAGCTCACAGCTGCTCGGCGCATGCGTAAGGCGGAGGAGTGCGTCGGGGAGGTCCTCCCCGACATTGCTGTAGCCGGAGCAGCAGGCGAGCGGATACGGCGCGGCCACGCACGACGCAAGAAGGCGAAGGTAGGTTCTGGTTCTGGGATTTTCCTAGAATCAGACGTCTGGAGTGACCACCAGACGACGGTGCGGGCGTTAGGAGGTGGTGCCAGACGTCCGAGGAGGAGGCTTCGCGAAGGTACATCTTCTTGCAAATACGGCCATGTAGGCCGCTCCGCCAAGACACTATTCCCTACCCTTTTTTAGAAGATTTCGGTTGATTGGCGCAGGTGTTGCTTTGAGAAGGTGCAGGACACGCCCTCCAATGCACTTCGGATGTCTAGGCGAGGCATCAGACGACGGGAAGCGTTTCCAGACGTCCGGAGAGGTTGTCGGACGTCTGGAACTGGGTCCAGGCGGTCCAGTGAAGTTCCTGGACGTTTGAGTAGCACAGGACTGAGGTATGGCTCTGGACTCTTTTAAGACGTCTAGAAGGTGTTCCATACGTCTGATTTGAGTCAGAATCACTGTTTTTAACCCGTTTAGGGTCCATTTGAGGTTCGATTTCTGCAATTGAGATATCAATGTTTCTTGTATGTTTTCCTCTACTTGTTGGAATACTTTCTATATAGTTCTGAGTATTCTCTTGTGATTGATCCTTGTGATAGGACCTTGTTCCGTTACGGGTTCGGGGCTTGATGAGGCACGTGAGCCTATCGTTCAAGCCCCCATTACTCCTGGATTTACTGGTAGAGTGGCTTCCCCTTAATTAATTACAACCTAATTGCCTGTGTGGGATGAATGATTAGAACCTAGGATATGGCATGAATCCTAGGACTACAAATACTGGATTGTCTGTATTGAATGAATGAATTGCAGTCTTGAATGAGTAGATAGAATGATAACAATTGCCAGTAAATAAATAACAGCTGCCTGTGAAACGTAAAGTACTTGCGTCAGCAAACTATTGCATGTGAATTTCTGTTGTTTACATTAAATGACACACTATGAGTTTCATGTATATAAATTGAAATTGGAAAGTTGAATGTTGGAAACACGAGCTATTTGTGAATAAACTGGATATGGAATAGAGTTACAAATTACATGTGTATAACCTGAGAATGGAAATAGAAATGACGAAACCTGGTATGGCTTGGCCTGAGAAACATGAGCATGAACCCTGTGAGGAATTAGGAGTAGAGCTCCTGGAAATAAATGGAATGGAATTGGGAATGTGAGTGGGGAAATGAGCTGGCCCTTGAGTACAGAGTACCAAGGAGAGTGACCATCCCCTTGTTTAATGTGGAGCGGAGCTAGCCGCCCTTGGGTTGGGACCCGGAGTTAGGATTGGCCACTCTGTACCGACTTCTTGGCCCTCGCGTACACAGTGCCAGGGAGAGCTACTAGTGTAGGGAGAGAGCTAGCCACCCCACGGGGCACGGGGTTCAGCTAGCCGCCCTACACCGACTTGTTAGGCCCACTAGGCAAACCAGGGTAGTCAAGTGAGGGTGTGCGGACTGTGAATGGGCAAGACCCCTATTTGGTTCTTAGGGGCTAAACCCCTGTTACTGAAAGGGCTATGCCCTATACTGGTTCCGTGCTGTACTTTGGGTGCACCCGCTAACAGAAACGATTGACCGCATGCCAGTGCGGGGTAACTACCCGTGCATTTATCGCACGTGCCGTAGTCACCGTTACTCCTGTCCGTGACCTTGGGGTGGTTGATTGGGTGTAGGACCACCACGGGGGACTCTCCCGGCCAGGAGAGCACCACGTCCTACTTCTACTCTTTGGAAAAGACTGCAATCAAGATCATTCCCACGAGGAACATTCAAGATCAAGAAATAGACCTGATAATTAAATTAAGTGGTAGAAGAAAGAATAATTAGTTAAAGATAGAAAGAAATTGAAAAATAACAACTACCTATCCACCTTTACAGCTTTAGTAGTTGGTTGCCACTCTACTCAGCATTCGCTAATGTTTTGTACTCATAACATTTTTCAGGTCCAGGTGTTGAGCAGCTAGAGCATACGGTTGTAGAGGATGCTGGGCCCAGTAGAGCCCAGTAGTGGTAGTTCTTTTGTACTCGTTTGTAGTAGTGAGTAACTTGTACTTTTATATTCTGTACTATTTCGTTTTGCACATTATATTCCTGTACCCGTTTACTTTTCTACTGTTGTGGTGGTGTGTACTGTAGTAGTTTACTTCTTTACTGCTGTACTTGTTACTGTTAGTTGCTAGCATGGTGAATGTGGTTTATTTTACTGCTTTTTGGTTACTTTTTCGTTGGACGACTAGGTCTTGGGATCAGTCGAGTCAGTCTGGTCTCGTGTCCTGTAGGGATTCGGGAACCGGGTCGTAACATGTTGGAATCTTGTTCCACATCTTGTTTTGGTGTTAACAAAATTATTGTGGATTAATGTTTTCCATTAAGTGTTTTTCAGATTTAGGTGAAGAAGCAAGGCAAACAGGAAATGATGGAGGCATGATGGTGAGAAGAAAAAGATCATGTCATGGAGGAAGCAAGATGACAAGGAAGAGTCAAGGAGGAGAATATTATCTTCGTCCTTTTGTTTTTTAGATTAGATTTTTTATTTATAGATTGTAGATGTCTCTTAACAAAGGAATATAACTTAGATCGTAAAAATAATTAGAGATAAATTAGGATTAATATTGTGATCATTTTTAAAGAACGTAATTGATTAAATCACTTAAAAAGGTACTTGTTAACCCACAAGTACCTGTACTAAAGTTTAGTACCAGTGCATGTGAGTTATAGGTTTGGGTTTTCTTAAGAAACAAATCTGTACCCTGCGAGTACCGGTACTCATGATTAGTACCGGTACTAGAGGTAATGAGTACCGGTACATGTGGGTTACAGATTTGTGTTAAGAGTTTGAAACACAAATCTGGAAGCAATGAGTACCGGTACCCATACTTTAATACCGGTACCAGGTAGTTGTTGGCTTAAACTGAACGGTTAAAAAATTAATTTTGGCTATATAAACATTGGGATTTAAACCCCAATGTCTAGTAGATGACCTACTAAGGTCCCAACTCTATAAATAAACCCTTGGACCCTTAGTTTGCACAAGAAAAAAGAGAAGAAAAATACCTAGAGCTATATTTCAAATTTCCACCATATTTTCAAGGGAGAAAGAAGAAGCTTGCCATTCACTCTCTCTACATTCTTGCAAGATCAGCGACGTGTTTTTCTCACGCATCTATGAACCGATTCACATCCATCCTAGGCTCTCAAATCGATAATATTATTTTAATTATTGTTGAGAGGCATAGGAATTCTTATTATAAGAGTTCTCTTTCTTACACCAGTTCTTATTTGTATTTTGAGCTTGTTACTCGTTGGGTTGTAACAAATCCGTTATTGTACTTAGGTTGAGGTAACTCGTTAATTACCTCGGTTTAGTAAATTGATTCCGTCGGGGTTGAAGGAATCGAGTTAAAAAACCCTAAGTTGGGAGGCTTAGGTAGTGGAGTACCCAAGGGAGGGAACCACTATACATTTTGTGTCCTTTGTGGTTTGAATTGATTATGCAAATATTTTTGTTATTTACTAATATCTTGCTTGAGTGTTTGTGCACGTAGATATTCCTATATTTTAGATCCTATAGATGCTTGGAGAAGAGTAAAGGGAAGTCGAAGAAGTAATTGAAGTAGAAATCAAAGAAGATCTCAGAGAAGAACTTGAGATAGAATGTGGAGGCAAGGGAGAATCGAATTAGAGAAGGAATTCCTGAGCAACTAAGGTAATCTAAAAGCTAATTAGAGGGTGTAGGAAGAAGGTGAGAGGGGGAAGGGAAGCAAGAAGAAGAAGGTGGAGGTAGGAAGAAGAAGAAGAAAGGAGGAGGAAGAAGAGGCTAAGGACGTAGAATAAGATCTAACGATGAAGAAGGAAAAAGGAGGAGAGTTGTATGCAACTAATGAAGGCCATGTGGTGTTTATATAGGCATAAGGGGAGTGGGTGTTCGCCTATAGGTGTGTTGGTGGCCAAGGAATAAGTTTAGGTTTTGGAAATTAGGTTTAGGATTGTGTTTATCTAAATACGAAAGTGGGAATCCCTGATTGTCTCTAGCCTCTATATGTTTCGAATTTGAAGTTACACATAAAACAAAAGTTGTAACCCTTGAAATCAGCTTTCAAATACAACTTAAATTACTCAATTTAAATTTAAAATGAGAAAGTTATGGCCAAAATTCTAAAAATGTATCAAGCTATCACGAATTTTGGGATTAAGATTAGGATTTGGATCTTGATTTGCTAAAATCATTGGATATGATTAAAATCTAATTAAATTGATTGCCACATTTTATCAATTAATTCTAAAGAATATTTTTTGCAATTTAGTGTAGAAAAATTATGTAGCACATGTAGATAAGATAGAGGCTTCTAGAAACTAGGATTGGACTAGGATTGAGCTAGTATCACTAGAGTGGGAGCTAGGCTTTTACGACTAGGTTTAGGATGAAGGCTAGGGTTAAGGCAAGGGTTTATGAAGGTAAACAGAGTTAGTTTAGGATTAAGGTTATATATTAGCATTAGGGTTTTGGGTGAGGCTAAATAAACAGGTTTTGGCTAGGGTTAGGGCTAGGGTTTTCAAGGCCTGAATGGATTTTCTCCTCTTAATTGAAGCTCTGGTAATTTATAGTCCTACTTTTTCTCTTCATGAACTTAAGTAAAGGATTCTTACACATAATAAGACCTTAAATTAGTATAAAATAAGCTCAAAATGACAATTTTACTTCTAGCATGTAAATATACAATTATGCACATAATGACTTAAATATAATACAACTAACATCCAAAATCAACAATTTAAGCATGCTAATATATAATTATGTTTATTTATCATTTGCATATATATAAACAAGAGGACTCTTGCCCATCAAGATGCATTCAGGTGGTGGCTGACTGACCTCTTGACTACGATAGAGAATGAGTTTTCATTTGATTTAGATTTCATTTTCATAGGATATGTGTAGGTTCTTCTCCTCTCAAGTTATTTGGATCTGGGTCATAAAGGAAAAAAAAAATCAAACTCGTGCACGTGACAGGAGAATGCAAATCATGTATGTGATTTCACCTCTTTGCTGCGGGAAGTGTTCCCCTGCTGTGCAATTCAGATTTGTGACTCGAGCACAAGGCTTGCAACGCTCTTATGCTATAGTGCAATCTCACTCTGCCCTAACTACGCACAGAATCTGATGATTCCATTATTGAAGACGTCGGGACTCGCGTCTTCACTCTGCTACCTGTCTCTCTCCGCCATTTAACCCCAAAGATCGAATCCTTCCGGCCACCACTTCGATCTCGAGCGAGCTGCCGGATCGCAATCCTCGAGAGCCAAGATGGGTATCTGGGAAACCTTCCTAAATTGGCTCCGGAGGTACAGACTCGCTCCCAATCTGCTCCATTTAGTACCCTCTCTAGGGTTTCTGGCCCTGGGTTCTAATTCTGCTTCTCTATGATCAAGATCCCGCCTTTTGCTCTTGGGTATTTGTGGAGTTGATGTAGTTGGTGAAAAGGACGCTCCTTTTTTCGTTGTTATTGATGATCTGTGGGAGGCGGTCTCCTTTTCTTTGGTCCCAAGTTTTGAGCCCTTGGTGTTGCAATGGTTTGAGAAAATGGGATTCTTTTATTGGACTAAGTGGTAGGATGTCAGCTGCCTATCAGCGGCGACAACACGAGTTTTTGCCGCTCAATCGATCCGAGTAATGGGCTTTCGGATTGATGCGACTCGTTTGTTGCATTTGTCTTCCTCAGCTTTGTATTACTCCCTGTAAAATTTACCATATAATGACGTACCGAGGACTTTGGTAAGCTGATCAGTTCGTGGTTTTGCTTGTTTGCTTTGGCGTGTTGTTGTATTCTATTTGATATACATTATTTTGTTACGAGTCTTTAAGACCTGCAAATTTTGCTCACTGGCTATGAATGCAGAGGATCTTGAACGGAATACTGATTTTAAGCATTTTCGATGCATATTCGTGGTTTCTGGATCACTTCATGTTTGGAGTGATGAAATTTTAGATGTGTTTAAAAATTTTTGGATGGTGGAGCAGCCGTTTCCGTTGGAGAACAAAACTTTGTGGTGTCAAAAGACAATGTTTGTGTTAAAGATGGTCAAATGAAAGCAACCATATGGAGTTCGGCAAGAAAGTGGATGGAAGGACTTTGCAATACAAATGATGTCTGTTAATGTTGCATAGCTTCTGCGTCGTGGTGATAGGATAGGATTCTGAATGTGGTGTGGATGGTACACCAAGTTTCAAGGACAACATTAATGTTCTCCTTGGATGCTGTTAACCGAGGGGGCGGTAGGCATGCTAGAAGGTTAATTGTTGATTGCAGTTGTGCTGGGTAAACAAGCTTCCATAAAATGACCAAAAAAGCGACTTTTGGAGAATATGGAGGTTGGAAAATGAAGGGAGTGCCATAGGAAATTTTACTTTGAGAACCTGGGCTATAATGATTGTATGCAAGAGGTGTTTAAGATGGAAACACCATAGCACATTTAGGCATTTGTTTGCATGTGATGGTGATAGTAATGCATAAAGTTTGCTGATTAGGAAAATCTTGGTTGTGTGAGCAATCATATCTGAGCATGTGGGAGTTGCGGTTCAGTTAGTTTTCTGAAATGCCTAGAGTTGGGGTATGCATCCTGTTAGACCATGGCGGACAAAATAAGTCTAGCAATGGTCCAGTAGCGTTTATGAACAGCATGAAATAGATAAAAAGGAGCTCATTTTGAGGCCTCCCTTGAATGTTTTTATTTTAAGTGATGCTGTGGAATTTGACTTTAAATTTAGCTTTTAAATTCTGAAGGTGGTTTAAATTGGATTTATCTGACCATGATAGCATGATAGATCTTTATAGGTGATGACACTTTCTAGATTTGTTTGTGGCCCAGGTGAAGGGCCATTAGTTCTATTGTCTTCAGTTTGGAGGAAAGTGAAACAGATTGATTGGGGAAATTGTAATGTTTCTTTCTCTTGGTAGCTGCTGTAAACCTTCTGCCAGGTGATCTATCCTTTTCCTGTATGTCTTGTAGATTTAATTTGGAAGTTCCTAACTATTCAAGCCTGCTTTCCTTTTCATGGTTTATGGTGCATCCTGGTGTCTTATTGTTGCTACATGGTCCTGCTTGACATCTATATTTTTGTCATTGGCCATTGCCTTCTTATTGTTGGCTATAAGTTTTAGTTATATTTCCTTGTGACCTACCTGAGTTTTGAAAAATCTTCTTCATTGCTAATTATTCTTACTAAATTTAGATATTGCATTTCTTGTATTTAACAGTCTGCAACTTCTATTTCAGCTTGTTCTTTAAACAGGAAATGGAGCTTTCTCTTGTCGGACTTCAAAATGCTGGGAAGACATCTCTTGTGAATGCAATTGCTGTGAGTAAATCCTACTTTTTTGCCTCATAATTAAAATAAATTCCATACTGATTAAAACGTTTCAATGTTACAGACAGGAGGCTATAGCGAGGACATGATTCCAACTGTATGTGCCAGTATCACAATTCATTCAGTTTTGGACTTGCAGGTTTCTCTTAAATTAGGATGTTTTCCACTTCCTTTATGAAATAGGTCGGTTTTAACATGCGCAAAGTTACCAAAGGAAATGTCACAATAAAACTATGGGACCTAGGAGGACAACGGAGATTTCGCACCATGTGGGAACGGTACTGTCGTGGAGTCTCTGCGATCCTGTAAGTGACCTTTATACACCATTGTTTTTTTTTGAAAGAATATACACCATTGTTGATGGCAGTTTTTTGGTGCTAGGGAAGTTTCTTTGCTTTACACCTAGAATTGTGCAAAGGATTTTTTGTACATCCAAATTGACAATTAATATGCCTTTATGTTGCATATAGAGTGCATGAGAAGTTGGCCCTTGTTAAAATCTAAGAAACCTTACTAGATGAGTTCCTCTCATTAGGCAATTTCGATTTGTTATTGAAGAAAATGAAATGACTTGATGAATAACGAAACTGTGATCCTCCTTTCAATAAAGAATTACTCGATAAAATATAGAAAGGTCCAAAATATAAAACAATTTGAAACAAACTACATAAGTAATTTAAAACTCTTCAATATTCCCCCTCAATCGAGAGTATAGATATCTATTATGCTAGCTTTGACCTCTATTGAAGATTGCTCACAAGAGACTTTTCCTGAAAACATCTGCAATTTGATCACTGGTGGGCACACGTTGAGTAGATATATTCCCATTTTGGACCATATCTCGTATGTAATGTGAATCAACCTCCACATGCTTAGTATGTTTATGGAATAGTGGATTGTTTCCAACAAAGATTACTGCATGATCATCACATATTATTTTCATGGGTGTTATAATTGAATGTGTAAAGAGTGGAAAACCAACTCAATCTACATCATCTTTGTCGTTTGCATCATGACCTGATATATTGATTCGGTATTGATGGGAGATACTGTGGTCTTTTCCATGGCATATAGTTTACCATCCCCAAATGTATAATACCTTGTGGGTCCAGCATCACAAAATACGTAGCAACAAAATAACTTGACCATTTAATTCCTTTCTTATTCTTTTTTTTGAAGAAGAAATCCTTTCTTATTCTACTAAGTGGGAAATTAAGGAGCATGCAGTATGTCTAAATGTAGGGGTAAGCTACACATATAATAAGGGGATTGACTTCCTTCAGTAAGAGTCTCAAAGCATCCCCTTGTAAAGCCTCTAACTTTCTGAATTGGGAAACATCTCTACATAGATGATGTGAACCACCAAAATCAACCACCCAATTTATAGAAATGGCATGTCGTGCAATAATAGAATAAGCATTGGTACCTTTGGATTGTACTGCGTCAGCAACAGTCTAGTAGTTGACGAAATGGAAGATGATGCAACAGAAGATGAGGTGGCAGTTCAGTTACGTTGGAGAATATGTAGCAGAAGATGAGGTGGCAATTGAGTGATGTTGGAGAAGCGCTTCATACTCCTCTTGGGAATATAGACCATCTTTGTAGAATTAACTTCAACTGCCTGAGATTGAATAATAGCAACAAATGTGACTCATGTTTATCCCAACATCTATCCTCAAGATGACCCTATTTCCCATAATGAATACATTGAAATTTGCTACGGCCTAAGAAACCACGGATAGCCCTACAATTACAACCTCTAACACTTCCTATATGTTAGGGTCCTTGTCCATGTGATGCAGCCAAGGTAGAAGAAAAGGTGTCCGCCTATGATGTAATGGTTAACCGACTCAAATTGGTTATAAGCCTTTTCTAGAGTGTCAATTGCCTTCTCTACTAGTATCTGATCCTAATAAAAGAATAGTCAGGACCAAGACCACCACCAAGAAACTTAGCAACCCTTATCTTCCCTCTCTTACCTTTCTACTTATCACAACACATAGGTTGACACATATTGAGGTTCCCAAGTAGGACCTTCACTGCAGAAAAATACTAAGGTAAGGTTTGATCCCCTTCAGATAAAGAGAAAATCTCCTGATAGAGGCAAGTTCTGCTGATAACAGCCATCATCTGCTAATGGGAAGGCATCCTTCATACCGTTGCATATCTTCTCTCTTGTGTTGTTGTAATTGATCTCATTTGCAATTCTAGGAGCCAGGCTATTCAGCAACCATGCACATACGATACTATTATCCCTTTTCATTGTGCATACTTGCTATTTTTCTCCTTGGGATCCGGTGAGAGGATGCACTCCTTGTCATGGCTACTAATTGAAAACATTAATGTTCTCGACCAGTGATTGTAGTTGGATTCATCTAAACTTAGCGGTAGATCCATATGAGAATGGGTTAGCTGACATCTTTAGATCTCCAATAGAGGACTCATTAAAATTAAATGATGGCTCAAATTCTGCTGCCATGCTCTCCATATGGTACTTTTCTCTCGACAATCAATACGAGCATATTTTTTGATTATTGGATCATATAGATCCTAAAAGGACCACAAATGGACCAAACTCAAGTCTTTTCTACAACCAACGAAGACGTCGTGATAACTTGAGAGGCATCGAAGTTCCAATGATGGTTTGGAGATGCACTTGTGGTTTTCCTTAGAAGGTCCAACAACCTTTAGATCTGAGGCAAGTGTAAGATTTAATGGTGCTTTCAGATGTGAGATGGTGACTTAGCTGTGCTAGGGTTAAGTTTGCAGTGACCCAGTAGTGCCTAGAGGAGCTAGGCTGCTAGGGTGGGTTGTCGACGACATGATGATGCTTTTCAAAGCCTAACCTGATAAAGTGGTGTCAGATTTGGCATTACCAAGAGAAGGTGGCACTTGGATGCGCCAGTTATTGTCTTAAGGGATGGTGGTAGTTTTAGGGTTATCTCGACGCCAGATTTAGTGGTTGAGGTGCTTGTGTAGATGTTGTTCTACCCCTTTTGTGTGTCTATTATTGTCTATTATTATTTTGTTATTTCTTATAGGGTTATATATTTTTTCCACCTCTATATATTGAGAGGTAGGTCTACAGAATAATCTAACGATTCAATTCATTCCACTTAGTATTAGAGCAGCGGTCCTAGACTGGGGCTCAGGTATTCTATCGAAAATCCTAGCCTCCAAAGTCTCTACCTCAACCCCTTCTCTTCCTCGCAACCTTGCCGTCGGCCACTCTCTCCTCGTCGAATTGCCTCCAGTGTGTAGCAACAGGTCACTGGTGGTAGCCAGTGTTGCTAGTAGGCTCCTCTCCCTTAAGCGATGCACTGCGGGGCTGACTCCTATTGCTAGCGATGCCACTGGGTGGCCTTTAGCCCTAGCATTCGTTGACTACCCAACAAGGAGTCATCCTCCTTGTTCCTGATTTGATATTTGGGTCTCCATTTGATCTGAATTTCATCTTTGTGGTCTAATTTTTGATATTCAGTAGTGCTATCATGATCTAAAGTTTGTTTCTCTGGATCCCTGGGTTGTCTTTTGTCACTTTTGGATGTATTAGCCTTTGTGTTGGTTGTTGGAGTGGTTACGACTGAAAGGAAGATGGCGTATTCAAGTTCTTCGGAGATGACATCAAATCCTGTGTCGGAGATGGGGACATACAAGAGTCCCCTCTTTGGTCCCATGGTTAAGCTAGATGAGACTAATTATTCACAATGGTTACAAACCTTCCTCGTGACGGTGGAGGGTCATGACAAGGAGTACATACTATTTTAGCCTAAACCACAAAATAAGATAGCTAGGGATGTTACTTGGAAAAAGGATAACACCATGGTCCGTGCTTGGATCATGAATTGCATTATTTTGCAGATCAATGATGAGATTATGTATTACTAGACAGTGAAAGAAATGTAGGACAGCTTACGTGACATCTATTCCCATGAGGAGAACTTAAGTCAAGTCTTCTAGATCTATCATGAGCTCTCACAGCTTTGCCAGGAGGGCCGTTTGCTGTCATAGTACTACTTTGCTATGGTCTGCTTGAGAAGTATAATACATGCAAGTTAGTTTGTACATGTGCTACTCAGAGGGAGAATTGGAAGGAGGCTGCCGTCTGATAGGTCTTATATGGTCTTAGGATAGATTTTCTTGCTGCTCGCTCTCAACTCCCAACTCTATCTGAGCTCTCATCTCTTGAGGAGGCCTACAACAGATTGAGTAAGATTGCTTTTACTCAACCTTCTCCTAAGGTTATTAGACAAACCTTTGCTCTTGCAGCTACTTCTAGACGAGGTAGAGGAGAGCCCCTACACCACGTGGTGGAGGTTGTGGCCGTGCACTGTGAGTGGATGCCCTCTGTGCACCTACTGTGGTAGGCTGGTGCATGTTGAGGCTACTTGTTGGACCAAGCATGGTCGTCCTCTTGCAGCCAATTAGGCTGTTGCATCTTTAGAGGCATCTAATGATACTGTTCCTAGAGCATGCTACAATGAGTTACTCCAACACATTTACCAATTGACTTAAGACACCTCTACTGCACCTAAGACAACCATCTTGGCCTCCTCTTTAGGTATAAAGTCTTGTTTTGCATCGCAAGTTGATGACCATTGTTGTGTAGACTGGTTGGTTGATTCTGGAGTCTCTTGTCACCTTAGTGGGGATCAACGATGTTTTCTTCATCTTTGACCTATTACGTTAGGCTAGACAGTATAGGTCGCAAATGGGAGGCATTCCCCAATAGCAGGATAAGGGGAGGTGTTTGTCACTCCCACATTGAGGCTGCTAGATGTCTTATTTGTGCTAGATTTTTCTATTAGCTTCCTTTTTGTTAGTAAAATTACCAAGAAAGAAACTCAATTGCTGTGTCGTTTTTGGCGCCCAGACTTATGTTTTTCAAGATAAATTGATGGGGAGGATGATTGGTGACAGTCGTAAAGAGGGGGGTGTCTCTTGCCTAGTCTAGACTCCATATGTTGCTGCTTGTCATGGGGGGGTCTCCTTTGCTTTTAGGAGCCATTCTAGTGGTACCTCCGCCTTGGCTATCTTCCCCTGGACAGGCTCAGACGTGTCATTCTCCACATCTCTTCTGCTGTTGTGATTACTTGAGATGCTTGTCAATTGGGCAAGCATCATTGTGCCTCCTACTTTGCTAGTCATAATTTCGGATCTACAGAGTTGTTTCAGTTGCTTTATATTGATATGTGGGGTCTTAGTCGTATTCCTGATCAGTTAGGTCACCATTTTTATCTTGTCATTGTGGATGACTTTTCTTATTTATCTTGGGTGTTTCTTTTGAAGAATAAATTTGATGTTGGTACTATTCTTGAACATTTCATCCTGGAAATAAAGACTTAGTTTTTCGCTTTTGTTAAAATTATGCAATCCGATATACTCTTAAATTCTGTAGTAGGAAGGCGTCTGATTTCTATAAATCCCATGGCATGGTATATCAGACTACTCGTCCCTATACCTCTCAGTAGAATGGAGTGGCTGAGAGGAAACATAGACTTCTGGATGTGGCACATGCTCTTTTGATTCACTTTAGTGTTCCTCACTTTATTGGGGAGCCGATCTCCCTCGTTATTTGATTAATAATGTGGAGATTTATAGAAGCGTGATGGCCTTGGCACGTGGAAGATCCCACATGTGGAGCGTGGAGGGCGATGGATAGAGAGAGTTGGTAAGAGAGAGGAGAGTAGTTGAGAGAGATTGGAAGAATTGTTGTATTCCACTCAAATAGAAATTACATATGTTCTCTCTCTATATATAACAAGGAAAGCAACAACTAATAAATTACTAATTGGCTAAAAACAGTAAATAGAATCTCTCTAACAACTTGATTAATTGATACCTAACATACTAAAAATAGAAAACCTGGACTAAAAGCAAACTAGACTTGGCCTCAAGAAATCAACCAGGGCCTGCACCCCTTCTTGATCGATTGGACTGTCACGTGGTCTTTTATTCTTCACACTCCCCTTCAAGTCGAGGTCGGGAGGACAATGACTTACCCTTCAACTTTATGAGGCTAGATGTCCCACCACTTGTATCTTGTCTGGATCTTTAATAAATGAACTTTTTGGATCAACCACTTGTCTTTTTGTAACCTGGAAAGTCGTTGCATCTTTTAGCAACCTCAGAAATCTTTACGATGGTTGCGGGTGTTTCCTCTGTACCTTGAGATAGTGTCTAGTTTTCTTGAATTGATAGGAAGATGGGCGATCCCATACATGATATTTGACACTTTTTCTTTGGGAAATCTCCTCTTTTGAAGGAGAGTAAACAATTGGATATGAAGTGTTCATTGAAAAAGCAGGAAGATCACCAACCATATCATAACTCGATAAATCTCCTGTTTCCTTTCTGGGTCTTGAGTTTCGCCATCTTCATCTTCAAAAAACGAACCTCTACTTCTACGCTCCACGTAAGGTGCTGGATACGTGAGAGAGATGACTCGTCAAGTTTCTCTTCTCGTCTCCTTGGACCTTTTGTAAGGCGCCAAGGATCTTTAAGGAGTTCTTGAGAGAACTCTCTACGTTAGACGAAGATGTCATGAACTGTGTAGCCTTGGTGATGCGTGGAAGGTTCACGCGCAAACAGTAGATAGAATATTTAACTGTGCCACGTGGTCCTTTATTCTTCACAAATAGGATACCAAGTTCTATTATCTATGAGTAGATACCTTGGCAAATTTTGCACCTAGATAGTGAGCTCTTTCATGTGTCTCGTGTCTTTGGGTGTGTCGCTTTTGCGCATATTACTTATCCTAGTCGGGATAAGCTTGCTCCATAGGCAGTTAAGTGCATTTTCTTGGGGTGCTTTAGGACTCAGAAAGGGTATTAGTGTTATGATCCCATTTCTGGTGGACATTATGTGAGTGTAGGTGTTACCTTTCATGAGTCTATTTCCTACCCTTCAAAAAAAAAGAGTCCATTCCTTACTTTTCTACGAGTAGGCGTAGTCTTTTTCCTAAGGTCATTAAGGCACCTATGCTTATACCACCTACTCCTTTAGAAGCTATTCCGATCACGGACCCTGTGCTTTCACGTAATGAGCCTAAGAAGTTTCATGCTCCTCCTATTACTTATAGTTTCTCGGTTACGACAGGTGGCATCTCTCATCTTCTTTGACACCACCATCGCCCCTGGTATAGGTAAGCATAGGTGATTTACTGATTGCTGATATATTGCTTAGTTGTGAAGATATAGATGCAGTTGTGGATGCTAGTTGTGATGATACAGATCCAGCTATGGATGCTAGTCCCTCAGAGCAGTTGCAGGATTGGTGCCAGATGATTTTGACCTTTCGATTGCTATTCAGAAGGTGCCCTGAAGTTGTGCCAGATATCCAGTTACAGGGGCTCTATTTATAAAGGGCTTGGGGACTGCTTTTCGGAAGTTCTCCCGTGCATTGTTGGCTACGCAGATTCCTTCTACCTACTAACAAGCCATACTTGATCATCCAAAGCATCATTAGGCCATAAAGGATGAGATGGCTGCACTTCGTTCCTGTGGCACTTAGGAGCTCACTTTACTACCAAATGGGGTAGTAGTTGTTGGTTGTAGATTGGTGTTTATTGTTAAATACAATCTAGATGGGTCAGTTGCTAGACACAAGGCCCGACTTGTTGTAAAGGGGTTCACACAGGCATATGGTGTTGATTTTTTTGATACCTTTTCCCCTATTGCACACCTATTCACTATGTGCATTTTGATTTCTGTGGCAGTACACCATGATTGGTAGCTTCATCAGTTGGATGTGAAGAATGCATTCCTCTATAGGGATCTCCAAGAGAAGGTATACATGCAGCAACTCCCTAGTTATGAGGTTCAGGAGTGTGTATGCAGATTGCAGATGGCTATATATGGCTTGAAGTAAAGTTCCAAAGCTTGGTTCTAGAAGCTCTCTGAAGTGGTAGAAGCTGTTGGTTTTCACAGGTTTTCGTTTAATCACTCTTTGTTTGTCAGGAAGATAAAGGAGTGGTTGTGCTTCTTGTTTATGTGAATGATTTGATTATCACAGGTGATGTGACTAGCATAGTTGAGGTAAAAAAGAGTCTTGTAGGTAAATTTGTCATGAAGGATCTTGGGCTGTTGAGATACGTTCTCGGGATTGGGTTGAACGCAGCAAGAAGAGCATAGTGCTATCCCAAATAAAGTATGCACTTGATGTTTTATAGGAGATTGGCGTGCTAGGGGTCAATCCAGCAAATATCCCTAAGGATCCCAAGGCTCACCTATATGATGAGAAATCATAGAAGGTGGATAGTGGGCAGTATAGAAAACTGGTTGGCAAGCTCTTATGCTTGACCATTACTAGACTAGATATTTCCCTAATAGTTGAAAAACTGAGTCAGTTCATGGATAAGTAGACGAGGTAGCATTGGGATGCTACAATGATGGTGCTGAGGTACTTGAAGAAGGCACTAGGACGAGGAATTTCATTTAGCAGAGAGACTTCCATGAGTGTGGTGGGTATGTAGCAAAGTTTTAAATGTCGATATTGATATCGATATTGTATTGAAAAGGGGATACATTGGGAATATATCATAATATCGGTGAATTTTAGGGAAATTGCTCAAAAAGGTTCAAACTATCCCAAAATGTTCTAAATTTGATGAAACTTAACATTTTCATAATTACTACATGTACGAAGAAATACCTAGAAGACCAAAATCATATATTTTGAATGAAAATATAATGAAAACGTGTTACTGACATAGCTATTGACATATCGATAGAGTCAGCATTAAAAAGAAAAGACAAAGCAACCATAAACAATTTTAAAGTTCATATGGTATTTGTACTTTCACCTTCTTCATACCCTTCTATATCAAAGAAGAATTCTCAATATTGAAGATCTCAATGCAGAAGTAAATAACCAAGACACGAGGTTATATCATTTAAATTTTCAAGATGCCATCAATATAGTTGCAACCTTAGGATGTTTCCTTTGTCCATTTTTTTGGAGGTTGAGAGAGTGTTTGGGTAGGTTACATCACTGTGGATTTTTGTAGTCTCTGTTATCTCATCAAGGAGAATGATCTTAGACTTGATGTATAGACTTCTACTTTTACTTTGTATCACTATCATAAGCCAAATTAGATTTGAGACGTGTGATTTTAAATATATGACATGTTGTTGCTCATAGGTTCACTGCCTACAACATTGCCTTATGATGACAACTCCTCATAATCTTCGTAAATTAGGAATCACTTATATATACACGGAAATGTTGTTAGTATGCAATAAAATGTTAGATGATTACTGGCCTCGTAATCATCCTCTCTGATATAAAAAAAAAGGAAATGCTTTTTTTTAAAGGGAAGACATGTTAGTGACATCAACGATATGTCGTCGATATGTTGGAAATTTTATGCTAAGGGAGTCCAATTTTAATGATATGTCGTCACTATCCCTCGATGTCGGTGATAGATTGATTGACATCAGGAAAAAAAATATGGTAGGGGATGTTGATATCTCTTGGAGCATCGATATCGACATATCGGTGAAATGTTGGCGATATGTCGACGACATGTCTTACCTTGTTATGTAGGATGCTTAGCTAACAGACTACTGTTGGCTTTTGTACTTATATTGTATGCAATCTAATGACATGGAAAAGTAAAAAGTAGGTAGCTATCTCTAGATACAATGGCAAGTTTGAGTATAGAGCTATAGCTCACACTGCTATGGAAATGATGTGGGTGAGATTGCTCCTTATAGATTTGCACATATCTGTTAATACACCTATGGAGATGAGATGTGACATTAGAGCAACCGCCTACATAGCAAACAATCCCGTGCTTCATGAAAAGACCAAGCACGTAGAGATTGATTGCTATTACACCCATGACTTGATCCGATGAGGACTTGTCTATATTACTCCTACCTCTTCTGAGAACCAGGCAGTAGACAACTTCACCAAGCCTTTGCCATGGCCTTTATTTGATGTTTGTTGTTCCAAGATAACGCCGTGCTGATGAAATTGTAGGTATGCATTTCGTGGGCATGCCAAAGGCATGCCGTGGAAATGCTCGTTTTTCGATGGCAGATTTCAACGATTTCGACGGCCTGAGAAAATGATATTTCGAGGCACGTCGAGGGCATGCCGATGCATGCCGACAGAAATAACAGAGATGATTAAAATTCAACTAAATCTTGTTATTTGACAAAAAAATCAACGTGTGTGTGACAGAGGGAAACATATTTACAGTTGTATATATAATAATCCTATGTGACAAAAAATAATTATTGTTTAAGCCTATATGACAAAAAATAACGTGTGTGCCTGTGATTTAAATGTCGACGGCATGCCACCGGTATGCCGTCGGTAAGGGGGTTTTTGGAGAGAGGGCATATCGACACAAAGATAGTGTCAGTTTGCAGGGAAACTGTCGGCATGTCGAGGATTTCGCTGGCATGTCGATAGTTGCTGACGAAATGGCGGCATGTCGACGGTGGCTGGCGCTGGGAATGGGAGCAGCGGGAATTTTGAAAAGGCTGAGCGGGAATTCTGGAAGGGCGCTTTGAAGGGGACTGGAGGGAAATTTGATTTTCAAATGGCTGAGCAGAGGGAATCTTGAAAGGAGGGGAGTAGGGGCGCTGGGAAGGGAATTCCACACACACGTTGATTTTTTGTCATACAGCCTAAAAATAGCCTGTAAATATGCTTCTAATCTCAAAAAACCTGTAAACATGTTTCTAATATCTTGATTTATTTCTATCATTTCTGTCGGCATCACACACACGTTGATTTTTTGTCATACAGCCTAAAATAACTTGTAAATATGTTTCTAATATCAAAAAACCTGTAAACATGTTTCTAATATCTTGATTTATTTCTGTCATTTTTGTCGGCATGCATCGGCATGCCCTCGGCGTGCCTCAAAATGTCATTTTTTCAGGCCGTTGAAATTGTCGAAATCTGCCATCGAAAAACGGGCATTTCCACGGCATGCCCACGAAATGTATACCTACAATTTTATCGGCACGGCGTCGAAATCGACATTTCGAACCTTGGTGTGTGCTCCTAAAATTCCCTTAAATTTTCCCTTCAAATTCTTCTCAGTTTTACCCTCCCTCCGCCCAGCAGATGGTCGGTATGCCAGTAGTTTACCTGTAAACCGACACCATCTTCGTGTCGGCATGACCTTGCTTCGAAAACCTCCTTGCCGTCGGCATTTAAATCACTGGTTCCAAGTTTAGTATGATTGACATCTATGCTCTAATTTGAGGGAGTGTTGTACCCATTCAATCTTTTGTGTTTGTCTATTATTGTCCATTGTTATTATTTTTTTATTTCTTACTATGTTGGTGTGCTTGTACCTATAGAATAATCTTACTATTCATTTCATCCCATTAATGCAAAGGCAATCAAGAGAGTAGAACCAATGAAGTGCCTTTTTGAAGAAAATGAAGTGATTTAATCATTGAAAAACCTTAATCCTCCTTTAAACAAAGGATTAACGGAGGAAATACACAAATTCTAGAAAATAAAATAATTTGAAACAAATTACATAAGTAACCAAAAACACACCAATAAGAACTACATTCGAGATAAGGTGGTCTTATTATATTATCATGTTCATTATCTTTGGAGACAAAGCGATGAGGCAATTAAGAGTAACATGCTGGAGAAATGAGATGTATTTGTTTGAAACATGGGTTGCCCAATCACCCTTAAGACATGAGCAAGTTCTATTTTTGAAAGCAACCTCATTCTCCAACTTTTTAAGTTAGAGATTTGAACCTTATTCTTTTGGAAAAGATTTTTTTTTTTTTTTTTTAAAACTACTTAAATGCCATACCTATTAATTAGGTATCTTATAGTTTATATGTGGTGTTAAAGATGCATTTTGGTTCACTAGAATGGATTTGACTAGGGTCCTGGAATGACTCAAAATTGATCTGTGTGGAGACAAAGAATCCATATAACCAACTTCGCTTAGTGTGGGAAAGGACTTGGTTGTTGTTGTTGCATGGATATGCATTAGAAGAAACAAGCATGGTAGAATGAAGGAAATGAATGGTCAAAGAGTCACACTTGCATACTTCTGTTTGGCTTCAACATTGTGGAAACTCTGTTTAGCTACAAAAACACAACCTTTTCCCATACGAAGTGGGTTAGCTATATAGATTCTTTACATTATTTTGAGTCATTTCTATGCTTAAATTAAGGTAATTGACTCCATTAATGATTTCCTTACAAAACTTCTTTGAACTTCCCTTTCCCCCTCTTGCTAGCCTTGCATCCTCACATCTCTTAATTAGGACATTAATTGGCTTTTTTTTTACAAATGCCCAAATCACCTTAAATGTGTCTCTCATTTTATCCTCTATTGATGACACCTTGACTTTTTCCCTAATAATCTCATTAGGAATTAGATCCTTATGTGGCTACACATCCACTTTAAATTTTTCATTTCTTCCATAGATATCTTTTGCACATACATATAATTTAGCTTAACATTCATAACCACCTAACATGGAAGATCTTATATTTATATTATAATACTTCTCTCTTAACTTTCAATAGACTTTCCTTGTTGAACAAATACCATATGTTTCCTTCTATTTCAACCAACTTGTATTAGTTCTATGTGTAGCATCTTTATTAATTTCTCCTTGTTGAAAGATGGACCCCAAAATCATCTTCAAAATGCATTCTGCGTTAGTTTTTAAATCTATTCCTTTTATGTCCCGTTTACTATTGAACTTGCATTCCATGCATCTAGTCTTTGTCTTAAACGAAATCCTTTAGCTTCCAAGGCCTTTCTCCAAAGTTCAAGTTTTCTATTTACTTCATCTTTTGTCTATTTGTTTTTTTTGAGAAGGACCATTTCTTGTCTCATTAAGTGGGACATCGTTATTAGCAAAAAAAAAATGTACCATGGTACCTCATCTTAAACATGCTTTATCAACTCATTCATGACCAAAAAAAGAGGCTAGGGCTTAAAGGCAATCCTTAATGCAAACCAATGGTGATACCAAAACAGTATGTTGATTACGCTTGAGTCCTTACACAAGTTGTAGCTCTATCGTACATATCCTTTATGAAGTTTTTTAAAAATTTTTTTAGAAAGGAAATGGAGTCACCTAAGGTTGGTTAGTGACCAATTGCATTAATAAGCAAAGGGGTGACAAAAGGATCAAAAGTTATAGAAAATCAAGAAACTTCACCCTAATCTTCTATAAACCCTTTTGTTTTGGCTAGGGCATCTCCATATATGCCCTATTGGACTGAAATATGACTTCGTTCCTTATGACGACTAGCTTCTCTATTTTGGTTAATGGTAGGCCATGTGATTTTTGGATGCAACCACAGGGTTAAACAGGGTTGCCCTATGGCACCGTTTCTCTTTAACATTATAGTTGACACCTTTGTAGTTATGGTAATTGAGTCTTGTCATGGTGGTCTCTTCTCCGGTTTCATGTTGCAAAGGGATGGTGCTCTCTTGACACCTATTTTAAAGTACACAGATAATACACTTTTTTATCAAGGGAGAAAGCAAGGGAGTGGAAAATATTGCAACTCTTGTTGCCATCTTTGGAGAGATATCTAGTTTGGTGGTCAACCATAGCAAGTCCGTTTTTGTTCCTTTTCATATGCTAGAGGAGGAGGTGGTGGCTTGTTTGCAAGCCTTTCATACTAATGCAAGCCATCTTCTTTTTGTGTATTTGGGTTTGCCCTTGAAAGTAAAACAACTTACTTTATGGGATTAACGACCTCTTTTGAAGCGAATGAGAACGAGGCTTTGCTCCTGGAGTGGGAAGTTGTTAAGAGCGGGTTGTCTAGTCTTACTAAAAGTGATTCTTTCAGTTTTTCCGGTCTTCTTTTTATTTGTGTTTAAGCCGTCGAAGTTGTTACATACCTTAGAGAACATGATGAAGCGGTTCTTCTGGAAGGGTGCTGATCATAGTGGTCGTTTCTTTCAATTGGTGCCTTGAGATGTTTGTATTCTTAAGGAGGAGGGTGGCCTTGGAGTATGTGACCTTGCAAATTTTTTTGATGCATTGCTTAGGAAATGGGTGATATGGTTGTTTGGGGGCAAAGATAGCCTTTGGCGGTGTGATTTGAAGGATGCATACAAAGATGTTTTGTCCATATCGGAAAGGCCAATGATTCCTTGTGGTGTATCTACTTTCTGGAGAACTTTCATGTCGGTAATGTAGAGGGTGAGATCTTTCTTCCACCTAGGATTAGGGGATGGAACAACCTTTGGGTTTTGGCTGGATGATTGGACTGAGGCTATGTGCTTTGCTTATTTGGTTCCCAAGCATTTTGCTATAGTGGATGACAAGGTGTGTAAGGTGGTTGAGGTTTGGGATGAGATGTCCAGATCTTGGTCAGTGATGATAAATGTTAGCCTCCTTGAGGCTCAGGTACAAGACTTACAACTTTTGCTTTCGATCTTGCATGATTTTTGTCCCTGTTCCACTTTGAAGGATTAACTTGTCTGGGTTGAGGGTCGTTTTACAGTCACAAAGGCCTACAAGTTGCTGAGGGGACATGTGCTGCTTCGGCTTGACTTGGTGGAGGATTGCTAGGTTTTTTGGTGTATGAGGGTCCCTCTAAAAGATCTAGATTTTTCTGTAGCTTCTTAGGAGGGATGGCTTGGTTACTACGAAACGAAGATAGGTGAAGCACCTTGATACTGCTCGCTGTTTATGTGGTTCTAACGATGAAGATATTCCTATTTGTTTTGGATTTGTGAATTTTCTGCTTCGATCTTGATGACCATTGGTCTTGTTGGTGTTAATGTGATGTTCGAAGATGCTTTCTGGAGATTATTTATATTTGGGTTTTAGACAAATACCCAAGCTTGGCCGATGGCGGTTCTAGTGGTGTGGTTTATTTGGCTTTAGCGTAATGCTTGTATTTTTAGAGGGGAGAGAGTGTGGGTTGAGAATGTTGTTAATAGGACCCGGACATTGTTTGATTTGTGGATGCAGTTTATGTAATGCTTTTTATTGATTAATTGGTTTGGATGATTATCGACCTTCGGTAGAGACCTTTATTTGATGTTGATCTTATAGCCACGGAGGATGGAGAGAGAGTGAGACAGAGGAAGGGCGAGAGCGAGAGAGAGATTCCATGAGGGAGAGAGGAGTGTCGAACCTCTTTGGCAGTGGGAGGATCGGGGAGATGGACCCGGTGGCTGGAAGGTGGTCGTCTGGAGAAGGAAGGTGGTGATTCACGCTGGGACGGTCGGGGGGAAGAGTCGAGATAGCGGCGGAGGCGCGTGGAGTGGTGGACCGACGGAGGACCAACACAGATTGGTGCTTCAAGTGCTTGGAGACTGGGAACTGGGCGAGGATGTGTCGAAAACCTGTGAGGTGCTGGGGCTGTGGGGGATTTGGTCATCGTCGGGAGCGGTGCCGGAGGTCCGTGGGTCGAAGCGGGAGGAAGATCTCGAAGGTTGGGTGCCCTCCACTGCCGCTACCGGTGGAGGTTCCCTTGATGGATGTGGAGGCTCCTTGGTTGGTAGATGCGACCGCACTTTGGAGTTTGGTGGAGGGTGGTTTGGTTGTCGTGCTGACCATGGGCCTTTTGCGGCTCCGCGAGGTGGAGAGGCACTGGGTGTGACCTCGAGGGAGACTGTGGCGAGGGTCATCTCGGTGGGCGATGGGAGGGTCCTGGTGGTAGGGCTCCCCTCAGTGACGGTGGGGCGGCTGTGCTTTGCGACGTCACGGCTGAAGTCGGGGTTGGTGTCCTTGCAGAAGACATCCATACATGGAGCTGCGAAGGAGAGGGCTCTGAGGAGGGTGTCGGTGGTGCTAAAGGTGGAGGGGGTCCCGTGGTGGCTCAAGATGGTGGGGGTCGTTCGAGCACTGGTGTCCCCTTTCGCACGTCTTCGACGGCGTAGGGGGGTCGATCTTCTGTTCGGTTGCTGGAGGAGGAGGTGGAGTTGAAGGTGGGGGTGACCTTGAGGCAGAAGGTGATCCTCTGCCATGGAGGTCACCTATGGGTGGTCTTTTACGCTCGCAAGAGGTCCTTTGTGCTAGGGAAGGGCCCCTCCTTCGTAGAGGTGGCCAGAGGAGTGGTGAGGACAGGCAGCGAGGCGGCAGAGGCGCCACTCCCTAAGGCTAGGGTTTCGGTCGATGCCCAGGATCCCAAGAGTTGGGACGATGACGTGGACGTGGACCCGTTGAATGCGGTGCACAGACGATTGATTGTGGCTCATTTGGAAGCGGAAGAGGTGCTGGAAGCGTCGTTATTGGAGCGGGCGGATCTCAAGCAATTAATGGCCAATTTTCCTTTGACGCGCGGCGCGGGGAAAGATCTTGCATAGAGATTTCTGGAAGTTGAACCGGCTGCGGGCTCTTCTTATGGGTTGGTGGGTGCGCGGGTCGGATCCGCACTGGATCTATTTAAAGCCACCGGTTCGAGCAGCGGGGGATCAGGTCCAGTGCGGGGAGTTGGGGATGCTTCTGCAACTGGTCCCTCCCTAGAGACACGGTCGGGGTCGGTCGAGGAGCTGATGGAGCCTCCCACCGCAGCTTTATCTGGTGCCGCTGTTGGAGGAGAGGAGCGATGTCGGAGGGGGGGGGACGAAGGAGAGACATTGGAGCGATGTGGGTGCTTCTCTTTAAGTGGAGCAGGAGGTTGCGAGCCTGGGAGAGGAGGTGGCGGCGCATGAAGTAGGTCGTGTGGAGGTTTCGCCGCAAGGACACTCGGTCGGCGTGCCTCTGACAGGGTGGAAGCCGTGAATGGTGGAGGGGGCCTGAGACGGAGCTCTTAGATACAAGTGGGAGTGGAGCTATCGAGGGTCCAATTGGGGGTGGAGGGTTGTGGTGGATGGTCGTAGCACCCAGCCACAAGCCTTGGCAGTTGCATCTTTGGACTTTAAGGATGATGAGGTCATCCGCACTGCGGAAGCCTGCGGCTTTCGTTTGCAAATGGAGGAGCTGTTTACCGTTCCCTCATGAACGGAGTGCTCACATGGAATGTGCGGGGTTTTAATGACCTATCGAGGACATTGGGGCATTACATCCGGCAGTGGAAGATGGATGTTGTACTATTGCAAGAGTCGAAGCTGGTGGAATGTGATATTAGAACGTGGAGGGAAATTAACGGTTCCTGGATGAAGGGTTTCTGCTGTGTTGGAGCAATTGGCCGCTCTGGGGGACAGATATTGGGATGGCGGGAAGACATCTTTTCTTTGGAGGACTATTTCGAGGGCGAGCATATTATCTCGGCGAAGCTGCTACGGATGGTGGGTGGGGCCAGGATGGTGGTTACAGGGGTCTACGGACTGGTAGATTCTCAGGCCAGAGGGGTGATGTGGGAGTTCATGTCGGTAGTAGTGGATTGCCAAGGGTGTCCTTGGCTGGTTGGGGGAGATTTCAACATGACTCTGCAGGTGGAAGATAGGCCTGGGGCGGGGGGGGGAGACAAGATCCTGGATCAGATGAGTTTGTTGATTTTGTGGCCACCCATGGCCTTATTGATCTGTGCGCATCCTCTTGTGTTTACACATGGAGAAATAACTGTAGTCAGATGTCCATGATTGGTAGATTCCTAGCCAATGTGGAGCTGGCGGAAGCATTCCCAATGGCGGAGGTGTCCCCTATGGAGAAGCCCTTCTCTGACCATACCCCCTGGTGTGGAGACCAAATGAGGGAGTTCATTTTGGTACGTATTTCAAATTTGATAGATCTTGGCTGCTTGAGGGGTTTCAGGGGATGGTGGAGAGATGGAGGTCTTTCGTGGTGGAAGGGTCAGCTACATCTCGTATAGCGAAAAAGTTGTCCTTATTACGGGATCACCTCGGGAGATACAGAAAGGAGATCAGAACAACAAGGAGAGACAGAAAGGTAGAGGCTTTACAAATAATCACCAGGATTGACAGACAGGAAGATCAGGACCCTATTTCAGTCGAGGATAGAGAGACAATGATGAAAATGGCATCTGCTAGGAGGAAGAGGAATTGGATAGAGAGACTGGTGATACATGGGGAGGAGTTTGCAGGTAGAGAGGAGGTGGGGAGGGCTGCGACAGATTTCCTTAGAGACTTCATAGGCTGACGCAGCAGATGTGATTGGAGCTGGAGAGGGGAGGATATTCGCCAAGTCTCTGAGACTCAGGTAGGGGGTCTTATGGCCAGCTTTTCGGAAGACGAGGTGAGGTGGGTGGTGTGGGGATTGAATGCGGATGGGTGTCCTGGGCCGAATGGTTTCCTGGTGTTCTTTTTGAGGGAATTTTGGACGCTGGTAGAGGTAGATGTGATGGAGATGTTGGAGTTCGCGGAAGGGAATAGGGGTTTTGACAGGCTGAACAAGTTCTACATGTTCTTGCTGGCTAATAAAGATGAAGCAGAGGAGATTTAGGACTTTTGCCGATTGTGCTCTCAAACACCGTTTACCTTATTGTGGTCAAGGTGTTGGCAAACATGCTTAGAGCTATCCTTGGAGACCTGATATCACTTGTGCAGACGGCACCAGGAAGGGGTATTCTGGACGGTTTTTCCTGTGCTATGGAGGTGCTGGCTGCCTGGAAGAGGGAGAAGAAACATGCGTTTCTTTGGAAAGTAGATTTCAATAAGGCATGCGACTCAGTGCAGTGGGATTTCCTTTGGGTATCTCTATTAAGAAGCGGCTTCCCTACGAGGTGGATTGAATGGTTGAAGAGATGTGTAACGACGACATCTTTCTCCGTCCTGGTTAATGGAAACCCGGTGGGAGGCTGGGTGCAACCTAGGAGAGGTGTCAGATAGGGGTGTCCCTTAGCCCCTGTGTTATTTGTGCTGGCAGCAGATGCCTTGGCAAGGGCGACTCACAGAGCTTGCGAGAGAGGTCTGATAACCGGTTTCCAAGTTGGAGGGAGGGACCAGATTGCAATTTTGTAATATGCCGATGATACCCTCTTTTTGGTTGAAGGAGGGAGGTTGGAGGCTAGGAGGATGAGGATCATACTGGAGCTTTTTGGTGCAGCGTCTGTTTTGCAGATCAATTACTAGAAGCCGACGTTTGCCCCGATGAACATGGGGGACGAGGGGGTGGAGATGGTGGGTGTGGCACTTGCGACGGAGATGGGATCCCTACCGTTGGTCTATCTGGGCCTTTCTTTGTTAGACAAGAGGCTTAGGTTTGGTGAGTAGCTCCCTTTGTTGGAGAGGATGGAGAGGAGATTGGTAGGATGGTCAGCAAAATTGTTATCTAGGGGGGGAGGCTTGTCCTGGTGAAGGCGGTTCTGGTGTCCATTCCTTCATATTTCCTGTTTATGTTTAGGATGCCGAAACAGATAGAGAAGATCTCTAGCCTGATGCGTGATTTTTTCTGATTCAATGTGGGAGCATCGGGGAGGGGGGCAAGGTTAGTGGTCTGGGAGGAGGTTTGTAGGCCGATGTAGGGGGGGGGTGGGGGGTGGGGCATGGGGGTCAGAGAGGTGGGGAAGGTGAATACTAGCCTCACGAAGTGGATTGCTAGACTCATGGGTCGGGAGCATGGCATGTTTGGTGATGTTATGAGAAGTTATGGTTCTTTTGAGTCTTGGGAGCCTTTAGACTCACCACCTTCAGGAGCTTCTTTCTTTCTTAGGGGACTAGCGGCTGTGATGAGCAAGGTGCGCTCCTTCACTCCTGTGTTGGGCGAGGGTGATGTGTTTAGATTTTGGCTAAATGATTGGCAAGGAGTCGATAGGCCCTTCAAAGACAAGTTTCCTCATCTCTCTGAGTGTGCGGCGAACCTGATGGCCCAGGTGAGAGACTGTTGGTTTGGGGCCTGGTGTCCTATCTTTCGGAGGGAACTGTCTGACCAGAGATGCATAGACTTTCAGACATTGTTACAGGAGCTGGAAGGTTGGGAGCTAGAGGTGGGGGGTGACACATATAGCTGGGATGAAGGCAAGTTCTCAGTGGAGAAGGTTTTCCGCAGAATGAATGGTGGTGGGGTTGGCACAGACATAGATCTTTGGAGAGACTGCAGACTTATCTGGGAGGCGGAATGTCCGTTGAAGATAAAGATTTTTGCGTGGCTAGTGAGGCGGGGGAGGATTATGACAAAGAAATGGAGAGCGAGGTGGACCCGGATGGATGACATGAGTTGTCTTTTTTGCGGTGGTGCGGAGGAGGATGTTCAGCAGTTCTTCAGGTGTCCGTTTGTGGAACAGGTGTGGCAGAAGATTGGGATGGATTGGGTTATTCCTTGGGATGAGGTTAGCTTTTGGTCATCTTTCTGTAGGGAGAGCGCTTATGTGGGTCACAATGCTTTTAGATCCAAGAATGACTAGGCGAAAGTTTTGGCAGTGTTGTGGTGTATGATTAGGCAGGAATGAAGTGCTATTAAGGGGAGAGAGGCCCTATGTTGAGAATGTTTATTATTTTGTTGTCTCAGGTGGCGTTTTGGAGGTCCAGATTTTGACCTTGATGTAATTGTTTTGATGTTTGGAGTTTGAAATGAAATAATCACGGGTGGTTATCGTGTGGATAACCACCCTTCCCCTTTTTTTTTAAAAAAAAAAAATATCGACCTTCGGTAATCGTCCATCTCCTTTTCAAAGAAAAAAAAAAGACCCTGAACCTTTCTAATCACACAGACAAAGCATAGTGAAGGGTGCAACCTTTTCCTTCTTTGAGCGATATTAATGTACTCTGGATGAAGAATTTTGTCGGAAGGAGTCCCAAAAGCATCAAAAGATGATGGGCCAACGGACTGGAGCCCAATCTCATTTCATGTCCATCATTTAAAAGGACAAGTGTAAAAGAAATGGTTCACATCTTCAAACCCCTCTACACAAAGAGAACCAGTGGCATCTGAATTTGAATCCTATCTTTCCTATAGTGCTTGACTAATAATTGGCTTCCTTCTCATCTCCTAAACAAAAAAGGGAACCTTCAGCGGGACCTTTGTGGACCAAATCATCTTGCAATCTGTGGGGAAATCTTCAGTTGTATTTGTCAATGTGCCCTGTAACACTTCATAGGCTGCTTTTACTGAAAAATTTCTATCCTCCCCCTCTCAACCATCCTCCTTGTTCGGCTGAAGATTTCCAATGTCTCAGATGCTTATGTAATTGTCACAATTCATTTGTACAAGCATCAGAAAGAGAAGACACAAAAAAAGGGGTCCAACCACCACCTTCTCCCGAGAACCTCTCCAACAATCTCATAATGTGGCTTCTTGGCTTTGCGTCAAAGCAAATAATGGCATGAAGAACTCCTTTAACGGTCCAAGCTCACACCAAAGGGTCCCTCCAAAAGTGGAAGCCCATTCCTGTCCCAACCTGGGCTAGAAAAAAGTATGCAATATTCCCAATCGGGTTGAACCGGTGTTCAATAATAAATCCATGAAGTATGTAGTAGGAAAAGTTATTTTGAAACTCTAATTACACTAAAATTGATATGCTTATAACAAATATTAAATAAAAATAAAAGGTATAATCGAAGATTTGAAGTTGAGAGGCTAATCTTGAAGAACACATAGATTATGGGGGTGTAGGTGAAGCGTGTAAAGTCATATGCATTTTCCTTTTTTTTAATTTTTTTTTTCACTCTTAAGAGAACAGTCAAACGGGATGGCTGGCTTGACCGAACTGGTCGGTTTAACTCGATTTTGACTAAGTTTGCACTGGTTTTGACTTTTATTGCTTGAATTGGTTGGTTCGGTCAGTAAGGCACGGGTTTCCGGTTGAACCGGTTGAACCAGCCAGTCCAGTCTGGTTTTTAAAACATTGACCTCCAGTTTAGATCCCTCCATAAAGCTGAAAAAGCATGCATGAAGCCAGGTATGTATCCCCACCCATTATTTGTGCACGCCACTTTGCAAGGAAGGCCTTATTCATATCTTGAGCTTTTCTGATCCCCAAACCATCTGCTTCAACAGGCATCATTCCATGCTACTAAAAATCCTTCCCTACTATTCGCATCCACCCCTTTCTATAAAAATCTTCTACAAATAAATTCTACCTGAGTCTACTAAAAAAAAGGATTCTATACAAGAAATTAGCTCCTGCGGGAGCCAAAATCTTGACATATAGAACACTGGCTTAGCTGCTAAGACTTCCTTCAGGTGGACTAATCTACTACCCTCTGATGGCAACTTGATTTCCATCCTGCCAATTCTCTCCAATTTTTCTAGAAGATTAATAAAGTTTATATCTCAAGCCATGATTTGTTAGAGGAAGGTCCAAACAATTATTAGGTAAAACTTATTTTTTTTTTTAAAATGTATTAGGTAAAACTCTAGGCATGGACAACAAAGATGCTACTTCCATTGATTAATCCTCATCCATTCGGAAACTTATGCATGCAGACTTTTGATAATTGATCTTCAAGCCAAATGCTTCTTTAAACACGTGCAATAGCGTTGCTACATTTTCTGCTTCATTTTTTGAGTTCTCTATCAGCATTACTGTATCATCTGCGTGGTGGAGGAATGGTATCATGGCACCATCCTCCTAACCAAATTTGCATCTTAAACAAAGTCCCGTTGAATAAATTAAATATGATTCAATAGCCAGGGCATCAGTCACTAAGACAAAAAGTAAGGAGGTGAGGGAACAACCTTGACAAACTCCCTCAGGAGGTTTACCCACCTACCGACCGGGCTTCCATTCAATAAGATAGAGAAGTAATAGGTCGTTGTTATACAAATTTCATCTATTCCAAATTTCCAAGAATCCTCCTTTGGATAGTGAGGCCTAAATAAAGTTCCAATCCATTTAGTTGGCCTTTGCAAAATCAGCTTTCCAAAGAACTTTTTTTTTGAAAGAGCTTTCAAAAGAAATGCTTTCATTCCTATCCTGCTTTTAATGCTGAAACAAGACAATCAGCAAGTCGTCTTCCCTTGATGAAAGACCTTGATGAAAGCTAATTGCACTGGAACAGTTGAGAGTCTATCATCCTCAATATATTAGCCAAGACTTTTGCCACTGGGAGATAAATTGCATCTATGAGAGCTACAGGGTAAAATCAAATCGTCTCAATCACTTCCTTCTTTTATACATAAAGGATTTATTCAACCTTTCAAACCCTCAATTTCATGTCATAAATTCCCTGACCACTGCCGTTGCATCGTTACATATTTCCTCGTAAAAAACTTATAAAAGAAGACAGGAAATCCGTCTGGACCAGCTGAGCCATCTGCATTCAAACCCCACTGCTGATTTGACCTCCTCAAAAATATCTACTACCAGCATCTCTTGCAGCTCATTTGATAGACTCTGTTGCTCGCTTCTCTGCCATGCCATATCCCAGTATGCCTCTTGGAGTAAATGTTTTTGATTTTGTGGCCAGGTACTCATTAATCTTCTGTTGCCTATGTAGTTCAGTTTCATCCACCTTTTGGATTCTCAATTTGAGTCCTTTCAAAAAAAAAAAAACATCTCAATTTGATTCCTTCTACTGGCATTTGCACAAGTGTGAAAAAACCTGTGTTTGCTTCACCCTCCTTCAGCCATCTTTGATGTGAAAATTGCTTCCATTGAATCTCTACCTTCCTGTCCTTCTCTGCCACCTCCTTTTGATGTTTTGCACGTTCTTCCACCTCATCCGCCCTCAAAGAACTGCCATCATGAACACTATTGAAGTAGAGATTGCCTCTTAAGGCTTCCATGTTTATTTTGGCCATTCTTCTCCCAAGCACTTTCTGTAATCTTTGAGACGATCACTCAAGAATGCAAGTCTGCCTGCCAAATTTCTTGCTGCAGAATCTGTCACTTGGGTTGTTCTCCACTTTTCTTGCACTAACTCAAAGCCTGGTTCCTCCAAGTAGGATTTCTCAAACTTGAAGTGTGCCTCATGCTTCAAGTTAGAGTATCTCCAGCAAAGGAGAGTGTGATTGGAGAAGGGGAAGTGAAGAGGGACATCTGAAAGGTGATGCACATCCAAAAACTTCGAGGATGCAATAAATCTGTCTATTCGTGAGCATGTGTCCCCTGAGGCTAACTCCTGGTGAATCTGTGGTTTGTCATGGGAAGGACCACCTATTGAAGTTCTGACAACAAATTGCTAAATGCTTCAGAGCCAGGATCACATACTACTCTGTGTCCTGGTCTATCATCAAGTTCCTGCATTGCATTAAAATCTCTAGCAATAATCCATGGAGAATCCGAAAATGAAGCTCAAATTTGTCTGAATTCTTCCCACATTCTGCTACATCTGCTCATTATGTGCCCCATAAACAGAAGAGACAAGGAAGAATGCATCTGCTCTTCTACTGAAGATTGCTGAAATAGTTCTTGTACCCACCAACCTGTCGTCCTTCCTAAAAAGCTCTCTGTTCTGCACCACAATCTGCCCCTGGAAAGGCCTGTAGATTAAATCAATGAACTCCTATTTATTTCTGCCAGCAGGTGTCCACTCCTGGGTTCTGCATGCCTGTAATTTTGTTCCTTGCAAAGGAATGATAGAGGGGTTCCACTCATGAAGATATCATCCCAGTGCCCAAGGCCCCAATGTCAACTCAAACATCTGATACTATTCACATTCCATGAGATTAATTTCACTGATGACCATGCTTATCCCTGCTGACAGCTGACTCACACCATTGGATACAAATCCCACCCCTGCCCCCACTCTCGAGCAAGCGGCCAGCTGGGCTGCTTCACTTCTACCGGGAATTCTTTGGTGCCACCATTGTTGCCAGCATCCTTGATGAAGGCAATAAGGTCATCGCATGGTAGGGTGTTGCCTCCAGTTGCATTGCCACCAATCGGGGTACCTTCAGCTCCAC
This sequence comes from Thalassia testudinum, assembly GCA_037157565.1. Lineage (NCBI taxonomy): Eukaryota > Viridiplantae > Streptophyta > Magnoliopsida > Alismatales > Hydrocharitaceae > Thalassia > Thalassia testudinum. The sequence continues at coordinate 32,786,931 of JAZHRO010000049.1, forward strand.
CACCTCGCTCACAAGCAAAGGCATCGTTTTGCTGCTACGCCATTGTCTAGCATAGCATCCCCACATAATGTGGGAATTGGAGTAAGGTTCTCTAACATTAGTGTTGCAAGAAAGATTCGCAACCGGTGCAACAACCTTTGTTTGCACTGCCTCGCTCCTCCTACAATCACCATCGTTGTCGCAACCAGTTGGATATGGCCTCCCTGCAAAAGGTTGGCCACTAGCAAGTGATTCAAGGGGGAGGAGAACATGTTTGCGGAGCCCAAATGCCCATCCGACTGTGGCCTAATAAGAAAAAGACCTGGAAAGGGACATATCCAAATTGGATCTGGATCTGAATCTATAGAGTTGGCACTTATCTCTTTTCCAAAATTCTCCATGAGATATTTCTTGGAACGGAGTATAGGATTTTCAAGTCAATAAAAATCACATGTAAATATTGCTCAAAAGATGTATTGCTTTAATTGTGGAACAACTTTGTATTGTATAAAGGCATCTCGACACTTTCCTCCATTCCATTGGCAATTTTGTTTAGCTATCTCAAATATTATTTGCTTTAGTTACCCCTTGTAGGTCGCTAAACTGACACACGTGTATTAATATTGATGAAGGTTTTAAAAGCTCGTCTGACCATCTAACTAGACAAGTGATGGTTTTGGTTAGTAGTTAGACCAGTGGCTTGAACCAATTGGACTGATGATTACATCAGCGTGACATCTCCCTTTCAGAAAAAAATGTGAAAAAGAAACCTGGATACCTTTGGCTTTTTGCACTAGATAAACTAGGTGGAATTGAAATGGGCACCAGTTTGGTGTAACAAACTATAAATATGCGATAAAATGGCATTTTTTTTTTCTATCGTTTCTATGTCATGATCACACCTAATGACCAGCTAGCACACAGCTCCTTCTTTCTCAAGGGACATCATTACAAAAAATCGCAAGTATCAATTTTTTTTTAAAGAATGTAGAATAGGAAAGAAATGAGAAATCTATCATGCCAACAAATGTATTAAACAGATAGCCTGGTTGTGCATTTCACATTTGATTATATGTCTTTGAAGATGTCTTAGACAAGAAGCTTTGTATTTGTCAATCTTAAAATGAAGAATGAAGGTGTGATGAGTGGGAGAGGAGGAGATGGTGCGTTTGGGAAGAGAGATGGTAGAGGTTGGGTGCGGGTTTTGGCGAGATGAAGAAGGGCTGCCAAGGTGGTCTCCTGCAGTCATGACGTTCTTTGCCTTAAGTGTCAGATGCGGGGGCACTTGGTGAAAGATTGTTGTGATCCAGTTCTATGTCTCTTTTGTCAAGGGTGTGATCATCACAAAGGCAATTGTCCAAGGAGGCTTGCTCGACCTTTGAGTTTGCCACCTCTACCACTGAATCCTCCTCATTTGGAAGTGAGTGCATCGTGGTCGGTGGAGATGGCTTCTCTTGAGTCTTCTTTGTCGTGTGCACTCATGGGTGAGGTCACACATGGTAGTGTGGTCTTGAATGATGTAAGGCTAGAGTTGTTGCGCTTGAGCTGGCATCAGTGGAGTGGAAGATCACATCCTTCGCTCTTGTGTGTTTTCTACTTTTTGATCTCGAGCAGGTTGATCTTTATCGACTTTGCTTTCAGGAGCTCGTGATTAGTGGTGCTCATCTTTGGTGGAGGAAACCATTGTTACATGATGAAGCAACTAATGAGAGACATCGATGATAGAGGTGGTTAAGCTACTGGTATCGGGGATATCGCTTCGGTTGCGCATGGTGGGGGTTCTGGAGTTGTGGTCCCGTTTGTGAGGCTTCGATGTTGTGGTCGCCTTGGGGTGCAAGAGGGAGACTTTTCCATCATTGACTCGAGGCCAGGGTTAAGTTGCTACTTGATTGTACTATATCAGAGAAGGTTATTCTTTGCCATGGTGGTTGCTCGTGGATTGTGACATTGAGGAGGGAGTTCGAAGGAGGTGGCAAGGTTTGAACCTTCGCACAAGTCATCACCGGTGGTGTTGCGATGGCTGCTCCACCAGAGAAGGGGCTGGTGTGATAGGTTTGGAAACCCAAGATTAGTAGTGTCAATTGTGATGAACGAGTGAGAGTTGCACTAGATGTTGTGAGGGGATTTCGAAATATCCCATTCCAACGATGACAAAGGATGGTTTGAGCCCTTTAAATTGCGTTCGGTGGGTGGAGTCCAAATCTGATAATGGATTCGGATGTGGTGATTTACCTGGTTCACGTTTGAGGCCCATGTTAGGTTGGAGCTTTGCCTTTTCTCTCTTTTCGTTGGCCCTTCTCGTTCTGCTTCTTTTGCAACGTAAGGGAGCTCGAGTTTTGTCTCTCACCGGCTGCCTTTGGCTTTGGGTCCATTTTCTTTCCTTGTGGAGTTGGCGAGGTCCCTTGCTCTCCACTGCACCTCTTCTTGACCGATTTTGAGCTTTGTGGTGGTGATTAGGCATAGTGTGGTGGCAGAGTAGTAGTTGACGATGGTGGTAGTCGGATGTTGTAGAGGGATGTCGTTGGAGGGGTTGATGATGAAGCATGTGCCATGGTGGAGGTAGACTTGGGATCGTATGACTCCAGTGGAGGGGGTGATCCTGCTATTGTGGGTTATGTGTGTATGGGTGTCTATGGCTTTTGGGGAAGTAATTGTGATGGTGGCCCTCGAAGTGGTGGTTAGGTTGGCAACCCTGTGTCTGTGGGGCAGAGGATTTCTACAGTTGAGGGCACTCATCAAAGAATTTTGAGAAGTAACTCATCGTGCAAAGGTTCAAGGCCGCTACATCTGAAATGGAGGATGATTTTCAGCTCTATTTACAAAAGGATGTGCTTAAAAATAAGAGTGATTCATTGTGCCCAAAAAATCAGAAAGATGCAATGTAGTATTCTGAGTTGGTAGATTTAAGGGTGGCTAAGGTGATTATTGTCAAAAAAGTTTCTCGTTCACGCGATTCAAGGGAGGGGGTGTGGTATTCTCCATGGTTGAAGTGATCTCTTGGAATGTCAGAGGTCTTCGTGATCAGGCATGAAGGTCGAATTTGCAAAGATATTTGAACGAATGGAAGGTTGACTTTGGTTTGTTTCAAGAAACCCATCTAGAATCACTAGAGGCCTCGATGCAGAGGGAACTTCGTGGGGAACGATTTATTGATGCTATGCTAGTGAATGTTGTAGGTAGATTTGGAGGTCTTATGCTATTGTAGAATGATTCTTTGTTCGAGTTGACTGTGCCTGTGATTGGAACGATGATCACAGGGTCCTTTGTTCAGTGTATTGATGGTTCTCCCTTTATCCTTTCAGTAGTGTATGGTCCTTGCGAGGCTTTTGCTAGACAATTTATGTGGGATGAGTCATGCTAGGCCTCACAATTTGCTGATGGTTGTGCCTGGTTGGTTGGGGGTGACTTTAATGCCACTTTCTCTTCGGATGATAGATTGGATGGTAGAATTGATGGATCGGTGAGTGATTTTGCGAGGTTGGTAGAAAAGTTGGACCTGTATGATCTTCCTATGTTCGGAGCAGTGTATACTTGGAGGAATGGTATTGTATCTATTTTTAGGATTGATAGATTCTTGTGCAATGTGGAGTTAGTTGAGTTTTTCCAATTGGTTGATGTTATTGCCAGGTAGAGTTTGTTCTCTGATCATACACTTTTGGTGTGGGATGGTCATGAAGATAGTCTATTTTTGTCATATTTTAAGTTTCAAAAATCTTGGCTATTGGAGCTTTGGTTTCTGAGATTTCACGAGGTTGAAGTGGAATGAGATGCCTTCGTTATCTTCAGTTGCTCGCACCCTTGCAGCCAAGATAAAGGCCATCAGGTGTGCTTTGATTCTCTACAAGGAGGTTCAGGAATGAAGGGAACAGGTTATGGATGAGGCCTTAGAGGGGATTGCTGTACTTGATAGGAAGGAGGTTGCAGACTCGTTGTTGGAGGTAGCGTGAGGAGCAACATTGTTTCTAGTGGGTAGGTGATTAGCCCATAGTTGTGGGCTATTTAAGTATTTAAGTGCCTACACATTAGGTTAATTCTAACATTTATTTAGCATAAATTAGGATGTAAATAGATTAATTCATAGTTTTAATTTAATTACATAATCCATGCATTGCATTCATATTTTAAGTGCATTTAGAATTAGCTTAGAATGGCATTCATCTAATTAGATAACCAATTAGGTACATTGTTTTCATTAACATAGAAGTTGAGGGTCTAGATATAAATGACCCTAATATTTTAACATTATTTTCTTTATTCTTCTTCTTATAGGAACGGCTGGCTGCTGCTCCAATGCCACCAACTGCTGCAGTGAAGAACCCATTCAAGGAGGAGCGGATGTGTTGGATCTGGTCGGGCAGCTAATTTCAAATTGGTGCAGGACACTACAAAAGGAGGGGGGAGGCAGCCGAGCTCGGGAGGCCTCCACCATCGACCCACCACTGTGCAGAGAGACCTCTCTTCCATTCCATACTGCCGGCCTCTACTGTGGCGGCGAGTCTCCACCACCGTGGGTGTGTGGTGTGACAGGCCACACCGCCATCCGGAGCTTGCCCGCATTACCGTGAGCACCTTAGCGTGCATCTCCCTCGCCGTCGTCACCAACCACCACCGTCGCAGCTACCGTTCAACCACCCTTTCAGTCACTTAAGACATCCGGAAAATTTCCCGGACGTCTGAAGCTACCCGCTCACCTGCGACCACCCGCCTGCATACCCGTCTTAAGTCTACCCGCACCTGCACAACCACATCCGCCCACTCCACCTTCCGCGCACGCCCTCTCCAACCGCACCCGCACCCGCTCAGAACCTCCAGCCGCACTCTTCCCGCGCCTGCAGAGCCACCTGCTCACACCTTCCCCGCGCCTGTAGAACCTCCAGCCGTACCCGCCCACCTCCGGCCGCCGCGCGACACACCGCCACCACCGCTTCGAAGCCCTAGGTCTAAGGGACTTCCTCCGAGCTTCCCGCGTCCGGCCATCCACTTCTCGTCACGCAAGACAAAGGGGGAAAATTCTCCAGTAAGCTGCCAATTAGAAATTACATTTTCTGCCATTGTCACTTTTTAATCATATTTTATTGATTTTGCATTGCGGAACATATCCTCTAGTTTCTCAGAATTGCTATTTCAGCATTGTTTCTTGCTTAAACCTTAATCTGAAGGCAATCTTGGCTTGATTCTTGTCCAAACTGATTGCGAACAAACGTTTTTATCTGGTGTGAATTTTTAATGTCATTGCCTCCCTGTGGATATGACCCGCTCCTCTGCGAGTGGTTATTTCTTTTTAAATATTGATTAGTCGATTTTTCCACCACATTAAACTATAAACGACTTTAAAGCTAGAAATCGATCAGTCAAATGGCGCCGTTGCCGGGGAGGCAACAGACGCAATAATTTCGCTTGATTTTATTTTGATATTTGTCAATTGCACAGTGATTTGACCATTTATTATTTTCTTTTCTGTGCGAGAAAATTTGTGCAAGAATCAGCCACTGTGAGGTGATCCTGGACGTCGCCAGAGGAGAATTGGACGAGCAATTTTGAAAGGAGGACGAGGACGCGACGGACACCATTGTATTTAGTCGCTAGTTTAATTAGAATAGAATTAAGACTTTAGATTTAATTTTACATTGCAGTTAGTTTAAAACCCTTGTTCTGGTGTATATTTTGAGGGGTTTGTTCCTCGATTTTGTTTTGGATCCGTGTTGGGTAATTTTTGGGAGCCTGTTCCCTTTTCTTTATATTTAGGTTTTTTTTTTTTTGATTACTTTTATTTGCTTGTGCATAAGTAGTTCTAAAAAACAGAAAAAAAAGAAAAGAGCTGCCTGCTAGAAGCTGCCTGCCTTAGGACGAACCATTTAGGTCTGTATGAGCAGTCTCTAGATTTACTTCTCTGCATTGCGTGCATTCTTGCATCGTAGATCGCTGGAGGCAAGGTACGCATTCTCTTACTTTGCATCCTATTCTTGATCACGCATTGCATTTGGGATTTAATTCAAAGACCACAAAGTTTGTCTTGAAGCGATCTAACAAGTGGTCACATATATTCGAAAAAAGGACTAATTAAAGGAGAGACATCTAAAAATCAAGGACTTGATTGTAAAACGTGGTGTGCGATTCAAAATTCAAAATCATTTTGCGGTGAATGCACACTTATATCTGTTGCACCACAGCACTCATTTAGACACTCATAAGTCTTGAAACGACTAGGACAAGAGCCCTCCTATCGTTGGATTCTGAAGTGTTCGGAACTTGAGATCAAAGGTTTTGTAAATCCAAAGAAGGGGATACCCTGTCACGGATTTTTGGGGGTAGTTGAGAAGCACCGCGAAAGCACAGCTTCAAAGGAAGGCTTAGGCCTACTTGCATCCCTCGATCTTTCGTCTTTAGATTTACTTGACCATTTGAGGTTTAGGGAAGAATACTTAAGTTCCAACTAGGTCTTTTTAGGCATTTCGAAGGTTGACAGTAGGCGCGTAATTGATTGGGCAACTTGTTTTGTCACCTACAATTTGAACTAAAGTCAAAAGCCTAAATCTGTAAAGACCAAACAAGTCATTTTGAATTGTGTTTGTAGTGCATGCTTAGTAGGCGTTCTCTTAGAAGACAACTTGTTTTTGATCCTGAACCTGAAAGAATCCTAAGAAGAGACCTTCCAAGGGTAGAAATGGCCGGTCAAAGGAGCCTTAAGGAATATTTCATCCCAACCAATCAAGCTGGCCCAGCACTACGTAGACCTGGAGGGGACAATTCGTATGAGATCAAAAGTAGTACCATATCCTTGCTACCCTCCTTTTATGGTACTACTAGGGAAGACCCTTACAGGCATATTGAGGAATTCACCGAGGTCTGTTCCACGGTGAAGCTGCAGGGCGTTACTGATGACGCTTAAATGTGGACCCTCTTTCCTTTCTCCCTAAAGGACAAAGCCAAGTATTGGTATCACACCCTTGATAATATAAATACTTGGGATGCCCTGAAGGAGTTTTTGAATAAGTACTTCCCCATGAGCAAAACAAATCACTTAAGGAGGGAAATTATAAGTTTTGTTCAAAAGGATGGGGAAGCATTCCATGATGCGTGGGAGCGCTTTAACGATTTGCTAAGACTTTGCCCACATCACCAGGTGCCTAAATGGCAACTGGTTGAAAGGTTCTATATCGGACTTAATGATTCGCATAGGCAAACTGTGGATGGTGCCTGTGCAGGAACCTTTCTATCTAAGACTGAGGATGAAGCTTGGAACTTATTTGATACTTTGAGTGAGAATTCTATTCACTTGAATTCTGCCTACATGGATAGAAAGTCCACTCTTATGCAAAGAAAGTTGGAGGCGAATGAAACAAGGGACACCCATAATTTAGCCTATCAAATTCAATTATTGAATCAAAATATGAAAAGGCTTATGTTGAACCCGAGTTCATTTGTACCTAACACCTCCACATCCCAAGCTTCCGAATGCGTAATTTGTCAAGGCAATACACACGCCACTGTGGATTGCCACTTGGCCTCCCAATTCCCTGAGCTTGTACAAGCGGATTTGAATGCCGCTCAAGGGTTCCGTCCAAGACCTCGTAATGATCCTTTCTCCAATACTTATAATGAGGGATGGAGGAACCACCCAAACTTTTCATGGAGACAAGGAAATGTCTCAAATTCAGGGAATTACAAACCACAATCCTTTCAAAACCATCAAATGAACCAACCTCAGACCTTTGCCCAACCTAAAACCTCTGAGATGGATGAATTGAAGGCGATGTTGAAAACTATGCAAGAAAGTCAAAGTGCCATAATCCAATCTCATGACAAGGCTATACATGAGATGAAATCACAAATTGGACACCTTGTTGAGGCTATTAGACAGAGGGAGACTGGGAAGTTTTCCAGTGCTGCTAAGGAAAATCCTAAAGGAAAAGGGATTGTCTTTAGGGAGCATGCTTAGGCGGTGACTATTCTGAGGAGTAGGAAAGAAATTTCCAAACCCGATGCTCCTATAGTCTCACCCCCTAAAAAATCATCCACCCCGACTTTCACCCCCACCGGAGAAGATTTGTCCAAATCTTCTCTGCTTGAAATCACCTTACCGGAAGAAGTTGCCCCCGTTCCACCCCTTACTCGACATGACAACCCTTCCACCCAGAGATCGAGAGTGCCTTTTCCAGAGCGCTTATCCACCTCTAGGCAGACTTCTGCTCGCTCATCTGGAGCCAAAGATAAGACGGATGAGATTATGGAAACTTTCAAGCAAGTGCAGATTAACCTGCCTTTGCTTGAAGCTATTAGGCAGATTCCGTCTTATGCCCGCTTCTTAAAGGACCTTTGCACGAAAAAGCAGCAATCTAGAAAATAGGTCCAATCAAAAGTTGTCCTGCCTAATTCTGTTAGCTCAATTATTCAACATGGCACACCCCCGAAACTTAAGGACCCAGGAGCCCCATACATCTCTGTAGTTATTGGTGACTTACAAATTGATGAGGCTCTACTTGATCTGGGTGCGGGGGTGAACATCCTTCCGAGCTACGTGTATGAACAACTTGGGGGAGGCAATCTGAAGCCTAGCCTTGTAATCCTTCAAGTTGCTGATCGATCACTTAAGACACCACGGGGAATTTTGGAAGATGTCCTCATAAGAATGGACGATTTCTTCTTTCCCGTTGACTTCTTAGTTTTGGACACTGACCCTATCAATAAGCCAACCAAACCCTCCATCATTTTGGGCCGCCCCTTCCTTGCAACTTCTCATGCTTCAATTAATTGCAATACTGGGGCATTGAAAATGGGCTTTGGGAACAGGAAAATCCGGCTTAATGTGTTTGATGCTTACAAACAAGTCGGACTTGAGGATTGTTCTCAAGTTGAGGTGATAGATGACCTGATTAAAGAGGCAACTCCTGCAATGTTATGTGATGACCCCCTTCAGCATGTCATGCTAAATGAGCATTCCCATCTCTTGGAGGAATGTGAAGGGGATATACTAGAACTAGAGGAATTGCTAGGAGTTTCTGCTGAGTCTCTTCCCCAATCATTTTCGCCGAAGGTAGATTTGCTACCTAAGATGGGGACATCTATTATGAAACCCTCAACCATACAAGCCCCCAACCTTGAGTTGAAACCCCTCCCTAACACTCTCAAGTATGTTTTCCTAAGTGCCAATGATACGCTCCCCGTTATCATTTCGGCTGTGCTGTCTGAGGCACAGAAGGGAGCCTTGATTGAATGCCTGTCTAGGCACAAGGAAGCTATTGCTTGGAGCATTGCTGACATTAAGGGTATAGACTCTACACTCTGCATGCACCACATTTATACTGATGATTTCATCAAGCCTTTTAGGGACATGCAGAGATGTCTGAACCCTAATATGAGGGAGGTTGTGAAAAAGGAAATCCTGAAGTGGTTGGACGTTGGGATCATATATCCCATTGCTGATGGTAAATGGGTCAGTCCCATTCATGTGGTGCCAAAGAAGGCAGGCTTTACTGTGGAACTCAACGACCAAGGTGAACAAGTTGTCACTAGACCCTCAACTGGATGGAGGGTCTATATTGATTACTGCAAGCTGAACACCGCTACCCAGAAGGATCACTTTCCTTTACCTTTTATTGATCAAATTCTCGAAAAATTGGCAGGGAATAAGTATTATTACTTTCTCGATGGATATTCTGGGTACAATCAGGTGGCAGTCTTTCCTAATGACCAGGAAAAGACGACATTCACGAGTCCTTACGGTACTTTTGCATTCAGGCGTATGCCGTTTGGATTATGTAATGCCCCTGCAACTTTCCAGCGGTGTATGATGTCTATCTTTCGGATATGATTGACGAGTGTGTCGAAGTGTTTATGGATGACTTCTCCATTTATGGCTCGTCTTTCGACCAGTGTCTCTGGCACCTGGAGAATGTGTTGAAACGATGTAAGGAGACTAGTTTAGTCCTCAGCTGGGAGAAAAGTCACTTCATGGTACAGAAAGGAATTGTACTTAGGCATGTTGTATCCGAGCAAGGTTTGGAAGTAGATAAAGCCAAGATTGATTCTATTTCCAAACTTCCATTGCCTACGAATGTCAAACAGATTAGATCCTTTCTGGGCCATGCTGGCTTTTACAGGCGCTTTATTAAAAATTTTAATAAGATTTCTAGGCCACTTTGTGACTTGTTGGCGAAGGAATCTTCCTTCAGTTTTGATTCAAAGTGTGCCGAGGCCTTTCAAACTCTAAAGGAGGCCTTGATCTCTGCGCCTGTTCTCCAAGCTCCTGATTGGACACTCCCATTTGAGCTTATGTGTGATGCTTCGGATTATGCAGTGGGAGCAGTCCTTGGACAAAGGGTTGAGGGAAGACCTCATGTGCTGCATTATGCAAGCAAGACTTTAACTGAACCTCAGCAAAACTACACCGTCACTGAAAAAGAATTACTTGCTGTAGTTTTTGCTCTGGAGAAGTTTAGGTCTTATTTACTTGGGTCTAATGTGGTTATTTTTACTGATCATGCAGCAGTGAAACATCTCATTGCTAAGCAAGATTCTAAGCCACGTCTGATTAGGTGGATCTTACTCCTTCAAGAATTTGACTTGGAAATACGTGAAAAGAAAGGAGTAGAAAATGTTGTGGCTGACCACCTGTCTCGCCTTCCTCTTAATGACTATTTCTGAAGACATTCGCGAGACTTTCCTGATGAAACTCTGATGGCGGTAACACCAACTTTACCTTGGTATACAGACATTGTAAATTACTTGGTCACTGGACAAACTCCTGGCTCTTGGGATGAGCAGAAAAGAAAGAGATTCATTTCTCAAGCAAGATATTTTCATTGGAAAGAGCCAGAATTATTTAGAATTGGACAAGACCAAGTATTGAGACGTTGTGTGCCTGAAGAGGAACAACAAAGTGTGCTGAGTTTTTGCCATGAACTTCATTGTGGAGGACACTTTGGTGCTAAGAAAACTGCTTTTAAGGTTCTCCAGTCCGATTTTTGGTGGCCTTCCTTATTTAAGGATTCTCATCATTTTGTTAAGGCCTGTAGTAGATGTCAATGAACTGGAACGATTGGGAAGAAAAATGAAATGCCTCAACATCCTATTCAATCTGTTGAAATTTTTGATGTGTGGGGAATTGACTTTATGGGCCCCTTCCCGTCGTCCCATGGTTTTGAATATATCTTGGTGGCAGTTGATTGTCTCTAAATAGATAGAGGCCATTCCTACGTGCACAAATGACCACTCTATGGTTTTGAAATTTGTGAAGGTCAATATCATATCTTATTTCGGTTGCCCCAAGACTATCATAAGTGATGGGGGACCTCATTTCCGAAACCACTTCAATCGGTTAATCAAGAGTTTGGGAGTGACTCACAAGGTTGCTACCCCTTACCACCCTCAGACAAGTGGCCAGGTTGAAGTATCAAATAGGGAGATAAAAAATATTTTGGAAAAGACTGTTAGACCTGATAGGAAAGACTGATCCCAAAGGCTCGATGATGCTTTATGGGCTTATCGAACGGCCTATAAGACCCCTTTGGGTACTTCTCCCTTTCGGATTGTGTATGGAAAAGCGTGCCATTTACCTGTTGAGTTGGAACATAAAGCACTTTGGGCTATTCGAAGTGTTAACATGGATTTAGAGAAGGCAGATAAGGCACGACTTCTAGAATTAACTGAGCTTGAGGAGTTGAGGAATGATGCTTATGACACCTCTCAAGCTTATAAAGAAAGAATTAAGGTCTTGCATGATAAGTTTATTCTTCGAAAGACCTTTGAGCCCAACCAACAAGTCTGGCTTTTCAATTTCAGACTTAAGCTTTTTCCTGGGAAGTTAAAATCTCGTTGGGATGTGCCTTACATAATCACCAAAGTATTTCTGCATGGAGCTGTAGAGATAAAAAATCCTTCCTCTTCAGCAACTCCCTTTATCGTCAACGGTCAACGGTTAAAACCCTACATAACTTTAGATGGTCATCTGGTTGACGAAGTCACTCTTGAGGAGCCTTAGCTCCTACCATTATCTGCCTCAGGTAATATCTTCCTTTAGCTATTTTTGTTTTCAATGAGGACATTGTTTGAACCAGGCATGGGGGAGTGGACCTGAGGCATTTTGTTTATAGCATGCATATATATAAAAAAAAAAAGAGAGAAAGAAAAAAAAAGAAGAGGCGTTTTGAGCTTAAGTGGCTAGATCTTGCAGTCTTAAGCAAATCAGAACTCTAGGGTAGACTAAGTTAATTCTAGGGTCAAACTTTAGAAGCTAAATGAGCTACTAGCTTTAGACCTTTAGGGTCCTTTGTGGACTTAAAAACTTAAGTAGGAGTTAAGTTGCGGACCATTCCTCGAGAGGTTGAGGAAGGGAAGTTAGGGTTTGAGTTAAAAGGTGAGGTAGTACCTGGAGTTTTATTCTACTTTTTGGTTTATGGATCCTTGTAACCTAAGCAACCAAATTTCACACACATGATCTGGTAATTAACTTAATTTCTGTCTGTCTGAAAAGAGATTTGGTTATCCTAGTTTTGACTTTAGAGAGGCTTGAAAACACATTTTGATTGGAAGAGTTCCTGTCGCAGGAGAGGTGGAGTATATACTCATCTTGAGGATGCGATGATAACATATTACCTCCTCGGCGTTTGTCTCTTAGGATATCCATCCTACTGGGGGCATGTAAGCGCATTGCGCGGTTCAGGTACCATGGGCGGCCCTATCTCGAAGTGCCGATTGCCATAGGCCTGAATTCGCTTAAGAAATCCATGGGCGATACTATCTCGAAGTGTCGATTGCCAGGAGTTCTTATGGTTGTTATGGGCGATGCTATCTCGAAGCATCGAAAGCCAGGCACCCTTCGAGGTATGGTAATGGGGACAATGAATCCGACACAGACCGTGTTGATAGTTGATCTGAGGTTAGACTTAGAAGAATAAAAAAAAAGAGAAGTATATATATATATATATATATATATATATATATAAAATTCTTTAACTCAAATAACTCAGACCAATGCACAGGCACGGATGCTTTAATCTTACGGATTAATAAACTTTAGGGTAGAGTCAGAAATCAGGGAAACTTGTGCCTGCAACTCGTCTTTAGCCAACCTAGTCTGTAATTTAGCAACTACTTAGGAACCTTGGGTATAGAGTCTGAACTTGATATGCTTCTGGAGGAAGACCAAGTGGGTTGACTAGTCTACTTAGAGTGCTAAGTTTTGCTTAATTTTGTTAGGGACTAGCAAAAATTAGGCATGGGGGTATTTGATTAGCCAATAGTTGTGGGCTATTTAAGTATTTAAGTGCCTACACATTAGGTTAATTCTAACATTTATTTAGCATAAATTAGGATGTAAATAGATTAATTCATAGTTTTGATTTAATTACATAATCCATGCATTGCATTCATATTTTAAGTGCATTTAGAATTAGCTTAGAATGGCATTCATCTAATTAGATAACCAATTAGGTACATTGTTTTCATTAACATAGAAGTTGAGGGTCTGTATATAAATGACCCTAATATTTTAACATTATTTTCTTTATTCTTCTTCTTATAGGAACGGCTGGCTGTCGCTCCAACGCCACCAGCTGCCGCAGTAAAGAACCCATTCGAGGAGCGGATGTGTTGGATCTAGTCGGGCAGCTGATTTCAAATTGGTGCAGGACACTACAAAAGGAGGGAGGCAGTCGAGCTCGGGAGGCCTCCACCATCGACCCACCACTGTGCAGAGAGATCTTCTCTCTTCCATTCCATACTGCCGGCCTCTACCGTGGCGGCGAGTCTCCACCACCGTGGGCGTGTGGTGTGACAGGCCACACCGCCATCCGGAGCTCGCCCGCATTACCGTGAGCACCTTAGTGTGCATCTCCCTCGCCGTCGTCACCAACCACCACCGCCGCAGCTACCGTTCAACCACCCTTTCAGTCACTTAAGACGTCCAGAAAATTTCCCGGACGTCTGAAGCTACCTGCTCACCTGCGACCACCTGCCTGCATACCCGTCTTAAGTCTACCCGCACCCGCACAACCACATCCGCCCACTCCACCTGCGCACGCCCCCTCCAACCGCACCCGTACCTGCTCAGAACCTCCAGCCGCACTCTTCCCGCGCCTGCAGAGCCACCTGCTCACACCTTCCCCGCGCCTGCAGAACCTCCAGCCGCACCCGCCCACCTCCGGCCGCCACGCGACACACCGCCACCACCGCTTCGAAGCCCTCGGTCCAAGGGACTTCCTCCGAGCTTCCCGCGTTCGGCCGTCCACTTCTCGTCACGCAAGACAAAGGGGAAAAATTCCCCTGTAACCTGCCAATTAGAAATTACATTTTCTGCCATTATCACTTTTTAATCATATTTTATTGATTCTGCATTGCGGAAAATATCCTCTAGTTTCTCAGAATTGCTATTTCAGCATTGTTTCTTGCTTAAACCTTAATCTGAAGGCAATCTTGGCTTGATTCTTGTCCAAACTGACTGTGAACAAACGTTTTTATCTGGTGTGAATTTTTAATACGTCATTGCCTCCCTGTAGATATGACCCGCTCCTCTGCGAGTGGTTATTTCTTTTTAAATATTGATTGGTCAATTTTTCCACCACATTAAACTACAAACGACTTTAAAGCGAGAAATCGACCAGTCAGTAGGGTTTCACGAAGATCATAAGCGTAAGATAGATTGGAGACAAAAGTCACGTTAGTTATGGTTGAGAGGAGACTCCAATACTCCAATACACGTTTCTTCCATTTGGCTGCTAGTGTGAGGTGGTCTAACTTGATTTCTACTCTTTGTGTTGGGGAGGACGTTCTTTCTCATAGGGGGAACAGATTGTAGAAGTGTTGCGGGGTCATTTCCATAATTTTACTGGGTGAAGAAATTAGTGTGCTTGGTGACTCAGGTCTTTTGATATGATTGCTCTCGACGAGGAGATGCAGAGTGGGTTGGTTAGGGAGGTCACAGAAGATGAGGTTTTGATTGGTCTTTGTGACTTGAAAGCTGAGGTTGCCTCAGGTTTAGATGGTCTATAGGTTCTTTTCTATAAGGAGTTGTGGGAGATGATTTCATGGCCATGGTTCGTGAGTTTTTGGTGGCAACTTGTGGTTTTGACAGGTTGAACAGGTTCTACTTCTTCCTTTTGCCGAAGAAATTTGGGGTTGAAACGGTTGATGAGTATAGGTCTATTGCGCTCTCTAATGCAGTGTATCTTATTGTGGCGAAGGTATGGGCTAATAGATTGAGGGATGTCTTACCTCGGATTATAAGTCTCGTCTAGTCTTTTTCTCTTAAGGGTCGTTCTTTGCAAGAGTCTTTCATCTTGGCTGAGGAAATGGTTGTTGCCTGGAGGAGACGTGGTGCTCCTTCCTTACTTTGGAAGGTTGACTTTTTGAAGGTGTATGATTCTGTGGCTTGGTCATATCTGTGGGAGATTTTGAGAAGGTGGGGTTTTCTAGAAGTTTGGGTGTAGTGGATGAAGAGATGCATTGCCACCACTCCTTCTTTAATGCTAATTAGTGGTAGACTTGGTGGTTCTTGGACGCAGCCCCAATGTGGTGTAAGACAAGAATGTTGCTTGTGCCGTTACTATTCAATGTGGTAGTAGATACGTTAGCAATTTTGGCGTTTAATGTGTGTGATGGTAGATTGTTTTTTGGTTTCAAGCTAAGGGCTAGGGGGTTTTCTTCTAATGGACATTTTATAGTACGCAGACAACAATTTTTTTTTTTTTGTGGAAGGGATAGAAGAGAGGTTGAGCATGTGGCATCTTTGGTCATAATTTTTGGTCTGTATACTAATCTAAGAAAGTATGCTTTTGTTTTGGTTAATATGGGTAATGAGGTGATAGCCGTCTCTCGTTGTTTTGCCAGATTGGTAGCATAGTTACCGCTTGCCTATTTGGGCCTTCTTTTGAAAGGGAAATGCTTTATAGCTAGTGATTGGATCCCTTTGGTGGAGCATATGGGTAAAAGGCTGAATTGTTGGAGTGGAAAGTTTCTTTCTAGAGGTGGGAGACTTGTTCTTCTTAAGGTTGTCTTGTTTGCCATCCTGATCTTTTATTTATTGGTCTTTAAACCTTTAAAGAAGATTGTTTAGAAACTTAACCTTATGCGTAAACTTTTTGTTGGATCATGATGGCAGATTTTTATAGCTTGTGCGTAGGATGTGATTTGTAGAGCGAAGGGGGTTGGTGGTCTTGGCATCTGCCTACTCTCTGGCTTTTGTGATGCTTTTCTGTTGAAGTGGATGGTGTGACTTTATAGCACTGGAAGTAGTTTGCAGGATGGGTTATTACAAGATTCCTATGACATAATTTTATCCATTGGAGAAAAGTCGATTATTCACCACGATAGTTTAGCTGTTTGGAGATCTTTAGTGTCGATGATGCAAAGACGTGCATCCTCTTTTGTTTCTATTTTAGGTAATGGAGATGGTTTCAGGTTTTGGTCTGGTGATTGGTCAGATAATGGAAGGTTTGCAGATTTGTTGTCCCATTTTTATAGCTTGCAGTGGATAAGCTCATTTTTGTTAGTGGGGTGTGGGACCCTTCCTCTTCGTCGTGGGCACCGATTATGAGGACTGATTTATTCGAGGCTAGATTTTTGGATTTTCCGGCTCTTTTGGTGATGCTATTAGAGGTATAGCTTAATATTTTAAGGCTTGATTATTTGGTTTGGGTTGAAGGTCACCTTTTGGTTGCTAAGGCTTATAAGATGCTATGTGATACTATAGATGTGAATGATGACCTTTTAGTCGATTGTTGTCTTCTGTGGAGATTGAAAATGCCCTTGAAAGTGAGATTCTTCTATGGCTTCTAAGAAGGAAGAAGATTGTTACAAAGGTGTTTAGAAGTGAGGGTACCTGTAGGATCTAATGGTTTACACTATAAGGGAAGTGAATAGTGTATCAAGGTTTTAAATATCGATATCGATGTCGTATCGACAAGTCCAAAAGGAGATATGTCGGTGATATATCGGGGATATATCGCTGATATTGATGAATTTTGAAGAAATTGCTCAAAAAGATCCAAAATGATATAAAATGTCACAAATTTAATGAAAATTAACATTTTAATAAGTAATTCATGCACTAAGAAATGCCTAAAAGACGATCATAATTTTTGAATGAAAATACAATGGAAACATGCTAAATTGTAGTGATTTAGGCCATAAATCATCACCAAATTGGGGATTAGTTAGGGATCTTGCTTAGGTTACATCAATTTATGCAATAATTAAGTGTAACAAGATTTAACCTCGATATGAATAGCAACTGAGGTTAAATCAATGTGATTTAGGCTTAATGATGCAAAAAAATGTTAAGATTAAGGTGATTACCTTGTTGAGAGATGAACAAGGACTCCAAATCACCTAATAATCGAGGCAAATGGATCGGTGAAAGCTCACAGCAGCCAGCATTAGAGAACAAAGGAGAGGAAAGGAAGAAAGCAAAGAAAGACTATAGAGTAATTATAGGGGTATCGTCCGATGTCATCAGAGATTAGCAATATTGAGGAAAAATTGCACATATATGCTTTAGTTTCAATGATATATTGCCGACACATTGACATGGGCAATATTTTTCCTGACATCCTAGAAAAAAGATATTTTGGCAATGTTGACACGGGTATCGTTGGAGTTATCAACGTATCGATGACAAATCGTAGATATGTCGTGACATCTCTTTCATTGCTCGAAAGACGTTTTTATGAGATCCCTATCGACCGCATCGTATCCCCCAATATTTAAGAATATCGATCAAGACCCATTGATATGGGTCAGATATCGTCGATATCCTGTAAAAAAAATATTTCCGTGATATCGATATGAGTCATGTTAGGGATGCGGATATATCGCTGATATATCGAGATATCTATTTCCATATAGTATATATAGGCAGTTGTATTAAAATAAAAGAATTCAAATTACAATAAGCATCACACGAATGCATCTGGATTTATAGTGGAAACCCTTTCAGGTAAAAATTACTACATAAATCTCTTAGCTTAGGATTTTTCCGACTAGACGAGGCTAGTTAGTTCATTAACCATACCTACTTGAACGAGGGTAGTACAACCTTTTACAACACTCCTCTTTTTCACCTAAGAGAAGATAAAAACACTTAAGAAATCTTAAACAACTTTGCTCCCTAATCAAATCAAGAAGATACAAATATTAATCCTATAGAACCTTAAATAAATTAAATAAGCAAACCAAGTTTTTCCGTAGGAGCACATAACATTGTGCTTTGAAGAGCGTAGATGAATGAGTACTAAAGCACGAAAAGAGTAGAAGTGGAAGCGCCTTTTCTTTTGGAGAATGCTTTGGCAGTTGTATATGAAAAAAGACGGTTAAAGGGTCTTATTTATAGGTGAAATTCGACTAGATTAGGAAATGATTTGAATGGGTTTGATTGATAAAAATAATGTATTAGTTGATCAATTTTAGTTTTAGTCGATCAATTATGTATTTTAGTCGATTAATTATTGATCGATCATTATCTTATTTGGTCGATCTAATTGATAAATAAAGAGATGCCATATTTAGATATTTTGGTTGATCAATTGTTGATTAATTTAAGTTGTAAAAAATCATTTTGACTACGAAAAGTTTGAGCACAGTATTTAAGGTTCCTTACAAATTCTAGAGATAATAAATGTAATGGAACTAGTCAATCTTCACTTTTGTCCATGGTAGTGAGGTTGAATACTTGTGAGTGTAAACTAGAAAGATTAGTCTACAATAAAATGTAATTTTGTTTCATCAAAATGGAGGCCTCAACATTCTCTCCTTTTTTGATGATAACAAAAGTACAACTATGCAAGTGATAAAAAATGAAATTTTAAAGTCTATTTTAGAGTATTTTAGAGCTTGCATAATTTTCTATTTTATATGAGATAAAATAAGCAATCTAAATTAAGATATACGTGATAATCTCTCCTCCTTCCAAATATAATATGTACCAACATTTTATGAAGAAAGGTAATTTTTGAAAATCACGAGACAAATTATTATAACATCTCCCGCTTTTTAATGTAATGGAAGACATGTTATTAATTAAAAGAAATAATTATAAGATCATCACATGAAGATATATCTAAGCAATTCTAGCATAAATAGAATGCAGAAATCTAACTAGTCTAATAGAAATAAATATGTCTAACAAGTCTAATAGAAAGAAAGGTAGCCTCATACAACTCAAAATAGCAATAATAGTCAACTAATCCGAGCTAGAAATGTATCTAAATCTGCCTTAAGTTCTGCATCTGTTCCATGTCAACCGGATTTAGTGAGGTGGAGCTAGAGGGTCTAGTAGAGGAAGAGGCACCAGGTCCACCAAGGCGAAGTCGTCTACGAACAGAAGTGATCATAGGCTTAGGTACTGGTTGTCTTGGTGGAGTTATCTGCTGAGCATCAGATGCAGGTGCTGGAGGCTTCGTAGAAGGTGGTGGAGGCAGATGTGGTGTTGCTGTTGAGCGTCGGTGAGGGACTAGGTCGCTGATCTCTATATTGAAGTGTGTGGAGAGACTCCCTAATCCTATCTAGGAACTACCCCTTAGTATTCAGGTAGTTGGTTACCTAAGTGCCATGCTCCACCATCATGGAAGCTTGTTCCTTGTCTGTGCATGAGAAGGGAAATGGCATCTGTCATGTCTTGAATATCCACTAAGTCGCGACATGTAAACTGCTTGTCTAAAAGACTCCACTTGTGGTCGTAGAACGAGGGAGTGGGCCAGATAGGAGTCGGGTAGAACAAGAAGTATTCATAAGGAGGAACTGTTGAGGAGGGTCCATATTGAGAGGAGCTAGGCTGAGTAGAAGAGGGTCCTATCTCTTGAGTAGAGGATGGCTAAGACTTAGATGCCTTATTACGTGCTCTTTGAGCTTGCTCCATCTTGGTATAAATGAGCACATCGAAAATGAAGACTCTGGTTATAAACTACCAATGAGTGATGTCCATGGGGACATTGAAGTGGAGAAAGATTTGGGAAAGAAGGGTTCCAAACTGAAAGGAACTCATGAGTTTCTTACCCATCAAATAGAGAATCAAGTGGTTCCAGTTGAATCGCTTGTTCTTCAGAAGAGCATAAAGTGTAATGAG
Organism: Thalassia testudinum; assembly: GCA_037157565.1. Lineage (NCBI taxonomy): Eukaryota > Viridiplantae > Streptophyta > Magnoliopsida > Alismatales > Hydrocharitaceae > Thalassia > Thalassia testudinum. The sequence continues at coordinate 32,806,966 of JAZHRO010000049.1, forward strand.
CATTATACCAGGACAACTTTCAAATGAAGTTGTCTTAGACATGAAAATCCATAGGAAAACTCGGTTGAGAAACCGTGGAAGACGACGAAAATATGACGACTTGGTAGGATGACCTGGATCAGAATGTGCATAAGGAGAGTTTCCCTAATGGTGTTCGTCTGGGGTTGCTGATGGAGCTCTTAAAAGGTGGGACCAGAGGTTAGACATCCTGAAATCTCGAAAATAACATTGGCATTCATAAGAACCTTAATCCCATAAACATTTGAGGCTAATTGAACATCAAAACTTTCACCTATATTCTTGAGATTGGCATAGAATATGTGACAAGCTATGAGATCGATGCTAGGAATGTGACTCGTGCGAGAACCCGCATAAAAGCTATGCTTAAATAGATGAAGTATTTTCTAGAAAACAAATTTGTCCTGAAGACTCGGAAAAATAATCTCGAAGTAAATAAAATCCATGGGACACCTTACATGAGGTGAAAGCTTGGCCAACAAGGAAAAATGGTCATGTGCTGAGTCAATAATAAAAAATTGAAGGTATCATTGCGAGAGGCAGAGGACGAGGAACCACTGCACGTTTAGGTGTCATTTTCCAAGTTGATCGATAAAAAATTTGGGTTTGATCATAAAGGTGACTATGACCGATCAAAATTCCTTCAAAAATCACGTTGATCAATCAATTTGCGTGAAAATTAGATACTGGAAATTATGATTTTGATCGAATATTTGATCGATCAACGATCGAGAACCATGAAAAAATAGTGACTCGATCGAGAGATAAGCTCACAATAATCAAGATAGAGCAAGTTTTTGGAACAAATGGCAAAGATCTACACATCTATCAACCAAATCATAATAAAATATGATTTTTATAAGAAATCGATAGAACTTGAAAGAGCTTTGGTTGAGGGTGTACCAATATTGATTAAGGATGGATCGACCATGAAAGGGTGATCGAGCTAGTGGATCTCAGAGGTGGAGGTTGACAGCGACATGGATGTTGCAGTGTGCTTGACGAGCAATGTCGATGGTTGTTAGCGTAAGGAGAGGTGAGAGAGGGATGGTGACGGCTGCGTAAGGTGGCGACGCTGGCAGTGGTCATCGACAAGGAGGGTAGACGGCAAGGTGGGGAGGTCGAGGGTCAACATAGTGGTTAGTGGGAGAGGGGAGCGACAGGGGTGGTCAATCAAATGTGGGCCAGGGTTTGTGAGTGGTGGGTTAAGGTCTTTTTTTGGTGGTAGATAAGCAACAAGTCTAGTCTTATTTCTAACTACTTGTCTAGATCAAGGTTTGAAATGTTGATTTCGACGCCGTGCCGATGAAATTCTAAGTGTGCATTTCATGGGTATGTTGAGGGCACATCGTGGAAATGCCTATTTTTCGATAGCCATGCCAATGGCATGCCAATGGCATGTTGTGGAAATGCCGAGGGCACGACAAAAAATCACAGTACTCAAAAATGAATATCAATTTCTACGTACGTGTGTGGGTGTGCGTGCATGTGTGAACCAACCCCCTTGCCCATTTGAACCTATAAACCCTTACCCAGACCTCCATCGGCACGCACCTCGACCCTTACTCAGCGAGCACACACCTCATTAGACACGTTGGCATCAGGTGGCATGTTGACCATACCATCAGCATGCCGATGAAATGGTTGACATGCCGTTGGCATCCTTGCATTTCGACACCATGCGCATATCGGTAAAGGGGTTTTTCGAAAATAGCCTTGCCATCGGCATGCCGACGGCATGCCATTGGCATTTGAATCGCTGGTCTAGATTCATCAAGTTTATTATTGTTAAACACCCATTGAGTGTCAATTACAGATTGTGATTTTGGTTTTGGAACTAACTCCCAAACATTATTTCTTTCAAATTGGTTTAGCTCTTTTTGCATTGCCAAGATCCAATAGTCATCACTAAAAGCATCTTTTACAGATTTCGATTCTAATTGTGAAAAAAATGCACTAAGGGCTAGGTTATTTAGTGATGATCTTGTTTGAACTCCTTTGGATAGATCATCGATTACCAGATCCTTAAGATGACCTCATAAGAACGTAAGATCCTTAGGTAAGTCAATTGCTATATTATCCTTAGGTGTATTTGACGAATCTTCTAAGGGCACATCGTTCGATTTAGGGAATGTCTTATCAAAGGATACATGTGGAGTTTCCTTGACAACAAAGGTCTTTTTATTAAAAATCTCATAGGCTTTACTTTTGAAGCATCCTAGAAAGATTCAGCATCAAATTTATCCATATTATTCTTTTTGTTGAGAACAAAATATTTGCATCCAAAGGTCTTGAATTATGAAATTTTAGATCTTCCAAAATATATCTCAAAGGGTGTTTTATTTAGAATGGGTCTAAGGCTTGGTTTTGGATATAGTAAGCTATGTTTACTGCCTCTACCAAAAAATATCGAGATAATTTTGACTTGCATAACATTGTGCAGGCACACTCTTGTAGAGTTTTTTTTTTCTTCTTTTTATAACACCATTTTAGGTGTGACTCTAGGAAAAATAAATTCTTGTTTGATCCTGGATTGAGCACAATAAGTAGTAAAAAATCAATTTTCAAATTCTCTTCCGTGATCACTCCTAATTTTAGAGATCACATCTGTTTTCAATCTGTATTCTCTTTGCAAGTTTGCTAAATTTCTCAAAAGTTAAATGTTTAGACCTAATAAATAATACCCAAGTGAACCTAGAGAAGTAGTCAATGATGACGAGACACTAACGACATTTGCTTAGACTTTCTGATTTGGTAGGTCTGAATAGATCCAAGTAAAGTAGCTTTAGAGGTTGAGAAGTGCTGACTGTGTTTTTGACTTTAAATGAAGCTTTACACAGCTTACCTAATTCACAGTATTCACAGATATGATTATTTTTTAAACAAATATTTGGTAGACCCTTGACTAAGTCATATTTCACAAGTTTGCTTATATTTTTCATGTAAACATGTCCTAGTTTTTTATGCCATAGTGTTAAATCATTGTTCGATGCCGCTAGACAAACATAGGTGTTGCATTTCTTGAACAATAAATATCTTTAAATTTGAATCCTTTTAGTAGGGTATCTTTTGTTTGTTTATCCTTAATTTTAAAACCTTCTAAGGTAAAGTTTACTTTATATCCTTTGTCATAAATTTGACTTACACTAAGAAGATTGTACTTTAACTCTTTAACTAAGTGGACATTATTAAAGGAGATTTTGGAGTTATCAATTTGACCAGTACCAATAATACAACCTTTGTGGTTGTCAAAGGTGACTATTTCACCTTTTTTGAAGTCGAGCTTGAGAAACAGTCCTTTTCCAATCATATGCTTGGAGCATTTACTGCCCATGACCCATCTTTTTCCTTATGCATATTATGCGATGTGTTTTAGCATGTTTAGCTAGAGAAGGTCGAGTATCTGGTATCCATCTGTTATGACCTGACAAGGTCCTAATGGATTCAAAGTTGCCTTTCTGAATCCTATATAACCCGTTCTTGTACTTTATTTTGTCTTCTAGAAGGTGACCTACAAAATAAGATTTCAAGGTATCCTTTGGTATCCACATTTTCTTTTTGGGTCCGATGTTATTAGTATGTTGTTCCCAATAATGTGTCATTAGGCGTGTACACTTTCCCAACTTTTGATCAGTAAATTGAGGTGTCTTTTTGTATGATGTATCATAGAGCTTGAGGCTTCATGATCATTTTTAGATATCTATCTTAATCTAAATTTTTTGGAACTTTGGGTGTGCGTGCCTAATTATTTTTCTAATTGTCCTTCCCTTCAATAAATTTGGTTAGATCATTAACAAGTGATTTTTTTTAGTTCATTTAAACCTATCTCTAGAGAATCCATGTGTGATTTCAAGGAAGTGATTTCTTCATATAATTCCAAGTTTTGTGAAACATATCTGTGCTTAGAGGCAACTTCTATTTATAAGTACTTTGTGAGTTTCTTATTGTCCGCCTTAAGTGCTTTACCTAAATCATGCAATTCATAGAAGGCTTTTAATAGTTTATCAAAAGTAAAAGATGATATCTTGTCTTCTAAAGCCCTGAGTCCAAAATGTGCTTCGCCAAAAATTTCTTTGTCTTTTTCAGAGCTTGTTTCTTAATCATTCCATGTGACTTGAAGAGCTTTTTGCTTCTCTGGTTTCTTCTTTCTTCTTCCATTTTTTTTTTGTTTTTGTTTTGGAGAAACTTTCTAAATTTGCGAGAAAGAAGAGCAATATCATCATCACCCTTATCACTTGATTCTTCTAAGTCGATGTTAGAAGGGCTTGCTCTCAAGGTAAATGTCCTCGTTCTTTTTCCCTTCGTTCTCATTTTCTTTCATGTGTTCAAGTTGAATCTCAAAAGCCATGAGACTGTCAATTAGATCATCTAGTTGAAGTAGAGATAGATCCTTTGGTTCCTGAATAGTTGTAGTTTTTGTTTCCTAATCACTTGTAAGTGATTGGATAATTTTTCTAATTAATGCTTCATTCTTTATTTCCTGATCAAGGTTTCTTAAGGAATTCACGTCCGTGAATTTGGTATACATCTCCTTGATCTTTATCCTGGATAGTTTATATTTCTGAGTTAAAAGATTTATATGAGTTTCTTTTACTTTGGAAGTACCTTTGCGAGGGAACTCGAGTGTATTACATATCTCATATGCTGTTTTGCAAGTAGAAACTTGATTGAACTCTTCTTTTGACTGCAGAAAATGGCATTCATAGCCTTTGCGTTGTGTGTGGCCTTTTTCTTTTCTTCCGTAGTGACCTTAGTTCGGCTTTCTTTTTAGGCCGAGTACACTTTGAGACAATGATGTCCCAAACCTCGTAGTCCATGAACTCCAAGAAGATTTGCATATGCATCTTCTAGTAGTCATAGTTTGTCCCATCAAATAGGAGAGGCCTCATGCAGATTGCCCCTCGGCGTGACGTCTGTCGAGGCAACAGATGACTTTGATATCTTTTGTGCAGAACCAAGCTTTGATACCAAAACGAGGTGCTTGCAAGATCTAATGGCCTACACTAAAGGGGGGTGAATAGTGTCTATAGGCAGTTGTATTAAAATAAAAGAATACAAACCACAATAAGAATGACACGAATGCACTTGGATTTATAATGGGAACCCTTTCAAGTAAAAATCACTATCTAAGCCTTTCAGCTTAGGATTTTTTTTTTACTACACCAAGCTAGTCAATTCACTAACCATACAACTTGAATAAGCAACCTCTTACAACACCCATTCTCTTTTTCACCTAAGAAAAATATTCCGAGAATCTCAAAACAACTTGGGTTCCTAATCAAAGCAAGAAGTTAAAAGGATAAAAATATTAATCTTATGGAACCTCAAATAAATTGAATAAGCAAATCGAGTTTTTCCATAGGAGTGTAGAACGTTGTTCCTTGAAGAGTGTAGATGAATGCGCACTAAGGCACAAAAAGAGTGGAAGTGCCTTTTCTTTTGGAGAATGCTTTGGAAGTTCTCTTAAAAAGTTTGCTAAAGGGTTCTATTTATAGGTGAAATTTGACTAGATCATGACAATTTGAATTGATTTGATCGATAAAAAATAATGCATTGGTCGATCAATTTTAGTTTTGGTTGATCAAATATGTATTTTAGTTAATCTATTATTGGTAGATCTAATTGCTTAATAAAGAGATGTCATATATGGATATTTTGGTCAATCAATTTATTTTATGAGATCGATCAATTGAATTGGCCTATGTTTTGGTCGATCAATTGTTGATTTATTTAAGTCGTAGAAAATCGTTTTAACTATGAAAAAGCGTGAGTGCAATATTTGAGGCTTCTTACAAATATTGGAGTTAATAAAGGTAAAAATATTATAATGGACTTAACCTGTCGATCTTCACTTTTCTCCATGATAGAGAGGTTGAATATTTGTGAGCGTAAACCTGAAAGATTAGTTCGCAATAAAGTATAATTTTATTTTATCAAAACAGATGTCTCAATAAGAAGGGCTTTGTCTGATGATTTAGATGTTTCCTGTTCGCTTTATAGGATGGATGAGGAGGATGCCTCTCACCTTTTCTATTCTTGTAGTTTTATAGCTTATGTTTGGTCGATGGTGCAGATCATGGGGTTGACGTCTCTTCCCTTGAGTGTTTGTGGAGAAGCTTTTAAAAGTAATGTGTGGTGGATAAAGGTTGCGGTGGCAATTTGGTCTATTTGGATTATGAAATTTTTAGAGGGGGTAAAGCGTGGGTGGATAATATTATAAGGGAGGCTATTTTTCTTTCTCATTCTTGGCTCCACTTGTTGTGAGTTTGTTCCTTTTATTTAATGAAACAAACTATGTTAGAGACAACTAGATTGTCTTATTGGAAAATAAAATCCTAGCTTCTCTTTTATAAAGAAGAGGTATGGGTAAATTACAAGGAGTCCAACGAAATAGAGTTAATAACTAGTACACTGAAAATAACAAATAGTCAAAGCCTAAGTCTAAGCTCTAATAATCTGGATGATTTTCAACCTCCAATAGCCATCCTTTTTACTTTCCAAAAAAAAAACTATGAAAAATGAAGCCATGTGGCATTGCTATGTGGCAGTCCAGTCAGTCGATCAGGCCTTGCAGCTTTGGGTTTAGTGGGTGGCTTGCATGCCAAGTTATGTCACATGTGGCAATTTTGTTTAAGTAACAGGAGTTCAAATTTGTGAAGAGATAATTTAGGATTAGTGGCTAATTGAGTTAGTATTGATTTGATTTGATTTGATACGAGTTGTTTTAGGAAATAGGAATAAATCTCTTTATAAAGAGATTAACATGGTCATTTTGGAGTGGAGTTGCAATAAATCAAGTTTTACTACAACTCTCTCTCTTTTCTTCTCATTGTTGGCCTCTCTCTCTCCATCGCCCACCATGTTCCACGTGTGGGATCTACCACATGCCAAGGCCATCACGCTTCCATGAATCTTCACATGGTATCGGAGCAGGCGTTCTGGGCCTACTAGTCTTCACGCATGAAATACTAGGTATAAGGAGAAGAGGGTCTACACACAAGGAGTTCCCTTTGCACGTGAACCTTCCATGCATCATCAAGGTTACGTGGTTTGTGGCATCTTCGTCTAATGTAGGGAGTTCTCTCAAGAACTCCATGAAGATCTTTGGCGCCTTACGCAAGGTCCAAGGAGTTGAGAAGAGGACCTTAACGAGTCAGCTCTCGCATGTATCCAGCACCTTATGTAGAGTGTAGTAGAGAGTTTCGTTTCTTCAAGATGAAAATGGCAGAGCTTGAGGCCCAGAAAAGAGATGAGATCTATCTAGTTATGATACAGTTTGTGATCTTCATGCTTTTCCAATGGACACTTTATATCTGCTTTTTTACTCCTTTAAAAGAGATTTTTCTGAAGAAAATGTGTTAAATACCATGCATGGGATCACCTTCTATCATGTCAAGAAAATCGGACACTTCCTCAGCAAAAAGAAAACACCCACAGTCATCACGACTTCCGAGGTTGCCAAAAGGAGCAACGACTTTCCAGATTGCAAAAAGATTAGTGGTTGATCCAGGAAGTTCATTTATCAAAGATCTGAGCAAGATGCAAGTGGTGGGACATCTAGCTGAACAAAATTGAAGAGCAAGTCATCGTCGTCTTGGCCTTAACTTGAGGGGGAGTGCGAGGAATAAAGAAGCCATGTGGTACTGTCACGTGGCACAATGGCCATGTGGACAATCCTCGTGGTAGTCTGATTAGTCGATCAGGTCATGTGGCCTTGAGTTTAGTGGGTGGCTTGTATGGTAAGTTATGTCACATGTGATTTTATTTTAGTCCAAATTTAGGAAGAGAATTTAGGATTAGTGATTGATTGAGTTGTTTTTGATTTGATTTGAGTTGTTTTTAGGAAATAGGAATAGATCTTTTTATAAAAGAGATCAACATTGTTTATTTTGAGTTGAGTTGAATATAACAATATTTCCAATCTCTCTACACTCCTCTCCTCTCTCTATCTCTCACCAACTCTTGCTCTACTCTTTGTTGCTGTTCATGTGAACAGTAGCATTGGTCCCTTATCTCCATGTGTGGGCCTTCCACGTGCCCAAGAACCTGTTGCGCTTCTCCAAAATCTAACAACTCAATCATTCACTAATCCTAAATTATCTCTTCTTAAATTTGGACTCCTATTACTTAAAATAAAATTACCACATTTGGCATAACTTGGCATGCAAGCCACCCACTAAACCAAAGGCCACATGGCCAAACCGACTGATTGGATTGCCACGTGGCTTCTTCATTCTCCACAAAAACAAATGTGTTAATCAATCTGATCTGAAAATGCATTAATTAGGTTAAAAAGAATCTATAATACTCCATTGAAATGGGGATGGGGCAGTGGAAACTTGTTGCAGCATGATGATGAGAGGTGGTAGGTTAGGTTCTGCGACATGGCTTCTTCATTCTTCACAAAAACAAATGTATTAAACAATCTGATCTGAAAATGCATTAATTAGGTTAAACAGAAGGGGATGGGGCAATGGTTAGGGTTGGATTTGATTCTGAAGCTTTGTTATTTCTTTAATCACTGGCTGGGATGATGGTCAGGTTGGTTTGAATGATTGAAGTGCGTTCGGCTGTTTCTCCCTTCCCCTTGAACCAACTAGTCCAATTGTTTTCCCATGTTTTCCTATTTAAGTAGTTTGGTTGCTTGTCTCAATCTGGTTCTTTGGACATTGATACAAATCCATGATTGGTGATTTTTTTTTGTTAAAAGGAGAGAGACAGTTGCCTTAGTTGAATTCTTGGTAGATTGAAATGTTGATGCTTATTTACAAGGGAGTGAGATTGAATGTTGATTTTTAAGTTAATCAACCCACAAGTAAACATGGCATTTTTTGTTACATCTTGTTTGCGTATGAAAATATGATGAAAAACTTTCTTATGGATAAAAGGGAATGAAGGGAAGCATAATGTTAAAATATTTTCTTCTTAAAAGTTTCATGTGTTTGTGCAATCCCGTAGATAGCTAAGGAAATAATTATTGATCAAAGCTCTACTTGTATTGTAGGAACATGGTGGAAAGTGTTCTAGTTCATTTAGAAGGTTGGAGCATGGAAAACAATGAAAAACTGATTTTTGTTGTCTATTTCTAGAAGATGCTATAATTCCTAACGGAGGGGTGAGATTTACGTGATACGAAATAATATAGAAATAATATTTAAAAAATCACACAAAAATTAATCTCACAAGAACATAATAATTTTTATGTGAAAATCTAAATCTAGGTAAAAATCACCACTTAAACCTCTTGTTTTAGGATTTCCCGATCTACCTCGTAGATCAAATCCACTAACCAAGTCATTTAAATGAGGCTGACTTAACCTCTTACAACCACGCTACTTAAACGAGGGTAGCGTACCTCATATCTCTCATCTTCAAGAGGAGTATGTTGTCTCACCATGGAGATGAAAATTCACAAAGCGAATACACAACCACAAACAAGATTACAAATATCCTATGGAGCCTAAGGTAAATATGTTAATCTAGCTATTATAGGCAAAGGAAATTTCCCTTTAATGGAAGTGCGTTGGCTAGCACGTAGTGTGCGTGAGCCACGCAGGGCACGACTCTCTCGTATGCGTAGGCGGGAGAGTGGGTGTACAACTAGGATGGTGCTCTCAAAATGTGTAGACTAAGGCTTGGAGAGCAAGATCACTTTTCTATTTCTTCTTGAACACAATATGAGTGGAAGTAAGATTCTCAAGGTGTGTTTTGCTTATGAAGGGTGCTCTATTTATAGAGGCTCTAAGAAGGGTTTAGAAGGCCTTGGAAGGCTTCTATAGCCATTAAGAAGAGATCAAGTCAAAATCCCAATGAAATCAGGGTCATTAATGATTCTGACAGGGTTATTAGACATCTAGATTTAAGGTCGAACATCTGGGTTTTTATCTGATCTAAAGGTCGGTCGTTTGATCTAGAATGGTTGATCATCTGGACGGTGTTGGATCAAGACGGACGTTTGAGAAGTCAATCATAAGACATCTGCGAAGATTATCAGACGTCTAATTCTAGATAGCTTTTTGTTTTCACCAGATCAAAATAGGGTTCTAGGGTCTAGTTGCTTAGACAAGTAGGATGTCTGGTGAGATGTTTGGACGTCTGTAAATATAATTCATTGCGGGAATTGATTTTCCAAGGCTCAAACAACTATAATCATATGATAAAAGTGATTTGGGTCGGATCTTAGCCTAATGTCTATTTATCAGACGTCTAGGATGCTCTATGGACGTTTAGGAAGAGTTAATATAATCATAGGTTAATCTTCTAAGATTATGTCTGACAAGGCAATGGTCCTCTAGTTGGACATTTGGCAAGGTCTTCAGACATCTTTTAAGGCATCTGGACTATGGGCTGGACATCTGGAAGAAAAGGGATAGAGATTCTGATTCTAGCTTAGGTGTTTGGATGCCTGGTCAAACAGTTAGACGTTTTAAAGTCCAAGATCTGACGTCTGAGGTCCAGACTGAACGTCTGATCGGGTTGATTACTGTTTTGGTTTTCTAAGTGATTTCTAAGATTGTCTTAAGTATCCTAGGGTAGGAATAGTGTTCCTAGGACTACAGGTATGTTACTTTAGACTCTTTAATAGTATTTCTAAGAAAATAAAGAACAAAGAACAAAAAGAACAAGTACAAAATACATGAACAGAATGAACTTCTATCATATTCTTCATCTCCATGAATCTTCAACCTCTCGCTCCATACGAGGCTTCATCTTCTCCATCAAGCTCCACCAATTCGTCATGGGTACGAGCTTGAGCTCCTTTACACTTGCATTCATTTGCATTATTCTTGAAACTCAAACTCAATGCAAATGTTAAATATCAAGTGTTTTGTTATCATCAAAATCAACAATTGAGGTGGTCTTTCAATTTCCTTGTTTCCTCTTGACATACAACCTCCAAAACCCTCCCAAAGTTTCCATATTCGCCTCTCTTATTAGTAATTCTATTGAGCAAAAGTTTTCATTAAGTGGGAATCAATGGATAAATACATATTGTGAAGGCGGTGGTGGAGATGACGCCAGGGGCAGTCGTCCCACTGAAGGTGGTGTTGAGGTTGGGAAGTTCTGCTTGAGTTGTTAAGATGGTTGTCGCAGGAGGAGGTGCTAGGACCTTCTAGGAGGCCCTCATTGCATATTCGCCTCGCCCTTGTAGGGTCGATGTTGAAGCGGCGGTGAAAGGCAATGGCGGAGGTGGTGGAAGTGGCGATGTTAGGGGGAGGTGGAAGGGCGTGTGCCACGTTTAGAAGGTGAGGGGTCAGAGCGGAATTGGGGGTGTGGTTCCCGTGCTCTCAGTTGGCATACCCAACATTCATGTGGAGGGAGGCGATGTGCGCGGCATTGATGATGGGGCTATTTTGGAAAGTGGAGAATTTGGGAAGTCTGTGGAGGATCAGCCATTTATTGCAAACAACCTCCGCTCCGAGATTGGGGGGATGATGCACGTGACCCCAGGGCGCATGAGGAGTTGCACGAGGATCTGGATCTGGATTCGGTAAGGATCCAGCATTGGGCGGAGCCCTTTCTAGAGAGGCTCCCATCGCGAGTTTTTATGTTGAGGGGGATCCAGTGTTTCACGATGATGGGGTACATTTAGCTCATGGTGGCTCGACGACTGGGAAAGCGATGTGACGAGCCACCACAGAGGCGGAGGCCTCTTACGCTTTGCTCAGAAGTGTGGGTGGCCGCCCACCAACAGTGGATGAAGTGCCTTCGTGCCCTGGTAGGTGGTGGTGTGTGTGCTATAGCATCATGGATGCTTGTGGGAGGGGCGGGGCTGACGACGTAGGGTCCCGTGGATGTTGGAGTGTCGGCCGGACCTGCAGCGGGTAAGGGGAGGAGCAGTAGGGAATGAGTGGTAGGTTTGGAGGAAGGGGAGATAGGTGGCGGGGGGGGGGGGGGGGGGAGGTGGTGGAAGTGGTCGGGCGAGCAAGGGGGAGAGCTTGGAGTGTGGATTTCGATCAGGTTGAGGTTGATGAGGTGGCAGCGGCTGTAGGCTACGGCAGAGTCGGAGGGGATGTTTGTGTTCCTGTCCAATGATGAAGGTCCTAACATGGAATGTCAGGAGCCTTAACGACCCATCCAGGTGGGTGGTGTTGAGGTCGTATTTACATAAGTGGGGTCCTGATGTTGTGCTGCTCTAGGAGTCAAAGCTATAACGGTGTGACTCTAGAGTTTGGAGGGACATTCAAGAAGGTGCTTTTGAAGAGTTTGTGGCTTTGGATTCCGTGGTACACTCCGGGGGCATCATTGTGGCCTGGAAGGGGGAGGTCTTCTCCATGGAGGACTTGGTGATTGGAAGGAGCATTGTTTCAGTCCAGTTGAGAAGACACAACGATGGTTTTGTTTTTGGGATCTCCGCAGTGTACAGGTCGGCTGATGAATCCAGTAGACAGGTCTTGTGGGAGGATCTGAGTCAGAGTGCCTTGAGGTTCCAAGGGCGTCCGTGGTTGATTGGTGGGGACTTTAACATCAGTTTGGCAGTTGATGATAGATCGGGAGGATGAGGTGGGCGGGATTGTTGGTCTGAGGAGTTTTCGGAGTTTGTTGCTACACATGGGCTGGCGGACCTACCTACTTCATCTTGTGCATTCACATGGAGGAGTTCTGGAGGACTGATGTCCAGATTGGATAGGTTCTTTTCCTCATTGGAGCTTGCGGAGGTGTTTCCCTTGGCAGGAGTTTGACCTTTGGAGAGACCCTTTTCATACCACATGCCTTTGCTATGGAGGTCTGATGAAGCTATTAGGTACGGTACTTATTTCAAATTTGATCAAGCCTGGTTGTTGGTGGGATTTAGAACGAAGATCAAAGACAAGTGGAGGTCCGTAGCCAGAGGGGTCGACAGTAGCGAGGTTGGAGGCAAAGCTTGGGGATCTCAGAATTTTCCTGAAGGAGTTTAGGAGGAAGGTAAGGGAGGAGAGTACTAGAAAGGAGGAGGCTCTGGGGGAGGTAGAGAGGCTGGACAGAGTGGAGGACCTGGGCTTGTTGACTGTAGAGGAGAGGGTGGCAAGGGCTGAACATTTGAAGATCATCCAGGCAAAGGATTGGAAGGTTGAGGTGGAGTGGAGGACGAGGTACAGACAAAAGTGAATCAAAGGAGATTCCAATACAAGATATTTTCACATGGTAGCTTCTGGTAGGCAGCGGAGAAACTGGATTGACAGGCTTTTGGTGGGAGAAATCGAGTTTGTTGGCAGGGAGGTGGTTGGTAGGGCGGTTGCAAATTTCTTTAAGGAGTTCACAGGGAAGAAGGGAGTTGGAAATTGGAGGTGGCGGGGGTCAGACATTCCATTCATTCGTGATCATTAGGCTGAGGGGTTGATTGCACCTTTCACGGAGGCAGTGTAGGGTTTGAATGTAGATGGTTGTCCTGGTCTTGATGGCTTCTTGATACATTTCTATAAGGAGTTCTGGACGTTGATTAAGGGGGATGTTTTGGAGGTGATGGCAAAATTCAGGGAGGGGAACCGCAACTTTAATAGGCTTAACAAATTTTTCCTGTCCCTATTGCCTAAGGAGGGAGTGGAAGCTATTTATGAGTTCATACCCATTGTCTTGTCTAGTGCGATTTATTTGATTGTGACAGGTTTTGGCCAACAAGCTGAGGGGAGTGTTATTCATGGGGTGGCCTCTTAGGTGCAAACAACATTTGTATCAGGAAGGAATATCTTTGATGGCTATGTGGCTGCCATGGAGATTTTGTCCCTTTGGAGGAGGGAGAGGAGGACGACTTTCCTATGGAAGTTGGATTTCAGAAAAGCATATGACTCAGTCCACTGGTCTTTTCTGTGGGCTCCATGATCAAGAGGGGGTTTTCGCCAGTCTAGATACAATGGATAAAACAATGTGTCATGACAACTTTTTCGGTTCTATCAACGAGAATCCAGCAGTTGGATGGATATAGCCAAGGAGGGGTGTATGGCAGAGGTGTCCTCTGGCACTTATGCTTTTTGTTCTGGCTGCAGATGCACTGGCGAGGTCTTCAGTTAGAGCTTGTGAGAGGGGTCTGGTTAGGGGATTCGCCATTGATCATGAGACCATGGTTCTCGTTCTTCAGTATGTAGATGACACCCTCTTTGTTGAGGGGGCAGTGACGGAGGCGAGAAGGATCAGGGTGTTGGAATTGTTTGGAGAGGTGTCAGGCCTGCAAATCAATTATAGGAAATTGACATTCATCCCGTTCGGTTTGTCAGAGGCCGTTGTTTGCAGTGCAATGTTGGGTACAAATAGAGTATTGCTTATTTCTTATTTGGGGCTCCTCTAACAGATAGGAGAGTTGCTATATAGGACAAGGTCCCTCTAGTAGAAAGGATTAAGGGACAGTTGGCAGGATGGGCATCAAAGCTCTTGTCCAGGGGGCAAACTGGTGATTCTCAAAGCAGTGCTGGCAGCAATGCCTTCTTATTTTGCAACTGTGTTGAAGATGCTGCGACAGGTTGAGAAGATTCTCAGTCTCATGAGGAATTTCTTCTGGACTATGGAGTGAATGGAAGTGGGGTGAAGTTGGTGGTGTGGAAGGTGTGTAGGCCCCTCAAGGAGGGGGTCTGGGGGTAGGGGAGGTGGGGAGGATGAATGACAGCCTCCTGACCAAATGGTTTGTGAGACTGCTTGGAAGGAAGGATTATTTGGTCGGGAGAATTTTGCATTCGTGCTATGGGGCCCCTCTTGCTTGGGACCTGTTGGCGTCTCCTCCGAGGGGAGCATCGCATTTTGTTACTGGTTTATCTAAGGTGACACCTGGGATCTAGAGCTTCTTTACGTCAATTCTTGGAGTGGGATGGGATTTCAGAGTTTGGACAGATGATTGGACAAGCGTGCGACCATTTTCCCAGGCTTGCATCATTGGCGATGGGCAGAGAGGTAGTAGTTGTGGATGCATGGGATGGATGCTAGTGTCCCACTTTTTTGGGGAATCTGTTTGATCAGAGGATTGTTGAGGTGGAGCTGTTGCGGGAGTTGGAGGGCTTTTAGCCTGAGGAGGGGAAATTCTTTGTCTGGGGTGCGTATAGGAGGTTATGAGACCCTGCCATGATGGAGGATGTGGACCTTATTAGGGATTGTCGGTTGACTTGGGAGGTTGCATGCCCGTTGAAGGTGAAGATTTTTATTTGGCTGCTTAGGAGGGGTCGGATCATGACGAAGGTGGTGAGCCAGGTGGGTTCAGGGGGTGGATACCGTATGTCCGCTCTGCCTTGGAGTGGAGGATGCTGAGCATTTGTTTTTCACGTCCTGTGGTAGTACAGGTGTGGAGTCACTTTGAGGACAAATGGTGGTCTTATGATTCCTTTCATGCTTTCTAGAGGTCTTTCAGAAGGGTCAACAGAAATGACGGACAATTCTTTCCGATCCAAGAAGGAGAGGGCTCGGCCTCTTGCGATTTTGTGGAGCATTTGACTTGGGAGGAATGCGGCGGTCTTTAAGGGGTATGTGGAGAATTTCGTGGAGTCTATTCTTTATTTCCAGTTGGAGTTGTAACATGTGATGTGGCCTAGTGCCTTTTGAATAAATGAAATACCTGGGTGGTTGTCACACGGATAACCACAAAAAATATGTATTGTGAAGAATAAGAGGCCACATGGCACAGTAGGCCATGTGGTAGGTCTGCACGTCACCAAGGGGCGTCGGCCCTAAGGGGTTTGGTTGAAGTTTCTTTGAGTTCAAGTCTTCCTATTTAGGTGTCAATTAATCAAGTTGTTAGAGGGATATTCTATTTACTATTTTTAGCCAATTACAAATTTGTTAGTGGCTGATTTTGTTATTTAGAGATTAGGAGTATCTCCTATATATAGGGAAAACATATGTAATTTATATTTGAGTTGAATACAATAATATTTCCAATCTCTCTCAACTCCTCTCCTCTCTCACCAACTCTCTCTCTCTCTCTCTCTCTCTCTCTCTCTCTCTCCATTGCCCTCCATGCTCCATGCGTGGGATCTTCCATGTGCCGAGGCCGCCATACTTTCACGAATCTTCACACATATATTATTAAGATTTGACATCACTACATATGAGGAATCCAACCACAAATATGAGGGAACTAAAAATTCAATGAATTGCAAAGAAAGCATAATCATATATATAAAGACTTGGATAATAGGAAACTAATTCTACAACAACAAAGCTTTTTCCTACACTAGGTGAGGTCAACTACGTCAATTGCTTACCTTTATTGTGATTTATTTTGAACGATTTTTGAGCTTAAACTAAAGTAATTGAGATTACATTTAACAATTTCCTTCCAACAATTCTTTGGCCTTCACTACACCCTCCCAGGTTTAGCATCTAACTCTTTACATCTCTTGATTGAGGCATTAATTAGCCTTCTTTGTAGATGCCGAAATCACCTTAAATGCATCTCTTTTTATTCTCTATCATCATCCTTTTCCCCAATAGTCTCATTAGGAATTCAGTCCTTCCTTGCATGACTATACATCCAACTTAACATCTTCACTTCTGCTACAAACATCTTTGGTACATGGCTACAATTAACAACACAACACTTAGAAATGTATAGGATGACAGGTCTTACTTTGCTCTATAATACTTTCTTTTAACTTTCAAGGAACCCTCCTGTTACATATGAAGGTGAAGGTGCCAGCTGACGTGGAGGGGCCTTTTAATACGCCTTCTTGGCAGGTTCGGGTCAGGTAAGGCGGACTTGGGTAGAGGCAAAGGTGAGTTCGGAAGGGATTTTGATTGCTACCTCTTCGCCCATGAGGGTTTGAGGCAGACTAAGCCTCGTAGCGGTGCTCGGAAGGAGCTGAAGGCGAGCCTGCACTCTGAGATTAGTCGTGTTGGCCGGGCAACGACAGGCGACGTGGAGGGAGCCGTGTTATGCCTTCAGAGGTGGAAGCAGAAGAAGCTCCTCGCACAGAGGATCTTGTACAGATCGAGGTGGACGTATCGGAGGTGGAGGGCGAGGTCTTCACCGAGCGCCAGGGTTGAAGGTGAGAGCGAGGTGGGGGGTGACCGGCGTTGGGGGAAGTTTTGGCGGAGGTGGCCACTAGCTCCTTGTCACTTCCAGGGCGACGTAGAGGGTTGGCTGGTGACTCGGTAGGAGGGGAGGTAGCGCGGGGGCTGTGTTGGTGGTCAGTGGAGTGGGTGGTCAGCGAGGGGATGATGGTGGAGGGGAGGCGGTGGTTGAGGAGGTTCGAGTGGCTGCGGGCGTGGGTGGCGAGAGAGTGATGCAAGAGGGGGTGGCTGGGGAAGAGGAGGGCTCTTTGGTAGAGGGGGGGGGGGGGGAGCAGGTGCAACGTGTGTAGGTGGGAGGGGTTGAGGAGCTAGAGGATAGGGAGATTGACTGGGTGGTTGAGGAGGTGGGTTTCAAGTGCACGATGCAAGGTGGAGTTTCTCTGTCATCTCCATGACCAAAGTGCTCACATGGAATGTGAGGGGGTTGAATGACCCCTCTAGGCGGGCAACTTTGCGTAGCTACATTCAGAAATGGGGCCTTGATGTGGTGTTTCTCCAGGAGATGAAGTGGGGAAAGTTGCGATCAGCGATTGTGGAGAGAGGTGGGGGGTAGTGGCATTGGAGAGTTTGTGCCCTCGATGCGGTAGGAAGAGCGGGAGGTATCATTGTTAGGTGGAAAGATGTTTTCTCCTTGTTGGACTCGATGATCAAGTCCTATGTGGTTACGGTCAAGTTGTGGAGGCGTCAAGACAATCTCTGTTTGCTCTTCTCTACAGTCTATGGCCCGAATGATGGTGTGTGGAGGCACGTTGTGTGGGATGAGTTAGATCAAGTTGCAGCAGCATATCAGGGGACCCCATGGTTGATTGGTGGTGATTTTAGTGTCACATTGCTGGCAGAAGATAGGTTGGATGGTCGTGGGGAAATGGATCAAGGCTCGGAGGCTTTTGTAGGATTTGTTACAACACAGGACCTGATTGATATGCCACCCTCTTCCTGCCACTTCACTTGGAGGAGTTCAGGTGGACAGCGATCTAGGATTGACAGGTTCTTGGCTTTTACAATGATGGCTGAGGTTTTTCCAATGGCAACGAGGTCAAACCTCTGGAGCGGCCGTTCTCGGACCATATTCCCTTGCTTTGGGGAACGAATGAATGCTGGAGACATGGTACGCATTTTAAGTTTGATAGAGCCTGGCTTCTAGAAGAGGGTTTTAGGAGGCTGGTGGAAGAGAGATGGAGATCTACCCATGTGGAAGGCTCGGCGGCAGCTAGGTTGGAAGCCAAACTACAGGAGCTGAGGTCCTTCCTCAAGGTCTATAGGAAGCAGATTAAAGAGTGTAGGAGGAGGGATGAAGCTCTCGGTGAGATTGTGAGGCTGGACATGGTTGATGATGTTGGTCTCCTCTTCGAGGTGGACAGGGAGAACAGAGCGAAGTACTTGTAGATGGTGTAGGAAGAAGACCGTAAGGTGGAGGTAGAGTGGAAGGTGAGGTCTACGCAGAAGTGTCTCAGGGAGGGTGACTCTTAACACTTGGTACTTTCATATGGTGGCATCCGGAAGGAGGAAAAATTGGATTGATAGATTGAGGGTTGGCGAGGAGTTTGTAGGCAGGGAGGCAGTGGGCGGGGCGGCTGTGAGATATTTCAAGGAGTTCACTGGGAAGAGGCAGGGGGAAGATGGAGATGGCTGGGATCCGAGATACTGCGGATTGGGGATGAAGAAGCGGGGAACTTGGTTGGGCCGTTTGAGGAGGATGAGATCCATGAGGCGGTCAGGGGGTTGCATGCGGATGGTTGTCCGGGTCCGGATGGTTTTCCTATTTTTTTCTATAAGGAGTTCTGGTCGGTAGTGAAGGACGATGTTGTACAGGTGCTGCAGGAGTTCAGAGGTGGAAATATGGGCTTTAACAGATTAGACATTTTATTTGTTTTTGTTGCCAAAGAGGGATGGAGTGGAGGAGATTTAGGAGTATAGACCGATAGCTCTTTCGATTGCTATTTATCTTATTGTGGCAAAGATCTTGGCGAACCGATTGAGGAGGGTCTTAACAAAGATTGTGGATCAGGTGCAGACGGCTTTTGTCCCGGGAAGGAACATCTTGGAGGGGTATGTTGTGGCTTTGGAGATCTTATCTTGCTGGAGGAGGAACAAGAGGAACGCTTTCATGTGGAAGGTTGATTTCAGCAAAGCCTATGACTCAGTGCAGTGGTCATTTCTGTGTGCCTCTTTGGTGAAGAGGGGGTTTCCACCCCTGTGGATCGAGTGGATGAAGAGGTGTATCACCATGACATCTTTCTCGGTTCTTGTTAATGGAAATCCGGTGGGTGGTTGGATCTAGTCGAGAAGAGGGGTTAGACAGGGATGTCCGTTGGCTCTGAGCGGTAGATGCGCTAGTGAGGGCGGCGAATAGATCATGTGAGAGGAACTTGGTTGAAGGTTTCTCCTTGGAAGATGAGACGAGCATTTCGTTGCTACAGTATGCTGATGATACGATATTCTTTGTTGAAGGCACGAAAGTGGAAGCTAGGAGGATGCAGATCTTGCTTGTATTATTTGGTAAGGCTTCTGGGTTACAGATAAATCTGTCCAAGTCGAGTTTTGTTCCCTTCCACATGACGGAGGCAGAGGTGAGGGCGTGTAGTTTGTGTCTTGGCACTGAGCAGGAGAAATTGCCTATCAAGTATTTGGGCCTTCCATTGGCAGACGGGAGGATCTTACTTCAGGATTGGGCCTCTTTGATGCGGAGACTGGAAAGGAGATTGGTAGGATGGGCATCCAGGTTGCTATTGAGAGGGAGGCTAATTTTGCTCAAGGCAGTTCTAGCTGCGATGCCGTTGTATTTCATTTGTCCTAAAGATGCCCCAGCAGGTCGTTAAAAGAATGTTGGGACTAATGAGGAATTTTTCTGGTCCAACCATGGGTCGAATGGGCATGGTGCTAGGTTGGTGGTGTGGGAGGAGGTTTGCAAGTCGATTGAGGAGGGGGGGCTTGGGGTGAGGGATTTGGGGAGAACAGATGACATCTTGTTAACAAAATGGATTGGGGGCTTATTGGAGAATAGGGGAGACTTGGTGGGGAGGGTTTTCAGATCCTCTTATGGAGGCCCGCTGCGTTGGGGCCTTCTCCTATCCCCGCTAAGGGATGCTTCACATTTCCTGAGAGGTCTATCAGTGGTGGCTCATAAAGTGCAAGATTGTTTTGTGTCGATGATGGGGTTAGGGGAGGTGTTCAGGTTCTGGCGGGGGATGATTGGATAGGTTAGGGGTCACTTTGTAGAAGATTTCCGAGACTTTTCGCACTATCTATGGGCAGGGAGGCGTCAGTGGCAGAGGTTTGGGAAGGTGGGTGGTACCCGTCCTTTGCAGGGAATCTTTCAGATGTGAGAATCTAGGAATTCCAGAGGTTGCTTGAAGAGTTGGAATGCCTCCATCCAGAGTCGGGGAGCCATGTTTTCTTGGGATGGAGATTTCTCGGTGAGGGATGCTTATCGGAGATTGTTCGGCGGGGGATCTAGTGGTGATTTGGATCTAGTGAGAGATTGCAGACAGGTTTAGAAGGTGGCTTGCCCATTGAAGGTCAAGATTTTTGTTTGGTTGCTTAGGAGGCGTAGGCTCATGACGAGGGTGTGGAGGGCAAGATGGACTCCTGGGGAGATTAAGGTATGCCCCTTGTGTAGAGATGATGTGGATGTCGACCGCCTTTTCTTCTCCTGCCCGTTTGTATCACAGATTTGGAGCCGTGTGGGAGCTGGATGGTGGAATTGTCTTTCTTTTGACGAGTTTTGGAGCACGTTTAGAGGTGGAGGTGGCAACGCAGGGCAAAATGTCTTCCGGTCGAAGGAGAGGGCCAGGCCACTAGCGGTCCTTTGGCGAGTCTGGTTGGGGAGGAATGAGGTCGTCTTCAGGGGGCAGAGATCTTATGTAGAAAATTTTGTGGTGTCTATCTTTGTTTTGATTAGGATGTGGAGTGAGTCATTGTGGTTGGTGTTTTGTTCTGTATATTGGATCCAATGTAGGCTGAAAGGCTAATTTTTCTTATAATATAGTTGGGGTGGTTATCAGTTGGATAATTACCCTTTTTCCTTTTCAAAAAAAAAAAAAATGATAGATGCCGCCATCCATTTTAACCAACATACATCATTTTTTTGTAAAACATCTCCATTGATTTGTCCATCTTTTTAAACAATGATCACAAATATCTTAAAGTATCTTTCTTCAAAATACAATCTAGTTTTAACATCTACCCCTGCTTTGTCTCCTTTTCCACTAAGCTTTCATTCCATAGTCTTTGCCTTACATCTTGAAAGTTTTTAACTTCCATGACCTCTCTACAAAATTCAAGTTTTTTGTTTACTAGATCTCTTATTTCCTCCAGCTAGCATAATGTCATAAATAAAAAGCATACATCATGGCACCTCACATTGAATGCCCTTTGCCAAATCATCCATAACCAAAATAAGGAGGTAATGACTTAAAGTTGATCCTTGATACAAACTGATGGGGATATCAAATAGTCCATTAGTCCAACCTGAGTCCTTACATAAGCTGTAGCTTTATCATATATATCCTTTATGAGGTTGATATAGAAAATTGACACCTGCTTGTTCTTCAAAGTTCTCCACAAGATATCCCCTTCAAATAAAGTCATAGGCATTCTTGAAATTAGTAAAAATCATATGTTAATTCTTCTTATATACGCCTCATTTCAACTACATAGTTGCCAAACATAAACTCAAACTAGTTCTTAGTTACTTTGAAGACTTGCCTCAAACTTCTTTTACTTGCTTTCTCAAAGCTTCATTGTATGACTCATTAATTTGACACTATATTTGTAACGATTTTGTATGTCTTATTTGTGATATATACACGTATTACAATGCTTTTCCTCTATTCCTCTGACATCCTCTTAGCTCTCCAAATAGCATTAAATAATATTGTGAGCCAAGTTACACCTTCCCCCCTCATCACTCTACAAACATCTATGGAAATATCATTAGGTTCTTCTCAGGTTCCATCATCTTCATAGCATTCATTACTTATTTCCTTTGCATTTGTTAATAGCTTGCCCAATTTAGTTAAGCTTCTGAGTTGTATAACAACCTTAAAGTGATAGTTGCTCATCTTATTTCCATTAAAAGGTTTGTGAAAGTAATTATCTCATCCTGTCTCTATGTTCACTAGCTATAAGCACTCATCATGTGAAAGTAATTATCTCTGTCCCTTGCTTTAGCTAGAATAGGAAAGTAATTCTATTGTGTTTTTATTTCCTTTATGTACTTTTTTGGCAAATTTATGGGTTTGATTGAAGCCCATAATTTAACTCTATTTAGTGTGTTCTTTTTGTGGGTAGGGAGGACAGATAACTAATGTAATGGAAGCTGAGGAACCTATGAAAAATGTGGGATCGGCCCTCAGCGTCTGAGTGGGTGCAATATAATAACTTGCACATCATCAATTAGTCATTGCCCCTTAGAGTTTTATAGTGAAATAGTAATAGAACCTTTTCTAGTGAAGATTAGCTACTTAGAAACATGATACAGCCTTTTGATGTTAGACCAGAATTTTGGTTAACCAAAAGACTGGAAGCTTTTTATGCAAATCAAAATGTCAAAGGAAATTTTAGACCATCTTTTTTCAACCTTTGATTCAAGATAAACTATGTTAGTTTTAGTATGTTTCTATAAATATAAATAGACCCTATTTAGGCTCATACTGAATTTGTCAGAATGGAATATTTTCATGGATTTGTTTACAATTGCAATGCAGTGCATCTAATGTTATGTGAAGATGCAATGTAAGTCTATGCTGTACTATAGTTTGTTAAAATCCTGAAACCTGCAACCCTGAAAGCATCATTATGTTACTAGAGTAGCGATTGTGCTTACTCCAAAACGCACCCTTGTGTTCCCATGGTTGTTCATGTGCTTGCTATTTTATCTTCGTTAACATTTCATGCCTCTTTATCCAAAGCACAAACTTTATTTTTCAGCAGAGTAATCACCCTTCTACCTGGAAACATGAAAGGCTTCCTCGTTACTTTCCCTCTTCTAACAATTTCCTTACCTACAAGGTTAGTAGGTCCTCGACCATTCCCATCCAGAAGCGTTGACATAGAGTTACATGTCAGGTGTTTGCTTCAAACCTTGTCGTTCGGTATTGACCATGTTGGAGATGGTGCACTTAATGCACAGCATCAATGCTGCTGTGCATTGTACCACTTTCCATTATCTGTGTTAACGAGTGTTCTGTCCTGAAGTGGCTGAGAACAACTTTGTGGTTCAGCTCTGCTGCTGGAATCTGTGCTGGTGACTGTGCCTGGTTTGGAGGAGCTCGAGATGATAATGGAGATCGACGCCCTTTAGCTAGGATGTTTTAAGCTCCCAAATAAGCTAGTGCAAGAGGGAGAAAGATTATAATCTAGCGTCACGTGCAAGATTGCAAAAATCTTGATGTTTGGTTTGTGTGGTCATCTAGTACTGCTTTTCATTTCTAAGTGTTTTTTCACTAGCCTTCTGACTAAACTCTCAGGCATTAAATAGGGAGAAAAAAATACCAGTAGAGTTTCATATTCAGTCAATACTGAAAGGAACATCATATCTTATTTTCCACTATATCAGCTTAAATAATTTCTTTCGTGTTGTTACACTGTATCGGTACCACTTGGTTGGTGTGAAATAGCTAATTACATGAATTCTTTCATCTCATTTCCTAAATAACAAATATACATGATTCCGGTGTAGCCTATAAGTCTGTGTTCTATGAAATCTAGCAATATACCTGTCAAGAATTTGACAAAAATATTGGAGTGTGGAGACTCCAAGTACGTGGGAAAAATAGTCCACGTGAGGGAGACTATGCACGTGTGGCTTGGTGGCTGGCTGGATGGTGGCCACGGTGGCCTAGGTGGGTGCCAGTTCTTGAGAGAGAAAGGAGAGGTGCCTCTTGGATGTTTGGAAATAATTGTATTGCTCAAATTAGAATTATTGGGAAGATTCTCTATTTATAGATAGAACATATCCTTAAAAATAGTAACAAAAGATTCTATCCCTATTAAAAAACGATCTTATCTCATTTGGAAAGATCTAATCTTCTAATTAAAATAAATCCCAAATATATTTCTAAAAATAACTTTACTAAAAATAGAAAACAGCCAAACTTGATATACCCAAAATTGGTCCTTTGGACCAAGACTCCTTGTGGGCTTCAGATCTTGCCACGTGGCCTGCTGGTTTCCACATGGCAGTGCCACGTGGTCAACTCCAAATCCCAACAATACCTATTAGTCAGTCCATGTTGGTAAATTGTGTCCTAGGTAATGAGACAAATATCATCTGTTGTATGGTCTCTTCACGGCATGCAGGGATGAAAACTAAAACAAACACTTGTTTTTGAAAGAAATAAAGCAAACACCATCTGTCATCGTCATACACAAACCGTAGGTGTTATACATTACATGAAAAGTTATTGACATGCTTTGATGCATTCTTGTGAACTCATCTGATCTTTCATTTGTCTTCAGTTATGTGGTGGATGCAGCCGATAGAGACAGCATCCCGGTATCAAGAAGTGAACTTCATGACCTGGTCAATAAGCCATCCTTGAATGGACTCCCTCTTCTGGTTCTTGGCAACAAAATTGACAAGTCGGAAGCTCTCTCGAAGCAAGCATTGGTTGATCAAATGTCTGTTGGAACTCCATTACTAGTCCGCATTTTATAATTTGCTTTCGTCGACAAAGTTGAAAGTCCAATATGGTCCTAATGTTTTTTTTATTTCAATGTGATGTGATCTCAGGGGCCTTGGGTCGATCTGGGGCA
Organism: Thalassia testudinum; assembly: GCA_037157565.1. Lineage (NCBI taxonomy): Eukaryota > Viridiplantae > Streptophyta > Magnoliopsida > Alismatales > Hydrocharitaceae > Thalassia > Thalassia testudinum. The sequence goes on from JAZHRO010000049.1 coordinate 32,831,713, forward strand.
GGGAGGTCTGTTGCTACATGATATCGTGCAAAGAATCCGTCAACATTGATGTCGTCATGGACTGGCTTATTAAGCATTCCAAAACTGCAAGACGATGATGGCTTATTTTTTGAACCAGCGCTGCTACCTCCTGTTGGATTATGTAATGCACTGTATATCTTAAAGATTGTGTTGTATGTTCATGTATTGTCCCATGCCATTCATCTCAGAATACTTCAATTAAGAAAAATTCCATTGAATTGATATTGGAGCTGAACAAGGATGTCTATAAACTCTCAATTTACTTGGGGAGCTTTTTGTGTATGTCGCTTGCTGAATTTTTAACAAACAAGTTACTAAAATTAGGGGTGTACACGAGTTTGGTTGAGATTTAACTCAAACTCAATCCACAGGTTGAGGTTTTTTCAACCAAATCTAATCCAATACACTACTCAACCTAACTCAATTTATAAAAATCAGGTTGGGTTGGGTCAGGTTGAGTGGATTATTGACTAATCAAATCTTACGTTTATCTCTTATATGCTTCCTATTTTGTAAAGAGTAAGGAATGAAACAGGAATAATTAAGTAAAAGATCAATAATATTAAAGCTTAGTAAATGATTAAATAAAAATTTCATCAGTTAGGATAAAAAAGGCTTAATACAAACTTTGTAAGATACTTGAATTTAATAAGTTATGTATAACAACTCAAAACAATATTCGAACATAAAGTCTATTCAATCACACATGTTCAAGATGAAGTTCCATTGCGCAGAGTCTTCTTAGTCAACTAAGTTTCTAGCTCTTCCTTACCAATGTAAGAATAAAATAATTGCAAGAATCATCTCTTCTACAACCTTCTTCCTTGTGTGCTTCGACAATCACGGTGCTTTGGTCTCGGTAGCTCTGCTTGTGCCTCCAATAGCTCTCGACATTTTGTTCATTATCTATAGAAAAAAAACTTGAAGATCACAATGTGACATTGGAAAGCCTCATAGAATCCTGTGGTAGGAAAAACAGCGAGATTAGATTGCCAATCACTTCTTACCTCTGACCTCATTCTTGAAATGGTTGAGCCTACATATAGAGGACATGGAGCTTGGAGGTGGGAGAGGAGTGAGCCTTGTGTGTGGAGTTGGTGAAGGAGGGAGAGGAGAGGGCAACGCCAGCTGCGCCTGGAGCTGGTGAAAGTGTGGTTGTGTGGGAAAGATCGAGAGAAGGGGGGGTTGAGAGAGAATGAGGGTCGGTGAAGGCAAGAGTTAGTAGTTGTTGCTGAGGTGTGGCACACAATTTATAGGTTTACGGTTAGGGGTGTTTACGGGTGAGGGGAATTTGGGGATTAGGAGGTGAAATTTGGGAATTTAGAGAGGTTGGGTAGGAGTTTATCACTTGAGAGAGATTGGGTTAGGAGAGTTTGGCCCCACTTAGGTATTATATACACGTGTGTATTAAGTTACAAGTTGAATTGGGTTGGTTAAACTTCAAATCCAATCCAAATTATTTTTATCGGATTAGAAAAATCATAACCTAATCTAACTCATTATAACGCTCAACCTAATCCATGTGCACCCATAGTTGAAATACTTTGATCAGGTTAAAAAATTGATATGCACTGGATGTAGGTCGTTGACATAGTAGTCATTCATCCAATTACTAAATCATGTGCTTTCGGATCTCTTGCTGCCACGCCAATCCTCGTTCACCATTGAAACCTACCGAGGGAGATGTTTGATGGGAGGGTGACCAGATTATGACAACATTGAGTTGGTGGTGATCTCCAGTTTGGAGCAAGAAATCAATTTTGAAGGGACATGTTATGCCGCCGATTCGATTGATGAAGAAATGAAGTGGAGGGATGAGCTATTGAGTAATTTGTTTGAAGTGAAGGTGGCAACCAGGATTGGGGAAATGCACTTTGATAGCGTAAACAAGGACGAATTAATTTGGGTCGACCATCCAAAAGGATATTTTAGTTTTAAATCAGCCTATAGATTGCTATTAATTCACTATCAAGCTGTCGTTCCTGTACGTGAAGAAATGAAATTTATGAAGAAGTATGGTAAGAGAAGTTTACACCAAAAACAAAATTCTTTGTTTGGAAGTGTAACCTGCTTATTGCCACAGAAGTTGCGGGATGGAACAATGGTAGGGGTGTTCAAAAAATCTACTAATCTTGGGTACTCGACCTGACCCATCATTTTTGACCCTATTGGGTTGGGTACCCACTTATAAAATATGGGTTGGGTACCAATTAAATATGACTTATTACTTCTCGGGTCTCTGTTTAGATACCCGTCAAGACATCCACGGGTACCCATTAACTGATTCGTCATATGACCTGTCCATGATCTATCCATACTACCAATCTCATAACCTAACTAAGCCAACTTGCGATCCCCCTTTTCTCAGTTCTCACTATGCTTACAGCTCAATCTTAACCCATTGGCCATTACTATAGGCTCTATAGGAGGGGAAGGGGGGGGGGGGGGGGGGGGGGGGAGGAGGTGAGATTTGTGTGATAAAAGGAATAATGTGGAAGTAAAGTAAACAATCACACCAATATTCAATCTCACAAATACACAAGTATTTTTAGGTAGAAACCCAAACCCGGGTAAAAACCATCACCTAAACCTCTCGGTTTAGGATTTCCCGATCGACCAAGTTGATCAAATCCACTAACGAACTACTTCAAATGAGGGCAGTTCAACCTCTTACAACCACACTACTTATGTGAGGGTAGTGTACCTTAAACCCTTCTTTTCACGAGGAGTATTTTATCTCACGACGGAGACAGGAATTCGCAAAGCGAATACTTAATCAAGAACAAAGGAAAAACAAGAACCTATAGAGCCACAAAATAAATGTAATATTATACTACTATAGGCAAGAATCTCCCCTTATTAGGAAGTGCGTAGGCGTGATCCTGGCAGAGTATCGAAGCTCTCGGATTTGTTGGATGGGGCTTGGAGAGCAAGATCACTACCCTTCTTGATAATTGCTTCTCTATGACACAGAGTGTGGAAGTAGTGTTACTTGGTGTCTATTGCAAGGAAAGGGTCCTCCTCTATTTATAGAGGCCTTAAGAAGGGTTTAGAAGCCTCTTCTAGCCGTTTGGGAATAATTTCAAGGCAAATCAAGCCGGAATCAGGGACAAATGATTCTGACAGGATTATCAAACGTCTGGGCTATTGTCTAATCTAGGAATTGGTCGTCTGATCTAGAAGGGTAGAAGATCTAGATTGGGTTAGATCAAGATAGATGTCAAAAGAAGTGTTTTAAGACATCTGTGAATCTAATTAGACGTTTAATTCTATATGGATTTCCTTCCTGTTTTGTCCAGACCTAAACAGGTTTCCCCTCACCCCTATCACTTTTATGCTTTCATAGATAATTGTAACAAACATTTGCATAATATATCATAGTTGTTTCATCTCTCTTGTGAACTATCTTGTTTGTCTTTTTATTTAAAAAAAAAAAACACAAAAATAACAAAACCTCAAAATACCAAAAAGAAATAAAATGAAGCGCATTTTCCAAACAAAGTAAATGCCGCCTCCTCGTGTTCGACCTGGGACTCCCCTGGAGTTTCGGTTATAAATTATATTTGATAGACGTGTTTTGCAAGCTACGACGACGGGTTCTCCAAACCCTAATTTTAATTTGCGAAACACGACCTCATCATTTTGGCATCGTTGCCGGAGAGGCGATGCTCTTTGATTTTTTTTTCTCACGTTTTCCCACATTACTTACATATTTTTCTATCTTTCTTCTTTAATTTATTGTCTTGTAGGAACCTGGTCGAGGAGCCGAAGGCGGTAGATTGGAGTAAAGTGCTCCTCTACATTCCCTCCCCCCCCCACTAGTTTCAAAATGATGAGGTCGTGTTTTCGAATTAAAATTAGGGTTTGGAGAACCCGTTGTCGTAGCTCGCAAAATGCGTCTATCAAATACAATTTATAACCAAAACTCCAGGGGAGTCCTAGGTTGAACATGCGGAGGCGACGTTTACTTTGTTTGAAAACCGCGCTTCGTTTTATTTCTTTTTGAGGTTTTGTTATTTTTGTGTTTTTTTTTTAAATAAAAAGAGAAACAAGACAGATCACAAGAGAGATGAAACAGTTATGATATATTACGCAAATGTTTGTTACAATTATCTATGAAAGCATAAAAGAGATAGGGATGAGAGGAAATCTCCTGAATAGGCTGTTTGGCGAGACGACGACGTCTGGCGGAAGCTTGGACAATGGAGGTGAGATGCAGGAGGACGACAGGTAGAGGAATGCTTCACCGAGGCTCTGGAATGAAGGTGAGAAGACGAAGGCGATCTTCTACCGGAATGGAGGTGGGAGGACGGCTCCAAGGCTTCTTATGAAGGTGGTGGGATGAAGGACGAATGTTTGGTGGGGCAAAGGATCATTACACTAATAAAAGGCCCTTAGAGCTTGCGAGTAAGCTCTAATGGAGCTTTGGTAGGCTATTAGAGTTTAGGAGTAGGTGGGAGTAGAGTAGGTACAGATCAAGATGAATGGGGGGTGTAGGGGTGTTTATATAGTGGAGGGAAGAAGAAATTCGTGTAGAGGGTTGTAGTGACAGCTGCAAGCGTCACTAAAGACCCCTTGTAGCTGTCGTTGAAGATCGCGGCCCCACCGCTCACACCCGCAGCTGTCCTTGCACCTATAAGCAATTAGTGACGGCTGTAAGCGTCACTAAAGGCCTGCCCAGGCTGTCGTTGAAGATCCGCGCCAACTCACTCTTGCTACTGCTGTGCTTGTTGCCCATCACGCGCCGTGTCACGTGCGTGCGCCCTGGCGTTGCGCTACTGCGCTGGCACTACGGTGCGGGTGCGTAGGCTGGTGTGTGCGTGTCTACACGCGTGTGTTGGCCGATGCGTTGGCGTTGCCTCAATTGAGTGATCGGGGGGGCTTGGCGAGTTTTGAACCTGTGCCCCTCCTTTAGGAGTTGAGTCCACGACCGTTGCGCCAAGCTCCCGATTGAGTCAAGAAGAGTGGTGTGGGCGCACGGTGGGAAAGGATTCTCAGCCGTTGGATTCTCATCCAACGGCTAAGATGGCATGTTGGGAAGCTCCTTTGGAAGGATGCTGGTGACCTTGGGCACTCTAGATGGCGCCACGTGGCATCATCTGGACCATCCACCTTTTCTTGATTGTAAAGGATGCCAAGGTGCTCAGATTGAGGTGATTTTTGCGTTGATGAACTGCGATCGTCTCTCCGGATCCATCCATACAGTTTGATTTCTCATCTGACGCCCATAAAAATGTCGCATTGTCTCCTGGCCATTGATCTTCCTCGGATTGCATAAGGTGATACGGGATTCTAATTAGGATGATCTCGGAGGTGTTGGACTCCGATTATCATCCTGATCAGATCTATACATTCGGATCGTTAATCCGAGGCCCTGAAATGAATCTCCTTCCCTCCTAGCCATAAAAAGGACGTAATTAACCTAAAATATACACAACTACTCTAAAATGCAGGATGATGAACGCTATGCAATATTTATAACATAAAATGCAAATATAAACTTAGGAACATGCATGAATAGGCATTTTATCTTCAATAATTGTGTCTACATCAACAGGGTTCTAGGTCTTGTTGGTCAGATGATAGGTTGGTCGTCTGGCATAAAGTCTGGACGTCTGGAAATACAAATCATTGTAGGAATGGATTTCTCGAGGCATAAACGACTATAAGGTCTGAACAACTAATTAGGGTTAGATCTTAGCCTAATGTCTACTTATCTGACGTCTAAGGTTCTCTGAGGACGTTTGAAAATGAATGTAGGTCAGATTAAGGGTTAATCTTCTAAGATTAGGTTTGACAAGCTAACGGTCCTCTAGTTGGATATCTGGTAAGGTCATCAGACGTCTTCTAAGACGTCTGGACTAAGGGCTGAATGTCTAAAATTGGCAGACAGAGAGTGGTTCTCCAGCCTAAGTGTTTTGGACATCTGATCAAATAGTCAGACGTCTTAAAGTCAAGTATCAGACGTTTTGGACATTTGATCAAATAGTCAGACGTCTTAAAGTCAAGTATCAGACGTCTGATGTCCAGATTAGACATTTAATTAGGCTGTCTGATGCCTATTTTGGCTTTCTAAGTTCTCTACGAAAATTCTAAGTATCGTAGGGTTGTGTATGTGTTCCTAAGACTACTGTTTGGTAACTTTGAGGCTCTTTAACAATCATATAGACAAAATAAAGAGCAAAGAATAAAGATACAAAAATAAAGTACAGAATACAAGATAAAAAGAAATCTATCCTATTCTTCTTCTCCTTTCTTCAAGCTCTCGCTCCAAGCGAAGCTCCTCCATTAAGCTCGAGCTTGAGCTCCTTCACACTTGTATCCATTTGCAATTTTCTTGAAACTCATAAACTCAAATTGCAAATGTTAAAAAATAAGTGTTTTGTTATCATCAAAATTAATGATCGTGGTGCCCTTGCACCAACAATTACAACCTTTATCCCTTCAGGTAGATCGAGGAGAGGGGGTTGCTAGCGGAGGAAAAGGGTCGAGAGGTGGAAAAGGAGGTTGCGTCGTAGTCGACGTCGATGGGGGCGACGCCAAGGCTCCCCGGGTTGGCGAATCTAGACTCGATCTAGCTTGCAAGGTCGCGGACATGGTCAAGCTGAGAGGTGAGGAGGTGCTTGAGGTCACGGACCTCGGATCAAGAGTACGAAGATGTGAAATGTGATGTAGTCACCGGAGAGGGTCTCACTACGATGGCTTCAGTGCTTCGGTGCTTTCATCCCTTCCTCGATCCTTCAATGCAACAAACCCCTTCTTGCCATCCTCAGTCATACACGCTTTCCCGACAACACGTGATGCCTGTGTGCCGTTTCCCATCATCGCTAGTGCATACATAGTTTGGTAGTCGTACGCATTCCCCCCAACCCCATCTTGAAGACATTGTTACATACTTAAAGTTTCCATTTTTTTTTTTAAAGAAAGAAATGGCTACTATTAATAGTAGTCGTGAAGATTTATTGATATGAGATGTATTATTATTTATTATTTATTATTTTATTTTTTACTTTTAAATTTACTTTTATTTAATAACATTTTTCTTGTCAAATTTATATTTTATATAAAGTTATTTTTTAATAACTATTTTTTGTATATTTTTAAATTTTCTTATATATTTATAAAAGTATTTTATCATTTTAATGAATATTTTCAGATATATATATTTTATAATTTTCTTTAAATTATATTTCATGTCTTCACATTTTTATATTTTAGCTAAATTAGTTAATCGGGTACCCAACTGGTACTCATGACTCAGTTTAACACAATTTGATACCATATTTATTGGATTTCCATTTGAATGGGTCAGTTCAGGTCATGACCCATTTGAAATTGGGTCAGGTCAGGTCAAGTTGGAATGGGGTGGTTATCCGACCCACGAACACCCTTAAGTTACAATTGTGATGCTCGTAAATGTCTATTTTCTGTTTCAGAGAAAGAAACCATTCGGCATGTGTTCTTCAATTGCCATTTTTCTTGTGCCATTCGGTTTGCTCAAGGCTTGAGAGCTCCTTATAATGGTTAGTGCTGGTTGCCTTACATCTATGTGAATCTGACAAGGAAGGAAGATGTGATTATGAGACACCAAAATTTTTTATATACTGTGCACAATCTGGTTGTCTAGATGTGAAAGAATATATGGCATGGATGGAGCAAATCCTGTGGAAGCATGGCACAGAGCTTCAGTCATGAATACTTTTTATTGCCTGCCTGACCCATCTCAGGCACTATGGCCGCAGTAGGATGATCCTCTAGGGATTGTAAATGAATAGAAGGACCATTTGGAAGAGGATAAGGCATTGTTGGTGGATGTTGCTGTCAAAGAAGGCTTCTCCATTGCTATGGCTGTTGGAACAGAACGGATGGGGAACATTTTCAGAGTAGCTGCTTGTAAATATTTCAGCACACTGGTAGAAGATGAGTCTATGGCAATTCTCTTTGCTCTTCAATTAGCGCTCAATCAACCTGAGCAAGCTAGTCGAATTACGAGCGATTCTCATAGTTCACTCAGGTCCATTAATGAGGAACAACAACCTTCGTGGAAAGCCAAGCCAGTTGCTCTCCAGTGCAAGAAAATTCTTTTTACTGATCCTTGCCTTTCCCTAATGTATGTCCCTTGACAGGAGGTTGTCTTAGCACATAGATTGGCACATTATCGTATTAATATAGGGTCCCAAGGCGAGTGGTCTTGGCCTTACCATGTGATTTGTTGCTATCCCCTTTAATTGAGAGGAGCATTTTCCGTGAAGAGAAGAGAGGAAAAGAGGAAAAAAGTTTGGAGCGAGAATCTGGCTGCCGTCAGTCTGATGATTATTAGGGCTTCCAAACTTAGCAAGTTTTCATATTTCATGAATTTCTATGAACGTGGGGAGTGCAGCACCTAAGGGCTTCAGTTGATATATTGTTTAAGAGTATAGTCTTAGGTTTAGGTTTAGATTTGCAGCATTTAACTGTAAACCTGTAACTTAAGTTGAATTAGAAGCAAAGTTTTCCCTCATTAACTTTTGGTACCTCCTAGTTTACTTGTAGGAGTAATGCTAGCTTTTAAATCCCCATGTTTTGAAGATAAAACATCGGTTTTGGATTTACACAGGTGTTAACACCTATCTTTTAGCTTTGTCCTCGTTAAAAGCAACAAGTAAGACATGTTTCAAGTAAACATGGAAGGTTGGCCGCACATTTGAAGACCCAATTTTTTTTAATACCTCAAGTAAAACTAAACCTTGGATAACCATACCTTGCTTAGGAGTACAATTGTGCAATTCGTTTGACAAGCCCTCAACTTTAATGAAAAGTTTTTGATAACTTCTCTGGATATCAATGACACAGGATCACTCATTTCTTAAGTTTGTTAAGACACTTAATTGGGTGAAAGAATTATCCTTTTCACCTTCCAAAGTTTTCCGTTCCCATCACTGGAGAATCCACTTTTGATGCTGTTCACCACATTTATTTGATTTATCCTTTTAAGTTTTTTTGATGAAGGATAAACCTCTTTCTATTTAACCATCATAATAGTAACACTGAAATAGCTTTCATTCAGAAGTGTATTGTTTTATAACGTATTTAATAATTGAGGAATCTTTCGAGAATTACGCATATGATAAAATCCATATTTTACTAAGAAATAGACCGGAATCACTTCTTTTTGTATAATGACATGCCTGGTGGCCTTTGTGAAGCAAGAAAAAGAAACGACTCTTAAAGGATCTCAAAGAAGATAGACCAAAGATCCATTGCTCGTATATGCACAGAGTTTTAGACGTTCTCTCGTGAAAGAACAAAAAGCTACAGTTGAAAGACCTAGAACAAAGAAATACAAAACACCACATTGCTAAGATATTGTAGAGAGTCTAGATGCTCTCATGAACCAAGAAAAGCAAAAAGTGTAGCTAAAGAGAAGTCTAAAACGAAACAGACCACACCACATTGCGGGCATCTTGTACATAGGCCAGAAGTTCTTGAACTTGCATGCATGAACAGAAATACATGGGTATCTGTTGTTTTGACAAACGCGGTGAGCTCTACGACCTGCTTAAGCATTTCTAGCATGCGACTTGATCTTCTTCACAAGCTCGTTTTTGTCTGCCCCAATGACCTTGTCTATATCTTTACCATTCTTTCTAAAGAAAAAAGTAGGGACGCTGCTCACATTCCATCGGTGAGCTACCTCTGAAAGCTCATCAATGTCTACTTTCAGAAATACAACCGCCGGGTACTTCGCGGATAAATTGGTGTAGATTGGACCCATGAAACGGCACGGTCCACACCACATTGCAGTGAAATACAGAATGACAAGGCGAGAGAGCTTTGTGGCAGCTTTCATCTTCATTTCGAATTCATTGGAATTGTGGATGCTGATAACAGTACCTAGTGGCATAAGAGAGTGACCTAGGATGGTCATCTATATAGATACTATCATCAAAACCATAATAATAAAAGGCAATTTCCATTTTAAAAAGATGAGATATTATACCGACCAAATTACCAATAAAATAAGTTTCTCATATCCAGGAACAGATAGCATGCTAACTTGGATATTATTATTCACAATGAAGAATAAGTGACAGATGTACCATTCTGGAAAGCAGCATAATCAGAATCTTGAGGCTCCGGTTTCTGTCCAAGATAAAAACATTGTTACGCTAAGAGCTATGATTTTCAAAAGAGAGGGCAAGAGAATTTCTTCCCCTCTTTCAGAACAGCAACTGTAATTTACAACTTAAAGGCGGGCATCTTTCAAAAGATTATTCCTTTGTTTAATCTTTTTGATAGGTTGCCCGTATCATCATCTATAAAAAGGTTTATGCTTTTGTTTTCAAGGGATAATGAAGGGAAGTAAAAATAGATTTCCTTAAAAAAAATTGGGGCCTTCTGATGGCAAAGAAACCAGGGGAAAGAAATTCCCTTATATACCAAGTAGATCTGTTCTTCCCATTTCCCTAAGATAAAACATGGACTTTGGAGGGAATTTATCTCCCCCTCTTTCCCTACAAGACAATGATTATCCTCTTGAATTTTTCGAAAAGTTGACATAGAGTCAGTTACCAGAGCTTGAGCTCGACGGTGCTGCCTTTCACATTCAATTTTTCTCATTTCTCGCTCTTTTCTCAAGCGCTCATACTTTCGTCTATGTTCTTCGATTTTGTGGGCATTTGGTTCAACCTGCAAGTTGAAAACATAAACAAAAGATGGAATTCTGTACTCATTTATAAAGGTGATAACCAATAAATCAGCAACAACAATAACAACAAAGCCTTACCCACAACAAATCTGATATATCAAATTCTAACATAAATCTAATTAATCATAAGTCAAAATTAATTGATTGAAACCTCATGAAAAACTTAGCATTTTAAAAATGACATTGCTGCTGCAAACAGCAGATAAAGAGTTATATTAATTTCACATTGTGGAGATTCGCACAATGGTGGAGGCTCTTTGGCATGGAGCTTCACGCATGGAAGACCCACACATGGATGTTGGTGGCGCATGAATCGAGAGAGACAGAGAGTTGGCCGTAGAGAGGAGAGGAGTTGAGAGAGATTGGAAATATTGTTGTATTCAACTTAATAAAAAATAACACAAGATCTCTTTATATACAGAGAGATTATTCTTATTGCTAAATATAGAAAATAGGAAATAAGGACTCAATTAATTGACTAAAAACAGTAAGTAAATCTCCTACTAACAACTCTAATTATCCCTACACCTAACATACTAAATTTGACTAAACGTGGACCCAAAGTAAACTAGACTTGACCCCTCCTTGAGACCCCTCCTTGACCGACTAGACTGCCATGTGGACTATCCACATGGCCCCCTATGCCATGTGGCTTCTTCATTTTTCACATTCCCTCTCAAGTTGAGGTTGGGAGGGCGATCACTTGCTCTTCAACTTTGCAAGGTTCGATGCCCCATGACTTGTATCTTGCCCAAATCTTTAATAAATGAAGTTTCTGAATCAATCGCTAGTCCTTTTGCAACCTGAAAAGTCGTTGCTTCTTTTGGTAACCTCGGAAGTCGTTGCGATGACAGCGGATGTTTCCTCTTTGCTTCAAGATGGTGTGTGATTTCCTTGAATTGATAGAAAGATGGGTGATCCCATGCATGATATTTGACACTTTTTTTCCACGAAAATCTCCTTTTTTGTGGTGAGTAAAAAATCAAATATAAAGTGTCCATTGGAAAAGCATAAAGATCATGAACCACATCATAACTTGATAAATCTCTTCATCCTTTTTTTGGGCCTTAAGCTTTGCCATCTTCATCTTCAAGAAACAATTCTCTCACGTAAGGCACTGGATATGTGAGAGAGAGAACTCGCCAGGTCCTCTCCTCTTCTCCTTGGGCCTTGTGTAAGGCACCAAGGTTCTTTGAGTTTGTGAGAGAACTTCCTACACCAAGCAAAGATGCCCTTAACTCCAGGAGCCTTGGTGTCGGCCATCTCCTTTGATCTACGATCCTTCTCCTACTCTGCATAAGGCGTTGGATATGATAGGATGAGAATTCGTCGAGAATTCCCCACATGATCCCCTAGGCCTTGTGTAAGACTCCAAGGTCTTCCCAAGAATTTGTTGAGTGAATTCCCACGTTGGAGAAGGCCACGCACCGTGTGACCTTGTCAATGTAGAGAACTCACGTACAAGAGAGAAGAGTTCTCCTTGTGTGTAAACTCTTCTCTCGAGCATCTCCCCGATTCACGTATGCTAAAGAGACTAGATCGAAGGCTCATGCAATGTGGTGGAGGCTCTTTGGCATGTTGGTTCACGTGTGGAAGACCCATGCATGGATGTTGGTGGCACACGAACTGAGAGAGAGAATTGACAGTAGAGAGGAGAGGAGTTGAGATAGATTGGAAATATTGTTGTATTCGACTTAATAAAAAATAACATAAGATCTCTTTATACATAGAGAGATTATTCCTATTGCTAAAGATAGAAAATGGGAAATAAGGACTCAATTAATTGACTAAATTAGTAAGTAAATCTCCCACTAACAACTCTAATTATCCTTACAATTAACATACTAAATTTGACCAAACTTGGATCTAAAGCAAACTAGACTTGACTCCCAAGGAACCAACTAGGGCTGGTGCCCTTCCTTGACTGACTAGACTGCCACATGGACTGTCCACAAGGCCCACTGTGCCACGTGGCAGTGCCACATGACTTCTTCATTCTTCACACACATGATAATTAACCAATTGAGTTGTTTACTAATCTGGACAACACCTCATACAGGTAGTGAATAATGAAAAGTTTGTCTTAAATCCTTCACATTGTACATGGTACTCATTTATTTTATTCAGGTAAAGGAATTGTGAATGGTGCATTCAGAAATACAAACAACAATACCTGCTTGAGAACCCATGCTATCTCCTCGTCATAATCCAATTTTGATGCAATATGCAGGTCGCTAGCAGCCTCTTCCCAGTGGCCCAGCATAGCCCTCGCCATGCCTCGAGCTTTGTATCCTCTAGCAGAATCAGGATTTATCTAGAGATGTGATTAGTTCTTAAGGCCTACCAGTTCCATATGATTATCAAACTCACTAGCTTTTTATGACATAAAGACAAGAAAAAGTCTCGCAAATACGTAAATGTAGAAAAGAAAAGGGAATAAACCTTTAAAGCTGCATCTGCATTTCGGATGGCAGCATTTGGTTTTTTCATTTTCAGATAAATAGAAGCTGCAATCCAGATACCACAGTAATAAGATACACAAAACCTGTGCTTTCTCTGAAAAAAGATTGGCCTGAAAGATATATCAAGGATCCAAGTGCACCTCTGGTTGAAAGGAGAATAGCAGAAACTGGATTCAGTAAAATAGCTTCTGTCAGATGTTCAATGGCTTCATCCAATTTACCTGCAAACAAATGATAATGAGTAACATGTTGAGAAAAAGAATTCCATTCTCTGGAAAGATATCGACCGGTCAAAGTTGACTTTGCCTTCTGTTAGTGCATCAAGAGCTTTTGCTTTGCACAATTGAGCAGCATCGCGCCGATCATCAGACACCTCCTCATTTGGGTCTCCCATCTAGACATTCCCCAGGACAAGTTAGTTTTAAGTAAAGGCCTTAGGCATAATTTGATGGTACAAGATATCATTCCATCTCTACTGTAAGTTATGACTTATTCTGATCAAACCTTCTGTGGGGGATCATTATCAGCTTCAACAACTTCACCCTCTAATTCAATATCTGACTCTATGATCTCATCCTCAATATCAAGGTCTTCAGGGGCCTTTTCAGAATGAACATGGTCTTTATTGTCTTTCGTATCAACGCCACTGTCACCTGTCTTGTGAGTCTGAAATTTTTTGTTGGGACACAAAAAAATATATACTTTACCGTCTCCTGAGTGTCTTCAAACAACGAGTGAGAAGTAAAAACTGATGTATGACTTGGGAACATTTAAAACTAATACGTTGAAGATATAAAGTACAACAGGCGCCAGATCCTTTCAGTAAAGAAACCATCTGTTCAAAGCTGCATAGAGAGGGAAAGGGGACAATGGCAGGATTGAACAATTTGAGGTAGTTTCAGCATGGGATATTAGGCCAATACTTGCAAGGTGGTAATTGTCCAGAAAGCAAAATGTAGAACAACAAGAAGGTAAAGGAAAACTTTTAGGTGAAAAACCGACACTAATTCTGAATGTCTCTGGAATAAATTGCACATATACAGTTATGATTATCTAGTGTTCTGTGCTTCCTAACTACCAATTAACAACCACATTGAACATTTTTTGGACTATTGGTTAGACAAAGAAGACACTGATACTGTTCCTTTTTCCATTTTAATAGCTCTACCCACAGCAAGATATGCAGATGGTAGGGATGCAAGAGGTCAGATATGGACCCAGATATAAGTGATATTGTGCCCATGTCCATTTTATAACGTGAATGCAGATTGCAGATATAGAAATGAACTTTTATGCAAACATGCAAAATAAAGAACAATATCCTTAACGTACAAATACAGATATAAAATGAATAATCGTAATCTGGAAATGGATTTTTAATGAACAAATGAAGATTATGCTCTCGATACTATACATCTTCTAATTTATTTAAAAGTTAAAAATCTGGCTTCAAAACAAACTGCCAAGTACATGTAAACTTTAATAATTAACTTAAAAATTAACTAAATAGTACAAGGAGGGGGGTTTGCCTTGTTGGTGTTGTCAACTGCGGTGTCGGGAGAAAAGAAGCGGTATGAACAACCACCGGAATGCACTCCAGGGTCAAGTGAATGGCCAGGCAGGGTATCAATTACACGAGGATGAGGGAGAAAACAAGAGGCTGGAAAGGGGACTGTGAATGGGTTTAGAAAAACCCCAAACAATATTCATAATCAATTAGATGAAAATTTACCAATAGAACCCTATAATTAGGTCATATAAATATATGTGAAAAGAAAGCACAAAATCAGACATCTGTATCCACATCTAGTAAGGCTAAATTTGTATCCGTTAAAACCTGAAAATTGTCTTTTGTATCTGCATCCTTATTTGCCATAATTTGAAACTAAACATCTAACTTTGTATGCTTGCCATCCTACATGCACATGTGCCACCCAGAGGGCTTATCGGAGAGAGGCAACTGTGCTATGGTTCATGGCAAGACTTTGACCAGATTACGATGTAGCATGATCTTAGTTGCTTATCTTGTTTGAGCTTCCTATTCTAGAGGAAGCATTTAGCAGGATGAGCAAGATCTCTGTTTTGCTCACCTTGATTGAGACGATTCGATAGAGATTTGCCTTAGCTGCTACTTAGGCTAAGGGTTGTGGTATTCACTCCTTTTGGGGGAGAGGGAGGGGGCGTGGATCCCCTGGGAGAGGACATCCTACCTACACCTGTTGCGGGAAGCCGAGCCACACGGAGAGCAATTGTTGGATGAAGCATGGGCATCCCCATTGGAAGTTAAATACATGCTGTGATATTTATTCTTAAACGTGAATTACTAATCATGGAAAATTCCACAAGAATGAGTTAAAGATAGTTGTTGAAGGAGAAAGAGAATGAATTGTCTCATCAAAGAAGAAAACCTAAGCCTCTTTATATAGAGGCTTTGGGAAGATTACATATGACACCCTCAATAAAATAAAAAATTGCAACACACTCATACACAAGTAAATAACACCAACACTCTCCCTCAACTTGGAGCATATATGTCTAACATACCCAACTTGGAACATAAGTCATGGGACTTCCTAGAGAGATCCTTGGTGAAAATATCTGCAACTTGCTATTCTGATGAGGTAGGAGTTCATATCTTTTTTGTGGAGATCATATCTCGTACAAAATGGCAATCCCCCTCAATGTGTTTAGTGTACTTATGAAAGACTGGATTAGAAACAATAAAAGTAGTCGATTTGTTATCACAGAATATATGTACTAGAAGCTTGACATGAATACTTAGATCCTTAAGAAAATGAACTAAGCACATAATCTCACAGGTTGCATGGGTTATGGCTCTGTACTAGACCTCTGCACTAGACCTAGAGACCACACTCTACTTCTTGCTCGTCCAAGTAACCAGATTCCCACCAAGAAATGTGGAATATCCAATGGTAGATCTCCTGTCCCACATAGAGTCTGAAATAGGCATACAGATCGACATGTCCATTATTCTTCAAGTAAAGTCCTTTCCCTGGACTACCTTTGAGATATCTGAGGATAAGACACATTGCCTGCCAATTACTATAGTGTAGATGCTCCATAAACAGACTTGCTCTGTTCATGAGAAAGCTGATAGTTTATCTAGTAATAGTCACATATAATAGTTTGCCAACTATGCTCCTGTATCTTCCCTTATCTTCAAAAAAAGGATTATCTTCCTAAGTCTCCCCTATGGCTCAACTGGAATAGAGGAAGACTTTGCGCCTAGTAGTCTAGTCTCCCCTTCTTTGCGACAAGGGCATCCCATGTGAATTTATGGCCACTTCAATGCCAAGAAAGTATCTCAATATGCCTAGATCCTTAGTAACAAAAGTTGTATGTAGAAAGTTCTTCGTCTCCTGTATCCTCGAGGTATCATCACTAGTAAAAATCATTCCGTCCACATACACTGTCAGAATCACAACACCAGATTCCCTGTGTGTCCCAAAAATAGAATGGTTAGAAGTAGACCTACAAAACCCAATCCTTTAGATCTCTGAGCAAAGTCTTTCAAACCAGTTACCAGGCCCATGGACTTTGTTTCAAACCATAAATAGCCTTCCGAAGCTTGTAAACTTTCTCTTCCTCAACCACAAAGTCAAGTGGTTGGGCCATGTAGATTTCCTCATGAAGATTGCCATGTAAGAGCACATTCTTGACATCAAGCTGATCTAAGGGCTAGGCCTTCTTTACTGCAAGTGAAAGAATGACTCATAAAGTTAAGGTGTGCTACATGAGAGAAGGTGTCGAAGTAGTTTACACCATAAGTCTGAGTGTAGCCCTTTGCTACAAGTTTGTCCTTGAGTTGTTCAATGGTTCCATCTGGGTTGTATTTTACATCGTACACCCATCTGCAGTCAACAGCCTTAACACCCCTTAGTAAGTCTATCAACTCCCAGGTGAGCTGCCATCCCATCCTCCATGGACTGTCACCAAACAAGGTCTTGTAGAGCCTCATAGTGATGCTTGGGAACAATCATAGTAGAGAAAGCTGTAGAGAACTATAGCAATGCTGGACTAAGGTGATCTGTCGCAGTATAATTAGACATAAGATGTAAAGTACAGGTTCTTAGGAGCAATAAGCAAGCCATCAGATTGTTAAGGAGGAACATCCGAATCAGATGTTAGGGTAGAGAATTAAGCAGCTTAACTCTCCTCAGTAAATTCCACCTGCATAAAACACAAGGGGACAGACAATATTCTTCTAACTATGCTCATAAGTGTGGGAAAACCACCAAAAAAGGAGCCCTCATCAGAGAAATAAGGGATCCTCTCAAAGAAAGAGACATCAGCTAAGACATAGTAACGTTTATCTATAGGGTCAAAATATCCATACCCCTTCTGGGATGTGGAATAGCTTAGAAAAACACACTTAACAGATCTTGAGTATAGCTTATCAGTAACTCTAAACAAATGGACAATACAAGTGCATTAGAAAATCTGCAGCAACAATGAAAAAAGAGAAGCATCAAGCTGTAATAAAGGAAGGGGTATATCACCATCAAGCACAGGTGAAGGAACCTGATTAATTAGATATGTGGTAGTAACAATGGCATTCCCCTAAAAGTACTTAGGCATATTCACAGCAAGCACCAATGTCCAGGCTACATCAAGAAGATGGTGCAATTTGCGCTCATCCACCCCATTCTATTGGGATGTATGGGTACAAGAAGTTTGGTGAAGCATGCAATTTTTAAACGAAAAATCAACGAGATCTTTTTTGTATAAATTTAAGAGCATTGCCACTGTGAAAAATCTTAATGCACGTGAAATAAAAAATTCTGAACTTCGTTAAAAAACTTGGGAGTAATAGACCCAGTCTTAGACTGATCATCGAAAAATGTCCATGACAATTGACTATAATCATCAATAAAAATCACAAAATACCAGTAGACGAACTGGTGACTTATCCAACTTGGACCTCATACGTCACAATGAATCAAATTAAAAGGAGTTAAACTCCTCTTATTTTGGCAAGGAACAAAAGAAACCCAATGATATTTTCCCAGTTGGTAAGTTTCACGGTCAAGCTTATTAGGAATAGATGACTTAAAGAACATCTTCTGAAGTCTGGAGACAGAAGGATATGACCTAGACGACAGTGCCACAAAATTGGATCGGTCGAGACAGATGTAGCACTAGCAAAAATGTGAGTATCAATGTAGTAGAGGCCATCTTGCTTAATCCCCTCATAAATCATCTTCCTCGTCCGGATGTTCTAAAAAAACACAAAATGCTTATCAAAGATCACCCGACATTAAATCTCTTTACAGTCTATAAATAGATAATAAACTTAAGGAAAACTTAGGAACACAGTAAACATTTGTTAATCTCAATAAGTCTGAAAAGTGGACATCTGCTGTGATGATTGGAGAATATGTTCCATTGGCCAAACAAACTGAAGTAACAGTAGTGGCTTGGCGCAACGACAAAAGGGCATTTTTGTCACCAGTGAGGTGGTTGAAAGTTGTCGTACCCCTTCGGTCTCTGTTTATTTGTTTATATCTTGGGTCTTGTATCTTTTTTTATTTTATTATTTTCTTGGGATTGTACTATCTTTTTCCACCTCTATATATTATGAGGTAGGGTTAGAGAATAAAGATTGTTTAGTCATTTTCTTTTACTTGGTATCCGTGCATCAATCGTAGATCGGGGCTTAACATCCCACCAAAAACCCTAGCCTCCCTCACCCTCCGCTAAAACCCCTCATTGTTGATCCTCTCTCCTCTCTTCGATGGCCTTGCAGCAATGCTGCCAAGGCCTAGTAGGGCCCTAACACCGCTGCAGAGCCTCCTACTCCTACAGTGCCATTGCAATCCCTGCAGCAATGCCGCCTAGACCCAGCAAGGTCCCAGTACTGTCACAAGGACCTCCTGCTCCCTACGTGCCATTGCAGCAGCCCTTGCTGCGGCTGCTGTGGACCTCGCACCGCTTGTAAAGGGTCCTTGTGGCCTTGTACAGGGGTTCCTCTACTTGTATACCTATGCATGGAAGCTTATTATTGGTAGGGGCGAGTGTATCTCCCTCCTCTCTTCTATTCTAAGTAGCAACAGGCTCTAGAAGGGACATGCAGTCACTTCTGTGGGTTCCTAATTCCTCGGAAGTGATTGCTACACCTACAATACCTTATTTTCAAATCATAAAGGACTTAATTTACAGCTTGACTTTTTGATGGTTTGTGATTGATTGGATGCTTTTGTCTTGATTTGTGCCTTTTAGAGTGGTTTGGTTGAAGGAACATGGTGTCTTTAAGTTCTTTCAAAGTGACATCATATTTCATTTCAGAGACAGGGACATACAAGAGTCCCTTTTTTGGTCCCATGGTCAAGCTGGATGAGACCAATTATCCTTGATGGTCACAGACATTTCTCATGATGGTGAGAGGTCATGGTAAGGAGCATATTCTTCTTTAACTCGAACCACAAGATAAGACAAGGAAGAATGCTATGTGGAATAAATATAATGCTATGGTATGCGCCTGGATTATGAATTGTGTCATTACATGTATTGGTGATGAGATCATGTATTACCAGACAACTAAGGAGATGTGGAATAGTTTGAGAGAGACACTCTCATGAGAAGAATTCAACCTGAGTATTTCAGACCTTCCATAAGCTTACGCAGTTACGCTAGGAGGGCCATTCACTAGCCTAGTATTATTCGGTGATGAAGAGCCTGCTGGAGAAGCATCATGGTAGTAGACTTGTGTGCACCTGTGCTTCTCAGAGGGCATATAGGAAGGAGATAGTTGTTTTACTCTTATTGTCTGGCCTTTGACCAGAGTTTACTACTGCACGTTTTCAGATTCTTACTTCTAGCAAAGCTCCCCTCACTTGAGGAGATCTGTAGCAGGTTGAGCTGGATTGCTGTTCGTATTCCCATTACAGAGGTTACTGTCAAACTTCAACTCTTGTAGCAACTTCCGGATGAGGTAGAGGGTCTCTTGCATCACGAGGCAAAGGTTGTGGTCGTGTGCCAGGAGGACGAGGCCACATTTACTGCACTTATTATGGCTGACTTAGACATGTTGAGGCCACCTGTTGGACGAAGCATGGTCACCCCCCTACAACTAACTAGGCAGTTGAGTCTGTTGAGGCCACTTCTGACATTGTGTCTTGAGCTGAGTTCGATGATTTACTATAGCGTTTCTCGTAGTTGACCCAAGTTTCTACTGCTCCTCCTAAGACAACTACCCTTGCCTCCTTGTCAGGTACAGATATCTTTTGTTCTTCCCAGTCTGCAGATAGATGTCACCTGTGCGGAGATCAGAGGTGGTTTCTACAATTTAGGCCTATTCCTTTAGGAAGGACGATGCATGTAGTTAATGGGAGGCATTCTTATGTTGCTCGATAGGAGGAGGTTCCTGTTACCCCACTTTGAGATTGCTTGACGTGTTATTTGTACTAGATTTTCGCATTGGTCTACTTTCTGTGAGTCAGATTACGAAGGAGTTGAAACTATCGTGCCATTTTTTATGATGTGTCTTGTATATTTCCGGACAAGCTCACAAGGAGGATGATTGGTGAGGGACGTGAAGAAAGGGGGTGTATTGCCTGAGCCAGAATTCAGTTGCTGCTGCTTGCCATGGGTAGGTCTCCATTGCAGCAGGGAGTCCCTTCCAATGGCACCTTCATCTTGGTCACTTTCCTTTGGATTGGCTTCAGCGTGTCATACCCTATATCTTTCCATCTATAGTCATCACATGTGATGCTTGTTAATTGGGCAAACATCATCACTCTAATTTTCCTTCTAGTCAGAGTGTTGGGTCTACTGCTTTATTTGACTTAGTTCATATGGATGTGTGAGGTCTTAGCTAGATTCTTAATCGATAGGGTCAACTTTATTTTTTTTGTCATCATTGATGATTTTTCTAGAGTGTCATGGATTTTTCATATGAAGAATAAGTTCGATGCGAGTACTATTATTAAACATTTTATATTAGAAATAAAGACCCAGTTTTCTACTATTGTTAAAATTATGCGATTTGATAATGCTCTTGAATTTTGCACTTGCCAGTTGCCTTTGTTTTACAAATCCCATCGCATTATGCATTAGACTACATATGCCCATACCTCTCAGTAGAATGGAGTTGCTGAGAGGAAGCACATGCATTTATTAGATGTAACTCGTACCTTGTTGATACATCATAGTATTCCTTCTCTTTACTGTCCCATCTTGAATGTGTATTTTTTGATCAACAAGATGTCTAGCTTTGCTATTCATGAGTTGATTCCTTACCAATTGTTGTATCCTAATTGTGAAATTTTTCATGTGCCACCTAGAGTTTTTGGATGTGTTATTTTTTGCATAATCTCACTCCTAGTCGGGATAAGTTGGCACCGAAGCTAGTCAAGTGTGTTTTCCTACGATATTCTCGGACTCAAAAGGCTTATGGGTGCTTTGATCCTCTTTTTAATCATCATTATATTAGTGTTAGGATTCATCTAAACGTATGGTGTGGACTTCTTCAATATGTTCACTCCAGTTGCCCAGCTACTCACTGTTGGCATTCTTGTTTCTATGACAGTTCAATATGATTGGTAGCTTCACCAACTTTATGTCAAAAATGCATCTCGATGATGATCTTCAAGAGACATATATATGTAGCAGTCACCAGGCTATGAGACTGAGGAGGAGTGTGTGTCGATTATGGAAAACCACATATGGCCTGAAGCAGAGTCCCAGAGCTTAGTTACAGAAGCTCTCTGAGGTGGTTGAGGCTATTGGCTTTCAGAGGTTCACGTTGGATCATTCCCTCTTTATCAGGAAGACCAAAAAAGGAGTGGTGGTACTCCTTGTATATGTGGATGGCTTGATTGATATAGGGGATGATACTGGTGGCATTATTGAGCTCAAGCAATGTCTTGTAGGTAGATTTGTTATCAAGGACCTTGAGCCATTAAGGTACTTCCTTAGGATATAAGTTGCTAACAGCAAAAAGAAAATTGTTTTGTCTCAGAGGAAATATGTTATAGATGTCTTGCAGAAGATAGGCATGCAAGGGATAAGCCAACCAACATTTCTACGGATGCCAAAGATCAACTTTATGATGAGAAAGCTAGATAGTACATGTAACTAGTGGGCAAGCTTCTTTATTTGACCATTAGTAGACTTGACATTTTTCTAGCTATTAAGAAATTGTGTCAATTCATGAATAGGTCGATATAGGATGCAACTATGATGGTGCTGAGGTACTTGAAGAAGGCACCTGGACAAGGAATTTTGTACAGCAAAGGGACATCCATGAGTGTAGTAGGATACTCTGATGCAGACTACGCAGGTTACTTGACTGATAGGAAGTCCACTACAAGATTTTGTACTTACATTGCTGGGAATTTGGTAACATGGGAGAGTAAGAAGCAAGTGGTCATTGTTAGATCTAGTACAGAATCCGAGTATAGAGCAATGGCTCACGCTGTTGCAGAGATGATGTGGGTGAGATCACTTTTGATAGACTTGCATATTTCTTGTGATACACCTATGGAGATGAAGTGTAATGCAAGAGCTGCCATGCATATTGCTAACAACCCCATGTTTTTTGAGAGGATAAAGCATGTTAAGATTGATTGCTATTATACTCGTGATTTGATCCAAGGTGAACTCATCCTCACTATTCTTGTTGCTTTAGAGGACCAGACAACAGAAATTTTTACCAACCCACTGCCACGTTCATCTTTTGATGTTCGTTGTTCTAAGCTAAGCATGATTGACATCTATGCTCCAACTTAAGGGGGAGTATTGTACCCCTACAATCTTTGTTTATTTGTTTATGTCTTGAGTCTTGTACCTTTTTCTATTTTATTATTTTCTTGAGGTTATACTGTACTTTTCCCTCTATATATTATGAGGTAGGGTTAGAGAATAAAGATTGCTCAGTCATTTTCTCCTACTAAAGCACCGGAATCAACCACCCAAGATGAGGTAGAAATGGTAGTGGCTAGGTTGGCAAAGCTACCAGTTGCTGCCAAAGATGTAGAAGCATCTATTGGGGTTGCCTGCCTCAATATTTGCATGAGTCGAGCATAGTCATTAGTTGTCAAAGTAGGTCCAGGTGAGGTAGTAGTCTCCCCCCGCCTGACCAGGATAGCCAAACTTGGCCCAGCACTTCTCAGAAGGGTGGTTGGTTCTTTGACAATGAATGCATAGACTATATGCACAACCATGTCCATGGCCTCATCCACATCCAACATCGGAAGTACCACGTCCACCAATGACCACAAAGGCTGACGTCTTAGTGGCAGGTGGTATAGTAGCAGAAGAAGTGCCTAACCCAATATCAGAGGGGATCTTTTAGAGTCTCCCGTAAATAGTCTCCAAATCAGGAATGTTATCCATGGCAAGAATTTGACCACGAGCCGATGCATATCTAGAGCTTAGACCATACTAGAACATATAAACTTGCAAGTCTGCCTTTGTACAGTCTAGGTCTCACAACAAGAGGGCTAAAATATATTAAGCTCCTCAAATAGTTCCTTTGTTTTAGTGAAATAATCAAGTAGAGGACGATCCCCTTAAGACGTAGACTATATGCGAAGATTGTTGAGAGCACCTTTTCATTATGTATTTTATTGCTAATTTTCTGTTGCTTTATTCCCAAGGACTCTTTTGTTATTTATGCAGGACCCCTTTTTATATATAGAATCCTAAGGTTATGGTAGAATGCAAGAATGCCATTTATCTATGAAAATGGTATTAGAGCAGTGATCCTAGGCCAACATTTGATACTTGACTCTCACCCCTCTTCTTTCTCTACCAAACTAATTTGTTGGAATCTGTGTCTAGAGTTCGTCTTCTAGTGCGGGTCTCCTTCCTGTGAAAGCCTCGTTCATCCTCAAATTGCTTGGGACTCTGATCCTCGTTGATCCCCCCAGGGGAGGGGGCATCGTTAGCACCCCATGGGCCAAATGCACCCCTCTGACAAGTTCCCCCCAATAGGGCTGTGCCTAGCACTGATCTTGACAACTACAGCACCACCCGATTGCCTTGAACAGAATTGGGCACCAACGATGGTGCTTACTTCCATCCGGCCATCTGAGGGGTCCATCTAACTCCCTTAGGTGTGCCCCACCAGTTCACGGTCACCGAAGGACTGTAGGCTCACTGAAGCTCCGCCGATGATTACCTCCAACCACCCAGCACCACCAAAACCAATTTTCTCTCCCCATGAAGCCCTAGTTGGGCCTGGTATGGTCTGAGTTGATTTATTATCTCCTTTGGATTTTTTTGGGGACTCCGAGAGAGACGATGACATCTGAGGTGATTGATTCCTCCTGTGAAGAAGGAAGACAAGAGGATTTCAAAACCCCCTTTTTTGGAACTATCACCAACTTTGATGAGTCAAACTATGCCCTTGGGCACAATCGATCCTCAATTTAGTCAAAGGTCAAAATAAGGAGCACATCCTTTTGGAGACAGAGCCTGTCGAGAAGACAGGAAAGTATGTGTCATGGAAGGACAATGCCATGGTTAAGGCGTGGATTATCAATACTGCACTATAGGATAGCCATGGAGATAATGTACTACAAGACTGCAAAAGAAATGTGGGATGTTCTACGCCACACATATTCCCAGGACAAGAATGTAGCTCAGATTTTGTAGTTTTACCATGAGATCGCTCATATGAGGCAAGATGGGAGACCATTAGCCAGTATTACTCCAACCTGAAATCAGCTTTGGAGAGACTTAATGCCTATACTATGGTATGCTCATGCGACTTTAAAAAGTTGTACGGAGCCCAGCCTATGGTGGAACATTTCCTTGCAAGGCTAGACCCGTCCTACAAAGTCGCGAGTCTCAGATGCTGATGTTGACCGAAATTCTCACCATAGAGAAAGCATACTTATAGTTTCTCTTGCACTGACTAGGCATGCTGAGCATACCTCTGCCATGGTTGCTTCCCATGGCAAGGGGAGAGGTGCTGGATAGGCTATCCATGGGCGTGATCATGGACATGGTGGCTCAGGGTGCGGTAGAGTGCAGTGCACCTACTATACGAGACTAGGACATACAGAGGACTCATGTTGGGCAAAGCATGGAAGTCCAACAAGTGCTCCTTAGGCAATGGCTGGACCTGAGGTGATCCCTGATTCAACCCTGATCACATGTGTAGAGTTTAATGACCTAGTTCAGAGGATCTCTCATATTTCCTCCAAATCTCAGATCTCCACATCTGGACATGATGATATTGTTGCAGTTGCCAAGACTTCAACTACGGGTCTTGCCTCACCTACAATTGAAGATAGTGCAGATTGGCTTGTGGCTCTAGTACCTCATGCCACATCTATAGTAAGGCACAACTTTTCTCTAGGTTGTAGCCTGATCCCTTAAGGAGAAGTATTATAGATGCTAATGGTAGGACTCCCCAGTTACTGGTCAGGGGAAGATTCAGATAGCCCCTAATATCCACCTACAAAATGTGTTACATGCTACAGAGTTCCCATTAAATTTACTATCTGTCAGTCATATCACTAAAGAGTTTCACTGTCGAGCTGCCTTCGATGCCATGTCTCTTGTGTTTCAGGACATATTGACAGGGTAGGTGATTGGTTGTGACCAAGAGGAGAGGTGGGTCTATCACCTAATGCAAACTCATGCTGGTCAGACCTCCACATCCTTTGGAGGAGGTTTTAGCTATCTCTAACATCTACATTTTGGTCATCTTCCATTACAGAAGTTTAGATGAGTTATTCCTTAGGTCCCACCTACTGTAGTAATCCAGTGTGAGGCATGTTAACTCGGGAAGCATCATAGGAGTTCCATCCCAAGTCGACAAGGGCTTAGTACAGTGTCTCTATTTGAGTTGTTGCATTTCAATGTGTGGGGTCCTAATCAATCCCTTGATTGGCTGCGTCATCATTTTTATCTTGTTGTTGTTAATGATTTTTCTCAAATTTCCTGGGTATTTCTTTTGAAGTCTAAGTTCGACGTGGGGTCTGTGAGCAAGCATTTCTTGGTAGAAATAAAAAATCACTTTGATGCTTGTGTGAAAATCGTAAGAATGGACAATGCTTTAGAGTTTTGTTCATCGGGGAATTACACATCAAACTAGTTACCCATACAGCTCTCAACAAAATGGTGTGGCTGAAAGGAAGCATAGGCACATTTTGGATGTAGGATGCACCCTGTTTATCCAGCATAGTGTGCCTACTTCATACTGGGGGGATGCCTTTCTCACTACATGCTACCTGATTAATCGCATGCCTTCCATTGTCCTTAATGGTGTACCCTATTTGGTCTTGTTTCTGAACAAGGAGTTCTTCAATGTTCCACCTAAGGTTTCTGAGTGTGTATCCTTTGTTCATATCCAAGGTCTGAACAGGGATAAGTTGTCTCCTAAAGCCATCAAGTATATTTTTGTGGTTTATTTCGGGACTAAAAAAGAGTATAGGTGCTATGAGACTGTTGGACGACGATACTATGCTAGTGCCAACATTTCCTTCTTTGAGTCCATTACCCACTACTACTCTGCGAGGTCACATATGGAAGTCTCATCTATTGAGAGTGAGGCTTAAATTCCTTTTCATGTTCCTGGCCCTAAGCAACCAGTTCCACAAACAAAGGAGCAGGATTATAGGTTTCAGCTGATCTATATGCATAGACCAAGACATGTGCCACCACGGCAGCAACAAGACCACCCCTCCTCCAATGTTAACGCCTCTACCTACACCTGAGGTAATCTAGTTACCTAATGAGACTAATGTAGTTTTTAATTCTGTTGACACAGGTGCACCTGGATGTTCCAAGCCATATGGAGAAGAGCCACCAACTATTGATACAGAGACAAATCTTGATCTCCCCATTGCCTTGCTGAAGGGTACTCAATCTTGTACCTTACATCCATGATCCTAGCATGTTTCCTTGGCTCGATTATCTCCAAAGCATCGATAGTTTGTTTCTGTTCTATCTGCCATATAGATTCCTTCCCTCATCACCTTACCCTTGGAGATCCAAGGTGGAAGAAGGGCATGCAAGAGGAGATGCCTACTTTAAGGTCTCAAGGGGCATGGTCATTGGTTGACCCCACTAAGGGTGCTAAAATCGTTAGGTCTTTATTGTCAAGTACCAGCCAAATGGGTCAATAGAGCATTACAAGGCCTGACTGATTGCCAAGGGATCTACTCAAACTTACAACAACTACTTTGACACCTTTTCTTCAGTGGCCTGATTGACCACCATCCCAATCCTCATCTTTGTGGCAGTTCACTCTGATTGGGGTCTTCACCAGCTCGATGTCAAGAATGCCTTCTCTATGTCAATCTTGATGAGGTTTATATGCAACATCCTCCTGAGTTTGAGATTTAGGAGGAGTGTACCAAGATGTACAGACTTCATAAGGACATTTACGGCCTCAAGTAGAGCCCACGGGAGGGGCTTCAGAAATTATCTGAGGTTGTTGAGATAATTAGTTTCAAGAGATCGGCTGCTGACCATTCCCTGTTTGTTCAGGTGACCACACAGGGAAGAGTTGTGATGTTAGAATATGTGGATGATAACATCCTTACAGGAGATAATGCAACTAAGGTTGCTACAACTAAAGAGTTTTTTATGCAACATTTTGTCGCCAAGGACATAGGCTTACTTAAGTATTTCCTTGGCATTGAAGTTGCTTGGAACAATAAAGGGGTGGCACTTTCCTAGAGGAAGTATGTTTTAGATGTGCTCCAAAAGACTAGCATGTCTAGAGCCAAGCTAACCAAGATAGCAATGGATCCCAACCTACATCTTCATGAAGATAATTCTGAACCAATTGATGCAAGGCAATTCAGGACCTTAGTGAGTAAGTTGTATGTGACAATAATGCGAACCAATATGGCCTTAGCTGTTAGTAAGATAAGCCAATTTATGGATAAAACCTTGGAGGACACATTGGGAAGCTGCCATCATAATATTAAGATACCTTAAGTCGACTCTAGGCAAGGGGTTGTTCTTTTCTCGTGGAGGTACTCTAGGGGTCATGGCTTACACTAATGTGACTATGTTGGGTGTCCCAAGGACAGAAAATCCACCTTAGGATTTTGTACCTTTGTATATGAAAATCTGGTTACTTGGCAAAACACGAAACAAACTATGGTAACCAGATCAAGTACAGAATCAGAGTACCGTACTATAGTGCAAGCAGCAAAATTGATATGGATTCGTGCAACTCTCATGGACCTTCAGGTGCTAGTTATGAAACCTATGGAGATATAATGCAATAATTGGGTCGGTACATTCATTGCCAACAACCCTGCTTTTCATGAGAGAACAAAACATGTAGAGGTAGACTGTCACTATACTAGGGATATGATCTAGTGAGGCTATATCTACACCTCCCATGTCTCTTCAAAGGAACAAGCAGCAAACATGTTCACCAAGAGTCTTCCTCGATCGATGTTCGAGAGATGTAGTTCCAAGCTGAGCATGATCGACATCTATTCTCCAGTTTAAGAGGGAGTGTTCGGAGCACTTTTTTGTTATGTATTTTATTGCTATTTTTCTGTTTCTTTCTTCCCAAGTAGGGACTCTTTTGTCATTTATCCAGGACCCCTTTCTATATATAGGGTTGAAGTGGAATGCAGGAATGTCATTTATCTATGAACAACGATAAATATCTTATAGATGGACATGATTGGATCTCTGGTTCCACAGGCTCTCCCAGATCTCCTTAGCATTCTTCTTGTATAGGAGATTCATTGCAATTTAAGGCTCCACGCTATCTATTATTCAATTTATCATGAGATAATTGTCCGGCTCATATCTATTGAAGTCAAGAGCATCAATCTTAAGAGGATCCTTAATAATATAAAGCTTCTTTTAACCACCAACAAAGATCTTGAATGCCTAGGCCCAAAGGAGGTAGTTCCTAACACCGTTGAGTTTCATAAAGGCACCTTATGTTGGAACCTAATTTCACTTCTCTTTTATGTTTTGGTGTTAACAAAACTGCTTTAAAACTAATGAGTTTATGAAGTGTTATTTACAGGAAATTGTAAGATTTAGGAAGTACGGATGTTAACAAGGAAGAAGTGTGGATGGCATGAAGAATGAAGATTGATTTTATATGTTGTAATTTAGATTTTTGTATGTCTCCTAACAAGAAAAATTGATTTAGGAGTTAAAATCAAAATAGAGATAATTAGGTATCATACTCAAGTTCAATCATTCGTTTGAAAAATTAAAATCGTTTCTTTGACATATTAATCATATATTTGCATTCAAATAGCACCAAGATTGTTTAATAAAATTTATTCAAGGTACTTGTTATAAGTACCGGTATTATTCATCAGTACCGATACATGCTAGGCACAGGTTTGGGTCTTAGTCCCCAACTGTGAACAAGTACCGGTACTCATCATGAGTACTGGTACTAGGTGCTCACAGTTTGTAGACAGGGTAGTGTCTGGACCTTACAAGTATCGGTACTAATTACCAGTACCGGTACATGTAGGTCACAGTTTTTATCTTGACTCAAATCTGTGAGTCACAAGTACTGGTACTTATCATGAGTACCGGTACCTGATGACTTAGTTAGTACTCAACTGTAAGCATTGAGTATCGGTACCTATGATGAGTACTAGTACCTAGACTTTGTTGGGCTGGTTGCTGGTTTACTGTTAGCAGTTATTACCAATACTAACTAACTGTTGTGTCTAATCTGAACGGCTATTTAGCAATTAATCCTATCTCTAATCTTCCCATTTTACCCCCAGCGGCTAATAATCGTAGGGGAGGTGTTTATTAGCCTATAAAAACACCTTTTGTGTGTCATTTGCAAAGAACACAAGCATAAAAATTCTCCTTGCTCCAGTTTCTATATTTCTTAATTCTAGTTGCAAGGGTGATAGGCTTGTTGCATTTTTTCTTCAAGAAGATTCTCACCTTGCAACAAGATTTTCTGGTGAATCTGCTCTTCCTCTGTGCTTGTGTCCTTTAGATCCTACTTTGGACAGCTAGAGAAGTAGATGAAGTCATATGCTTGACTTTTGAACAGAAAGATGACCCAAAGGCAGCCATGTTGAGGCCAAAGAAGCAATTTCCTCACTGTTTCAGATCAGAAACAGTAACAAAAAATCCGAATTTCTTCAACTGCAGCAGCTTCTCATGTGTCCTGGGCCTTGCATAGACTCCTCAAGAGACCCAAGACACCAAGGGGGTGAAGATTGCATAGAAGAGCAACCTAGAACCACACAAAAGAGTTCATCAACCACAATTTGCCCCTACAGATGCAACAAGGGCGATGGAGAAGAGGCTGGTGCTGGACTGACAATGGGGGCACAGCAACCTGCAGGGGGTTTTTGCTGGCCCTAGGTTGATCAGCAGCAACCCCTGGGGTTGCACTGGCTCTATGGAGATCACAGCTACTGCAGAGGCTATGCTAAGGCCTGCTGCATGCCGATACCGGACAGCAGCATTGCGAGGACCCTTCCTGCAGTGCTAAAGGCTACCTCACAGCATTGCAGGGTGGCAGCAAAGCCACCACACAGGCTACCCACATGCTGGTGGCACTGGGAGCCCCTCTACCGGCAACAGGAGGTGACGTGAGATGGCTGATGGCAAGGAAGAGAGAGAGAGAACTTCTCTCTAGGGTTAGGGTTTTTCGGTTGGGAACAGTGCTCGAGCACTTAAGAGTTTAGGACCCACCTCGCTTTGATACCATGTTGAGGGAAAAAGAGAATGCATTATCTTATTAGAGAAGAAACCTTAGGCCTCTTTATATAGAGAGAGGCTTTCGGAAGATTAGACATGACACCCTCAATAAAACAAAAAATTGCAACACACTCCTAGATAAGTAAATAACACCAACAATAGTCATGGCATGTTTTATCTTCTTTTTGAAAACCTTAAGAAAAGTCTTTCCTCCATGCCCAACTCATCTCCCTTGCTATTCCATTTCCCTCTTCATTTCACCTACCTTTCTAGAGATAGAAGAAGAAGAAGAAGGGCAACAACAAATAAATAATAGACAAGAAGAAGAGAAGATAAAAAGAAGAATGAGAAGAAAGCAGTTTCAAGGAAATTCAGTAGGATTCCCATCTTTTCCCAACTTTTGAATTCTTCATTTATCATGTAAATCTCTGATTTCAGATTTTCTTTCGAAAACCTCTGTTTTATCTTATTTCTTTGCCATGTGATTGTATTCGCCTAGTGTTTCGTTCTCACGAAACAGTCCTGATTTCTGGCAAAAAATCGGTTGCTTCATTTCAATCAAGTTGCTTTAAGAATACTAAAAAGATGATAAACTTTTGATCGGTGAAGTTTTACCGATTTCACTCCCAAACTTGTCAGAATCTTCATTTTTCATTTTCAATATCCTATAAAGAAAATATGCCTACAATATTGAACCTTTTTATCAGAACTAACCCCAAATCCTTCCCCCCAATAAATAAAAGGATACTTTTTGCTCGAGCTCCATCACGTACCATTTTTCTCATGTCCCAAGAGAAATCAAGGTACTGCAAGACCCTGTTAGGCGTTAGTTAGATCAGTTAGTTGGGTTGTTACTATCCACCCAATTAACTGATCTAACAAACCAGTTAACACCTACCAGACACATTCCAGGGAGATATCCTGATCACCCAATTCAAAGCAAATGTCCAATCGACTTTACATTTCGACAATCCAGACGATGTCTCAAAGACAAGCACATGCTACGCTCCCCATTCCAAACACAAAACAATCTTACAGACCAAAGAACCAAATGCAAACTTTGCAAGGATGCTGACCTGTCTCTGCTCGGGAGGCACCCGACCGCCGAGGCTGCCACCAAAAACACAATATTACCCATCAACCCAAAATCACGACACCAAACAGAGGAACAGCTAAAGCAACGATCATTGAGCTAAAGATCCGATCTTTGAGCAAAAGAAGTGTGGGTAGGGGACCTCTGGAGGTAGCTCTTGAAGAACCCAAGTGAGGGGTCGTGTAGGACCAACGGGTTCGACCTGGAGAGCTCGACGAAGCGCTTCAGCTCCGCCACCTTCGCGGCCTCCATGGCTTCTCTCAGACCTTACCCACGCACGCCTGAACTGACGCCACCGCCAGGAGAATGCGATTCCTGGGGCGATTTCGTAGCGTCGTCGTTGCTGATGTCATCGTCCATTCGCGGGATTTTGTAGGGGGCATGTTGCAAAAGCACCAAAGCTAGAGGAGGGTTTTCGAAGTCTACCGCCTGCCGCATTGGCACCGCGAAGTGAGGGAATGGTGGTGCACAGTGTAACATATTTTATAACGTACATAATGACATAATGGTCGATCCACACATCCAACAAAAACTCTTTGTTCACTTGCGGTGTCGATACATTTGTTTTGATTTTTTTATATGTAAAAATTAATTTTTATAGATAAAAAATTATTTTTTATAAGTAAAAAATTACTTTCAAGTAAAAAATTAATTTTTACTGATGAAAAGATAAAATATATCAATATTTTTTATCAATATATTTTAATTTTTCATCAATGAAAAATTATTTTTCATTTATAAGTGAAATCAAAATACATGGTATATTTTGATTTTTAATTACTTTCGAGGTTTAAAATTATTTTTAATCAATATATTTTGATTGATTAGGTGGGTTGTCCTTTTGAGTGGTAGTAGATCGTACGACACTTGAATTCTTTTAAAGTGAAAGGTGAGCACATAACTTTTGTTGTTCGTGCATAATCGAGAGGGGGCTTGCACATTATAAAATGTGTATTGTAGATGTTTCCTTACTCATGTTGTAATAAATATGGAGGAGAAGATTCAACCCAAATAATACATCTAAATCATTAAAAATGGGTAATTTAATTTGAGTTAAGGGAATTATGAATTTTATCAAATCTCAAATCACAAAATTTATATAAATTTTGAGTTGGTTGATTATAAATGATATTGGTATGTTTTTTAGAAATTTTTTTCTTAGGTCTTTAATTTTTTATAAGATATATAAATATTTAAGCATTATTATGTTACAAAATATTTTGCAAGAAATAACCCTTGTTTGTTAATAAATATACGTAAAATTTAGATTTTATCCAACTTAAAATAACCTAAATCAGATTCGAATCGATCTAAATTCAATCTAATTTAAATAATTCATAAATTATTATTTTATCGACTTAAATCAAATACTACCTAATCAGACAACCTGAACCCACCTAAAACAGTCGAATGCCCACCCCTACGATTGATGTGGCATGAACGGCTGTTAATAGGTGGACACCATCGGGGTTGTGTTATTATCTTCCGTGGCATATCTAATGTGACATAGAGTGTACATCAGTCACAGGGTGCCGGATATTAGAATTGAATATTGATATCTATAATATCATTAAACCGACGTAGCTACGGTACTGTTCATGGTATTGTAGATGCGCTGGTTAATATTTTGAATTAAAAATTATACATAAACTTTTATAAATTTTGAAAATTACATATAAATTCCTATATCTCTGTTTTTAAAAGTTTTTACGCCATAGAACCTGGTAAGATGTTTCTTGAATGAAATGAAAATAGCATATAAGTTCCTGTTAATGATAAAAGCAATTGCATTTGGTGTGAAACTTGCATTTAAGTTCTCATAAATTCTAAAAATTACAAATAAGCCCTAACATCTCTTCTTTTTTAAATTTTTTCCAATCAAAATTGCATAAAGTTCCTTCAATGAGATGAAAGTAGCACAGAGGACCCTATGCATTATAAAAATTATATCCAAGCCCTCATACGTATTGAAAATTGTAAATAAGATACTCTGTCTTTTCCTTATCAAAATTGAAAGAAGTTCCTTAAATGAAATTAAAATAGCACAAGCTACCAAAGTTGCATTTTATGTGAAAAATTACATCCAAGATCTCATAAGTGTCAAAAATTGCAAATAAGACTCCATGTGCCTTCCTTTTTATTTTTTTTTTCTAATATAAATTGCAGGAAGTTCATTAAATAAAATGAAAATAATATAAATGTCCCTATGCACTATAGCAGCTACTGTGAAAATTGAATCTAAACCCTCAAGTGCTAAAAATTGTAAGTAAAACCTTATGTCTCCTTTTTTTAATTTTTTATTGAAATTATAGGAAGCTCCTTGCATGAAATGAAAATAGTATAAAGGTCCCTATGGACTATAAATTAAATCCAAGCCCTCATAAGTGCTAAAACTTGCAAATATGACCCTATATCTCTTCCTTTATTAAATTTCTTCCAATCGAAATTGCAAGAAGCTCCTTGAATGAAATTAAATTAACATAGAAGTCCCTATGCATTATAGCGGATACGGATATGGAAGTTGCATTTTATGTGATAATTGCATCCAAGCCCTCATAAGTGCTAAAAATTGCAAATAAGATCTTATATCTCTTCCTTCTTTTAATTTTTTTGATCTAAATTGCAGGAAGCTCATTGAATATAATGAAAATAGCACAGAGGTCCCTACGAGCATGGAACTTACTTCAAAGTGTATTGTAACTATCTACCACCATTTGAAATTATTATTCAAACAACATGATGGAGAGACCCTTTTTCTTCTATGTCCCTTTACAAGATTAAATATATGATTAAGGTATATGTTCATGCATAACATCAATTAATAATTCTTTCATTGTATCACTTATATGTTGTAGATTTCTCAAAATTATATCGATAAAAGTTTGATAAAATAAGGGATGTTCTACAAAATTTTCTTTAGATTACTACCTTCAATTGCTCCTTTCTCTCATTAGGATAATAATTTTATTATTATTCTTAACATTTGTACATTGTGTTGGTGCTAGAGTAACACGATCATTTATTTTGATGATAACAAAACATGTGTCTTTTAACATTTGCTTTTGAGTCCTAGTTTTCAGGTCGAATTGCAAATGGAGGCAGGTGTTTAGACGAAGTTCTAGCTCACATCCATGGCGGATTGGAGGAGTTGGACAGAGGCAGAGGAGCTTCGCAAGGAGCGAAAGCTTGAAGATGGAAGGATAAGAAGAATATGATAGATTTCTGTTTATCTTTTTCTATATACTTTTGTCTTTATATCCTTGCTCTTTTTGTTTTCTAGAATATCTTTTAAAGAGCCTCAAGTGATCATTAAAGTAGTCCTAGGAACAATTGCACTATCCTAGGATACTTAAGTTTTCTATAGAGAACTTAGAAAACCAAAATAGGGATTAGACAGCCTTTTCAGACGTCTAATCTGAATTTCAGATGTCTGATAAAAACTTTTAAGACATCTGACTGTTGACTCAGACGTCCAATTATTTAGGATGGACTTAGTTAATTCTGTCTGATGAAATCAGATGTCCAGACCTTAGTCTAAACATCTTAGGAGATGTCTGATGCCTTTGCCAGACGTCCAATTAGTAGACCGTTAGCTTCCTTAGCAAACATTGAGGGAATGATTGTTAGCCTCGTATCAGATATCCGTAGAGGACCCTAGACATTTGATACATGACCGTTTTGCCTCGACTGACCCAAAATCTTCCTTCAGAGATTTTATAGCCGTTAGACTCGTTGGGAATTCATTTCCAGAGAACAAATAGGTTTCCAGACGTCTAGACCTTATGCCAGACGTCCTGTGTGTCGTCTAATGAACATATATTAGAACTCTATTTCGGTCTGATTCAAGTTAGGAAGGAAACCCGCCTAAAATCAGACGTCTGACTTAGTTCTCAGACGTTTTAAAAGGGTTTTCCAGATGTCTGATACCAGGATTAGACGTCTGATGGCCTTGTCAGAATCATGATTAATTCTGACTACGGCCTGATTCTCTTTGGCTTTGCACCCAACAGCTATGTAAGCCTTCCAAGGTCTTCCAAAGCCTTCCTAGGGCCTCTATAAATAGAGGAGGACCCCTTGGCTTGTAAGACACACCAAGACACACCAAGCAAACCACTTTTCACATCTTTTGTGTCCAAGAGAAGTAGTTGAAGCTCTAGCTCTCCAAGCATCTGTTTCATATCTAGAGAGCTTCATCCCTTTGCGTACCCGCTCTCCCTTTGCGATTACGAGAGTGACAAAGTGCCACTGCGTGGTTCACGCACCCACGTTGTCACATCGATGTACTTCCACCAAAGGGAAGTTTCCTAACTCCTATAGAAGCTAGGATTAAATATTTGAGGCTATATAGGATTGTTGTACTTTATAGTCTTTGGTTGGGTATTCGCTTTGCGAATTCTCGTCTCCTTCGCGAGACAAATTCCTTCTTGTGAAGAGAA
The DNA here is from genome assembly GCA_037157565.1 of Thalassia testudinum. Lineage (NCBI taxonomy): Eukaryota > Viridiplantae > Streptophyta > Magnoliopsida > Alismatales > Hydrocharitaceae > Thalassia > Thalassia testudinum. The sequence goes on from JAZHRO010000049.1 coordinate 32,868,058, forward strand.
GGGGTGTTGAGGAACATTACCCTCGGTCTAAGTAGTGTGGTTGTAATTGAGGTTCAGTCATCCTCGTTTAAGTGACTGGGTTTAGTGGATTTGATCGACTAGGTCGATCGGGAAATCCTAACTCGAGAGGGTTAGGTGGTGGTTTTCACCCGGTTTGGGTTTCCACCTAAAAATACTTGTGCCTATTGTGTGATTGCTTATTTTTGAGATTGTCTATTTTAATTCCGCACATTATATTACGTCACGCATATCTCACCCCCTCCAACCAGAAAATTACAGTTGGTATCAGAGCAGGTTTTGCATTTTCGGCGTTACACACTAGCAAAGATTCGATGGAGGGAAGCATCACCGCCACTAGAATCGTCGAGGGGCAGTCCACCGTTCGACCGCCTTTCTTCGATGGAAGCAACTATGGCTACTGGAAGTTATGGATGAAGATGTGGCTTCAAGCCACCGACTTCGCTTTATGGGAACGTTGTGAAACCCCATACGAAGTCCCGGAGAAACCAGAGAGAGGCTATTCGCAGCAACAGACCCGCGAGCTTTCCCTCAATGCGAAAGCTATGAACGTGTTGTACTGCGCCCTTAGCCTAGAGGAGTTTAACCGAATATCTCAGTGCGCCACTGCATATGAGATATGGCACACTCTAGAAGTTACACACAAAGGTATGACTAAGGTAAAGACTTCTAAAATAAATTTACTTTCTCAAGAATTTGAATCTTTTTCTATGAAGTCTAACAAATCTTTAAGTGAGATGAACACTAGGTTCACTCTCATTGTAAATAACTTAAAAGCTTTAGGTAAGACCTTCATCAAAGGAGAGCTTCAAGGAAAACTACTCCATTCCCTTGGATTGGAATGGGAGCAAAAGGTCACCGCCATCAAGGAGTCAAACGAAGTAGAGGAGCTCAATATGGAGGATCTCCTAGGTAACCTAATGGCCTATGAGACAAAGTTAAAGCAAAAGAAGAAGGATACACTGGAGCCTAAACCAAAGAAGACCCTCGCATTCAGAGCCGCATCAGATAGCGAGGTAAGTTCCGACGACGAAGACTTTAAAATTTTACTTAAGAAATTTTCCAAGTTTTGTAGGGAGTCAAAGAAAGAAAAGGAGAAGAAGGAAAGCCTGAGATGTTGCTATCACTGCAACGAGAAAGGGCATCTACGACCAGAGTGTCCTCTTCTCAAGAAGGAGAAGAAGAAGGAAAAGGAGAAGTCTAAGAAGAAGGCGTTCCAAGTAACCTGGGACGACACGAGCTCAGAGGAAGAAGAAGAGCAGAACCTCAAGGAAGAAATCGCCTGCGTGGGCTTCATGGCCATAGGAAGTGATATCTACAGCAACAACAACGATAATGAGGTAAATCCTGATTTACAAGATGCTTTCGATGAACTATTTGAGCTTACTAAATCACTTAAGGTAGAAAATAAAAATATTAAAAAGAACCTTAGTTTTCTTAAAAATGAAAATGAAAGGTTAGAAAAATAACTTAAGGATATAGAAGCTAGTCCTAAAAATGATGACTTATTGTTAGAAAATCATAACCTTATCGATGAAAATAATAAGTTGATTGAGGAAAACACTAGTTTAAAAATTGAAATTACTAGCTTAAAAACCAAGATGCATGCTATTGAAGGTTAACTTGCATGTCTTAGGGAGAAATCAAATAATTTGATAAATAAGGTAGATAACTTATATAGCCCTAAGGTTGAGAAAGGATCTCTGTTAAGGAGACCCGCTAACAGATCCAGATCCAAGCTCACTTGGATACCGAAGAAAGAATTAGAATCTTGCTTTGTAGGTTTCAAGGGTGACTATAATACAAGAGATTAGACCTACAAGCTCAAGAACCATCAACTCGAGTTGGGAGGACCAAAGAGTAGACCAAGGAGAAGGACAAGAAGACTGACGAGACGACGAACAACCGAACAACCCGCCGCATGTCGACTGCCAGATTGGAGATTGACGTCGATGCCTGGGCCTCCAAACTATGGATGGGAGCCCCATCCAATATGGCATCCACCACCTCCATTTGGGCCATTCTATTGGCCCTGGTAGGTGAGGTAACCCTTAACCCTATCTTTTCATCATTAGCATATAGATAGGGGGAGTTAAAATTATGAGCTATGTGCCAATCATTAAGGGGGAGATCTTGTTAGCTATATTTCCTTAGAAAGGGGGAGAAAAATAATACTATCTTGTTGTTACAAAGAGAGGGAGGACATTACTCTTGTTAAAAGAAATTCAACCCAATTATAGAAGAGCATGTTTTAAGGGGGAGATATAGGATATTTAAAATTGATAAAAACCTTTTTGATAATGTTAAAAAGGGGGAGGATTTTATGCACTATTATTTTTGGTTTTGTCATCATCAAAAAGGGGGAGATTGTTGGTTGTTCGTATGCATTTGTGTGGGTTTTAAAGAGAATATCACGTTGTAGTATAATCGACAAAACGTTTAAACAAATATAGAAAATTTTATTACTCGAAAAACTAGAGTCTCCGAGGTCGAACACAGGGAGCAATCTCAGTACTTTCAAAATCAAAGAATGCAACTTTTAAATGAAAGTAATTGATTAAAAGAGAGAGTTATATAAAAAGAATTTCTAAAAGAAAATAGAATTGGACGTCTGATTTCTATATCAGACGTCTTAAATGTAATCTTCTTTCTCTCTTCTGCCTTCTTCTTCTTTGTCTTCTCTGCTTCTTTTCTTGTGAAGGCTTCTTCTTCCTGCCTTTGTTCCTCTCTTGTCTTCCTTTTCTTTTTGGGCTTTTCTGCAGTCCTTCCTTCTCTCAGATCTCTGCCTTGCTCAGCTTCCTTTCTTCAGAGTTCCTTCTTCTTCTGCTCCTATTCCTTCTTTGTGCTTTTCCTTCGAAGTTTTCTCCTTCCTTGTCTTCTCTGTGAGGGCTTCTCCTTCTTTCTTTGCTACACTCAGCCTCTTCTTCCTTCTTTTCTTCCCTTGCTGCAGTGGCTAAGTGTTCGCTTCTTCCTCTGCTCCTTCTTTCCTGCGCAAACCACAACCAATGCAAAACCTACCCCCGTCCTCTACCCAAACGTCTCTCTCTTTCTCTGCAATTCGCTCAAGGACGCTCTCCCAGAGCCACACGGGTAATCGGGTCGGATTCGCACCTGGGACCAGGCGCACCTGCAGGTGGGTGATGCGCGAGGAGTGCGTAGGTTTGAGTCAGGTCGGATCCTGCTAGATCCGCGTGGTCAAGCCGCGGATGAGGCGAGTCGGTCAGGTGAGGGACCTCACCCCTGTGCTTTTGGAGGTAGTGAGCATAAAGCACAAAAACAATTTATACTATACCTGTGTTTTGAGATTCCACGATGTGGGACTATCTGATCTGTCCCAATTTCGCGCGCGCCCGCAGAGCTCTCTTCGTGCTATGGCCAAGGCTGGGAGCTTCGCAGCGCTACTGGCTGGCCCCGAGGGCTTCGTAACACTCGCGTGAACCTGCTGCGCCTGGAACCTGGGAGATCTGATACCTGGAGCTGCTGCGAAGCTACTTGCTGCTTCAACCATCAATGGCGGCAGGAGCTGCAACCTGTCATACACAAGCACGGCCTATTGGCCCAATCAGACTAGCTGGGCACCTTCGCCGTGGCACGGCGAAGATGATGCGCAGTGCTGCAGGCCGCAGGATGGCTTAGGCGTGCGTGCCTAGGTCAACCTGTGGCCGGAAGTGTGGGGTTGTTCGGGGGACTGTGGTGGAGGTGTAGAAGGATGATGGATGGGCGGAAGTTGCTCCTGGTGGTGAGGCGGAGCTTACGAGAGGGTTGGCGAGCCATGTGGAGGGGCGGAGTGGTGGGAGCGGCTCGCCGGAGTCGGTCGGAGGCGAGGAAGATGGAGGTGTTCAGGCACTGTCGGGGGGTAATTAGATAAAATAGCAGGGGAAAAAGAGAGAGGAGAGGATGGAGAGGGTATCTGGAGGGAAGGGAGGCAGCGGAGTGGACGGTGCGTAACTGCCGTTGTCGGGGAAGAAGAACCCTGAGGGAGGGAGCGGCGACGAGGATGAGGTCAGGGGCACGCGCGCTTGGTACGGCGCGACGCGGGAGGAAGTGGCGAAGTTGACTCTACTGCTGGTATGGCAGCAGAGCGACGAGAAGGAGGGGAGGAGGTCGCCGGAGATTGTGGGTCTCTTGGCCGGAGATGGGAGAGAGGGAAATTTGGGGGAATCTCCATCAAAATCAAGCTGAGAATCTGCGGCCGGGTCTGGGGAGCCTTTTATAAGTGTTGGCTGAACCTTCAAGCGCGTGGAGATCGCGCAATCAATCTCTGCCAGCTCGCCGGAGATGGAAAGAGGGTGAATACCCAAATCTCTCGTGCATTCGCACGAGAGATTGGGTTCACACCAGAGATTGTAATTGGCTTTAGAAGGAAGGGAATTCCTCAGAGAATCTCCCTTCCATTTCTGGGAGGGAATCTCTGAGGGATTAGGGAGGAATCCCTCTCTAAACCTCGCCGGAGATCGGTTCTGCCCTAACAATGGTGGCAGGACCTGATTGCAAAGGTGGCGAGGAACTTAGGGGGCTTTCTGCAAAGATATTCAAAAGATAGGGACTAAATTGTGATTTGGGTGTACTAAATTGCAAAGTAGGTCAAGATGACCTCCCCTTGGGTCCAAATTTTGGTATAAACCTAATTTGGACCTAAGGAATCCAATGATGAAGTTGGATTTTAGATTTGACCTCGTCTGACTGGACATTTTGCGTAAAAACCCAAATTAGGTCAATTAATGTGCTGGGACCCTAATCTAGGTCAAATTGGGTTCCAAAGGCCAAATTGAGTGTTCTAAACCCTAGAGGATATTTTTCCATGATTTTTAGAGGGTTTACTTGATTTTTATCCTGACCGGAACCTTGTTAATTTAAGTGGGTTTGTTTTAGGGTTATCAAGTGTCATTTAATTCCTAGATTGCACATAAACCCATTTCTGATTGACTTAACCCACTTTTTATCTCATTTAGCCCATTTGACCTATGTTTTTCCTCTGAGAAATCTCGTTTATGTACTACAATGGTAAAATTACAGTTTTAACCTTTATTTCATGTTTTCTTCTCAGAGCACTTATTCCTTTAGTTAAGCCTTCTTCTCGGTTATGTAGGAGCTTTTATCTTCTTTATTGGGTCAAAATGAGCTAGTTATGGCTCATGATGAGGTTCTCATCATTGGTGCTAGAGCACCACGATCGTTTATTTTGATGATAATAAAACACGTGTCTTTTAACATTTGCTTTTGAGTCCTTAGTCCAGACGTCTGATGCCTTTGCTAGACGTCCAATTAGTGGACCGTTGACTTCCTTAGCAAACTTTGAAGGAATGACCGTTAGCCTCATATCTGACGTTCGTAGAGGACCTCAAACGTCTGATACATGATCGTTTTGCCTCGACTGACCCAAAATCTTCCTTCAGAGATTTTATAGCCGTTAGACTCGTTGGGAATCCATTTCCAGAGAACAAATAGGTTTCCAGACGTCCAGACCTTGTGCCAGATGTCTTGTGTGGCATCTGATGAACATACATTAGAACCCTGTTTCGGTCTGATTCAAGTCAGGAAGGAAACCCGCCTAAAATCAAACATCTGACTTAGTTCCTAGACGTCTTAAACGGGTTTTCCAGACGTCTAATACCAGGACTAGATGTCTGATGACCCTGTCAGAATCATAATTACTTCTGACTACGGCCTGATTCTCTTTGGCTTTGCACCCAACGGCTATGGAAGCCTTCTAAGGCCTTCCAAAGCCTTCCTAGGGCCTCTATAAATAGAGGAGGACCCCTTGGCTTGTAAGACACACCAAGACACACTAAGAAAACCACTTTCCACATCTTTTGTGTCCAAGAGAAGTAGTTGAAGCTCTAGCTCTCCAAGCATCTATTTCATATCTAGAGAGCTTCATCCCTTTGCACACCCGCTCTCCCTCTGTGATTACGAGAGCGACAAAGCGCCGCCGCGTGGTTCATGCACTTACGTCGTCACATTGATGCACTTCCACCAAAGGGAAGTTTCCTAACTCCTATAGAAGCTAGGATTAAATATTTTAGGCTCTATAGGATTGTTGTACTTTATATTATCTTTGGTTGGGTATTCGCTTTGCAAATTCCCATCTTCGTGAGACAAATTCCTTATTGTGAAGAGAAGGGGTGTTGAGGAACACTACCCTTGGTCTAAGTAGTGTGGTTGTAATTGAGGTTCAGTCACCCTCGTTTAAGTGACTATGTTTAGTGGATTTGATCGACTAGGTCAATCGGAAAATCCTAACTCGAGAGGGTTAGGTAGTGGTTTTCACCCGGTTTGGGTTTCCACCTAAAAATACTTGTGCCTATTGTGTGATTGCTTATTTTTGAGATTGTCTATTTTAATTCCGCACTTTATATTACGTCACGCATATCTCACCCCCTTCAACTAGAAAATTACACATTGCGCCCTCTTCTTCCAACGTTCTTAAGTTCATTTTCACTCATGCAGTAAAGCGCAGGCTAAAAATTAATTTTTAAGGAGAAGAGGTGTTTCGGTAGTTGTTGGATTTTATTGTTGAGATACATTTCAGGCTTTGTTCTTTTTGTATTTTATTTTGTTTGAAAAGTAATGAAAAGAATAATTTCATCTACGCTACGACAATAGGATCCATTTGCTAATTCCAAGTTCCCTCTTTAGATGGTTCACATAGATGCACACACATCGGTACAAAGTGGGAATAGAAATACAAAGTTCTATCAGATATATGTGCAAAATAGGAAGTGAAAGAATTCTATTGACTGGATTACTCTACCCAATGGAGAGTAAACGGGTGATCATGAAAGGATTAGAAAGGGTTTCTATAATTTTTATTTGAAGCTGTATACTTCTCAAGCAAGGGCTTTTAATCTTAAGAGCTTACTTTTTGAACAGGATTGACCAACCAGAGTTGAAGAAAGATGGTGTTTACAACTACCTGATGAGGTGGAAATCCACAATGTGCTCTTTGCTATGCCACACTATAAGAGTCCGGGGCCGATGGTTTTCCAACTCTATTCTATCAAAATAGTTGGCAAATAGTAAGGGGGGATGTTATTGCATTCGTGCATAATTATTTTAGGAAGCAAACTATGCTCACTCCCATGAGTCATACTTATTTGGCCCTTGCTCCAAATCTCCTATCCCCCAAGCAGCCAAAGGACTATTTCCCTATTAGCTAGCTTAACAAACACCTTATGTAAGTTGGTGGCAAAGATTGGGGCAAGAAGGCTTAAGGCCATTTTGAAAAGAATAGTCTCCTCTAATTAGTCAGGTTTTCTTTCTAGAAGATAGATAGCTGACAACATTCTTCTTGCTAAGGAAGACATCCATTCCTTGAAAAAATTGTCAAGAAAACAAGGATCTGTGGTCATTAAGTTGGATATGGAAAAAGCTTTCGACAGGATAGAATGATATTTTGTATACTTTTGTTTGCGTCGGATAAATGTTCCTTTTCCACTTGTAAATTTGATTTTGTCATGCATTACAACTGGTACATTTCCAGTCCTTGTCAATGGGGCACCTTTCGATAATATTGTACCTTCATGTGGCATTAGGCAAGGTTGTCCATTCTCACCATACATATTCACCTTTGGTTCTGAATACCTATCTAGGAACTTGGATATGGCTTTGGACAACAATATAAGTTTAGGTTATAAGCTGCATAGGAATGTGTTTCCCTTGACCCACCTAATGTTCGCTAATGACACAATATTGTTTGCAAAAGCTTCTGTAGGGGAGGCATAGAGTTTGAAAGAGATACTAATTAATTATGAGAGTTGTTCAAGGCAAAAGAATTATGAAAAATCAAAAAAAATTTTCAACGAAGGTATGTCCAAAGAGCAGTAGGAATTAATTGAGAATATTATTGTTATTACTCCTATGTCTTCCAATGAACTTTATTTGGGGTGTCCAATTATGGATGGTCCAAATCAGGTGAAATTGAATGAATTGATTCTATCAAAATACTCAAAAAAGCTGGTTGAATGGAAAGAAAGAGTATTATCTCAAGCAGGTAGAGGAGCATTGACTCAAGTTGCACTTTCTTCAATTAAATGCTATCTTATGACTACAAATTTGTTCTCTAAGAAGCTTTGTGCAAAATTGGATAGATTGGTAAGAGACTTTTAGTGGGGGACTACTGGTGATAAGAACTTTACTTATATGCATGAGTGGAGGAATATTTGTATCCCAAAAGATATGGGTGAACCTGGTTTGCATTTGACCAGATTGGTTAATTTAGCTTTTTTATTAAAGATGGGCTAGTCCTTATGTCAGGACTAGGAGGGCCTAAGCTAAATATTTCTCGAATGGTTCCTTCTTAGAGTATCTTCCCAAGCCAAATGATTCCAATTTTATGGAAGCTCTTGTAGAGATCAAGGATACTTTGTTTAATAATATACTATGGCTAGTAGGTGATGGGAAAAAAGTAAACATTTGTAGTAACCCATGGTTAGTTAACTAGGATGGGTCTATTATTCCACAAAATGCTGCGGCTTTTCAGATTTCTAAGGTAGTTGAATTACTTAATGAAGGATGCACTGAGTGGAAGGTAAATGTTATAATTGACTATTTTTAGTTCCTTGTTGTACAAAAAATAGCTGAAACACCTATCTGTATTGGTCAAGACTTACTAATTTAGAAACCTAATCCCAAGTGCAATTTCTTTATTAGATCAACCTATTCAACATTAATCAAGGAGGTAGGTTTGAATGAGGCGGTTGAGGAAAGTCAATTAAGGTGTTGTAAAGAATTTTGGTCAGTAAAAAAATTAGCTCCTAGAACCAAAGTGTTCTTATGGAAGGCGATTATTGGTGCACTTCTGTTGAGAACCATTCTTGCCAATAGGATGTCAGTTATGGATGTTTCCTTCCCTTTTTGTCATATTGACAGTGAGAGTTGGGAGCATCTCCTTTAGAGATGCCCTTTCATGAGGGCAATTTGGTTCTATTGGGGAATTAAAATGCATCATACAGATGAGTATTGGTGGGATTTGATGATTAATTGTGGAAACTTTCTTGTAGATGTAGGCCTTGATAGGAATCTAGTATGCTATGTTATTCACTCATTTTGGCTCCATAGATGCCAGGTAGTGGTGAATGGAGTTAAGCCGGATCTCTTGTAATGATTGAAGCAACTTTAAATATATCCAAAATTTATTCTCTGAGTGAGGTAGAAGAGTATGGAAGGTTTATAATTTCTCAACTTCAATTACAAACAACTATAAGTGATGAGAGTGGGGACAAAGTGGTAGTTTGTCGAGGATATTGGTGGATGCTGCAGTCGGCAAAACTACATCAATGGTTGCTGTTGTCTATGTTGATAGTGAGGGGAATTTCGCAACAGCTTCATCGAATGCAGTCAAGAGAAATTGTAGGTTAATAGTTGAAACTTAAGCAATATTCCATGGTTTGCATTTGGTCATTGACGCTGGATTGTTGGAAGTGACATTTTGTTTTGATGCCATTAACCCAATAAGCCAAATTAATGCCCACCAACAACCTTCCTGGATGGTAGGAAATTTGATCCAATGTTGTGCTTTGATACTTCAAAATTACCAAGGTTTTTCCCTTTCAAAAGTAGATAGGGTGGTGGTTCATCATGCACACTTGTTAGCTTGTCACTGTCGTAGGCATGAAATGCAGGGGTATTGGGAATTTTCTTGTTTTCCTCGTACCCTTGAACGACGTTGTTAATGAAATGATCCTTTTCTTCTAAAAAAAAAAAGGTGCACACACATATGATATAACAGCATTGGTGGATTGATGGTGGTGGCAATGGAGACAATAATAATGGTAATGGCATCTTTGCACAATGGATGGATACCTATCGTAGTAGCACCGTGAGGAGTAGTGCAATGGAAATAGTAGCAACAAGACATCGATGGTGATCATAGTATTTACTTGATGGCGGGGAGGGAGGCATTAGCATCATAGGAAGATGTGGTGATGATGGTGTTAGAAGTGATTACAATGACAATGGTAACAGCTATTCCATGATGGAAGATAATGCTCTTAGCAATACTATTATGATGCACGAAACTTGCTCAAAATTAATTTTCTGAACTCGTAATGGATTGAAAAAGTAATATATGGGAGTCCAAGTCATATCTTAGGGAGGCTTTTGGTTCGGTTGCTTCCTAATTGAAAGTGCAAATTAGTTAGAGTGAATTTCGAAAAGCGAGATTGCAAATCTAAGAAAATGCAAAACTTGCGAATTGTGGAAAACACAACACTCACACACTATTTTTTTTTGGATTTTTGAGATAAGAAAGCAATTAAACAAGTAACTAGCAAGAAAATAGAGTAGAGAGAGATGAAAGTATAAACATAAATATATTTCTACTAATCAAAGAGTTCACAACTATAACTAAGAAGAAGAAGAAGAAGATAAAGAAGGAGAAGAAAGAGAGGGAGTGGAGAAGAAGTAATAGCCATAGAGATGTTGAAGATGAAGAAGCTCAAGACGATTGAAGAAGAGTGTTTCCTCAAGCCCCTGGAAGAAGAAGAGAGCTTCAAAAAGTAGTCCAAAGAGATGTTGAGGAAGAAGTCAAAGAAGATTGGAGAAGAACTTAAAGTAGGAGGAGATGATGGAGAACCTAAGTAGCTAAGGGATTACCTAATAATCTAAGGGACCTAAGGAGGTTGTTGGAAGTTGGAAGAAGGTGTAGGACCTAATAAGAAGAAGGAGGTGGAGGTAGGAAGAAGCTATGGAGGAGGAAGAGGCTAAGGAGGTAGAAGAAGGCCTAAGGAGGAAGAAGGAGAAACAGGGAGAGTTGTATGTAACTAATGGAGTCCATGTGGTGTTTATATAGGAACAAGGAGAGGGGGTGGATGTCAATAGGTTTCTTGGAGGGAAAGGCTAGGGTTTAAGATTTGGAAATTAGGTTTAGGTTTAGGATTTATCTAAATGGGAAATTAGGAATGCTAATGTCTTCAATTTTCATCCTCTATATGTTTCGAATTTGAAGTTTCACATAAAATAAAATATGTTTCCCTTAAAACTATCTTTCAAATGCAACTTGGATCACTCAGTTTTGATTTAAAATGAGAAAGTTTCGGCTAAAATACAGGAGGTGTGTTAGGCTATCATGGATTTCAGAATTAGGATTGGAATTAGAATCTTGATTTGCTAAAATCATGGGATGTGATTGAACCTAGTCAAATTACTTGCCGCATTTTATTAATTAATTCCAAAATAATATTTTTGGTAATTTAGTGTTGGAAAATTATGTGGCACATGTGGATAAGGTGTAAAAACCTATAGGATAGGATTAGGAATATGATTGAGCTAGTGACACTAGAGTGTGAGTTGATTTTTAGGTCTAGGTTTAGGATGAAGGCTAGGATTTAGGAAGGGTCTTAGGGAGCTAAATGGAGCTACTTTAGGGTTAGGATTAGGTCCTAGGATCAAGGTTTTGGGTAAGGCTAAATAGGCAGGTTCTGACTAGGGTTTTTTGGGCCAAAATTGATTCTTCTCCTCTCAATTTGAGCTCTGATGATTTGGATTCCCGCATCTTGTCCTCTTGAGCTTGAGTAAAGGATTCTTGCACACATTAAGACCTCAAATTAGCTCAAAATAGGCTCAAAATTACAATTTTACCCCTAGCATGAAAATATGCAATTATGTACATAATGAAGTAATTTTAATGAAATTAATATGCAAAATCAACAAATCTAAGCATGTTAACATATAATTATGCTCACTTATCAAACCCTTAAGCTTAGCTTTTGCTAGTCCCAAGTAAAATGTCATGAAATCTTGATTTTGGAGTCTTAAGTGATTAGGTTCAAGCAAACATTAACTTTAATTGTCATGCAATAAAATCCAATTATCAAACTCAATAACATTAGGGATTTGAATCAAAACATAAGTTGCTTAGTCCTTTAATTTTTTGTTTCCCTTAGTTTTAGCTTCTAAGATAGTTTTTACGGCTTAGAATGTCTAACCAAGGTTTGTTAAGCCATGAGTTTAAAGCCTTCATGCTTAGTGTAGTGACTTAATTTACGGGCTCCCATGTTATGAAACCATTGTATTTCCCCAAACCGAGACTATCCTTAATTTCCCTAAGTCTTGCCTTCAGCTCTACCTTATTAAGATTTGGTAGCTTTCTCCTTACACTTTTCTATCCTGAGGTTAACCTTAAAGGAATATCTTCCCAGCTGAACCATTTGGCCTCTTATTGTCACACCATACTCTTTTTGGATTTTTGGGATATTTGAACGCACACATTTTTATTGTAAAGGATAAGTAGAGGATTTTTGGGCTATTTTTGTCACACACTTTCTTCCTTCTAATACTTTATTATTTTCCAGGTCTTCTCCTTTTCTTTCATTTTTCTAAGTGAGTGTCTCTCCTTCATTTGTTCAAGAACATCACTTAAGCAAAACCTAAGGGAACTTGAGATGCTAGGCTAGGATCTGGAAGTCCTACATTCAAGGAGCATACTCAATGCAACATGCCGGCCATACTTGTAGAGACCTCTGTTAGTTCTGATATAAATTAAGCCCAATTAATTGCAAAGGTTCCCCAATCCCAGTTCGTAGTGAAATCAATTATTTTCAAGGTTTGAATGCCCATAAGCCAATTCAAATGAGTGAATCTGTGGATGCTTTGTTTACCAAGCCCTCCAAAACAGAGGGTGGATAATTGATCTAAATACTTCTATCTTATTAACTTCAACCTTGGTTAACATAATTCCTTAGGATTCAACAAACCCCAAACTGATCCATCCTCTTAGCTAATTAAGCTAACTACAGCCTAATGAGTTTAGCTTCCAAATCTTAATGCCAAAGTCTTAGATTAATGTCTCCTAAGTTCCTAACTCTTAAGGAACTTCAAATCATGCAAGTTAAGCTATAAGAAAGTTTTTTTTAAAATATGAAATACATGTATATAGAAAGCTTCTGGATTAGATAAAATATATTCAGCAAAACACTACCTAGCCCCCCATGCTTATCTCATGCAATGTCCTCATTGTATGATAAAAAGTACATGGAAAGGTAAGAAAGGGAGGATACCATATGTTAAACTCTGAGTTGATACAATGAAGCTTGACTGGCCAAACCTAATAATAGAGAGCCTAAATATATATACAAGCAAAATTGTGTTGCGTTGCCTCCCAACAAGTGCTAAGTTTTATGTCTTCAGGTGGACGTAACCTTAAGAAGATGGTTCAATTTTGTCCATAGAGATGAATAAGATCAAAATCAAGATGTGATCATGGACTCCAAAAATCAAGTGTCCACAGATGTGGACTAGTTGGTGGTGCAACCCTTTCCAAAAGGGCAGATGGTCTTTAGATAGTGAATCAGACATGTCATCCAATCGTCTTTAAGCTCAAGGACATGGGGCTCAATTTTTATTTTAGGTCCATGTAACCCAGGTCGAAAAGGTCGACACACAAAAGATAGTCAGAGTAAGAAGCTTATGTCCCTTTTCGATTTAACTCAAATTGATAGTCTAGTGATTGTACATACATAGGTTTCATGTCCTTTTCCAAGTAAAGATTGAAAAGATCATAAGGGTCCTTGTAAAAAGTTAGGAGTTTAAAATCAAGAAGAACCCTTAAATTCCAGCAATCATCTCTCTCATAATTTTCTTCCAGAATGATTAACTCCTTATTCATATCCTTCAATCGATTCAGTTTTGTTCCTGGGATAACCTACTTTTCTTCAACTCCTTTAGAGTACAAGTCTTTTGATCCATCAATAATCAAATTAGACTTGGGTTCATTAGTTTAAAGTTTAAGTAATTGAAGTCTAGATTCTTTAGGTTTTGATTGGGAGGTGAGGCTATTAATTAATTCATCATTAGGTTTAGAAATTGATTCATCATCTTCCACCTCACCAAGTCAATACAAGGGCCTTCAATTGATTCAGAATTCAAATCCTTAGAATCAATTTCCTCAGTTGGCCCTTCTTTACAATTAGATGTCCAAGAATCAAATTCTTCTTTAAAATAAGGATTTTCATACAAATCTTTAATGTCCTCAATAAAATTTGAATTTGTCTCTTTAGTCTCCTCCTTAAAATCTTTACAATCATCATTCAATCTATCAACATCTTTTAGATATTGGTCCAAGGTATCTTCTAACATTGGAGTCATAGGAGAATCAATAGGGGATTTGGCTGGTTCAGGTTAATAAATTCAATCACCCTTAGGCCCTATTGTAATGTCTTCATAAAATCAGGACGTGTGTCTAGAAATTTCTATTAGGTCTCTTTGTCCAATTATTAAAGCATATTCATCACAGAGATTTTCATCTCACTCAACTTCAAATTTTGCTTCATTAGCTCAAATTGTCTAGCCTCAGGTGTTGATTGAGTGACTTCAGACTAACTTTGGATTTGTTTTGTCTTAAACCCCAAATAAAAATTCAACTTGGTGTTAAGTGGTAAACATCATTATTTTAGAGAATCACGTCATAATATAGCGATGAAAATTGAATCGACATTTAAATTTATAAAGCTCGAAAAACATGAGTTCCGAGGTCGTTCAGGGAGCAAATAATTGTAAATGAATCACTAATGAAATGATATGAAGATAAGCACAATAATCAATCAAAACTCAACATATATATTCAAATGACTTGCAAATTGTATATCAAGAGTTACTGAACAAAATAATGTAGAGAGAGAGAGAAAAAAGAATGGTTGTTGAAACCACCAATATATCCTTTAATACTTAGGCTCTCTTCCTTCAAACTAAATGTCAACTTCAATGCTTAGGCAGATCTCAACACTTTAATTTCTTAGCAGGAAAGCCCTTCATACTTAGCGAAATTTTCCCAAGTCAGAGTCCTCAACAGTTCACAGATAGCTTAAGTGCTCAACCCAATTTCCTTCATAAACTCAAGCCGAGCCCCAATTCTCTTTGGAGCAAACCCCCCACTTCTCTCTCAGAATAAACCCCTCTCTCTCTCAGAATCAAACTAGAATAGACTAGATTATACCTGATTCAGACCGAGTACAAATGGACCTAGGCCTACGTGCATTTGGGCATGGGTGAGGCATGCGTATGGCATGGGTAAGGTGGTGGTCGGGCATTTTTCTCTTGCAGAAATAATGTGTATCAAAAAAGTATGCCGTCGCAGTGAAATCGTGGGGTGGAAAAATCCTGAACAAAATAAGTTATCAGTAAAACTAACCACAATGGATTAGGTCGTATCCATAGGGAGGTATGACTGCAATAAATTCACGGGTATGTAGCCATCATGTTCGCAGAGACATTCATGAAATCAATTCAATAAATATGCTGCTCTGAGTGTAACTTGCAATTTCATGAGAAGTTATGGACTATTTATGTAAATTCCATGTTGAACGCACGGGTTGCTATGCTAACGTGTTTGGTTTTGAAAACCTTGTCGTTGTAGTTTGAAAGAAAATAACTCATGTTCAACAAATAAAATTTATACCGGAATGGAAATCTCGGGTCGAACACAGGGAGGCAGACGTTTGATTTAAAAACATGAGTTTATTTTATTTGTCACGAAGTAAATTAATTGATTAGAACTATCTAACTATTTACAATAAATAGAAGACAGAGAGAGAATATTACAAACAAAAATCAAAAGGAGATGTAGAATGAGCATGGAATTTCATCATCAGAAAGATTGTTCATTACACTAGACAGCCGGAAAATGATTACACTAGAAAGCAGTGAATCTATTCTAGAAAGTAGTAAAAAGAATGGGGAGAGAGATATCCTCCTCGACGGTCGCTTGGAGGACGAGCCGGATGGGACGATGCCTGGACGAAGGAGGACGAAGCAGGACGAAGGAGGACGAAGTGGAAGAATGGGAACAGGGCAGCATGTCATCGTTGTCGCGGGACCCACTTCCAAAAGGGGGACGAAAAATTTGACTTTATCTAGCGAGAAGCATCCCGGGTGTGGGACAAGCTTCTCTTGAGCTTTGGAGAGGGAGAGAAGAGAAGGAAGGGATGAGAATTTCGTGTGGAGGGGGTCTCCTTTTATAGTTGCAAGGAGTGAGGGTAATTTGGTCATTTTAATTTGAAAATCATTAAATCAGGGGTCTTTAGTGATGGATAAAACCGTCGCTAAAACCCCATCGTGAGCGTAGTGGGCGGCACCCGCGTGCCCACTCACCTCCTACACCGCCCACGTTCTCTAAATCTTGACCGTTCGATCGTGAGATCGAACGACTGAGCGCGCTTCTCACGCCTGCTCCACCTGCGCTTAACCGTGTGCCTGCGCATACGATCCTGCATGAGGCGCGGCGTGCAATAGCGCGTGTACCCGATCGGGCGATCTGGGCTGTCCACAGTCGATCAAGCGGTCGAAATTAATCGTGTACGCGCCGCAGATCGCGAGTCGAACTCGCATCCTGTGGTCGCGCAACGACTCACGACCGCTGCACTGCGCGGTGGATTGTGTCGCGCGGATGTTTTAAGCAGCGCGTGCTCGTGGCCGTTGGATCAAGATCCAATAGCCCAGATCGCACGTTGGATCTTCTTTGTAGAGGCAGCGATGATTCTGAGGGTCGGTTGGATGGCTGAGATGGCGCCACATGGCGCCATCTTGGCCATCCATCTTTTGGATGATGTAGATGGTGCCACGGGTGTCGGATTGAGTCGATTTTTGTGCCGTTAGGCTGCGATTGTTGATCTGAATCCATCCGTGCAATTGGATTTGTCGTTTGAAGTGCGGATTCACATCATCTTGGCCCTTGATCTTCTAGGGTTCCCCGATCTTTATTTGATGCTACAGATGTGTGTATAGGGCGGTCTTGGAGTCGTTGAATTCCAATCGTTGCCCTGATCACATCTATATGGTTGGATCTTCGATCCGAGGTCCCGATAAAAAGTTTACCCTGTCCATGAACATAAAAGGAGACAATTAACCTCCATTTTATTCAAACTAACCTAAATGCAAGATGATGCGTGTTATGCAATATTTATAGTATGTAATGCAATCCTATGCTTAAGAACATGCATAAATAGACATCTTAAGTAGTGTAAACATGTTTACATCATACCCCCATGCCTATCTTTTTCTAGTCTCTAGCAAAAACTATATGCTATTTATAAAAGAATCAGGTTAGATTATTTGGGCATGAGTTATTTTCAATCACTATGAAAATATCTACTTAGGATCTGAACTTTCAAAGACACAACAGTACTCGAGTATCTGCCAAAATGCAGACCGCCTCAAGCCCTCGCCTTATTCAAAGAAAAATTTCTTTTTCTGTTATTTTTTCTCTTTTCTAATTTTTTTGGATTTTCAAGTTTTAGGGTTTAAGAGTGGCTTTCTATGGCCATTCAACTCACTCAAGATTTGATGAGAACCCTAAGTTCTAAGCATCTTATTGTGAGTGTGATAGACTCGTTGATCGGCAATTAAAACAGACTTCGGATTTCTACTCCTCTAGAGACCTTAAAAAGAGAATTCTGCCTAAAGGTGTATCTTTACAACTGGTAGCTTTCTCCCCACTTTTATTTTTACGGGGTCAGCACAAGGGTGAATCCAGTGTATATCTCCCTGGTTTATTCTACTTCTCCGCTTCTTCCTAAGTGTTTTGGGAATTCTCAGTGCATTTATTGAGCTAGGTTCTGGATAATCGGTCGATGAGCTGTTACCACCGATAACTTGCCAACCATACTCGTGCGGCGAAGTGTGGCTTATTTCTTTTTTTTTTCTTTTCTCCTTTTCTTTCCTTTTTTTTTTTAAGTAGGTGGCTTCCCTGATCTAAGATTTACCTAAAGGTAGCAAAAAGAGAATGGTCCAGTGACTAGGCTCTGGACAACCTACCTATGGGCTGTTACCCACAATAACTTGCCAGCCATATCACCCTAGAAGGTTCATTAGCTACCCAATTTTCATTAAAAAGTCGAACAATGAGTCAGTGTAAAGAAAGTGTGTAGATGCTTAAAACTCAAAGTTTCCTCAAATCAGAGGCCGGGTTGATAAGTCGTGTACTTATCACCCAAACTTATTAACTCAAATTACAATAGAATTAAGGTTGGCAAGGACTCGAAAAATAAATCCACATTTTAGTGGATACACGAGCTGATTAAGTCCAAAGACCTAAAGGGTCTTTGTGTTCAGATCCTAATGTAAAATTTCTTAAGATTGAAAAGTCCTAATGTCCAACTATTCCTTTTTTTTTTTAATGCATAAATAAGAAGAGAAAAATAATTTACATGAATTTCACAAAACTGACCAAATGATTAAAAAATGAATCCACCCCTCCATGCCTAGCTAATGCAATGTCCACATTGAAAAAGAGGCATGAAAGAAAAGGTAGAGTATGAAAGATGTCACCTGAATATGAAGCTCGTATCAGCTTTGTGTCATATGTACAACTGCTGAGTTTAATGCCATCATCTAGGCGAAGTCCAATCAAAGAAGTCACAGAATGGCTACAGCAACCGTGTTTGAGATGGGTTCTGGAAGAATATGGTCAATAGCAGGCTTTAGACATTGACTGTTGACTTTAAATGTGTTACCTGTCTTTGGGTTAGAAATTTGAATGGCTCCATCTGGAAAAATCTGGTCAATTATGAATGGGCCATTCCATTTAGATCTAAGTTTGCCAGGAAAGAGCTTAAGTTTAGAATCGAATAACCAGACCTTCTGGTTCAGCTCAAAGCTCTTGTGGGAAATCAGTTGATCATGTAGAGCTTTGGTCTAAGCCTTGTAGATCTTGGCATTCTCATATGCATCATTTCTAAGCTCCTCCAACTCAGATAGTTGGAGTTTCCTGGTCTTCCCAGCTAAATTCAGATCTAAATTACATTGTTTGATCGCCCAGAATGCCATGTGTTCAATCTTTACGGGTAAATGGCATGCCTTTCCATACACCAAACGGAATGGAGACACGCCGATGGGCATTTTATACGCCGTACGGTAGGCCCAAAGTGCGTCCTCAAGCTTTTGAGTCCAGTCCTTGCGATTAGGCCTAACCATTTTTTGCATAATGTTCTTGATCTCCCGATTGGAGATCTCAGCTTGTCCATTCATTTGGGGATGGTAAGGTGTGGAAATTTGGTGATTAACCCCGTATTTGGCCAACAAATTCTAGAATTGGGCATTAGTAAAATGAGTGCCACCATCACTGATGATGGCCCTCAGAATCCCGAACATACTGAAGATATTTTTCTTGACAAAATCGATAACCACTTTATGGTCATTGGTTCGGGTGGGAATCGCCTCAATCCATTTGGACACATAATCAACAGCAACAAGAATGTACTGATGTCCAAATGAAGGGAGAAAGGGTCCCATGAAATCGATGCCCCAAACATCAAAAATTTCGACAGGAAGAATTGGGTTTAGGGGCATCATATCTCTCTTAGTTATGATCCCGAGTGCCTGACATCGAGAACATGACCTTGAGAAATTCTGGGCATCCTTAAATAAAGATGGCCAATAGAAGCCAGATTGCAAGATTTTTGCAGCCGTCTTTTTCCCGGAGAAATGTCCACCACACCTAGATGCATGGCAAAACTCGAGTATGCTGTTGAATTCATTCTCTGGTATACATCGATGAATAATCTGATCAGAGCCGATGCGGTACAGTTTAGGGTCCTCCCAGAAGTAGTATTTGGCCTCAGATTTGAGTCTATCCTGTTGTTGCTTGGTCCAATCCTGGGGGATTTGACTAACGGCCAAATAGTTAACAATGTCAGCAAACCATGGGGTGTGGACACCTAAAACTGTAAGAATAGTTTCGTCCGGAAAAGTGTCAGCAATCGGAATGTCCGAACAAGAAGAATCACCAAGGAGTCTCGACAAATGATCTGCTACCACATTTTGTACCCCGATTTTATCCTTGATTTCAAGATCAAATTCTTGAAGCAGAAGAATCCAACGAATAAGCCGGGGTTTAGCATCCTTTTTGGCCAAGAGATGTCTCAAGGCCGAGTGGTCAGTATAGATGATAACAAGAGACCCTAAGAGATAGGCCCTGAATTTTTCCAAAGTGAATAATACGGCTAGTAATTCCTTTTCAGTAACAGTGTAATTCCTCTGGGCTTCATCCAGAGTTTTACTAGCGTAGTAGATGGCAGAGGGCTTTCTATCAATTTTCTGACCTAAGACAACCCCGACTGCATAATCAGAAGCATCGGTCATAATCTCAAAAGGGGCTGTCCAAATTGGTGGTTGCAAAACTAGAGCACATGTGACTACTATTTTCAGGAAATCAAATGCCTTTTGGCATGATCATCAAAAACAAATAGCGTTTCTTTGGCAAGAAGATTGCTCAGGGGACGAGCAATCTTCGAGAAATCCTTGATGAATCTTTGATAGAATTCCACGTGGCCAAGAAATGATCAGATTTGTTTAACAGATGTGGGAGGAGGAAGTTTAGCGATAGCATCAACCTTAGCTTTATCCACTTCAATTCCCCGTTCAGAGATTACATGACCCAAAACAATGCCTTCTTGGGTCATGAAATGACTCTTTTCCCAACTAAGGACCAATCGTGTTTTGATACACCGCTTAAGAATCATTTCCAGATTAGCCAAACAAGAGTCAAATGATTCTCCGAAAACAGAGAAATCAGCCATGAAGACTTCCATAAACTCTCCCACCATGTTAGAAAATATGGCTAGCATACACCTTTGAAAGGTCGCAAGTGCATTGCATAACCTGAAAGGCATCCTATGGGAAGCAAAGGTTCCGTAGGGACAGGTGAAAGTAGTTTTTTCCTAATCCTCGGGATGGATAGGAACTTGGTTGTATCCCAAATAGCCATCAAGAAAACAGAAGTACTTCTGCTCGGCTAATCTTTCCAAGATTTGATCGATGAAGGGCAGGGGAAAATGATCCTTTTTAGTGGTTGTGTTTAGCTTCCTATAATCAATACAAACCCCCCAAGAGGAAGCTGAACGAGTTGTGACAGATTCTCCTCTCTCGTTAGTCACAACGGTAATCCCGACTTTCTTCGGAACAATCTGCATGGGACTTACCCAAGGACTATCAGAGATTGGATAAATAATTCCTGCATCGAGCCACTTGATGATTTCCTTTTTGACCACTTCTCGCATATTTGGATTTAATCTCCTCTGCATCTGGCGAGAAGGATGGGTTCCATCTTCCAAGAATATTCTATGATTGCTGTAAGATGGCTCGATCCCCCTGAGGTCATGAATGGTTCAACCAATTGCCTCCTTATGTTCCTTCAGGACCTTGATCAATTTAATCTCTTGCTCCTTTGTCAATTTAGCACTGATAATCACAGGGAGAGTCTTCTGAGGTCCTAAAAATTGATATTTCAAATTCTCAGGCAATGGTTTCAGTTCAAGTTGGGGCGGGTTGATGATTGATGGTAAGGTAGATGTTGAAGGCTCAACAAGAGGAAGTGGTTGTGAGTGAACAAAATCAATAACCTCTTCAGAAGATGGCAAGTCAGCCATAGAGGGTTGCGGGTCGAATTCGTCATCAAAGGAGGAACTTTTGATTGAAGAAACCATCAAACAAGTTTCAATGTTTCCATTATCCTCCTCAAGTTCCTCAATAAGTCCACAATCCTCAAATTTATTGATCGCCTTAAAAATATCTAATTTCATTCGTTGATCCCCAAAGGCGATTTCCATGCTACCGCTTTCACAATTAATGTTGGCCTTAGTGGTAGCCAGGAACGGACACCTCGGAATGATGGCCGTGTTCCTTAGATTATCAGGTACATTCATGTCAAGGACAAGGAAATCTAAAGGAAAATAGAAATCCTTGACCTTAACTATAACATCTTCAATAACGCCTCGCAGATTTGTGACTGAGCGGTTCGCTAACTGTAGAGTTACTGAAGTTGGCCGAAGTTCACCTAATCCAAACTTCTCGTAAAGAGAAGTCGGAATTAAGTTGATGGATGCACCTAGATCCAAAAGTGCTCTATCAAATGTGTAATCTTCGATGATGCAAGAAATCAACGGAGCACCTGGATCTCTCTTTTTCTGAGGGAGGTGGTGCAGGATAACAGAACTAGCCTGCTCAGAGAGTACCACCTTCCTCGGAACAGATTCTCTCAACTTACGCTTTTGTGTACATAAATCCTTTAAAAATCTTGTGTAAGCCGATATGTGCTTGATAGCATCAAGGAGTGGGATATTGATCTCAACATTCTTAAATAGATTCAGAAGCTCCTCATTGCTATCAACAGAATTCTTCTTCTTTGATTTGATCAAGGCTTCAGGAAAAGGAACATGAGTCGGATCTTTGGAATCAGGTTCCTGAGCCTTGATTTCTCCTCCAGAATTCTCCTCTCTCTCCTCAGGTTCTTCAGGATTCAGAAGATCAGAATAGTGTGGTTGTGGATCCTGAGCCTGCTTACCACTCCTCAAGGTGACAGAATTTGCAGATGCATAAGAATTTGGGTCTTGGGGAGGGTTAGGAAAGATTGGAGGGGCTTGATTAGCTAGGAATTGTTGATTTGTAGAAGAAGAAGAAGAAGACGAGGAACCCTGCTCAACCACCTAAGCATGTGCGTGTGGGTCCCTCTGATTTCCGTACCCATGGGCTTGGTTGCCCGAATTCATAATATTTCGCAGGTTGGGTATGGGTTGGGATGGTAGAGATCCGGGTTGATGAGAGTTAGCAATGAGCCTAGATTGCAAGTTGTCCAGCGAGGTTTTCATTTGTTGCATGAGCTGGAGCATGGATCCTTGCATCTCTACCATTTGTCGGTTCAAATCAGCCTGCCCTGCGGGTTGACGGGCATTCCAAGCTGGCTGATTGACCTAATTTGGAGGCAACTGAGTATATACATGACCCTGACCCATTGGTCATTGCGGAGCATAGTTGTCAGGTCGGAATTGGGTCTGTTGCCCCAGGTTTTTCCAAGAGAAGTTAGGGTGGTTTCTCCAACTCGGATTATAAGCATTAGAGTAGGGGTTGGATCTAACATTCTCTTGTATAGCACAGACATCCTCATAGGGTGAGGATGGAGAGAAAGAAAGGGAAGGATCAGAAAAACTAGGATCAAAGGCCCCAGCTTGGAACCCGTGGGGTTCCGAAAAATGCTGACTCACAGGTTGAGCCGCATCGAGTTGATTCACGAACTCTCGTCCAGAAGGAGCTCGTGAAGAATGGAATCCCGAATTTTGGGATTGAGTGGATCAAGAGTTGTTCATAGAATTGCAGCCATCCACTCTTCCATTCTCTTAGCAACCAAGTCCACCTTATCAAGTTTGTTACAAATCAATTCCATATCAAATGAATGAGAGTCATGGATTTCATTGACATTTGATCTGGGCTATTGGGACTGGTTAAATGTATCCATAGAGGCATGATTGATTGAATTCTCACTCATTTCCTCAAATAAATCATGTGCACTTTCTGCATCTTTATTGAGGAAATTGCCTCCGCAAGAGGCATCCACATGATTTCTGAGTTGCTCAGTCAACCCATGATAGAAGATTTGCACGAGTTGCCATTTCGGCAGCTCGTGGTGTGGACACCTCCGCAATAGGTCCTGGAATCGCTCCCAGGCCACATGAAACTGCTCCCCTGGCCGCTGGGTAAAGGTAGTGATTGCCCGTCTCAAAGCATTGGTACGTCCGACTGGGAAGAATTTCTTCAGAAAGGTTGATTTCAACTCATTCCAAGTTGCAATTGGTCTTCCTATTGTCCTATACCAATGCGCGGCCTTATCCCTAAGAGAGTGGGGGAAGAGCCTCATGATCATTTGCTCCTCGTTTACGTTTCGTGCCTTGGTGGTCTGGACCAAAGTGGTCAAGTCCTCCAAGTGCTGAAACGGATCTTCGGAGCCAAGCCCATGATAATGTTTGATCAGGCTTAACACCTGGGGCTTGATTTCTACGTCACCGGCTGGAATCTGGATGCTGGGACGTTCCCCGTAATTTGAAGGATCATAAAAATCCTTCAAGGGCTGAGCGCCCTGCATTCTCTGGAACCATTCTTGCATTCTCTGCATTTGTTCCAGCTGCCTTCGAAATTCTTCCTGTGGATTTCCAAGCAGAGGAGGCTGTTGGTCGACCATGGGATCAATTTGACCAAAATCCAATTTGCGCCTCCTAGAATACTCTAATGGTCCTTCCAATCGGGGATTCAATGACCATCTTCCTAACATAAACTAGGAGAAGGTCGGAAGGACTGGGGATAAGGACCCTGCAGCACAACAAAACAAGGTTGTCCTTAAATGGGGTAGCCTAAGGATCTACTGACTCCCAAAACTTGCCGTAAGATTGTAAATGATTTACTCTACTTGCATCTGCTCAATCCAACTAGTTAGAAGGAGGGATTGGGGAGAAGGTTCTTCCTTCGGCTTTCGCCTCTGATTCCTAGTGTACCCCCCAGCCGCGATCGTTTGACGCTACTCCCCTAGCTAGACATCAAATTAATCAGTACAAGTAGGTTAATCAAAGACAATCTCAGACTAGGCCCTAAAGAGCGAATCAGACCTTAAGGCCAACGTCTACTCAATTTTATTAAGGCCTGGGATTGTGGTGCTTATGGAATGTGATGGGCCCTTAAAATGGGTTGTGCCCTTAATAATTGATTGAGATTTGTGTAAGTGCATGCACAGCCAGGGTTTTCAAGCAAGATTATTTGTGATGCGTGGATTTTAATGTTCAAATCTTGCTTAAGTAGCTTTTAGGGTTTCAAATTAGGTGGATTGCAATCAAGTTTCTAGGCAAACCAAGTTGTCAAACATGGGTGAAGATTGTTTTCCTTTAAAACCAGAAAGAAAGTGGAGTGCCTGGAATAGACCTTGATTGAAAACCCTAAGGAGGAGCTACTTGATGAGTTGCTTTTAAGTAGAGTGGTGCGGCCCAAACAACTCAAACAACTGGCCACAAATGCTCCACTAAGTTAGTCACACAAAGATGGTTAACCTAGAATGATTTCTACTCTTTTATGTGTTGCTTTGTATGTATTGGTTCCACAGATCAGAACTTGGTTGAATAGAAATAAATCAATTAGGTTAAGTGTCTTGAATGTGGGTGTACGTTGTGTGTTTGTTGAAAAATGCCCCACATGATTATCTTTTTGTTGTTGTTCTTTTTTTTTAAATGAGGGTGGAATGAATGTGAGTGAAAATCCAAACAACCAAACTATTCTTAGGATTTATGCAAACACTTAGGTTAATTGGAATTTGGATTTAATGTGACAAATGAAATCTATGGAGGGGGAAGAATGGGGAGCACTTACAGTTGTCTTCAACTGCACTTTACTCCAGTCTACCGCTTGATGATTCCCTGATGGAGGTCTCTGCAAAACAATAGACACAAGAGAAAGCAAGTAAAAAAGCAATAAAGTGCAAGAAATGCGAAAAGAAGATCGGAAATCGTTACCTCCCCAGCAATGGCGCCAAAATGTTGAATGCACGGGTTGATATGCTAACGTGTTTGGTTTTGAAAACCTTGTCATTGTAGTTTGAAAGTGAAGAACTCGTGTTCAACAAAAAAAATTTATATCGGAATGGAAATCCCGGGTCGAACACAAGGAGGCAGACGTTTGATTTAAAAACACACGTTTGTTTTATTTGTCACAAAATAAATTAATTGATTAGATCTATCTAACTATTTACAATAAATAGAAGGGAGAGAGAGAATAAGAGAGAGAGTGAATATTACAAACAAAAACCAGAAAGAGATGTAGAATGAACATGGAATTTCATCATCACAAAGATTGTTCATTACACTAGAAAGTGGGAAAATGATTACACTAGAAAGAAGTAAATCTATTCTAGAAAGCAGTAAATCTATTCTAGAAAGTAGTAAAAAGAATGGGGAGAGAGATATCCTCCTCGACGGTCGCTTGGAGGACGAGCCGGACGGGATGATGCCTGGACGAAGGAGGACGGAGCAGGACGAAGGAGGACGAAGCGGAAGAATGGGAATGGGGCAGCATGTCGTCGTCGTCGCGGGATCCGCTTCCGAAAGGGGGACGAAAAATTTGACTTTATCTCGCGAGAAGCATCTTGAGTGTGGGACAAGCTTCTCTTGAGCTTTGGAGAGGGAGAGAAGAGAAGGAAGGGATGAGAATTTCGTGTGGAGGGGGTCTCCTTTTATAGTTGCAAGGAGTGAGGGCATTTTGGTCATTTTAATTTGAAAATCATTAAATCAGGGGTCTTTAGTGATGGATAAAACCGTCGCTAAAGCCCCATCGTGGGCGTAGTGGGTGGTGCCCGTGCCCCCACTCACCTCCCACGCCGCCCACGTTCTCTGAATCTCGACCGTTCGATCGTGAGATCGAACGGCTGAGAGCGCTTCTCACGCCCGCTCCACCTACGCTTAATCGCGTGCCTGCATGTACGATCCCGCGTAAGGCGCGGTGTGCAATAGCGCGTGCGCCCGATTGGGCGATCTAGGCCGTCCACAGCCGATCAAGCGGTCGAAATTAATCATGTGTGCGCCGCAGATCGTGAGTCGAACTCGCTGATGAGTGGATACTCATCATGGCTAAAAAGCTGAAGTTAAGTTAGACACTAAGTAAAACAACATCAGATTAACAGATAAAATGGGTTAAGTGTGGGAATTAAAGAAAAAGACCTAAAACCTTTACTCTGTGTTAAAACTTCATAATTAGGTCAAAAAATGAGATATTCTGAAAGTAAAATACAAATGATGATCCATGCATCAATTGAACACATAAATAAGTTTGAAAGGTCAAATCAGAAGTATAATCAATGTCTTAAATGTTCAATTGAGCACATATAAAAATTTGAAGTCAATTGGACATCATTTAGGTTATGAAATAGGTAGTTTACACTTAGGTCCTTCATGCATTGCACTCTTGCCCTTAAAAACTACTCTTTGGACCTACTTGTAAGTCGCAGGGACCCTTTTGAAAGGCTGTAGGGCCCTTCCGGTTGTAGTTCTTTTCATTTATGGGCCTGCACGTAATTCCTCTACCCCTTCGTTCAAGGATCTGTCTGCAATTTTCCCTTATTTCAGATTGAGGCCTGCTGCTCTTCGCATGCACTGTAGCACGCGAAGAACACGGCCAATCTCAGCCATCCGTCGCTCTTCATGATCTTGATCTGCGGTTAGATTCGAATGGAAGCTTCGCGCAATTCGGTCAGATTTTGTGCTTAGCTCATCGCGCGCTCCGCCCCTCTCATCCTCGCTGCCGGTTGCATCTTAATTATCCTCACCTGCGCGGTGATCTTAGCCACTGAGCATGCTACTTAAGCACCTCAGTGGTGTCGCGCGCAAGGGATCACTCCCTCCTACACCTCTTAGCGATCATTCGTCCACTCCAGTTTCCCCTCCCCATCCAGTCTCTGATTTCACAGCTACTGGCTGTGAAATCATCACCTTCTCTCGACCTCCTCGTAGCTAAGGACTTCGTAGCACCTGAGGACGACCCTGGAGCCTCACTAGCAGACTCTTCCCTCCGCTGGAGTCATCTTCCTCCTTTCTTCCTCAGCCACCGGCTAAGGACCCATAGGTCCCATTCTTCCTGTTAGATTAGGTTTATAATTCTACATATTAGTTTTAGCTATAGTTAAGTAGTTTAGAGTAGAATTAAGGTAATTGTTAATGTTCAATTTAGCTGTAGGACAAAGTAACTGTAGTAGTAGAATTAGGCTTAAATTCCCCCCCCTCACCTCCTCTGATCATTCCAGATCAGAGGGGAAGATTTCATATATCCATGTTTTCAAATTCTCTACCTCCCTATATTGTCATATCCATTTCTGATTTTCCACGACATGTTTTCTCGCCTTCCACCCATACACTCTGACCTAATTCCAAATCTGGTTGGTTTTCAACCTCAGATCTGAAATTGGTGTCAACAAGCACTTAAGGGGCTTCCCACTCACCTCACTCTTGGTCACAAAAGCCCCTGATTTTGGGTCAAAATTTTTAGTTTGTCAGATTTCTCCTCAATGTGGATTTTAAGGATTTTTCTTTTTTGTTTTACTGCCTGATCTGACGAATTGAATGAAGTTGATTTGAATTCCCTGTTTGCAAGGAATCTGAGAGGATTTCTGGTGACAGAAATCATCTCAGAAGAGCCATACATAAATCTGATTTGATACTGTCTTGAATGCATTGAATGCAAGTCAGATCTAAGGGTAATTACTGTGGTAATTTGAAGTCTGATCTTGCATTCATAAGTGTTTTTTTTGAAAGGCTGTTTGGTGATTTCCTAACCTAAGGAGTTCTCAATACTCCTTAAGGTTTCATGAAACTGGGATTTGATCTAAGGGCTTTAATTGATTGAATTAATTCTTCCTTCATGCTGTCTATAGCATTAGGAAGAGTTAATTAAGTGATATTCGTGGATTTCATCTGAAGTGAAGTTTTTGATGAGGGTTTTTGGCATTTGAATTGGTGTATTCAGTGATTTAGTGAGAAATTAAACCCTTGTCAGATTTGGGATTGACAGAGATTTTCTTTTCAGTTTGGATTTTTTTTTACTCTGATCCCAGTAACAAAGCAAAGTGCTGCATCTTGCAGCTACATGTTCTTCCAACTCACATTTCATCTCAAATGGACTAACTGCAGCAGTAGTTAGACCATTTGGATGGTAACTTAAGCTGCTGCAGAGTCTGGAAGGTTTTGTTGCTGCTACTGTATAGTTAGTTGTAACAGATAGGTTCTAATGTATTTCCATGTAGACTCTATTATGATCTTAGCTGACAGTTGATTGTATTTCATTTCATATGTATACAAACTTTCTTGTTTCAATACGTGAAATCTAACTTCTGTGCATGCTTGTTTATACTTTCCCAATTCTATCAGCTAGTCTAGTAAAAGAAATCACCATCCAAACAAGAGTTAAAAGAGAAAACTGAACTAAGGACTCTCTCCTCAGTTAATTCTTCCCTTCTTCTCTCCTACTTCTTTCAAACCTGTAACAACAGCAGTAGAAAAATTTAAAAAGAAACACCCAAAAGGACTGGAAGTAAAAATAGTTATATATCTATATATATACATATATATATTACTTTGTATATTAAGTATACTTATATAGACATAAGCTATATATTAGGCTACATATGTAAATAGATAGTGCAAATATATATATATACTGTATACTTAACTATGTAAATATAATGAATACTGTAATTTAGGTTTTAGATCTAGTTTAGACAATAAATACAATAATTATATAACTATATATAAATTGAACTAAGTATATGTAATATTAAATTGAATAGATCAGTAAGTAGTTTAAACTATAAAACTGTATATATATCTATGTATATGTAGATTATAAGTAAATAAAATCGTTTATCTTAATTTAATCCTTTATAGATAATAAATAATGAATTTATTAAGTTTATAGCTAAGTTGTTAAATTAAATTAGTTAAATTAGTAATTTAGAATTATAATTAAGTTAAATTGAATCTGTATACTAAGACTAAAATACTTTAAGTAATTTAAGCTAATTTACGTATATTCATACCTAATTACATTAAGTTTAACTTAATTTATAAGCAAAACAACTGAAACTGCTATTTAAATATAAATAACACATATATTAATTTGGAAAAATATAATAAAAATGTCTATAAAATACTTATATATGTATTATAACTCTGTATGAGGTCAATTAGACCATTCACTAACTAATTTATAATCAATTAACCAAGAAAACATCAAAATCAGTGTATATAAATAGTCCACTTTAGTAAATTTATTTATATAGCAAATCTAATTAAAATTTAAAATTAATTGAACAATTATATAGTATTATGTAAATACTTTATTTTCCATAATTTATTTTTATTTTTAAATAAATTATGCCCTCGAATTGAGGGCCAAAATCGCTTCCAGCCCACAGCTGCATGCAGTTTCCAGCGCAGATGTGGTGCTCGAATAGCAGCACATCGTGTGCTGCAAACCGCACGCAGCGGTTTATATGTAAGTTGTGCATAAGCCATTCAGTCGTCACGGGCGTTGGGCGCCCGAAACAACCTTTACATTCGATACATACTGAGCATTCTGAACATAATTTGTGTGGGGCCGGGGGCCCGGAGAGGCTTGTGTGCGTGGGGCTGAGAAGGCTCTGTGTTGAGTTAAGATAAACGTAATTAAGTCGCCTAATGAGAATTAGGGCGCGCTTAGTAGAGGTTTGGTCCCACCCTCTGGGTGCTGTGTATCCCTTGGAAAACATGCCCACAAATTAAGCACATTTTTAAGTAATTAAAGAGAGTTATTGACGATTGTTAAGCGCCTCTCCGCTGCAGCGTGTTAAAGTCATTAAGGCAGAATGAAAACACAAAAGAAGAAGAACATCTAATGAAGATTTGTGTGAAGGAGAAGAGAGAGAGACGATGTACATACGTAAGTAAAAGTACAAATACAATAAAAATATAAATATATATATGTATACGTAGTATAGCCAATTATTTTTATGTAAATAAACCCATACATTTACTAACAGAATAATATGTCACCTTAATCGTCGCTACAGACCCCAGTTTCCCTCCTTAGGTTTGTATATAGTGTTTTCTGGGATCTAGCGACGCTTACGTTTGTCACTAAAACTGATGTATGTGTTACTGTAGATATCAGACTAGTAAGTTAAGTTAATATACTATGTCATCTTAGTCTATTGTGTACTTTCATGTAAGTATTAATACTATAACTTGTAAAGACATAGTTTAAAGTATAGTGATAAATTGTTTGGTGCTTGTTTATAGTTAGTTTTTGCAAGCATTACAATTAATTCTTAGTAAGTAGGCAAACCATGTCCACATTCATTCATTCTTTAATAAGACGTAAAGCTTCCTTTTGGAATTAGAGGATAATTTTGAGATCAAAGAGCGATGTAATTCAATAAATTGCCTCCCAGTGAACGACCTAGAATAAAACCAGTAAAAATTAGATTAGTAAATAATAATGGTTGTAATGATTGGTATTTCATACAACTCACCACAAGGACACTCATGATGTTTCAAATCACAACATACTACAACACATCATCATCTCAACACCCAACACCATTACACATCATACCACATCAGTCATTAACAAATCCATTTGTATTACTCGCGTCCTGTGATAGTGCAACGACTTGCGACCGCTGCGCTACGCGGTGGATTGTGTCGCGCGGATGTTTTAAGCAGCGCGTGCTCGTGGCCATTGGATAAAGATCCAACGGCCCAGATAGCTTGTTGGATCTTCTTTGGAGAGGCAGCGGCGATCCTGAGGGCCAGTTGGATGGCTGAGATGGTGCCACTTGGAGCCATCTTGGCCGTCCATCTTCTGGATGATGTAGATGGTGCCACGGGTGTCGGATTGAGTCGATTTTTGCGCCGTTAGGCTACGATCGTCGATCCAAATCCATTCCTGCAGTTGGATTTGTCATTTGAAGTGCGGATTCACACCATCTTGTCCCTTGATCTTCTAGGGTTCCTCGATCTCATCTGATGCTACAGATGTCTGATTAGGACATCTTGGAGTCATTGAACTCCAATCGTCGCCCTGATCACATCTGTACGGTTGGATCTTCGATCAGAGGCCCTGATAAAAAGTTTGCCCTGTCCATGAACATAAAAGGAGACAATTAACCTCCATGTTATTCAAACTAATCTAAATGCAAGATGATGCATGTTATGCAATATTTATAGTATGCAATGCAATTCTATGATTAAGAACATGCATAAATAGACATCTTAAGTAGTGTAAACATGTTTACATCATTCCATGTCAGAAATCAAGCTCCCAAAATATGTAGATGATGCATGTGTAGTGGCATGTCATGTAACTTTGAATGTATGTGTGCTTAAGTGCAATTTTGAAATTTAATTTGATGCAATCAAAGGTGATAATATGCGTTGAATAATAATGTAAGAATATGAGGGTGCTACCATAATATTTACACAATAAAATTACCAAAAATCCAAAGTTCAATCTCTCTTCAATGGCATTCAAATAGCAAAGCAGGGGATTACTTCCCCTTGTGCTCACGTGAAGAGGAGGCAATGGCAGACCGTGCGGAGCTTGGTGGAGGTTGCTTGCGACGAGGGCTGCACATGGGTAGTGACGGTGCATCGAACGGTGGCCGGTGGTCTCGCCGACGACGAGGAAGATGGCCGACGTTGGTGGCGACTCGCCGGCGTGTGCAGCTTGCTACTGACCTTCAGAAGGTGTGGCCGAGCTCGTGAGGGTGCATCGAGTTCATTGGAGGTGCTAGTACGAAGCTTCGTGGCCTCAAACGTTGGATGCGTGTGGAGGGGCCGCGTGGTGTTTTGGGTTCTTCCTCTGCTGCCAGGAAGAAGATGAGGAGGAGACCAGGCGTTGGCTTGCTGACTGTGAGGTGGGCTGCATGCGAAGTTGGAGGTGGCTGCTGGTGCTCACGTGCGACGAGGGCGTTAGGTGCTGCTATGGGGATCGAAGGAGGAGGCCAGCGTGTGGTGATGCGATGAGGGGTGTTGTGCGCGGCTGGGAAGGAAGATGATTGAAGATGGTTCTGCGGGCTGTGGTGGCTTTGATCCTATTTGGTGGAGAGAGGAGGAAGACCGAGGATGTTGAGTTCCTCCTGCTGCGGGTGGCGGAGGAAGGCACACATTATAGGTGTTGGCGCACAGAGGAGAGGGGGGTTGTGGTGAAGGGTGGATGACAGTGGTTGGGTTGCGCATGGTTGATGGCGTGGGGGTGCGCACACTGTCGCCGTGTGAATGGAAGTGAAGGTGAATGAAAGTGGAGAGGCAACGGAGTTTGCATTGATCCACGATGAACGCTGGAAGGTCACTGTGCAAGCCTTCTCTATAGTGATGGTGGGGAAGATGATGGATAAAGATCTCCCCCCTCTGGCCATCCTCCTCTTTTTAAACGTCAAGAATGTCTTTTTGTTTCCTCTCCGAGATCGTCTCCAACAATATTGGCGTGAGGTAGCGCCATAAGTCATTGCGTGAGATTTTGTTGATTTAGGTGACCGATTTGTTGAGGCCAGCGAGAAGGAAGCTAGCGAGAGCCAGCTCACTGTTGGCGGTGGAGATGATGGTTGAATTTTGGATATTTGCATACATGACCCTGCAAAAACATATATGTATGAAGTTTTTAACAACATATCTTCTAGTTAAGATAAACTATTACTTGATTCTTTTTGCAATCTAATGATGCATGATTTAAATGTACTTAAGCCAATTAAGTGTCCAATAAAGTGGACTCATCAAATACCCCCATGCCTAAGTTTTGCTAGTCCTGAGCAAATGTCAAAAATAATGGAAATGACCAAAAGATTGCTTCTTTTCTATTTCCAAAAACTTAGAAATCCAGACAAATGTGAAATGATAGTAGCTAGGTAAATGGATCCAAGTGAAAAACCAACTTACATCTAAAGCTCATGCTTTAACCTTGATAAAATTCTAACTGGATAGGCAACTACTTCCCTCGGAGATAAAGCAGAAAATAATATGTAATTTGATCCTGGCTTCTTGGCTTGGGTAGAAGATACTGAGTTGAAAGGATTAATATTTGGTGGCTCACACTCATCTGGTGCTACATGTAGTCTAGTACTATAGACTCTAGTTCTCTAGATTATTAAACAAGTCAACCCAGAGATAGGCTAAACACTGTGCTCTCTTTGTGTTCCCTGTGCTCACTCACTCTCTCTTTTCTTTTTCTCTTTCTTCCTTCTTTCTTTTCTGAGATCACATATCTTACCAGATTTTTGTAAATGTACTCAATATTTGGTGGCCTCACATGGCATTCACATGTCAATAAAAGTTCTAATAACCCTACAACTAAGTTAGATGACCTCAGCCAGTATTCGGGCGATCAGAGATACTAAAAAGAAGCTATGGGTAATCTTTGGTGGATTGCAATGGGTGTTTTTGTTGTTGCCTCAAAAACATTTACATATAATGAAAAAAATGACAAGATGAAACTCCAAACTCGAACTCTTTTCTTTTTCTTTCTTTCTTTTTAATAATTTTTCTAAATATAAATATTTCTCTCTTTTTTTTCTTTTTTTCTTTTCTTTTTATATAAATCATAACACGACGCAAACTTTTATTCATGAGGCATTATTAGAGATGATATGGTCAAGAAGATATTGTGTGGCTTATTTGGTGGAAGTGCCTACTCTCGGCACCGGGAAAGGAATGGATAGGACAAGCGTATTTCTGACCTTTGACACTATTACCCTCCTTCAGTCGAGGACTCTATGAAGAACGGTTGTAACCATCCACCATAGTTATAGTTTTATTAAGACCCAATCTCTGTGTATCTGCCTTATTTGGTGACTCTCAGGAATTCACACAATGTTTGCACGCAGGAATATCGAGCGAAAACTACTCCTAAATTTGAGGTATCCTCATCTAATTGTCTAGAACTTAAGAGTCCTTGCACTAGACTTAGCGTACCAGTAATCTCTCTACTTTCTTCGCACAAATATGAGGTGGATCTAATAGAAGATAGTATGCCTGACTCCCTTTTAACTGTCCAAGGGCTCAGTAGACTAAAAATGCTTATCGATTTTCTACAAAGATCAATTACCCAGTCTACGTGCAAGTGAAGTAACTGTGCTAGATTCTAAATTAAAGGAACAATTTAAGAAGAAAATCTTTAATGAAACTTCCTTGATAAAAATTTCTGCTAGAGACTAAACAATTCAGCTCAAGAGAATTTTTTTTTTTGGCTAATGCACTATCCTAAATGCATGCAAATATTTATAAATGCTATAAACATCCTCAGGTTATACCCTCCCATGCCTAAGACTGGCAATGTCCTCACTGGAAAAATAAAGACATAGAAGAATATCACCTGAGGATGAGAGTGGGAGGAGCTAAGGCTCCTCAAGCCGAAGTGCATCCAAAACTTGGCCACCTGAAAGAGTAACATAAGGTTTAAGTCGTTGGCCGTTTACCTTAAAGCTCACGCCAGGAGTAGGGTTCCCAATCTCAACAGCTTCATAAGGGAAGGCATTGATAACAACGTATGGCCCATCCCAGCGGGACTTGAGCTTTCTTGGAAATAATTTAAGTCTAGAATTGGAAAGCCAGATCCACTGGTTGGGCTCAAAGGTCTTTCTAATGATGTGCTTATCATGGAAGACCTTTGTACGTTGCTTGTAAGTTTGAGAAGTTTCATAGGCTTCATTACGAAGCTCCTCAAGCTCACTTAATTCTAGCATACGTGCCTTTCCCACTTTATCCAGATTCAAGTTAACATTTTTAATAGCCCAATAGGCTTTGTGTTGGATTTCAACAGGAAGATGGCACGCCTTTCCGTAGACAAGATGGAAAGGAGGCATGCCCAAGGGAGTCTTATACGCAGTTCTGTAGCCCTAAAGAGCATCATTTAGTTTTTTAGACCAATCCTTATGGCCGTGCTTGATAGTTTTTTCTAAAATTCGTTTAATCTCCCTATTAGACACTTCAACTTGTCCACTCATTTGGGGATGGTAAGGTGTGGCTATCATGTGGTTGACTCCCAAATTTTGGAGTAATCTTGTGAAGTGTATGTTTTTGAAGTGAGGTCCTCCATCACTTATGATCGTCCTTGGGCACCCGTACCGAGAAATGATATTAGCCCTAACAAAATCCAAGACCACGGAATGGTCATTGGTCCACGTGGGTATGGCTTCTATCCATTTCAATTCATAGTCCACAACCATAAGGATGTATTCATATCCGAAGGACACAGGAAAGGGACCCATGAAGTCAATGCTCCAAATGTCAAAGATCTCAACAGGGAGAATGGGTTGCTGGGGCATCTCATCCCTTTTTCCGATGGTTCCCGTCTGCTGGCAACGTAGACATGCGCCCACATATGTATGTGCATCTTGGAATAATGTGGGCCACCAAAAGCCAGATTGAAGAACCTTATGGGTAGTCTTTTTTCCACTAAAATGCCTTCCACAGTGGAGGCATGGTAGAAACTCGGAACACTCCTTTGTTCTTCATTAGGGACACAATGGCGAAAAAGCTGGTCAGGGCCTATTTTAAAAAGCTTGGGTTCCTCCCAGTGATAAAATTTAGCGTCAGCAAGAAACCTATCTCTCTTCTGCTTGTCCCAAGTACTGGGGGTAATGTCCGTGAACAGATAGTTCACTATGTCAGCGAACCAAGGAGTTTTGGCCTCCACGGCCACCAGAGACTCATCAGGGAAAGTCTCTTGGATATCGCCAGCAGGGTTTGATGCCTCAATAGGGATCTTAGACAGATGATCTGCTACCATATTCTCAACTCCTTTCTTATCTTTAATTTCTAGGTCAAACTCCAGGAGTAGCAGAATCCAACAAATTAGGTGAGGTTTGGTGTCCTTTTTAGCAAGAAGATGCTTTAAAGCCGAATGATCAGTGAACACCACAACCTTGGATTGCAAAAGATAAGATTGAAACTTTTCAAAGCAAACACTGTAGCAAGAAGCTCCTTTTCAGTGATCGTGTAGTTTTGCTGAGGATCCGTAAGGGTCTTGCTGGCATAATGCAACACATGAGGTTTGCCATCAAACCTTTGACCTAAGATCGCTCCCACTGCAAAATCAGAAGCATTGCACATTAGCTCAAATGGGAGGGTCCAATATTGTTAAGACCCACGACATCAAACGTTTTTAAGACATATGGGAGTTGGTCCAGATGTCTGGTCAGACGTCTGGAATTTAATTTTTGCGGCGTACGATTGCGAGTCTGCGCGCGTGCCCACGCAGACTGCGCTCGCCGACCTGCAGGCACTCTTTTCTTTTCTCTCTCCCCTGATGCCTTCAAATACCCTCTCCCCCTTCCCTCTCCCTCACCCACCACTCCTCCGTCTCCTCCTTCTTCTTTCAATGTTAGCGTGAGCGTGAGAGAGCGAGGGCAGTAGCTGTTGCCGGGTGCGTGCAGGGAGGAGGAGGTGCAGTGAGAGGGAGAAGAGGTAGAGCACGTGAGGAAGAGAGGGCAAGCTCGCCGGAGCAGCCCAGGGCCGGCCGGCGGGTGCATAGTAGGAGCGGGGTGCTGGGGAGGTTACCTCGATGCTGCTACGGCTCAGGTAGCAAGCGGACGAGCGCGGCGTGGCCGCGCGTAGCGGGAAGAAGGTGAGAAGGTTTTGATCCTGGGAAATTTTCCTAGAATCAGACGTCTGGACCTACATCCAAACGACGCGTGAGACATCTGCAGTGAGATCCAGACGTCTAAAAGGTACGATATTTCTTATCTTCCTCCTTTTTGCGGATGCGGCCATGCAGGCCGATCCGCCGAAGTTCTGAGACGTGTTGTGTTGAGGGGTGTTACGTACGCGTGCAGGTTTCATTTCGGGAAGGCGCAAGGACACGCCCTCCCACACAGATCAGACGTCTGGGCAAGACATCGGATGGCGAAGAGCATCTCCAGACATCCGAAGTGATAGTTGGATGTCTGGAACTAGGTCCAGACGATTCAGCGGGATCCTGGACGTCTGAAGAATAGCTCAGAGTAAGGTATGACCTGGACCACCTTTTAAGACGTCCGGAAGGTATTCCAGACGTCTGATTTTGGGCAAAGTTGTCATTTTTGACCCGTTTAGGGTCCATTCGAAGTCCAATTTTTGCGTTTAAAATTTCGTTCTTCTCAGAATTTATTCCTCTACTTGTTTAAAATACTTGTATCCTGTTCTGAGTGGTTCCTTGTATTTGATCTTTGTGTTAGGGCCTCATCCCGTTGCCGCTCTGGGGGTTGGGAAGGCACACGGACCTGCCGATCATGCCCCCATTACTCCCGATTTTGCAGGTAGAGTGGTTTCCCTTGGTTAATTACCAACATTAATGCATCTTTGAGGTAAATAATAGATCCAAGGGTATGGCATGAATCGTAGGACTGGAAAACTAGATTGAATGCTAGATTCTAGGGCATGGCATGAATCCTAGAACTGGAAAACTAGATTGAATGATAGATCCTAGGGTGTGGCATGAAACCTAGGAACAAAAACACTGAAACAAATGTCGTGAATACATGAATTGCAGTCTTGGAAAAGTAGAAAGAATAATGATAATTGGTCTGTGATTGGATAACAGCTGCTTGTATATGAATGTATATTAAATATTGGAAACACGGGCTATATGAGAATAAAACTGAAATGATGAAACCTAAAATGGCTTGGCTAGAGAATATGAGCATGAACCCCACGGGGAATTTGGAGTAGAGCTCCTAGAAGATAAACAGAATGGAACTGGGAAAGTGGATGGGGAAGTGTGCTGGCCCTTGAGTACAAAGTACCAAGGAGAGAGATTGTCCCCCTGTTTAGTGCAGAGCGGAGCTAGCTGCCCCAGGAACCCGGGGTTAGGTCTGGCCACTTTGTACCGACTTTTGGCCCTCGCGTACACCGTACCGGGGAGAGCTACTAGTGTAGGGAAAGCGCTAGCCACCCCACGGGCCCTGAGGTTCTGCTAGCCGTCCTACACCGACTTGTTAGGCCCACTGGGCAAACCAGGGTAGTCAGGCATGGGTGCGCGACTGTGGAGGGGCAAGACCCCTGTTTGGTTACTGTGGAGGGGCTAGACCCCTGTTACTAAGAGGGCTTTGCCCTATACTGGTTCCGTGTTGTGCTTTGGGGCGCACCCGTTAACGGAAACGACTACCGCGTTCCAATGCGGGGTAGCTACCCATGTGCTTATCGCGCGTGCCGTAGTCACCGTTATGTCTGTCAGTGACCTTGGGGTGGTTGACTGAGGGTAGGACCACCACGGGGGACTCTCTCGGTCAGGAGAGCACCACATGCTACTTCTACTTTTCAGAAAAGACTGCAATCAAGATCGTTCCCACGAGGAACATTCGAGATCAAGAGAAAGACCTGAGCAATAAACTAAGAAAGAGTAAAATAAAGAAAAAAATTAAAACAACAGCTGCTTGTTACCTTTACTCTTTTCTTAGCTAGCTGGTTGCCACTCTACTCAGCGTTTCGATGAAGTGTCACCCTTTGTCACCTTTTCAGGACCAGGTGTTGAGCAGCCAGAGCCTGTGGCTGCGGAGGGTGCTGGGCCTAGTAGAGCCCAGTAGTTCTACTTTTGTTGTACTTGCTGTACCATTTTCTTGTTGTAGTGAGTATATTCTATTACACTTGTACTCTTTTATTGTAAGCATCATATTTCTGTACCTGTTTGAATTCTCTACTATTGTGGTGGTATGTACTGTCATAGTTCTTTTCTTTACTGCTGTACTTTTATTACTATTAGTTACATGCATGATGAATGTGGTTTATTTTACTGTTCTTTCGGTTACTTTCTCGTTGGATGACTGGGTCTTGGGATCAGTCGAGTCGGTCCGATTCTTGTGTCTCGTAGGGATTCGGGAATCGGGTCGTAACAAATATGGTGCTTGGAGAATTGGAGTGGTAATAAGGGCTTTCTTCAAGGCTTGGAAAGCCTCGCCACATCTATCATCAAAGTTGAAGGAGACATTCTTCGCTAACAGGTCGTAGAGTGGCTTAGAGATTTTACTGAAACCTCTAATGAAGCGCCTATAAAACCTAGCATGGCCAAGGAAAGATCTAACCTGACGAACATTGGTGGGTGATGGAAGCTTAGAGATGGAATCAATTTTTGCGGTGTCCACCTCTAATCCTCTCTCGGAAATTACATGCCCTAACACAATGCCCTGCTGGACCATAAAGTGGCTTTTCTCCCAGCTAAGCACCAGCTTTGCCTCTTCGCAACGGGTTAAGACTTTATCAAGGTGCGAAAGGCATAGGTCAAATGACGAGCCGTAAATGGAGAAGTCATCCATGAAAATCTCAACAAACTCATCGATCATATCAGAAAAGATATCCATCATACATTGTTGGAAAGTGGCAGGAGCATTACGTAACCTGAATGGCATTCGGTGGAACACAAATGTGCCATACGGACTCATGAAGTTGGTACACTCATGATCATTAGGAAAGATGGGTATCTGATTATACCCAGAGTACTTGTCAAGGAAACAAAAGTACTTGTTCCCTGCCAGTTGTTCCAAAATCTGATCGATAAACGGTAAGGGGAAATGGTCTTTCTGGGTAGCCATGTT
This sequence comes from Thalassia testudinum, assembly GCA_037157565.1. Classification (NCBI taxonomy): domain Eukaryota; kingdom Viridiplantae; phylum Streptophyta; class Magnoliopsida; order Alismatales; family Hydrocharitaceae; genus Thalassia; species Thalassia testudinum. The sequence goes on from JAZHRO010000049.1 coordinate 32,907,902, forward strand.
TAAACGACGATAATCAATGCAGACCCTCTAACCAGTTGAGGGTCTAGTGGTTACCAACTCTCCTTGGTCGTTCTCTTCCATAGAGATTCCTGCCTTTCTAGGCACCACATGAATAGGACTAACCCATTTACTATCTGAAATGGGATAAATAATTCCTGCATCCAGCCATTTCAGAATCTCCTTTTTAACAACCTACTGCATATTGGGGTTGAGTCTTCTCTGCATGTCTTGGAAGGGTTTCATAGACTCATCCGTGTATATATGATGCATGCAAAGGGAGGGATCAACACCTTTAATATAAGCAATTGACCAAGCAACTGCTTCCTTCTGCCTTTGTAAACACTCAAGCAGAGCTCCCTCCTGTGATTCAAATAATGCAGATGAGATAATAATGGGAAGCATGTCATTAGGGTTGAGGAAAGCATACTTCAATGTGCTCGGGAGGGGTTTCAGCTCCAACTCAGGAGCCTTTTGGATTAATGGTTTAAGTTGAGATGCCCCCGCCTTAAGTAGCGGATCTACCTTCACGGTCCAGGGTGAGGACAGAGACTCTTTGTGTATCCCCAGCAACTCTTCTAATTGGGGTATTTCCACTTCAGTTTCTTCAATAATCGGAGGATGGTCCTTAGATATGTCCTTTGGAAGGGGTTCTCTACATAGGAGTGCTGGAGTAGTCTCCTCAATTATTTCATCAATAACCTTAATCTGAGAACAATCTTCAAATCCGGATTCCTTATAAGTATCAAAAACATTCAACTGGATCTTCTTGTTCCCAAAGCCCATTTTAAGTGCCCCTGATCTACAATTGATAGAGGCATTGGCTGTCACCAAGAAGGGGCATCCCTGAATAATGCATGGTTTGGTGGGCTTATTAGATGGGTCAGTATCTAGCACAAGAAAGTCAACAGGGAAGAAGAAGTCCTCCACTCTCACCAGGACATCTTCCAGTAATCCCCGTAGTGTCTTAAGTGATCTGTCTGCGACCTGGAGGATGACTGGACTAGGCTTTAACTCACCTCCTCCCAAAAGGTCGTAGATAGAGCTTGGTAAAATGTTCACCCTCGCACCCAAATCGAGCAAAGCCTCGTCAATGTGTTGGTTACCTATCACCACTGAAATATGCAGGGCCCCTGGGTCTTTCATTTGAGGGGGTGTTCCATGTTGGAGAACCGAGCTAACATGGTCAGGTAGGATGACCTTGGCTTGGACCTGTATCCTAGATCAACGCTTCTGGGTGCACAGTTGGCATAAGACAGGATCTGTTTGATAGCTTCCAGGAGAGGCAAGTTGATCTGGGCTTGCCTAAAAGTGTCCATAATCTCCTCCATCCTATCCTTGGCTCTAGGCGAGCCAACAGAAGATTTCCCAGGAGCAAATAGGTGCTCTGGATAGGGCACCCTCGGCTTTTGGGTAGAGGGGTCGTCATGGCGGGAAAGGGGTGGCATACTGACGACATCCTCAGGGTGGGTGATTTCAAGCGAGGGAGAGTAGTGGGGCTCTTCCTCAGTGGAGATGGAAGTTGGGTCTGGTGTAGGAGGGGAATCCTGAAAGGTGACCGTAGGAGTGCTATCAGGCTTGTTGATTTTCTTTCCACTCCTAAGCACTGTCACAACTTGGGCGTGCTCCCTGAATATGACCCCCTTTCCCTTTGGATTCTCCTCAGAAGAGCTAGGCAACTTCCCCGGATCACGTTGCCTAATTGCCTCAGTAAGATGACCAATTTGGGATTGCAAATCAATAGTCATCTTATTCTAAGATTGGATGACCATATTTTGATGCTCTTGCATCTCTTTCATCATGGCTTTAAGTTCATCCATCTCAGAGGGCTTATTCTAAGGAGGGTTTTCATAAGATGGCTGGTATATGGGTTGGGGAGGTAGGGGTCTTGTATTTCCTGAGTTAGAAGCATCACCTTGCTTCCATGAGAAGTTTGGATGGTTCCGCCACCCTAGATTATAGGTATTAGAATACGGGTTATTACAAGGAGGTGGGTGGAAACCTTGGGCCGCGTTCAGGTTGGCTTGAATCAACTTAGGGAATTGATTTGCCTGGTAGCACTCCGCAGTGGCGTGCATTGTGCTTTGGCAAATGGAGCATTCACTTGAAGCCTAAAAGATAGAGGCTGCTTGCAGGTTCATGCCAAGGTTTGCTAAAATCCTATCAAAGTTTTTGTTCAACAATTGAATGTGATAAACCAAATCTTGAGTAGCCTCGGCTTCATGGGCCTCTATCTTCCTCTGCAAGATTGATGGTTTTCTTTCTTGATAGGCAGAGGACATATGTATGGAATTGTCACTTAATGTTTCAAATAATGCCTAGGCTTCATCCTCAGTTCCTGCTCAGGCTGCATCGATGGTTTACCTGTGCCTTTCAAATAATCCGTTATAGAACCTTTCGACCAACTGCCATCTTGGCACTTGATGGTGGGGGCATAACCTAAGAAGGTCATTAAAGCGCTCCCAAGTCTCGTGAAATTGCTCCCCTTCCTGTTAAGTAAAACCCATAATCCCTCTTCTGTAATGGTTGTTCTTACTCATAGGAAAATACTTTTTCAAGAATTCTCCCTTAAGGGTGGCCCAATCATTTACCCTTGCATCGAGGGTATGATACCAGTGCTTGGCCTTATCCTTTAGGGAGAATGGAAATAGAGTCCTCATCAGGGCATCATCAGTAAAGCCTTGGAGCTTCACCATGGAACAAACCTCAGTGAATTCCTCAAGATGCCTGTAGGGATCCTCCCTAGCAGTACCATAAAAGGATGGGAGCAAAGATATGGTGCTGCTCTTGATTTCATATGGATTATCCACTCCAGGTCTTCGGATAGGTAGGGCTTGATGGGTTGTAGGGAGGAAATAGTCTCTCAAGGTTCTCTGATTTTCACCAACCCTAATCTCTTCTTTAGGTTTTTCTTTAGCCATTTTTCTTCTTTCTTGGTTGGCTTTCCGACTAATTCTCTCAAGCTCAGGGTTGAAAATAAGACTATTTCTAAGAGAGCGCCTACCAAGCATATACTAAGCAAACACAAGGCAAGAGGTCTTTTGTTGATTTAAAGTTCTTTAAGTCCTCTTCCAACTCTTCAGCTTGGCCAAATATAGTCAAGGCGGTTTTTCTTCGTTCCTACGTAAGTGGTATGAGAGAAATGAGACACTTGAAATTTATGGTCAATGACTGTTAAGAAGGTTGAGGTTACTTTTAGTCCTTTTTGGGTAATTAATCAAGTTGTCAAGCAACTACCCACCATAAATTGACCTTCGAGTGCCCTAAAGACGTACACTTTACTGCAATGATATTCTCAAATGCTTAAGTAAAAAGGTATTGCAAGGATGGAACCAAGGGATGCAAGTAGGGAGAACCCTTCCTTTGAGGCAATGCGTTAGCGGTGCCTCTTAACTACCCTTGAATTCCTTTAAGGGGTTTCCCCCTCCTTAGAGTATCAAATCATTCGGGCAAACGTTAATACCATTGTTTCAAAGCGAGATAGGAGGGTTTGCACCGATAAAGAGATCGATGCCTATAGCCTTAAGGGTCCAAGTCCTAGTGCAGTGCTTATAGTGCATGCTCAGTGTAGGAAGTGTGCATCACACCGTGAAAAGTGATTTTCTTTTGAAAATTGTAGTCATGTTATTCAAACACTTCCTATATATTTTTCTTTCTTTTTAAGAAGTAATGTGACCACTTGATTAATCTTTTCAAATCAGTTTATGTGGTCTTCTTTAATTATGTTCAGATGCAATGCGTGTGCAGATAACTGATGCAGTAAGATAAGAAATGCGTACCTTGTTCCAGCACTCTTCTATGAAAAAAAGCTCGCAATGCAGTAAGAAAATCTAGATGCTGCTCAAGAAATCCTAGATGGTCGTCCTATGGATATGCAGCTTCTAGCAGGCAGTTCGAATTTATTTTATTTCTTTTTTTTATAAAAATAAATACGTAATCAAAAGATCTAACTACCACAGAATGATCCTAGAATCTAAAGAATTGGGGACACTCCCCCAAAAACTGGCCCCAGAGTAAAAGGGCGAGAAAACAAATAACTAGGCTAATCCTAAAGAGTCTATTCTAAAATTCAAAATCAGAAGTCTAAGAGGAAGAATCCTCCTAGATGGTCCTCTGTGCATCTCCACGTGTGTGGGATCAAGGTCCACAGGCTCCTGCGATTATCTCCACGTGTAGATGTTGCTCAAGGTAGACGTCGTCTCTCAGCTATGCCTGTTGCCTCGTTAAATTCCTCACATAGAAAAGATAAGGAATGATCAGATAAATGCGCAACTCAGAATAATTAGAAATAAAGTTTGGTGAATTTATTGCATCGTTGCCTCCCTGGCAACAACGCCATTTGGTCAAACAGTTTTCGCTTGCAGAAATAATGTGTATCAGAAAAATATGTCGTTATAGTGAAATCGCGTGGTGGAAAAATCCCAAACAAAACAGTTATCAGTAAAACTAACCATGATGGATTAGGTTGTATCCATAGGGAGGTACAACTGCAATAAATTCACAGGTATGTAGCAATCATGTTTGCAGAGACATTCGTGAAATCAATTCAATAAATATGCTGCTCTGAGTGTAACTTGCAATTTCATGAGAAGTTATGGACTATTTATGTAAATTCCACGTCAGAAATCAAGCTCCCAAAATATGTAGATGATGCATGTGTAGTGGCATGTCATGTAACTTTGAATGTATGTGTGCTTAAGTGCAATTTTGAAATCCAATTTGATGCAATCAAAGGTGATAATATGCATTGCATAATAACGTAAGAATATGAGGGTGCTACCACAATGTTTACACAATAAAATAACCAAAAATCCAAAATTCAATCCCTCTTCAATGGCATTCAATGTAATTTTTAATTGAGTACTTCCTGTAGCAAAATAGGGGATTACTTCCCCTTGTGCTCGCACGAAGAGGAGGTGATGGCGGACCGTGCGGAGCTCGGCGGAGGTTGCCTACGACGAGGGCTATGCATGGGCGGTGATGGATCGTCGAACGGTGGCTGGCGGTCTCGCCAGCGACGAGGAGGATGGCCAGCGTCGGTGGTGGCTCACTGGCGTGTGCGGCCTGCTACTGACCTTTAGAAGGTGTGGCCAAGCTAGTTAGGGTGCTGCGAGTCCATTGGAGGTGCTGGTACGAAGCTTCGTGGCCTCAAACGTTGGCTGCGTGTGGAGGGACCATGGGAGTTTTGGATTCTTCCTTTGCCGCCAAGAAGAAGAAGATGAGGAGGAGATCGGGCGTTGGCTTGTTGGCCGTGAGGTGGGCTGCACGTGAAGTTGGAGGTGGCTGCTGATAAGCTTATATTTGTGAGCTAATTAAATGTCTAAATGCTTAAACATTATGGTAATGCAACCATTTATTTAACATGCATTAGGATGTAAATAGATTAATTTATATTTCTGATTTAATTACATAATTCATGCATTGCATTCATAATTAAAGGCATTTGGAATTGACTTAGAATGGCATGTAATTAGGTGCATTACATGCATTGTTTTAATTAACATAGAACTTAAGGATTTGTGTATAAATAATCCTAATATTTTATTTTATTAATTCATCTTCTTCCCACAGGTAACCGCTCCACTTCCTTCATCTGTGCATTCACTCTCCGCTAGCTGCCTGCACTTAAGACCCCATTCATGGAGGAGTGGGAGAGATGGAACTGGTCGGGGCAGTTGCGACTACAAGGGAGAGGAGGAGGCAGCTGTGCTCAGGGAGACACCACCCTACTCCACCACCGTGGTTTCCAAGGCCGAGCTCCACCACACCATGGGCCGACAAGGTGACAGCTCGCTGCACCAATTCGGTGAGCTTGGCCATCACTGTGCAACTACCAGATCTCCCTCCTTGTCCATGCACCACCAACACCATCTTCTTCTTCTTCTTCCTCTTCCTCTATTTTCAGAATAAAACCATCCTGATGAACACATATAAATTCAAGATAAATTGCTTATTTTTGATAGTTCCTAGGCTTAGCACTGCATACCATGTTATAAATATTGCATAACATCCATTGCATGGCATTTAGGATAGTTGTATATTTTATATATTAATTCCTCCATTTTATATGGCCAGGGGGGCAATGCGACATCCATAGAAGTTTCGGACGGAAAATCTAACCGTACGGATGGATTCGGAGTGACGATCGCAGTTCGGCATCGTGGGAATCATTTTGATCTGAGCACCGTAGCACCCTCTACAAGAAGAAGAAGATGGACAGCCCAGATGGCGCCATGTGGTGCCATCCAGGCCTCCCAACATCGGCCAACAGCATTGCCCAACTCCTTCATCCGTGCCCTTCAATCCTAGCCGTTGGATCAAGATCCAACGGCTGGGAGGCGGACGCACCAAAACACTCCATGCGACACAAGGGGAGGATTGCCGCAACGGTGGAGGCGCTAGTTTGCAAAGGAGGGGTGCAGGTTCGATTCCCGCAGCCCCTCCAATTCACAATTGAGCGGGTGCTTGGAGCGGAGCGGTGATTGCACCGCAAAAATACACCTGCAATTATGCCGTCTTGTGCTATTTCCTAGCATTACCAGTGCATATTAGGTTTCCATAGTCGCATTTGTAAAAATACATGCATGCATTTAATTGAGAGGGGAGGAGAGTGAAATAAATGGCCTTGCAATTAACATTTTTCCTCAAGTGCATCTTTGCAAAATTCACCATCTTTTTATTTTTATTTCTACTTGACTTTGAATTCTTCCCGCGACTGCATGGCACCACTGGACCTTCCTCCTCGCGCCATGCTCTGCAACACCTCTCCCTGCCAGCCACATGCAGCCTCTCCCTGCCAAGCCATGCGCAAGCATGCACAGCCAGGGCATGCCTGTGCATGACTTCTTCCTATATAAAACAAATGCTACTTCTTCCTTTGCGAGGAGCCTGGTCCTCCATGCCAAAACCCCACACAGCAGCTCACTTCCAGGCCGTCTCCTCCCTCTCCCTCCATACGCAGGACCTCCTCCTCTGAGGAGACACCCTGCGGACAGGAGCACCTCACTGTGGTGCACAACCACCACCGTGAGTCCACCACCGCCCAGCTCATCAAAGAGCCGGTGGGCGTGGTGGCTCTTTCCTTGTTTTTTTTTTTCGTTTGAAGCCCCTTCCCCATTACACCAAAGCTTCAAGCTGTGAAGCTCCATGGGTCACCGCATGCCCCTGCAGCAGCCGGCCGAGCTCCGCAGCAACAGCAGCAAGGAGACAACAGCCGCAAAGCACCTCCAGTGTACGCCTGCAGGCCGCCCTCGCCTTCAGCGCGTGCCTGTAGGCGTCCTCGCCTCCCACTTCTTCGCGCTGCACTCATCTTTCCGCCCGCAACCGGCCACCGCGCACCCCTGCAGCGGCCGGCCAAGACTCACCGCGCACCCCAGCCAACACCCGCAAGCCACCGCACAAGCAGCAGGTCGCCCTCGCCCTCCACCGCGCACAACAGCAGCCCTCTCCGCGCGTTCTGTCGCGAACCACCTCGCCGCAAGCCAGCAGCGGCGCCATTCTTCCGCGCGCGCTGAGCCGTCCGCACTCACAGCACCTAGAGCAGGCGGTCGCGTGGCTCGGCCATACACTGTAGCCACTGTTTATGCCAGTCTGTGCGACACTATGGCTATAGTGGGGTGACTGGTGAGTTTCTCACTTATCCAGTCACCTGGCACGCCGCTACCGGCCACTACCCGTACGCGAGTTCAGCCCCGTGCATGCTCCAGCACCCGCTCGTGCATCTGCGTGCGCCTGCGGCGCCCGCACCCGCCCGCTTCACTCGCTCCCTTCGCCCACATGCGCCTGCGAGCGCCCGCTCCAGCCCTTCCACGCGGCGCTGTGCGCTGCGGTCCTCTCCGCGCCACTCCCTCCAGCGCGCATACGCGCCTGCACGTGCGCGTGGAGCCTCCAGAAGGCACTTGGAAGCTTCAGACACCTTAACCCTCTAGCAGCGCCCTTTCTCTCTCTCTCACAGCACTCTCTCACTCTCTTTACCGACACTTACACACCTACACTCACACTTTCATACACACACACACCTATACACTATTATATACACATATATATATATATGTATACATATATATATTGATATATATACATATATTTATATACATACATACATACATACATATATATATATACACACATATATATATCTACATATAAATACTTATATACGTATACATATATATATATATACATATATATACACATATACTTATATATATATATATGTATATATGTATATGTATGTATATGATACTATATAGATGTATATATATATATGTGTGTGTGTATGTATATAGTAATATATGTATGTATAGATATATGTAGATAGATATGTATATACATATCTATCTACATATATCTATACATACATATATTACTATATACATACACACACACATATATATATATACATCTATATAGTATCATATACATACATATACATATACATATACATATATATATATATACACACATATACTTATATATATATATATCTACATATATATATATATACACACATATATATCTACATATATAACTACATATATATATACCTATATATTTATAACCATATATATATATATACATATAGATATATTTACATATATACATATATATATATATTTTCACATTACTTACCATACGTGGTATCGCGGGAATATCTGCAGCAGTTGCTGATATTCCTCGATACACACGTACAAAAAGCGTGGTTACACTCATCTTCCATCAATCCATCTTACACTCCACATAGCACCTCGTCCTGTTGGTTGCGTCTTTCTAGACGAAGACCGACTCGACACCGTGCTACACTCCATCTCTGCCTCCACCCCCACCCCTTTATACATATATAGTATATACATATATATATCTATACTATATTTACTTTATTTCTATTTCTCTTGCATACCAGTAAAAAGATAAAAAAATATATAAAAGAGAAAAGATAATCCTTGACTTACAGGTACTCCATCTTGCGAATAGCAAGACCTGTTTTGGAACCCTGATTTGGCTCAAAGCCAAGAACCTAATTTTGAGGGTGTGCCTCAAGGACAAAGATTATCAAAAAATATATATAAATAGAAAAACACCAAAAACACAATAAACGGATAGAAGAGATTCGTTGTAGGAAAGGTGTAGAAACTTGACTTGTAACCCCACTTCCCTGAGTTTGACCCTGGGCCTAAAAGTGACCAAGATAAAATCAAGTAGGCCAGGTTAAAATTTTTTTAAAGAGATGGTTAGGTCCGATTTAGGTTAACACTATACACACTTCAACGGTAAAATCACCATATTGACAACCTATCCGGGTCTGACCACCAAGCGGTAGCGGCAGCGCGGGCCTAAGGTAGCGTCGCGTGCATGTGCAGGCTAGCGCATATCAAGCGTGCACGCCAGCGCATAGCACACGCGCACACAGCTGGGTGCGCGCGGTCAGCGCGCGTGATGAGCGGGGCAGGCGACGTGGGCACAAGGACGGTTGGCGCCAGCTTTCATCGACAGCTGGGCTGACCTACAACGACGCTTGCAGCTGTCGCTATTGTATTGCAAGCCAGCAGAGCCAGCTATGGGCATGGGTGGAGGTGAGCTGTCTACAGCAACGTTTCCAGCAATGGTCTGGAAGTTGCTAAAGGTCCTTTATCCATTTTTAGCCTCTTCTCCACCACTATGAAAGGACCTTCACCCCCTCCCTTCCAAGCCATCTCTACCTACTCTACTCCCACCTACTCCCAAGCTCTAGCAAGCCTACCAACGCTCCATTAGAGCTTGTTCTCAAGCTCCCAAGGAGCTTATTAGTGTAGTGAACCTCTTCCCCATCGAATATTCCTCCAACTTCCCATCTCCCTTCATAGGTCACCTTGGAGCCGTCCTCTCACCTCCATTCTGGTAGCAGATCAACTCCGTCTTCTCACCTCCATTCTGGAGCTACGCCGAAGCTTTCCTCAACCTGACGTCCTCCAGCATCTCACCTCCATCGTCCTGCTCCTCACCTCCTTCGTCCGAGCTTCCTCTAGGCGCCGTCGTCTTGCCGAACAGCCGATTCGGGAGATTTCCTCTCACCTCCCTCTTTTTATATGCTTTCATAGCTTCTTGTAATTGACATTAGAAGTAATATATATCAGAGTTGTTCTAGATCTCTATCTTGTGATATGTTTTCTTGATTTCTTTTATTCCAAAAATACAAAAAAATATCAAAACCCTCAAATACTAAAAAGAAACGAATCGAAGCACGATTTTCAACTAAAGTAAACATCGCCTCCCTGTGTTCGACCCGGGACTCCCTTAGAGTTTCGGTATAAATTTTATTTGATCTACGTGTTTTGCAACTACGACGACATGTTACTTGTAATCTTGATTTCTAACATGCGAAACATGACACGACCATTTTGACGCTGTTGCCGGGGAGGCAACGGAATTTACTTTATTGTTTATTGCATTTCTTTACATTTACATAGCACTAACCCTGCTTGTCTTTGATCTACTGTCTTGCAGGTACCCTAGCATGGAGATCCAAGTGCGGTAGATCGGAGTAAAGTGTGGGTACAGTACTCTGTAAGTGTCCCCCACTTTCCCCCCCACTAGTTCATTTCGCCACAATCATAACCAAGACTTAATCTTCTTAGGTGTTTGCATAAACCCTAGGATAGACTTTGTTTGTCTTGTTTGCCACCTTCACCCATCTCACCCACATCTTATATAAACAAAAATAAAAAGATATTTCTGTGGGACAAATCAATTTACACACTCTATACACCCACATTTGAGGCACATAATCGGACTTGATTTTCATCTACTCAACCGGGCTTCCGACCTGTGGACCCGGTAAACGAATTCAACACATAAAAGAGTAGAAATCATATTAGGTTAACCATCTTTTTGTGTGCCTTAATCGGTGGTGCATTTGAGCCAATTGAGTGAATTGTTTGGGCCGCACCACCTAATCTAAAAGAGGTTCATTTTCTAGTTGCCCCATAGGATTCAATAATTAGGTCAAGCCATGCACTTCATATTTTTCTTGATTTCTAAAGGAAAATACTTGAACACGTGCTTTCAACAATAAACTTGGTTTGCCTCACAAAAGTTGGTTGAAAACACCTAATATTTGAATCCTAAAAACTATTAAGTAAGATTTGAATCTTAAAACTCACCTCATCATTAATAATCTTGCTTGAAAACCTCTTAGTTGTGCACATTCACACGTTCTCAAACAAATCATTAAGGGCACAACCCATTAAGGGCCCATCACATTCCAGAGCACCAATTTCCCAAGCCTAACTAAAATCAATTAGACGTTGGCCCTAAGGATTCATTCGTTCATCGGGATCTAGATTGAGATTATTCATGATTAACCTGCTTATGCTAGTTAATCTAATGTCTAGCTAGGGAAGTAGCGTCAAACGATCGTGGCTGGGGGGTACACTAGGAACTGGAGGCGCAAGCCAAAGGAAGAACCTTCTCCCCAGCCCCTCCTTCTAACTGGTTGGATTGCCTGGACATAAGTAAAGTAAATCGTCCATAATCTTAGGACGGGTTTTGAGAGTCAGTAGACCTTAGGCTACCCCATCTAAGGACAGGCTTGTATTCTTGTGCTGCAGGGTTCCTTTTTTTTTTTCCCCGTCCTTCCGACTTCCTTCTAGTGTATGCTTGGGAGGAGGTCATTGAACCCTAGATTGGAAGGACCTTTAGACCATTCAAGGAGGCAGAGGTTGAGCTATAGCCAAGCAGATCCCATGGTTGATCAACAATTACCTCCCCTGCCTCTGAACCAGCAGGAGCTGATTCAAAGGCAGTTGGAAGAATTGCAGCAATGCAGCACTGGTTCCAACGCATGCATGGTCAGGGCACTCGGCCCTTGAAGGATTTTTACGATCCTTCAAACTATAGGGAATGTCCCAGCATCATGATTCCCGTCGGAGACAATGAAATCAAGCCCCAAGTCTTAAGTTTGATTAAGCATTTTCATGGACTTGGCTCGGGGGACCCATTCCAGCACCTAAAAGATCTAACCATGTTGGTTCAGACCACCAGAGCAAGGAATGTGAACGAAGAGCAAGTGATCATGAGGCTTTTCCCCCACTCTCTCAGGGATAAGGCCGCACATTGGTACCGGACCATAGGAAGGCCGATTGAAACTTGGGCTGCTCTTAAGTCGGCTTTCTTGAAGAAATTCTTCCCTATCAGAAGGACCAATGCTTTGCGACGGGCGATTACCACTTTCGCCCAGCGGTTGGGGGAACTGTTTCATGGTGCCTGGGAGCGATTCCAGGAACTTTTGAGGAAGTGTCCACACCACGAGGTGCCAAAATGGCAACTCGTGCAGATTTTCCATCACGGGTTGGTTGAGCAACTCCATAATCATGTGGATGCCTCCTGCGGAGGCAATTTTCTCAATAGGGATGCAGATAGCGCATACGACCTATTTGAGGAAATGAGAGAGAACTCAATTAATCTTGCCTCCATGGATGCTTTCAACCGGTCCCAACAACCTAGGTCAAGTGCTAATGAGATCCAGGACTCTCATTCATTTGACATGGAATTAATTTGTAATAAACTGGATAAAATGGACTTGGTTGCTAAGAAAATGGAAGAATGGATGTCTGGGAATTCAGGAAACACTTCTTTACCCACTCAATCCCAGAATTCGGGATTCCATTCATCACGAGCTCCCACGGGGCGAGAATTCGTGAATCGACTCGAGTTAGCTCAACCTGTGAGCCAAGATTTCTCGGAACCATATGGGGTCCAAACTTGGGCCTTTGATACCAGGTTCTCTGATCCTTCCTTCTCTTCATCCTCATTTTATGAGGATGCATATGCAATGCAGGAGAATGTTAGGTCCAACCTGTATTCCAACACTTTCAACTCGAGATGGAGGAACCACCCTAACTTCTCTTAGAAAAATTAGGGGCAACAGACCCAATCTCGACCCAGCAACTATGCATCTCAAAAACCCATGGGTCAGGGTCAAGCATACACCCAGTTGCCCCCAAGACCGGTTAATCAGCCATCTTGGAATGCCCAACAATCCGTGGGGCAGGCTGATTTGAACCGGCAGATGGTAGAAATGCAAGGGTCCATGCTTTAGCTTATGCAAAAAATGAAGACGTCCTTGGATGACTTGCAATCTGGGTTAATTGCAAACACCCGACAACCCGGATCCCTACCATCTCAACCTGTACCAAACCCACGTAATGTGCAAAATCGAGGCAATAGAGCCCAAGGGTACGGGAATCAAAGGGACCCACACATGCATGCTCAGGTGGTTGAGAAGGGTCCCTCTTCTTCCTCTTCTGGTTACATGATCAACTAAGGCCCTCCAATCTTCACTAATCCACCTCAAGACCCAAACCCTTATGCCGTTGCAAACTCTGTCACCTTGAGAAGTGGGAAGTAGACCCAGAACCCAGAATTACCTTCTAGAAGTCAAAATCCTGGGGAGCTTGAGAAAGAGAAGGAGGAGGCTGAAGAAGACAATAAGGCCCAGGGACCAGAAATTGAAATTTCCATCCATATTCCGTTCCCTGAGTCCCTATTGAAAACCAAGAAGAAGAAAACCCTAGACAGCAACGAGGAGCTTTTGAATTTATTCAAGAGTGTAGAGATCAATATTCTGCACCTCGATGCTATTAAGCACATCCCGGCTTACGCTAAATTCTTGAAAGAACTGTGTACCCAAAAGCGTAAGCTGAGAGAACCCACTCCGAGGAAGGTGATTCTCTATGAGCAGGCAAGTTCTGTAATCCTGCATCACCTTCCTCAAAAGAAGAAAGATCCATGTGCCCCCTTGATCTCATGCATTATTGGGGAATACATTTTTGAAAGGGCACTATTGGACCTAGGTGCATCCATCAACCTAATCCCAACTATTTATGAGAAGTTTGGGTTAGGTGAACTCAGGCCAACCTCAGTAATGCTACAATTAGTGGACCGATCGGTCACCACACCGAGAGGCGTTATTGAGGATGCAATTGTCAAGGTCAAGGATTTCTATTTTCCTGTAGATTTCCTCATCCTCGACATGGATGTACCTAATGATTTGAGGAACACACCCATCATTCTGGGGCGTCCATTCCTAGCTATCGCCAAGGCCAACATAAACTGTGAAAGCAGTGGTATGGAGATCACCTTTGGGGATAAGAAATTAACTCTGGATATTTTTATGGCGAAAAGAGGATTTGAGGATTGTGGATTCATTGAGGAACTCGAGGATCAGGATCTTGCGATGTGTATGACAATCAATGCACTTGAGGACTCCATTAGCTTTAGCGAACCCAACCCACAACCCTCCTCCATGGTAGACCTACCACATCCTAAAGAGGCTATTGATTTTGTTCATTCCCAGCCTCTTCCATTGGATCGTCCTGATGAATCTTCATCAGCATCCTCCCTTCCTTCGATTCTAAACCCACCCCAGCTGGAATTAAAACCATTGCCCAAAAATTTGAAATATGAGTTCTTAGGACCTGAAAACACGCTCCTTGTGATTATTAGTGCTGATTTGACTAAGGAGCAAGAATTGAGGTTAATTAAGGTCCTTAATAACAACAAGGAGGCAATTGGTTGGACCATCCATGACCTTAGGGGGATTGAACCATCTTATTGTAATCATCATATTTTCATGGAAGATGGATCCCGCCCTTCTCGCGAAATGCAAAGGAGACTAAACCCGAATATGCTAGAAGTGGTCAAGAAGGAGCTAATTAAGTGGCTCGATGCTAGGATTATTTACCCAATCTCAGATAGTCCGTGGGTTAGCCCCGATCAGATTATACCCAAGAAGGCGGGAATAACTGTTACGACTAATGAGAAAGGGAAACCTTCACCACTCATTCAGCTTCTGCTTGGAGAGTCTGTATTGACTATAGGAAGCTAAACACTGCCACTAAAAAGGATCACTTTCCCTTGCCATTCATTGATCAAATCCTTGGAAGGTTAGCTGGGTAAAAATATTTTTGCTTCCTGGACGGTTATTCGGGATATAACCAAGTCCCTATCCCGAAGACCAGGAAAAGACAACTTTCACATGTCCCTACGGAACCTTTGCATTCCGTAGAATGCCATTCGGGCTTTGCAATGCGCCTGCGACTTTTAAAAGGTGCATGATGGCCATCTTTTCTGACATGGTGGGAGATTGTCTTGAGGTGTTCATGGATGATTTCTCCATTTTCGGAGATTCTTTTGAGTCTTGCCTGGCTAACCTGGAATTGATCCTTCAGAGATGCATCAAAACATGGCTGGTCCTTAGCTGGGAAAAGAGCCACTTTATGACTCAGGAGGGCATCGTCCTGGGTCACGTGGTTTCTAATCGGGGAATTGAAGTTGATAGAGCTAAGGTGGATGCTATCTCTAAACTTCCTCCACCCACATCCGTAAAATAGATTTTCTCTTTTCTTGGGCATGTGGGTTTTTATAGAAGATTCATTAAGGACTTCTCAAAGGTTTCTCGACCCTTGAGTAACCTTTTGGCCAAAGATGCACCATTCGAGTTTGATGAATCATGTCGTAAGGCATTTGATTATTAAAAATAGCTGTCACCTGTGCCTCGGTATTGCAACCACCGGTCTGGACAGCCCCATTTGAGATTATGGCTGACACATCTGATTATGCTGTCGGGGCTGTCTTGGGTCAAAAGATTGAGAAAAAGCCCTCTGTGATTTACTACGCTAGCAAAACTCTGGACGAGGCTCAGAGGAATTACACCGTTACTGAAAAAGAATTGCTAGCTGTAGTTTTCGCTTTAGAAAAATTTAGGGCTTATTTGTTAGGTTCTTGCGTCATCATCTATACCGACCACTCAGCCTTAAAACATCTCTTGGCCAAAAAGGATGCCAAACCCCGGCTTATTCGCTGGATTCTGCTGCTTCAAGAGTTTAATCTTGAAATTAGGGATAAAGCCGGGGCACAAAATGTAGTGGCGGATCACCTTTCGAGAATCCTAATTGATTCCCCTCATCTGGATGTTCCGATCTCTGATACTTTTTTGGATGAAACTATCCTCACAATCTTGGGAATCCAAACCCCCTGGTTTGCAGATATTGTCAATTATTTGGCCATTGGTCAAATCCCCCAGGATTGGACCAAACAACAACGGGATAGATTTGTATCTGAGGCCAAATATTATTTTTGGGTTGATCCCGAGTTGTATCTCATTGGTCGATGCATCCCGAGTTGTATTTGAGGACAAATATTATTCGTTGATGCATCCCGGAAGTCGAGTTCCATAGCATACTTGAGTTCTGTCACACATCTGCTTGTGGTGGACACTTTTCCGAGAAAAAGACGGCTGCAAAAATTTTGCAATCCAGATTCTATTGGCCGTCATTATTTAAGGATGCCCAGGAATTCTCTAGGTCATGCACTCGATGCCAGACACTTGGGAGCATGGCTAAGAGAGATATGGTGCCCCTGAACCCAATTCTTTCCGTCGAAATTTATTGACATTTGGGGCATCGATTTATGGGACCCTTCCCTCCATTTGGACACCAGTATATTCTGGTCGCTGTTGATTACGTGTCCAGGTGGATTGAGGCAATTCCCACCCGGACCAATGACCACAAGGTGGTCATCGGTTTTGTGAAGAGAAATATCTTCAGTCGGTTCGGGGTTCCTAAGGCAATTATCAGTGATGGTGGCATAGATTTCACTCATGCCCAGTTTCAGAATTTCCTGGGGAAATACGGGGTGAGCCATTGGATTTCCACACCTTACCACCCTCAGACGAACGGACAGGCCGAGGTCTCCAATCGGGAGATCAAGAACATTTTGTAGAAAATCGTTAGGCCTGATAGGAAGGATTGGACCCAAAAGCTAGATGATGCTCTTTGGGCTTACCGTACGGCGTACAAAACGCCTATCGGTATGTCTCCATTCCGTCTAGTGTCTGGGAAGGCATGTCACTTACCTGTAGAACTTGAAATGAAATGTGGACCTTGAGTTGGCTGGGAAAACCAGGAAACTCCAACTATCTGAGTTGGAGCTATGAAATGATGCTTTCGAAAATGCCAGAATCTATAAGGCAAGGACCAAAGCTCTCCATGACCAGATGATTTCACGTAAGAGCTTTGAGCCAAACTAGAAGGTCTGGCTTTTCAATTCTCGATTGAAGCTTTTCCCCGGTAAACTCTGGTCTAAGTGGGGCAGCCCGTTCGTTATTGAGCGGATTTTCCTTGATGGGGCTGTCGAAATCTTTGACCCAAAGACGGGTAATATTTTCTAGGTCAATGGACAACGTCTCAAACCCTTTATTGACCATGTGCTCCTTGAACCCGTCTCGGACAAGGTTGCTCTTACCTTGCCATAACCACCGCAGGCTGATCATCGCCCTGTTGAAGGCACTAAACTCAGCACATGTAAAGACTGTTCCAAGCTGACCTAAGTCTCACGGAAACCAGGTGTTATTCTTCCACTTCTGCTCCCTTGCATGCTTTCATTTTTTTTTACAATGACGACATTGCAATAGCTAAGCATGGGGGGGTGGACGTAGTTTATAACCATTGTGTCAACTGTAACAGTGATTTCTTGTTATTCGATTCTTGTTTAAAAAAAAAAAGAAAAAAATTAATAAAAAATAAAAATAATAATTAAAAAAATGAAATGAAAATTTGAAAAAAAAAATAGAATTAGGAGATGAGAACTTAGGAATTAGGAGTTGTAAACTTTAGGAATTGATTCTTTGAGACCTGAACATTTAGACTCTTTAGGTCTTCAGGCTTAATTAGCCTGGGTGCCCACTCGAATGTGGATTTAGTCTCGAGTCCTCATCGATTAAAATTTATTTTAATTTGGTAAATAATTTGGGATGATAAGTATGTGACTTATCAACCTGCCCTCTGATTTGGGGGGACTGTAAGCCTAAGCATTTACACACATTATTTTGCACTGACTCACTTTCCGATGATTTTTACGGAAATTGGGTAGCTAATAGACCGACTTGGGTAGAATGGCTGACAAGTTGTATGTGGTAACAACTCATCGTCGGTTGTCCAGAGCCCAGCCACAAGATCATTTTCGTTGTACTGCCTTTAGGTAAATCTTAGATCAGGGAAGCCACCTAGTTAAAAAAGAAAAAGAAACACTCAAAAAAAAAAAGAAAAAAAGGGAGAAAAAAAATAAATAAAAAAATAAAATCAGACTTCACCACACGAGTATGGCTAGCAAGTTGTCGGTGGTAACAGCTCATCGGCCGATTGTCTAGAACCCAGCTTGCAAAAAAATTGCACAATAATTCCCAAAACACTTAGGGAAGAAGCGAGGAAGTAGAATAAACCAGGGAGATATACACTGGATTCACCCTTGTGTTGACCCCATAAACAAAAGAAGTATGGAGAAAGCTACCGATTGTAAAGATAAACCTTTAGGCAAGGTTACCTAGGGTCGTAGAAACCTGAAGTCCGTCTTAACGGCTGTTTTGTGAGTCTATCACTTTTTCACAAAGATGCTTAGCACTTAGAGTCCTTTTCGAGTCTTGGGTGGGTCGGGTAGCCGTAAGAAGTTATCTCGTAACTCTCAAACTCGAAAAGTACAAAAAAATTAGAAAAGAAAAAAAAAATTTTCTTCTCAAATAAGGCAAGGGCTCGGACGGTCTGCATTCTGGCAGGCACCCAGGCACTGTTGA
Source organism: Thalassia testudinum (assembly GCA_037157565.1). Taxonomy (NCBI): domain Eukaryota; kingdom Viridiplantae; phylum Streptophyta; class Magnoliopsida; order Alismatales; family Hydrocharitaceae; genus Thalassia; species Thalassia testudinum. Next base: position 32,926,503 of record JAZHRO010000049.1, read on the forward strand.
GTTTTTGTAATTAGGTCTTGGGGATGAGATCTTCTAAAGCAATCAATGAATTTTGCCTAATTACTCGAACCCTGATTCTACTTTTATACATAGCATTTAGGTTAATTTTGCTAGGGACTAGCAAAAAGTAAGCATGGGGGTATGATGAACACATATAAATTCAAGATAAATTGCTTATTTTTGATAGTTCCTAGGCTTAGCATTGCATATCATGTTATAAATATTGCATAACATCCATTGCATGGCATTTAGAATAGTTGTATTTTTTATATATTAATTCCTCCATTTTATATGGCTAGGGGGGCAATGCGACATCCATACAGGTTTCGGATGGAAAATCCGACCATACGGATGGATCCGGAGTGATGATCGTAGTTCGGCCTCGCGGGAATCATCTTGATCTGAGCACTGTAGCACCCTCTACAAGAAGAAGAAGATGGGCGGCCCAGATGGCACCACGTGGTGCCATCCAGGCCGCCCAACACCGGCCAGCAGCATCGCCCAACACCTTCTTCATCCGTGCCCTTCAATCCGAGCCGTTGGATCAAGATCCAACGGCTGGGATGCGGACACACCAAAACACTCCACGCGACACAAGGGGAGGATTGCTGCAATGGTGGAGGCGCTGGTTTGCAAAGGAGGGGCATAGGTTTGATTCCCCGCAGCCCCTCTAATTCACAATTGAGCGGGCGCTTGGAGCGGAGCGGCAGCGGCAGCGCCAGCCCAAGGTAGCGTGCGCATGCACGCGCAAGCCAGCACATAGCAAGCATGCACGCCAGCGCATAGCACACGTGCACACAGCTGGGCGCGTGCAGTCAGCGCGCGTGATGAGCGGGGCAGGCGGCGCGGGCGCAAGGGCGGTTGGTGCCAGCTTTCAACAACAGCTGGGCTGACCTACAGCGATGCTTACAGCCGTCGCTATTTTATTGCAAGCCAGTAGAGCCAGCTATGGGCATGGGTGGAGGTGAGCTGTCTACAGCAACGTTTCTAGCGACGGTCAAGAGGTCGCTAAAGGTCTTTTAATCTATTTTTAGCCTCTTCTCCACCACTATAAAAGGACCTTCACCCCCTCCCTTCCAAGCCATCTCTACCTACTCTACTCCCACCTACTCCCAAGCTCTAGCAAGCCTACCAACGCTCCATTAGAGCTTGTTCTCAAGCTCCCAAGGTGCCTATTAGTGTAGCGAACCTCTGCCCCACCAAATATTCCTCCAACTTCCCATCTCCCTTCATAGGTCACCTTGGAGCCGTCCTCTCACCACCATTTCAGTAGCAAATCAACTTCGTCTTCTCATCTCCATTCCGGAGCTACGCCGAAGCTTTCCTCAACCCGACGTCCTCTAGCATCTCACCTCCATCGTCCCGCTCCTCACCTCCTTCGTTCGAGCTTCCGCTAGGCGTCGTCGTCTTGCCGAACAGCTGATTCAGGAGATTTCCTCTCACCTCCTTCTTTTTATATGCTTTCATAGTTTCTTGTAATTGACATTAGAAGTAATATATATCAGATTTGTTCCAGATCTCTATTTTGTGATACGTTTGCTTGATTTCTTTTATTCCAAAAATACAAAAAAATATCAAAACCCTAAAATATCAAAAGGAAATGAATCGAAGCACGATTTTCAACTAAAGTAAACGTCGCCTCCCTGTGTTCGACCTGGGACTCCCTTGGAGTTTTGGTATAAATTTTATTTGATCGACGTGTTTTGCAACTATGACGACAGGTTACTTGTAACCTCGATTTCTAACATGCGAAACACGACACGACCACATCCCCTCGTCCTCCTCGCTGCACCTCCGCCGCGCAGACGCAGCAGCATGCAACCTCCTGTGGCAAGCGCACTCACGCCCTTGTTGCGTGCACCGACCTCCATGCTCCAGCCCACTGGCCCTCGCCCACGCATGCAGAGCATGTGCTACAGCAGCCACTCCACTCACGTGCAGCATGCGTTCTGCAGCACAACGCGTAGTTGCATGTCCCCCAGCAGCGCCCCCGCATGCCTGCGCCCTCTTCTGCAACGCAGACCATCTAGCATCAGTGCCCATCTTCTTCGTCTTCTCCTCCAACAGACCGAAGGAAACCCAAAGTTATCGTGGTCCTCCTCCGTGCAGCCGCCTCATCTAGCCTCGAAGCTTCTCACCATCAATGTCAACGAACTAGCCTCGACCTCAGGAGCTCGGCCACACCCTTTGAAGGACGACAGCAGCCCACCCGCGCCGACGAGACCACCGGCAGCCGTTCGACGCGCTGTCACTACCCACATGTAGCCCTCGTCGTGGCCAACCACCTCCGAGCTCCGCACACCTGGCCACGACCTCCTCATCGTGCACGCACAAAGAGAGCAAATGATCTATTTCTTGTCATATTAATATTTACATTCACATGCCATTTCCATTCTTTCTATTTTGAATTTATTAATTAAATATTATGGCTAATTTATGCAAGTGACCTCCCTCTTTCTCATAAATGCCTTTTCAGCATGATCTCTTGATGTTTTCTTAAGTTGAAGGCGGATTTGGCTCGATTTCTTAACGAAATTAATGATGAACATCTGTTTTTAACCTGTGCAAGTTTAAATAGGTCATTGCCTCCCTGTGGACATGACTCGCTCTCTTGTGAGTGGTTTGATTTTAATTCTAATTATTTTGATTAGTCGATTTTCCACCACTTAGAAATACAATGCTAAATCTTCTTAATCATCATTTTCGAAAGCAAAAATCGACTCGTCAAATGGCACCATTTCCGGGGAGGCAATTAGCCTGTTAAACTTGCATTCATTTATTTATTGGTTCACACATTATTTTTGAGGTGTATTTAACTTCGATCTTTTTGGTGAGAGGTACTCATATCTGCTTGATGAGTTGTTGCACCAGCCTTAGCTTCATCAAGGTGGATCTTGTTTCCACTTCTCAGAGGACACTGGGAGCTCCATTTTTGAAGGTAGGAGCTTGACGCACTGTGGTGGGCCTTGTCTCCACCACCGAAGGACATCTGGAGTGATCATCTTCATCTCTATCGATTTTTTTCAGTAGATAGAATTTAGGTTTTAGAACTTAATTTTCATTGCACATTTGGTTTAAAACCCTTGTTCTGGGGTATATTTGAGGGGTTTGTTCCCCGACTTTCTTTTAGGCCCATGTTGGGTAACTTTTCGGGAGCTTGTTCCCTTTTCATTAGATCTAGGTTTTCGTTTGTGGATTGATTTTATTTTTCTTGCTTGTGCATAAGCAGCTAAACAAAAACAAAAACAAGAAAAAAAACACGAGCTACCTGCTAGAAGCTGCCTGCCTTAGGACGACCATTTAGGTGTGAATGAGCAGCCTCTAGATTTATTTCGCTTGCATTTGCATGCATCTTGCATTGCTGATTGTTGGAGGAAAGGTACGTCCTCTTTCTTTGCATTCTATATTGTTCACGCATGTGCATTTGGATTTAATTGCAAGACCACCTAATTTAATTGAAAAGATCTAACAAGTCACATATTTTCTTGAAAAAAGACTTTAAGTTAAGGAGGAACACTAAAAACCAAGGACTTGAATTGAGACATTATGCTGCGGTTCAAAATTCAAAACTCAAAATTTTTACGGTGTATGCACACTTGTAACTCTTGCATCATAGCATACATTTAGACACTTGATAAGTCCACTTTTGTGGGCCATTATTTGGCCTAAGTACTCTTTAATTAGTCATTCCTAGTTAATATTTGATTAGGAATTAAGAGGGAATTCAACATAGTCTGTATATCATCTTATGCACCAATTTTATGCTTAATACATATGATATGTTATGATAATTATTTGGTGGATGCAGGCTAGGTGCAAGACACTTAAAGGCAGCAGTCAGACGTCCAAAATCCCATTTTAAGACGTCTAGAATCTAATCTGGATGTCTGGAACCTCCAGCGTGGACTCCTTGCCAACCAAACATTTTAAGACGTCTGATGGTTTTATCGAACGTCTGATGCCTAACGGACATGACTTATTCGTCTGTTCCGACCACTCGCAATCTCCGCGAGTGGTTGCAGAAGTTGGCCGCAGATATTTTAAAAAGAGTGGGCTAATGAAGAGGGGATCATCTCCCTCCTCAGGTGGGGACTCCTTCTCCATCTTCACCGTGGAGGAGGCACACACCGTGGAACCAGCGAGCACTGTGGCGTAAGTGTTCTCCACTGCCATCAACCTCCATCACCGCAGTGGTGCACGGTGACAGCGTGCATCACCACCTTCGCAACCGCATCTGCAACCCACCACCATCTGCGACTTGCCTCCTTAGCCGCAGACCACCAATAAATACCGCCAGCCCTCTCACCGCAGCCACATCACCTCCTTGCGTGCCCTCTTCACGTGCGCAAACCAGCCACACACGTGCTGCGCGCATCCATCCACCTCTACGCGCAGATGCACACACGCACCAGCAACGCACTACTCGCACGCAAGCTCCTCACGCACCATGCGCCAGCCCCTTGCCCTTGCGACAACTGTTCATCTTCTCCTTCTTTGCATCGGTCATGCAGTGAAGGAACACAAAGTTGCAGCTGCCTCCTCACTTCATACGGCCATTACAAGCACCCAAACTCACTGTTGACCTTGTCGTTCTCCTCGTCTCATGCCCCCAACCTCGTGTGCCCACCAGTTGCCCGCCACAATGCTCGCGAAAGCCACCTACCGTCGACGTGGCCGACATTCTCCTCCACCATCCGGCCACGTCCGACCACCATCGGCTGCCCCATCACCGCCATCTCAACGATCGTCCTTCGACGTGCCTCCATCGCTCACAGGCCGGTAGAAGATCCCTCCTCGCACACGCACGAAGGAGAGAGAAGGAATGCTTTGTTCTCCTTCCCATTAGTATTTACCAACCTTGCCATTGCGGGGGAACACTATTCCCTTATTTAATGAATTAAATTATTGAGGTGAATTTGCATAGCCATCCTTCTACTTAATCAAAATTGCTTGCAGATGAATATCTCTCATGAATGATTTAATGCATGTCATATATTATGGTGAACAAGCTATATTCTAGAAATTAGTATTTACGATGTTTACCAATATCAAGATCATTATTTTACATGATATTATATAGTGGTGATTTTGCATATGCACACCTGTATTCTTGATTAATTATTTAAAGTAAGAAATTATGTTGAAAATATGTGCACCAGTTAGTATGCATACACATTGAGATTCTTGAATAAACATGACATGATTCACTAGTTTAAATAGGCTAATTCCTCCCTGTGGAGACAACCTAACTCTTCGTGGTTAGTTTTGGAATTATTAAACATTTTTGAAAAGCGATTTTCTACCATGCAATGAACTATAACGACACGACATTTTATGTTAAAGTTTTCAACGAAAACAAAGATCGCTCTTTCATCACTCCTAGGTCTTAGAATTACTAGGACAAGAGCCCTCCTACCGTTGGATTCTAAAGTGTTCAGAACTTGAGATCAAAGGTTTTGTAAATCGAAAGAGGGGGATACCCTATCACGGATTTTTGGGGGTAGTTAAGAAGCACCACGAAAGCACAGCTTCAAAGGAAAGCTTAGGCCTACTTGCATCCCTCGATCTTCCATCTTTTGAGTTGCTCTACCATTTGAGATTTAGGGAAGAACACCTAAGCTCCAACTAGGTCTTTTTAGGCATTTCAAAGGTCGATAATAAGCGCATAATTGATTGGGCAACTCGCTTTGTCACCTATAATTTGAATTAAAGTCAAAATCCTAAATTTGTAAAGACCTAACAAGTCCTTTTGAATTATGTTTGTAGTGCATGCTTGGTAGGCAATCTCTTAGGAGACAACTTGTGTTTGATCCTGAACCTAAAAGAATCTTAAGAAGGAACCTCCCAAGGAAAGAAATGGCTGGTTAAAGGAGCCTTAAGGAATATTTCATTCCAACCAAACAAGCTGTCTCTGCACTACGTAGACCTGGAGGGGACAATCCTTATGAGATCAAAAGTAGTACCATATCCTTGCTGCCTTCCTTTTATGGTACTATTAGGGAAGACCCTTACAGGCATATAGAGGAATTCACCGAGGTCTGTTCCATGGTGAAGTTGCAGGGCATTACTGATGACGCTCAAATGTGGACCCTCTTTCCTTTCTCCCTCAAGGACAAAGGCAAGTATTGGTATCATACCCTTGATGATATTAACACTTGGGATGCCTTGAAGAAGGAGTTTTTGAAGAAGTACTTCTCCATGAGCAAAACAAATCACTTTAGGAGGAAAATTATGAGTTTTGTTCAAAAGGATGGGGAAGCTTTCCATGATGCATGGGAGCACTTTAATGACCTGTTGAGACTTTGCCTACATCATTAGGTGCCTAAGTGGCAACTAGTTGAAAGGTTCTACACTGGACTTAATGATTCGCACAGGCAGACTGTGGATGGTGCCTGTGCAGAAACCTTTCTATCTAAGATTGAGGATGAAGCTTGGAACCTTTTTGATACTTTGAGTGAGAATTCTATTCACTTGTATTTTGCCTACATGGATAGAAAACCCACTCTCATGCAAAGAAAGTTGGAGGCAAATGAGGCAAGGGACACCCAGAATTTAGCCTATCAGATTCAATTGTTGAATCAAAACATGGAAAGGCTTATGTCGAGCCCGAGCTAATTCATATCTAGCACCTCCACATCCCAAGCTTCTGAATGCTCCATTTGTCAAGGCAATACACACGCCACTTTGGATTGCCACTTGGCCTCCGAATTCCCTGAGCTTGTACAGGCGGATCTGAATGCCGCTCAAGGGTTCCGTCGTAGATCTTGTAATGACCCTTTTTCCAACACTTATAATGAGGGATGGAGGAATTACCCAAACTTTTCCTGAAGATAAGGGAATGTTTCAAATTCAGGGAATTATAAACCACAACCCTTTTAAAATCAACAAATGAACCAACCTCAAACCTTTGCCCAACCTAAGACCTCTGAGATGGATGAATTGAAGGCAATGTTGAGAACTATTCAAGAAAGTCAAAGTGCCATCATCCAATCTCATGACAAGGCTATACATGAAATGAAATTGCAGATAGGACACCTTGTTGAGGTTGTTAGACAGAGGGAAACTGGGAAGCTTCCTAGTGCTGCTGAGGAGAATCCTAAAGGAAAAGGGATTGTCTTTAGGGAGCATGCTCGGGCAGTGACTATTCTGAGGAGTGGGAAAGAAATTTCCAAACCCGATGCTCCTATAGTCTCACCCTCTGAAAAACCATCCACCCCGACTTTCACCCCCACCGGAGAAGACTTTCCCAAATCTCCTCCTCTTGAAATCACCTCACCGGAAGAAGTTGCCCCTGTTCCACCCAAAGGTAAGATGGATGAGATCATGGAAACTTTCAAGTAAGTGCAGATTAACCTACCTTTGCTTGAGGCTATCAGACAAATTCCATCTTATGCCTGCTTCATAAAGGACCTGTGCCTGAAAAGCGGCAATCTAGTAAACAGGTCCAATCAAAAGTTGTCCTGTTTGATTCTGTTAGCTTAATTGTTCAATATGAAACACCCCTGAAACTTAAGGACCCAGGAGCCCCATACATCTTGGTTGTTATTGGTGACTTACAGATTGATGAGGCTCTACTTGATATGGGTGAGGGGGTGAACATCCTTCCGAGCTACGTGTATGACCAACTTGGGGGAGGCAATTTGAAGCCTAGCCCGGTAATCCTCCAAGTTGCTGATTAATCACTTAAGACACCATGGGGAATTTTGGAAGATGTCCTCGTGAGAGTGGAGGATTTCTTCTTCCCCGTTGACTTCTTAGTTTTGGACATTGACCCTACCAACAAGCCAACCAAGCCGTCCATCATTTTGGGCCACCCCTTCCTTGCAACTTCGCATGCTTCAATCAATTGCAATATTGGGGCATTGAAAATGGGCTTTGGGAACAGGAAAATCCAGCTTAATGTGTTTGATGCTTATAAACAAGCTAGGCTTAAGGATTGTTCTCAAGTTGAGGTGATAGATGACCTGATTGAAGAGACAACCCCTGCAATGTTATGTGATGACCCCCTTCAGCATGTCATGCTAAATGAGCATTCCCATCTCTTGGAGGAATGTGAAGGGGATATACTAGAACTTGAGGAGTTGCTAGGTGTTTCTGCTGAGTCTCTTTCCCCATCATCTTTGCCCAAGGTAGATCTGCTACCTGAAATGGGGACATCTATTATGAAACCCTCAACCATACAAGCCCTAGACCTTGAGTTGAAACCCTTCCCAGACACTCTCAAGTACATCTTCCTGGGTGTCAATGATACGCTCCCTGTTATCATTTCGGCTGCGCTATCTAAGGCACAGGAGGTAGCCCTAATTGAATGCTTGTCTAGGCACAAGGAAGCTACTGCTTGGAGCATTGCTGACATTAAGGGTATAGACTCTACGCTTTGCATGCACCACATTTATACTGATGATTCCATCAAGCCATTTAGGGATATGTAGAGACGTCTGAACCCTAATATAAGGGAGGTGGTTAAAAAGAAATCCTGAAGTGGTTGGACGCTGGGATCATATACCCCATTGCAGATAGTAAATGGGTAAGTCCTATTCATGTGGTGCCAAAGAAGGCAATCTTTACTATGGAATTTAATGACCAAGGTGAACAAGTTGTGACTAGACCCTCAACTGGATGGAGGGTCTGTATTGATTACTGCAAGCTGAACACCGCTACCTAGAAGGATCACTTTCCCTTGCCTTTTATTAATCAAATTCTCGAGAAATTGGTAGGGAATAAGTACTATTGCTTTCTCGATGGATATTCTCGGTACAACCAGGTTGCAGTCTTCCCTGATGACTAGGAGAAGACGATGTTCATGAGTCCTTATGGTACCTTTGCATTCAGTCGTATGCCATTTGGATTATGTAATTCCCCTGCAACTTTCCAGCTGTGTATGATGTCCATTTTTTCGAACATGATTGATGAGTGTGTTGAAGTGTTTATGGATGACTTCTCCATTTACGGCTCGTCTTTCGACCAGTGTCTTATGCACTTAGAGAATGTGCTGAAGTGATGTAAGGAGACTGGTTTAGTCCTCAGCTGGGAGAAAAGCCACTTCATGGTACAGAAAGGAATTGTACTTGGGCATGTTGTGTCTGAGCAAGGCTTGAAAGTAGATAAAGCCAAGATTGATTCTATTTCCAAACTTCCATTGCCCACGAATGTCAAACAAATTAGATCCTTTCTGGGCCATGCCGGCTTTTATAGGTGCTTTATTAAAAATTTCAGTAAAATTTCTAGGCCACTTTGTGACCTATTGGCGAAGGAATCTTCCTTCAAATTTGATTCATAGTGTGTCGAGGCCTTTCAAACTCTGAAGGAGGCCTTGATCTTTGCGCCTATTCTTCGAGCTCCTGATTGGACACTCCCATTTGTGCTGATGTGTGATGCTTCGAATTATGCAGTGGGAGCAGTCCTTGGACAAAGGGTTGAGGGAAAACCTTATGTGTTGCATTATGCCAGCAAGACTTTAACCAAACCACAGCAAAACTACACCATCACTGAAAAGGAATTACTTGCTGTAGTTTTTGCTCTGGAGAAGCTTAGGTCTTATCTTCTTGGGTCTAAGGTGGTTATTTTCACTGATCATGTAGCAGTGAAACATCTCATTGCTAAGTAAGATTCTAAGCCACTTCCAATTAGGTGGATCCTACTCCTTCAAGAATTTGACTTAGAGATACGTGAAAAGAAAGGAGTAGAAAATGTTGTGGCTGACCAACTGTCTCACCTTCCACTTAATGACTCTTCATCTGGAGATATCCGCGAGACATTTCCTGATGAAACCTTTATGGCGGTAACACCAACTTTACCTTGGTATGCTGATACTGTCAATTACTTGGTCACTGGAGAAACTCCTAGCTCTTGAGATGAGCAGAAAAGAAAGAGATTCATTTCCCAAGCTAGATACTTTCATTGGGAAGAGACTGAATTATTTAGAATTGGACAAGACCAAGTATTGAGACGATGTGTACCTGAAGAGGAGCAACAAAGTGTGCTGAGTTTTTGCCATGAACTTCATTATGGAGGACACTTTGGTGCTAAGAAGACCTCTTTTAAGGTTCTCTAGTCTGATTTTTGGTGGCCTTCGTTATTTAAGGATTCTCATAATTTTGTCAAGGCTGGTATTAGATGTCAAAAGACTGGAACGATTGGGAAGAGGAATGAGATGCCTCAACACCCTATTCAATCTGTTGAAATTTTTGATGTGTGGGGAATTGATTTTATAGGTCCCTTCCCTTCATCCCATAGTTATGAATATATCTTGGTGGCAGTTGATTATGTCTCTAAATGGATAGAGGCCATTCCTACGTGCACAAATGACCACTCTGTGGTCTTGAAATTTGTGAAGGCCAATATCATATCTCGTTTTGGCTACCCCAAGACCATTTTAAGTGATGGGGGACCTCATTTCCGAAACCACCACTTCAATCAGCTACTTAGGAGTTTGGGAGTAACTCACAAGGTTGCTACCCCTTACCATCCTCAGATGAGTGTCCAAGTTGAAGTGTCGAATAGGGAGATAAAGAACATTTTAGAAAAGATCGTTAGACCTGATAGGAAGGACTAGTCCCAAAATCTTGATGATGCTTTGTGGGCATACTGAACGGCCTATAAAACCCCTTTGGGTACATCTCCCTTTCAGATTGTGTACGGGAAAGCATGCCATTTACCCGTTGAGCTGGAACATAGGGCACTTTGGGCTATTTGAAGTGTTAACATGGATTTATAAAAGGTGGATAAGGCATGACTTTTGGAATTAAGTGAGCTTGAGGAGCCGAGGAATGATGCTTATGACACCTCTCAAGCTTATAAAGAGAGAACTAAGGCCTTGCATGATAAGTATATCCTTAGAAAGACCTTTGAGCCCAACTAACAAGTCTGGCTTTTCAATTTTAGACTTAAGCTTTTTCTAGGGAAATTAAAATCTCGTTGGGATGGGCCTTACATAATCACTAAAGTGTTTCCTCATGGATCTGTGGAGATTAAGAGCCCTTCCTCTTCAGCAACTCCCTTTATTGTCAATGGCCAACGTTAAAACCATACATTACTTTGGATGGCCATCTGGTTGACAAGGTCACTCTTGAGGAGCCTTAGCTCTTGTCATTCTTCGCCTCAGGTAATATCTTCCTTTAACTGTTTTGTTTCCAATGAGGACATTGTTTGAACTAGGCATGGGGGAGAGGACTTGAGGCATCTGTTTATAGCATGTCTACATTTTGCATTCATTCATGCATATTGCACTCAAAAAAATTAAAAAAAAAAGAAGAAAAATATTTTGTATTATTGAGCTTAACTGGCTGGGCCCTGCATTCTTAAGCAGACTAGAACTTTAGGCTAGACTAAGTTGATTCTAGGTGTCGAACTTTAGAAGCTAAGTAAGCTACAAGTTTTAGACCCTTAGGGTCCTTTGTGGACTTAAAAACTTAAGTAGGAGTTAAGTTGTGGACCATTCCTCAAGAAGTTGAGGAAGGAAAGTTAGGGATTGAGTTAAAGGCTGGGTAGTATCTGGAATCTTGTTCTACCTTTTGGTTTACGAGTCCTCGTAACCTAAGCATCCACATTTCACACACACTTGGTCTTGTGTAAATAGTGATCACCCTAATTCATTTCTTAAAGAAAAGTTGGTTCTTTTAGTTTTGACTTAGGAGAAGCTAGAAAATATAATTTAATTGGAAGAGTTCCTACCGCAGGAGAGGTGGAGTGTATACTCATTTTGAGGATGCGATGATAACATGTTACCTCCTCGGCACTTGTCTCTTAGGATATCCATCCTACTGGGGGCATGTAAGCGCATTGTGCGGTTCAGGTACCATTGGCGGCACAATCTTGAAGTGCCGATTGCCACAGGCCTGAATTCGCTTAAGAAATCCATGGGCGATACTATCTCGAAGTGTCGATTGCTAGGAGTTCTTGGGGTCGCTATGGGCGGAGCTATCTCGAAGCATCGAAAGCCAGGCACCCTTCAAGGTATGGTTATGGGGACAATGAATCCGACACAGACCGTGTTGATAGTTGATCCAGGGTTAGACTTAGAGGAATCAAACAAAAATATATATATTACAAAAAAAAAATCCTTTTTCCTCTCTAGGTTGGCAATCATACCAACCTCAAATAACTCAGACCAATGCACACGCACAGATGCTTTAATCTCGGGGATCAATAAACCCTAGGGTAGAGTTAGAAATCAGGGAAACCTGTGCCTGCAACTCATCTTTAGCTAACCTAGTTTGTAACTTAGCAACTACTTGGGAACCTTAGGTCTAAAGTCTGAACTTAACTTGTTTCTAAAGGAAGACCGATTGGGTTGGCTAGTCTACTTAGAGTGCTAGGTTATTGCTTGGATTTATTAGGGACTAGCAAAAATTGGGCATGGGGGCATTTGATAAGCTCATATTTGTGAGCTAATTAATTGTCTAAATGCTTAAACATTAAGGTAACGCATCCATTTATTTAGCATGCATTAGGATGTAAATAGATTAATTTATATTTCTGTTTTAATTACATAATTCATGCATTGCATTCATAATTAAAGGCATTTTGAATTAACTTAGAATGGCATGTAATTAGGTGCATTACATGCATTGTTTTAATTAACATAGAACTTAAGGATTTGTGTATAAATAATCCTAATATTTTATTTTATTAATTCTTCTCCTTCTTCCCGCAGGCAACCGCTCCACTTCCTCTGCCTACGCATCCACTCTCCGCCAGCTGCCAGCACTCAAGACCCCATTCATGGAGGAGCGGGAGAAATAGATCTGGTCGGGGCAGTTGCGACTATAAGGGAGAGGAGGAGGCAGCTGTGCTCGGGGAGACACCGCCTCACTCCACCACCGTGTACTCCACTCCACCACCGTGGTCTCCAAGGTCGAGCTCCACCACACCATGGGCCGGTGAGGTGATAGCTCGCTGTGCCAATCCGGTGAGCTTGGCCATCATCGTGCAACTACCAGATCTCCCTCCCTATCCACGCACCACCAACACCATCTTCTTCTTCTTCTTCTTCTTCTTCCTCTTCCTCTGTTTTCAGAACAAAACCATCCCCGTGTCCTCCTTGCTGCACCTCCACCCTGCAGACGCAGCAGCGCGCAACCTCCTGCGCGCGCTCCCTCGTCATTACCGCGCGACCACCCTCCAGCTCCACCACGGCAGGTGCGCACACGCCTTTGCTGCGTGCACTGACCTCCATGCTCCAGCCCACCGGCCCTCGCCCATGCGTGCAGAGATCACGCTACAGCAGCCACTCCACCCGTGCGCAGCACGCATCCTGTAGCACCACGCGTGCAGCCGCACATCCTCCAGTAGCGCCCCCGTGCGCCCGTGCCCTCTTTTGCTGCACACACCATCTAGCATCAGCTCCCGTCTTCTTCTTCTTCATCTTCTCCTCCAACAGACCGAAGGAAATCTAAAGTTATCGTGGTCCTCCTCCGCGCAGTCGCCTCATCAAGCCACAAAGCTTCGCGTCACCAACGTCAACGAACTCGCCTCGACCTCAAGAGCCTAGCCACACCCTCTGAAGGCCGACAGCAGCCCGCCCGCACCGGCGAGCCACCACCACCATTGCCGGCCTTCCTCATCGTCGGCGAGACCACCGGCGGTGATTCGATGCACCGTCACTGCCCATGCATAGCCCTCGTTGTGGCCAACCACCTTCGAGCTCCGCACATCCGACTATGGCCTCCTCATCGTGCATGCACAAAGGGAGCAAATGCTCTATTTCTTATCATATTAATATTTACATTCACATGCCATTGCCATTCTTTCTATTTTGAATTTATTAATTAAATATTATGGCTAATTTATGCAAGTGACCTCCCTCTTTCTCATAAATGCCATTTCAGCATATCTCTTGATGTTTTCTTAATCTGAAGGCGGATTTGGCTCAATTTCTTGACAAAATTAATCGTGAACATATGTTTTTAACCTGTGCAAGTTTAAATAGGTCATTGCCTCCCTGTGGACACGACCCGCTCTCCTGTGAGTGGTTTAATTTTAATTCTAATTATTTTGATTAGTCGATTTTCCACCACTTAGAAATACAATGATAAATCTTCTTAATCATCATTTTCGAAAGTGAAAATCGACTCGTCAGCTGCTGGTGCTCACGTGCGGCGAGGGCGTTGGGTGCTGCTGTGGGGATCGAAGGAGGAGGCCGACGTATGGTGATGCGATGAGGGGTGTTGTCCGTGGCTCGGAAGGAAGATGACCGAAGATGGTTCTGCAGGTGGTGGTGGCTTTGATCCTGTTGGGTGGAGCAAGATTAGGAAGACCGAGGACATTGGGGTTCCTCCTGTTGCGGGTGGCAGAGGAAGGCACACAGTATAGGTGTTGGCGCACGGAGGAGAGGGGGGTTGCAGTGAAGGGTGGACGGCAGTGGCTAGGTTGCGCATGGTTGATGGCGTGGGGGTGTGCATGCTGTCATCGTGCCCGCGAAAGTGATGGTGAATGAAAGCAGAGAGGCGATGGAGTTCACACTGATCCACGGTGAACGCTCGAAGGTCACTGTGTAAGCCTTCTCCATAGTGGTGGTGGGGAAGATGATGGATAAAGATCTCCTCCCCCCTTCAGCCATCCTCCTCTTTTTAAACGCCGAGAATGTCTTTTTGTTTCCTCTCCGAGATCATCTCCAACAATATTGGTGATGGAGGCGATGAGGCCGGCCTCCATCATCTCCGAGATTCTGTTGCTGAGGACCTGAAGATAGAGAAGGAAAGAAACAAAGCCACAGACAAAGAAGAGAAGAAAGAAGAAGAAAGAAGCTCAAGGTAGAGAGGAAGGAAGGCAGAAGACAAAGAAGGAAAGAAACCAAGAGAAGAAAAGAAAGAAGACAAAAGAAGAAAGAAGCCGCAGAGGAAGGAAGGAGAAATCAGAGAAGGAAGAAAAGGAAGAGAAAGAAGAAGACATCATAGAAGAAGAAGAAAGAAGAAGAGAAAGCTCAAAGCATCTTAATTTCTTTTTACATCTCTATTCATCTCTTTAGCATTTATATACATTGAACTTAATTCTATTACTTCATAAATTGTTGAACATCGCATTTTATCAATTTGAGATTGTGTTCTTAGTTTTTAAATACCAATTTGCTCCCCATGTTCAACCTCGGATTCTTAGTTTTTTGAGTAATAAGTTCTTATTTGTTTTTCGAAGCGATTTCAATTATACTGCAATTCGATATTTACAAACTCGATTTCGCTTTCCCATAAACATGTTGGCACCATTGCTGGGGAGCAACAGGCATTGTAGAAAGTTTGATCACAACCTCTGATTCAGTACTAACTTGCTCTATTTCTTTTGTTGTGAGTGTTTCAGGGGAAGAAAAGAAAACAGCCGCACAACAACCACACCAGGAATAGGTAAATTCTCATTAGCCCTTTCTCTTAATCCCCTCAAATCTGAAAAGGAAAACAAGGAAAAATCAATCTAGGGCTACCTGCTTTCCATATTTAGTAATTCACCAAAGTTGCCTGATTTTAATTTCAACACATTGTGAATTGTGCATCCATTTAAGGTAACTAGGGCTAGCACCTTCTTGACTGAGCCCTAGATACTATCTTTGTGGCAACTAAATTGGACCAAGTAGAGCCAACTTAAGGATTCCAATCTAGGGTTTTTAGAGACACATCTTCTCTAAGCAAAAGAATCAAATTTTCAAAAAGAGTTGTGCCTAAGCCTTGTTTGAAGAGATTTATCCAAGAGAAACCCTAAGAAAATCAAGCTCTTAAGTCACTTGAACCCTAAAAGAAAGGACCTAAAAGCTCTCAAAGGACAAAGAGGTGAAGTTGACCCCTTGGGTTAACCAACCTTGAAATTAGGTCACTTTTTTTTGCACTCAAAAAATCTAAAGTTCAAGTGAAACCCTAAGCACCTTGATCATAATTAAAAGTGGTAGACTTAAGAGGTCAAGGTCCCCATTCTGGTCTACCTGAAATCTCAGTGACAAGAGAGGTTGGGTGGGGGAAACCTTGTAACTCGTGGGGATGCTCTATAGTGTAGGGGTCTTTGCAGGACTCTCCCTCTTTGGCTACCCAAGTATTTCTCAGGCGGACGGCCTTTCTGACTAAGGGGTATTGATGATTCTAATTTAATGGACTATTATTACGCCTAAGTAATTCAATTCTAACATTATATGTTGGTTAATAATCACATTTGTTCATTAAATAAGTGCATGCATCATTACTTGAGTTTTTATCTACTTTATTGCATTTTATAGTATGTAATTATTTTATGTTTTGTTGCAGGAATAATATCAGGAAAAAGAGGGAGGAGGATCAAATGTAGAAAAGAACAGGGGGGTGGAAAGATATTTCCCCCCCCCCCCCCAAATATCTCCACCAAACCCAACAAGCGTCGGCTAAAATTAGGAGGGGATTTTGAAAATCCCTTGAAGGGCGGAAGAGAGGAGTTAAGAGGAGGCGGAGCACAGGAGAGGAGGGTCATCTTCTTCCTCCCCCTTGAGGGGATAACCATCAACTGTGCAACCATGCTTGCACTGTGCACCAAGCCTTCCACCGCAAACGCCCTTCACCGCACAGCGAAGCCCTTCTCCGCCTGCCCTCAGTGCACACGCTCCACCATCCACCACTCCCTCCACCCCGCGCCCGCAGGCGCTGCACAGTCTCCCACTACAGGTGCACCCCCTGCACTGCCGCTTGCAGCGTGCCCCTCCAATGCCACCTCCACTGCACCGTACCCACTGCACCGCACCGGCACCCGCGGCTAGCAGATGCACGTTGCACCGCGCCCCGCAGGTGCTGCACGCCAAGTGCCCACAGGTGCTAGCCGCCCTTCACCGCCCTCTGCAGGTGCTGCAGACCAACCGTCCTTCACTACTAGCGCTACACCACGCCCCGCAGGCGCCCTACCTCAGCCGCTCGCAGGTGCTCAACACCCTTGTGTGCCAGAAGCTATTGCATCTCACTGCGCTTGCACCAGCGCCCTGCTAGACCGCCTGCAAGTGCCCGTGCGCTCTCCACTGCAGGCGCCTACCGCAGCGTGCCCCCTTCCAGTGCCCTTCACCTCAGGCGCTCTCACGCCATACGTCCGCAGGCATTGCCTCACGCCAGTTCGCTGGCGCTGCACCGCCCTCTGCAAGCTCTCGCACCCGCGCCATCACCTGCAGGTGTCCCTGCGCTGCACCGCCCTCTACAAGTGCCCTGCAGGCGCTGCAAAGGACTACTCCAGCGGCCTGCAGCACGCCTTGCACACATGCACGCTGATGGTGGTTGTTGAAATATGGTTGTTGTAATAATTGTTGATTATGTCGTTGTAGTATAGGGTGTATAATATAACATTAAGGATGTCGTATAGTGGTGAGTATGGGTGAGTTCCAGTCATTACAACCATTATTATCATTTGCTTATTTATCTAATTTTTACTGGTTTTGTTCCAGGTCGTTCACTGGGAGGCAATTTATTGAATTTAATTCGGTCACTCTTTGATTATCTCAAAATTGTCTTCTTATTCAAAAAAAAAACTTTACATTTTATTAAAGAATGAATGAATGTGTGTTTTATTTACCTAATTACTAAGAAATGCTTGCAAAAATACTAACTATGAACAAGCATCAAACAATCTATTATTATACTCTAAACTATGTATTTACAAGTTATCCTATTAGTACTATCATAATAGTATATAATACATTAGAATGCAATGGTGTAGAAATTTAACTTATTAGTCTGTTATGTATAGTAACATATACAGCAGTTTCAGTGACAGATATAAGCGTCGCTAAATCTCAGAAAACACCATACACAACCTAAAGAGGCAAAACTGAGATCTTTAGCGACGTTTATAGTGTCACTTTATTCTGTTAGTAATTATATAGATTTACTTATACGTATGTATACTACTTATTCTTTTTCTTTGTTTCTCTTTCTTTCTTCATTAAGTCTCTGTTCTTTGTATTCTTAACTCCTGTTCTTCTTGTGTTCATATTTCTGTTTTCTTCTAAGTATTCATCTTCTTCTTTCTCTTTTTATTACTCTTGTTCTTTTCTCTGTTGTTCTTGTACTCTTTTCTTTTTTTTTTTTCTCTCGTGTTAACTCTTTGTTCTTCTCTTTGTTAACTCTTCTGTCTTAGCATATTTCAGAGGCTGCGGTGGAGAGGGGATTAGGCTAATATCATTAGTTTAAAACGTGTTTAGTTTGCGGGCACGCTTTTCGAGGGATACACAGCACCCTAAGGGTGGGACCAGACCTCTACTAAGCGCGCCCTAATCTCAGATTAGGTGGCTTAATTATGTCTTTAATCTCAGCGCCAGGCCTCAGCCCAACGCCATATGCTCGCACACGCTCGGGCCCCCGGCCACACACACACGTCACATATTTATCACAAATCAGACAGAGTACTCAGACCAGAGCTCAATGGGTAATCGGGTCAGATGTTCAAAGGCAGTGTTTCGGGCGCCCGGCGCCCGTGATGACTGGCCTATAAGAAACACAAATTACATTTATGTGGCTGCGCTTGACTTGCAGCACACGATGTGGTGCTATTCCAGCGCCACATCGTGCGCTGGAAATCAGGCGCAGCTGCGTCTGTTCGGGCTTTTGGCCCTTGATTTGGGGGCCATAAATTATTAAATAAAATAAAATAAAATATGGTTAATAAAGTATTTACATAATACTACATAATTGATTAATTAATTTTGAACTTTAAATATTTTCACTATACAAATAAATTCGCTAAACTAGGCTGATTGTACAGGTTGATTTAGGTGATTAAATAGTTAATTACTTATAAAATAGTTAGTAAATGGTCTAATTGACCTTATACAGATTTAATTTACATACTTAAGTATTTTATACATATTTTTATTGTATATTTACGAATTTATTTCTATTTTATTTAAGTTAAACTAGCTGTTCTGGGTGTTTTAGCAGTGTCAGTGGCTTAAGCCACTGTCAAATGGGCTAACTGCTGCTGCAGTTAGCCCATTTGAAGAGGGGGAAAGTATTCACAGATGAGAGGGGAATTTAGAGAAGAGGAGAATTTAGAGAAGAGGGGAATGTAGCTGCAGTTTGCAGCATTTTACTGTATAACTGGGAATAAGAGAAAATTCAGAACAAACTAAAAATTAAAGAGTTGAAATCCAAATCTGATAAGGGTATAAATCTCACGAAAATCACATAAGAATTCAGTTCAAATACCCACAAGGAAAAGCCCTTATCAAAAGCATCATTTCAGATCAAAACACAAATGGCATTGAGTTAGTCTTCCTAATGCCATAGACAGCATGAAGGAAGACTTAACTCAATCAATTAAAACCAAAAACATACAATCCCAGTTTCTTGCAACCTTAAGGAGTATGGAAAACTCCTTAGGTTAGAGAATCACCATACAAAAATAATTATCAAACAGGTGGTGTATGGCAGTTCTGAAATGACAAATCAGAAAAAGAATGCATTAAAGGAATTTATAAAAGCTAGTGAATGCATTCAGATCAAGGCAGAAGCAAATTCATGAAAGGCTCTTCTGATTTGTTCTCTGTCACCAGAGAACTTCTCAGAATCCTTGCCCTCAAGGAAAACCAAAATCCCTTCAATTTGTCAGATCTGTCAAGACATTTCAGAAAGCAAAATCTCTTCAAAACCCATGTTAAAGTGAATCTGACAAACTGAGGCAATCAATCTAAAATAAAAGGGGCTTTTGTGAACACAAATGGGGTGAGTGAGAAGCCCCAAATGGTGCTTGTGACGCCAATTTCAGATCTGAGGCAGTACACCATCAGATCTGGAATTGGGTCCGGATGTGTGGGTGATTGGTGAAAAATTCGTCGTTAAAAGAAAAAAAAAAAAAACAAGAATCAGAATCTGGATGATGGGAAAAACAAAACATGAAGAGGGAGATAAATTGAATAGTGAACAGATGATTCTTCCCCTCTGATCTGGACTGATCAGAGGAGGTGAGGGAGGGGATCTAATACTAATTCTACTCCTAAGACTAATCTAACTACAGCTAACATTAAACACTAACAATTAAAACTAAATCTATTATAAACTACTGCAAACTAAATCTAACACTACTTGTGCAGAATTAAAAACTAAACTAAAAGGAAGAATGGGACCTATGGGTCCTTAGCCGGCGGCTAAGGAGGAAGAAAGGAGGAGGGTGACTCCAGCGGAGGGAAGAGTCTGCTAGTGAGACTCCAGGGTCGTCCTCAGGTGCTACGAGGTCCTTAGCGACGAGGAGGGTCGAGAGCAGGCGATGATTCCACAGCCGGTGGCTGTGAAATCAGGGTCTAGGTGAGGAGGAGAGACTGGAGTGGAAGAATTGATCGCTAAGAGATGTAGGAGGGAGCGATCCTCTGCGCGCGACACCACTGAGGTGCTTAAATAGCAGCTCAGTGACTGAGATCACCGCAAGGGTGAGGTTAATCAGAATCAGGCCGGCGGTGAGGATGAGATGGGTAGAGCGCGCGGCGAGTCAAGAGAGAAATCTGACCGTCAGATGAGATCTGGGAAGAGAGGTGAACGCACGCACCGAATCGCGCGAAGGTTCCATTTGAATCCAGCCGCAGATCGAGATCAAAAGTGCGATGGACGGTCGAGAATGGCTGTGTTCTTCGCACGCTACAGTGCGCGTGAAGAACACAGGCTTCTCTCTGAAATGAGGGAAAATTTGCAGGAAGACCCTTAAACGAAGGGGTAGAAGAATAGCGTGCAGGTCCAAAAGTGAGAAGAACTATAGCTGGAAGGGCCCTGCAGTCATACAGAAGGGTCCCTGCGGCTTGCAAAAAGGTCCAAGAAGGAGTTTTGAAGGGTAGAAATGTAATGCATGAAGGACCTAATTGTAATCTATTTATTTCTAAGCCTAAATGATGTCCAATTGCTTTCAAATTTTTACATGTGCTTAATTGAACATTTAAGACATTGATTTTACCTCTGATCTATCTTTTCAAACTTGTTTATGTGTTCAATTGATGCATGGATCATCATTTGTTCTTTAATTTTCAGAATATCTCATTTTTATGACCTAATTATGAAGTTTTAACACACGTTAAAAGTTTTAGGTCTTTTCTTTAATTCCCACACTTAACCCTTTTTATGTGTTAATTTGATATTGTTTTGCTTAGTATCTAGCTTAATTTCAGCCTTTTAGCCATGATGAGTAGCCACTCATCACACGCCCAGTGCGCAGCTGCACGGGCTGTAGCAGCGGCCTCCTCCTCCAACAGGCCGGCAACCATCCTCCTCCGCCGGGCCGCCGCCGGCCACCTCCGGCTGTCGCATTGACTCTCGTGGCCCACCATGTCTCGTTGAGGCGCACCTCCCCATCGACTCTCGTGGCCCACCATGCATGGCCACACACACGAGGAAGAGAGAGGAGAAATCCTCTATTTTCTTCCCCATTAATAATTACATTCAATGCCATTGCCACCGAAATCAATTTTAATTTATGATTATTTTTATTATGGTGAAATTGTGACTGCATACTCATACTTGCTGATAATTGCGTGGTTATTGATATTCACATGTTTAACATTGGTTTTGGGATTAAAATGTGCACCAATTTTCTCTAATACATGTCAATTGGAAATTACATAAAATCATCACATATTTATTGAACATTTCAGGGAGGAAAAATTACACGTATACCCTTATATTTTTGAGTTATTGTGCATCTTATTTCCATAGCATTTCATGTCAGATTTGATTATGGATTTAAAACTTGATTGAAAGAATATGAAATAATCGAGATTTTATTGCATCATTGCTTCCCTGTGGACACGACCCACTCTTCTGTGAGTGGTAATTCTTATTGTAATTATTTTGTTAAGCGGTTTTCCACCACTTTGTTACTAAACGATAGATCATCTTAATCACATTATTTGAAAGCAAGAACCGACCTATCAGGTATCATCAGCCCCGAACCTCTATAGTCACCCAAATTTTTTGGGTGTCTCGATTGGGTCCAGCACATTCTAATCTCGTCTAATCCTTCGGTGCAGGTTTGGTAGGAGGTCCTTAAGACCATCCTTAAGACCTCCTTTAGAAATCCAGACCTGCCGAGGCCAAGCCTCGATGCTCGTGTTTGTGCAGCAACCCCACCACATAGATCTCTCCTCTGATTCATCAGAACTGAGGTTTCCTTCTTCCATCATGGCACAACCAATTGAAGAAGTGGACAACCTTGAGCACCAACTTCAGTGCTTAAATGATCTATTCCAAAACTTTGTAAACCCGTTGTAGCATCCTATGATGCGAGATCACTATAATCCCGTTGTGGTGGCAATCGAGCCTCGAGTCCAAATCTCGGCTGGAGGTCTTGATTCTGAACTCAAGCCCAACATGATTCATGCCATTCCAAAATTCCATGGGCTTAACTCCAAGGATCCCTTCTAGCACATCAAACAACTCAAACATCTAGCCCAGACCTTCGGGTTAGATGTACAAAATCGGGATATTCTGCTCATGAAGATGTTTTCTTTCTCCCTCATGGACAAGGCTGCTCATTGGTATCAGACTCAAACACGTCCGATCAACACATGGGTAGAAGTCTAGTCTGAATTTTTGAAAAAGTTCTTCCCCGTTGGCCGGACGAATGCCTTACGCCACCAGATCACTCACTTCAGTCAACAATCGGGAGAACCTCTTCATAAGGCATGGGATCGATTCTTGGATCTCATGCAAAAGTGGCCCCATCACGGAGTTCCTAAATGAGAACAAGTCCAGTCTTTTTACCAGGGACTCCGTGAAGACATTCGATTGTTCATCAATGCAACCTGCGAAGGAAACATCATGGGTCAACATGAGGACACGGTGTGGGAGATTCTCGAGAATATGTGCAAGAACTCCATCAATAATGATTCCATGGGCTTATTCGACCGGACGAATGCCTGCGCATCGACGAATCCTAGGGGAGCACATGAGACGCAGGGCTTGTCCGCATCCGTCGACTTGGAACTGATGGCCAGTCGGTTGGACAAGGTCTCTATCATAGAGAAGAAGGTGGACAAGATGACTCAGCATCTGCAGTGAGCCACCTCTGTGCAAAACTTGTTTGCACAGCCACCTCTTGCGAGGAAAACTGTGCAGAACATCTATCACCGATCTTCTCAGGGGATGGACTCGTATCCATCCCCATCTACTCCAGGATCAGAGGGACCTCCGTTCCACTCTACTCTAGTTGGGGGAACTCTGAACCCTCATACTCTAATTTTCCTGAAACTCTTCAGACCTGCGAGGACCTCAACGCCATCCAGAATGACCCATTCTCCAATACCTACAACCCTGGATGGCAGAATCATCCTAACTTCTTGTGGGCGGGAAATTCTCAGAATCAAAGACCACCTTATCAACCCCGTCCATAAGTTCCTCGTCCATATTAGCCACCTCAGCCTTGGCCCAACCCCACCTATCAATCTTGGCCAAACCAAACAGATTAAATGACTCTTATCCTTCAAACTTTGGCTGACATTCAGAAAATGAATGCGGCAATACAAAAATAGCACAAGGACGAGATCACAGAGGTTCGCAATCAAATTGCCCAAATGGAGAATTCCCGCCAGCCTGGCACACTTCCTTTGTAACCTCTGTAGAATCCAAATAACGTGCCGACCCAGAGGTGCGTTATGAACCCAAATCTAGGCCACACCCACATGATTTATCAGACCCCTTCTGTTCCATCACTCGACGGGATGGAAGCTTCGACATCTTATGCGGGATTTCAACAGCAGCCACCTATTTTACCAACCCCAAACCAAAACCAGGCTGGACTAAACTCCGTAACAACTCGTAGTGGTAAAGCAACTCAAGACCCACCTTATCCAAGCCACTCCAAGCCTGGCAGTAACCCAAGCACTAGGATAGTTATCTAGGATACCCCTATCCCAGATCAAGAACTCGGACCTATTCTAGAGGAACCAACCAAGGTTCCATTTCCTGAGGCCTTGACCAAGGGAAAGAGGATAACCAAACCTGTGGCTCCTGAGGAGGATCTGGTCAAGCTCTTTGAATAGGTCCAGATAAACATCCCCTTGATGGATGTAATCCTCCACGTACCGGCTTACGCATGATTTCTAAAAGACGTGTGTACACCCAAGCGTAAGCCGTGAACCAAAAGTGGGAGTCTGATCGTACTGTTAGAGCAAGCTAGCTCTGTAATCTTGAGCAAACTCCCACCTAAGGCTAAAGACCCAGGTACTCCCCTGATCTCATGTACAATTGGTGATACCCAAATCGACAGAGCCTTATTAGATCTAGGTGCCTCCATAAACCTAATACCTACATCCCTCCTTGACCACAAAAGGAAGGGGAAAGGTAGCTTGCCTAAGCAAGCGACACCTGCTAACCACTGTGGACCCAAACAAAAATGGGTACCAAAAGCACTTTTGCAATCATATTTTGTCGGTAAAGTAGAATATAAAAGGTGGACATATCAAGAAACAAATGGAAATCTGAAGCCACTTTGTAGATCCAAGAATCCAAGACCTTACAAACACAAACAAATGACAGGATCGAGAAGAAAGAAGGTAGATCATGGACAACGGATGTTCCAAGCATATGACTAGAGAGGAAGTTTTGTTCCTACAACTCCATCACCAAGAAGGTGGTACGGTCACATTTGGGAATAACTATAGGGTTGCATTATTGGAACTGGCCAATCTGGTAACTCCTCCACATCCTTTGATAATGTGCATCTAGTTAGTGAATTAAAACACAATCTTCTTAGTGTAAGTCAAATATGTGATAAAAGATATAAAATCACTTTCACATCAAATGATTTTAAAATATGAGATAAAGAAACAAAACAAATTCTTGTTAAAGGAAATAGACTTAAAGATATCTATATTATCAACTTTGACAAATGCGACAACCTTGAATATCTTGTCGCATCTGATGAAGAGGCAATACTTTGGCACAAATGACTAGGTCATGTTCACATGAGAAACATCAATAAACTTGTCAAACATGAGCTTGTCAAAGGTCTACCGAAGATCAACTTCAAGAAAAGCAAAGTCTATGATTCTTCTCAAGTTGGTAAATAATCCAAAAATCCTTTTAAACCAAAAAGGATGGTTAGCACCTCCTGACCCCTAGAGCTACTTCACTTAGACTTGTTCTGACCAACCAAATCCAAAAGCTTAAGTGGGTACAGATATTATTTAGTCATAATCGATGATTTTTCAAGATTTACCTGGGTATCTTTCTCGAAAAGTAAGGATCTAACTATTGATATTTTTAGTAATCTTGTAAGAAGACTACAGAATGAGAAAGGATTTGAAGTGAGTAGGATTAGAAGTGATCATGGTGAGAATTTGAGAATGAATCCTTTTCTAATTTTTGTAATCAATATTGGGTTCAAACATGAATTTGCTTTCCCTAGAGCTGCACCTCAGAATGGCGTAGTTGAAAGGAAAAATAAGACCCTGTGATTGACAGTAATCATAGGCCCTAATTCCCCTGAATTAAGGTAGAACTTAGCTTAACATGGGCATTCTGCATGCATACACATCGTATTTTGCATCTTAGATGATTTATATGTTTTATACATAATAATGTGCTATTTGAGAGGTATTAATAATTGCAGGTAATCCAGGGCCGCGGATGATCGATCCAACCTTATGGATCTATTCTGAATAACGACGGGAGTCCAACGGTTTCAAGAGCGCATCAATCAGACTCCCATAGCACCCCAGGGAGTCCGCAGAAGAAGCAGGAGCCAAGGGGCAAATTGAAGAATATTCGAACCTCAGATGACAAATCCAACCACACAGATGGAACCAGATTGATGTCCGTAGTCCAATGGTGCAGAAATCAACTTAATCGGGGCTCTACATCATCAGATACAAGGAGAAGAAGATGGACAGCCACGATGGTGCCACATGGCACCATCGTAGCCACCCCTCACCATTTACCAATTTCGAAAGGAGAACCATGGGCCATTCGATTGTCATCCAACAGTCGCGATGCAACCACATTGCCGCCTCATTCGCCACATCACGCACGGGTGAAGATCTCAACCGTTGGATTCCCATCCAACGACCGAGAAAGCATGCCAACAAAACCTAAATGCAACAAATGCATGGGAGTAGCGCGTTGGTTAGCGCTCTCTCCATGAGAAGTTGGGAGCATGTTCGAGTAGCCCTTGTGTGAAATTAGGAGGGGCGCGCTCGCAGATGAAATTCAACCATCGAATCAGCATCGGGCGAAGCAAGCTCTGATGCGTGGCAGGCGCGAAGGCGTTGGATCAAGAATGCGCGTGATGACGCGAGCGGAGACGTGCATGCGAGCGCTTTCGGATTCAAAGGTGCGCATTTAAGTTGTTCGATTGTAAGATCGGACGGCTGACAATCTAGCGCATAGAAGACGCAAGCGACGAAGTGAGAAACGAAGCAGCGAGCGTGTGGGCGAGCTGAACCGTCTGATCATGATCCGAGCGTGCACAGGCTGCCATGTGGTAGCACCAGATGAAACTGAGGATAAAAGAAGGATTTGGAAGGCTTAATCGGGATAAAAGAAGGATCAACAGATCTGATTAACATGAAGCATTTGCAAGGATTTAAGGGGCCAAATACCTTAATTTCCCTTCACTAATGCTATAAAAAGAGGCCTAAGGGCCCCCTTTGAAAGGCAATTCTCTTATTTTTCTTCTTCTTCCTCCTTCTTCAACCCCTCTTTCTTCTTCTTCCTGTCTTCTCTGCCTCCATCTCTACACCTCCGTTTGAAGCATCCATTGGGCCACCCCAATGTATTGTTGTTGCTCTTCCCAACCTCTCCAAAAGGCCACCACAGATCACCCGTGGT
This sequence comes from Thalassia testudinum, assembly GCA_037157565.1. Taxonomy (NCBI): domain Eukaryota; kingdom Viridiplantae; phylum Streptophyta; class Magnoliopsida; order Alismatales; family Hydrocharitaceae; genus Thalassia; species Thalassia testudinum. The sequence continues at coordinate 32,953,235 of JAZHRO010000049.1, forward strand.
GCCCTCATTCTGTTACAATAAGTAGTTTACCTTCATGTTTTTAGTCTATTACATATATCAAATACAATTTCTTTATGATATGGATATTGTGATTGATTGTTTCTATTATTTAGTAATCATATTGAGGACAAACGTATGAAATCAAAAGTACCTTCTGCCTCCTTGTGACCAACTGGGACTCACCAGTTCCATTAATTAATTGCTCAAGACGTATTTTGCGCTATACTACAATGTGCTACTTTTCTACGTGATCTACGCCACGACCAAATTGGCATTGTTGCTGGAGAGGCACGATGACTTTTCATTTTATCTCTAATACATTATTTTTGTGTGTAGGAACAATGACACAAAGTGGCGAACGAGGAAAATCGGGCCCTGCGGAATTCTAGTGCACACATTCTTATTGGAAATTTGACCAGAAAGTAAGTCTCACCTTCAAAATTCAATAGCCATGTTTTTGATGCTCCAAAAATTCTGAAATGTGGACTGGAACTAGACCTTCAAATTATCTTTCCAACACCACCATTCTCGAAAAGAAATTCTTTCTACAAAATTTTTAAAAGTTTGTGGAGGATGTACTAGTCAGATTGCTTGAAAATAGAACTTTTATGAAATTTAGAAATCAATTTTGACTAACATACAAATAAAATTTATTCAAAATTTGTGGGGTGTGAAAGATAATCAAATTATCTTTCAAAATCATATTTTTACAAAATTTTTGAAGCATATTTGATATTTTTTCCAACATAAAAACCAAAATAGGGTCAAAATTCCAGATTTGACCCCTAGTTTGTTAAAACTTCATAACTAATTGTTGGAAATAGAAAAAAATTAGGAAAAATACTCCTTGAAAAGCCTATTAAAAAAGAAATCTTCTTGCCAAGTTTCAAATCATTTTGACTCCATCTTATTATAGAGTATACATTTAAATTGTGGTCTTCAATTTAAAAAAGAACTTAGAAGTGCATGAGCCAATAGGACCACATATTCTTGTAAAACCTGGTGACTAAGCCTGCGGGGTAGCATTAAACAACCGCGGTTGCGAGCTAATGGAATCGGAGGTGAGAGCCGAAGGAAGAACCTTCCTCGCAGTCCCCTCGTAACCAGACTGGTCGAGTTAACCTGAGAGGCAGGAATTCCTTGCAGTCGGTCTCTCGCCGAATTTTTTTAATAACGCAAACTTAAAGGAAAAAATCTGGTCATCTGATCTAAAGGACCACTCTGATTAACAAGGCCTTAGCCTTGTTATGCTTGACTACACCAACCCTTTGAGTTGGTGTATGCAAGGAAGAAGGTTGTTAAGACCTGAACTTGCGGGACCTTGGGAGCCAAACCCAAGGTGGAAAAGGCAATTTTCACCTGACCTCTCTTCACAACCTTCTTCCACCTGATTAGCTGAGATGGATAATCCTGGTCCTTGAGTTCATCAGGACCCAGAGAATCAGGACCCAATGGCTCGTCGGGAAGCTAGGGTCAAGGAAACAGAACAAAAATATGAGCAGAGCATCAACGGGATTCTCACAACACTCGACGGGATTCTCACAACACTCGACAGGATGCTGCATCCACCATGCAGAGAACAATTGCGGGACTTCTACGATCCGGCGGCAACAATCATAGCACCACAGGTCTAGGTTCACGCAAGCGGAGATGCATTCGAGTTAAAGCCGAATATCAGAAGTCTGATTCAAACTTGTTTTCATGGAAACTCGAATGGGGATCCCTTCCAGCACATCGAAGATCTAAGTCGGATTGCAGAGTCAGTTCGACCCAGGAATATAGATATTGGAATTGTTCTTATGAAGCTTTTTCCTTTTTTTCTCAAGGATAAAGATGCTTATTGGTTCATGACCATCGAGAGGCTAATTGGAACCTAGGAGGAATTACGTTGCGAATTCCTCCAAAAGTTCTTCTCGATCGGTCAAACAAATGCTATGAGGTGCGCGATCACGACCTTTGTCCAAGGCCCTAGAGAGAAGCTGCATGACGCCTGGGACAGATTCCACGATCTTCTTAGGAAGTGCCCACACCATGGTGTACCCAAATGGCACCTCGCTCAAGTCTTTTACCATGGGCTGGATGACACACATCGGTACCTGGTCGATGCATCTAGCGGTGGGAATTTCCTCGCGAAGGATGAGAACAATGCATTTAAACTGTTCGAGTTGTTAGCAGAGAACTTGATGAATGCCGCCTCAATGAACCAGTTCCAGCAACCTGGATAGCAATGAGTTATTGTCCACGAAGCTCAAGCCGAGTCTGCCTGAGCTGACATGGACATTATCACCAAAATGCTAGACAAAGTGGATCTGCTCGATAAGAAGCTCGATGAATTAATGCGAGTGATATCTGGATATTCTGGCAGCACTGCTCCATCTTACTTCTCTCAAGCATCCCGAGCCCCCTCTGCTCGTACATATCCGTTCACTCGAGATGTTTTCTCTCCATCTCCGCTGAATCCTGCATATTAGGAACTCGTGAACAATGTGGATCTGACGCCATATAATCAGGGTTACACACCACACGATGATGCAAGTGCATATTCTTTTGATGAATTTGCATCTGACACATCTTCGGCCTACGAAGATGTCAATGCCATTCAGGGTTACGAGCGTAACAATCGGTATTCTGAGGCCTATAACTCTGGTTGGCCCCAGCATCCTGATTTCTCCTTGTTTGGTAACCCGCAGAGGCCAAGTCAAGCTCCACACTACCAGACCAGACAATATGGGAATGCATAGAACACGTATCCTTGGCAACAGCCATTCCTATCTCAGCAGCAATAAACATGCTCTATCTATCAGCCGCTGCTCCAAGCTGCTAACTACCCTCCAAAGCGGGCCGACCCTTTGGAGTCTCTGAAGGAGGAATTGCAGGAATCAATTCGGAAATCTACTCATGACAAAATGCAAATAATGAAGGCAATGGCTGACCAAATACAGAGCATAAAAAACATGAAAAACAAGATGATGCAGGAGCATAGGTCACAGGGAGGTTTGCCCTCCCAACCTATCCCAAAATCGAGATATGTGCAGAATCAGGATGCCCTACCCAAATTCCAAGCACCACAGGGGTAGGCACACGCTGTTATGTAGGCACCTCCTGCACCACCTAGTTATAGGCTCGGTCAGCCATGTCTATTGCCAAACCCTTTGTATCCAGACCAACCCGCTCCTCTGCCCCTTCATGGATAGCACGCTGATGCAAAAGCTATCACCTTAAAGAGTGGAAAGACTACACAGGACCTGGTACCTAAGCAAGCAGGTAATGATTTTTCCTGCACTCTACCAAGAGATGGCTCACAACCCTCTTCCTCTCACAAGCCATCTTCATTAGATAAAGGAAAGAAGCCCCATACCCTAAAATTCCCGTCCCTTTTCCTGCAGCTCTAATGCAAGGTTCAGCATGAAAAAAGGACATGTGGAATTTCGAGGACTTGAAATCTATGTTCAAGGAAGTTCACATTCAGGTCCCTCTCCTCGAAGCAATAGATCACATCCCTGCTGTTGCTAGGTTCTTTAAGGACTACTGTAGTCAAAAGCGACAGTAGAGAATTAGACGACAGGTAGTATTATCTGAAGAAGCTAGTGTGGTTATCTTAGCCAACTTATTGCCCAAAAAGAAGGACCCAGGCACACCATTGATTTCCTACTTTTTGCAGGATTCCCCTTTAATATAGGGCCCTTCTTGATTTGGGGTCGTCCATCAACTTAACTCCCACCACAGTATTTGGTCAATTTCGATTTGGGGAGTTAAAGACCATCTTAGTTACCATACAGTTGGCTGACCAATCGGTTAAAACGCCATGGGGGGTGGTTAAAAATGTGATCGTAAAAGTCCAAGGATTCTGCTTTCCAGCGAACTTTTTTGTTCTTGATATGGAGGTTCCTCCTAATCTCCGTGATGCATCGATTATTTTAGGACGCCCATTTTTGGCAATCACTCACGCAAACATCAACTGTGCATCATGATGCACGGAGATTGCCCTGGGGAACGAAAAGCTTAGACTGGACATTTTCAGGGCATCAAAGAACTTTGATTGCAATTTGATCAAGGAGGATAGTGAAGACAAAGATTTAGCTTTCTATGGGAACATTGGGCTCCTCAACAGCGACCCAATGGCACATTCATCTTCACTATCATGGGTCTTAGATCGTGATCCACACGGGACTAAGACTAATGACATACACATTTCATCCCATGGATCTGGTTGTTATGGGTGTTCATCTACCCCTAAAACCCTTGATCCTAACTATCCTATCCTATCCAGCACTGATATCTTAAGGCAAGATTACATGACCACTGCAGGTGGATTCCTCATTAGTCAGGATTAGTAAATTTCCACTGTTGCTTCCTCTCCTCCCCTGCATAAACCCCCTCCCCACCCTCCGCTATTAGAGTTACAGCCCTTACCTGATTCGCTCAAGTGCGTGTTTCTGGGAGAAAGTGAGACATATCCCATGATTATTAATGCTCACTTGACTCCGGATTAGGAACACCAGTTGATCTCCATTCTGCAAGCACATAGGGTTGCTATCGGGTGGGGCATTACTGATCTCCACGGGATTCGCCCCTCATATTGCACTCACCATATCTACACTAATGAAGGGGTGAGACCATCGAGACAACCTCAGAGATGCCTATATCCAAATATGTTGGAGGTTGTCAAGAAGGAGATCATTAAATGGCTAGACGTGAGCATTATCTATCCTATTTCTGACAGCTAGTGGGTGAGTCCCATTCAGATTGTGCCCAAAAAGGTGGGACTCACCGTAATAAAAATGAATTGGGCGAATCCATCCCGACTCGCACCACGACTTCTTGGCGGGTCTGCATTGATTACAAGAAGCTAAACTCGGCTACCAAAAAGGATCATTTTCTTTTACCCTTTACGTGATGGAGAGGAGCTTGCGGTGCTGCATGCTGGTGTGTGCTGCAGGAGGTGCGGCATGCGGTTGGGCAATGCTGCAGCTGACCGCTGCACGCAGGTAGGGGCTGCACGTTGGCTGGAAGCAGGGGCGATGCTGCTGGTGCGTGTGCGTGCGGATGTGCTATGCAGAGATGCGTGGCACGCGCGGAGTGGTCATGGAGTGCTGCTGCAGGTGTTCTGGAGGCGCAGCAGGGGTGCACACGATCCTGCTGCTGCGGGAATGGCGTCGCTTTTGGGTTTGTTTTTGTGGAGTGGAGGAAAAGCAGAGGATAGGGAAGAAGATGAAGGTGGTGCTGTAGGAGTTTTAGACGTCTGGGAACATTCCTAGACATCTTAACGGACGGGTGTGTGAAGTTGCGGCAACTGCGGTGGTGGATGCTGGTGACGGCAGTGAGGTGCCTACTCTGTGCTTGGTGATGGACATGTGTAGGGATGGTGCTGGTGATGAAGAAGAGGATAGGGATGTTTGTGGTAATGGTGCCTGTGGACAGGGGTAACAAGTCGTGCATCAGTTGATGCACTCATGGTAAGTGAGCTTCAAGGAGCTCGTGCACTGTGGCGGTCAAGTCCATCCTCTTGGCTCGGCGGTCTGTCACCCCACCAGCCCACGGTATGACGGAACTTGGCCAGGGAGGCCCACAATGGTGGAATGCTACACAGTGGTGGAATGGGTGGTGGCCTCCTTCTGAATGGCAGCCATTCCTCCTCCTTTGTAGCCACAACTACAAAGATTTGAAGTTCAAAAGGCCACCGTCGAGTCAATGCTGGACGAGTGAATGCACAGGAGGAGGAGGCAAAGTTGGAGCGGTTACCTGCAAAAAGAATAAAAATAATAATAAAATAATTAGGATTATTTATACATAACTCCTTAACTTCTATGTTAATTAAAACAATGTATGTAATGCACTTAATTAATTAACTAATCAAATGTATGCAATCCTAGGTTAATTCCAAATACATTTAGATATGGATGTCACACATGAATTATGCACTTAAGCTTAAACTATGAATTAATTTAATTACATCCTAATGTAGGCTATATAAATGTTAAAATTAACTTAATGTCGAGGCACTTAAATACTTAAATAGCCCGCAAATATGGGCTAATCAATACAGTATTCTTGCAAGCAAAAATCCTACCGACCATGGACGATATCTACAAACCAAGGTGTTCGGATACCCGAGACTATAAGGATAGTCTCATCCAGAAAAGTGTTTGAAATTGGGATATCCAAATGAGAAGAATCAATTAGGATTCTCGAAAGATGATCTGCCACTACGTTTTGTGCCCCGGATTTATCTATGATTTCAAGATCAAATTCTTAGAGTAAAAGAATCCAGCGAATAAGTTGAGGCTTGGCATCCTTTTTGGCTAAGAGATGTTTCATGGCCAAGCAATTGGTGTAGAAAATGACATGAGAACCTAAAAGATAAGCCCTAAATTTCTTGAAAGCGAAAACTATAGCTAGCAACTCTTTTTCAGCAACGATGTAGTTCCTTTGGGCCTCGTCCAAAGTCTTGCTAGCATAGTCGATAACAAAGGGCTTTTTATCTATCTTCTAATCCAAGAGAGCCCCAACCACATAATCAAACGCATCAGCCATATTCTCAAAATGGGCTGTCTTGATCGGTGGTTGCAACATCGGAGCATAGGCGACTACCGCTTTCTATAAATCAAATGCCCTAGGACACAATTCCTTGAACTCAAACAGCGTGTCTTTAGCCAGAAGGTTACTCAAGGGTCGAGCAACCTTCGAGAAGTCCTTAATGAATCTCCAATAGAAACCCACATGACCAAGGAATGATTGGATTTGTTTCACAAATGTGGGTAGAGGAAGTTTAGAGATGGCATCTACCTTTGGCTTATCAACCTCAATACCCCTATTAGAGATCACATGACCCAAGGCAATGCCTTCTTGAGTCATGAACTGGCTCTTTTCCCAGCTAAGGACCAATCATGTCTTAATGCATCTCTTGAGGATCAATTCCAAGTTAGCTAGGCATGACTCAAAGGTATCTCAGAAGACGGAGAAATCATCCATGAATTCCTCAAGACGATCTCCCACAATGTTAGAAAAGATGGCAAACATGCACCTTTGGAAAGTCGCGAGTGCATTGTAAAGCCCAAACGGCATCCTATGAAATGTGAAGGCTCCGTAGGGACATGTGAAAGTTGTCTTCTCCTGGTCTTCCCGAATAACTGTCCAGGAAGCAAAAGGACTTTTTCCCAGCTAACCTTTCTAGGATTTGATCAATGAATGGCAAAGGGAAATGGTCCTTTTTGGTGGTTGTGTTCAGCTTCCTATAATCGATATAAACTCTCCAAGCTGAAGCTGAACATGTGCTGAAGGATTCCCCATTCTCATTAGTCATTACAGTTATCCCCACCTTTTTAGGCACAATCTAAACAGAGCTAACTGAAGGACTATCTGAGATCAGGTAAATAATGCCTGCATCGAGCCACTTGATTATTTCCTTCTTGACCACTTTTCGCATATTAAGGTTTAGTCTCCTTTGCATTTCATAAGAAGGGTGGGATCCATCTTCCATAAAAATACGATGATTATAGTAAGATGGCTCGATCCCTTTAAGGTCGTAGATGAACCAACCAATTGCCTCCTTATTATTCCTAAGGACCTTAATCAATCTCAATTCTTGCTCCTTAGTCAAATCAGTACTAAAAATCACAGGGAGCGTATTCTTAGGTCCTCAAAACTCGTATTTTAATTTCTTAGGCAATGGTTTTAGTTCAAGTTGGGGTGGGTTCAAGATGGAAGGTAAAGAGGATGCTAATGAAGATTGATCAGGATGGTGCAGTGGAAGAGATTGGGAGTGAATCAAATTAGCAGCCTCTTTAGGGTGTAGCGAGTCTGCCATGGAGGGTTGTGGGTTAGGTTCATTTGTGCTGGTGGAGTCCTTGAGTACATTGATTGACATACACATCTCAACATTGAAATCATGATCCTTGAGCCCCTCGATAAATCCACAATCCTCAAATCTATTTAACGTCTTGAAGGTATCAAGTGTCAGTTTCCTATTTCTAGAGGTGATCTCCATACTATCGTTCTAACAATTGATGTTGGCCTTGGTAGTGGCTAGGAATGGGTGCCCTAGAATGATGGGCATGTTCCTCAAATCTTCAGGTACATCCATGTCAAGGACTAGGAAATCTACGGAAGATAGAAGTCCTTGACCTTGACAATAACATCCTCAATAACACCTTTTAGTCTGGTGGCTGAACGGTCCGCTAACTCTAGCATTACTGAGGCTAACCTGAGTTCACCTAACCTAAACCTTTCATAGAGAGAGGTTGGGATTAGGCTGATGGATGCACCTAGATCTAATAGTTCCCTATCAAAACTGTAATCCCTAATGACACATGAAATTAGGACGGCACCAGGATCTCTCTTCTTCTAAGGAAGGTGGTGCAGGATAACTAAACTAGCCTACTCAGAGAGTATCACCATCCTCTGGGTGGGTTCTTTTGGCTTATGCTTTTGAGTGCATAAATCTTTCAAGAACTTGGCGTAAGCTGGGATGTGCTTGATAGCATCAAGGAGCGAGATATTGATCTCTACACACTTGAATAAATTCCGGAGCTCCTCATTGCTATCTAGGGTTTTCTTCTTCCTGGTTTTTAAGAAGGCCTCGGGCAATGGGATGTGGGTGGTGTCCCCAATTTCAGGTTCTTCAGCCTTGTTTTCTTCTTCAACTTTCTCCTTTCCTTCCTCAAGCTTACTAGGGTCTTTGTTGCTAAAAGAAGGTAGTTTGGGGTCCTAGGTTTGCTTCCTGCTCCTCAAGGTGATGGAGTTTACAAAGGCGTACGAGTTCGGATCTTGGGGAGGGTTAGGAAAGATTGGAGGGGCTTGACTAGCCAAATATCTAGGAGCAAAAGAAGAGGAAGGACCCTGCTCAACCACTTGAGCACGTGCATGTGGGTCCCTCTGATTCCCATACCCTGTGGCTCTACTGCCATGATTTTGTACATTGCAGGGATTAGGTACTGGTTGAGATGGTAGAGATCCGAGCTAACGGGTATTAGCAATAAGCCCGGATTGCAAGTTGTCCAACGATGTTTTCTTTTACTGCATAAGCTGGAGCAGAGATCCTTGCATTTCCACCATCTGTCAGTTTAAATCGACCTACCCTGCAGGTTGTTGGGTATTCCAAGATGGCTGAGTAACTAGTCTTGGGGGTAACTAGGTGTATACTTGACCCTGACCCAAATGTCTTTGAGGTGCATAGTCACTAGGTCGTATTTGGGTCTGTTGCCCTAATTTTTACAGGAGAAGTTAGGGTGGTTCCTTCAACGCAAGTTATAAGTGTTGGAATACGATTTGGACCTAGCATTCTCTTGTATAGCTTACACATCCTCATAGGTTGAGGATGGAGTAAAGGAATGATTAGAAAAGCTGGGATCAAAGGCCCCAGTTTGGAACCCATAAGGTTCCAAGAAATTTTGTCTTGTAGGTTGAGCCGACACAAGTTAGTTCATGAACTCCCTCCCTATGGAAGCTTGTGAGGGATGCAATCCCAAATTCTAGGATTGAGTAGGTAAAGAAGTGTTTCCTGAATTTTCAACGATCCACTCTTCCATCCTTTTGTAACTAGGTCCACCTTATCTAATTTATTGCAAATCAATTCCATGTCAAATGAATGAGAGTTTTGAATCTCATGAGCATTTGAATTGGGTTGTTAGGACCGGTTGAAAGTCTCCATGGAGGCATGATTTATCGAAATTTCACTCATTTCTTTGAAGAGGTCATATGCGCTATCTGCATCTCTACTGAGGAAATTGCCTCCGCAAGAGGCATCCACGTGATTATGAAGTTGTTCTACCAACCTGTGGTAAAATATCTGCACAAGTTGCCATTTCGGGACCTCATGGTGTGGACAGCTTTGTAAAAGATCCTAGAATCGCTCCTAGGAACCATCAAATGGTTCCCCCAGCCACTAGGCGAAAGTGGTAATCGCCCGTCACAGAGCATTGGTCCGTCCAATTGGGAAGAATTTCTTCAAGAAAGTTGACTTAAGAAAAACCCATGTTTCTATTGGCCTTCCAATGGTCCGGTACCAATGTGCAACCTTATCCTTGAGAGAATAGGGCAAAAGCCTCATGTTCATTTGCTCCTCGTTCACATTCCTAGCTTTGGTGGTCTGAACCAAAGTGGTCAAATCCTCCAAGTGCTTCAATGGGTCCTCAGAGCCAAGCCCATGGAAATTTTTAATTAGGCATAAAACCTGGGGCTTGATTTCTACGTATCTGGTGGGAATCATGACGCCAGGATGGTTCTCATAATTTGAAGGATCATAGAAATCCTTCAAGGGCCAAGCGCCCTGACCATTCATCCGTTGGGACCATTACTGCATCTGCTGTGGCTCTTCCAACTGCCTCTGAATTAGCTCTTATTGGTTCGGGGGCCGGGGAGGTGGTTGTTGATCAGCCATGGGATCTGCTTGGCTATAACTCAACCTCCACCTCTGAGAATGGTCTAAAGGTCCTTCCAAGAGAGGATTCAGTGACCTTCCAGGCATGTGCTGGAAGGAAGTCGGAAGGACGGGGAAAATGGAACCCTGCAACACAAAAAATACAAGCCTATCCTCAAATTGGGTAGCTTAAGGACCTATGCTTTAGAAATAAAGTCTAACCACACAACGAATTTGCTGTTGTCCTTACTCCTGAAGGTGGTAAATTTGGGCCGACGAAGTAGGGGGAGTGTGGCCCGAGGGTTGCTAATTATGCCAACCACCTAGATATTTGAACCCTATGGGCAGCTACAAAATGAATTAGTTTTAGATTAGGTGGTGCGACCCAAGCAACTCAACAAATTAGCCCAGATGCACCACCGACTAAGGCACACAAAGATGGTTAACCTAATCTGATTTCTACTCTTTTATGTGTGTTGATGAGTGTACCGGTACCATAGGTCGGAATCCTGGTTGAGTAGATAAAATAAAAAGAGGTTATGTAGGTGTATGTAGTGTGTGTGTTAATTTTGCCGCACAATCATATATATATATATATGTATGTATGTATGTATATATTAATATGCGAGAGTGGGATGAGTGGAGGTGGCAAGAAAGACGCACAACCTCTATCCTAGGGTTTATGCAAACACCTAAGTAGATTAAGCCTTGGTATTTATGTAGTGAAATGTGAAACTAGTGAGGGGGGAAATGTGGGGGCACTTACAAACCACTTTACCTGCACTTTACTCTAGTTTATCTCACTTGGATTTCCCAGCTAGGATACCTGCAAGACAGCAAATCAGAGGCAAGTGGGGTTAGTTAATAAGTAAATGCAAAGAAACACGAAGAAAGAAAGCAAATTCTGTTGCCTCCCTGGCAACGGCGCCAAAATGATTAGCGTAAATTCCTTGATGGAAAACCAGGGTTTCGTAAAACCCATCATCGTAGTCGCAAAACTTGCTACGAAATAAAATTTAACCAAACTCAAAAGGTAGCCTCAGGTTGAACACAGGGAGGTGACATTTGTTTCTTGAAATCTGCATTTCGATTCGTTTCATTTTTTATAATTTTTGGCTTTGTGAATTTTTTTGTATTTTATGAGTATGACAATAGACTAACAGAACCACGAGCTAACTAAAATGAGCAGAGAGAGAAAGTAGAGAACTAAGGGAGAACTAATATATTGGAATCAAATGAAGCTTATGACAATTACACTAAGTAGAAATATATTAAACAAGCTAAAGGAAATAGAGGAGAGAAGAAATCTCCCAAAATGGATGTTTGGCGAGATGATGACTCTTAGCGGCATCTTGGACAGAGGAGGGGAAATGGTAGACGTTGGAGATGACGTGTAGGAAGAATCTAGGTAGAGGAAAGCTTCGCCAAGCTAGTAGGAATGGTGATGAGGAGGTAAAGGTGATCGTGTACCTGAATGGTGGTGAGGAGATAGCTCTGAGGTTCCCTATTAAGGTGATGTGATGTGGGAGGAATATTTGGTGCAAGGATAGGGTTGTACACTAATACGGAGCCTTTAGAGCTTGGGAATAAAGCTTTTGAGAGCTTTATAGGCTTCTTGAGCTCTTAAGTAGGTGGGAATAGCATAGGTACAGATGATGGAAAATGGAAATGTGTAGGTGGGTTTGTATAGGTGTAGGGAAGGGGTCCTCCATGGCCATGCATCAACTGCCGTGTGCAAGACACGCATCGCGCATGCACCGCCTGTACACTACCACGCGTAGCACAGCGCACTCGCTCGAGCTTAGCACTGGCATCTCCACACAACGCTGCTGGAAGGTGCTAGAGCAGCTACGGGTTGCTTGGTGATCATTGGATCGTGGGTGGACGACGCGGATCACTCGGAGGTTGCGCAATTGGGATCACGCACATCGTGCATGCGAGGCAAGATTGAACCACAACTATTCGATCGTGAGGCGCATCGTGTACTTACACTTTTATTGCTCGCGCTTGCTGGCAGGAGAGAACATCAACTGCTTGATCATGGATGAAGCACTGAGATCGCTCTTCAAAGCACACCCGGTTGTCATGTTCAATCACACGTATCACTTGAGCATCCATCTACGCATGCAAATCCTAACCACTCGATTGCGATCGAGCGATCCAATTTCCCTGGCTTTGAAGAGGTTACGGTGAATCGTCGCTCGAACTCATGCCACTTCTTTAAGAGGAGGGTGCTCTACCACTGTTGCAAGGCGTTGGTTTGTCATGTCGAAGAACTATTGTATCCTCGATCTCGACCATTGGATGAAGATCCAACGATCGAGATCTTATCAATGCCTTCTCCTTTAGAGTTGAGTGGTGTGCAGTGATGATTCTCAACCGTTGGATTAAGATCCAAAGGCTGGGATCTCTTCTTGAGGTGAGGCAAGAGCTGCAGCCACTGTTGGGTGGCCTCGATGGCACCACATGGAGCCATCTGGCCATCCATCTTTGTTCCTTTATTCGGACTGCTACGGATGTTGGATTGAGGAGATTTTTGCTTTGACGGACTACAATCGTCATTCCGGATCCATCCGTATGGTCAGATTTTTCTTTTGAAACCCGTAAAGATGTCGCATTATCCCCTAGCCACACAGAATGTAAAGATTACTATATCAATTATACAAATCATCCTAAATGCAATGTAGTGAAAGTTATGCATTATTCACAATGCTACATGCAATATTAAGCTAAGGAACTATCATAAGTCGACATTTTATCATGAATACATGCGTATTTATCACCAACCCACCCAAGACTTGAAAAGTACTTTAAGTTCTAAGCATCGTGTAAAAACTGATGGACTTACTAAGCGACCGTTAAAACAGATTTCAAGTTTCAATGACCCTTGGTAACCTAAAAGTTCTGCCTCAAGGTTTATCTTTCCAATTGGTAACTTTCTCCCTACTTGTTATAATTTATTTATGGGGTCAACTCAAGGGCGAATCCAGTGTATATCTCCCCAGTTTATTCTACTTCCCCGGTTCTTCCCTAAGTGTTTTTGGAAATTATTTATGCATTTCTATCTACTGGGTTCTAGACAAACAGCCATTGGACTGTTACCCACGACAACTTGCCTGCCATACTCGTGCGGTGAAGTCTGGATTATTTTTTTCTTTCCTTTTTCTATTTTTTTTATTCCTCTTTTTTTAGTATATATATATATTTTCTGAGTAGGTGGCTTCCCTGATCTAAGATTTACCTAAAGGCAGTAGAAAGAGTATGGTCGTGTAGTTGGGCTCTAGATAACCAGCCAATGGGTTGTAACCCAATTCAACTTGCCAACCATACTACCCTAAAAGGTTCATTAGCTACCTAATTTCCATAAAAATCACAAAAAAGCAAGTACAAATAGTGTGTAGATGCTTTAGACTTAAAGTCCCCTCAAATCAGAGGGTAGGTTGATAAGTCGTGTAGTTATCACACCAATTTATTAGCCAAATTAAAATAAAATTAACATGGCAAGGACTCGAGAAACAAGTCCATATTTTAATGGGCTCCCAAGCTAATTAAGCTCAAAGACCTGAAGAGTCTAATTGTTCAGGTATTAAAGTATCATTTCCTAATGTTAACAACTCCTAATGCCTGAGTTCTCTTCCCCTAATTCTAAATATTTTTTGTCTTTTGAATTTTTAATAAATTTTTTAAAAGAAAATAAAAGAAATTCCATGGAGCTAACAAAATAATTTCAGGATTACATATCCACCCCCCGATGCCTAAATGATGCAATGGCCTCATTGTAAAACTAAAGACTTCAAAAGGGAAGAAGAAGCAAAGTATCACCTGAATTCTGTGAAAATTCGATCGACTCCATAGAGAAAGTGGAATATACACATGTGCTAAGTTTATTGCCTTGAACTAGTCATAGTATACAAACAAAGAGAAGAAATTATGAACTGAGAAGTGAGGGTCAAAATCAGAATTAAAAGATTAATCCTCAAACCCACCTGTAGGAGATGTCCACAAATGTGGACCAGATTGTGATGCAGGCCCATGCCCCAAAGTCGTGTGGTTCTAAGGTTCTAGATGAGGATTACCCAAAACCAGAGATTGTTGTGTTTACGGGGTCGAGCCTGCAGTTTTGTGGTGTGCAACCCAAGTCTAAAATGTCAAGCAATGGGTAGAGCTACTTCAATAGGTTTAGATGTCCTTTTTTTTTCAACTCAAAAAGATAATTAATTATTCTAAGCTTGGGCTGCACATCCTGAAAATCATGGATATCATAAGGGTCCTAGTAAAAGTTGGTGGTTTTAGGTCAATAGGAACCCTTAGATCCAAAATTATATTTCCCTCAAAAGTAGCCTCCTGGTGAGACACCAATCCTTTGTAGTTCTAATATTTCGTCGTAGTATAGTATAGAGGAGCGGTTACCAGTTTAATACAATTTGTTACTCGGAAATAAAAAGAGTTCCCGAGGTCAAACTCAAGGAGCAAACTATATTCTAGAAGTACAATGTTTCTATTTCAAAAATAAGAGAGAAAGAGAGAGAGAGAGATTTGTCTTGTTGGCTTTTTTTCTTCTCTTCTTTCTCTCGTCTTTGTCCTCTTCTTTTTCTTCTGTTCCTCAGCCTTCTTCTTTCTCTTCTTTTGCTTCCAGGATTTTCTTCTTTCTTCGTGTTCTGCTTCTTTTTCCTTTCTCCTTCAGCCCTTTGTCTTCTTCTTTCTTTCTTCTTTGCCGAGCGTCTGCTCCTCTTTCCTTCTTTTTCTTCTGTGCAGAGCGTCGTCTGATTTTTCAATCAGACGACTTAAGTAGCATCCACTACAGTGGTGCTCCTCCTTCTTCTTCCTTCAGTCTTCTTCTTCTCTGCGGTCCTTCTTCTTCTTCTCTGCCTCGGCCTGCACATAGCAAAACCTACCCCTTTCCCTCTACCCGCACGTCTCTCTCTCTCAGACTTCACTCGTAGGATCGCTCTCCCAGAGCCGCCGGGTATTCGGGTTCGGGCCGCACCCGGGTCCAGGCGTACCGGCGTGAATGGTACGCAAGGAGTGCAGGTCGGTTAAACGGGTCGAGCCAGGTCCACGGGGGGTGGTCGCGGACGAGGCTGGGTAATCGGGTGAGAGGGGACCTCACCCCGTGTTCTGAGGCGCTTAACTGAAAACACAAAATCAACTTAAATCGGTGCGACGCTTCGAAATCCCACGATGTGGGACTAAACTTTGTCCCTCGCCTGCGGCGCCCGCAGGAAGGCGCGACCTGGCTTCAGCAGCCACGCCCTCGTTTCTCTTCGCAGGTCTGCTCCTTGCCTTCGCCCCAAGTCCCTCCAGTTCGCCTCAGCTGGGATCCTGCTGCTGCAGGGCCTGGAGCTTGCTTGGAAGCTCCTCGCCTTGTCGCCAATGGCGGCCTGGGCTGCAGATCTGCCAAACACAAACAGGGCCTCTCGGCCTAATCAGACTATAGGGTGACCTTCGCCGTGGCACGGCGAAGGTAATGCGGGGTGTAGCAGGTTGTGGGGCGGTGTCTGGCGACGGCCCTAGGTCGGACTACGGCTGGGGGAATGGGTTTATTCGGGGGAGTGTTGTGGAGCCGAGGAGTGGCAACGAAGGGGCGGAAGTGGTCCGGTGTGATGAGGCGGAGGTTCTGTGAGGGTTGGCGAGTCGTGTGGAGTGGCGGAATGATGGGAGCGACTCACCGGAGGTTGGCCGGAGGTGGAGGAGGTGATGGTGGTCGGGTCGGTCGAGGGTTTAATCAAATGTAAAATAATGAGGAAAAGAAAGAGGGGGAGGTAGGGAAAGAACTGTACCTACGTGGAGGGACGAGGGGGACCGGAGTAGGGTGACAGTCATATCGACTGTCGCCGGAGAAGAAGGTGCCTAGAGAGAGAGGGCGGCGGCGAGGAGAGAGCGGGAGAGCGCGCGCTGGGTACGGCGCGACGCGGGAAGAGCGGGCGAAGGTGGCTCTGTTGCTGGTAATCCGGCAGAGCGACGAGGAGGAGGAGGAAGAACCGCCGGAGCTGGAGGGCTTCTGCCGGAGTGGGAAGAGAGGAAGGAGGGGGGTGTTTCTTCGTCAGAACCGAGCTGCTGAGTTCGGTAGACGGGGGCGGCTTTTATAGAGGTGGAATCAGAGAGGAGGGCAGAGGGAGGCGACGTGCCTCCCTCGCCGGAGGACGCCGGAGATGGGGACCCATACCTTCCGTGCATTCGCACGGGAGGTATGGGTAGCCGCAGAGACCATGGAGGTGTCCCTGCAACAGCAGACGTCGCAGGGAATCCCCGGTTGTCTTGGCAGAGGGTCTCCCTTACCCTGTGCGGCGCGGCTCAGGGTTTTGCAGGGAGGACCCAAATGTAAAGAACGAAGAAGAGTTAGGGGCCAAAATGCGAGGGTTTCAAAAGTTGAGGGCCAAAAAGTAATAGATGAGGACCAAAATGTAAAGTTGGTCAAGAAGGTCTCTTCTCAGGCTCAAGTTTTTATACATGACTAATTAGGACCTAAGGATTCTGATGGTGAATTTTATTTCTAGATCAGACCTTGTTTGACCAGTCAATTTACATAAAAACCCAAATTAAGTCATTAATTGGGCATGGTTCTCAATGTAGGTCAAAATGGGTTCCTAAGGCCAAATTGAAGGTTCTAAACCCTAGAGATTATTTTTCTATGAATTTTAGAGGGTTTAATTAATTTTTTATTTACCTCGAACCTCGTGAATTGAAGTGGATTTATTTTTAGGGTTACAGGATGTCATTTAATTCCTTGGAGTTGCTGTAGCCCTTATTGGATCAACTCATCCCACTTTTCTTCTTATTAGGTTAGTTTGACCTATGTTTGGACCCTGAGTTACCCTGTTTGCAGATTGCATTTTTACCCCTTATGACTTATTTTCTTCTTAAACTCAGAATTCTCTGAGTTAGGCCTTTCTTTGAGTTATGTAGGAGCTTTTATCCTCTGTGTTAGGTCAAAATGAGCTAGTTATGGCTCATGATGAGGTTCTCATCATACCCCCATGCCTAGCTTTTGCTAGTCCCTTAGCAAAAACTTAAGGTTTCAACCTTTGTTCTAGACCATGAAGTTCTTAATAGCTTCAGATAAGTGCTTTTTCATTTGAGCTTAGAATAGGTTAGAATGCTGACCATAGGCCTAAAAGGTACTCTAGTACCAATCAAGATCCAGATCTGTCTAGCCTCAGCCTCAGTCCTTAGCAAAGGTTTTTAAGGCCTACAAGAACTAACCTAAGGTTTATTGGACTTTGTGGTTAAAGCACCCGTGCTTGAAATGATTTTAGCCCTGGCTCAGTTTGCAGTGAGTTTTGTAAGAGAGATAGAAAATTTTTATGTTTGGAGAGTTTTCTCTCTCTTTTTCTTTTTAATTCTAGCTTAGGATTGGCTTTTCAACACGGTCTGTATCAGATTCCTTGCTCCCATCATCAATCCTCAAGGGTTCCTGGCAATCGATACTTCGAGATAGCACCGCCCATGGCAACCCCCGGAACCCTGGCTATTGAGATTTCGAGATAATCCCATCCATGGTGTTCCGTGGCCGAATCCAGACCCTGGCAATTGACACTTCGTGATAATGCCATCCATGGAATCTGAACCAGCAGAGTGCTTACATACCCCCAGTAGGATATGTAAATATCCTAAGAGACAAGCACCGAGGAGATGATATTTTGTTACGCATCTTCGAAGGGATTTCCCGCCTCTCCGCACTGGGAACTCGTCCAAATCAACTTGTGTTGATCGGCCGCTCCTACTCTAGGTGTACTTTTCAGAATTTTGCGACGCTTCTGCGTGATTTTGATTTTTACGCTTACTGAACCAGGCTGTGTGTGAGGTTAGGGTGCTTAGGTTACTAAGTCCCGTAAACCAGAAGTTAGTTAATGAGGTCAAATACTCCCTAAGCCTTGGACCTAATACTTAAGCTTTTTATTTTCCTCAACCTCTTGAGGACTGTTTAGATCTTAATGGGTACTAAGAGTCTATCCAAGAATGCCTAAAGTTTGCGTTCTTACTAATCCCATTGTGCACTTTTCAGTTCTTTTCTTGAGTGAGATCTAGAACTTAGGTTAATTCCTTAGTTCCTTACTAATGACTATCACTTTTTCTCACATTTTTGTGCTCCTTTTTCATTTTGTTTCTTTTTCTCCTCCACAAAATTTCTTTCTCCTCTTATTCTTTTTCGAAAAAAAATTTTTAATTTTTATGGTGTTTTTGGCATATGTGAATTTTTTTGTTTAAAAATCTTTTCTTACAAGTTTTGCACTTTTATACCCCCCCATGCCTAAGGTTTGCAATGTCCTCATTGTGACTTAGGGGGTTTTTTATTTACTTAGTTCATTCCTTAAGACAAAAATTTGGATGAGTGAATGGGTTGGGATGAATTTTGCGAACGATTTCTAATCCCAGATGCAAGCATCTGAGGTGGGGTCGGCTGTCTACAAGGGTGAACGTTAAGTGCACAAAAGTGTGAAAAGGTTTTGGATTTTAGGAAAATGACGGGTTGTCTCCCGTTAAGCGCTAAGTTTTACGCCATCGGCTGGGTGCAATAAGCTCAAGGGGAATGGAGGATATAAGATGATTTAGCCAAATCAATAGAAGTCACATCAATGAACGGCTTGAGTCTTTGACCATTCACGATGAAAGGTTCGAAATCGTGGCTGAGCAGACTGATTTCGATAGCTCCATTTCCAAAAACCTGTCGGACTAAATACGGTCCGACCCACTTGGATCGCAGCTTTCCCGGGAAAAGTTTGAGTCGGGCATCAAAGAGTAGGACCTTCTGACCAGGATGAAAGATTTTTCTCGAGATATGCTTGTCATGGAAGGCTTTAACCCACTCCTTGTAAATTTGCGAGTTCTCATACGCGTCTAGGCGTAATTCATCGATCTCGCTGATTTGACGTTTTCTGTGGGTTTCAGCCTTTGAAAAATTTAGATTACAGTTCCATACTGCCCAATAGGCTTTATGCTCCAGTTCTACGGGAAGGTGACATGCCTTCCCGTACACCAGTCTAAAGGGAGACATGCCTAATTGGGTTTTGTGGGCGGTCCTATAGGCCCACAATGCTTCCGGAAGTCGGGACGACCAGTCCTTCCTGTTAGGCCGAACTGTGACTTGCAGGATTTTCTTGATCTCCCGATTTGACAACTCAACTAGATCATTAGTTTGGGGGTGGTAAGGAGTAGAGATTCGATGAGACACCCCGTATTTGGTCATCAGTGACCTAAACTGAGCATTTGTAAAATGGGTCCCCCCATCAGAGATTATAGCACGAGGAATCCTGAACCTTGAGAAAATGTTTTGATGAATGAATTTGAGAATGATTTTGTGATCACAGGTTCGGGTCGGTATGTCTTCGATCCATTTGGACACGTAGTCCACAGCTAGCAGAATGTATTCGAAACCATCCAAAATAGGAAAGGGGCCCATAAAATCAATCCCCCAAACATCAAAGATTTCGCATACGAGAATCGGTTGCAAAGGCATCATGTCGCGATGGCTCATGTTGCCCAAAGTTTGGCAACGACTGCATGCCTTGCAATGACTGTATGCGTCTTTGAACAGTGTGGGCCAGTAAAAGCCGCACTAGAGGACTTTTGATGCGATTTTATGCCCAGAGAAATGGCCACCGCATGCCTGGTCATGGCAGAAAGAGAGGATATTGTTGAATTCCTCTTCTGGGACACATCTCCGGATGATTTGATCAGCACCTATGCGGAAGAGGTACGAGTCTTCCCAAATGTAATACTTGCATCAGAGCGCAATTTGTCTTTCTTGGCCTTCGGCCAATCAGACAGGATCTAATGAGATGCCAAGTAATTTACTATATTAGCAAACCATGGAAGGCTAGTACCAATAGTCAGTAGGTGCTCATTGGGAAAATGCTCTGTGATGGGTCCGGAAGGGTCAATTATTTCAGAAGGAAGACGGGACAAGTGATCAGCTACCACATTTTGCTTTCCCGCCTTGTCGTGAATCTCAAGGTCAAATTCTTACAACAGCAAGATCCATCGGATTAATCGAGGTTTCGCGTCCTTCTTTGCAAGGAGATGCCTCACAGCTGTGTGATTCGAGTATATGATGACACGGGAACCCGAAAGGTATGATCTAAATTTTTCTAGGGCAAATACTACAGCTAGCAGCTCTTTCTCAGTAACCGTGTAGTTACGCTGAGCCTCATCCAGTGTTTTGCTGGAGTAGTAAATGACCACAGGTTTCCCGTCAATTTTCTGCCCCAAAATCGCTCCTACAACGAAGTTAGATGCATCGCACATGATCTCAAAGGGTTGAGACCAATCAAGGGACTGTAGGATCGGGGCTTGGGTAACTCGGGCACGTAGGATCTCAAATGCTTGAGTGCATTCCTTGGAAATTTTGAAAGGTACATCCTTGGAGAGAAGAGTGGTCAGGGGGCGTGCGATTTTTGAAAAATCAGGGATAAATAGACGGTAAAAATCGACGTGCCCCAAAAAAAGATCGGATGTCCCTGATCGAGCTAGGCATGGGAAGGCAAGAGATCAGATCAACCTTAGCTCGATCCACTTGGATGCCTTTTCCTGAAATTAAGTGTCCCAGGACAATTCCCTCAGGCACCATGAAATGGCTCTTTTCCCAAGAAAGAACCAAATTCACATCGATGCACCACCTGAGTATCTGGACCAAGTGTTGTAAGAAATCGTCGAATGATGCTCCAAAAACTGAAAAGTCATCCATGAAGACTTCCAGATAATCACCTACCATATCTGAGAATATGGCAAGCATGCACCGCTGAAAAGTAGCGGGTGCATTGCAAAGACCGAAAGGCATCCTTCGGAAAGCGCAAGTTCCGAAGGGGCAGGTGAACGTGGTCTTTTCTTGGTCCTCAGGATGGATTGCCACCTGGTTGTAACCGGAGTACCCGTCAAGGAAGCAGAAGAACCTATTTCCCGCTAGTTTCTCGAGAATCTGATCAATGAAAGGCAGTGGGAAATGATCCTTCTTCGTGGAGGAATTGAGTCGGCGGTAATCTGTACAGACTCTCCACGAGTTGGCTAATCGGGTAGGAATGATTTCTTCGGTCTCAGTCGTTATAGTGGTGAGTCCTGCCTTCTTGGGCACGACCTAAATTGGGCTCACCCAACGACTATCGGAGATCGGGTAGATGATCCCGACATCTAACCACTTGATGATCTCCTTTTTCATGACCTCCTGCAGATTGGGGTTCAAGCATCTCTGCATTTCACGAGAAGGTCATGCGCCCTCTTCTGAATAGATATGATGAGTACAATAAGAGGGACTTATTCCAGTCAAATCATCGAGAGTCCACCCAATGGCTCTGCGATGTTGCTGGAGGATAGTAATCAGACGGGATTCTTGTTCGGGATTGAGGTTGGAATTGATAATCACAAGGAGGGTCTGATTAGAACCCAAAAAGATGTATTTCAAGTGAGCAGGAAGAGGCTTCAGTTCGAGGATGGGGTTGTCGGCAGCAGCGGGTGGTTCAGTATAGACGTGAGGTTCAAGGGTAGGAGTTACTGGGTTGTTCATATCTGGATTCGACTCCTCAGTTTGCGGGTCAAGATCTTTCTGCGGTTGATGAGGTATAATCAGGTCATTCTGGAAGTGTGTTTCATCAACCAAAGCCCTAATGTCACAAATCTGTTCAATGACACCACAATTGATTCCTTGTTGGGCCTTAAATATATCAATTTTCAGGGTTTGATTCCCAAATTTGAGCTCTATTTGGCCCTCCTCACAGCTAATGTTGGCTCTAGCAGTAGCCAAGAAAGGTCTCCCTAAAATGATTGGTGTATCCCTAGGGTTCTCAGGTGCGTCCATGTCTAAGACTATAAAGTCTACAGGAAAGTAGAAATCCCGCACTCTCACAATAACATCCTCAAGAATCCCTTTTGGTGACTTTATAGATCGATCTGCTAATTGTAATGCCACCTCAATTGGTTTCAGCTCAGATTCTTCTAGATGGTTAAGTAAGGATGTGGGTATCAGATTTATGGAAGCACCCAAGTCTAGTAATGCTCTATCAAATTGTGTATCACCTATCTTGCAGGAAATCAGTGGAGTACCAGGACCTTTAGCCTTGGGTGGGAGTCTGCTTAGGATTACAGAGCTGGCTTGCTCTGACAGAACAATTGGACTCCCACTCTTGGTTCGTGGTTTACGCTGGGGTGTACACACATTCTTTAAAAATCGTGCGTAAGCTGGTACGTGGCAGATTGCATCCATCAAGGGGATGTTTATGTGGACCTGCTCAAAGAGCTTAACCAGGTCCTCCTCAGGTGCCACGGGCTTGGTGGTCTTCTTTCCCTTGGTCAAGGCCTCGGGAAACGGGATCTTGGTTGGTTCTTCTAGGATAGGTCCAGGTCTTGGATCTGGGATAGGGGTAGGAACGTCCTGGATTACTGTCCTAGGCTTGGGATCACTACCCGGCTTGGAGTGGTTTGGATGAGGTGGGTCTTGGGTTTCCTTACCACTACGGGTTGTTACAGAATTAAGTCCTACCTGGTTTTGGTTGGGATTGGGTAAGATAGGTTGCTGCTGGTAACCTGCAAAAGAAGTGGAGGCCTCTATCCCGTCAGGTGAAGGAACAGAGGGGGCCTGATAAATCATATGGGCATGGCCTGGGTTTGGGTTCATAACGCGCCGCTGGGTTGGCACGTTATTTGGATTGGGAAGAGGTTGGGAAGGAAGAGTGCCTGGTTGACGAGAGTTTGCCAACTGGGCCAATTCGTTCTTTGAATGTCAGCCAAAGTCTGAAGGATAAGGGACATTTGATCCTGATTTGGCCCTGATGGATAAGTAGGGTTGGGCCGAGGCTGAGGCGGTTGGTAATGACGAGGGGGCTGTGGGAGAGACTGAAAGGGTGGTCTTTGGGTTTGGGAATTTCCCATCCACTGAAAATTGGGATGGTTTCGCCATCCAGGGTTGTAGGTGTTGGAGAATGGGTCGTTCTGGATGGCGTTGAGGTCCTCGCAGGTCTGAGGAACCTCTAGAGAATCAGAGAAAGGGGGAATGGAATTCCCCGGGCTGGTGTAGAAAGGATCGGATGATCCTCTGATCCAAGAATCAGATGGGGATGGATATGGATCCATCCTAGGGGAAGATCGGTGGAGAATGTTTTGCACAGTCTACTATGTGGAAGGAGGTTGTGCAAAGGAGTTATGCGCAGAGGTGGCTCGCTGCAGGTGCTGAGTCAGCTCATCCACCTTCTTTTCAATAATCGAGACCTTGTCCAATCGACTAGCCATTAATTCCAGGTCGACTGATGTGGACAGGTCCTGCGTCTCATGTGCTCCCCTAAGATTCGTCGATGCGTGGGTATTCGTCCTGTCGAATAATCCCATGGAGTCATTGTTGATGGAGTTCTCGCACATGTTTTCGAGAATCTCCCACACGGTGTCCTCATGTTGACCCATGATATTTCCTCCGCAGTTTGCATTGACGAAAGGACGGATGTCCTCACGGAGTCCCTGGTAAAAAGATTGGACCTGTTCCCATTTAGGAACTCCGTGATGGGGGCACTTCCTCATGAGATCTTGAAAACGATCCCATGCCTCATGGAGAGGTTCCCCTGTTTGTTGAGTGAAGTGCGTAATCTGATGGCGCAAGGCATTGGTCCGACCAATGGGGAAGAACTTTTTCAAGAACTCGGACTGAAGTTCTTCCCAAGTGTTGATCGGCCGGGTCTGGGTTTGATACCAATGGGCGGCCTTGTCCATAAGAGAAAAGGAGAACATATTCATGAGAAGAATATCCAGATTTTGCGCATCTGACCCAAAAGTTTGGGCCAGATGCTTTAGCTGTTTGATGTGCTGGAAGGGATCTTCGGAATTAAGCCCATGGAATTTAGGTATAGCATGAATCATGTTGGGCTTCAATTCGGAATCAGGTCTTCCAGTCGGGATTCTGACTCGAGGCTCAATGGCCACCGCAGCAGGATTGTAATGGTCCCGCATCATAGGACGCTGCGGTGGGTGCACAAAGTTTTGGAAGAGGTCATTGAGTCGCTGGAGCTGATGCTCCAAATTATTTTCTTCCTCAACTGGCTGAGCCATGATGGGGGAAGAAGAAGAGCTTGGTTCTGAATCAGATGAGAGAATAATGTGGTGGGGTTGCTGCACAAACACGGGCGTCGAGGCTTGGCCTTGACGAGAGTGAATTTCTAAAGGAGGTCTTAAGGGTGGTCTTAAGGACCTCCTACCGTACATGCACTGTTGGAATAGATGAGTTTAGAATGTGCTGGACCCAATCGAGACACCCAAAAATTGTTGGGTGACTATAGAGGTGCAGGGCAGATGGACCCCTCGATCAAAAAGATCGTCCACCTGAGAATTACCTGGGCAGCCAGAGAGGGTGAGACCCGCAAAGACCCCTACATGGTAGAGTGTCCCCACGGGTTACAGGGTTTCCCCCACCCGACCTCTCTTGTCACTGCGGTTCCAGGTAGACCAGAATGGGGACCTTGACCTCTTAAGTCTACCTCTTTTACTTTAAGATCAAGGTGCTTAAGGTTCCACTTGAACTTTTAAGTATTTTGAGTGAAAAAGTGACCTAATTTAAGGTTGGTTGACCCAAGGGGTCAACTTCACCTCTTGTTCCTTTGAGAGCTTTTGGGTCCTTTCTTTTAGGGTTCAAATGGATTTAAGAGCCTGATTTGCTTAGGGTTTCTCTTGTATAGATCTTTTCAAACAAGGTTTAGGTACACCTCTTTGTGGAAAGATCTTTTCTTTGTTAATAGAAGGTGTGTCTAAAAACCCTAGCTTTTTAATTCCTGAGTTGGCTCTAGTTGGTCCATTTTAGTTGCCTCAAAAACATAGTATCTAGGGCTCAATCAAGAAGGTTTTAGCCCTAGTTACCTTAGTTGGATGGACAGTTAAAATGTGTTGAAATGAAAAAATTTAGGCAACTTTGAGGAATTACTATGTATGATGCACGTAGCCCTAAGTTGATTTTTCTTTTTCTTCCTTTTTAGATTTTAAGGGAGTCAAGAAAGAGCTGATGAAGATTACCTGTTTTGTTGGAGTGTTTGTTGTGCGGCTGCTCTTCTTATTTTTACCTGCACATAAGAGAGAGACAAAGATTAGCAATCTCTTAAAAGAATTTCAAAGCTTCTAGAATAGCCATTGCTCCCCGGCAACGGCACCAAAAACTGGTGAGATGCCAATCCTCTGTAGTTCTAATATTTCGTCGTAGTATAATATAGAGGAGCGGTTACCAGTTTAATACAATTTGTTACTTGGAAATAAAAAGAGTTCCCGAGGTCGAACTCAGGGAGTAAACTGTATTCCAGAAGTACAATGTTTCTATTACAAAAATAAGAGAGAGAGAGAGAGAGATAGATTTGTCTTGTTGGCTTTTTTTCTTCTTCTCTTCTTTCTATCGTCTTTGTCCTCTTCTTTTTCTTCTGTTCCTCAGTCTTCTTCTTTCTCTTCTTTTGCTTCCAGGCTTTTCTTCTTTCTTCGTGTTCTGCTTCTCTTTCCTTTCTCCTTCAGCCCCTTGTCTTCTTCTTTCTTTCTTCTCTGCCGAGCGTCTGCTCCTCTTTCCTTCTTTTTCTTCTGTGCAGAGCGTCGTCTGATTTTTCAATTAGATGACTTAAGTAGCATCCGCTACAGTGGTGCTCCTCCTTCTTCTTCCTTCAGTCTTCTTCTCTGCCTCAGCCTGCACAGAGCAAAACCTACCCCTTTCCCTCTACCCGCACGTCTCTCTCTCTCAGACTTCACTCGTAGGATCGCTCTCCCAGAGCCGCCGGGTATTCGGGTTCGGGTCGCGCCCGGGTCCAGGCGTACCGGCGTGAATGGTACGCAAGGAGTGCAGGTCGGTTAAACGGTTCGGGCCAGGTCCGCGGGGGGTGGTCGCGGATGAGGCTGGGTAATCGGGTGAGAGGGGACCTCACCCCGTGTTCTGAGGCGCTTAACTGAAAACACAAAATCAACTTAAATCGGTGCGGCGCTTCGAAATCCCACGATGTGGGACTAAACTTTGTCCCTCGATTGCACGCGCCCGTAGGAAGGCGCGACCTGGCTTCAGCAGCCACGCCCTCGTTTCTCTTCGCAGATCTGCTCCTTGCCTTCGCCCCAAGTCCCTCCAGTTCACCTCAGCTGGGATCCTACTGCTGCAGGGCCTGGAGCTTCCTTGAAAGCTCCTCGCCTTGTCGCCAATGGCGGCCGGGGCTGCAGATCTGCCAAACACAAACAGGGCCTCTCGGCCTAATCAGGCTACAGGGTGACCTTCGCCGTGGCACGGCGAAGGTAATGCGGGGTGTAGCATGTTGTGGGGCGGTGTCTGGCGGCGGCCCTAGGTCGGACTACGTCCGGGGAATGGGTTTGTTCGGGGGAGTGTTGTGGAGGCGAGGAGTGGCAGCGAAGGGGCAGAAGTGGTCCAGTGTGATGAGGCGGAGGTTCTGTGAGGGTCGACGAGTCGTGTGGAGTGGCAGAATGATGGGAGCAACTCGTCAGAGGTTGGCCGGAGGTGGAGGAGGTGATGGTGGTCGAGTCGGTCGAGGGTTTAATCAAATGTAAAATAATGAGGAAAAGAAAGAGGGGGAGGTAGGGAAAGAACTGTACCTACTTGGAGGGACGAGGGGGACCGGAGTAGGGCAACAGTCGTATCGACTGTCGCCGGAGAAGAAGGTGCCCAGAGAGAGAGGGCGGCGGCGAGGAGAGAGCGGGAGAGCGTGTGCTGGGTACGACGCGACGCGGGAAGAGCGGGCGAAGGCAGCTCTGCTGCTGGTAATGCGGCAGAGTGACGAGGAGGAGGAGGAAGAACCATCGGAGCTGGAGGGCTTCTGCCGGAGTGGGAAGAGAGGAAGGAGGGGGGTGTTTCTCCGTTAGAACCGAGCTGCTGAGTTCGGTAGACGGGGGCGGCTTTTATAGAGGTGGAATCAGAGAGGAGGGCGGAGGGAGGCGACGTGCCTCCCTCGCCGGAGGACGCTGGAGATGGGGACCCATACCTTCCGTGCATTCACACGGGAGATATGGGTAGCCGCAGAGACCATGGAGGTGTCCCTGCAACAGCAAATGTCGCAGGGAACCCCCGGTTGTCTTGGCAGAGGGTCTCCCTTACCCTGCGCGGCGCCATGCTCTGCGCAAAGTCACCGGAGCATGGCGCTGCTCAGGGTTTTGCAGGGAGGACCCAAATGCAAAGAACGAAGAAGAGTTAGGGGCCAAAATGTGAGGGTTTCAAAAGTTGAGGGCCAAAAAGTAATAGATGAGGACCAAAATGTAAAGTTGGTCAAGAAGGTCTCTTCTTAGACTGAAGTTTTTATACATGACTAATTAGGACCTAAGGATTCTGATGGTGAATTTTATTTCTAGATCAGGCCTTGTTTGACCGGTCAATTTACGTAAAAACCTAAATTAAGTCATTAATTGGGCATGGTTCTCAATGTAGGTCAAAATGGGTTCCTAAGGCCAAATTGAAGGTTCTAAATCCTAGAGATTATTTTTCTATGAATTTTAGAGGGTTTAGTTGATTTTTTATTTGCCTCGAACCTCATGAATTGAAGTGGGTTTATTTTTAGGGTTACAGGATGTCATTTAATTCCTTGGAGTTGCTGTAGCCCTTATTGGATCAACTCATCCCACTTTTCTTCTTATTAGGTTAGTTTGACCTATGTTTGGACCCTAAGTTACCCTGCTTGCAGATTGCATTTTTACCCCTTATGACTTGTTTTCTTCTTAAACTCAGAATTCTCTGAGTTAAGCCTTTCTTTGAGTTATGTAGGAGCTTTTATCCTCTGTGTTAGGTCAAAATGAGCTAGTTATGGCTCATGATGAGGTTCCCATCACCTCCCAAGTTTTTATTTCCAAATTTATACTCTCCACAGTCATAATTTCATATTTCGAGACCTCCTCCTTATTATTTACCCCATCTAAATTATCCAAGTCTAATAATTGTTGCTGAATCAGAATTGACTTGGGTTTGGTGATCCCAAGCATATCATCATTCAGTTCTTTCAGGTCTGGTTGAGGAATGGGGCTATTGATTGAATCATCTAATAACTCAAGATCAGAATCTTCCATGTCGACCCCAGTAGGTTCAAAGTCCTCAATTGCAAGGCCATCAAATAATTCATCAGATTGTCTCACTAAAATCATTTTCTTTGAGCTCAAGTGAGACTTCACCTAAAGATTCTTCATCCTCATAATCAAAGAATTCTTGATCCTCATTTATATATGTCTCAAAATCATATATCATTTCTTGGTCCATGTAGACATATTTTTCTTCGCCCGTTGACTCGGGGATATCGGGTGAGAAAATTGATTCATCCTCAATAGGTTGCTCTAAACCAACTTAGTTATCCCCGATCTCATAAAATGTGTCCCCCTAGATAGGTGCCTGAGGGGGTTCTGACATTGGCTCTCATGTAGGGGGTTCAACCTGAGAGTCATCCCAAGATTGGAATAAGGAAACCACGAATTTGATCCTCAATCTTGATAATTTCCCAAGTAAAATCTCACCCGAGCCCTTATCCTTAATATCTTGGAGCCAATCCAATAACAAACTATTCAGAGTGTCAGTCATTTGAATCAGGTGTTTCAATTCCTTATTATGTGGTGTTAGCTGGGTTTCTAAAGATTGTATGATGTTCCTCAAATTGGCCAACACCTTATCTTGGACCTGGTTCACCTAAACCAAATGGTTCTGTTCAAAGTTGGGTGGGTTTGACTTTAGTACGAGGGAGTCAAGGAATTGAGGTTCTTGGGCCCTCCCTAATAATAGGTTGTTTCATGTTGTTCAAAGAGGACTGGTGACCTATATTCAATATAATCATGGGGAAGGTAGGTGTTATAATCATAATATCCTTCCTTATTATAGATCGTGAGGGTGCCTGCGGATCGTAATAGTATACTAGAGGGAGGGGTGAATAATATCTCTTTAAAAATTCAAATTGAATATAAATCAATCTACAAAAGTATCAAG
This sequence comes from Thalassia testudinum, assembly GCA_037157565.1. Lineage (NCBI taxonomy): Eukaryota > Viridiplantae > Streptophyta > Magnoliopsida > Alismatales > Hydrocharitaceae > Thalassia > Thalassia testudinum. Next base: position 32,982,481 of record JAZHRO010000049.1, read on the forward strand.
CACAGATAAGACCTAGATTTATAGTGGAAACCTAGACTAGGTGAAAACCACTACCTAAACCTCTCAGCTTAGGATTTTCCCGACTAGGTGAAGCTAGTCAATCCACTAATGTACCACTTGAACGAGGGTGGCACAACCTCTTGACAGTGAACTCTTCTCTTACTATCCTGAAAAAAAGCAACAACAACAACAATGGATTTCTCCCAACAACGTGGGATTCGTTAATTAAAAGCAACAATATAAAGAACAATAAAGACTTATGGAACATCAATAAAAGTCAAACTAGAGTTTCAATGGAGGTTTGAATTGTCATGCTTTGAAAGGCATGAAAACAGGAGCATAGAAGCACTTGGAGAAGCACGAGAAGCTCTTTGCTTTTGAGTAGTTTTTCTACTTGAGAGCGTTTTGAAAAAGTGTGCATACGACCTCTATTTATACTAGCAAATTGACCTAAAAAGGAAATCCAATTGGTCGATCAATTAAGGTAGATTGGTTGATCAAAGTGAGGTCTGGAAATCAATCTACTTATTTGATCAATCAATTATTGGTCATCAATTAGTCTAAATGGTCGATCAAAAGTGTATATATCAACTTCCTAAAATGGGCCGATTTGATCGATTAATTAAGTTGGATGGTCGATCAATGAATTTGGTCGATCAATTACATTAGTTGGTCGATCAATACCCTTAAAAACTTATTTTTCATATGAGGTGTGAAAATCCATTTGAAACTTATTTTGAGGTTCCTTAGAAAATATTCTAGACTTAATAATGATAAAAGGGACACTAAAATATAGATCAGCATTCTTCTAGCTTTGATCCATGAGAGAAGATTTGATCTGTGAGAAAGAGTCCTGAAATATCAGTCCTGCAAATAGCATAATTTTGGTGTATTAAAACAAAGGTACTTACATTCTCCCCATTTTTGTTGATAACAAAATTATAATTATGTATTAAACTATGAATACGAATAGTTATGCATAATATCTCTCCCTTTTTGTTTCAGCAAAAAGTAAAATATGCTGCAATTAATTTCAATTATCTCCCCCCTAAACATGTAATTGAATCAGTAATAATTATAACATGCAATTTAAAGAGAGGAATATTTAGCTGAGAGATATAAGCATGCATATAACTATAGAGCAAAATTGAGTCCAGATAAACATAGCAAGGATACAAATAGTCCACAAGAAATATAAAGTTGTACAATCCATAAAGCTAATCAAAGTAGAAATAAAGCTAAGGCGAAGCTACTCTAATGATGCCATGAATGCATCCATCATGCTCTGGAGGTTAATATTGTTTTGTTGGTGGAGAGATGGAAGTGGGACTGTTTGGTGGGTATGGCTAGTAAAAAAATAGGTTTTGAGGTAAAAACATTTGTGTTTTATATAAAACTAGGTTATCAAAATAGATAAATGCATTTAGGGTAGGTAATTAGATAGATTAGATGTGGTTTAGGAGATTAGGGGCGTGATTAGAGGTGATTTGGATCGCAATCTCAAGAAGTAATCACCCAGTTTTGGTCGATCAGGGTTCAAACGATTGGAGGGAAAATTCCTACCCAACCGGAATGGTGGATTAAACAACTAAGTTGATCGATCAAAACTTGAATTTTTGGAGGGAAATTTCCCTCCAAAGAATTTGGTTGATCAATCAAGGTAATTGATTGATCAAGGGCTAAAAACATCGTAATAAAAAGTTATCAATTAAGCTCTTTTAACCTGGAGAAGCACGAGAAGCTCTTTGCTTTTGAGTAGTTTTTCTACTCGAGAATGTTTTGAAAATGTGTGCATACGACCTTTATTTATACTAGCAAATCGACCTGAAAAGGAAATCCAATTGGTCGATCAATTAAGGTAGATTGGTTGATCAAAGTGAGGTTTGGTCAACCAATCTACTTATTTGATCAATCAATTATTGGTCATCAGTTAGTCGAAATGGTCGATCAAAAGTGTATTCATCAACTTCCTAAAATGGGCTGATTTGATCAATTAATTATGTTGGATGGTCGATCAATGAATTTGGTGGATCAATTACTTTTGTTTGCCGATCAATACCCATAGAAACTTGTTTTTAATATGAGGTGTGAAAATCCATTTGAAACCTATTTTGAGGTTCCTTAGAAAATATTATAGTCTCAATAATGATAAAAGGGACACTGAAATACAAATCAGCATTCTTCTAGCTTTGATCCATGAGAAAAGTTTTGATCTATGAGAAAGAGTCCTGAAATATTAGTCTTGCAAATAGCATAATTTTGGTGTATTAAAACAGAGGTACTTGCATTCTCCCCCTTTTTGTTGACAACAAAATTATAATTATGTATTAAAATATGCATGCAAATAGTTATGCGTAATATCACTCCCTTTTTGTCTCAGCAAAAAGTAAAACATGTTGCAATTAATTTCAATTATCTCCCCCTTAAACATGTAATTGAATCAATAATAATTCTAACATGCAATTTAAAGAGAGGAATATTTAGCTGAGAGATATAAGCATGCATGTAACTATAAAGAAAAATTGAGTCCAGATAAACATAGCAAGGATAAACATAGTCCACAAGAAATATAGAGTTGTACAATCCATAAGGCTAATCAAAATAGAAATAAAGCTAAGGCAAAGCTACTCTAATGATGCCATGAATGCATCCATCATGCTCTGGAGGTTAGTATTGTTTTGTTGGTGGAGAGATGGAAGTGGGACTGTTTGGTGGGTATGGCTAGTAAAAATATAGGATTTTAGGTAAAAACATTTGTGTTTTATATAAAACTAGGTTATCAAAATAGATAAATGCATTTAGGGTAGGTAATCAGATAGATTAGATGTGGTTGAGGAGATTAGGGGTAGGATTAGAGGTGATTTGGATCGCAATCTCAAAAAGTGAATCACCTAGTTTTGGTCGATCAAGGTTCGAACGATTGGAGGGAAAATTCCTGCCTAATCAGAATGGTCGATCAAACAACTAAGTTGATCGATCAAAACTCAAATTTTTTGAGGGAAATTTCCCGCAAAAGAATTTGGTCAATCAACCAAGATAAATTGATTGATCAAGGGCTAAAAACATCACAATAAAAAATTATCAATTTAGCTCTTTTAACCTAGAGAAGCATGAGAAGCTCTTTGCTTTTGAGTAGTTTTTCTACTTTAGAATGTTTTGAAAAAGTGTGCATACGACCTCTATTTATACTAGCAAATCGACCTAAAAAGGAAATCCAATTAGTCGATCAATTAAGGTAGATTGGTTGATCAAAGTGAGGTTTGGTCAATCAATCTAATTATTTGATCGATCAATTATTGGTCATCAATTAGTCTAAATGGTCGATTAAATGTGCATTTATCAACTTCCTTTGATTGATTAATTAAGTTGGATGGTTGATCAATGAATTTGGTCGATCAATTATGTTAGTTGGTTGATCAATACCCTTAAAAACTTGTTTTTAATATGAGGTGTGAAAATCCATTTGAAACTTATTTTGAGGTTCCTAAGAAAATATTCTAGACTCAATAATGATAAAAGGGATGCTAAAATATAGATCAGCATTCTTCTAGCTTTGATCCATGAGAGAAGGTTTGATCTGTGAGAGAGTCCTGAAATATCAGTCTTGCAAATAGCATAATTTTGGTGTATTAAAACAGAGGTACTTACATTCTCCTCCTTTTTGTTGACAACAAAATTATAATTATGTATTGAAATATGAATATGAATAGTTGTGTAATATCTCTCCCTTTTTGTTTCAGCAAAAAGTAAAACTTGTTGCTATTAATTTCAATTATTTCCCCCTTAAACATGTAATTTAATCAGTAATAATTCTAACATGCAATTTAAAGAGAGGAATATTTAGCTGAGAGATATGACCATGCATATAACTATAAAGCAAAATTGAGTCTAGATAAACATAGCAAGGATAAAAATAGTCCACAAGAAATATAGAGTTGTACAATCCGTAAATCTAATCAAAATAGAAACAAAACTAAGGCAAAGCTACTCTAATGATGCCATGAATGCATCCATCGTGCTCTGGTGGTCAGTATTGTTTTGACGGTGGAGAGATGGAAGTGGGACTATTTAGTGTTTTATATAAATGCATTTAGGGTAGGTAATCAGATAAATTAGATGTGGTTGAGGAGATTAAGGGCGTGATTAGAGGTGATTTGGATCGCAATCTCAAAAAGTGAATCACCCAATTTTGGTCGATCAGGGTTCAAATGATTGGAGGGAAAATTCCTGCCCAACCGAAATGGTCGATCAAACAACTAAGTTGATCGATCAAAACTCTAATTTTTGGAGGAAAATTTCCCGTCAAAAAATTTGGTCGATCAAACAAGATAAATTGATTGATCAAGGGCTGAAAACATAGCAATAAAAAATTATCAATTAAGCTCTTTTAACCTAGATAAACATAGTGAATGGCAGATTAGATTAAATCTTTTCTTCGACAAAGGTTTTGCAAATATATTAGCTATTTTATTTTCTGTTTTAACAAATTCTAAGTTGATCTCACCTTTTAGGACATAATATCTTAGAAAATGGTGCCTAACATCAATATGTTTTGTCCTAGAGTGTTGAATAGGATATTTAGATAGATTTATGGCACTAGTGTTGTCACAAAGTATTTTGTTATTCCTATAGGATAGGCCAAAATCTTTTAGGGTTTGTTTCATCAATAATAGTTGTGAACAGGCTAAAGATGAAGCTATATATTCGGCTTCTGTTGTTGATAATGATACAGTGTGTTGTTTTCTAGAGAACCAAGAGTCTAAGGAATTTTTGAGAAATTGGCACATTCCACTAGTACTCTTTCAGTCTGTAAAGCTACTTGCATAATCAACATCACAAAAGGAATACAATTCCAATGTGTTTGACTTCAGATAGAAAAGTCCTAGATCTGGTGTGTGGTTTAGTTATCTAGGTATTCTTTTAATAGTTTTTAAGTGAATTTCTTTAAGATTAACTTAAAAACAAGCACACAAGAAAGTACTAAAGAGAATATTAGGTCTATTAGCAATTAAGCATAATAAAGATCCTATCATGGCTCTATATAATTTCTAATCTATAGATTTACCTATCTCATCATATTTTAGTTGTATAGAAGCTGCCAAAGGTGTTTATTTTCCTTTTACCTTCTCCATGGAGAATTTGTTCAAGATCTCCATGGTGTACATGGTTTGAGATATGAAAATTCTGGAGGATAGGTGGTCAATTTGAAGTCTGAGAAAGAACTGAAGTTCTCCCATCATACTCATCTCAAATTGACCTTGCATTATCTTTACAAATTCTTGGCATAAAAGATCATTGGTCGCACCGAAAATGATGTCATCAACATAAATTTGTATTATTAATAGATCATTTTCTTTTCTTTTTGTGAATAAGGTTGGATCTACTCTACCAATTTTAAAATCATTTTCAATTAGATAAGTTTTTAATTTGTCATACCAAGTTTGTGGAGCTTGTTTTAGACCAAACAATAAATTGTTTAATTTGTATACGTAATCTGGATGATTAGCATCGTCAAAACCCGAAGGTTGTTTAACACAAACTTCCTCCTTGATAAATCCATTTAAAAAGGCACTTTTGACGTCCATCTGAAAGAGTTTAAACTCCATGTGGGCAGCAAAGGCTAGCAACATTCTAATGGATTCTAGGTGAGCTACAGGCACATATGTTTCATCAAATCTATTCCTTCTTCTTGATTATACTCTTGGGCCACAGGTCTAGCTTTGTTCCTAACTACTTCTCCTGATTCATTCAATTTATTCCTAAAGACCTATTTAGTTCCTATAATTGTCCAAGAGTCAGGTTTTAGAACAAGTTCCCAAACTTGATTTCTTTTGAATTGATTCAACTCATCTTCCATTGCAATAATCCAACAATTGTTAGAAAAAACTTCCTTAACATTTTTAGGTTCTAACTGAGAAAGAAAGGCTGTGAAAGCTAAAGTTTTGATGGAAGATATGGTCTGAAATCCTTTGGATAGTTCTCCTATCACCAATTCTTTTGGATAATCCTTCCTAAAGGATTTATCTTTGGGTAGTTCATCTGAAATGTTTTCCTCTGCTGTGTTTGAAGGATCTTCTATTAGGTCATCATCATCATTTACAGAAGATTAAGGGTAAATAGTATCTCATCAAAAGATACATGCATAGTTTCCTCAACAATAGAATTCTTCTTGTTAAATACTCTATAGGCTTTACTTCTGGTTGAGTAACTTAAGAAGATTCCTTCTGAGCTCTTAGCAACAAATTTATCAAGATTATCCTTATTGTTAAGTATAAAACATCTACAACCAAATATTTTGAAATAGGAAATTCTAGGTGTTCTTTCGTGATAGAGTTCAAAAGGTGTTTTGTTTAGGATAGGTATAATCAAGGATCTATTTTGGATATAGCAAGCAGTGTTTACACTCTCTACTAAAAAATATCGAGGCAGCTTTGACTCGCACAGCATTGTGCAGGCACACTCTTGCAGGGTGGCCGTGGCGTAGATCACATAGAAAAGTAGCACATTGTAGTATATCACGAAATACATCTCGAGCAAATAATTAACGGAACTAGTGAGTCCCAGTCAATCACAACGAGGTAGAAAGCACTTTTGATTTCATACGTTTGTTCTCAATATGATTACTAAATAATAGAAACAATCAATCACAATATCCATATCACAAAGAAATTGTATTTGATATATGTAATAGGCTAAAAACATGAATGTAAACAACTACTTATTGTAACAGAATGAGGGCACCACGGGTGGTCTGTGTGGCCTTTTGGAGAGGTTGGCAAGGGCAGCAACGATCTATCGGGGTCGCCCAATGGATGCTTCAGACGGAGGTGCAGAGATGGAGGCAGAGAAGACATGAAGAAGAAGAGAGAGGGGTTGAAGGAGGAAGAAGAAGAAAAATAAGAGAATTGCCTTTCAAAGGGGGCCCTTAGGCCTCTTTTTATAGCTTTAGTAAAGGGCAATTAAGTTATTTGGCCCCTTAAATCTATGCAAAAGCTTTAGATTAATCAGATCCATTGATCAAGAGATTAACAACCCTAATTAAGCCTTCCAAATCCTTCTTTTATCCTTGATTTCATCTGGTGCTGCCACGTGGCAACCTGTGAGCCCTCGGTTCAAAATCAGATGATTCAGCTTGCCCGTGCACCCGCTGCTTCATTTCTCGCTTTGCCACTCGCCTCTTCTGAGCACCCGAACGTCAGCCGTCCGATCTTACAATCGGATGGATTAAGTTCATGCCTTTGAATCCTAAAGGGCTTGCACGCGTGTCTCCGCATGCATCATCTCGCACGTTCTTGCTCCAGTGCCTTCACACCCACCACGCATCAGCTCCTCCTCCGCCCAATGCTGATCCAATGGTTGAATTTCATCTGCGAGCATGCCCCTTCTGATTTCATGAAAGGCACAACTCAAACGTGTGCCCAACGTCTCATGGAGAGAGCACTAACCAGTGTGCTACTCCCATGCATTTGTTGAGTTTAGGTTTTGTTGGCGCACGTTCTCAGTTGTTGGATGGAATCCAACGGTCGAGATCTTCGCCCGTGTGTGACGAGGTGGCTGGAGGCGACAATGTGGCTGCATCACGACCGTTGGATGATGATCCAATGGCTTGCGATTCTCCTTTCCAGATTGGGGCATGGTGAGGGGCGGCTGCGATGGCACCACGTGGCGCCATCATGGCCATCCATCTTCTTCTCCTTGTATCTGATGATATAGGCCATCGATTAAGATGATTTATATGCTGTTGGACTACGAACATCGATCCGGATCCATCCGTGGGGTTGGATTTATCAACTGAGGTCTAGATATTCTTCAATTTTCCCCTTGGCTCCTGCTTCTTCTACAGATTCCCTAGGGTGCTACGGGAGTCTGATTGATGCGCTCTTGGAAGCGTTGGACTCCCGTCATTTTTTCGAACAGATCCATAAGGTTGGATCGATCATCTGCAGCCCTGGATTACCTGCAATTATTAATACCTCTTAAATAGCACATTATTATGTATAAAACATATAAATCATCTAAGATGCAAAATACGTTGTGTATGCATGCAGAATGCCCATGTTAAGCTAGGTTCTAGCTTAATTCAAGAAAATTAGGGCATATGATTGCTACGCAATCATACCCCCATGCCTAAATCTTGCTAGTCCCTAGCAAGTGCAAGACTAAATGCATTTTATCAAGAGTTAAAGGTTTATTTCTTTTCGTTTCATCCAAAAATTCAGAATCCAGATAACTATGAATATATAATGTTGTAGGTTTTGCAACGGATCCAAGCGAAGAGTCGATATACATTTAAAGCTTGTACTTGAACCCTAGTAAAATTCTATTGGGACAGGCAAACCTCTTCTCTCGAGGATATGAACTATTCGTAGATTTTAACCTCGATTTTTGGCTTAGGTAGAAGATATCTAAGTTAACTGGATTTGTATTTGGTGTCTCCCTCTCTTCTGGTGCTCATAGAGACTAGTATTTCAGAATCTAGATTGTTAGATTATAGAATAACTTAACTTCGAAAAGGGTTGGAAAACTATGCTTTCTTTAATCTTTTGTACTTTTTCTTTTCTCACTTTCTCCTTTTCTTTTTCTTTTTCTTCCTGAGCTCACATCTTACCAAATTTGCACCGTATTTGGTGGTCTTACATGTCATTACACTTTAATTAGGTTCTAATAACCCTTTGACTAATCCGACTCAACTCGTATTCAGGCAGTTAGAAATACAGAAAAAAATAGGTTAAGGCTGTATTTGGTGGTTTGTGGGGATGGTAGGTGTTTTTGCCTCAAACCATTTTAACTTGACTCACATCACGCAAACTTCTTAACATAACACTTTTTTTTTCACAAGCAAATATCTCTTTTGTATGCTTTTTTTTATCAATATATATATATATATATATATATCTACTACAACAATGCCGTTACCAACATAACATAACGCAACAATTCAACACGACATACATACTTTTATTCATGAGGCATTATTTGGGATTTTTAGGGATGACCAAGAGGATCTCAGGTGGTTTATTTGGTGGAAGTGACTACTCTCGGCACCGAGTAGGGAACGAATAGGACGACGTGTTTTTGACCTTGACATCAATACCCTCCTTCAACCAAGGATTCCACAGATGATGGTCGTAACCATACACCTCAGTCCTAGTTTTATCAGAACCCGCTCTCTGTGTTTTTGCCTTATTTGGTGGCTCTCATATGTAATTTCTCACAGAATTAGTACGCAAGATTAAGGATTCCTTGTACTAGCCTTAACACACCAGTAGACTCTCTACTCTCACCTCACATATGTTTTGGTGGATCTACTAGAAGATAGTTCACCTAACTCTGTGATTGTTGTCCAAGGGTTCAAGAGAAGAAGCGATGCTTCTTCTCGACAAACTAGAGATGTCTATCGATTTTCACAATCGATCCATTGCAAATTCTAGATGCAGATGTGTGGTTATACTGGATTCTAACTCTAGGAATCTACTAAAGAATAATTCTTTAATAAAACCTCTTAATAAAATGATCTAATCCCCCAAGTGTTGGTAGAAAATTTTCAGTTTTTATGGACTACCCCGCAAGCCTATGTGTTTGCATGTCCTCATGCATGAATAAAAGAAATAAGGCAGGGTTATGTGGATAGAAATCACCTAAAACTGCTTTTGCATTGTCGTTCAGCTCATTCCATCACTGCAATGCCATAAACAATATGCAAAACCAATATGCGAAACAATATGCGAAAATGAAATATGCCATGTATATATGGTATGTATATATGTATACCTACTGAGTTTAACGCCTCTAGCTGGGCAACTCATCAGTCACACGTCCTTGACAAAAATGTCATTTTCGCGCATTTGAAAGTCGTCGAAAATAGTAGTATAGTCGCGCAAAAACATTCGTCAAAAATTGATTTCTAAAGATAACGAGACATGAGTCCCGATCGTTCATCTCTGGGAGGCATTGCTTTTACTTTTGAAATCGATCTTTTTGCCGCTCTACTTTGTTTAGAATCGCATGCCAGTTCGTGATTATTACGTATTTAGGTATGACATGCTTAGTTGCAAGAATATTAGGAATCGGAAACAGGCAACTTGAATCACACAAAAAGAATGACAATTATTAAGCTCATGGTGATTTCAAACATATAGAGAAAAAAAAAAATATATAAGCATTTTTCATTCATTCAGTGGGAGAGTCGTTTGCAACATAAAACGTAGAGGGAAGCTTGTACATAAATGCTTGAAAATTAAATCTAGCTACCAGAAAATGATTGCATACAAGAATCGATGGGGAGATTTCGCATGCATCATTGGGGGAGAAATAAAACTACACTACTAAGAAGTAAATAAAAGAAGTAAATATACGAAGAGCATAATCTAAATCTAGCAGAATGGAAGGACATTCAAGGGTGGTCCCCGATGGCCTTTGAGTGGTTGAGAGAAGGAGGGGAGGCCAATGGAACTTTGGCCGGCCCTTGGAGAGAGGTTGGGGAGCTGATCCAGCTTCCTGGTGTGGAGATGGTGGCCTCCATGGTGGTGCTCAACTCGTGGAGGTGGCGTGGAGATGGAAGTGGCTAGCCTAAGTGGAATGGATGCCAAGGAAGTGAATGGGTGCAAATGGCCACCCAAGGGGTCTTTTTATAGACCTAAGGGAAGCTCTCTAGAGAATTATGGAATTCTCTAGAGAGGCCTATGGTGGGAGCTCGTGGGAGAGTGAGAGAGAGAGGGTGGATGGTGGTTTTTAGATCCACCAAATGTGGATCTAAAAATTGAATGGCTCTTGGTTGCTATTTTTGGCAAGCAAGGCAACCACACATGGTAGAGAGTTCTAGAGAACTCTAGGCTAGGTATTTTCGTGTGGATGGTGTGTGTGGGTGTGTGTGGGTCGAAACATAGGTGGCTAGGTTGATTAGGTTAGGTTCTAGTGGGTATAGGTCAAGGTATGTCTCAAATTAGGGTTATAAATCCTAATTCACTAAGGTAAAGTGTAATTAAACTTAATACAAGTTTAATTGGGTGTGTGAAAACTTAATTGAGAGTAAAAAAACTCAATTAAGTCAAGTCTAGGTCAATTGGACTCTCACTGAGTCCAATTGGACAGTGTGTGCTAAGATCAGGGCTCAATTGGACTCAATGAGTCCAATTGAATAGGCTGATGGAATTGACTAAGATCTAAGTCAATTAGGTTTAGTGAGGACCTAATTAGGTCCTTAGGGAGGTCTAGAGGTGGTGTACTAGGGTTAGGGCACCTTAATTTAGGTTCCTATGGGGTTGGAATTGGGTTTAGGGACCTAGATATCCAAGATCAAGGCTTAAATCTCAAAACAGGAATTGGAGAGCAGTATCAGACGTCTAATAATAGAATCAGACATCTTATACTCAAAAATCAGAAGTCTAGACTTTTTGTCTGAACGTCCAATAAGAGTCAGGAAGGATTTCGGGTTCTACTTTGGGTATTCTGCAGAAATTGGACGTCTGACAAAGTGTCTGGACGTCCAATAACACTGCAGAAGTGGGTTTGAAGTGTGCGGGAATTGGCTGAGGGTCCTGGACGTCCTATAACTTATCTGGACATCCAGATAAGGGTTGGAACTAGGGTTTTAGGACTTCCTAGGGTGTTGTGACCTAATCTAAGGGTGGCTAAGGCTTGGGGAAGTCTCTAGGCTATCCTAGGGCTAAAATGGACCTAAGCTCTTCACATTTTACTGCTTTATTTCTACTTAATAGAATAGCAAACTTTTAACCCCCTTACATTATTATTCCTACATCTAAACTAGTCCTTCTGCTCCAGCTCTGCTACAACTCCTGTTATTCCTGATCCAGCTTCAGATCCAGCTCTTGATCAGCTTATTGCCGACAATTGACATAATGCACTTAATCAGCACATTATAACATTATTTCATGCATAGCTAAAGGAAAGCAGTAAAGATACAGACAATGCATATGTATGCATGAATAACCCTAACTTATGCTAAGTCCTAGCTTAGTCTATGCCAATTAAGACCTATGATTGCTGCGCAATCAGTCCTCAAGAAGATGTATCGTTTCGTTAGTAGGAGGAGGTTCCTAGGCAAAGAATGATTTGAGGAGCTAAGAGAATGAAAGAGTGGATGGCTGGAAATTCTATGAACAGCTCTCGATCCACTCAATCCCAAAATTTGGGATTCCATTCTTCATGAGCTCCTTCTGGACGGGAGTTCGTGAATCAACTCGATGCGGCTCAACCTGTGAGTCAGCATTTTTTGGAACCCCACGGGTTCCAAACTGGGGCCTTTGATCCCAGTTTTTCTGATCCTTCCCTTTCTTTCTCTCCATCCTCATCCTATGAGGATGTCTGTGATGTACAAGAGAATGTTAGATCCAACCCCTACTCTAATGCTTATAATCCGGGTTGGAGAAACCACCCTAACTTCTCTTAGAAAAACCCGGGGCAACAGACCCAATTTCGACTCGGCAACTATGCTCTGCAATGACCAATGGGTTAGGGTCATGTATATACTCAGTTGCCCCCAAATTAGGTCAATCAGCCAACTTGGAATGCCCGTCAACCGGTAGGGCAGGCTGATTTGAATCGGCAAATGGTAGAGATGCAAGGATCCATGCTCCAGCTCATGCAGCAAATGAAAACCTCACTGGACAACTTGCAGACCGAACTCATTGCTAACTCTCGTCAACCTAGATCCATCCCAACCCGTACCCAACCTGCGAAATATTCTGAATCCGGGAAACCAATCCGGGACCCACACGCACATACTCAGGTGGTTGAGTCGGGTCCCTCCTCCTCCTCTTCTTCTACAAATCAACAATTCTTGGCTAATCAAGCCCCACCAATCTTTCCTAACACTCCCCAAGACCCAAACTCTTATGCATCTGCAAATTCTATCACCTTGGGAAGTGGTAAGCAGACTCAAGATCCACAATCACACTGTTCTGATCTACTGAATCTTGAAGAACCTGAGGAGAGAGAGGAGAATTCTAGAGAAGAAATCAAGGCTCAGGAACCTTATTCCAAAGATCTGACTCATGTTCCTTTTCCTGAAGCCTTGATCAAATCAAAGAAGTCTGTTGATAGCAATGAGGAGCTTTTGAATCTATTTAAGAATGTTGAGATCAATATCCCGCTCCTCGATGCTATCAAGCATATACCGGCTTACACAAGATTTTTAAAGGATTTATGTACACAAAAGTGTAAGTCGAGAGAATCTGTTCCGAGAAAGGTGGTACTCTCCGAGCAGGCTAGTGCTGTTATCTTGCACCACCTCCCTCAGAAAAAGAGAGATCCAGGTGCTCCGTTGATTTCTTGTGTCATCGGAGATTACACATTTGATAGAGCACTTTTGGATCTGGGTACATCCATCAACCTAATTCCAACTTCTCTTTACGAGAAGTTTGGATTAGGTGAACTTCGGCCAACTTCCGTAACGCTATAGTTAGTGGACCACTTGGTCACAAATCTGCAAGGCGTTATTGAAGATGTTATATTTAAGGTCAAGGATTTCTATTTTCTAGTAGATTTCCTTGTCCTTGGCATAGATGTACCTGAAAATCTGAGGAACATGCCCATCATTCTGGGGCGTCCGTTCCTGGCTACTGCTAAGGCCAACATTAATTGTGAAAATGGTAGCATGGAAATCGCCTTTGGGGATCAACGAACGAAATTGGATACTTTTAAGGCAATCAATAAATTTGAGGATTGTGGATTTATTGAGGAACTTGAGGAGGATAATAAAAATATTGAAACTTGTTTGATGGTTTCTTCAATTGAAAGTTCCACCTTTGATGACAAATTTGACCCGCAACCCTCTATGGCAGACCTACCATCTTCTGAAGAGGTTATTGATTTTGTTCACTCACAACCTCTTCCTCTTGTTGAGTCTTCAGCATCTTCCTTACCATCAATCATCAACCCGCCCCAACTTGAACTGAAACCATTGCCTGAGAATTTGAAATATCAATTTTTAGGACCTTAGAAAATGCTCCTTGTGATTATCAGTGCTAAATTAACCAAGGAGCAAGAGATTAAATTGATCAAGGTCTTGAAGGAATATAAGGAGGCAATTGGTTGGACCATTCATGACCTCAGGGGGATCGAGCCATCTTATTACAATCATAGAATATTCTTGGAAGATGGATCTCGCCCTTCTCGCCAGATGCAGAGGAGATTAAATCCAAATATGTGAGAAGTGGTCAAAAAGGAAATCATCAAGTGGCTTGATGCAGGAACTATTTATCCAATCTCTGATAGTCCCTGGGTAAGTCCTGTGCAGATTATTCCAAAGAAAGATGGGATTATCGTTGTGACTAATGAGAGAGGAGAATCTATCACAACTCGTTCAGCTTCCTCTTGGAGGGTTTGTATTGATTACAGGAAGCTGAACACAACCACTAAAAAGGATCATTTTCCCCTACCTTTCATCGATCAAATCTTGGAAAGACTAGCTGGGCAGAAGTACTTCTGTTTTCTTGATGGCTACTTAGGGTACAACCAAGTTCCTATCCATCCCGAGGATTAGGAAAAAACTACTTTCACCTATCCCTATGGAACCTTTGCTTTCCGTAGGATGCCTTTCGGTTTATGCAATGCACCTGCGACTTTTCAAAGGTGTATGTTAGCCATATTCCCTGACATGGTGGGAGAGTTTATGGAAGTCTTCATGGATGATTTTTCTATTTTCGGAGAATCATTTGACTCTTGTTTGGCTAATCTGGAAATGATTCTTAAGCGATGTATCAAAACACGATTGGTCCTTAGCTAGGAAAAGAGTCATTTCATGACCCAAGAAGGCATCATTTTGGGTCATGTAATCTTTGAACGGGGAATCGAAGTGGATAAAGCTAAGGTTGATGCTATTTCTAAACTTCCCCCTCCCACATCTGTTAAACAAATCCGATCATTTCTTGGTCATGTGGGATTCTATTGAAGATTCATCAAGGATTTCTCGAAGGCTGCTCGTCCCCTTAGCAATCTTCTTGCCAAAGAAACGCCATTTGTTTTCAACGAATCATGGTGAAAGGCATTTGATTTCCTGAAAATGGAAGTCACCTGTGCTCCAGTATTGTAACCATCAATTTGGACAACCCCTTTTGAGATCATGACCAATGCTTCTGATTACGCGGTCGGGGCTATCTTGGGTCAGAAAATTTATAGAAAGCCCTCTGTCATCTACTACGCTAGTAAAACTCTGGATGAAGCCTAGAGGAATTACACTATTACTAAAAAGGAATTACTAGCTGTAGTGTTCACTTTGGAAAAATTAAGGGCTTATCTCTTAGGGTCTCATGTTATCATCTATACCAACCACTCGACCTTGAGACATCTCTTGGCCAAAAAAGATGCCAAACCCAGGCTTATTCGTTGGATTCTTCTGCTTCAAGAATTTGATCTTGAAATCGAGGACAAAATCGAGGTACAAAATGTGGTGGTGGATCATTTGTCGAGACTCCTAGGTGATTCTTCTCGTTCGGACATCCCGATTGCTGACACTTTTTCAGACGAAGCTATTCTTACAGTTTCAGGTGTCCACACCTCGTGGTTTGCTGACATTGTTAACTATTTGCCTGTTGGTCAAATCCCCTAGGATTGGACCAAGCAACAACGAGATAGACTCAAATTTGAGGCCAAATACTACTTCTGGGAGGACCTTGAACTATACGGCATCGGCTCTGATCAGATTATTTGCCGATGTGTACCGGAGAATGAATTCAATAGTATACTCGAGTTCTGCCATGCATCTGCATGTGGTGGACATTCTCAGGGAAAAGACAGTTGCAAAAATCTTGCAATCTGGCTTCTATTGGCCATCTTTATTTAAGGATGCCCAGGATTTCTCAAGGTCATGTTCTCGATGTCAGGCACTTGGGAGCATAACTAAGAGAGATATGATGCCCCTAAACCCAATTCTTCCTGTCGAAATTTTCGATGTTTGGGGCATCGATTTCATGGGACCCTTTCTCCCTTCATTTGGACATTAGTACATTCTTATTGCTGTTGATTATATGTCTAAATGGATCGAGGCGATTCCCACCCGAACCAATGACCACAAGGTGGTCATCGATTTTGTCAAGAAAAATATCTTCAGTAGGTTCAGGATTCCGAGAGCCATCATCAGTGACGGTGGCACTCATTTTACTAATGCCCAATTCTGGAATTTGTTGGCCAAATATGGGGTTAATCACCGAATTTCCACACCTTACCATCCCTAGACGAATGGACAAGCCGAGATCTCCAATCGGGAGATCAAGAACATTATGTAGAAAATAGTTAGGCCTAATCGCAAGGACTGGACTCAAAGCTTGAGGACGCTCTTTGGGCCTACTGCATGGCGTATAAAATGCCCATCAGCATGTCTCCATTTCGTTTGGTGTATGGAAAGGCATGCCATCTACCCGTAGAGATTGAACACAGGGCATTCTGGGCGATCAAACAATGCAATTTAGATCTGAATTTAGCTAGGAAGACCAGGAAACTCCAACTATCTGAGTTGGAAGAGCTTAGAAATGATGCATACGAGAATGCCAAGATCTACAAGGCTTAGACCAAAGCTCTACATGATCAATTGATTTTCCACAAGAGCTTTGAGTCGAACCAAAAGGTCTGGTTATTCGATTCTAGACTTAAGCTCTTTTCTGGCAAACTTAGATCTAAATGGAATGGCCCACTCATTATTGACCAAAATTTTCCAAATGGAGCCGTTCAGATTTTTGACCTAAAGATGGGTAACACATTTAAAGTCAATGGTCAACGTCTGAAGCCTGTTATTGACTGTACTCTTCCAAAACCCATCTCAAACACAGTTGCTTTAGCCATTCTATGACTTCTTTGGCTGGACTTTGCCTAGCTGACGGCATTAAACTCAGCAGTTGTGCATATGAGACAAAACTGACACAAGGTTCATATTCAGGTGACATCTTTCATACTCTACCCTTTCTTTCATGTCTCTTTCTCAATGTGAACATTGCATCAGCTAAGCATGGGTGGGTGGATTCATTTTTGAATCATTTGGTCAGCTTTGTGAAATTCATGTAAATTATTTTTCTCTTCTTATTTATACATAAAAAAAAAATTGAATTAGGAAGGAATAGTTGGACATTAGGACTTTTCAATCTTAGAAAATATTACATTAGGATCTGAGCACAAAGACTCTTTAGGTCTTTGGACTTAATCTGCCTGTGTATCCACTAAAATGTGGATTTGTTTTTCGAGTTCTCGCCATCTTAATTCTATTGTAATTGGAGAAAATAAGTTTGGGTGATAAGTACACGACTTATCAATCCACCCTCTGATTTGAGGGAACTTTGAGTTTCAAGCATCTACACACTTTCTTTATACTGACTCATTGTTCGGCGATTTTAACGGAAATTGGGTAGCTAATGAACCTTCTAGGGTGATATGTCTGGCAAGTTATCGTGGGTAATAGCCCATAAGTAGGTTGTCCAGAGCTAGTCACTGGACCATTCTCTTTTTGCTGCCTTTAGGTAAATCTTAGACCAGGGAAGCCACCTACTCAAAAAAAAGAAAAAGAAAAAAAGAAAGTCAGAAAGAAAAGAAAAAGAAAAGGAGAAAAGAAAAAAAGAAGTAAACCACACTTCACTGCACGAGTATGGCTGGCAAGTTATCAGTGGTAACAGCTCATCGACCGGTTGTCCAGAACCCAGCTCAATAAATGCACTTAAAATTTTCAAAAACACTTAGGAAGAAGCGGAGAAGTAGAATAAACTGGGGAGATATACACTGGATTCACCCTTGTGTTGACCTCATAAAAATAAAAGTAGGGAGAAAGCTACCAGTTGTAATGATACACCTTTAGGCAGAATTCTCTTTTTAAGGTCACCTAGAGGCGTAGAAATCCGATGTCCATTTTAACTGCTGATCAACGAATCTATCACATTCACCATAAAGATGCTTAGAACTTAGGGTTCTCATCAAATCTTAGGTGAGTTGAATGGCCGTAGAAAGCCACTCTTAACCCTAAAACTTGAAAATCCAAAAAAAGAAATTAGAAAAGAGGAAAAAGAGAAAAAGGAATTTTTCTTTGAATAAGGCAAGGGCTTAAGGCGGTCTGCATTTTGGCAGATACTCGGGCACTGTTGTGTCTTTGAAAGTTTAGATCTTAAGTAAACATTTCTTAATGATTGAAAATAACTCATGTCCAAATAATCCAACCTAATTCTTTTATAAATAGCATATAGTTTTTGCAAGGGACTAGCAAAAGATAGGCATGGGGGTGTGATGTAAACATGTTTACACTGCATAAGATGTCTATTTATGCATGTTCTTAAGCATAGAATTGCATTGCATACTATAAATATTGCATAACATGCATCATCTTGCATTTAGATTAGTTTGAATAAAATGGAGGTTAATTGTCTCCTTTTATGTTTAGGGATAGGGCAAATTTTTATCAGGGCCTCGGATCAAAGATCCAACCATACAGATTTGATCAGTGTGACGATTGGTGTCCAACGACTCTAAGATCGCCCTAATCAGACATCTGTAGCATCAGATAGACACCGGGGAACCCTAGAAGATCAAGGGCCAAGATGGTGTAAATCCACACTTCAAACGACAAACCCGACCACACGGATGGATTCAGATCAACGATTGCAGTCTAACGGTGCGAAAATCAACTCAATCAGACATCCGTGGCACCATCTACATCATCCAGAAGATGGATGGCCAAGATGGAGCCACGTGGTGCCATCTTGGCTGCTCAACTGGTGCGCCATTCTCTGAAGCCTCATCTGAAGAGCTGCCTTGACCGTTGGATCTCAATCCAACTGTCTTGATCACGTGCAGACGAAATCCTTCTGCGACACAAACGCCGCTGTAGCACAGCGGGTGAAAGCGTTCGCGAGTTCCAGGGGCACGCGTTCGAATCTTCAGAAGTGGTTGCTGGGGTGCGGGCGAGGGGGCATTATGATCACTTGATCACGATCGAGCGGCTATGAGCACTCAATAGCACCCACATGCTATTGCACGCCCGCGCGTGATGCGCCATCTGATGTAGGCGTTGCAGCTTGAAGAGGCGCGGTGAGGGTGCATCTCAACCGTTCGATCTCACGATCGAACAACTGAGAATTGAAGGACGTGGGCGACGTAGAAGATGAGTGGGCGGCACACGTCGCCCACGACTAGGGCTTTAGCGACAGTTTTATCCATCACTAAAGACCCCTTATTTAATGTTTTGCAATTGTAAGGACCAAATTGCCCTCACTCTTTGCAACTATAAAAGGAGACCCCCTCCATATGAAATTTTCATCCCTTCCTTCTCTCCTCTACGTCTCCAAAGCTCAAGAGAAGCTTGTCCCACACCTGGGATGCTCTTCGAGAAATAAAGTCAAATTTTCACTCTCAATTCGGAAGCAGATTCTGTGATGACGATGATGTGCTGCCTCGTTCTCGTTCCTCCTACCTCGACCTCCTTTGTCCCGCTCTGTCCTCCTTCATCTAGGTGACGTCTCATCCGACTTATCCTCCAAGCGATCGTCAAGGAGGATAACTTCTCTCTCCCATTCTTCTTTACAGCTTTCTAGAGTAGAATTTTCCTGCTTTCTAGTGTAGCTGATTTATCACTTTCTAGTGTAATTCTTCTCTGGTTTTATTGTATAAACATTTTGAAATATTGAGTGCATGTTCTCTCTCTCTCTCTCTCTCGTTTATTCTGATTGTTAATATTGCTTCATTGTAATTACATCGCTTCTCTTTTCAACAAAAATTCTAAAAAAATATAATTGAGAATATAGATCAACGTAGCCTCTCTGAGTTCAACCCAAGATTTCTATTCCGGTACAAATTTTATTTGTTGAACATGAGTTCTTCTCTTTCACACTACGACGACAGATTTTTCAAAACCAAATACGTTAGCATAGTAACTCGTAGCTTCATCAGCGGTGCTATCTCGAAGCATCGAAAGCCAGGCACCCTTCGAGGTTCGGTGATGGGAACAATGAATCCGACACAAAGCGTGTTGATGGCTGATCCAAGGTTAGACTTAGTGGAATCAAACAAAAATATATATATTACAAATATATATATATACTCTCTTTCTAGGTTGGCAATCATAATCATACCAACCTCAAATAACTCAGACCAATGCACATGCACGGATGCTTTAATCTCTGGGACCAATAAACCCTAGGGTAGAGTTAGAAATCAGGGAAACCTGTGGCTACAACTCATCTTTAGCCAACCTAGTCTGTAACTTAGCAACTACTTGGGAACCCTAGGTCTATAGTCTGAACTTAACATGTTTCTAAAGGGAGACCGATTGGGTTGTTAGTCTACTTGGAGTGCTAGGTTTTTGCTTGGATTTGCTAGGGACTAGCAAAAACTAGGCATGGGGGTATTTGATTAGCCCATATTTGTGGGCCATTTAAGTATTTAAGTGCCTCGACGTTAAGTTAATTTTAACATTTAGATAGCCTACATTAGGATGTAATTAAATTAATTCATATTTTTAGCTTAAGTGCATAATTCATGTGTGGCATCCATATCTAAATGCATTTAGAATTAACCCAGGATTGCATACAATTGATTAGTTAATTAATTAAGTGCATTAGATACATTGTTTTAATTAACAAAGAAGTTAAGGAGTTATGTATAAATAATCCTAATTATTGTATTATTCTTTTTCTTCTCCTTTTGGCAGGTAACCTCTCCGTCTCTGCCTCCTCCTCCTGTGCATTCACTCGTCCAGCATTGACTCGACGGTGGCCTTTTGAATTTCAAATCTTTGTAGCTGTGGCTATAAAGGAGGAACGGCTGCCGTTCAGAAGGAGGCCACCACCCATTCCACCACCGTGTAGAATTCCACCACCGTGGGCCTCCACGGCTAAGTTCTGTCATATCGTGGGCCGGTGGGGTGACAGATCGCCACGCCAAGAGGATGGACTTGACCACCACTGTGCATGAGCTCCTTAAAGCTCGCCTATCGTGAGTGCATCTACTGATGCATGACTTGTTACCCCTGTCCATAGGCACCATTACCACCAACATCCCTATCCTCTTCTTCATCACCACCACACCCACCAGCACCATCCCTATGCACATCCATCACCAAGCACAGGGTAGGCACCTCACTGCCGTCACCAGCATCCACCACCATAGCCGCTGCAACTTCACACCCCCATCCATTAAGACGTCTAGGAATGTTCCCAGCCATATGAAACTCCTACAGCACCACCTTCATCTTCTTCCCCATCCTCTGCTTTTCCTCCACTCCACAAAAACAAACCCAAAAGCCACGCCATTCCCGCAGCAGCCATCCACGACCACCCCGCACGTGCCACGCATCTTCGCATAGCACATCCGTGTGCACATGCACCAGGAGCGTCGCCCTTACTTCTAGCCAACGTGCGGCCCCCACCTACATACATCGGCCAGCTGTAGCGCTGACCAACCATGCGCCGCACCTCCTGTAGCACACACAAGCGTGCAGCACCGCACGCACCTCACTAGCACGCAGCACCGCACGCTCCTCTCCAGCGTGCATCACCGCCCTCCAGTGCCATTTATGTGCCACTGCGCGCACCTCCCCTCAGCGTGCTTCACCTTCTGCAGCACGCACCACATGCAGCAGCCGCTTTCCCACACCTCCGCCAACATCGCCTCCCAGCGTGCGTCCTCCTGCACGCGATCCTTGCTGCACCGCTCCTCGCCTCCAGCTGTGCATGCAAGAGCAGCAACGATAGCTGCCGTCGTCACTTCTCTCCTCCATCCAGCCGGTTTAGGCCATCTCACGATGCGCCGCCGCCACCGTCGCGAAGGCCTCGCTCCGGCCAACCTTTTGTCGGAGTAGCTCCTCGAATGAGCCTCTCTCCCATGTGCGAGGAGGAGAGAGGTATAATCCTCTGTTTTTACTTGAATTTCTATTTACAGAAATTGCCATTGCAACATTTATTTTCTTGATTTATTTGGTTAATTAAATTATGGTGAACTTATGCCTTTATGCTTATGCTTCTAGAGAATTGTTAAGCCTTATTATTCATCTCTATGTGCATTACATTTAATTTTGAATTACATTTGGGTATGCATGCAAGTGAAAAGTACATGGCATACCCTTGCACATGGATAGTTTTCTTACATAAAAATTACGTTAACAACCCTTGACTTCTCCATAAATTTAAGGTTCACATTCAGAGCTACATAGGCATTATTTGATTTGACGAATATTTCAACGAACTTGATTTCTACTTAATTCCAAGTTTAAATAAGTCATTGCCTCCTTGTGGACAGGACTTGCTCGCCTGTGAGTGGTTTAATTTTAAGTTTAATTGTTTTGATAAGTGGTTTTCCACCACTTTAATCCTAAACTGGCAAATCATCTTAATCACATTATTCGAAAGCGTAAACCATCTTATCATGTATTAGAATACAATGTCGATGTAATGTGTAGATCATGGTGGAAAATCCCGAACAAAAATATTTCAATAAAACTAACCACGAAGAGTTAGGTCGTATCCACAAGCAGGAACGGATGCAATAAATCCACGATTATTTTTCCTAGTATGCATCTAATTGAGTGCGAGATACGTGCTCAAATTCGATGTGAAATGCGACAAAAGAAGAAGACACAATAATTTCAGAATGCAAGGCTATATGCATAATTTTTCTTTCCTGAAATAAATCTCAATGGCATATAATGTAATTAAATTCCAAGATATGGTTCTTCCTCCTTTAAGTTTGTTGACATTTCATGCATTTATATAGAGACCAAAGCCAAAATATAAGGACATGAATGCATGGGGTAAATACTTTGGAACTTGAGGGCAAGCATGCAATAGTCACTCAACTAAATTTATCCATCAAATATCACAATAGTTCTTACGACAATGGCATATTTGGTAAAAACAAATAGGGCATTTACTATTGAGAAATAGGGGATGAATTCCCCTTGTTCCTTCGCCAACGAGGAAGCATAGCTGGGTGTATGAAGCTCGGTGAAGGTCAGGCAGGGCGAGGGCTCTTCGTTGGTGGTCGTGGAGTGGTCGATGATACTTGGTGGTGGCTGGCTGGCTGAAGTGGTCATCGGCAGGTGGTTGGTCGGGAGGACAACAGTGATGGCGGTTGGCGTGTCTGAAGACCTGGAGGTGCTCGTGAAGGCGAGGGGAGTTCGGAAGCATCGATGGTGCGTAGAAAGGAGGGCAGAGCAGCCAGCTACGCGAAGGTGGAACTCGGCGGTGATGGGTTCCTTCGGCTTGGTTGCAGAGGTTGAAGATGATGGGGAACGTAAGGAAGGGAAGAGACTGGCTGTGCAAGTGGGTGCGTGCAAGGAGCTGGTGCATGCGCGAGGGTGTGGCTTCGTGTGGACTGGCCGCGTAATGAGGCTGGAGGTCAAGGTCGTTGGCTGCACGCACTACGAGGGCACTCGCAATGGGGTGTGGCACACAGAGATGTTGGTGTTGTGCGCTATGGTTGGCTACGGTGAGAGCGATGAGAGGGCGCGCAGCTGGCTACGGTCAGTGAGGGGCTCACAGTGCGTGTGGTTGGCTGCGGTGCATGCTCTCTTCACGGTGGTGAGGGTGGGCAACAGTTGCCGATGGTGCTGGTAGGCGGTGGTGGCGTGCACGTTGTCACCATGCACGCCACAAAGTCGGTGAAGACGAGCTACGGTTGAAGGGAACGGTGGGCAACGTCTATGCCACAGTGTATGCCCTCGAGTCCAAAGTGAGGAACCTGGAAGGAGATGAGAGTGTAAATGTTGAACATTACGAGTTGCTACGCTAACGTGTTTGGTTTTGAAAACCTGTCGTCGTAGTATGAAAGCGAAGAACTCATGTTCAACAAATAAAATTTATACCGAAATAGAAATCCTAGGTCGAACTCAGGGAGGCGGACGTTTGATTTAAAAAATACGCATTTATTTTATTTGTCACGAAGTAGATTAATTGATTAAGAACTGTCTAACTATTTACAATAAATAGAAGAGAGAGAAAGAGAGAGAGAATATTACAAAAAAAATCAAAAGAGACGAATAATGAACATGGAATTCATCATCAAAGAGATTGTTCATTACACTAAACATTACGACTAGAAAGCGGGAAAATGATTACACTAGAAAGCAGTAAATCTATTCTAGAAAGAAGTAAAAAGAATGGGGAGAGAAATATCCTCCTCGACAGTCGCTTGGAGGACGAGCCGGATGGGATGACACCTGGACGAAGGGGAACGGAGCAGGACGAAGGAGGACAAAGCAGGAAGAACGGGAACGGGGCAGCACGTCATCATCGTCACGGGATCCGCTTCCGAAAGGGGGACAAAAAATTGACTTTATCTCGCGAGAAGCATCCCGGGTGTGGGACAAGCTTCTCTTGAGCTTTGGAGAGGGAGAGAAGAGAAGGGATGAGAATTTCGTGTAGAGGGGATCTCCTTTTATAGTTGCAAGGAGTGAGGGCAATTTGGTCATTTCAATTTGAAAAACATTAAATCAGGGGTCTTTAGTGATGAATAAAACTGTCGCTAAAGCCCCATCGTGGGCGTAGTTGGGTGCTGCCCGCGCAGCCGCTCGCCTGCTCTCATGTAATGTGCGCTCCACGATCTACGATTCTTAGCTGTCCGATCTCTTATCTCGCGCCTCCGTCCACTCCTCAGCGCGCGCCCGCCCACGTCGATCTCGTGTGAGGCGCGAGCGTGCAATAGCGCTTAGGCGCTATCGAGCGACCGCTGCCGCTCAATTCTCATCGCACGGTCGCACGCGCCAGCTCGCTCGCGCCCACTCGCCTACGCATGCGAATTTGAACCTGCGCCTGAAGGCGATCGAGTGCCTTATCCACTGCGCTGCGCGCGTGGATGGGCGAGCGGCTGTTCTTTTGAACACGCGATCAGGACCGTTGGATCAAGATCCAACGGTCAAGGCAACTTCTTCAGGTGCGGCTCAGAGGATGGGCGTGCCGGTTGAGCGCAATCTTAGCCGTTGGATCTTGATCCAACGGTGGAGATTCATGGGAGCTAGATTCTTCAGAAGTTGAGGGCGGTCGGTTGGGCAGCCGAGATGGTGCCACCTGGAGCCATCTTGGCCGTCCATCTTCTGGATGATGTAGATGGTGCCACGGTTGTTGGATTGAGTCGATTTTCGCACCGTTAGGTTGCAATCATCGATCCAAATCCATCCGTGCGATCGGATTTGTCATTTGAAGTGTGGATTCACACCATCTTGGCCCTTGATCTTCTAGGGTTCCCCGATCTCTATTTGATGCTATAGATGTCTGATTAGGGCGATCTTGGAGTTGTTGAACTCCAATCGTCGCCCTGATCACATCTGTACGATTGGATCTTAGATCCAAGGCCCCGATAAAAAGTTTGCCCTGTCCATGAACATAAAAGGAGACAATTAACCGCCATTTTATTCAAACTAATCTAAATGCAAGATGATGCATGTTATGCAATATTTATAGTATGCCATGCAATCCTATGCTTAAGAACATGCATAAATAGACATCTTAAGTAGTGTAAAAATATTTACATCAGTGTCCCCCCAGAGGGGAAGAATGAAGTGATGGCTAGATCCCCAACTGTAGCTCTTATCCCTCTCCAGATCCACAACCTCCGCCTCACCCTTTGCAGGTGTGTAACTGCTTCATTTGAATGCTAGTGGAGGGAGCAACGATAATGGGTAATTATAGGCATACCCCTCATTCAAGTGCTAATCACATTCACGCCCAGTTACATTTCTTTCTACCTGCACATATCAAATAAGAAGCATAAAAATATGTATTAGAATGCAAAGTAGACACAAAAATATTCGTAATCTAAGCTTAATTAATACTTAGCTTAATCCATTAAACCACAAGGAAACATACTTCATATGTACTTAAGCCAAATAAATGTCCAATAAATTGGACTTATCAAATGCCCCCATGCCTAAGTTTTGGTAGTCCCTAGCAAAAAGTGAAAAACAATGGAAGTAACCAAAAGGTTTCTTCTTTTCTTATTTCAAAAATTTAGAGATCCAAACAAATGTGAAGTGATAGTAGCCTAGGTAATAGATCCAAGTGAAAATAACCAACTTACATTTGCAGTTCATACTTACCTTTGGTAAAACTTCTATTAGGATAGGCAAGAATGCATGATTGTGCGCCTTCACAAATTGTGTCACCGCGCGTCTGATCTTGCGTGAGATCAGGTGTAATCTCGTGCATGTGGCCGATTGGTCCATCTGAGTCGTTGGCACTTGATCGAATAGCTAGATTTTGCATTCGTGCACGAGAAGGAAGGCACAGTGCAACGATTCGAACGCATGCTCCTTATGGCAGAATGTCCTAACCACCATGCTACGCAATGGTTTGAGGCGCGCGGAGCTTTTTGTGTACTGCCGATCTCGACCGTTGGATCTTCATCCAATGGTTAAAATCAAGCATTGATGATAGCTTGGAGCGATAGAGCGGAGACCTTGGCGAGCGTTGGGTGGCTGGGATGGTGCCATGTGGCGCCATCTTGGCCGTCTATCTTCTGTGAGTTGCAGATGGTGCCATGGATGTTGGATTGGATCGATTTTCGAATCGTTGGGTGACGATCGTCGATCCAAACCCATCCGTACAGTATGATTTGTCATCTAATGTACAGATTTACACCATCTTGGCCCCTTAACCTCTAAGCTTTCTCAGACTGCATCTGATGCTACGGAAGTCCAATCGGAGCAATCTTGGAGTCGTTAAACTTCAATCGTCGCCTTGATCAGATCCATACGGTTGGATCTTCAATCTGAGGCCTCGATTAAATGTCGCCCTTTCACCTAACCATAAAAGGGAGAAATTAACCTAAAATTTATACAACCTAACCTAAATGCAAGATCATGCATGTTATGAAATATTTATAATGTATGATGCAACTATATGCCTAAGAATATGCATAAATAGATGATTTATTTGAAATAAACGTGTTTACATCACACCCCCATGCCTATCTTTTGCTAGTCCCCAGCAAAACTACATGCTATTTATAAGAGAATTGGGTCAGATTTCTTGGGCAATAGTTATTTTTCAACACTTAGAGATTTCAACTCAGACCTGAACTACAGAGACACAACAGTGCTCGGGTGCCTGCCAAAATGCAAATCTCCTCAAGTCCTAACCTTAATCAAAGAACGATCTTATTCTTCTTTTCTTCTTTTTTTTTGGATTTTTGAGTTTAGGGTTTCGAAGCAGCTTTCTAAGCATCTTTATGTGTGAAATGTGATAGACTTGCTGATCGGAGATTAGAACAGACTTCGGGTTTCTATGCCCCTAGGTGACCTTGAAAAGAAATTTTTCCTAAAGGTGTATCTATTCAACCGGTAGCTTTCTCCCTACTTTTATTTTTATGGGGTCCAAACAAGGGCGAACCCAGTGTATATCTTCCTGGCTTATTCTACTTCTTCGCTTCTTCCTAAGTGTTTTGAAATTATACGTGCATTTCTTAAGCTGGGTTCTGAACAACCTACTAATGTGCTATTACCCACGATAACTTGCCAGCCATACTCGTGCGATGAAGTGTGCCTTTTTTCTTTTCTTTTCTTTTCTCCTTTTCTATTTTTTTTTCTTTTTGGATATTTTTCTATTTTTTTCTATTTTTTTCTAAGTAGGTGGCTTACCTGATCTAAGATTTACCTAAAGGCAGCATGAAAAGAATGGTTGTGTGACTGGGCTCTGGACAACCTACCAATGAGCTATTACCCACGATAACTTGCCAACCATACCACCCTAGAAGGTTCATTAGCTACCCAATTTATGTTAAAACTGCTGAAAAGTGAGCCAGTGCAAATAGTGTATAGATGCTTAGACTTAAAATCCCCTCAAATCAGAGGGTGGGTTGATAAGCCGTGTACTTATCACCCCAACTTATTTAGCCAATTAAAATTTGAATTTAGAATGACGAGGACTCGATAAACAGATCCACATTTTAGTGGACACCTAGGTTGATTAAGCCAAAAGACCTGAAGGATCTAAGTGTTCAAATCATACAGTTTTATTCCCTAAGATTGAAAATTTTCTAAAGCCTAAGTTCTCTTTCTAAATTCCACATATTTTTCTTTAAAAAATAAAGAGAAAATAACAAGAATCAATGGAGCTGATGAGGGGTGTTTCGCAAATTAAAATTAGAGTTCGGAGAACCCATCGTTGTAGCTCGCAAAAATGCGTCTATCAAATACAATTTATAATTGAAACTCCAAGGGAGTCCTGGGTCGAACACAGGGAGGCGACGATTACTTTGTTTGAAATCTTCATTTCATTTTGTTTCTTTTTGGTATTTTGATGTTTTGTTATTTTTATGTTTTTCTTGAAATAAAAAGACAAGCAAGACAAGTTCACAAGAGAGATAAAACAATTATGATATATCACACAAATGCTTATTACAATGATCTATGAAAGCGTAAAAGAGATAAAGGTGATAAGAAATCTCCTAAATTGGTTGTTCGGTGAGATGATGGTGCCTAGCAGAAGCTTGGGTGAAGGAGGTGTGATGCAGGACAATGGAGGTGAGATGTAGGAGGATGCCAGGTAGAGGAATGCTTCACCGAGGCTCTGGAATGGAGGTGACAAGACGAAGGGGTTCTTCTACTGGAATGGAGTTGGGAGGACAGCTCTAAGGCTTCTTATGAAGGTGGTGGGATGAGGGACGAATGTTTCGTGGGGCAAAGGATCATTACACTAATAAGAGGCCCTTAGAGCTTGAGAGTAAGCTCTAATGGACCTTTGGTAGGCTACTAGAGCTTAGGAGTAGGTGGGAGTGGAGTAGGTAGAGATCAAGAGAAATGGGGGTTGTAGGGGTGTTTATATAGTGGAGGGAAGAAGAAGAAATTAGTGTAGAGGGCTGTAGTGATAGCTGCAAGCATCACTAAAGATCCTTGCAGCTGTCGCTGAAGATCGCACCCCCACCACTCACGTCCGCAGCTGGCCTTGCACCTACAAGCAATTTGTGACGGCTGTAAGCGTCACTAAAGGTCCGCCTAGGCTGTCGTTGTTGCCTCTAGCTCACGCTCACACATGCACGCCAATGGCTGGATCAGGCGTGAACCATTAACAGCTGTTGGATAAGAGTGGACAGTTGAGATGCCGCTGCGATCACGCATTCAGATCGTGCACTCGTTGGCACGTCAGATTGGGCATCAATCGGCGTGTGATCATACGGGTGTAGATCGCACAAGTCTGATTTTGCCACATCGCCTCCCTCTCTACCGCTTGATGGCCATCCAACGGGCGCAATTCGATTGCTCCCGTGCTCGCGAGATTGCCTCCCACCACCACGGCTTGAACTCGCTCTCACAGTTTGCGAGCGCTTGTCCTCACCATTGCACCAAAGCGATGGATTGTTGTGTGGTGGGTGATGTGGCATCCGCTGATCATACGATCGTGGCCATTGGATTTTCATCCTACGGTCATGATATAATCTTGAGCTCTTCACTTGTGAAGTTGAGGTAATGTAGAGTGCCCCTCAGCCATTACATTGAGATCCAACGGCTGAGATCTCTCCATGCGTGAGGCTGGGGCAACTGTGGTTCATGTCAGGCAGTCTGGATGGTGCCACGTGGCACCATCTAGACTGTCCATCCTCTCCTTCTTATAAAGGGTGCTACGGAGCTTTGATCATGGTGATTCCCACATTACTGGACTGCGAAGATTGCTTCGGATCCATCCGTACGGTCGAATTTTTCATCCAGAGCCTGTAAGGATGTCGCATTGCCCTCCTGGTCATTGATCTTCCTCAGACCGCATAAGGTGCTACGAAACTTCGATCTAGACGATTTTGGAGGCGTTAGACTCCGATCGTCGTCCTGATGAGATCTGTACAGTCAGATCATCCATTTAAGGCTCTGATGTAAATATCCTTCCCTCCTGGCCATAAAAAGGATGTAATTAACCTAAAATATACACAACCACTCTAAAAGCAGGATGATGCATGCTATGCAATATTTATAATATGAAATGCAAATCTAAGCCTAAGAACAAGCATGAATAGGCATTTTAACCTAATTAAATATGTCTGCATCATACCCCCATGTCCCTAGCAAAATTAAACTACATGCAATGTATAAAAATAGAATTAGGACTCGATCTCTTAGGCCTAAGTCGTTTATTAATAATAGAAAATTTCAATTAAGGTCCTAAACTACGAAAACTCAACAGTACCCGGGTGTTTGCCATAATGCTGACCACCCAAGTCCTCGCCTTATTTGAAAAGGGAAAATATACATTTTTTTGTTTTTCTTCTTTTCTAATTTTTTTTTTGTAGTTTTGGAGCTTGAGAGTTTTTGGATAACTTTTTATGGCTACCCGACTCGCCCAAGACTCGAAAAGGACTCTAAGTGCTAAGCATCTAGTGAAAAGAGAAAGACTCACTAGGCGACCGTTAAAATGGACTTCGGATTCTACGACCCTTGCTGACCTTGACTAAAGGTTTATCTTTTCGAACGGTAGCTTTCTCCCTACTTCTTTTCTTTATGGGGTCAACACAAGGGCGAACCCAGTGTATATCTCCCCGGTTTATTCTACTTCTTCGCTTCTTCCCTAAGTGTTTTGGGAATTATTGTGAATTTTTGTGAGCTAGGCTTTGGACAACCGGCCAATGGACTGTTAACCACGGCAACTTGTCAGCCATACTCGTGTTGTGAAGTGTGGTTTTAGTTGTTTATTTTTTTTTATTTTCTCCTTTTTCTATATATATATATTTTTTTATTTTTTCTATGTAGGTGGCTTCCCTAATTTAGGATTTACCTAAAGGTAGTACAAAGAAAATGGTCTTGTGGATGGGCTCTGGACAATCTGCCAATGAGCTGTTACCCAGGACAAGTTGCCAGCCATGCCACCGTAGGTAGTTCATTAGCTAGACAATTTTCGTAAAAATCGTCGGAAAGTGAGTCAATGCAAATAGTGTGTAG
The DNA here is from genome assembly GCA_037157565.1 of Thalassia testudinum. Lineage (NCBI taxonomy): Eukaryota > Viridiplantae > Streptophyta > Magnoliopsida > Alismatales > Hydrocharitaceae > Thalassia > Thalassia testudinum. The sequence goes on from JAZHRO010000049.1 coordinate 33,013,322, forward strand.
ATGCTTAGACTTAAAATCCCCTCAAATTGGAAAACGAGTTGATAAGCCGAGTACTTATCATCACAGCTTATTTACTATATTAAAGATGAAACTGAATTGGTGAGGACTTGAGACTAAGTCCCCATTTGAGTGGACACCCGAGCTAATTAAGCCCAAAGACCTGAAGAGTCTAAGTGTTCAGGTCCTATCATATCATTTCCTAAAGTTAATAACTTCCAAATGCCTAAGTTATCTTCTAATTTTTTTTCTTCTTTTCCTTTTTCTTTTTAAGAAACTAAAAGAAATTCTACGGAGTTAACAAAATCATTTCAAGAATTAATTATCCATCCCCCCATGACTAAATGGTGAAATGTCCTCATTGTAAAAATAAAGACATGAAAAGGACGGAGTAAACAGAATATCACCTGAATTTCATGAAAATCCGATCAGCTTCGCAGAGTGAATAGAGTATACACTTGCGCTAAGTTTAATGCCTTTATCTAGGCATTAAATACATACAAGGAAGAAATGGAGAATTCACAAGTATAGGTCAAAATCAAAATCAAAAGATTAATCCTCAGACCCACGAACAGAAGATGTCCACAGATGTGTACCAGATTATGGTGCAGACCCATGCCTTAGGGTCGAGTGGTTTTAAGGTTTTGGATGCAAATCACCCAAAACCAAAGATTATTGTGCTTACAAGGTTGGGCATGTGGTTTGCTGATGTGCAACCCAAGACTAAAGTGTCGGACAACGGATTGATCTGATTCGTTAAATTAGGTGTCCACTTATAATTTAGCTCAGGAAGATAGTCAATTATTCCAAGCTTAGGTCGAACGTGAAAGATATCGTAAGGGTCCTGATAGAAAGTAGGTGGTTTCAAGTCAATAGGAACCCTTATATCCAAAATCATATTTCCCTCAGATGTAGCTTCCCAGAATTTTATTTCCAACTTCCTATCCTCCAAAATCAATGTTTCCAGGACCTCATGATTGTTGTACATCCCATCAAAGATATCCAAGTCAAACAATTGTGGCTCAATCAGGATTGACTTGGGTCTGGTGTCCTCAAGAATATCATAATTCAGCTCTTTAGGGTGTTTTGAGGAATGGGGCTATTGATTGAATCATTAGGATTCAGATCGTTCAAGTTAGCCCCAACACACAATCTTCAATGATCGGGCTATGAAATGGTTCGTCATGCTCCTGAAACCTGTTGGTCTCACTAAAATCACTTTCCTTAACTGCAAGTGAGATGTCACTCAAAGATTCCTTACCCTCAGAATGAAAGAATTCTTGATCCTCATTTATGTATGTCTCAAAATCATATGTCATTTCATGGTCCATGGAGACATATTTTTCGTCATACCCTGGCTCTGGGATCTCGAGTGAGAAACTCGATTCATCTCGAATGGGTTGTTCTAGCCCAACTTGGTCATTCTCGGTCTCAGAACTTGTATCCCCCCTAACAGGTGCCTAAGCAGGTTCAGACATTGGCTCCCCTGAAGGGGGTTCATCTTGAGAATCATCCCAAGATTACACTAAGGCAACCACAAATTTCATCCTCAACCTCGACAATTTCCCAACCCAGACCCCTATCCTTAACATTTTGGAGCAAATCCAATAAAGAGCTATTCAGCTCATCAATCATTTTAATCATAGGCTCCAACGCTTCAGTGCATGGTATTGGCTGAGCTTCTAAAGATTGTATGGTGTTCCTCAAGTTAGTCAACACCCTATCTTGGACTTGGTTCACCTGAACCAAATGGTTCGGTTCAGAGTTGGGTGGGTTTGGGTTCATTCTAGGGGAGTCAAGATATTGAGATTCTTGGGTCCCTTCCTGATAGTAGGTCGTCTCGAGTTGTTCAAAGAATTGAGGTGACCTATATTCAGTAGAATACTAGGGAGGGTAGATGTTATTGTTGGTGCTAGAGCACCACGATCATTTGTTTTGATGATAACAAAACACGTGTTATTTAACATTTGCAATTTGAGTCCTAGATTTCAGGTTAATTGCAAATGTGGACGTGTTTAGACGGAGTTCAAGCTCGCATCCAGGACGGATTGGAGGAGCTTGACGGAAAACACAGGAGGTTCGCGTGGAGCGAAAGATGGGAGATGGAAGACAAGAAGAATAGGATAGATTCTTTTTTATCCTTTCATGTATCTCTTGTATTTATTTTCTTGCTCTTTTTGATTCCTTAGAACATTATGTTAAAGAGCCTGAAAGTACCCTAAAAGTAGTCCTAGGAACACCTGCACAACCCTAGGATACTTAGGTTTTCTGTAGAATACCTAGAAAACCAATATAGGGCTCAAACAGCATTTCCAGACGTCTAATCCCAAAATCAGACGTCTGATAAAGAATTTTAAGACGTCTGACTGTAGTTTCAGACGTCTGATAACTGTTAGGCTGGACTTAGTTTTCTGTCTGATGAAATCAGACGTCCAGACCTTAGACCAGACGTCTTAGAAGACGTCTGATGGATTTGCCAGACGTCCAATTAGTGGACCGTTGGCTGGCTTAGCAAACAGTCAAGAATATGACCGTTAGAGCCTTATCAGACGTCCATAGGACTTTACAGACGTCTGATAAATGACCGTTTTGCCTCGGCTGACCCAAAATCTCTTCTCAGAGATTTTCTAGCCGTTGCAACGTTTGGAAATCAATTCCCACAGTAAAAGTAGGTTTCCAGACGTCCAGACATAGTGCCAGACGTCCTGTATGTCGTCTGATGGACTTGCACAAAAACCCTGTTTAGATCTGATTCAAGTCAGGGAGAAACCCGCATAGAATCAGACGTCTGACCTTGAAATCAGACGTCTTAAAGTGGCCTTCCAGACGTCTGATGCCAGAGTTAGACTTCTGATAACCCTGTCAAATGCAATCATTGTCCTGATTTCGGCCTGATTCTCTTGGGCTTTGCACCCAACGGCTATGGAAGCTTTTCCAAGCCTTCCAAAGCCTTCCTAAGGCCTCTATAAATAGAGGGGAGCCTTTGCAACACAAAAACACATAAGAGACACTTAGAAATACACTTGGATACACTTAGCTACACACTTTCACACTCTTGTGTCCAAGAAGTTCTTGCTCTCCAAGCTCAAGCTCCATCATCTTGAGAGCTAAATTCAGTTTGCGCGCCCGCTCTCCAGCTGTTGTTCACGAGAGCTACGTAGCGCCATCGCGTGGCACACGCACCGCGTCATCGTCGACGCACTCCTTGCAAAGGGGAGTTTCCTATTTCCTATAGAAGCTAGGTTTAATTTTGTTGGCTCTATAGGACTGTTGTTTTATTTTATCTTTGTATTTTGGTTGGGTATTCGCTTTGCGAATTCCCGTCTCCTTCGTGGGACAAAATCCTTCTCGTGGAGAGAAGGGGTTGAGGAACGCTACCCTCGTACTTGTAGCGTGGTTGTATTGAGGTTGAATCACCCTCGTTCAAAGTGATTCGGTTAGTGGATTTGATCAACTAGGTTGATCGGAAAATCCTAACTCGAGAGGGTTAGGTGGTGGTTTTTACCCGGTTTGGGTTTCCACCTAAAAATCTTTGTGTACATTGTGCAATTGCTTATTTTTGTGAGATTGCTTTATATTTTTATTTCCGCAATATTTTTACGTCACCCCTCCTGGTAGGGAAGAACCTTCATTTGGTACACAAGACATACCAAATGAAGGTTCTTCCCTACCAGGAGGGGTGACGTAAAAATATTGCGGAAATAAAAATATAAAGCAATCTCACAAAAATAAGCAATTGCACAATGTACACAAAGATTTTTAGGTGGAAACCCAAACCGGGTGAAAACCACCACCTAACCCTCTCGAGTTAGGATTTTCCGATCAACCTAGTTGATCAAATCCACTAACCGAATCACTTTGAACGAGGGTGATTCAACCTCAATACAACCACGCTACAAGTACGAGGGTAGCGTTCCTCAACCCCTTCTCTCCACGAGAAGGATTTTGTCCCACGAAGGAGACGGGAATTCGCAAAGCGAATACCCAACCAAAATACAAAGATAAAATAAAACAACAGTCCTATAGAGCCAACAAAATTAAACCTAGCTTCTATAGGAAATAGGAAACTCCCCTTTGCAAGGAGTGCGTCGACGATGACGCGGTGCGTGTGCCACGCGATGGCGCTACGTAGCTCTCGTGAACAACAGCTGGAGAGCGGGCGCGCAAACTGAATTTAGCTCTCAAGATGATGGAGCTTGAGCTTGGAGAGCAAGAACTTCTTGGACACAAGAGTGTGAAAGTGTGTAGCTAAGTGTATCCAAGTGTATTTCTAAGTGTCTCTTATGTGTTTTTGTGTTGCAAAGGCTCCCCTCTATTTATAGAGGCCTTAGGAAGGCTTTGGAAGGCTTGGAAAAGCTTCCATAGCCGTTGGGTGCAAAGCCCAAGAGAATCAGGCCGAAATCAGGACAATGATTGCATTTGACAGGGTTATCAGATGTCTAACTCTGGCAGCAGACGTCTGGAAGGCCACTTTAAGACGTCTGATTTCAAGGTCAGACGTCTGATTCTATGCGGGTTTCTCCCTGACTTGAATCAGATCTAAACAGGGTTTTTGTGCAAGTCCATCAGACGACATACAGGACGTCTGGCACTATGTCTGGACGTCTGGAAACCTACTTTTACTGTGGGAATTGATTTCCAAACGTTGCAACGGCTAGAAAATCTCTGAGAAGAGATTTTGGGTCAGCCGAGGCAAAACGGTCATTTATCAGACGTCTGTAAAGTCCTATGGACGTCTGATAAGGCTCTAACGGTCATATTCTTGACTGTTTGCTAAGCCAGCCAACGGTCCACTAATTGGACGTCTGGCAAATCCATCAGACGTCTTCTAAGACGTCTGGTCTAAGGTCTGGACGTCTGATTTCATCAGACAGAAAACTAAGTCCAGCCTAACAGTTATCAGACGTCTGAAACTACAGTCAGACGTCTTAAAATTCTTTATCAGACGTCTGATTTTGGTATTAGACGTCTGGAAATGCTTTTTGAGCCCTATATTGGTTTTCTAAGTATTCTACAGAAAACCTAAGTATCCTAGGGAATGAAGGTTCTTCCCTACCAGGAGGGGTGACGTAAAAATATTGCGGAAATAAAAATATAAAGCAATCTCACAAAAATAAGCAATTGCACAATGTACACAAAGATTTTTAGGTGGAAACCCAAACCGGGTGAAAACCACCACCTAACCCTCTCGAGTTAGGATTTTCCGATCAACCTAGTTGATCAAATCCACTAACCGAATCACTTTGAACGAGGGTGATTCAACCTCAATACAACCACGCTACAAGTACGAGGGTAGCGTTCCTCAACCCCTTCTCTCCACGAGAAGGATTTTGTCCCACGAAGGAGACGGGAATTCGCAAAGCGAATACCCAACCAAAATACAAAGATAAAATAAAACAACAGTCCTATAGAGCCAACAAAATTAAACCTAGCTTCTATAGGAAATAGGAAACTCCCCTTTGCAAGGAGTGCGTCGACGATGACGCGGTGCGTGTGCCACGCGATGGCGCTACGTAGCTCTCGTGAACAACAGCTGGAGAGCGGGCGCGCAAACTGAATTTAGCTCTCAAGATGATGGAGCTTGAGCTTGGAGAGCAAGAACTTCTTGGACACAAGAGTGTGAAAGTGTGTAGCTAAGTGTATCCAAGTGTATTTCTAAGTGTCTCTTATGTGTTTTTGTGTTGCAAAGGCTCCCCTCTATTTATAGAGGCCTTAGGAAGGCTTTGGAAGGCTTGGAAAAGCTTCCATAGCCGTTGGGTGCAAAGCCCAAGAGAATCAGGCCGAAATCAGGACAATGATTGCATTTGACAGGGTTATCAGATGTCTAACTCTGGCAGCAGACGTCTGGAAGGCCACTTTAAGACGTCTGATTTCAAGGTCAGACGTCTGATTCTATGCGGGTTTCTCCCTGACTTGAATCAGATCTAAACAGGGTTTTTGTGCAAGTCCATCAGACGACATACAGGACGTCTGGCACTATGTCTGGACGTCTGGAAACCTACTTTTACTGTGGGAATTGATTTCCAAACGTTGCAACGGCTAGAAAATCTCTGAGAAGAGATTTTGGGTCAGCCGAGGCAAAACGGTCATTTATCAGACGTCTGTAAAGTCCTATGGACGTCTGATAAGGCTCTAACGGTCATATTCTTGACTGTTTGCTAAGCCAGCCAACGGTCCACTAATTGGACGTCTGGCAAATCCATCAGACGTCTTCTAAGACGTCTGGTCTAAGGTCTGGACGTCTGATTTCATCAGACAGAAAACTAAGTCCAGCCTAACAGTTATCAGACGTCTGAAACTACAGTCAGACGTCTTAAAATTCTTTATCAGACGTCTGATTTTGGGATTAGACGTCTGGAAATGCTGTTTGAGCCCTATATTGGTTTTCTAGGTATTCTACAGAAAACCTAAGTATCCTAGGGTTGTGCAGGTGTTCCTAGGACTACTTTTAGGGTACTTTCAGGCTCTTTAACATAATGTTCTAAGGAATCAAAAAGAGCAAGAAAATAAATACAAGAGATACATGAAAGGATAAAAAAGAATCTATCCTATTCTTCTTGTCTTCCATCTCCCATCTTTCGTTCCACGCGAACCTCCTGTGTTTTCCGTCAAGCTCCTCCAATCCGTCCTGGATGCGAGCTTGAACTCCGTCTAAACACGTCCACATTTGCAATTAACCTGAAATCTAGGACTCAAATTGCAAATGTTAAATAACACGTGTTTTGTTATCATCAAAACAAATGATCGTGGTGCTCTAGCACCAACAGTTATATCATCATATCCTTCCTGATTGTAGATCGGGTTGGTTTGATCATCAAAGGATGGAGATCTATAATCATTGTAGCTCTGGGAAGGATAGTAATCATAGACTTGTTGTCTAGGGTTAGGCCTTGGATGCTAAGGTCCGGTATCATATCCCCAGTCAAAGTTATCTCGGCTAGTGGATGGGTAATTATAAGTCAAGTCGGGATAGTAATCATCTTGGGTATAAGTGTTTGCAGGAGGGTAGGATGGGAAATGAGTGTAGGATGTGGAAGGATACAAGGTAGAATAGGAGGGAAATCAAAATAGAGAAAGGAGCCCTACAATACAAGCAATCAACCCTGTACTTAGGTGGGTTAGCCTAAAGACCTATAGACTCCCAGGACCCATCTTGAGATTATAACCGATTTGGTCTGCTTTTATCCGATCAATCCAACCTGTTGGAAGGAGGGACTGGGGAGAAGGTTCTTCCTTTGGCTTGTGCCTTCAGTTCCTAGTGTACCCCCAGCTGCGGTAGTTTGATGCTACTTCCCTAGCTAGACATCAAATGGACCAGCATAAGCAGATTAATCGAAAAAAATCTCAGTCTGAGCCCCGAAGAGTAAATCAATCCTTAAGGCCAATGTCTACTTAGTTTTAATTATGCTTGGCATGATTGTGCTCTTGGAATGTGATGGGTCCTTTAAATGGGTTGTGCCCTTAATGATTAATTCAAATGTGTGTGCGTGCACAACCGGGGTTTGCAAACAAGGTTATTTGATGTTGTGTCTTTTAGGGTTTAACCTTGTTTAGTAGCTTTTAGGGATTAATCCTTTGGTTGGTTCAATCGGGGTTCAGTAGAACACTCCAGGTTTTACAAGCACTAGTGATGATGTATTCCTTTAGAAATCAGAAAAAAATGTGGAGTGCCTGGTTCAGCACTAAAAGTCAACCCTCAGTGGCAAGCTACTGATGAATCACTTTTATCTTAAGTGGTGCAGCCTGATGAACACACATAAATTCATGATAAATTGCTTATTTTTTATAGTTCCTTGGCTTAGCATTGCATATCATGTTATAAATATTGCATAACATCCATTGCATGGCATTTAGGATAGTTGTATATTTTATATATTAATTCCTCCATTTTATATGGCCAGGGGGCAATGTGACATCCATACGGGTTTCGGATGGAAAATCCGACCATACAGATGGATCCGGAGCGACGATCGTAGTTCGGCATTGTGGGAATCATCTTGATCTGAGCACTGTAGCACCCTCTACAAGAAGAAGAAGATGGACTGCCCAGATGGCGCCACGTGGCGCCATCTAGGCCGCCCAACATCAGCCAACAGCACCGCTCAACTCCATCCGCGCCCTTCAATCCTAGTCGTTGGATCAAGATCCAACGGCTAGGAAGCAGATGCACCAAGCCACTCCACACGACACAAGGGAAGGTTTGCCGCAATGGTGGGAGCGTTGGTTTGCAAAAGGAGGGCACGGGTTCGAATCCCTGCAGCCCCTCCAATTAGCAATTGGGCGGGTGCATGGAGCGGCAGCGCTAGCGCATGGCAAGCGCGCACGCCAGCACAGAGCAAGTGCACACATAGCTGGGCATGCGCGGTCAGCGCGTGTGATGAGCGGGGCAGCGCAGTGCGGGCGCAAGGGTGGTTGGCGCTAGTTGGGCTAACCTATAGCGATGCTTACAGCCGTCGCTATTTCATTGCAAGCCAGCAGAGCCAGTTATGGGTGTGGGTGGAGGTGAGCTATCTACAGCAACGTTTCTAGCGATGGTCTGGAAGTCGCTAAAGGTCCTTTATCCATTTTTAACCTCTTCTCCTCCACTATAAATGGTCCTACACCCCCTCCCTTCCAAGCCATCTCTACCTACTCTACTCCCACCTACTCCCAAGCTCTAGCAAGCCTACCAATGCTCCATTAGAGCTTGTTCTCAAGCTCCCAAGGTGCCTATTAGTGCAGCAAACCTCTGCCCCACCAAATACTCCTCCATCTTCCCATCTCCCTTCATAGGTCACCTTGGAGCCGTCCTCCCACCTCCATTCCGGTAGCAAATCAACTTCGCCTTCTCACCTCCATTCCAGAGTTATGCCGAAGCTATCCTCAACTCGACGTCCTCCAGCATCTCACTTTCGTCATTCCGCTCCTTACCTCCTTTGTCCGAGCTTCCGCCAGGCATCGTCGTCTCGCCGAACAGCCGATTCGGGAGATTTCTTCTCACCTCCCTCTCTTTATATGCTTTCATAGTTTCTTTAAATTGACATTGGAAGTAATATATATCATATTTGTTCCACATCTCTATCTTGTGATACGTTTGCTTATTTTCTTTTATTTCAAAAATACAAAAAAATAACAAAACCCCAAAATGCCAAAATGAAACGAATCGAAGCGTAGTTTTCACGTAAAGTAAATGTCGCCTCCCTGTGTTCGACCTGGGACTCCCTTGGAGTTTCAGTATAAATTTTATCTGATCGACGTGTTTTGCAACTACAATGACGGGTTACTTGTAACCTTGATTTCTAACACGCGAAACACGCTCGACCATTTTGGCGCAGTTGCCAGGGAGGCAACGGAATTTACTTTATTGTTTATTGCACTTCTTTGCATTTACATAGCACTAACCCTACTTGTCTTTGATCTACTGTCTTGCAGGTACCCTAGCATTGAGATCCAAGTGCGGTAGATCGGAGTAAAGTACGGGTAGAGTACTCTGTAAGTGTCCCCCACTTTCCCCCGCACTAGTTCATTTCGCCACAATCATAACCAAGACCTAATCTACTTAGGTGTTTGCATAAACCCTAGGATAGACTTTGTTTGTCTTGTTTGCCACCTTCACCCATCTCACCCACATCTTATATAAAAAAAAAAACAAAAAGATATTTTCTGTGGGACGAATCAATCTACACACTCTATACACCCACATTTGAGGCACATAATCAGACTTGTTTTACATCTACTCAACTGGGCTTCCGACTTGTGGACCCAGTACACGAATTCAACACATAAAAGAGTAGAAATCATATTAAGTTAACCACCTTTTTGTGTGCCTTAATCGGTGGTGCATTTGAGCCAACTGAGTGAATTGTTTGGGCCGCACCACCTAATCTAAAAAAGGTTCATTTTTTAGCTACCCCATAGGATTCAATAATTAGGTCAAGCCAGGCACTCCATATTTTTCTTGATTTCTAAAGGAAAACACTTGAACACGTGCTTTCAACAACAAACTTGGTTTAACTCACAAAACTTGGTTGAAAACACCTAATATTTGAATCCTAAAAGCTATTAAGCAAGATTCGAATCCTAAAACTCACCTCATCATTAATAATCATGCTTGAAAACCTCTTGGTTGTGCACATTCACACGTTCTCAAACAAATCATTAAGGGCACAACCCATTAAAGGCCCATCACATTCCAGAGCACCAATTTCCCAAGCCTAACTAAAATCAATTAGATGTTGGCCCTAAGGATTCATTCACTCATCGGGATCCAGATTGAGATTATTCATGATTACCCTGCTTATACTAGTTAATCTAATGTCTTCCTAGGGGAGCAGCGTCAAACGACCGTGGCTGGGGGGTATACTAGGAACTGGAGGCGCAAGCCAAAGGAAGAACCTTCTCCCCAGTCCCTCCTTCTAACTGGTTGGATTGCCTGGACATAAGTATAGTAAATCGTCCATACTCTTAGGACGGATTCTGAGAGTCAGTAGACCTTAGGCTACCCCATCTAAGGACAGGCTTGTATTCTTGTGCTACAGGGTTCCCTCTTTTCCCCATCCTTCGGACTTCCTTCCAGTGTATGCTTGGGAGGAGGTCATTGAACCCTAGATTGGAAGGACCTCTAGACCATTCTAGGAGGTAGAGGTTGAGCTATAGCCAAGTAGATCCCATGGTTGATCAACAACTACCTCCTCCACCTCCGAACCAGCAGGAGCTGATTCAGAGGCAGTTGGAAGAATTGCAGCAGATGCAGCAATGGTTCCAATGCATGCATGGTCAAGGCGCTCGGCCCTTGAAGGATTTTTATGATCCTTCAAACTATGGGGAACGTCCCGGCATCATGATTCCCGCCGAAGACATTGAAATCAAGCCCCAAGTCTTAAGTTTGATTAAGCATTTCCATGGGCTTGGCTCGGAGAACCCATTCCAGCACCTGGAAGATCTGACCACTTTGGTTCAGACCACCAGAGCAAGGAATGTGAACGAAGAGCAAATGATCATGAGGCTTTTCCCCCACTCTCTCAGGGATAAGGCCGCACATTGGTATCGGACTATAGGAAGGCCGATTGAAACTTGGGCTGCTCTTAAGTCAGCTTTCTTGAAGAAATTCTTCCCTATCGGAAGGACCAATGCTTTGCGACAAGCGATTACCACTTTTGCCCAGCAACCGAGGAATCATTTCATGGTGCCTGGGAGCGATTCCAGGAACTTTTGAGGAAGTGTTCACACCACGAGGTGCCGAAATGGCAACTTGTGTAGATTTTCTATCACGGGTTGGTTGAGCAACTTCGTAATCACGTGGATGCCTCCTGCGGAGGCAATTTTCTCAATAGGGATGCAGATAGCGCATATGACCTGTTTGAGGAAATGAGCAAGAACTTAATTAATCATGCCTCCATAGATGCATTCAACCGGTCCCAAAAACTTAGGTCAAGTGCTAATGAGATCCAGGACTCTCATTCATTTGACGTGGAATTAATTTGTAATAAACTAGATAAAATGGACTTGGTTGCTAAGAAAATGGAAGAATGGATGTCTAGGAATTCAGGAAACACTTCTTTACCCACTTAATCCCAGAATTCGGGATTCCATTCCTCACGAGCTCGTAAGGGCAGGAATTCGTGAACCAACTCGATTCGGCTCAACTTGTGAGCCAGGATTTCTCAGAACCATATGGGTTCCAAACTGGGGCCTTTGATCCCAGTTTCTCTGATCCTTCCTTCTCTTCATCCTCGTTTTATGAGGATGCATATGCAATGCAGGAGAATGTTAGGTCCAACCCGTATTCCAACACTTTCAACTCAGGATGGAGGAACCACCCTAACTTCTCTTGGAAAAATTAGGGGCAGCAGACCCAATCTTGACCCAGCAACTATGCATCTCAAAAACCCATGGTTCAGGGTCAAGTATACACCCAGTTGCCCCCAAGACTGGTTAATCAGCCATCTTGGAATGCCCAACAATCCGTGGGGTAGGCTGATTTGAACCAGCAAACGGTAGAAATGCAAGGGTCCATGCTTCAGCTTATGCAACAAATGAAGACATCCTTGGATAACTTACAATCTGGGTTAATCGCAAACACTCAACAACTTGGATCCCTACCATCTCAACCTGTACCAAACCCGCGTAATGTGCAAAATCAGGGCAATAGAGCCCAAGGGTATGAGAATCAAAGGGACCCACACCCGCATGCTTAGGTGGCTGAGCAGGGTCCCTCTTCCTCCTCTTCTGGTTACATGACCAGCCAAGGCCGTCCAATCTTCACTAATCCACCTCAAGACCTAAACCCTTATTCCTCTGCAAACTCTGTCACCTTGAGAAGTGGGAAGTAGACCCAGAATCCAGAATTACCTTCTAGAAGTCAAAATCCTGGGGAGCTTGAGAAAGAGAAGGAGGAGGCCAAAGAAGACAATAAGACCCAGGAAATTGAAAATTGCACCCATATCCCGTTCCCTGAGGCCTTATTGAAATCCAAGAAGAAAACCCTAGACAGCAACGAGGAGCTTTTGAATTTATTCAAAAGCGTAGAGATCAATATCCCACTCCTCGATGCTATTAAGCACATCCCAGCTTACGCTAAATTCTTGAAAGAACTGTGTACCCAAAAGCGTAAGCCAAGAGAACCCACTCTGAGGAAGGTGATTCTCTCTGAGCAGGCAAGTTCTGTAATCCTGCATCACCTTCCTCAAAAGAAGAAAGATCCAGGTGCCCCCTTAATCTCATGCATTATTGGGGAATACACTTTTGATAGGGCACTATTGGACCTAGGTGCATCCATCAACCTAATCCCAACTTCTATTTATGAGAAGTTTAGGTTAGGTGAACTCAGGCCAACCTCAGTAACGCTACAATTAGCGGACCGATCGGTCACCACACTGAGAGGCGTTATTGAGGATGTAATTGTCAAGGTCAAGGATTTCTATTTTCCTGTAGATTTCCTCGTCCTTGACATGGATGTACCTAATGATTTGAGGAACATGCCCATCATTCTGGGGCATCCGTTCCTAGCTACCGCCAAGACCAACATAAACTGTGAAAGAAGTAGTATGGAGATCGCCTTTGGGGATAAGAAATTAACTCTAGATATTTTTAAGGTGATAAGAGGATTTGAGGATTGTGGATTCATTGAGGAACTCAAGGATTAGGATCTTGAGACATGTATGACAATCAATGCACTTGAGGACTCCATTAGCTTTAGCGAACCCAACCCACAACCCTCCTCCATGGTAGACCTGCCACATCCTGAAGAGGCTGTTGATTTTGTTCATTCCTAGCCTCTTCCACTAGATCGTCCTGATGAATCTTCATCAGCATCCTCCCTTCCTTCTATTCTAAACCCACCCCAGTTGGAATTAAAACCATTGCCCAAAAATTTGAAATATGAGTTCTTAGGACCTGAAAACACACTCCCTCTGATTATTAGTGCTGATTTGATTAAGGAGCAAGAATTGAGGTTAATTAAGGTCCTTAAGAACAACAAGGAGGCAATTGGTTGGACCATCCATGACCTTAGGGGGATCGAGTCATCTTATTGTAATCATCGTATTTTCATGGAAGATGGATCCCACCCTTCTCGCGAAATGCAAAGGAGACTAAACCTGAATATGGGAGAAGTGGTCAAGAAGGAGATAATTAAGTGGCTCGATGCTAGGATTATTTACCCAATCTCAGATAGTCCGTGGGTTAGCCCCGTTCAGATTGTACCCAAGAAGGCGAGAATAACCGTTATAACTAATGAGAAAGGGGAAACCTTCACCACTCGTTCAGCTTCTACTTGGAGAGTTTGTATTGACTATAGGAAGCTGAACACTACCAATAAAAAGGATCACTTTCCCTTGCCATTCATTGATCAAATCCTCGAAAGGTTAGATGGGAAAACATATTTTTGCTTCCTGGACGGTTATTCGGGATATAACCAAGTCCCTATCCATCCTGAAGACCAGGAAAAGACAACTTTCACATGTCCCTACGGAACCTTTGCATTCCGTAGAATGCCATTTGGGCTTTGCAATGCGCCTGCGACTTTTCAAAGGTGCATGATGGCCATCTTTTCTGACATGGTGGGAGATTGTCTTGAGGTGTTCATGGATGATTTCTCCATTTTCGGAGATTCTTTTGAGTCTTTCCTGGCTAACCTGGAATTGATCCTTCAGAGATGCATCAAAACACGGCTAGTCCTTAGTTGGGAAAAGAGCCACTTTATGACTTAGGAGGGCATCGTCCTGGCTCATGTGGTTTCTAATCGGGGAATTGAAGTTGATAGAGCTAAGGTGGATGCTATCTCTAGACTTTCTCCACCCACATCCGTAAAACAGATTCGCTCTTTCCTTGGGCATGTGGGCTTTTATAGAAGATTCATTAAGGATTTCTCAAAGGTTGCTCGGCCCTTGAGTAACCTTTTGGCCAAAGACGCACCATTCGAGTTTGATGAATCATGTCGTAAGGCATTTGATTTATTGAAAATGGCCGTTACTTGTGCCTCGGTATTGCAACCACCGGTCTGGACAACCCCATTTGAAATTATGGCTGACGCATCTGATTATGTCGTCGAGGCTGTCTTGGATCAAAAGATTGAGAAAAAGCCCTCTGTAATTTACTACGCTAGCAAAACTCTGGATGAGGCCCAGAGGAATTACACCGTTACTGAAAAAGAATTGCTAGCAGTAGTTTTCACTTTAGAAAAATTCAGGGCTTATCTATTAGGTTCTCGCGTCATCATCTATACCGACTACTCTGCCTTGAAACATCTCCTGGCCAAAAAGGATGCCAAACCCTGGCTTATTCGCTGGATTCTGCTACTTCAAGAGTTCGATCTTGAAATCAGGGATAAAGTCGGGGCACAAAATGTAGTGGCGGATCACCTTTCGAGAATCCTAATTGATCCCCTCATCCGGATGTTCCGATCTCTGATACTTTTCCGGATGAAACTATCCTCACAGTCTTAGGAATTCGAACACCCCTGGTTTGCGAATATTGTCAATTATTTGGCCATTGGTCAAATCCCCCAGGATTGGACCAAACAACAATGGGATAGACTTGTATCTGAGGCCAAATATTATTTTTGGGATGATCCCGAGCTGTACCACATTGGCGCAGATCAGATTATTTGCCGATGCGTCCTGGAAGTCAAGTTCCATAGCATACTTGAGTTCTGTCACACATCCGCGTGTGGTGGACACTTTTTCGGGAAAAAGATGGCCGTAAAAATTTTGCAATCCGGATTCTATTGGCCGTCATTATTTAAGGATGCACAGGAATTCTCTAAGTCATGCACCCGATGCCAGACACTCGGGAACATGGCTAAGAGAGATATGATGCCCCTGAACCCAATTCTTTCTGTCAAAATTTTTGACATTTGGGGCATCGACTTTATGGGACCCTTCCCTCCTCCATTTGGACACTAGTATATTCTGGTCGCTGTTGATTACGTGTCCAAGTGGATTGAAGCAATTCCCACCTAGACCAATGACCACAAGGTGGTCATCGATTTTGTGAAGAGAAATGTCTTCTGTCGATTCGGGGTTCCTAGGGCAATTATCAGTGATGGTGGCACACATTTCACTCATGCCCAGTTTCAGAATTTACTGGGGAAATACGGGGTGAGCCATTAGATTTCCACACCTTACCACCCTCAAACGAATGGATAGGCCAAGGTCTCCAATCGGGAGATCAAGAACATTTTGCAGAAAATCGTTAGGCCTGATAGGAAGGATTGGACCCAAAAGTTAGATGATGCTCTTTGGGCTTACCGTACGGCATACAAAATGCCTTTCGGTATGTCTCCGTTCCATCTAGTGTTTGGGAAGGCATGTCACTTACCCGTAGAACTTGAACACTAGGCATTTTAGGCCACTAAGAAATGTAATGTGGACCTTGAGTTGGCCGGGAAAACCAGGAAACTCCAACTATCTGAGTTGGAGGAGCTTAGAAATGATGCTTATGAAAATGCCAGAATCTATAAGGCAAGGACCAAAGCTCTCCATGACCAGATGATTTCACGTAAGAGCTTTGAGCCGAACCAGAAGGTCTGGCTTTTCGATTCTCGATTGAAGCTTTTCCTCAGTAAACTCAGGTCTACGTGGGGCAGCCTGTTCTTTATTGAGAGGATTTTCCCTAATGGGGCCGTCGAAATCTCTGACCCAAAGGCAGGTAATATTTTCAAGGTCAATGGACAGCGTCTCAAACCCTTTGTTGACCATGTGCTCCCTGAACCCGTCTCGGACAAGGTTGCTCTTCCTTGCCATAACCACCGCAGGCTGATCATCACCCAGCTGAAGGCACTAAACTCAGCACATGTAAAGACTATTCCAAGCTGACTTGAGTCTCATGGAAACCAGGTGCTATTCTTCCACTTCTACTCTCCTGCATGCTTTCATTTTTCTCACAATGAGGACATTGCAATAACTAAGCATGGGGGGGTGGACATATTTTATAACCATTTTGTTAGCTGTAACAGTGATTTCCTGTTATTCGATTGTTGTTTAAAAAAGAAAAATAATAAAAAAAAAATAATAAATAAAAATTGAAAAATAAAAAAAAAATTGAATTAGGAGACGAGAACTTAGGCATTAGGAGTTATAAACTTTAGGAATTGATTCTTTGAGACCTGAATTCTTAGACTCTTCAGGTCTTCAGGCTTAATTAGCCCGAGTGTCCACTCGAATGTGGATTTAGTCTTGAGTCCTCGCTAATTAAAATTTATTTTAATTCGGTAAATAATTTGGGATGATAAGTATGCTACTTATCAACCCACCCTCTGATTTGGGGGGACTTTAAGCCTAAGCATCTACACACATTTTTTTGCACTGACTCACTTTTCAACAGTTTTTACGGAAATTGGGTAGCTAATGGACTGACTTGGGTGGTATGGCTGGCAAGTTGTTGGTGGTAATAGCTCATCGGCCGGTTGTCCAGAGCCCAACCACAAGATCATTTTCGTTGTACTGCCTTTAGGTAAATCTTAGATCAGGGAAGTCACCTACTTAAAAAATAAAAAAAGAAACACTCAAAAAGAAAAAAAGAAAAAGAAAAAGGAGAAAATAAAAAAATAATAAATAAAATCACACTTCACCGCACGAGTATGGCTAGTAAGTTGTCGGTGGTAACAGTTCATCGGCCGGTTGTCCAGAACCTAGCTCACAAAAAAATGCACAATAATTCCCAAAACACTTAGGGAAGAAGTGGGAAAGTAGAATAAACCGGGGAGATATACACTGGATTCGCCATTGGGTTGACCCCATATAAAAGAAAGTAGGGAGAAAGCTACCGATCGTAAAGATAAACCTTTAGGCAAGGTCACCTAGGGTCGTAGAAATCCGAAGTCCGTTTTAATGGCCGTTTAGTGAGTCTTTCACTATTTTTCACAAGATGCTTAGCACTTAGAGTCCTTTTCGAGTCTTGGGCGGGTTGAGTAGCCGTAAAAAGTTATCTCGTAACTCTTAAACTCCAAAAGTACAAAAAAATTAGAAAAAAAAATTTTCTCAAATAAGGCGAGGGCTCGGACGGTTTGCATTCTGGCAGGCACCTGGGCACTGTTGAGTTTTTGTAATTAGGTCTTGGGGATGAGATTTTCTAAAGCAATCAATGAATTTTGCCTAATTACTCGAACCCTGATTCTACTTTTATACATAGCATTTAGGTTAATTTTGCTAGGAACTAGCAAAAAGTAAGCATGGGGGTATGATGAACAAACATAAATTCATGATAAATTGCTTATGTTTGATAGTTCTAGGCTTAGCATTGCATATCATGTTATAAATATTGCATAACATCCATTGCAAGGCATTTAGGATAGTTGTATATTTTATATATTAATTCCTCCATTTTATATGGCTAGGGGGGCAATGCAACATCCATACGGGTTTCAGATGGAAAATCGACCGTACGGATGGATCCGGAGTGACGATCGCAGTTCGGCATCATAGGAATCATCTTGATCTGAGCACTGTAGCACCCTCTACAAGAAGAAGAAGATGGACGGCCCAGATGGCACCACATGGCGCCATCCAGGCCGCCCAGCACCGGCCAATAGCACCGCTCAACTCCTTCTTCATCCGCGCCCTTCAATCCTAGCCGTTGGATCAAGATCCAACGGCTGGGAAGCAGATGCACCAAGCCACTCCACACGACACAAGGGAAGGTTTGCCGCAATGGTGGGAGAGTTGGTTTGTAAAAGGAGGCCATGGGTTCAAATCCCCGCAGCCCCTCAAATTCGCAATTGGGTGGGCAGATGGAGCGGCAATGCCAGCGCACAGCAGCACACGCGTGCGGGGGCACGCCAGCGCATGGCAAGCGCGCACGCCAGCACAGAGCAAGTGCACACATAGCCGGGCACGCGCGGTCAGCACGCGTGATGAGCGAGACAGCGTGGTGCGGGCGCAAGGGCGGTTGGCGCTAGCTTTCAACGACAGTTGGGCTGACGTACAGCGACGCTTACAGTCGTCGCTATTTCATTGCAAGCCAGCAGAGCTAGCTTTGGGCGTGGGTGGAGGCGAGCTATCAGCAACAACGTTTCTAGCGATGGTATGGAGGTCGCTAAAGGTCCTTTATCCATTTTTATCCTCTTCTCCTCCACTATAAAAGGACCTACACCCCCTCCCTTCCAAGCCATCTCTACCTACTCTACTTCCACCTACTCCCAAGCTCTAACAAGCCTACCAACGCTCCATTAGAGCTTGTTCTCAAGCTCCTAAGGTGCCTATTAGTGCAACGAACCTCTGCCCCACCAAATACTCCTCCAACTTCCCATCTCCCTTCATAGGTCACCTTGGAGCCATCCTCCCACCTCCATTCCGATAGCAGATCAACTTCGTCTTCTCACCTCCATTCTGGAGCTATGCCGAAGCTTTCCTCAACCCGACGTCCTCCAGCATCTCACCTCCGTCGTCCCGCCCTCACCTCCTTCGTCCGAGCTTTCGCTAGGCACCGTTGTCTCACCGAACAGCCGATTTGGGAGATTTCCTCTCACCTCCCTCTCTTTATATACTTTCATAGTTTCTTGTAATTGACATTGGAATTAATATATATCATATTTGTTCCACATCTCTATCTTGTGATACGTTTGCTTATTTTCTTTTATTTCAAAAATACAAAAAAATAACAAAACCCCAAAATGCCAAAAAGAAATGAATCGAAGCGTGGTTTTCACGTAAAGTAAACGTTGCCTCCCTATGTTCGACCTGGGACTCCCTTGGAGTTTTGGTATAAATTTTATCTGATCGACTTGTTTTGCAACTACAATGACGGGTTACTTGTAACCTTGATTTCTAACACGCGAAACACACCCGACCACAGCCCAACCAATTCAATCAAGTGACCCAGATGCACCACCAATTAGGCACGCAGAGATGATTAACCTAAACTGATTTCTACTCCTTTATGTGTTGATTTGTGTGTACTGATTCCATAGGTTGGAATCCCAGTTGAGTAGATAAAAATCAAGTTAGGTTATGTGCCTCAAATGTGGGTGTATAAAGTGTGCATGTTGATTCGTCCCACAAAAAGTATCTTTTTGTTTTGGTTTATTTTTTTTATATGCGAAGGTGGGATGAGTGGAGGTGACAAACAAGACAAACAATTTCTACCCTAGGGTTTATACAAACACCTAAGTAGATTAGGTCTTAGTTATAAATGTGGCGAAATGAAACTAATTGGGGGGAATGTAGGGGACACTTACAGATTACTCACCCAAACTTTACTCTGGTCTACTGCACTTAGATCTCCATGCTGGGGTACTTGCAAGACAATAGATCAAAGATAAGTGGGGTTAATAATATGC
Source organism: Thalassia testudinum (assembly GCA_037157565.1). NCBI lineage: Eukaryota > Viridiplantae > Streptophyta > Magnoliopsida > Alismatales > Hydrocharitaceae > Thalassia > Thalassia testudinum. The sequence goes on from JAZHRO010000049.1 coordinate 33,033,075, forward strand.
AAATGCAAAAGAAGCACAGAAAATAAGAAAGTAAATTCCATTGCCTCCCCGGCAACAACCCCAAAATGATGAGGTGTGTTTCGCGAATTAAAATTAGGGTTCTGAGAACCCATTGTCATAGCTCGCAAAAACGCATCTATCAAATACAATTTATAACCGAAACTCCAAGGGAGTCCCGGGTTAAACATAGGGAGGTGACATTTACTTTGTTTGAAATCCACGTTTCGTTTTGTTTCCTTCTTGTATTTTTATGTTCTCTTATTTTTTTGTCTTTTTTGAAATAAAAAGACAAACAAGACAAGTTAACAAGAGAGATGAAACAATTATGATATATCACACAAATGTTTATTAAAATGATCTATGAAAGCATAAAAGAGATAGAGGTGAGAAGAAATCTCCCAAATTGGCTGTTCAATGAGACAATGGTGCCTGGTGGAAGCTTGGATGAATTAGGTGAGATGCAGGACGACGGAGGTGAGATGTAGGAGGACGCCAGGAAGAGGAATGCTTAACCGAGGCTTTGGAATGGATGAGAGGAGATGGAGGCGATCATCTACCAGAATGGAGGTGGGAGGACTGCTCCATGGCTTCTTATGAAAGTGGTGGGATGAGGGACAAATGTTTGGTGGGGCAAAGGATCATTACACTAATAAGAGGCCCTTGGAGCATGTGAGTAAGCTCTAATAGAGCTTTGGAAGGCTACTAGAGATTAGGAGTAGGTGGGTGTAGAGTGGTAGAGATCAAGAGGAATGGGGGGTGTAGGGGTGTTTATATAGTGGAGGGAAGAAGAAGAAATTCATGAAGAGGGCTGTAGTGACAGCTACAAGCGTCACTAAAGACCCCTGCAACTGTCGCTGAAGATCGCGCCTCCACTGCTCACACCCACAGCTGGCCTTGCACCTGCAAGCAATTAGTGACAGCTGTAAGCATCACTAAAGATCTTCCTAGGCTGTTGCTGTTGCTGTTGCCTCCAACACATGCTCACACACGCACGCCAATGGCTGGATCATGCGTGAATCATTGACAACCGGATGATAACGTCATCATTGATTAGCCCATATTTGTGGGCTATTTAAATATTTAAGTGTCTAGACATTAAGTTAATTTTAACATTTAGATAGCATACATTAGGATGTAAATAAATTAATTCATATTTTTAGCTTAAGTGCATAATTTATGCATTTAGAATTAACCTAGGGTTGCATACATTTAATTAGTCAATTAATTAGGTGCACTATTTTAATTAACATAGAAGTTAAGGAGTTATGTATAAATAACCTTAATTATTTTATTCTTTTCTTCTTTTTCTCCTTTGCAGGTAACTCCTCTGACTCTGCCTCCTCTTGTGCATCACATTGATTCTACGGTGTTTTGAAATTCAAATCTTTGTAGCCGTGGCTACAAAAGAGGAGGGGCTGCCATTCAAAGGGGAGGCCACCACCCATTCCACCGCCGTGCAGCATTCCACAACCGTGGGCCTCCACGGCCAAGCTCCGTCATACTGTGGGCCGGCAGGGTGACAGACCATCGTGCCAAGAGGATGGACTTGACCACCACCATGCACGAGCTCCTTGAAGCTCACCTACTATGAGTGCATCTACTGATGCATGACCTGTTACCACCATCATCAACCATCACCAGCATCCACTTCCATCTTTGTCCCCATTCTCTGTTTTTCCTCCACTCCACCAAAAAGAACCTAAAAACCTCGCCACACCCGCTGCAGCACAAAGAGCTGCAACTCCTCTTGCCCGCACCTCAACCCTGCCAAGAGCACCTACCCTCTGCACGCCCTCACCTCAGCCAACGCACACGCCAGCACCTGCACACCCTTACTCGTGCACCAGCAGCCCCCACTCCATCAGACCACACCCACGTGCCCTTGCAGCCTGCAGAGCGCCCTCCAGCAGTTCTGCAATCCCCCAGCACCCCGGCTTCAAACCTCCTCGCGCCTCCCTTCACCCCAGCAATTGGCACCATTGGACTCCACAGTGCGCCCTTGCCTAGCATGCATTCTCCAGCCCGCCCTCGCCTCGCACTTGAAGTCCCCGCACCTTCACCTCCACTAGCCCCCGCTGTAGCACCCGCGTATCACCCACTACAGCACCTGCAACCGCACGGCTGCAAGACCCCACGCCTACAGTGCCCCTAGCACTCGCACACCGTGCCTCCTCGCACCTGCAGCACGCGCGGCTAGTAGCAGCAACCTCCACCACCGCCGCTTCTCCCCTCTGTCAGGTGATTGCGCAGCAATCATAGGTCTTAATTAACCTAGATTAAGATAGGACTTAGCATAAGTTAGGGTTATTCATGCATGCATACGCATTATCTGCATCTTTACTGCTTTCCTTTAGCTATGCATAAAATAATGTTATAATGTGCTGATTAAGTGCATTATGTCGATTACAGGGAATAAGTTGATCAAGAGTTGGATCTGAAGCTGGATAAGGAATAACGGGAGTTGCAGCAAAGCTGAAGCAGAAGGCTTCGATTAGATGTAGGAATAATAATGTAAGGGAGTTAAAGGTTTGCTATGCTATTAAGTAGGAATAAAGCAGTAAAATGTGAAGAGCTTAGGTCCATCCTAGTCCTAGGATAGCCTAGAGACTTCCCCAAGCCTTAGCCACCCTTGGATTAGGTCACAACACCCTAGGAAGCCTTAAAACCCTAGTTCCACCCCTTATCTGGATGTCCAGATAAGTTATAGGATGTCTAGGACCCTTAGCCATCTCCCGCACACCTTAAACCCACTTCTGCAGTGTTATTGGGCGTCCAGACACTTTGTCAGACATCCAATTTCTGCAGAGTACCCAAAACAGAACCTTGATTTGCCCCTGACTCAAATTAGACGTCCAGAACTGAAGTCTGGACTTCTGATTTTTGAGTATAAGTCGTCTGATCCTATTATTGGACATCTGATACTGGTCTCCAATCCTTGTTTTGAGATTCAAGTCTTGATCTTGGATCTCTAGCTCCCTAGACCTAATCCCAACCCCATAGGAACCTAAATTAAGGTGTCCTAACCCTAGTACATCACCTCTAGACCTACCTAAGGACCTAATTAGGTCCTCACCAAACCCAATTGACTTAGATCAAGTCAATTACCTTCACCTAAGTCAATTGGACTCATTGAGTCCAATTGAGCTTAGATCTCAACCCACACAAGTTCAATTGGACATAGTGAGAGTCCAATTGACCTAAACCCAACCTGATTGAGTTATGTCACCCTCAATTAGGCTCACACTCATTCAATTAAACTTAGGTTAAGTTTAATTGCATTTTCACCTTAGTAATTAGGGTTTGTAACCCTAAAATCAGGACCTACACCTACACAAACCCCTTAGGACCTATCCTAAGCCACCTGGCCACATAGAGCATGACCACACACACACACACACACACCCATTCACGCACACACTTCTCTAGAATTCTCTAGAGCTCTCTTGAGATGGCGCCACCTCTTGGTTGCCAAATTTAGCAACCAAGAGGCATTCAAATTGAGATCCACAATTTTTGGATCTCAAGGACCACCTCCACCCTCATATGGCCAACCACTCTTGGACTCTCTCTAGAGAGTTCCACACCTCTTTAGAGAGAATCCATTGGGTCTATAAAAAGACCCCATGGGCGGCCAAGTGCACCCATTCACATCCCTTGGATTCCATTGGCACCACTCACCTCATTAGCTCTATACACGCCCACCTTCACTTAGGTCAGCTACTCCACCTCCACGAGTTCACCACCATCATGGATGGCATCATGCCGAGATGCTAGATCAACCCTACCTCTCTCCAAGGGTCAGCCTAAGCTACATTGGCCGCCCCTCATTCTTCTCTCGACCACTCCAAGGCCAACGGGGACTACCCCTGAATGCCCTCTATTCTTCTACATTTAATTCATGCTCTTCATAATTTTATTACTTTTATTACTGCTTAATAGCGTAGTCTTACTTCTCCCCCAATGATGCATGCACAACCCCCCCCATCGATTCTTGTATGCAATCATTTTCTGGTAGCTAGGTTTAATTTTTAAGCATTTATGTACAAGCTTTCCTCTAGAGTCCTTGTGTAAACAACTCCCCAATGAATGAATGAAAATGCATTTATATATATATATCTTTATGTGTTTGAAATCACTACGAGCTTAATAATTATTGTATTTGCGTGATTTAAGTGCCTGCTCTTTAACTGTCTATCTATTACGCACCAGCATGTCGTTTCCCGAGGATATTGAAAATCTAACAATAGATGCTTTCTCCATAAATAGTCACCACCTCACTAGAATCGTGCGCACAGAAACTCACATGTTCACCTTCGTAATTTATTTGATGCATGCGCATGTGATCCGAGTTAATAATAGAAGTGGTGAAGTTTTAGTTAGGAGATTGGAAACCGGCGTGCGTCTTTAAACGAAGTAGGGTAGTACAAAGATCGATTTTAAAAGTGAAAGCAACGCCACCCAGAGACGAACGACTAGGACTCAAGTCTCATTATCTTTAGAAATCATTTTTTTTTACGAACGTTTTTGCACGACTATACTACGATTCCGACGACTTTCAAAATGCGCGAAAATGCTTTCTGTCATCCGGCCGACTCTGGCCGTCTCGCAACTTGTCGTCGCCATCGTTGAGGAGCCCTCGCTCCAGCCAATCTTCGCCCAAAAGAGTTCCTCGAACAATCCTCTCTCCCATGTGTGAGGAGGAGAGAGGTAGAATCCTCTATTTATGGTGGAATTAATAATTACATTTCATGCCATTGCCACAAAATGAATTTTTATTTATGATTATTTTATTGTGTTGAATGTATGCCTTAATGTTCATGCTTCTAGATAATTGTTAAACCTTATTATTCATCTCTATGTGCATTGAATTTAATTTTGAATGACATCTTCATATGCATGCAGGTGAATAGTACATGGCATACTCTTGCACATGTATAATTTTCTGATGTAAAAATTACATTCACACCCCTTGACTTCTCCATAAATTTAAGGTTTACTTTCAGAGCTATACATGCATTGTTTGATCTGGCGAATAGTTTAACGAACTTGATTTTGACCTAATTACAAGTTTAACTAAGTCATTGCCTCCCTGTGGACACGACCCACTCTTTTGTAAGTGGTTTAATTTTAATTTTAATTGTTTTGTTAAGCAGTTTTCCACCACTTTGACCCTACAACGATAAATCATCTTAATACATTATTCAAAAGCAAAAATTGACTTATCAAATGGCGCCATTGCCGGGGAGGCAACAGATGCAATAATTTCACCTGATTTTATTTCTGATTATTTTTCATTGCACAGTGATCTGACCATTTATTATTTTTTCTGTGTGAGGAATTTAAGCGAGGAATTTGAGAGAGGTGACAAGCACATTTGGGAGAAGACATTGACCTTGAGCGACGCCTACACGCGGGGAAGACGAAGGAGACCTGGATCCTGCCTCCATAGGAGATTCTTCATTTCAAAAGTTTTATTTCTGTTTTCTCGCCCTTGTAGTAATTGGGGTTGATTTTTGGGAGCCTGTTCCCTTTTCTTTAGATTTAGGTTTTTAATTTGTATTGTGGATTGTTTACCCTTAATTTGCTTGCACATAAGTAGCTAAAAGAAAACTAAAAAAAAAAAAACAAAAACATGAGCTACCTGTTAGAAGCCGCCTGCCCTTAGGTTGAATCATTTAGGACTGAATGAGTAGCATCTAGATCTAATTCTTGTCTTGCATATTGCACGAAGAATGCTGGAATCAGGTATGCACTTCTAACTTCATATTTCTACCTGTCATGCAAATGCATTTGGATTAATTTTTTGACCACATAATCTATCTTGAAGCGATCTAACAAGTGGTCACATATTTTCTAGAAAAAGGACTAATTAAAGGAGGGACATTTAAAAACCAAGGACTTGATTTTCAAACTTGGCATGCGATTCAAAATTCAAAATCTTTTGTGGTGTATGCACACTTATATCTTTTTCACCACAACACGCATTTAGACACTCCTAGGTCTTGGAACGACTAGGACAAGTGCCCTCCTACCGTTGGATTCTGAAGTGTTCGGAACTTGAGATCAAAGGTTTTGTAAATGGGGGTAGTTGAGAAGCACCGCGAAAGCACAGCATCAAAGGAAGGCTTAGTCCTACTTGCATCCTTCGATCTTCCGTCTTTGGAGTTGCTCTACCATTTGAGATTTAGGGAACACCTAAGCTCCAACTAGGTCTTCTTAGGCGATTTGTAGGTCGACAATAAGTGTGTAAATTGATTGAACAAATTGTATTATCACCTACAATCTGACTTAAAATCAAAAGCCTAAATTGGGAAAGACCTAAAAAGTCCTTTTTGAATTGTGTTTTGCTTAGGGAATTCTGATTGAGGTGTGAGTTAGAATAGACCACATTGATTTTCATCCTTTCACATCTTGCTCACACCCTTACCCCTACTTTGCACTCTTCGATCCCATATGCTGAGATGGTCCATCCTTTGATGTACATAATGACAATCATTGGGATCCGTTTTACTCCTATTATAGGAGTATTAGACTGGTTAAGCCCCAAATCAGTGAGCAGAACCTAGGAGCAGGATTTGCTTTGCCCAATATCCCACACACCATAGAAATACCCAACCCACCCTCCTTGAATAATTATAATGGTTGGACAAACACTCCTGGATACTATAAGCCTGAGCCTGACTTCTCTCATGATAGAAATGACCTCTCCTCCTTGAAGATGGAAATACAGAAAATGCATGACGAAATGATTGAATTGTTAGGAGAATCTTCGAGAGCAGGCCAACAAGAAAGAGATGAAATTAGCTACCCAATCTACCCCATTGAGGATAACGTATACCCATCTGTAATTGATGCATCTCCCATGGGAGAGCTACATTTTAAGTTGGAGGAAAATTTTGGGGATTATGTAAGGGAGAATAGCTACTTTTCGAGGATCGATTTTGAAACCTCCCCATTAGATGACGCTTCCTTGAGAGATCCACGCCTTAAGTGGAAGGAAGATACATATGAAAGTAGCTCTGCATTGGATGAAGAAAGGTGGCAACACGAGGAAGATGATGATAAGGTTGAGTATCCACCTGAATTATATTGGAGTCAAAAGAAGGGAATGATGGTACCATTGGAAGACCTCGACCCAGTTGATAGTATTTTCGTGACATTTGATGAAGTGGGTCGAAGTCAAGTTGTTAATCCTACCCTCCCTTCTGATCATGAGATGGAACTCAAGCCCACCCTTAGGGAACCTAACCCTAAAGAAATTGACCTATCTGAGGAGTCCGATGTTACCAGTGTAAACCATTTACCTCAGATAGAGCACCCTAGGGGATCTGCTGAGATATTAAATGATTCTAGACCTTGGGTATATGATGAATCATATGATGAGGAGAAAGAAGAATTATATGAGGAACCTACATTCAAGATTTGGAGTGGCACTAAGGGTGATTATGTCTTATTTGAAGAGTTAGCCCCTGAAGATGTCACAAATTTGACCAAATTAGGTTTTCTTAGCACACCCATCGATGATATTTCTCCTCATAATGGAATGATGGAAAATTTGGAAGCAACTTCTAAGATTTATGTGGATTCACATATAGACTTCGGGGAAGATTTGAGTGAAGAACAAGAACCCGGGGATGACGTTGATAGGATAATCCCCAGATCTATTGCTTCCAACCTGCCTTCATTTGATTCGAAGTCATCCTCTGATTTGCTTATGTCTGAAGGCAAAATTTTGACTCCTGATGAAGTGCAAGAAGATACTTGTGATAGTACAAGGAATGCTAGGGATGCAATTGAGGATTTGGAAAGATTGTTAGGGATGGACACTAAGCTGATTAAACCCAACCTAGATCTTATGGCCATCCCACAACCTCGAAACTTGGACACCCTAGACAATCCTTGGCTTAGAGATATGCTCACTTTTGTTCTGACCAAGGGGCTTAACAAACCAATATTTCCTGTAATGGAGTATCGGGCATGGATTGATGATTTCTTTAGTTAGTCCATCGCTCTGGGGGTTTATCTCTGCACCATTCCTTCCCCATCTCTGTTGGAGGATCCTTGTCATCCTTCCCCTACCCCTTTGGAGGTTGTTATGCCAGTTTATCCTTTAGAACCTCTTCTGATGACCTGGGAAGATTTCATTCCCATTTGAGTTGGGTGAGCATTTGCTATTGGGATTCATCATCAGCTCGCTAACATCCTAGGTTATCTGTTTTCTAGGCCATCATTACTTTGCTCATTTTTAGGGCCTATTTCCACAATCCTTGAACCTGATTTGCAGGTTCTTTGGCTACTTAGTTTCTAGCAAATTAATGGCAACCCATCTCTAACCCAGGTAATATCCTTCTATGCAATGGGGACATTGCAGATTTTAGGCATGGGGGGATGTACTTGGGGTTATACATAGCATTTATACATAGTGCATTCATGCATTTAGTTAAAGCATTCCACATTGCATACATTTGCATTGAAAAAAAAAAATTGAGCTTAACTGGCTAGGCCCTGCATTCTTAAGAAATCAGAACTCTAGGTTAGACTAAGTTGATTCTAGGGTTGAACTTTAGAAGCTAAGTGAGCTACTAGCTTTAGACCTTTAGGGTCCTTTGTGGACTTAAAAACTTAAGTAGGAGTTAAGTTGCGAACCATTCCTCAAGAGGTTGAGGAAGGAAAGCTAGGGATTGAGTTAAAAGGTGGGGTAGTACCTGGAGTCTTGTTCTACCTTTTGGTTTACAGGTCCTTGTAACCCAAGCATCCAAATTTCACACACTTGGTCTTGTGTAAGTAAGTGATCACCTTATTTCCTTTCTTAAAAGAAATTTGGTTCTCTTAGTTTGGCTTAGGAGAGGCTTGAAAACACAATTTGACTGGAAGAGTTCCTGCCACAGGAGAGGTGGAGTATATACTCACCTTGATGATGTGATGATAACATATTACCTCATCGGCGCTTGTCTCTTAGGATATCCATCCTATTGGGGGCATGTAAGTGCATTGCGCGGTTCAGGTACCATGGGTGGCCCTATCTCGAAGTGCTGATTGCCATAGGCCTGAATTTGCTTAAGAAATCCATGGGCGATACTATCTCGAAGTGTCAATTGCCAGGAGTTCTTGGGGTCGCTATGGGCAGTGCTATCTTAAAGCATCGAAAGCCAGGCACCCTTCGAGGTACGGTGATGGGGATAATGAATCTGACACAGACCGTGTTGATAGCTGATCCGAGGTTAGACCTAAGGGAATCAAACAAACAAAAAATATATATATTATTCAAAAAAAAAATTTAGGTTGGCAATCATACCAACCTCAAATAACTCAAACCAATGCACATGCACGTAAGCTTTAATCTCAAGGATCAATAAACTTTAGGGTAGAGTCAAAAATCAGCGAAACTTGCACCTGCAACTCATCTTTAGTTGACCTAGTCTATACTTTAGCAACTACTTAGGAACCTTAGGTCTAAAGTTTGAACTTAATATGTTTCTAAAGGAAGATCAATTGGGTTGGTTAGTCTACTCGGAGTGTTAGGTTTTGCTTGGGTTTGCTAGGGACTAGCAAAAACTAGGCATGGGGGTATTTAATTAGCCCAAATTTGTGGGCTATTTAAGTATTTAAGTGTCTAGACATTAAGTTAATTTTAACATTTAGATAGCATACATTAGGATGTAAATAAATTAATTCATATTTTTAGCTTAAATGCATAATTTATGCATTTAGAATTAACCTAGGGTTGCATACATTTAATTAGTTAATTAATTAGGTGCACTATTTTAATTAACATAGAAGTTAAGAAGTTATGTATAAATAACCTAATTATTTTATTCTTTTCCTCTTCTTCTCCTTTGTGGGTAACTCCTCCGACTTCACCTCCTCCTTCTGCGCATCACATTGATTCTACGGTGTTTTGAAATTTAAATCTTTGTAGCCATGGCTACAAAAGAGAAAGAGGGGCTGCCATTCAAAGGGGAGGCCACCACCCATTCCACCACCGTGCAGCATTCCACCACCATGGGCCTCCACGACCAATCCCCGTCATACTATGGGCCAGCAGGGTGACAGACTGCTACGCCAAGAGGATGGACTTGACCACCACCGTGCACGAGCTCCTTGAAGCTTTCCTACTGTGAGTGCATCTACTGATGCACGACTTGTTACCACCATCATCAACCATCTCCAGCATCCACTTCCATCTTCTTCCCCATTCTCTATTTTTCCTCCACTCCACCAAAAAGAACCCAAAAACCTCACCACACCCACTACAGCACAAAGAGTTGCAACTCCTCCTACCCACACCTCAACCCTGCTAAGTGTGCTTGCCCTCCACATGCCCTCACCTCAGCCATGGCACAGGCCAGCACCTGCACACCCTCGCCCGCGCACCAGCAGCCCCCCGCTCCATCAGACCACGCTTGCATGCCCTTGTGGCCTGCAGAGCTCCCTCCAGCAGTGCTTGTAATCCCCCAGCGCCCCGCTTCAGACCTCCTCGAGCCTCCCTTCACTCTAGTAGCTGGTGCCATCAGACTCCACCGTACGCCCTTGCCTAGTGCTCATTCTCCAGCGCACCCTCGCCTTGCGCCTGCATTCCCCGCACCTTCACCTCCCCCCACCCCCGCTGCAGCGCCCGCACGTCGCCCACTGCAGCACCTGCAACTGCATGGCAACAAGACCCCGCGCACCCAAGTGGCCTACAGAGCTCCTGCGCACCCATGCCTCCGCACGCCTACAACGCCCCTAGCACCCACGCGCCGTGCCTCCTCGCACCTGCAGCACGCGTAGCCAGCAGCAGCAACCTCCACCACCGCCGCTTCTCCCCTTTGTTAAGCCAACTCTGGTCGTCTCGCAACTTGCCGTCACCACCGTTGCGGAGCCCTCGCTTCGGCCAATCTACACCCAGAAGAGTTCCTTGAACAATCCTCTCTCCCATGCGTGAGGAGGAGAGAGGTAGAATCCTTTATTTATGGTGGAATTAATAATTACATTTCATTCCATTGTCACAAAATGAATTTTGATTTATGATTATTTTATTGTGGCGAATTATGCCTTAATGCTCATGCTTCTAGATAATTGTTAAACCTTATTATTCATCTTTATGTGCATTGAATTTAATTTTGAATGACATCTTCATATGCATGCAAGTGAATAGTACATTGCATACTTTTGCACATGTATAATTTTCTGATGTAAAAATTACATTCACACCCCTTGACTTCTCCATAAATTTAAGGTTTACTTGCAGAGCTGTACAGGCATTGTTTAATCTGGCGAATAGTTTAGCGAACTTGATTTTGACCTAATTGCGAGTTTAACTAAGTCAATTCCTCCCTGTGGACACGAGCTACTCTTCTTTGAGTGGTTTAATTTTAATTTTAATTATTTTGTTAAGCAATTTTCCACCACTTTGATCCTACAATGACAAATCATCTTAATACATTATTCGAAGGAAAAAATTGACTTATCAATCATCAGCTATATATTGCTTTATTTAGTCATATTCCATCATTAAATGCTCCTACATAACTATCAAAAGGCCATAATTCATTGCAAAACCTTTCAGAGAGAAATACAAGAAACCAGGGTTAAAACTGTAATTTTACCATCATATCATGAATGTAAAATAACCACATGTTTCTTTAGGGGTTAATTAAGGGTCAAATGATCTTAAGAGTCTAAGAAGTGGGTTAGTGCAGACAAAAAAGGGTTTTCATCATTTTCGCAAATTAAATGACATCTAAAATCCTAAAAGTAGACTTGCTTAAATAACTGAGGTTTTGGTCAGGATAAAATTCACCTAAACCCTATCAAATTCATAGGAAAATATTCTCTAGGGTTTGTCATCCTTAATTTGATCATTGGAACCGGTCTTGACCCAAAATAGAGTCTTAGACAGACATTTGCCCTAATTTAGGTTTTTGCATATATTACCCAATCAAACGTGGTCAAAACATAAATCTAACTTCATCATTAGATTCCTTGGGTCTAAATTAGGTTTGTACCAAAATTTGGATCCAATCTGAGATCATCTTGACCTAGTTTACAATTTTATCCTATCTGACTCTTTTCTCTTACATGTATGCCCCTAACTTTTGAATAAATTACATTTGGGTCCCAAACTTTATCATCTTCTTCTTCAAATAGGTCCCTATCACCCTCAACTCTTAATCCTAAAGCTCCGGTGACCTTCAAATGGGAAGATCTCCCTGGTTTCTCGCTTAATCCCTTCCAAAATTGGAAGGGCGATTCCTTAAGGAGTTATCTCTCCATTGCGCCCATCCTTGAACTCAACAACCTTCCCAATCTCTCATGTGAATGCATAAGAGAGTAGAGTATCTTTCAAGTATCCTATTTCGATGAACCTTCTATGCTTGGAAGCTTGGCATCCAAGCTCTTTTCACCCTCTAGACCCCTATAAAAGGACCCCCAAACCTCAAGTTCCCCATGCTCGAATTTGGTCAGATTCCCCTTTGATTTCGTCTCTCCTCATCCGGCCAAAGCTCCTTGAAATCCGGCGAGCTCCTCCGACTCCTTCCTTCGTCTAACTGCAATACCGGCTATAGATCCTCCTTCCTTGCCTTCCTCCGCATCTCGCCATACCAGCCGGCGCCTCTATCTCCTTCATCCTCACCGTCCTACCCACACCAAAGCGTCTTCTTCCCCAGCACCGGCCTACCAACACTGGTGTCATCCTCCCCCTTTCATCTATTAGATTAGGGTTAGTTTAGTTAGTTTAGATCCTTAGGTTAGTTTTACACCCCAAAAACCCCAAAAATATCCCCTCGCCTCATGCGACCACCCTCATCTTCTCTGCATCTGGTGACCACTTCGGTGAGGCATCCCCATCGCTACACCACTCCATCCACCTCGTCGACACTCCCTACACCTCTACCTCGACCCCAGAAGCAAAAGCCTTAACGTAGTTAGGTCGATTGCCCCTCCCAACCTTCTACCAAACACACCCACTGTCGCGTTTCTCCTTCGACCTCCATAGACCACCACACACCTCCACTTACCATGCGACCATCCCCTACGCATTCGCCGTGGTCCAACGAAGCTCGTGAATTGGTTTAATTGGGGCTACAAGCCTATATTGTGATTTTCAGGTTTCAGGTGCCACGCCATTACCGCAAAGCTTCGAAGGAAGCTCGAATCTATGTTCTTGCGGCATTTGCCCCAGGTGCCACATTCAGGTGATGCAAAATACTCCTTGGAAGACGTCCAGGCTTTCAATTTGGAGCTTTGACTGCTCATTGACCTCCAATTGGACGTGAGCTTCAGCGGTTGTTCACTCAAGGAAGAGGACTGATTTAGTCCCACCTCGTGGGTTTTAGAAGCAGTGCAGCAGAATAAATTCTTTTTCTTCCTGGGGCTTATCGCCTTAAGTCACTTGGGGGTGAGGTCCCCCGCACCCTTCACCTGCCTCACCCGTGACACCACCACGCAGGCCCGGTTCCGACCCAACCCCGCCTAACCCGTGCACACCTCAGTTGCTACCCCACGTCGACAAACCTAGTCCCGGGTGTGCTCTAGACCTGATTACCCGTTACTGTGGAAGGCTTTGGGTGAGTGGAACCCAAAGAGAGAAAGACAAAGAGAAAGAGAGCATGGGGGCAGGGGCAAGGGGTTTTGCTCTGAAGATCAACTGCTAACACTTAGCTATTTGAAGAAGAAATCCCCTACACGTGAAGAAGGAAAGCCAAGGCAAGAAGAAGAGAAGGAAGAAGATCCTATGCAGAGAACCAAAGAGCAAAAGCAGAGAAAGAAGAAGAACATCAGAAGAGAGGAGCACTGTAGCATTAGATGTTTAAGACGCCTGATCCAATCTTCAGATGTCTGATTTGAGTTTCTAAAGCTATAATTAACTCGATTGATATTGTGCTTCTACTTGCTATTACTGTATAAGGGTAATTGGTGATTTAAATCACCATTTTACCCTCTTCATTATGCACATTTATCATTAATTTCTTATATCATTCTGCATTAAGCTTTTACTTATATATTGGGCTCATTTACTTTGAGATCAGCGTGTGAATTCCTATTTGCTCCCAGGGAATGACCTTGGACTTTCATTTGAGTTACAAATTTTATTTGTTTTTTGCACTGATTCGAACTATACTACAACGCAATGATTCTAAAACCCATTTCACAGCGATAAACACAACCGTTGGATCAGAGGTGGACGATTGAGTTGGCACAAGGATCGCGCGTTCATAGCGTGCGCTCGTTGGTGAGTCAGATTGGGCGTCAATAAGAGAGTGATAGTATGCATGCAGATTGTGCGAGTTTGATTGCGCCACGTCACTTCCCTCTCTACCACTTGATGGCCATCCAACGGGCACAATTCGATTGTGCCTGCGCTCGTGAGATTACCTCCCCCCACCGCAGCTCGAACTCGCACTCGTAGTTTGCGAGCACTTGTCTTCACCATTGCACCAAAGCGGTGGATTGTCATGTGGAGGGTGATGTGGCATTCGCTAATCGTGAGATCGTAGCCATTGGATTTTCATCCAACTATCATGATAAAATCTTGAGCTCTTCTCATGTGAAGGTGAGGCAATGTAGAGTTCCCCTCAGCCGTTGGACTATGATCCAACGGTTGAGATCTCTCCATGCATGAGGCTGGGCCAGCTGTGGTTCATGTCAGGCAGTCTGGGTGGCACCACGTGGTGCCATCTGGGCAGTCCATCTTCTTCTTCTTGTAGAGGGTGCTACGGAGCTCTGATCGTGATGATTCCTATGTGGTCGGACTACGATCGTTGCTTCGAATCCATCCGTACTGTTGGATTTTTCATCCAAAGCCCATAAGGATGTCGCATTGCCCTCCTAGCCATTGATCTTCCTTAGACTGCATAAGGTGCTACGAGACTTTGATCTAGACGATTTTGAAGGCGTTAGACTCCGATCATCGTCCTGATCAGATTCATACCGTCAAATCATCCATTCGAGGCCCTAAAATAAATCTCCTTCCCTCGTGGCTATAAAAAGGACGTAATTAGGCTAAGATATACACAACTACTCTAAATGTAGAATGATGCATGCTATGCAATATTTATAATATGAAATGCAAATCTAAGCCTAGGAACATGCATGAATAGGTATTTTAACCTAATTAAATGTGTCTACATTAGAAGCTAACAAGATGATTCAGATAATGATATCCACCCCCCCATGCCTATCTAATGCAATGTCCTCATTGTATTAAAAAGACATGAAACAGAGTGGAGTAGAGTAGAAAGCACCTGAATTGCGTGAATAATAGGTCAGCTCCGAGATGAAAAGAAACTGTATATGTGCTGAATTTAGTGCCTTCAGCTAGGCACAATATACAAAGAAGAAGAAATAAAGAATTCACAGGTGTAGGTCAAAATCAGAATAAAAAGATTCATGTGAGGACCAGCTAGCAGATGTCCATAGATGTAGACTATATTGTGGTGCAGACCCATACCCCATGATCGAGTATATCTAAGGTTTTGGATAAAAATTATCCAAAACCTGAGATCAGTATGCAAGCAAGGTCGAGCCTGTGATTTGTGAGGGTGCAACCCAAGTCCAAAAAGTCGGATAGTAGAGAGATTATGCGCAAAAGTTGGATAATGAATTATTAAATGTTCTTCATCCAAAGGTGATTTCTCTAGAACAACTTGGTCAACCATGGTCACATAAA
Organism: Thalassia testudinum; assembly: GCA_037157565.1. Classification (NCBI taxonomy): domain Eukaryota; kingdom Viridiplantae; phylum Streptophyta; class Magnoliopsida; order Alismatales; family Hydrocharitaceae; genus Thalassia; species Thalassia testudinum. Next base: position 33,048,727 of record JAZHRO010000049.1, read on the forward strand.
ACGTGTACCCCCCTATAGGTGCCTGAGTGGATTCTGACATTGGCTCTCCTGTTAGGGGTTCATCTTGGAAATCCTCCCAAGATTGGACTACAGTAATCACAAATCTCATCCTCAATTTTGATAACTTCACAAGTAAAAACTCACCCGAGTCCTTATCCTTAACATCCTTGAGCCAATCCAACAAATACTTGTTAAGATCGTTAATCATTTTAATTAGAGGCTTCAATTCTTCAGTGCAAGGTGTTGGCTAAGCTTCTAAAGATTGTATGGTATTCCTTAAGTTAGCCAACACCTTATCTTGGACCTGGTTAACCTGAACCAAATGGTTTGGTTCAGGGTTGGGTGGGTTTGGGTTCAATCTTGGGAAGTCAAGGAATTGAGGTGCTTGATACCCTTCATGATAATAGGTCACTTATGGTTGTCCATAAGGAGGTGATGACCTATAAGCAGTGTAATCTGAGGAAGGGTAAGGATCAACATATCCTTCTTGATTGTAGATCATATTAGGTTGTCCAAATGAGGGTGGTGATCTATAATCAATGTAGCTTGAAGAAGGATAAGAATCAAGGTTATGGTGTCCAGGGTTAGACCCTGAACACAGAAGTCTGGAACTGTATCCCCAATCAGGATTATCCCAACTAGAAGATGGATGAGAATAAATCTGGTTGGAATAATAATCATTTTGGGAATAAGTAGTGGTAGGAGTGGAAGTGAGAATAAGGTGTGGAAAGATCCATGACAGAACGAGAGGACGAAAGGTGCCTTGCAATACAAACAAACAAACCTATCCTTAGCTGGGTTAGCCTAAAGACCTACAGACTCCCAGAACTCATCTTGAGATAAAGAAATGATTTGATCTACTTCTTTACGGTCAATCCAACCAGTTAGAGGGAGGGGCTAGGGAGATTGTTTTTCCTTTGGCTTACACCTCCGGTTCCTAGTCTACCCCCTGTTGTGATCATTTGATTCTGCTCCCCTAACTAGACATCAGATTGAATTGTAGAAATAAACTAATCAAAAATAATCTCAATCTGGGCTTCGAAGAGCGAGTCCAACCCTTAAGGCCAATGTCTACTCTATTTTAATTACGGTTAGGTTTGAATGTGCTTTGGAATGTGATGGGCCCTTTATCTGGGTTATGCCCTTAATGATTGATTGATATGTGTGTGCGTGCACAACCATTGGTTTTCAAGCAAGATTATTTCTTTTTGGATGTGGTGAATTTTAGGGTTTAAATCTTGCTTAGTAGCTTTCAGGATTCAACTTTAGGTATATTCAATGAAGTTCAGTTGACACACAAGGTTTTGAAAGCATAAGTGAAGATGTTTTCCTTTAAAGCTTAAAAGAATGTGGAGTGCCGGGTAAATCCCTAAAAGTTGAACCTATGTGGTAGTTACTTGATGAGTTGTTTTTATTTGAAGTGGTGCGACCCAAACAACTCAAATGATTGGCCTGATGCATTACTTAATTAGGCACACAAGTGATTACCTAATATGATTTCTACTCAATTATGTGTTGGTGAGTGTACCGGTCCCAAAGATCGGGTTACCGGTTGAGTATGAAGAATCAGAAGAGGTTGTGTACCTCTGTGAGATTTTTTCAAATTTTTCTTTATATGCAGAGAGTGAGGTGGGTGGAGGTGGCAAGCAAATAATCAAAACTACCCTTAGAGTTTATGCAAGCTCTTAGGTTAATTAAGGTTTGTGTTATTAAGTGATGGAATGAAATCTAGTGGGTGGGGAGGTGGGGGTAAACTTACAGACCTTTCACTAGCACTTTACTCCAATCTACCGCTTTTGCCCATCTCGAGAAAGTACCTGCAATCACAATAAGAAAGGAAAGAAGTGAGGTAAAAGACAAGTAAGGTAGGAAAATGCAAAAAATCAAAGAGAGTCGCCTCCCCGGCAACAACACCAAAATGTTGAAGCGAAGAATCATCGCAAATGGATTTGAATTTGGAAAAACTCGTCGTTGCAGTGCGATTTGCGAGAAAAACCATCAATAGATAAATTTTACCAAATCTCAAAAGGAATTCCAGGTCAAACAAAGGAAAGCGGACATTTGATTAAAAATCACATTTGTTTTATTTGTCACGAAGCAGATTAACTGGTCGAATTGAATCTAAACTAGCTATCTACTTAAAGAATAATGAATAGAAGAGTGAGAGAGAATATTACAAATAAAGACAAAATAGACATAGAATGAACGAGAATTTCATAACCACAATATCATGCCTATTACAACTAACCACTACAGTAAAAAGTGAGAAATCTACACTAGAAGGCGGTAAATCCACTCTATAAAGTAGTAAAGAGAAGGTGGAGAGAAGTTATCCTCCTCAACGGTTGCTTGGAGGACGAGCCGCGTTGTCGGAGTGCTCGGATGAAGATGGTGAGATGTGGGATGAAGGAGAATGACGATGGACGACGGAGAATGGGACAGGGCAACGTCGCAGTGGGATCCGCTTCCCGAACAGCGGTGAGAGGACCATCGCAGAATGCTCCATAAAGGGGATGAGAAGGTGGAAAAATTATAGTTTTAACTCTAGAGGAGCATCTTGGGTTTGGGACAAGCTGTTAGAGATTTGGAGGGGGTGAAAGAAGAGAGGAAAGGATGAAGAAAGTGTGGGGGTTGTAGGGCTGTTTATAGGTGAAGTTTGAATGGGCAAATAGGTAATTTTATCTTAAAACATTAAATGGGGGTCCTTAGTGATGGATATAAACGTCACTAAAGACCCCACGTTGTTGAAGAACGTGCATGCAAGCCTCTGCCCCTTCATTTTCATGCGTTAAACGTTCCTCTATGTATGCACATCCTTTCGATTGGATGGCTTAAGCGCATGCACATCGATTCCTCTTCGCGCACTATGCACCGATGCGGCCACATCTCCACCGTTCGATGAAGAATAAATGGCCTAGATCGCATGATCTCACACCTTCACAAATCACACCATCCGCACGTCTGATCTCACGTGAGATCGGGTGTAATCTCGCGCGTGGTCGATTGATCCATCTAGGCCATTGGCGCTTGGTTGGGTGGCTAGATTTTATGCTCACGCACGAGAAGGAAGGCGCAGCGCGGCGATTCCAACGTGCGCTCCTTGTGGCAAAATGCCCCAACCTCTATGCTACGCAGCGGTTTGAGGCATGCAAAGGTTTTTGTGCATAGCCGATCTCGACCATTGGACCTTCATCCAACGATCGAGATCAAGCATTGATGATCTCTTGGAGCGGTGGAGCTGGAGGCCTTGGCAAGCGTTGGGCAGATGTGGCACCATCCTAGCCGTCCATCTTCTATGAGTTGTAAATGGTGCCACGGATGTCAGATTGGACCGATTTTTTGTGCTGTTGGGCTACGAGCGTCAATCTGAACCCATTTTTGCGATCAGATTTGTCATCTAATATATTGATTTACACCATCTTGGCCCCTTGACCTCTGATCTTTCTCAGACTGTATCTGAAGCTACGAAAGTCCAATCAGGGCGATCTTCAATCCAAGGCCCTGATTAAATGTCGCCCTATCACCTGACCATAAAAAGGAGAAATTAACCTAAAATTTATATAACCTAACCTAAATGCAAGATGATGCATGTATGCAATATTTATAATGTATGATGCAACTATATGCCTAAGAACATGCATAAATAGATAGTTTATGTGATAGAAATGTGTTTACACCACCAATTCTCCTTTTCCTTGTAGTGTTGGTCTACCTAAGTAATAAGAAATAAATAGTGAATACCCATTCCTTCAACAAATCTGGCTAGCCTGAATAAGGGGAGGGTTGGGCCCAAGTATGTCTTAGGAAAATCACTGGGGGATTGTATAAACCCGCGCCTGGTTGTTTGACATGACACCTTGGTCTAGCACCAGATATAGATGAAGGAATTGATACCAACTAAAGAAAACTTATGACCTAGGTAGCAAGCCTAAGTTTGATGAAACCTAAGGGTCAAATTGCTACAAATTTTTAATTAGGTCTAGAAGCTTAAAGTGCACAAGCAATGTGATGGGTGTTAGTTGGGGTAGTGCTTGATTATTTCTTTTTTTGTGTGTGCAAATTGGGCGGGAAGTGGTGCTTAAGCCAAATCAAAAAGGTTTTGCAAACAAGGATTTTTGTTGAAGGATTTTAGGGTTTGATTAAGACAATGTGGATTTTAATGTTCTCTCTTGTAAGGATTCCAACAAGGTTTTGAAGTTCCACACAATATATCAAACAAGTTGTTGGTGGAAGTCAATTCCTTTGTAGTTGATGTGCTACTAGAGAGAAAGTCAAAACCCTAAATTGAAAATCCTACGTATGCAGCTCCTAGAAATGAATCTCTTTTCTCAAAATCTTTAAAAACTGATGATCCAAATAGGAAAGCAACACCACCACTTAATGTAAAATCATACAAGGATTTGAAAAATGTTTTTTTTGAGATTTTAGAAAATTTTTTGATATTTGTTTAGAATTTTTCTTCTTACTGGTGTCAAGAGTTAGAATTGATAGATTTAGGGAATTGATTCTACAGAAATCTCAAATTGCCTAAAAGATTTTTAAGTTTATATATTGTAGATAATTTCTCAAGGTTTCCAAAAACACAAAACTTGCCAAAATTTGTTTTGTAGAAAAATTTAGAAAACTCACGAACGATAAGAAAATAGAAAAGAAACAAGGTTTAACCCTTATTCAGTCTGTGAGTTTTTTAATTTTTCCTATTAAGCAAAATTACTTGAAAATTTGACTCAAGGTTCTTGACTCGAAGGGGCTTCCCTGGATGAAATTTAGTGATTTTATGAAGTTCCTAAGTGCTCGAACAAGAATTTTGAAAATCACGACAGAAGTCCTAATTTGCAAAAATCAGACACCAATAAGCTAAGAGCAATGGAAAAATGGAGCAAACAAGCAACATAATATGCCCAACTAAAGGCACTAAACTCAGAGCTTCTTGGGAGGTAACCCAGAGGATTCAAGCTGATCGAATTCATGATTACAACTCAGGTGATTTCTTTCCTTACTCCCTTGCATGCAGTTATTTTTCCAATGATGGTATTGTCCAACTTAGGCATGGGGGGGTGGTAATTCATAGGATTTGAGTACAAAATTGTCAGCTTGAACTAATTTTATTTCTTTTTATCAAAAAAAAATTAAAATTAGGAAAAGAAAAAGTAGGTATTAGAAGCTTGTTGACTTTAGGAAATGATACGTTAGGGACCTAATTGCTTAGACCCTTCTGGTCTTCAGACTTAATCAGTCCGGGTGTCCACTAAAATGTGGATTTGGTCTCGAGTCCTCACCACCTTAATTTATTTTAATCTAGTGAATAAAGTAAGGTGATAAGTATATGACTTATCAACCCACCCTCTGATTTAGGGGGGATTTTTAGTCTAAGCATCTACACACATTTTGCGCTAACTCACTCATCGGTGGTTCTAATGGAAATTGGGTAGCTAATGAACCTTCTACGTTGGTATGGACAATAAGTTGTCGTGGGTAACAACCCATTGGCAGGTTGTTCAGAGCCCAGCCACAGGACCATTCTCTTTCACTATTACCTTTAGGTAAATCATAGATCAAGAAAGCCACCTACTTAAAAAGAAAAAGGGAAAATAAAAAAGGAGAAACGAAAAAAAGAAGTGAGCCACACTTCATCGCACGAGTATGGCTGGCAAGTTGTCATGGGTAACAGCCCATTAGCCAGTTGTCTAGTTCCTAGGTCATAAAATGCACAAGAATTCCAAAACACTTAAGGAAGAAGCGGGGAAGTAGCATATTCTGAGGAGATATACATTGGGTTCACCCTTGTGTTGACCCCACAAAAATAAAAAGTAGGAAGAAAGCTATCTGTCAAATAGATACAACTTTAGGCAACATTTTTTTTCTTTTGGGTCACTTAGAGGTGTAGAAAGCCGAAGTTTGGTTTAATTGCCGTTGAGTGAGTCTATCACTTTCACAATAAGATGCTTATTACTAAGAATCCATTTTGAGTCTTGGGTGGATTGGGTAGCCATAAAAAGTTATCCCAAAATCCTAAACTCCAAAATCCAAAAAATAAAAAATAAAAAAGATGCAAAAGAAAAATATATATATATACTTTGCTTGCATATAAAATAAGGAAAGAACTCGAGTGGTCTGCATTTTGGAAGGAAACCTAGGCACTCTTGAATCTTTGCAAATTAGGTTCTTAGTAGAAATTTCCTCCTGTTGACAAGCAACTTCTACCTAAGCAATCAATTCATAATTTTAGTTGTAAATAGCATTTAGATCAAACCTTGGTAGGGACTAGCAAGGGGTGGGCATGGGAGTATGATGACACTACAATTACAAGTGTTAATAACATCAATTAGAGTCAATTTCGAGGGTACTTGTGTGATAATGTCAAATTATAATGGGCTTGGGAGCATTGCATGCATATTGTATTATCTTTACATTTTAATCGCTTAGAATCAATGTTTAATGACCATGTGCACAAGTCTATTTTGAAATAGGTCTCAGATGAGCGATTGGACCATACAGATGGATCCGGATCGACGAATGGAGTCCAACGAATTTCAAATCACTTCGATCCAAACTCTGTAGCTCCCACAACAAGCTCTAAAAAGATCAACGACCAGGGGGAAATGTGACATCCTTACGTGCCTCAGATGAAAAATCCAACTGCATGGATGGATCCGAAGCGACGATTGCAGTCCGGCAGTGTGGGAATCATGTCAATCTGAGCATTGTGGCAGCATCTACAATAGAAAGAAGATGGACGGCCCAGATGGTGCCACGTGGCACCATCCAAGCTGCCCCTCACAACCCTAGTAGCACAAGGCGTGCGGCGCGTGTGAAGCGGCAGTGCATCAGGGTGTGTGTGGGAGCAAGGCAGCATAGTGGCAAAGCGGTGCGGGTGGTAGTGTGCACATACATGCGGAGCAGCACATGTGGGCGTATGCACGCATGCGAGCTAGCGGGGCGTAAGCAGCGGGTGTGCCTTCAGTGATAGCTACAAGGGCCTTTAGTGATGCTTGCAATTATCACTAAAGACCCTAATTTGAATTTAAGCCCTCTCCTCACTTATAAAAAGGGTCCTACCCCACCGATTTACACGAAGCTTCCAACTACGAGATACCACCACCTCATAGAGTTCCAAGCAAGGTCCCAAAGCCATCGAGCTGCCAATGGAAGCCCCTCCACCGTAGTGGCTGTCTCGACGCGTTCTTCTTCCTTGTCTTAGTGTTATTTTATTTTGTAGTGTAGTTCGTGTCTTGATTTTGTTAAATCATTCATCTACATTATGTTTAATTACACATTTGAGAAGAAATTGTTGGCACATTGATCTTATGATATGGTTATCTAACCCTTTTCTCTCTCTCTATCTCTCTTTCTCTCTCTCATTTTCTAAAATTGATTTTCAAGTGCACAAATGACATATTTTTGTGACACGAAAGTGAGTATTTGATCTAATTACTGGCTCCCTATGTTCAACACTCGGACTCACCTCTGATTCTTTATTTAAAATTGACGTCGTAAGCACTCTGCAATGAACGATTTTATGGAAATGCGTCCGTGAACATTAGCAGTGCAACGTACATGGTAGCATCTCCATGCAATGCAACTGGAAGGCACTGAAGTAGGTGCAAGTCACTTAGTGATCGTTGGATCGTAGGTGGACAGCATGGATCACCTAGAGGTTGCCCAATTGGGATTGCACACATTGCGCATGCAAGGATGAATTGAACTGCAGCTATTTGATTGTGAGGCGTATCGCATGCTTACACTTCAATTGTGTGCTCTCGTTGGCATGAGAGAACATCAACTACTCGATCATGGTTGAAATGCTGGGATCGCTCTTCGAAACACACCCGGTTGTCGCGTGTAATCGTGCGTATTACGCGAGCGTCCATCTGCACATGCAAATCCTGATCGCTCGATTGTGATCGAGCAGCCCAATTTCACTAGCGTCGAAGTGGTTGCGATGAATCGCTGCTCGAACCCGCGCCTCTTCTTTGAGAGGTAGGCGCACTACCATGGTGGCAAGGCACTGGTTTGTTGCGTCAAAGAGCTACTACATCCTCAGTCTCGACTATTGGATGAAGATCCAATGGCCGAGATCTCCTTAGAGCCTTCTCCTTTGTAGTTGAGAGGTGTGCAATGATGAATCTCAGCCATTGGATTAAGATTCAACAGCTGGGTTCTCTTCTTGTGGTGAGGCAGGAGCTGTGGCCAATGTTGGGTGGCCTGGATGGCACCACATGGTGCCATCTGGGCCATCCATCTTTAGTCCTTTGTTGGGAGTGCTACGGATGTCGGATCGAGGTGATTTCTACGTTGTCGAACTGCGATCATCGTTCCAGATCCATCCGTATGGTAGGATTTTTCATCTAAAACCCATAAATATGTCGCATTATCCCCTGGCCACACAGAATGTAAAGATAACTATACTACTTATACAAATCATCTTAAATGCGATGTAATGAATGTTATGCATTATTCACAATGCTACATACATTGTTAAGCTTAGTAAATATCATAAGTCGGCATTTTATCAGGAATACGTGTGTATTTATCATACCCCCATGCCTATCTTTTCCTAGTCCTTAGCAAAATTAACCTAAATGCTATGTATAAAATAGAATCAAGAGTTGATCACTTAGGAAAGATTTGTTGATCACATTATAAAATTTCAACTAAGGACCTAATTACAAAAACTCAATAGTGCCCGGGTGTCTGCCAAAATGCTGACTGCCCTACCCCTTACCTTATTTTGGAAAGGGAAGATACACATCTTTTTCTTTTCCAATATTTTTGAATTTTGGAGTTGAGAGTTTCAGGATAACTTTTTACGGCTACCCGACTCGCCAAAGACTTGAAAGGGACTCTAAGTGCTAAGCATCTTATCGTGAAAATTATGACAGACTCACTCAATGGCAATTAAAATGGACTTCGGGTTTCTATGCCCCTAGGTGACCTTGGAAAGGAAAATGTTGCCTAAAGGTGTATCTGTCTAACTGGTATTTTTTTCCATACTTTTACTTTTTATGGGGTCAATACAAGGGCGAACCCAGTGTATATCTCCCAGGTTTATTCTACTTTCCCACCTCTTCCCTAAGTTTTTTGGGAATTATTTGTGCATTTTTGTGAGCTGGGCTCTGGACAATTGGCCAATGGGCTATTACCCACGACAACTTGCCAGCTATACTCGTGTGATGAAGTGTGGCATATTATCCCTTTTTCCTCCTTTTTCTATCTTTCTCTTTTTTCTTTCTCTTTTTTCTTTTAAGTAGGTGGCTTCCCTGATCTAAGATTTACCTAAAGGTAGTAGAATAAGTGTGGTCAAGTAGCTGGGCTCTGGACAACCAACCAATGGGCTGGCACCCACGATAACTTGCCAGCCATATCACCCTAGAAAGTTCATTAGCTACCTAATTTTCGTTAGAATTGCCGAGGAGCGAGTCAGTGCAAAATGTGTGCAGATACTTAGACCATAAGTCTCCCCAAATAAGAGGGCAGGTTGACAGGTCATGTACTTAACACCCCAATTTATTGACCAAATTAAAATAAAATTAACTTGGCCAGGACTCGAGACCAAGTCCACATTTTAGTAGACACCCGGGCTGATTACGCTCGAAGACCTGAAGAGTCTTAAGTGTTCAGGTCCTAAAGTATCATTTCCTAAAGTTAACAACTCCTAATGCCTAAGTTCTCTTCTCCTAATTCTATTTTTTTTTTCTTTTTTGAATAACAGGAAATTACTATTATGGAACTGACAAAATAATCAAATCATAAAGTATCCACCCCCATGCTAAGCTAATGCAATGTCCTTATTGTAGAATAAAAGCATAAAGGAGGGTAGAATAGGAAGGATATCACTTGTATTCTGTGAAAAATCGATCAACTTCAAAACAACCTATACACATGCTAAGTTTATTGCATTTAGCTAGGCGATGTCCGGCTAATAGAGATCAGGTCAAGGTGCGAACAACCTTGTCTGAGACAGGTTCAGGGAGAACATGGTCAAAATATGGTTTGAGACGTTGCCCGTTGACCTTAAAGGAATTACCCATCTTTAGGTTAGATATTTCAATGGCTCCGTTAGAAAAAATATGATCAATAATGAACGGGCCGTTCCACTTAGACCTATGCTTACGAGGAAAGAGCTTAAGTCGAGAATCAAAGAGCCAGACCCTCTGGTTTGGCTCAAACCTCTTTCGAGAATCATCTGGTCATGAAGAGCTTTGGTCCTTGCCTTATAGTTTCTGGCATTCTCGTAGGCATCATTTCTAAGCTCCTCCAACTCAAATAGTCGAAGTTTCCTGTTCTTCCTGACATACTCTAGGTCAAAATTGCATTTCTTGATGGCCCAAAAAGCTCGGTGTTCTAATTCTACGAGTAAGTGACACTCCTTTCCAAACACCAAATGGAAGAGGGACATACCGATAGGCATTTTGTACGGTAAGCCCAAAGAGCATTATCAAGCTTTTTGGTCCAATCCTTCCTATTAGGCCTAACAATTTTCTGTAGTATGTTCCTGATCTCCCGATCAGAGACCTTGGCCTGTCTGTTCGTCTGAGGGTGGTTAGGTATGGAAAATTCGATGTTTCACCCCATATTTTGCCAACAGATTCTTGAATTGGGCATGAGTGAAATGCGTGCCACCATCACTGATAATGGCCCAAGGAATCTCGAACCAACTGAAGATATTTTTCTTCACAAACTCAACGACCACCTTGTGGTCATTGGTTCGGGTGGGAATTGCCTCAATCCATTTGGACACGTAATCCACAGCAACTATAATATACTGGTGTCCAAATAACAGAGGAAAGGGTCCCATGAAATCGATGCCCCAAACATTGAAGATTTCGACGAGAGGTATCGAGTTTAGGGGCATCATGTCTCTTTCGACTATGTTCCCGAGTGTCTGCCATCGGGAGCATGGCCTTGAGAATTCTTGGGCATCCTTAAATAATGACGGCCAATAGAATCCGGATTGTAGAATTTTCTCGACCATCCATTTCCTGAAAAGATGTCCGCCACAAGCTGATGCATGGCAGAACTAAGTATGCTATGGAACTCATTTTCTGGGATGCATGATGAATAATCTACTCAACGGCAATGTGGTATAGCTTGGGATCATCCCAAAAATAATATTTGGCCTCAGACATAAGTCTATCCCATTGTTGCTTGATCCAATCCAGGGGGATTTGACCAACGACCAAATAATGGACTAATAAGTCCAATTTATTGGACATTTATTTAGCTTAAGTACATATGGAGTACGTTTACTTGTGGTTTAATGGATTAAGATAAGTATTAATTTAGCTTAGCTTACGAATATTTTTGTGTCTGCTTTGCATTCTAATGCATACTTTTATGCTTCTTATTTGATATGTGCTGGTAGAAAGAAATGTAACTGGGTGTGAATGTGATTAGCAATTGAATGAGGGGTATGCCTATAATTACTCATTACTGCTGCTCCCTCCACTGGCATTCAAATGAAGCAGTTACACACCTGCAAAGGGAGAGGCCGAGGTTGTGGATCTGGAGAGGGATAAGAGCTACAGCTGGGGATCTAGCCATCACTTCCTTCTTCCCCTCCGGGGGGGCACGTTTATCTCCTTCCTGGTTCCTCACTGTGTACTCGAGGGCATACACTGTGGCATAGACGTTGTCCACCGTTCCCTTCAACCGCAGCTTGTCTTCACCGACTCTGTGGCATGCATGGTGACAGCGTGCACGCCACCACCGCCTACCAACACCATTGGCAACTGTTGCCCACCCTCACCACCATGAAGAGAGCATGCACCGCAGCCAGCACATGCACTGTGAGACCCTCACCGACTGCAACTAGCTGTGCGACCTCTCACCGCTCTCACCGCAGCCAACCATAGCACACAACACCAAACCCCTCTGTGTGCCACAGCCCATTGTGAGTGCCCTCGTACGTGTACGCAGCCAGCGACCTCGGCCTCAAGCCTCACTTCGCGGCCAGTCCACAAGAAGCCACGCCCTCGCGCATGCACCAGCTCCTCGTACAGTAGCCTCCTCGCACGCACCCACTTCCATAGCCGGTCTCTTCCCTTCCTTATCTTCCCCATCATCTTCAACCTCTGCAACAAAGTTGAAGGAACTCATCACCACCGAGTTCCACCTTCACGCAGTTGGCTACTCTGCCCTCCTTTCTACTCACCATTGACGCCTTTGGACTCCCCTCGCCTTCACGAGCACCTCCAGGTCTTCAGACACGCCAACCGCCATCACTGCCGTCCTCCCAACCAACTAATAATAAATAACGGTGGCAATGCTTGTGTGATGTGTTCGTTGTAGTAATGTTGCACTAAGAGTGTCAAAGTGGTGAGTTAGGGTGAGTACCAGTCATTACAACTATTATTATTATTTACTTATCTAATTTTTACTGGTTTTGTTCCAAGTCGTTCACTGGGAGGCAATTTATTGAATTACATCGCTCGCTCTTTGATCTCAAAATTATCTTCTAATTCCAAAAAGGAACTTTACATTTTATTAAAGAATGAATGAATGTGTATTTTATTTACCTAATTACTAAGAAATGCTTGCAAATAGTAACTATAAACAAGCATCAAACAATCTATTACTATACTCTAAACTATGTATTTACAAGTTATACTATTAATACTAATATGATAGTACATAATACATTAGGATGCCATAGTGTAAAAACTTAACTTACTAGTCTGCTATCTATAGTAACATATACGGAAATTTTAGTGACAGATATAAGCGTCGCTAAATCTTAGAAAACACTATATACAACATAAGGAGGGAAAACTGAGGTCTTTAGCGACGTTTACAGTGTCATTTTATTCTGTTAGTAATTATATGGGTTTACTTATACAAATAATAAGCTATACTATGTATATATATATGTATATATCTTTTTATTGTATTTGTATTTACATATGTATACGTCTTTTATCTCTCTCTGTTATATACACTAAGTCTCTTCTGTTCCTCTTCTCTTTTATTTCTGCGTTAAATTTCTCTGTTAAGCATTCTTCTGTCTCATGTGTTCTTCTCTTTTGTTTGTGTAATCTTTCAGCCTTACACATTTCAGAATCTGCGGTGGGGAGGGGATTAAGCAATGTCACTAGCTTTTATTAGTCAGTTCAAAATGTTCTTTAATTTGCGGGCACGCTTTTCGAGGGATACGCTGCACCCAAAGGGTGGGACCAGACCTCTACTAAGCGTGCCCTAAACTTTATTAGGTGGCTTAACTACGATTTCAAACTCAGCGTAGGGCCTCAGCCATACGCCGCACACACTCGAGCTCGGGCCCCCAGCCCCACACACAATCGCAAACTCTTCACAATGCTCAGACAGAATGCCAGACGGTATGCTCAGATGGTAATCGGGTCAGGTATATGTATGCAGTGTTTCGGGCGCCCGGTGCCCATGACGACTGCTTAAGCATAAGTAGAAATTCACTTTGTAGCGCTGCGCTTGATTTGCAGCGCACGATGTGGCGCTATTCCAATGCCACATCTGTGCTGGAAATCAGGCGCAACAACGTCTGGAAGCACATTTGGCCCTCAATCTGAGGGTCATAAATTATTAAAAAAAATAAAACAAAATATGGAAAATAAAGTATTTACATAATACTACATAATTGGTTAATTAATTTTGAATTTTAATTAGTTTTACTATACAAATAAATTCATTAAAGTGGACTGTTTGTACAGGCTAATTTAGGTGCTTTTTTAGTTAATTACTTATAAATTAGTCAGTAAATGGTCTAATTGACCTTATACAGATTTAGATTATATACTTAAGTATTTTATACATATTTTTATTATATTTTTCCAAATTTATTTATGCTTTATTTATTTTAAAGTAGTAGCTCTTGGCTGTTTAGCTTATAAACTAAATACCAGTAATCTAAAAAGGGTTTAACTATACTTTAATTAGCTTAAATTACTTAATATATATTAACCTAGGTCTATAGATTCACTTAACTTAGTTATAACTCTAAATTATTAGTTTAGCTAATTTAATTTACAATATGGCTATAATTGTATAAATTCAAATCAGTACATATATATATACACAATTCAGTAATTATATATGTATAAATTCAATTCAATAATTCGGTATTTATGCATATATGTACATAAGTTACATATATATATAGATATATACAAGTTTATACAGTATACAGTATATATGTATCTATACTTACATAGTTATTATGTACATTATAGTTATAGTTAGTAGTATATATATATATACAGTATTAGATTTAAGTATTTACAGTTAGATTTCAGTAGGAGGTTAGGAATGAAGGATTGATTAAGTTCAATTTCATCAATTTTTTTAACAGCAGCTTCAGCCACTGTCAGAGAGGGTGAAGAAGAGGGGAATGTATTTAGGAATTCAGTGCTTCTATAGCAGTGGCTTAAGCCACTGTCAAATGGGCTAACTGCTGCTGCAGTTAGTCCATTTGATGAGGAAGATGAGTTTGACAGATGAGAAGGGAAGAATTTTAGAGAAGAGGGGAATATGTGGCTACAGGATGCAGCAATTCACTGTGTACTGGGATTAAAAGCAATCAAAACCATTGAAAAATTGATGAGTAAATTCCAAATCTGACAAGGGTTTAATTCTCACAAAAATCACTAAATGTCTCAATTCAAATGCCCAAAAACCCTCATCAAAAACCTCATTTCAAATTAAAACCACAAATAACACTGAACTAGCTCTTCCTAATGCTATAGATAGCATGAAGGAAGACTTAATTCAGTCACTTAAAACCATTAAATCCAATCCCAGTTTCTTGCAACCTTAAGGAGTATGGAGAACTCCTTAGATTAGGAAATCACCATTCAAATTAGACATCCCCAAGAAAACTTATAAATGCAAGATCAGACTTCAAATTACCACAGTAATTATCCTTAGATCTAACTTGCATTCAATGCATTCAAGGCTTATCAAAACAGATTAATGGATGGCTCTTCTGAGATGATTTCTGTCACCAGAAATCCTCTAAGAGTCCTTGCCAACAAGAAATTCAAATCATCTTCAATCTGTCAGATTAGGCAGTGAAATTCAGAAAGTAAAAATCCTTAAAATCCATGTTGAAAAGAAATCTGACAAACTGAGGAATTCAACCCAAAATCAAGGGGCTTTTGTGATCAATTATGGGGTGAGTGAGAAGCCCCAAAGGTGCTTGTGATGCCAATTTCAGATCTGAGGTTGTATACCACCAGATCTGAAATTGGATTAGGGTGTGTGGGTGAAGGATGAGAAAAACTTGTCATTAAAAAGATAAATCAGAACTGGATTGTGAAAAAACATGGAGAGGGAGATAATTTGAAAAATGATTAGATGAATTCTTCCCCTCTGATCTGGACTGATTAGAGGAGGTGAGGGAAGGGAATTAATGCTAATTCTACTCCTAAAGCTACTTCAACCTACAGCGAAAATTAAACACTAACAATTATGCTAATTCTACTCTAAACTACTTAACTACAGCTAAAACTAACAATTATGCTAATTCTACTCTAAACTACTTAACTATAGCTAAAACTAATTATGCAGAATTGAAAACCTAAACTAAAAGGAAGAATGGGACCTATGGGTCCTTAACCGGCGGCTAAGGAGGAAGAAAGGAGGAAGGTGACTCCAGCGGAGGGAAGAGTCTGCTAGTGAGACTCCAGGGTCGTCCTCAGGTGCTACGAAGTCCTTAGCGACGAGGAGTGTCGAGAGCAGGCGATGATTTCACAGCTGGTGGCTGTGAAATCAGAGGTTGGATGGGGAGGAGAGACTGGAGTGGACGAATTGATCGCTAAGAGGTGTAGGAGGGAGCGATCCCTTACGCGCGACACCACTGAGGTGCTTAAGTAGCAGCTCAGTGGCTGAGATCACCGCGCAGGTGAGAATAAACAAGATGCAACCAGCGACGAGGATGTGAGGGGCGCAGCGCACGGTGAGCTGAGCACAAGATCTGACCGTCAGATGAGATCTGGGGAGAGAGGTGAACGCATGCACCGAATTACGCGAAAGTTCCAATAGAATCCAACCATAGATCAAGATCTAAAGAGCGACGGATGGCTGAGATTGGATGTGTTCTTCGCGCACTACAGTGCGCGTGAAGAGCAGCAGGCTTCTCTCTGAAATGAGGAAAAATTGCAGGAAGACCCTTGAACGAAGGGGTAGAAATATTGCATGCAGGCCCATAAGTGAGAAGAACAGCAACTGGAAGGGCCCTGCAGTCTTACAAAAGGGTCCCTGCGGCTTACAAGTAGTTCCAAAGAGGAGTTTTTAAGGGTAAGAGTGTAATGCATGAAGGACCTAAGTGTAAACTACCTATTTCATAACCTAAATGATGTCCAATTGCCTTCAAGTTTTTATATGTTTTTAATTGAACATTTAAGACATTGATTATACTTCTGATTTGGCTTTTCAAATTTATTTATGTGTTCAATTGACGCATGGATCATCATTTATATTTTGCTTTCAGAATATCTCATTTTTGTGACCTAATTATGAAGTTTTAACACAGAGTAAAGGTTTTAGGTATTTTTCTATAGTTCCCACACTTAACACTTTTTATCTGTTAATTTGATATTGTTTTGCTTAGTGTCTAGCTTAATTTCAGCTTTTTAGCCATGATGAGTAGTCACTCATCACCAACCACCCGTCGGTGACCACTTCAGCTAGCCAGCCACCACCAAGCATCATCGACCACTCCGCAACCACCAACATGGAGCCCTTGCCCTGGCCGACCTTCACCGAGCTTCGTACACCCGACTGTGCTTCCTCATTGGCTTGGGCACAAGGGGAATTCATCCCCTGTTTCTCAACAGTAAATGCCCTATTTATTTTTACCAAATATGCCATTGCCGTAAGAACTATTGAGATATTTGATGGATAAATTTAGTTGAGTGACTATTGCATGTTTGCCCTTATGTTCCAAAGTATTTCCCCCATGCATTCATATCCTGATATGTTGGCTTTGGTCTCTATATAAATGAATGAAATGTCAATAAACTTAAAAGAGGAAGAACCATATCTTGGAATTTAATTACATTATATGCCATTGCAATTTATTTCAGGAAGGGAAAATTACGCATATAGCCTCGCATTCTGAAATTATTGTTTCTTCTTTTTGTCGCATTTCACATTGAATTTGAGCACGAATCTCATACTCAATTAGATGCATACTAGGAAAAATAATCGTGGATTTATTGCATTTGTTCCTCCCTATGGATTCGACCTAACTCTTCGTGGTTAGTTTTATTTAAATATTTTTGTTTAGGATTTTCCACCATGATCTACACATTACGACATAGTATTATGATATAGTATTCTTGCAAGTGAAAATCCTACCGACCAAATGGCGCCGTTGCCGGAGAGGCAACAGACACAATAAATTCACCAAACTTTATTTCTAATTATTCTAAGTTGTGCATTTATCTGATCATTCCTTATCTTTTCTGTGTGAGGTGCACCTGTTTCTCAACAGAAACGAATGCAACGAGTGCGCAAGACAGAGGCGATTTTCTTGGTGGACCTTGACGCCACCTAGAGGGCAACAACAGGGGCATGTGGGCCTTGATCCCACATGTGTGGAGGAAGGATCGGCGACTAGAGACATTTATTTGCTTCTTTTAGATTTAGATTAGTTTACATAGACCTTAGACATTTAATTTTTGTCTTGTGGACCCATGTTGGGCATTTTTGGGAACATGTTCCTAGTGCTTTTATTGCTTATTATTCTTGTATGCGGGAGCATATTTTTGGGAGTGTGTTCCCATTTTATTTAGATTATAGGGTTATTTGAATTATTTAAACTGCACGTTAGTTAGTTAGCAAAATGAGATTAGGTTTGTTTGTGTATTAATTATCAAAAAAAAAAATCAAACTACCTGCTAGAAGCTGCATATCAATAGGGCGACCATCTAGGATTGAATGAGCAGCATCTAGTTTATCTTTACTGCATCGGATACATTCTTGAACGAAGAAGCTGGAGTAAGGTACGTGTTCTCCTTAGCATCAATTACCTGTCATGCATTTGCATTGGACTTAAATTCAAGACCTCTAAAGTGTTTGAATCGGATTAATTCAGTGGTCACTTTAAAAATTGGGACTGTTAAGAGGTTGGGCCATAAAATCTGTGACTTGAAATTGTGTGAAAAGGATCTTGTTTGTGAGATTTCAAATTCAAAGCGCGAACGTGTATTGCACACATGAGACACTGTGCACATCACACATAAGGTCACTAGATAAATTTTTACCTCTCCTCTTTTGCACCACAAGGGAAGTTAGTCGGAAATCAACAAGCCTATCAACCAAGTTACTTCGGTTCCTCGTGTGTGGGCTCGATTCGAGACTTCCATCCTTAGCGAGTAGGTTGTAGGCACCAATGAAGGTTGGCCTAGGAAGCATAATTCTTGCAAAACTTCTTTGACCACCAACTGATCATTTAATTTTAAGACTTAGAATGTACTAAAAATAGATCCCATTGTATTTGCATTTGTTTTGACAGCGACAGAACTCTGTAGGCAGTTTCTGCTTGGGTTCTGAATTCCTTTAAATCCTAAGAGAGTTTAACCTGCTTAATTGAAATAAATGGACTATCCTTACTCCTATCATTTTAACCAGGATCCCATGCCCCAAGCATATCCATCCTTGATGGGTACATTGACAATTCATTGGATCATTCATATTCCTATCCTGGGAGTACTGGCTCGATATCTCCCACTTTTGAGTAGAGCCTAGGAGCAGGATTTTCCACCCATGGAATCCCCACTACTATGCAAACACCCAACCCTCCCACCCTTCATGATTTTCCTTATCGAGGTTGGACAAATACCCCTATGCAACCAGAGCTGAGATTGACTATCCTCCCCAATCTGATAGTAGTAGCCTCTCCTCTTTTATGATAGAAATGCAAAAACAACAAAAAGAAATGATGGAGTCTATGGGAGAGATGTTGAGGAATAGTCAATAATTGAACGAAGAAATTAGACAGCTTAGCTATGCTCTTCCTAGTAATTCTGATCCTTACCCATAAGACCATGATCATGAAAATAATTATGAGGAAACCAATGATAATAGGGATCTCGTTTTACGTAGCTATCACTTAGACTCTCCCAATAAGACATGGCCACTAGAGGAGAATGATCTTAGTAATTATCCACCCGAGCTATATTGGAGTCAAAAGAAAGGGAAGATGGTACCTCTTGAGGACATTGACCCCAATGACAGTATTTTTCATTCCTCTGATAACCCAAGTCAAGGTCGTATTGTTCATATCACTTCCCCTATTAATTATCTGGTGGAACCCCATTCTACCCTTATTGAGCCTAATCCTGACCCTCCACTTTGGGAATCAACACCTACCATTCAGCATTCTGAGGATTTAAATGCACCCAATGAAGGTGACCCCAAAGGAATGGAGGATGAATTAGATCAATATTGATCTCAGGGATTTAAAGAGTCTATTTTAGAGGATGAGGATGACCCAATGGAGGAACCTGGACTGAAAATGTGGAGTGAATCATAGGGGGATTATTTGTTATTCGAGGACTTACCCCTGGAGGATATAAATAATCTGGAGAAATCTGGATTTCTCCCTTCTTTTGAGAGTCATCCTCCACAAAACCAGGAGTTGATATTAGAGGAGGACGAACACAATAGTGAGAAGCCTAGGGGAGACTCTCGGGGACAAAACATGTCAATTGAGGATTTATGCCTTGAGAAGAACAAAGAATTGAGTGATATAGGCTTACTCCAAAACATTAAGACGGATCCTCTGTCAGAAATAATTGATGATACTGAAGCAACTCCTTTCTTTACTAATGAATCACATATACACCCGACAAAAATTTGAGTGAACCAAAAGAATTCAGGGATGAGATTAATGATAATGATTCAGTTGCTTCGACCCTGTCATCAAAGAAATTTAATTTGGGGTCCACCATTGATTCACATATACTGGAAGGTGAAAATATGACTTCGATCATTAATGATAGGCAGGGTACTTAAATTTTTCTGCAATAATTGTTAGGGAGAATACACAATCTGAATCGTTGTTGGGATTGGACTTGACACTGACTAAACCCTCCTTGGACTTAACCATTACCGCCCAACACCACAAACAACCCTCCACTCTACATTCTTTCTGGGGAGAATATCAGGCCAGTACATCCTCAGGTAGAATGGCGAGTTTGGATTGATGCTTGTACATTTAGTCTCCTTATTCAAGGGTTTGAAATAATTATGTTTATATCTTTTAAAACCCTTCCTGCTTTGGAGGATCCTTGTTATCCTCCACTTATTCTGTTTCAGGAGGTCCCTTTTCATATTTCTTTTGTTATTCCTAGACCTCTCGAGGTAGCCTATGAGGTTATTTGTTTTCATGTCTTCTTGTGAGCATTTAGGATAATGTTGCATCATCAGCTTGCCAACATCTGTGGCTACCTGTTTTCTAGGCCCGTGCTGTTACGCATATTTTTAGGGCCTAGCTTTCTCTGTCTGGAACTAGACTTACAAGTTCCCTATAAGTCTGGCTGCTGACAGAAAATGCAGCGCCTGTTGGGAGGCAACCCAGCGTGTAGAATAACACCATCATCAGGTGATTTCTTTCCTTTCTCCCCTTATTTTAATTTTCCAATGAGGACATTGTATAATTTAGGCATGAGGGGGTGCATTTTGCATTTTAGGAAGTATTCATGCATTTAGGTTAGCATAAAAAAAAATTCTTTTCTTGAGCTGAATTGGTTAGTCCTTAGCAAAACATCTTTGTCATGGAGGTGTCATTAAAGATTTTTCTTCTTAAATTGTTTCTTAAGTTTAGAATCTAGTACATTTACTTCACTTTCACATAGATTGGGCAATGAATCTTTGATGAAAACCAATAAGCATTTTTAGTCTACTAAACCCTTGGACAGTTAATAGGGAGTCAGGCATACTATCTTCTATTAGATCCACCTCATATTTGTGAGAAGAAAGTAGAGAGATTACTGGTGCGCTAAGTCTAGTGCAAGGACTCTTAAGTTATGGACAATTAGATGATGATACCTCAGAGTTAGGCATAGTTTTTGCTCTCTGTTCCAGTGTGAGAATATTGTGTAAATTCCTGAGAGTCACCAAATAAGGCAAATACACAGAGATTGAGTCTTAATAAAACTATGACTATGGTGGATGGTTACGACTGTCTTTCATAGAGTCCTTAACTGAAGGAGGGTAGTAATGTCAAAGGTCAGAAATACGCTCGTCCTATCCATTCCTTCCCAGTGCCGAGAATAGGCACTTCCACCAAATAAACCACACAATATCCTCTTGACCATCATCATCCCTAACAATGCCACATGAATAATAGTATGCGTCATTTTGTGTTAGTGATAAAAAAAAGCAACAAAAGAAAATAAAAAAGAAATATTTATATTTAGAAAAATATGAGAAAAAAGGAGAAAAAAAGAGAAGAAAAAGAAAAGAGTTCAAGTTTGGGGTTTTATCTTCATGTCATTTTTTTCATTATATGTCGATATTTTTGAGGGAACCACAAAAACACCTATGCGATCCACCAATTATGACCCAAACCTACTTTTTAGTATTTCTGATCGCCCGAATACTGGCTGAGGACTCTAACTTAGTTGTAGAGTTATTATGACTTTAGTTGAACTGTGAATGCCATGTGAGGCCACCAAACAGTGAGTACATTTACTAAATCTGGTGAGATTTGTGATTTCAGAATGAAAAGAAGGAAAAGAGTGTGCACAAAGGAATATCAAGAGAGCACAGTTATTTAGCCTATCTCCGAGTTGACTTGTTTAATAGCCTAGAGATCTAGAGTCTGTAGTACTAGATTACATGTAGCACTAGATGAGTGTAAGCCACCAAATATTAATTAATTCAACTCAGTTTCTCCTACCTAAGCCAAAAAGCCAAGGTCAAACTACAGATTGTTTTCTTCTTTATCCCTGAGGGAAGAACTGATTGTGCACCTACGTTGGTGCATAGTGCTCGAAGAGGAAGCGGTGTGCGAGCGTTAAGCCGTCCAATTGAAAGATCGGACGATTGAGGATGCGCGTACGTGAAGGAACATTTAACGCATGAAAATGAAGGGGTAGGGGCACACATGCATGTTCTTCAGTAGCATGGGGTCTTTAGTGACGTTTAAAACTGTCACTAAAGACCCCCTATTTAATGTTTTAAGATAAAATGACTTATTTGCCCATTCAAACTTCACCTATAAATAGCCTACAACCCCCACACTTTCTTCATCCCTTCCTCTCCTCTCAACCCCTCCAAAGTTCTAAGAGCTTGTCCCAAACCGGGATGGTCCTCTAGAGTTAAAAATATAAAATTTTCACCTCATCTCCTTTGTGGAGCATTCCATAGTGGTCCTCTCATCATCGTTCAGGAAGCAGATCCCGCTGCGACGTCGCCCTGGGTGCTCCGTCCGGCTGCTCCGTCAACGCGGCTCATCCTCTCATCACATTCTCATCCCCTTCGTCCAGGTGCTCCGTCAACGCAGCTCGTCCTCCAAGTAGTCGTCGAGGAGGATAACTTCTCTCCACTTTTTCTTTACCGCTTTATAGTGTAGATTTACCACTTTCTAGTGTAGATTTCCTGCTTTTTACTGTAGTGGTTAGTTGTAATAGACATGATATTGTGGTTATGAAATTCTTGTTCATTCTATCTCTATTTTATCTTTATTTGTAATATTCTCTCTCTCTTCTATTCATTATTCTTTAAGTAGATAGATAATTTAGATTTAATTCGACCAGATAATCTGCTTCATGACAAATAAAACAAATGCGATTTTTAATCAAACATCTACCTCCCTGTGTTCGACCTGGAATTCCTTTTGAGTTTCAGTAAAATTTATCTGTTGATGGTTTTTCTCGCAAATCGTGCTACAACAACGAGTTTTTCTAGACACAAATCCATTTACGATGATTCTCCGCTTCAACAATTGGTGACGGGTATTTGGTGATGATTTTGGTAACTATGACCAAAAGTAACTTATGGTGACGGTTCCACTCAAAACCGTGACCATTGTCGATGAGTGAGATTTGTTTTCTATTATTACCTTATGTCATAGGTTTGAGAACTGTGACAAAAGGCTTTGGTGATGGTTCCAAGTAGGACCACGACCAATAGCTTTCTCTTTGGTGACGATTTCAAGTGGGATTGTGACCATAACCTTTCCTTTGGTGATGATTTCAAGTGAAACTGTGATTATAGCCTTCCCTCCAAAAATTTCTCCTTCCCTCCCACCCTCTCTTGAATTTCTTCCACGACGTTGCCAATTTTCCTCTCCCCTCTCCCCTCTCCCCAATCCCCAACGACATCACCTTCCCCTTCCCTCTCCCAACTCCCCCATTCCCCAATGACATCACCTCCCCCTTCCCATTCCTGACATAACAGTGGCACCTCCCCTTCCCCATCGACGATAGCAACAGCAGCACCCCCCCTCCCCCCTCGACTCCACCGCCTCCCTCCCATCGACCTCTTCCCTATGGCGGGTACTTACCCTCTCGCGACCACCGCAATGACATCGTCTCATTCCCAAAGCAATCTAACTGCAACTAAACTTCGATCCGCTTCTCCTCTCTGGATCATCTACCCTACTCTGGGGTTTCGAAATCGATCCACCCCTCGCCCCACGTAGCACTCTTTGCAGGCAAAATGGACACGTTGAGTCCTGTGGTGTTTGTGAACAGGGAGCTGCTCTGGATGTATGTGGAGCGGAGGGTGTGGGTGGTGGTCCAGGTCACTAGGGTCGATGGTGCGGCCATCGTGGGGTAGTTCACCAATGGACAACAGTTGGTGGTCAGTGGCGCCCCTTCCTTCCCACTCTCCCACTTCATCGAGGTCATCGGCGTCGCCGAGGGCAACCAGTCCATCTGCGTCAAGATCTGCATCAACTTCGGGGAGTAGTTCGGTATAGGTCATTTTTGCATTTCATCCCCCGACACACTCTCGCTCTGCTTGTTTTGATTGTTGTAATTCTAGTCCAATTCGATTCCAAATGGATTGTCAAATGGATTCCAGATGGATTGTCAAAATAAGAAAGCCTTTTTCCCAGCAACTCTGACCCATCTGAAAGAAAGTAGCATTGTGGTCTTTATTGCGATGTTTACTTATTTCTTTAGTTATTTATTTATTGATTCACGTATGGGTATCATTTCTTTTTGTTCAGTTCAGCCTCCAACAGTGGGACTCAGCCAGCTTTAAGTAGTAGTAGTGAGTGGGCGAGATGAGAACAAAGTATAATTTCTTGCTGTAGTACAGTTCAGTTCGACCTTTCATGGCCTCTGCAGCAGTGTAGTACTAATTGGAACTAGAACACAGGAGCAATGAATGAGGGAGAGTGGTGTGATCCAAACTCTGAAAGGTCTTCTTTTTTAATTCTTTGAGATGAAGAGGAGAAGGGGAAAGAACGAATTGTCATTAATCATCACCTTTGTCAAGAATGAAGCCTTAAGGTAAGGCAGGTCAAGCTTCGATTTCTTTATTTCAACCATGAGCAATTCCAGACATATTTATTGCAATTTTTTGAGGAAAACGTACCTGATGAAAAATGACAAATACAAACTCTATGAACTGGAATGGAAGTGAGGAGACAGACTTTACTTTTCTGTGAACACTGTTACTTTACCAAACACTTGTCGCCTTGATTTTTCAGCTAGATCTGGTAAGGATCATGTAATCATTATTCTAATCCCTTTCCTATATCCTTTTTCCTTTGGAATTAATTTGATCTTGCATTATGTATTGTTGATGTATAGTAAAGAAGAATCTATAGAATGTCCCTGGCTTTCAAATCCTGAATTTTGTATGTCTATAGCTAAATCATGCGGTGCTGGTGGTTAAATTTCAATAACTTTGTGTCATTATTGTCTATGTTATATGCACTGCTATCGATCCCACTGACCAAAGAATTTTAGTTAGTGTGGATGAGGCGAAAGCCTTTAGGTCTTAGAACAAGGTCCTATTACCCAATATGTGATTCTTCAGTTGTAGAAGCATGCTAATGCCATTTAGCCTGGTTTTCACTTATATTTAATGGAATTGTTTGGTGCTAAAGGGGAAGATGGTTCTCTATAGGAAGCCAGCAATCCTGGAGATAGTCCTAATGTTTAGGGCATGGATCGCGTAAACGATAAATACATCATAGTATAGTGTAAAATACGTCTCGACAAATAAAATTAACAGAACTGGGAGTCCCCGTCGATCACAGGGAGGCAGAAAGCACTTTTGATTTCATGCACTTATTCTAAATCGAATTACTTAGTAGAGACAATGAATTGAACATTAATTGCATATCATACATGTATTTGAATAAAACATAAAGTAAATAAACTACTACTGCAATAGAATGAGGGCACCACGGGTGATCCGTGGTGGCCTTTTGAAGAGGTTGAGAGGAGCAGAGACAATCCGACATGGTGGCCCAATGGATTTTGCGGACGGATGTAGAGAAGATGGGAAGAAGAAGAAGAGAGAGAGATAAAAAAAGGAAGAAGAGAATGTGAGAGTTGAGAGAGAGTTATGAGTTGTTTTTCAAGGGGGGGCCCCTTTTGTCCTTTTATAAGATTTTTTTCTCGTGCAAATCCTTCCCCAAATTCTTCTTCTTGGTTGGTTTATTCTGGTGCTGCCATGTGGCGCATTCTACGCCCTCAGATCCTCATCGCACTGCTCCCGTGATCCTGCACCGCTTCTTCGTGTTTCCCTCTTCAAATCCTGCCTCATCATCTCAACCGTCCGATCTTGCAATCGGACAGCTTAAATGCATGCTCATCGCGCCATTCAAATCCTACGCATGGTTCTCACAACAACTCGTGTGATCACGCCACGTGGACGCCTCTAGGCCCTCCAATTGCGGATGCCACGGGCATCAATTTTGCACAGCGTCGAGCTTAACCCGTGCCCCACGCATATGCGTGTGCGCGCGAGAGCCAACGCACTGCGCAAAGTCTTTGTTATATATTCTTACTTAATTACCAACGCACTGCGCAAAGTCTTTGTTATATATTCTTACTTAATTATATTTATATTAATCTATTCTCGGTGGCGATATGGCACGTTCGTGGCCGCTGGATGAAGTTCCAATGGCACATGCTGCGAGGTGAGGTGCCTTCAGGGGTTGGGGCACGGCGAGGGGCAGCTGTGATGGTGTCATGTGGTGCCATCGTGGCTATCCATTCTTCTTCTCTTTATATCTGTTGACGTAGGCCTCCAATTAATTTGATTTCTACACCGTTGGACTACAAACATCGATCTGGATCCATCCGTTTGGTTGGATTTGTCATCCGAGGTCCGGATCTTCTTCAGTTCACCCCTTGGCTCTTACTCTTTTGCAAACTCCCTTGGGTGCTATAAAATTCTGATTGATGCGATCTTGGATGCGTTGGACTCCTGTCGTTATTCCGAACAAATCCATAAGGGTGGATCTATCATCTGCAGTCCTGCATTACCTACTATCATTAATACCTCTCAAATAACATAGTTTAATGCACAAAACACATATTTCAACAATGATGTAGAATATGATGTGTATGCATACAGAATGTTCATGTTAAGCTAAGTTCTAGCTTAATTCAAGCGAGTTAGGGCCTATGATTGCTGTGCAATCATAGCCCCATGCCTAAATTTTGCTAATCCATAGCAATTTCAAGACTAAATACATTTTACAAAGAGTTAAACTAAAGATTTATTTGTTTTTGCTACATCCAAAAATTCAGAATCTAGATAACTATGAATATATAATGTTGTAGCTTCTACAACGGATCCAAGTGAAGACTCGATATACATTTAAAGCTTGTACTTGACCCCTAGTAAAATTCTATCAGGATAGGTGAACCTCTTCTCTCGGGGTTATAAAATATTTTCTGATTTTGGCCCTGGTGTTTGGATTGGGTAGATGTCTGAGTTGACTAGATTGTATTTGGTGGCTCACTCTCTTCTGGTGCTTCTTAGAGACTTGTATTTCAGAATTTAGATTTCCTGATTATTGAATAAATTAACTTAGAGAGGGGCTGGAAAAACTGTGATCTCTTTAATCTTTTGTACTCTTCTCTCTTTTCTTCTTTTCAATCCTGAGCTCACATCTCACCAGATTTGCAAATGTTTTCGGTGGTCTCACACGGCATGACACTTTAATTAGGTTCTGATAACCCTACGACTAAGTCAGACTTCTCAGCCCGTATTCAGGCTGTCATAAATACAGAAAAAGTAGGTTATGGTTGTGTTTGGTGGTTCTTGAGGGTGGTAGGTGTTTTTGCTTCAAAACATTTAACTTGACTCACATTACGCAATAGTTTCATAAAACATTTCTTTTTCTTTCTTCTTTCTTTTTTTTTCTTTTTTTTTTCTTTTTCGAGCAAAGAACTCTTCTGTATGCAAATTTATTGGCATAATGCCACAACACAACATACTGCTATATTTATCAGCACAACATAACATGACATACATACTTTTATACGTGAGGCATTCTTGGGGATTTTTGGGATGACCAAGGGGATCTCGGTGGCTTATTTGGTGGAAGTGCCTATTCTCGACACCAGGTAGGAAACGAATAGGTCGACATATTTCTATCCTTAACATTAGTACCCTACTTCAGCCGAGGTTTCCGTAGAGGATGGTTGTGACCAACCACCTCAATTATAGTTTTATCAGAACCTGCTCTCTATGTTTTTGCCTTATTTGGTGGCTCTCGTATGGAATTTCTCATATATGTAGTACAAAAGAACTGAGAGTGAAAACTATGCCCAACTTCAAATGTCATTATTCAATTATTAAAGATTCCTTATACTAGCCTTAGAGCACCAGTACTCTCTACTCTCACCTCACATATGTTTTGGTGGATCTACTAGAAGTTAGTTCACCTGACTCCCTGATTGCTGTCCAAGGGTTCAAGAGAAGAAGCGTTGCTTCTTTTCGACAAACTAGAGATGTCTATTGATTTTCACAGAGGATCCATTGCAAAATCTACATGCAAGTATGAAATTATACTGGATTCTAAGTCTAGGAATCTACTAGTGAATAAATCTTTAGTAAAACCTCTTAATAAAATGATCTAATCCCCCAATTGTTGGTAGAAAATTTTCAATTTTTATGAACTATCCCCCCATGTCTAAGTGTTTGCATATCCTCATGCAAGAATAAAATAAATTGGAATAAGGTTGCGTATATGTGGATAGAAAGCACCTGGAACTGCTTCTGAGTTATCATTCAGCTCATGCCATTGATGCAATGCCACACAAAATATGTAAAACAATATGCAAAACATTATGCGAAAATGAAATATGCTATGCATGTATGTATAAGTGCAACTGTGATACCTAAATGTGAAGTCTAAATGCTATGCCTAATTGCGATGCTGAGTTTAACGCCTCCAGCTGGGCGAAACTCATCAGATGGATCAATGACTGCAGGGGACAGACTAAAGATAGACAGGAAGATGTGTTCCACTGTCATCAACTGGCCAAGAATGTAGAGTAGTTGCCCGTGAATACCAAGGCCACAAGGTTGGCAGAATAGAATCACAAGGTCTGGAATAGGTTGTAGCCAGGTGCTACAAGAGAAATAAATCTGGGTGCGAGAGTTATAGGGAGCAAGTAGCAGCCATGAGGGATCCGTAGTGAAACACCAGTCATACGGGTCCTGAAAGTGGTGAAACAGGAATAGAGGGACCCGTGTGCTGTAATCAGAAATGGTGTAAAGAACCATTTCATGATTGGATCTGGGTGTTGGTGGTTGCAGAGTAGGTGTGTCGAATATGATTTTGTGTTCCATCCTAATAGTTGTATTTTCACTCAAATCATTCTCATCCTTGGGTTGATCAGGAATCTCGTACGGATCGCCCAAATTTTACTCGTGGTGTGAATCCTCAATTGTACTAGGCGGCAATTTATTTTCCCCAAAGTGTGAAGAATCATAATACAGTAAAGCCTCGAATTCTTTCATTTTCTACTCTGTGGCTTTAGTGAAATCCTCGATATCCAAAAGTGAAGATGCGAAAGAATCTGTGATAAATTCGTCTGACTCCAAATCTAAAAATTCTTCCAGATTTTTAAGGTTATCCTGACAATCGGAAATGGAGTTTTGAGTAGATTCTTTCTCAGCTTCGATTAGATTCTCTAGTAATTGAAAATTACCCTCATGGATTTCAATATATTTATCATCTAAGCTTGTCATGAGGGTTTCAGGCAATTCCACTCGAGATCTCTTATAATCCAAATCATGGGCCTCATTAGCTGTATATACCCAAGTCTTAGAATGTACCAAGTCTTGGGTATCATGATCCTCCTTCTCTATCTCCCAAGATTCAGTACTTTTAGATTGAAAATCGATCATGGGACTTTCCTCACTATTTTCTAGGCTAGGGATCTCAAATAATTTCTTTTCAGATATGCCAAGAACATTTCCCTTAATTCCATCCGATATCTCATCACTCACTTGAAAATCACCTACATCATCTACTTCAGGCATGTGAGTCGAAGAATCCTTAAAAGTCATCTTAAGTTCCCTAAAATCCTCTAGACTAGTCTGAACTTGGTACTGCAAAAGGAGTATATCTTGAAGTGTGCGAGTTTGTTATTTCATCCCAGCCATAGATTCTAGTTCTTTAAGGGCTTCCATCAGAGATTCTTCGATTGCAATCAAAGTCTGTCTCTACCCTGGATCAGTAGTGATCTGGATTTGATGTAGATATCTCACAACTGTGTCCTTGTACTTTCCTATTATTTGTTACAGTCTAAGAAGTAGTTGCAAGTCTATTGGTGGCTCCCCAATGGTGATCTGTGTGGATGTGGCCTTAGATGCGAGTCTCGGGGAAGATGGAGGGTTGTAATAGATTTGGTCTGGGGAATCAGAAGGGTGGTGGGTTGGTTTAGTGCAGTTATAGGTTGCGGTTGATTCCTTGACCTTGAGTGGCTCACCATCCACCTACAGTACATTCTCTCTGAATTCAGGGCCCCTAGAGGTGATGTCTTGGGTTCTTTGTCTTTCATCCTGAATTGCTTTTCTTAAGCCTTCATATTCCCTTTTTCTGACCTCCTTTGATTCCTGGACTATTTGAATCAGTTCGGCGATCTGAGGGTTCTTGTGAGATGTAGGAGCCTGCCTTTGGTGGGACTAATCAAGATAATTAGTCATCATGATGAGATCTCGATCCCGCATGGAGAGTCTCTAAGTGCTACGAGATCTGTGTGGATGTCCAAGAGGTTGAGCTGGGTATGTCCTAGGCCTGAGAAGCCTGTGTATCTGAATAATGAGGAGTAATCTCCCACCCATAAGAGGTTGGGGCAGGAGAACCCTGATAATGGTAAGACGAGAAGAAGTATGGGTCCATAATTAAGATGGTCAAAGGACACCAGAAGGGTCCTAGTGACCTTACACTAGTTATAAGGGACTAGTGGCAGAACAAGGCAAGGGCCTTGTAATCAAATTGGTCCTTAAAATCAGTTGACTAGATTTTTCGTTCAAGTTCAAATTGAAGAAAATTCGGTGAGAGACCGACTGCAAGGAATTCCCGCCTCTCAGGCTAACCCGGCCAGGCTAGTTACGAGGGGAATACGAGGAAGGTTCTTCCTTCAGCTTTCACCTCCGGTTCCGTTACCCTGCAGCCTTAGACACCAGGTTTTTTTTTTTTTGAGAAAAGAAAGGAATGCTATCGAGTCCCGATAGCAAACCAGGAGAGTTATTATTAATAATAACAAATAATTACAAGTTCGACCCCTAATACTATATGAGACTCTAGCATAAATTTACAATATTTTCCACATACATTGGAGTCCCTTGAAAAACACACTCATTTCTAGCTCTCCATACAGCCCATAACACAGCCACCATATGGATATAAGGCTTATTCCCATCCACAAGACAGCGCCACAAATTCCCCCAAGTGGGTAAGGACTCATTGCATACTCACCTCCATACATAATCAGTGATCGCACATGAAGAGAAGATATGAATGCTAGAATCATTATGCAGCCCACATAAATAACAAAACTGGGTGGGGGTCCCCATCCTTCTATGCCTCAGATCTCCAGTAATCAATCCATCCCTCCTGCAGAGCAATAAGAAAATTTGTAACTTTAGTGGTACTTTTAATTTCCATAGCTTTTTCCCCATTTCTTCATCTTCCGCCATCCTAGAGGACATTATCAATCTGTCATAAGCAGCCGTAGTAAAGAAAATACCTTCCCATTTGTATGTGTCATATTCATGAGGCATGGGTTTGAAAGCAGCAAGCTCTTGCATGAGACGCTCATTCTCTACACGAGTTCTTGTTTCATGATTATTCCACCCACCATTATTTAACAACCGCTCTGAATCAACATCCCAATAATCAGCTACCACCGCATTTTTATTTGCAGCTACAGCATAAGCAAGGGGGAACCTGTCTTTAAATGTCCCTCCATGTACCCAATTTTCCAGCCAAAACTTGAAGCTTTTTCCATCCCCTAAAACTGATTTGAAAAAATTCCAATTTTCCTTCAGGGTGCGCACCACAGAAAACCAAAAGGGGGATGGTTTACGTTGGTTAAGATGATTTTTCTCATCATTGGTACTCCCATAACTGTCCTGGATAATTTCTGTCCAAATTTTTTTTCCCCCCTGTAGCAACCGAACAACCCACTTCAATAGTAAAGCTTCATTGAATTCTTTAAGGGATCTAACACCCATACCTCCCATCTTCTTTGGTTTGCAAATTGATTCCCACTTCAAGTGTTGAAAAAAGGCCCCTTAATGAGAGGCCCCTTTCCAAAAGAATCTTTTCCGCATCACCTCCAGCTTTTTCCAAACAGAGTTCGGAGCTCCAAGGACAGAGAAAAAGAAAACAGGAATCGAAGTGATAACAGAATTCAGTAATATATACCTCCCCCCTTTTGAGAGGTATCTACTGCTCCAGCCCTCCAACTTCGTAGCTGCCTTTTCGAAAAGGAAAGACCAATCTGCTTTCTTCATCTTAGAACATTTCAAAGGCAGACCCAGATATTTAATCGATAGTGGAACCACAGGTGTACCAAGAATGGTGGAGATCTCATTCTGTAACCCACTATTCATCCTAAAACAGACCAGGGAGGATTTACATCCATTCAATCTGAGATCAGAAACCTCACCAAAAATTTTTACCATATGTAACAGAGCTTGCGCTTCTCTCTTCCCCCCTTCCACAAGAAAAACAGTATCATCATCATACTGAAGTATAGGGGCTAGAGCCCTATGATTAGACATTGAATACCCCCTTATAAAATCATCCACAGCCAGTTTGCAGGCAAATCTAGCCAAAGTATCCACCGCAAGGTTTAAAATCAGAGGGGCAATAGGGCAACCTTGCCTTACTCCGCATTGGGGCTGAATCCAAGAACGACACGGTTTACCGTTTATTAACGGGGAAAAAGAGGCTGTCGTAATGCACCTCTTTACCCATTGTATCAATAAGGGTGGAAATTTCCTCCTAAGAATCTCCCACAAGTATGACCAGGAGACTGAATCATAGGCTTTGGAAAAATCTACTTTCCATAAGAAAGCCTTGGATTTTCTCCTTCTCCAACCCATAACAATCTCCTGCGCCACAATGAATGACTCTTGTAATGATCTCCCAGGAAGAAAAGCTGACTGAACAGGCATTATCAAGTCCTTTAAAACCTCCCGCAATCTGTTAGCAATAACCTTACTAATAATAAGGTAGATGGAATTAGATAGCGCAATGGGTCTGTAATCAGAAAAACTTTCCGCACTTGATTTCTTAGGCAACAAAAATAGATAGGATTTGTTTAGCCTCTCAAATCCGGAGTTGCCTAATTCAAACTCATGAATAACCTTTAACACATCCACCTTAACAACATTCCATAGCTCTCTGTAAAAAAACACCTGAAATCCATCTGGACTAGGAGCCCCTTCATTATTTAGCTCTTTAATAGACTTTAGCACTTCTTGTTCAGAAATAGGGGTCACAAGCATGTCTCTCTGTTCATTTGTTACACATGGGAAGTCCATTGCTGCCATCCTCAAAGAACCTCTTGGGGCAGCCTTGGAAGTTTCTTTAAAAAATTTACTTGCTTCAGATCTGATCTCCTTAACAGAGGTAATATTTCTTTCTTCAACTTTAGTAGATGAAATAAGGTTGAATCTGCTTCTAGCACTAGCTGCAAGACGGAAAAATTTTGTGTTCGCATCACCCTCTTTAAGCCAAAGCTGTCTGGATTTTTCACGCCAATCCATTTCTGTTTTCAGATCTTCATCCCCCACAACTGCTTGCATCTGCTGCCTCAGCTATTGCTCTTGTTGGTTCAAAGATAGCCTGCTCTCTTTCAGATCCAAATCCCTGATGACTGTCAAGGCTTCCCTCCTCTTCTGGTCTCTGATCAGATTCACAGCCTGTCCATATTCCTTCAACATGTCACGCAGACCTATCAATTTTGCAGCAAACTGCTGTGTGGTAGTGCCTTGAACATCCTTGCTTTGCCACCACTGAGAAACCATTTGCACAAAGCCTTCTTCCCTAAACCAAGATCTCTTGAGTTTGAAGTATGATCCCATGTCTGCATTCACCCCACTGTCCCAAACCAAAGGCGTGTGGTCAGAGAACGGCCTATCAAGGCTCAAAACAACAGATAGTTGATATCTCTCTAACAAACTAGGACTGCCAAAGAATTTGTCCAATTTGGAAATCTGTCCACTGCCATTCCTCCAAGTATATTTCACACCACTGATGGGATATTCAGTCAATCCCATGTTCTGCACAGCCAATTGGAAGCCAGTTGTAGAGCTGTCCACTCTCCCATCCAGGTTATCATCACCAGAAAGATAACAATTGAAATCACCCCCTAACAACCTTGGGGTCTCTTGCACTCTTTGATGCATTGCATAGAGTTCCTCCCACAAGCCAACTCTGTCTGCTACCACACAAGGACCATATATGCATGATATAAACCACTCCATATCACCTTGGGGAGATTGACATCTACAAGAAATTAAGAACCTTTCACGAATAATTTCAGTTACTGAAATGGAAGATTTTCTCCACCAAAAAGCCAATCCACCAGACTGACCAGTAGCACCCTTAGCCACAATATCACTCCGGCCAAATTGCTTAAAATAGTCCCATTCTTGACCATTCTCCCTCTCCAAGTGAGTCTCTTGTATAAGATCACAATCTATCTCCCACTCAAAAAGATATCTACACAATGAAGCCCTTCTTTGTTTGTTGCGTAGCCCACGCACATTCCAAGACAAAACTCTCATTCCTCATTTGAAAGATCCCCATTGGCCTTGCAGCCCACATATTCAACCATAATGGAATTAGCAATAGTTTGCTCCTCAATAGGGGGCAAGGTCTCCTTCCTTCTCCTTCTCAACATGTATGGAGATCTACCCACACCTCTTTTTTGATTGGAATCACTGCCATACTGCAAGTCAGCAGGAATAGCAAGCTGCATCTGGACTGGTTCTTTAAGCAACAATTGCCTTCCTGTATTGCCCATTTCCATACTGCAATTAATCTCAGAATCTGCCAATTCAGTCTCAGCAACCTCCAGACAGCCATCCTCTTTGACTGTCATAGCTTGTCTTCTATCAGCAACTGTAACAACATCTTCCATCTGATCTACCTTAGCCATGACACAGTGATAGTCCTTCCTCTTTTTGGGTTTAGGAGCATCAGCAGGAGGAGAGCATCCATAATTGTCAATCTGTTTTCTTGCCTCATTGTTGGTTCCGGGCTTTAGTTCTTCCTCAGATGACTTATCTTGACCACATTCAACCTGCCCCAACACCTGTCCAAGAATAGCTAGCCTAACAAGACAAGAAGTGCCCCCACATCTGATTGTGATTGAATCAGGAATTGAACCAGTGTTGGTAACTTCCACCTCGATTTTTAGAGACCTAATATCCCCCTCTCTGATCAAAACTTCAGACCCATCACAGATTGAAGCAAAGCCTGCTAGCATTTTAGAGACAACTCCCTTTAACCGCAGGTGCAGTGGCAGTCTAGAGATCTCAAGGAGAATCCTCCTGGAGGTCACTCTTTGTGGAGGCCGCTCAGACAAAGCCCCATCAAAAGGAGAGACCATTCTCCAAATCACAATGAAGTCCTCAAAGATACTTGAACGAAATCTCAATCGTTCTACATCTAGCATGCCCAAACCATACACCAAGAAGCGAGAATGGGATAACATGGCTACCTTCCAGCCTGCAGATAGAAGATCTAAGGAGCATACCAGGTTCTGGAGCATTTCTATCGACGGCCTGCTTGCCATGATCTCTCCAATCAAAGCACCTCTCAGCGTGATCTCTGCAGTCGAGATCTCTTCTGAAGACGGGATCTCAACTTTAATTGTGTGCCTACCCAAAATCGACGGTGGTGGCGGACGAGCTTCATTCTTAACCCTCCAGACAGGATGCGAGACTGCCCTATGTGATCGAAAGGGGATCCTTCTAAGGCATGACTCACGCTTGTGTCCTTCACCACTACATTCCAAGCAGATTAGGGGGTTTTTACAAATCGCTGCCACATGCCCCCTTCGTCTGCATCTGAAGCAGAGAACATCTCCATTCTTCCTCCTCCAGGGATGTCTTCGAGCACTTTTAGACGACCTAAAGAACCTCTCCTGCCAGGTCCGCTCCCTTCTCCTCCAAGCCCTCGATCTCCACGTCCTCCATTCACCTTCTGCTCCAGCCCTGGACGACTTCGCCCCATTGCTGCCCACTGCCCAACGCCGATCTCCCTCTGTTCACCTTCCCGCTCTCATTTTTCCAGTTTCAAAATTTACTGGGAAAATTTGCACCCTTAGACACCAGGTTTTGCAAGAGAAGTTGAAACTCCTCAGTAGTTTCAAGCCAAATGCAAGTTTTTTTATGTGTTTCCGTGAATTCTTAACCTATCTCTTCAATGTAGTAGATGGTGGGCGATCCACAAGGTGGCTCACCTCACCGACTAACTTTTGGACTCATTAGGGTCTAAGATAGTCCAATGTGGTCCTATTGGCTCATGTGCTTCTAAGTTATTTCAAATTAAAGACTACAAATCAAATATAAACTCTTAGGTAAAGATGGAATCCAAATGATTTGAAACTTAGCAAGAAGATTTCTTTTTCAATAAGCTTTTTAGAGAGTATTTTTTTCAGAATTTTTATTATTTCCAACAATTAGTTATGAATTTTTAACTAGCAAGGGGTCAAATCTGGGATTTAGACCCCATGTTGGTTTTTCTATTAGAAATAGTATCAAATATGCTCCAAAAATTTTGTAAAAATATGATAATAAAATCTAATTTGGTTATCCTTCAAACCCCACTGGTTGTGAGTAAATCGGATTCATATGTTGGTCAGAATTAATTTTCAAAGTTCATAAAAGTTCTATTTTTAAGCAATCTGACACATATGTACTCGAATTTTTAAAAATTCCACAGATTGACTTTCTTTTT
The DNA here is from genome assembly GCA_037157565.1 of Thalassia testudinum. Lineage (NCBI taxonomy): Eukaryota > Viridiplantae > Streptophyta > Magnoliopsida > Alismatales > Hydrocharitaceae > Thalassia > Thalassia testudinum. The sequence goes on from JAZHRO010000049.1 coordinate 33,085,118, forward strand.
GGGAATAGTGACGTTCGAAAGATAACTTGAAAATCTAGTTCCAGTTCAAATTTCAAGATTTTTGGAGCATTAGAAACATGGCTATTGAATTTTAAAGATGACACTTACTTTCTGGCTGAATTTCCAAATAGGATTGTGTGCACCTGATTTCTGCAGCACCCGTTTCGATTCGTTCGTTGCTTCTTTGGTTTAATCTGCATACAGAAATAGTATGTTAGAGATGAAATCAAAAGGCCGCCTTGCATCCCCGGCAACGGCGCCAATTTGTTTGGGGCGTAGATCATGTAAAAGATAAATACGTCGTAGTATAGTACGAAATATGTCTCGACAAATGAAATTAACAGAACTGAAATCCTGATCAATCATAGGGAGGTAGAAAGCACTTTTGATATCATGTACTATTCTAAATCTAATTACTAAGTAGTAGAGACAATGAATCGAACATTAATTGCATATCATACATGTATTTGAATAAAACATACAGTAAATAAACTACTATTGTAACAGAACGAGGGTAGAATGGGTGGTTCGTGGTGGCCTTTTGAAGAGGTTGAGAGGAGCAACGGTAATCCGACAGGGTAGCCAATGGATTTTGAGGACAGAAGTAGAGAAGACGAGAAGAAGAAGAAGAGAGAGAGAGGTAGAAGGAGGAAGAAGAGAATGAGAGAGTTTAGAGAGAGTTGTGAGTTGTTTTTCAAAGGGGGGCCCCTTATGTCCTTTTATAAGCTTTTCTTCTCATGCAAATCCTTCTTGGTTGATTTTTTTTGGTGCTGCCAAGTGGTGCATTCTACGCCCTTAGATCCGCATCGCACGGCTCCCGCAATCCCGCACTGCTTCTTCACGTTTTCATCTTCAAATCTCACGTCATCATCTTAGCCGTCCGATCTTGCAATCGGACGGCTTAAACACATGCTCATCGCACCATTCAAATCCTACACACGGTTTTCGCAACAACCTGCGTGATTGCACCATGTGGATGCCTTTGGGCCTTCCAATCGTGCATGCCCGCATACACACGCATCAATTTTGCGTAGCGTTGGGCTCGAACCCACGCTCTATGCATATGCATGCGCACACGAGGCAATGCGCTGCGTAAAGCCTCTGTTATATATGCTTACTTAATTATATTTATATTAATCTATTCTAGGTGCCGATGTGGTGCGTTTGTGGCCGTTGGATGAAGATCCAACGGCCCACGCTGTGAGGCGAGGTGCATTCAAGGGTTGGGGGCGCAGTGAGGGGCGATTGCGATGGTGCCACATGGCACCATCGTGGTCGTCCATTCTTCTTCTCCTTATATTTGATGACATAGGCCTCCGATTAAGTTGATTTTTGCACCGTTGGACTATAAACGTTGATCCGGATCCATCTGTATTGTTGGATTTGTCATCTAAGGTTTGGATCTTCTTCAATTCGTCCCTTGGCTCTTGCTCTTCTGCTGACTCCCTAGGGTGCTACGGAAGTCTGATTGATGCAATCTTGGATGCGTTGGACTTCCGTCGTTATTCTGAACAAATCCATAAGGTTGGATCAGTCATCTACAGTCTTGGATTACCTGCTATCATTAATACATCTCAAATAACATAGTTTAATGCATAAAACACATATATCAACTACGATGTAGAATATGATGTGTATGCATGCAGAATGTTCATGTTAAGCTAGGTTCTAACTTAATTCAGGTGGGTTAGGGCCTATGATTACTGTACAATCACTTAACAATCGATATGGAGAGCACAGCTCGTCTAATTGCTTGTTGTTTTGTGGGCTTTGCTATGCATGCTTTGTCAATTAAGATTACCATGGGTATGAGGATTACATCCAGCAACAGCCAGTAGTGAATATGCTTAAGTTGAGGTTTCCTTTTGGAAATAATGATTCTAATTCTCATTTTTTAAATGTAGATCATTCTAGTAATAGAGAGTAGCTTTTACCTCATATTTCTTTCCCTTTTTCTAATGCTTCAATTGTAAGAAACCCATGGATTTTTTTTTCATATTTGCCTATCCTAACTATTAGGTTTTCCTTTTTCCTTAATGTTTCTATTGATTTCAGCAAGTCCATGGTTGATCAAGTTGGATTTTGACCTATGTATATATAAGTTCTTCGTATATAATTTCAAGAAATGTTAGATATTCATAGAGTTTATATTTTAGATATAAATTTTTGGTCTGGTATTGAAATGAATGGCACACAAGTTAATTGTTGAATTCTTAAAATATTTTTCCATGGAGTTGATCAATTAAAGTATCACCCAAACACCGTTGATTGGATTTGGTTGAAGACACTAGTTTAAGAGTCCTAAAGTTTTTATTTTTTGATTTATAATGTAGAGATTTGGATTTTTTGAAGAATCAGCCCATTGTTGGAAATTTTGTAGAGTAGAATCTAATAGTAGGGCTGATCTCAAGGATAAATTGGTCTAAGGGTTGCAACATGGTAAAACCTTCCATAAAGTAAAGTTAATCCTAGTAGGGAAGAATATGAAGAATTAACTTTTAGTAAATGTGTTATTCTTAGCCAGCTATGGCCAAGTGAAGTAGGCAGCTACTTTGTGGGCAGCATGAAGTAGAGCATCTAGCAGTAGCTGTTGAAAGGGAGATGGACTAGGCCCATCTACATTTAGATTGTAGAGCAAAACTCAATGTCAAACAATGCACATGCTTCAACATCGAAAGCAAAACAGAAGGGCCAAGTCAATCAATCAATTAGTAAAAGTATAAACATGTCATTTGTTAGTTTTTTAGCATCTCTCCTAAGTAGAACATAGGATACTTTTTTTTCTATTGATTTCATCTTTATACCAAATACACTAGTGAAGTTTTCCCATTTATGTTTGATATATCCTGAATCAACTAAAATAAACTAACACCAGCTTCTAGTAAATTGCAACAATCTAAAACAATGTCAAAGCTAGAGCTTCCAGATTGATTCCTTCTTTATACCAAATACATTAGTAAAGTTTTCCCATTTATGCATGATATATCCAGAATAACCTAAAATAAACTAACACCAACAATAACAAAATCAAATAAATAGTAGAATTTTGAGGATAGGATATTCCAATAAATAGATGTATGTATGAATATTCCAACTTGTTTGAGTAGGAAAACATGAGAAGAAATGTGGAAAAAATCATGGAAGAACAAATACATCTAGAGTCAACTAAAACAAGGACACATCACATGCTTGTCAATTGCTAGTATAATTAATTAAAATACACAGAAAAAACCTCCATTTCTAGGTATTCAGCAAGAGCATTTCATTTATTGACACTTTTTGTTATCTAAATAGAAAAAGTTGACAGTCAAATTCATAAAAGTTGTGCCCACTTTTCAATTCTCTCAACAACACTGATGCCTACAGCTTGTTCTTTCTATTTTTCTTTATATGTGTGTTGTCATGCTTGAAGCCTGCACATATCATGTCATATCATTTCAGGGATTTCTGCACTTGTATCTTAAAATCATGTTGCCTAGAATTTGAAAGTATAATTGTCGATCTATGGGCATATAGGGGAATATTTCAAGGTTGTCCACTATTATTTGGTGTTCTACTTTTTTGTGTTCTATCATTTAAGTTTGTATGGCCCTACTTTTTGATTATTTTCTACATATTTACAATTTAATGTTTCAAAAAGAAAAAAGAAAGATAACATTTATGGGTAGGTTATTTAGATGGGTCCGTGTTAGTGCCATTGTAATAATTCACTATGGATGGGAATAGTGTTGCATGAATTAATATAAGTTCCATGATTTATTCCTACAACTGAATCTGTTTGACTGACAACACTTCAGAATTTTGTTAACTGTCAATGTTCATTAAGATAGTCCATCCATGGCATATGATTTTAACCATCTTCTTCATAAACTTAGGATGGAATTCATCTTACTTGTTACAAATTCAATCCTCATGAAACTACAGTTACAATGTTAAGCCATGTGCACACTGCGATCTTGCGCTTAGCTGGTCATTATAATTGCCTTTAAGGATTGTAAGATTGGCCAACAATTGCCTATTTCATTTTGTATGCTTTTAGATTATTGCATGTAATATAACAATAGTGATTTTAAAACTTTCAGTGATCATTGAATGGGGTTGCAAACAAATTTCATGATCCTCGAGGCCCACATTTGTTGCCCAACCAGTTCACTATGCTTGCATTTTTAATGCTGCAATGCATCAAGTAGCTGTACAAGCCCCATGATGACCCTGTCTATGAGCAGAGACGAGGGGGAAGGATCATGTGTTGTGGCTGATAAAAGGTTTTCAAGAGAGGAAATGGCTAAGAGAAGGGCTAAGAATGTTTCTTGCAATTGTTACAAGCAGTTATACCTCCAGTCACGAAAGCAACTCTTAGAATCTATTCATCCTTACCAAGGAGGAGGATGGAGGCTTGAGGTTGAAGACACTGAGGGTACAGTGGTAGGGCAATGCCCTTCAAATGCCATCATAAACACAGTAACAATTTTTAGAAGTGTATGTCGGTAGATGTAGAAACATAGTTAACAAAGTTGCAATTACATTCTTCTTTCCTCGGAAAAAATGCTAAATGACATGCTTGCTTTGAATTTTTTGTCCTTGTTTTACATAGGTTCCTTTTTCCGACATTAGGGACTTTAGTATTTAGATATGACATTGGAGCTACCTTAAGAGATATCGTCTCATAAATGATATCATATAACATTCGTCATAAAGGAGAATTATTATGCTGTAATCATACTTTGTGTTGGAAACTATTAAACTATTGCTACTCTTGGATTTCTAGCATTTTAAAATCTGCTCTGGTCGAGGGGATTATTGAGATTACACTGGAGTAGGATATTCATGTGAAACTGTTGGTCTTCATGGTTATAGACAAATGTAATTTTCATACTAATGTTATCTTGATGAAGATTTAGAATGGCTTCAGAGAATGAGGCTCATTAATGGGAAGCTTCAAATAAATGCATTTAGATGTGACTTTTAGGGTTCATGTCTTATACATGATGCTTTGTGGCTCTTTGCAAATAGTTTATTTTACCGGAGTTAGGTTGTGTGTGTATGTTCCTATCATTTGAAATTGGTTTCTTGAATTTTTACCAGATTTAGGTTATGCTTCATCTGTGGAAATCTAAAAATAATGTAAAACTTCATTATAAGTCTCTGCATTTGTGGTAACCATACAATTTTATTATCATATTTTCATATAAGATTAAGGAAGTGAAAATTTGCCGCAAATTTTAGTTCCTTTACGATTCTCATGGTAAGCATGCAACTAGTAAAATGATAAAATAAATGAACTTTCCTAGGTATTTGGTCCTCTTCCTGTTGATGATCTCAATAAGCACAGTCACTACTAAGATTAGTCTTGTACATTTGATAGATCATATGTTGTGCATTATGATTACTGTAGTAGTCTATGCTAAGGCAAGAAAATAAAAGTTTCTTGCAGATCTGACAAATTTCTAGATTTATAGCTTGACTTTTTACATGTTTCCTTACAGTCAGTCATTCTCAGTGGCACAACATGGTTTGACCTTTTTGTTGTGCAACTTAGCTTTGTGGTAATTTCATTATCATGTATCCTTTGTGTTTTATTCTTGATCATTTGATTGAGTGTCAATAGTTTTTTCCATCTATATAAAATGATCATCTAATCTTTTTTACCATAGGCTGGTGGTTCACTTTATGGGAATCTTTTGGGATCTTTGATAGTCTACCAAATGGAAGATGTTCTTGGTAGACTTTGTGCAAGATAAATTCTTTATTGTATTGCTTATGATTGAGTTGTGAAACTTGCCATCCTTTTAAATCTAATCCTGTGATTTTCTAGTCTAGGAGGGAGACAACTAATGCTTGCAGCCACCCTCTATGTTCTTGGTGGCTTGATTACTGGATATGCCCCTAATCTAGAAGTTCTTATACTTGGCCGCCTCATATATGGAATTGGTATTGGTCTGGTGATATCTTTTTCTCTTCATTTTTCTTTTTTAGGTTTCTTTGCTTTTCTTTTCTTGTGCTTCCTTTTTTAAGCATTTGGTGAAGTCTCAAAACCTTTCTACCCTACATTACCTTAGTTGTAGAGAGTTGTCGCTTTCATGATCACTTTAAATACATGTAAATTTGGTTAACATATGCTATTTTTTCTTCCATAGATTAGCCATCAAAAGTTACTTGTGTTTGTCATGACTTCTAAGATGACAGTGGTGCAACCTTCAGGAAGGAAAAGGCAAATGTGGTGGACATGCTACAACCATTGGTCACGGTGACCCCTTTGGTGACGATTAAGGAACTATGACCAAAGGAACCCTCTTTGTTCCACACCAAACTTTGGTCATGGTTATTAACTGTGACCAAAGCTCTCTCTTTGGTCACGGTTCTACAACTGTAAGTAGAAGTCTTTGGTTACAATTTATAACCATGACCAAAGCTGTTAAACCTAGCTAACAGTGGGGGCTTCAGTGACGGATTTATGTGGAACTATGACCAATCCTCTCGGGCTTTGGTAACAGTTTTGGGTGGAATTGTCACTAAAGCCTTTGGTCACGGTTTTGGGTGGAATCGTCACTAAAGACCCTTCCACAACGCAACTTTTGCTGTCGTTAATTAGTGACGGCTATAAGCCATTTGGTCACGGTTTTTATTAGGTCATTTTAGGGAGTCAACCTTAAGGATTAAGTCTAGAATTTTATTCGATTGATTGCACACTTCTCATCTCTCCCTCCTCTCCTCCTTGTTTCTTCCATTATTGCACAGGCAGCGATCCCAAACTCCACACTTGGAGGGACTACTTGATTTTGCCTCCCCACACAAAAGGACTTTTCTCGCATTCTTCTACTTCTTTTCATTTTAAAATTGGAAAAACAAAATAGGTCCCCTCTCCCATCTAAACCCACCTTTAACCCACAATCTTACCTGAATGATGATTTTTTTATCCCCCATCTACCTGCCCTAGAGGTACCTAATCAAGCCCCCTAGCCTATTCTCTACTCCATGATAGCTGAGCAGATGACTCAACTACAAGCTAATCAGCAACAGTTGACTAGAACTATAACAAACCTAGCCAACCAAGGGAGACTTACCACACCTACCCATGCTCCACAGGCTCTGCTTCTAACTTCACCTAACATCCTCAAGAAAGAAAATCTGCATAAATTAAATATTGCCCCTACTGAATATAATTAATATTCTGAGGCTTTTTATGGTTCACCAGGGAGTCACACATATCCAAATCATAGCCCCACTAAAAATATCTCCACCCTCCAGCAGCAATTTAAAAATTCCTTTGATTGGAGGAATTACCCGACTCACTCTTGGACCAATTCGATTCCTCACCAACTAAAGTTGCTTGGAGGGTATGGCTCAAATCAAAATTTCTATCAACCTGGGCTATCCCAAGAAGACACTAATGCCAAGATGATAAAAGCCCGGTAGGGAATGGAAATCAAGATGTCGAAAGTAACCCGTGTTATCAACAATCTCAATAATCAAGTTGTGGTTACTTTGCCCCAGAGACCTGCAGGACATTTACCTTCCCAACCCATGGAAAACCCTAATAATCAAAGGGACCATTATCAGGGTAGAAATCAAACTCAAAACAACCATAACCAACCTCCCATCAACACTATATCTTAGTAGCCATCAGGTTTTCCACAACATCAGGCCCACCAACCTCCTCCCCAAAATAACCCAACTGCACTTGCAGTTACATTGAGGAGTAGGAAAACCACCATTGATCCTAGGCTTTCACAACCACCTGATAAAATCCACATTATTCCTATGCAAATTGACTCCCATCCCCCCACTCAGGAAGAAGATACACAAAAAGCACAAGATTCCAATCTTATTCCTTACCCTTAAGCATTGCAATCCAATCCCTCTAAGAAAAAGAAATCAGAGCCCTATCACCAAGAACATTTGGACTTATTTGGGAAAGTCGAGACTAACATCCCCCCCATAGATGCCATTCCTACCTATGCTCAATTTTTAAAAGAAATGTGTACTCCAAAGTAGTAGACCCAGAATCTAGGAAAGGTGGTCCTTTCTGAGACAGTGAGCTCAGTTGTACAGAGCAAGTTGCCTCTCAAGAAAAAGGACCCGGGTGCACCACTCATTTCAATTGTCAAAAATGACATCACCTTTGATCGCGCCCCTCTTGACTTAGGTGCTTTATTAATCTCATCCCCCCAGTCTTATTCGAGGAATTCCAATTCAGTAAATTAAAACCTATTAAGGTTCAATTACAACTGGTAGACCAATCTACCATTAAGTTGTGGGGAGTTGTCGAGGATATTATTGTCAAGGTCTGGAATTATCTATTTCCAATTGATTTTCTATTCCTAAACATAGAGGTACCTGAAAGACTCAAAGATGCTCCTATCATCCTGGGAAGACCTTTTCTGGCTAGTGTAAAAGTTAGTATCAATTGTCATTTTGGAAAAATGGATATAAGTTGCAGTAACTAGACTATCTCATTAGATATTTTCAATGTTTCCAGGAGGCCCATTGATCATGAATTTTTTGAGGACTCTAATAGTGAAATGGAAGTAGTAATTGAGGAATCTATGTTGATCAACTCTTGCTCTACTTTGACCACCATTGAACTTGATTTTACTGATTCAGATTCAGATTATGATAATGGGATCCAAGATATTTCAGATCAACTAGGGTTTGACTTTTACTCTTCTAATCTTCTTGATTTCTCACCAAAAACATCCACATTGACTTCTCTTCCACTCCCTTTCCATTGGACTATCACCAGATGAACTCGAGTTTGAATTTTATCATGAACTCAAACCATGGCCAGACTTAGGTCATCCTTCCATTTTCCATCCAATTTTGATCCCCATAATTTTACCACTCATCTTTTAGGGGATCCTGATGAAGACACCTTTCTTGAGGGCATTCATGTGTCTAATTTTTTACATGATAATCCATCTTCTGTGCATCACTTCACGCTCGGTTAAATGGCGTAAAAGATAGCACTGGATGGGAGGTAACCCATCATTTTTTCTGCTTTCCTTTTTCTTTCTTTTCAAGGTTTTTACCATCCTGAATCAGACCGCTTATCACTCAGGTGATCTCTTTTCCCTCCTAATGTATGAGGACATTGCATATCTTAAGCATGGGGGAGTGTTTTAAATTTTGATGATCAATTCAGGAATTTCAAAACCTAAAAATATGCAATTTTTCCTTCACATGCATCTCATTTTAGAAAAGTCATAAAACTCTTTGAGGAAAATTTTGAAAATCGGGACTAAGGTTGAAAGATTCATTTTTAGGTACAATAGTATTTAATCTTTAACAAACTAAGGGACTAGGATGCGGATTCAAGTTTTAGAATTTCTGGATCTATTTTTAGACTAGATCTAATATCTTTCTCTAAATTCCACCTGAACTCGTAATGATTCAAGTGACTTGATCTCCTTTTGTAACCTGGAAATTACTTGGCTTAGTTTCTGACCTGAAAACTTGCATCTCTTGTAAAATTCTTGTGTCAAAATTCACACAAAGCCAACACCTAAAAAAACATTTAGAAAAAGTAGAAAATCCCTTTATTTAGTCTTAATGAAATCCAAAGCAGATGATTAGTTTGAGTTCCCACTGCCGAGGAGGAAAATGGCTCCTTTGAGGACACGATGCCAACATGTTACTGCCTCGACACTGCTCTATATCTATATTTCATATCTTTAGATGAAGTATTAAGTGCATTTTGCGGCTCAAGTGTCGTGGACGGTGCTCTACCTATAGTTTCAAAGCAAGAGCTTGAGTTCACTTGAAGTGCCCCTTTTACACCGCATTGTGCTTTGGGGTTGAGATGGGAACACCATCATGACCATAACTAGCTCAATTTGGTGTGATAAAGTCGATAAAAGCTCCTACATATCCATCAGAAGGTCCTAAGGGCACATTGTCCTATTTTGAAAAAAGAGAAGATTACAAGGTTTTTTCTACAAAATTAACATCATTTCATAAATATAGAATAACCATGGGGTATTTAAGAGGTTTTTTAAAGGTCGAATGGTCATTAATGTCAAATAAGTGGGTTCATGTAGAACAAAACGGGTTTTCACACATTTCAAGAATTAGTAGACATCCGAAAGCCTAAAAATAGACCTGCTTAATTAACTGAGGTTCTGGTCAAGATAAAATTCATCTTCTAACAATCATAGAAAAATATTCTCTATGTTTTTGTATCCTTGATTTGACCATCTGAATCCAATTTGACCAAAAATAGGGTCTCAAATAGACAATTGTCCTAATTTGAGTTTTTGCATAAATTACCTAGTCAAACATGATCAAAACCAAAATCTGACTTCACCATTAGATTTCTTGGGTCTAAGTTAGGTTTGTACCAAAATTTGGGCCTAATCGGAGATCATCTCGACTTAGTTTTCATTTTAATCATGTCTAGCTCTTTTCCCTACAAGAAGCCCCTCAACTTTTGAACTTTTTTAAAAAAATCGTTAACTTCATCATCTTCTTCACAAATAGGTCCCTGCTGCCTTCAGAATCCTAAACCCATCATCAGCAAGCTTCGATCTTGATTTTCTCCCTGATTTCAGAGTGGAACCCTTCTAAAATTGGAAGGAGGATTCGCAATGAGATCCTCTTCAATTTGGACCTACTCCTACCTTCCAAATCCCCTCATGGAGCTCATGCGAACTCCTTGAATTCATGAATCCCAATCCCTGATTTTGCGAAGCCTTCAAGCTTGTTTCCAAGCTAGAAGGCCTGCTTATGGCCTATAAAAGCTACCTAAGTCCTTTCTCACCTTGTTAGCGAGTTTTTGGGCCACAAACATCTTCCTTTCCTTTACCTCCAGCCTGCTCCGACTCGTCTCCGGCAACCACCTTCCTCCACTCACTTCACCGGCCGCCACGTACAATAGGTGGTCGGTTCCTCTTCCTCGTTTCAAATTGCCGCTCTCCATACCTACGCGATGTCCTCCAACCTCCTCCACGTCGCTGTTCCCTCTCCCAGAGCATTCATCTTCTCCGACGTTGGCCCATCACAACTGGCATGTCCTCCACTTCCCCCTCGTCCTTTAGGTACTCTCGTCGATGTTTTAGATGCTACTGATCATCACAACAACTCTAGACACCTCCTTCGACCACTCACGCACCCGCTCCGACTTCATCTTCCACAACGCCGGCATACCTCCAGTGAGTTCGCGTAGCCGCTACAGGCCACCATTCATCATGCCACCTCTCCCAAAAGCTCTACCACATCCATGCAAGCAAAACCCCTCAAGAAATTGAGGGGATTGCTTGCCCTAGCTGTCCACTGATCACCTCCATGAACTCCGACATTCTTCACATCCACCAGCCATCTCCAACCATTCGCACAGCATGCCACCGTCACCATCTCCCTCATCGTGTCATAGCAAAGCTCCTGAGCATCTTTGACATAGCCATCGAGCCATTTTTCTCCTTGCAAGTGTTTACGGTTCACGCCATTAACTGGGCTTCTTCGAGCAACCCTTAGAGCCTAGTTTGTGCTGAGTTCCTCCTTGATTCCACACCCAGGCTTCGTGGATGACTCCTAGGTGCCTACCTAGGCACTCAATTGCGGTGTCCAGCATCTCGAGCACCATCAATTTGAGGCCCTGCTCCTGCTATTTCACGTGAAGAGAACCATAGGACATAGTCCCACATCGTAGATTGAAGACGTAGCTGTACTAAATAAGAAGATTTTGTTCCCTTACTTGATCGCCCAAGTACACAGGGGTCAGGTCCCCTTCATTGCCTTTGCACACCTCATCCGTGACTCAAGCCATGCGGAGCTGGTACCCTAGCTAGATCTTGTTACCCGATTTGTCGGGTTTGAGAAGAGTGAGAAGGGGTGGTTTTTGCCCTCTACCGTGCCCTCTCTACACTGAGCCGAATAGGGGACTTTGCCTCTGTGAGCGTGAACTGTGCTGTGCTTGGCCTTGCTCTGGAAGAGGGCTGAAGAAGAAGAAAAGAGGCCTTTGCCTCTGTTGGTTAGGGGGTCAGAGCGCCTATTCTGTCGTTAGTGGTTCTGAGAGACTTGATACTGTGGTTAAAGCTTTCATATATTAAGTTCTTGTAAAAGTTAAAAAGTAATTTGGTGATTCAAATCACCATTTTACTCTAGTCTTTTTGCACTTTCAGACTTGAATTTTTTAATATATCATTCTTGATTATTCTTGCTATAATTGCTCATATTTGTGCTGAAATTGTGATCTTTGAGATTAATTACAACACTTGCTCCCTACGTTCAACCTTAGACTTCAATGGAATTATAAATTGTATTTATTCGCACGCTACTTCGGCTATATTGCAATGAAGTGATTTTCAAACCCCGATTTAGCATGTAAACATTTGCCACCATTGTCGAGGAGCAGCACACAATTTGATGTCTCTGATTGCAATTTATGATCTAGTACTAACTTGCTCTATCTCTTTGGCTGTGATATGTGTAGGGATTCATTGGAGGAAGATCAGCTGCACATCAAACATTCCAAGGGCAAGTAATCACATCTCCTTTTCCATTAAGCCCCTGATTCTGAGAAAAGCTAAAAAAGGAAGAAATCAATTAGGATTAACTTGCATTTTCTACTTAGAATTAATCATCAAGTTGCTTAATTCGATTTAAAAAAATCTTGATCTTGATTGCTGCACCTATTAGGGATTTAAGACACCTAGGGCTACTCACCTTCTTGACTGAGCCCTAGGTGCCAAATTTGGACAAAACTAATTGGACCAATTAGAGCCAAAGTTAGGGTTTCCACTCTAAGGTTAAGGATCACACTTGCTTAAAGAAGAATCTACTCTCCCAAATTGTGTGTGTCCTAAGCCTTGATTGAAATTACCTAATCAAAGAAACCCTAAAAGCAAGCTCTAAACATCCACTTGAATCATAAAATTGGGACCTAATAATCTCAGGACAAATCAGGTGAAGTTGACCCACCTTGTGGGGTCAACCAATCTTCAAATTAGGTCACCATTCGCAAATACATCTTAAAGTTTAAGTGGAATCCTAAGCACCTCATCTGAACTTAAAATTGGTAGACTTAAGAGGTCAAGTTACCCATTCTGGTTTACCTAGATCTACGACGACAAGGATGGTTGGGTGGGGGAAACCTTGTAACCTGTGGGGATGCTCTATCGTGTAGGGGTCTTTGCAGGACTCTCCCTTCCTGGTTGCCCAGGTATTTCATAGGGAGGGGGAAACCAAGCCTCGACTCCTTTATTTGTATAACTACTCAATCACATTGACATCTCTTTGATCGCACGTGTTTTGCGTGTTTGAAATCAGGGTTACAAGCAACCCGTCATCATAGTTGCAAAAAGCGTGGTCAAATAAAATTTATACCGAAACTCTAAGGGAGTCCCGGGTCGAACACAGGGAGGTGACATTTACTTTAATTGAAAATCGCACTTCGATTTGTTTCTTTTTGGTATTTTAGGGTTTTGTTATATTTTTGTATTTTTGTAAGAAGAAAACAAGTAAACAAATCACGAGATAGAGATGGAACAAATACGGTATAGATATCACTTCAATGTCTATTACAATCAACTATGAAAGCATAAAAAGAGAGGGGGTGAAAGGAAATCTCCCGAATCGACTGTTCGACGAGACAACTGTGCCTGGCAAAAGCTCGGATGAAGGAGGTGAGGAGCGGGACGATGGAGGTGAGATGTAGGAGGACAATAGATAGAGGAAAGCTTCGGCATAGCTCCGGAATGGAGGTGAGATGGTAGAGATGATCTGCTACCGAAATGGAGGTGGGAGGATAGCTCCAAGGTGACCTATGAAGGGGGATGGGAAGTTGGAGGAGTATTTGGTGGGGCAAAGGTTTGCTATACAAATAAGCGCCTTGGGAGCTTGAGAACAAGCTCTAATAGAGCGTTGGTAGGGTTGCTAGAGCTTTGGAGTAGGTGGGAGTAGAGTAGGTAGAGATGGCTTGGAAGGGAGGGGGTGTAGGTCTTGTTACAGTGGAGGAGAAGAGGCAAAAATAGGTATGGGACCATTAGTGACATCCAAGCCGTCGTTGGAAGAGTCGCTGTAGGCAGCTCATGCCCACTCATGCCCACAATTGGCTTTACTGGCTCTTGTTTGCACCTCAAAACACGCCTATAGGGACGCCTTCTTATGCTATTTTCTAGCATTAACTATGTATATTATAATCCTATAGTCGCATCTGTAAAAATACTTGCATTCATGCATTTAATTAAGAGGAGGGAAGATTGGAATAAAAGGGCTTCATAATTTACATTCTCCTCAAGTGCCTCTTTGCAAAAATTCCCTTCTCTATTTTTATTTCCTCTTGATTTCTATTTTTTCTCTCCCGCTGCTGCAACTTCTTCTCCGCTGCCTCTCCCTGCTGTCCTGCGGTCCTTCCCGCTGCAACAACTTCCCGCGCCTCTCCCTGCAGCAGCCACTCTCCAACGCCTCTCCCTGCTGCTGCCATGCCTCCCCGCCATGCTCTCCTCCTCTATAAAGCCGCAGCTCTTCCTCGCGACGAAGGCAGGGGGGAACATTGCTGCAATACGCAGCTGCGGCTGGCTGCAGCAAGAAAGAAACACCACCAGCAGGCCGCCACCTTCCTCTCCTCCCTCTCCCCTCCATACGTCGGTCCTCCTCCGAGGAGAAACCCGGCGGGCAGGAGCTCACTGTGGTGCACACCACCACAGTGAGACCATCACCGCCCAGCTCTTCAAAGAGCCGGTGGGCGTGGTGGCTCTCTGTTTTCATTTGTTTTCCGTTCTCGCACTTCTAGCCATTGCTGCCGTTTCAAGGTCTGAAGCTGGAAGCAGCAGCAGCAGCTAAGCGGAAGCAGCAGCAGCAGCTAAGCGGCGGCAGCAGCAGCAGCAGCGGCAGCGGCCCCCGCAGCTTCCGCGAGCGTCTGCAGGCGCCCCAGCCCCTCTGCGCGCGCCTGCAGGCCTTCCCCGCCTCCGTTCGTCTGCTCTGTCGCCCGCCTCTGCGCCCGCAACCGGTCGTTGCGCTCCTCAGCAGCGGCCGGCCAAGCGTCTCCCTGCCTCCCTACCAGCCTCTGCAAGCGCCCGCGCGTGCCTGCAGACTCCCCGCCTCCTTCTCCGAGCGCGCTGTCGCGAGCCTCCGCGCTCGCAGCAGGTCGACGCAGACTCCTCATCTCCTCTGCGCGAGTACGCCCCCGTGCGCCCGCGACCTTCAGACGACGGCCTTCGACTGCAGACGACTTAAAACGTGCTCCCTCGCCTCCTGCAGTGCGGCTGCCTCCGTTCTCTCCTCTCCTGCCAGCTCTCTCCTGCTCTCTCTCTCCCATTCTCTCTCTCTCTCTCTCTCACTCTCTCTCACAACACTTTCTCACACACTACACCGACGCACACAGACATCTACACTCACACTTTCACACACACTCACACACTAATAGTAACTTATATACATACATATATATATATATATATATATATATATATACATATACATATATCTATATATATATACTTATATATACATAGTATATCTATATAGTTATGTATACATACATATAATATAATATATATATACATATACATATATAATATATATATATATATATATACACATACTCATATACATATATATATATATACATATCTATATACTTATACATATACACATATATATATATACATATATATCTAGATACATATATACCTATATACATATATATATATATATCTATATAGTATTATATATATATACTTATATACATATATACATAGCTATATACATATATACATATATATATATATATATATACACCTATATATATATATATATCTATCTATATATATCTATACATATATACTTATACATTTATATACATACATATGTACATATATTTTCACGTTATTTACTATACGCTGTATCGCGGGAATATTTGCACCAGTTGCTGATATTCTGCGATACAGCGTGTACAAAAAGCGTGGTCCCATACATCATCCATCCTCCATCCACACTCCACGCGGCACCTAGTCGTGTTGGTTGCGTCTCTCTAGACGTCGGCTGACTCGACATAGTGCTACACTCCATCGTCACCTCCACCCCCACCCCTTTATATATATACTACATATAAATATATATCTATAGCTACTATATTTACTTTCTATCTGATAGCTTCCTTAGTAAAAAGAGAAAAAAAAAAAGGTATAAAAGTGAAAAGATAATCTTTGATTTGCAGGTACCCCATCTTGCAAGTAGCAAGACGTGTTTTGAAACTCTGTTTTGGCTAAAAGCCAAGGACACAATTTTGAGGGTGTGCCTCAAGAACAAGGATTACCAGAAAAAAAACCTAAATAAGAAAAATACCAAAAACAGAATAAACGAACGGAAGAGACGCGTTTTAAGGAAAACGTAGAAACTCGACTTGAACCCCACTTCCCTGAGTTCGACCCTGGGCTTAAAAGTGACAAGATAAAATCAATTAGGCCAGGTTAAAAATTTTGTAAAGAGATGGTTAGGTCTGAATTAGGTTAACCACTATACACATTTCAACGATAAAAATATCATATTAATAACCTATCCAGGCCGACCATCATAACTTTTCTGGCGCCGTTGCCGGGGAGGTGCGCTTTCGAGTAAGTTTCTATCCAATTCCTTTAAATTTGTCTCTTCTCTCTTCACGGGTATTATTGTTTTTGGTGTGCAGGTGAACCTGGTGGAAGGAGAAGAAGGCTGACAAAGTCGAGGACGTGAGCAGGTCCAAGGCGGGAACGAGAGCGTGAAGACGCCGACATCGCATTGGAACTTCGCACACGTTGCCGAACAAGTAGGTTTTCTTTTCTCATCAAATTAGGGTTAACTTGCCACCACCACACACACAAAAAAAAAAAAAAAAAAAAAAAAAAAAAAAATTTTAAAACTAAAAATTAGAAAAACTTCTTGGGATTTCTTGAGGGCAAGTGGATTAAAATTCACTTGATTGATTGGTTGTCTTCACTCCCACTGCCCCGGGATTTCCTGCCTTACTTCGCATAGCGAAAATCCGAGAATCTTCATTCTTAGATTTTTCGCCGTGGGAAGTATTCTTTGAGGCAAAGAAAAAGATTGCTTGTATCCCTCTTTTGCCTCACTTATCTTTAATTCAGGATCACATTTTTTGGTGGGGAGACTTGGAATTGAGTTGATTCCAACCCCACCACGACTTTTCAAATTTGCCTGTGATTCGATCCTGAATACTTCAACCCCAAAAATTTTATTTTCTTTATCTGTTGGTTGAAGCCTTGTGTGTGGATATCTTTCTGGTGATTGGGAGCACTTGAATTGAAGTGCTTTGGCTCCCTGTCACATTGATATAAAACTGATTCGTGCATCCACACTTAGAAATCTCCATTTAGGGTAGCCCATTGCATTTTAGCATGCATTAACTAACTGATAATTGAAGAAGGGTTTCTTGGGTTTTAGAAGGAAAACCTGTATTTTTGCAAAAAACCCGGAGATTGGTTGAATTGGTAATTCAGCAAAACCCTAAAATTCATACTACTTAAGGCTGAACTCTAAAAAACCATTCGCCAATAAAAACTTCAATTCGGGGAGATTTCCCCGTTGCATGCTTGTTCTTACACACTCTTAAAATCAATCACTTGGGCATTACCCGTAAACAACGCCCTTCACATTCCAAAAGCACTTGACCCTAAGCCTCTAATTAAAACTGGTAGTAACTTGACCCTTACTAAGGATTGGAGGTCTAACTACCTGTGTGTAGCGACTACGTGCTGGTGAGAGTTCCCGCGTGCTATCGGGTGTCTAAGACTGGGGCAAACGGCCTTTCAATCTGGCCCGGTGGTTCCGCGGTGCTCGCATTCGGTTCCGTAGTTCGTGATAGTAGGTAACTTAGATCTTTAGGTCTAAGGGCACACTGTAGAGGTTAGGAACTTGACTGTATTGATTTGTAATCAAGTGTACCTTTGCGGCGTCATTTCTCTCATCCCTTTTCCCTTCTCATCTCCCCAATTCTTCCTGCGGTAGTGCATGTTTGGGAGGAGGTCACAAAACCCTGAACTATTTGAATTGACTGATAAATCTAGAAAACAAGTCGAATCATCCTCCTCCTCCACAAACATGGCTGCACGCCCACCCCCAAATCCCGAGGGAGGAAACCGCCCTCAGAATCCACCAGGTGGTGGAGCCTTAGAACCCATAACCCGCCTCCAAGCCCAAATGGAAATGTATAATGAGCAAATCGAAGCCATTCGGGAAACATTGGAGGAAATGCAGAACCCTCCCGAACGGGAGGAGCCTAGGTCTCTTAGCTCTTATCAGAATCCCGCTGCTACAGAGACCATAGGACAAATTCGGGTTCCCATGGGCGGGGACGACTTTGAATTAAAACCAAACATAATTGGCCTAATCAATTTTCACTTTCATGGTCTTGCAAGTGAAGACCCATTTCTCCACTTGGAAGACCTAACCCGACTTGCTGAAACCGTTAAACCAAGAAATGTCGGGTTATCTATAGTCCTCATGAAGATGTTCCCGTTTTCATTACGGGATAAAGCGTCGCAATGGTTACGCACCCTTGGGAGAACCATCCACTCTTGGGAAGAGATGCGAACAGCATTTCTCAAGAAGTTCTTCCCAATCGGGCGAACCAATGCGCTTCGCCGTGCTATCACTTCATTTACGCAACAAAACGGCGAACAATTTCATGAGGCATGGGAGAGGTATAACGACCTCCTCAGGAAGTGTCCGCATCACGGTCTGCCTAAGTGGCATATAGCCCAGATTTTCTACTATGGGCTAAATGAGACTTTGAAGCAGATTGCAGACGCTTCCTGCGGAGGGAACTTTATGAATAAAGACGAGAATGGAGCATTCGAGCTGTTTGAAAATATGAGTGAAAACTCGATGAACAATGCTTCCATTGTCGCCTTTAATCGTACCAGCCAGCCCCGAAATGTCCACGAAGTTGACACGGGACCCTCCCATTCATCCACTGATCTAAGCCTTATTGCACAAAAACTGGATGAAGTCTCCGTCGTGCACAAGAAGCTGGACGAGCTTCTGGCCAACCCCGCCCGATCTATGGCAAACACCACCTCTTCACCACTTCGTCACAATCCAAGTTCTTCTAATACCAGGCTTATCCCGAGAAACCCCGTTAGACCTTCCTTACCGAGTGTCGCGCCAAGCGACTCGGTAAGTCATGTGGAACTGGCTTCTGCGAGCCAGTATTTCGACACGGAGGACCAAGCCTCCGTGTGCTCTGACGCATATCTACATGCGGACGCGTCTTCTGGCATAGAAGATGCTTGCGCCCTGGGGAACAACCCGTTCTCTGCCACTTATAACCCAGGGTGGCGTAATCACCCGAACTTTGCATGGTCCAACAACCCGCAGCGCCAAAACCCCGCGGGTGGACCAATGCGACCGTCCGCACCCGTCATCCCAAGGGTCCAGTTTAATCCTATGGCAAATCCGCCATCAGGCCCTTGCGTACCACAAACTGAACACGCATCAAGCCCTCTTGACAAATTGATGCGAATGATGACGGAAATGTCAAAGCGCCATGAAGAGAACATGACCTCTCTTCAGCACCAATTGGCGCAGCAGAATGCCGAGATCAGTCAACTACGCATGGCGACTCGATCTCAGGGCACTCTTCCCGCCCAACCTGTTCCAAACCCGCGAAATTTCATGCCCCGTGGTTCTCAACCACAGGTACGACCTTCTCAGGGACAGGTTAATCAAGTTCTGCAAGCTCCGAACATTCCACCGGGATTTCAGGCTAATCCTGCTGCAGCACCACACTCTTATATCCCCATTGCAAACCCTCCTCCACCGTATGATCCCACTGGACCCGCTTCGTCCAATGCTATCACTACGAGGAGCGGTAAGCAGACCGTCGATCCGCCTCGACCTGATCCTGGCCCATCTTCTTCTTCGCCCTCTCATTCGGAATGCATACCGCATTCGCGAGAGGATGATGCACCAAAACTTGTGCCAGAATCAGTCCCATTCCCTGAGGCTCTACTAAGGGAGCCAAAAGGCAAAAAGAAAAATACGCAGGCCTTTGACAACCTACGTAATTTGTTCAGGGATGTAGAAATCAAGGTACCCCTGCTCGAGGCAATCGACCACATACCTACTGTCGCTCGATTTTTCAAAGACTACACAACACCCAGGCGACAGTCAAAGAAGACTAAGAATCCGGTGGTTCTCTCGCCTCATGCGAGTTGTGCTATACTATCAAACTTACCACCGAAGCAGAAAGATCCGGGCACACCACTGATTTCCTGTAGCATCCAAGGCTGCAGTTTTAACCGTGCCTTGCTTGATCTAGGATCTTCCATCAATCTCATACCGACCATCATGCTCAAAAAATTTTCCTTGGGAAATCTGAAACCCACCCCTGTCACGTTACAGTTGGCAGATCGTTCTGTCAAAATCCCGAAGGGTGTGGTGGAAGACGTGGTGGTTAGGGTCAACAGTCTCTGTTTTCCTGTTGACTTTCTTGTTTTAGATATGGAAGTTCCTAGTTCACTTTCTGATTGTCCGATCATCCTCGGTCGACCTTTCTTGGCCACAGCCCGCGCCCACATCGACTGCGAGTCGGGCTGTATTGAGATTGCCGTTGGATCTGAGAAGCTCAAGCTTAACATATTCAAGGCAGCCAAGAACTTTGATTGCGATTGCATTGAGGATGACACGTCTGACGAGGACATGGCCGTCAGCGCGTGTATCGGACTAATTGGGACCTATTCGGACTGTTGCGGATTACCTATAAACACTGATAACTGCCTGACCAACGCATACTGTGACGTTCCCCAATCCCTCCCTTGTCCAGTACCTTCTCCTGGCCAGACTTCTGACGAGGTTTTCTCCGCTTCCCATACCTCGTGGTCTGAGTCATATCCGGGCTACTCACTGTCAGTCCACACTCATGAAGACCGAATTGCCCTTTCTTCCCCGCCAAATCAGGCGGATTTACAAATCCACACTGGGACCTTGAGCCCATATACTTCTCACTGGGGCTATTCATTTTTGGATCCATCTATCCAAGAAGCCCCTCTTCTTGGCCAATCTGAAGGCCAGTTTCTTCCTCCTAACTTGTTCTCCTACCCGTCTGGGACACTCTCGTCCCAAGAAATGCCAGATCCTTCCCCATCCACTCCCGAGCTAAAAATGCTGCCTAATACACTCAAGTATGTTTTCCTGGGACCAAATGAAACGCTCCCTGTAATCATCAGTTCAAAATTAACCATGGAGCAGGAGTGCAAACTAACTAAGGTCCTCCTAGAACACAAGGCAGCTATTGGATGGTCTTTATCAGACTTATCTGGTATTAGTCCCTCCTACTGCACTCATCGTATATATACGGAGGAGGAGGCTCGACCTTCTCGCGAGATGCAGCGACGTCTCAACCCTAACATGCGGGAGGTCGTTAAGAATGAAATCATTAAGTGGCTGGATGCGGGTATAATCTACCCGATCAGCGATAGCCCCTGGGTGAGTCCGATTCACGTTGTGCCCAAAAAGGCAGGACTCACCATCCGTGTCAATGACAGGGGCGAATCCATCCCTACACGCACTCCTACATCTTGGAGAGTGTGTGTGGATTATAGGAAACTCAATGCTGCAACCAAGAAAGATCACTTCCCGCTACCATTTATTGACCAAATCCTGGAGCGGTTAGCGGGAAATAAATTTTTCTGCTTCCTGGATGGATTCTCAGGATATAACCAGGTGGCAATAGACCCCCGAGACCAAGAGAAAACCACTTTTACCTGCCCTTTCGGCACCTTCACCTTTAGAAGGATGCCGTTCGGACTTTGTAACGCGCCAGCAACTTTCCAGAGATGCATGCTGGCGATATTTCATGACATGGTGGGTGACTTTCTTGAGGTCTTCATGGATGACTTTTCAGTCTTTGGACCATCTTTCGACGAATGTCTTGCCAACCTGACTCGCATCCTTAGGAGATGTATTGATGTAAACCTCGTGCTTTCCTGGGAAAAAAGTCATTTTATGGTGCACGAAGGAATTGTTCTTGGACATATCATCTCCGATAGGGGTATCGAGGTTGACAGAGCTAAGCTCGATATCATTGCTGATTTACCTGTGCCTGGTTCTGTCAAACAAATCCGCTCCTTCTTGGGACACGTCGGTTTCTATAGGAGATTCATCAAAGACTTCTCCAAAATTTCTCGACCCTTAACTCATCTCCTATCAACCGACGTGCCCTTCGACATGGGCCCTGACTGTATACAAGCATTCACGCAACTGCGTAATGCTGTCACCAAGGCCCCTGTTCTCCAGCCGCCTGATTGGTCCCTCAACTTTGAACTTATGTGTGACGCTTCAGACCTTGCAGTCGGAGCCATCCTGGGACAAAGACGCGATAGACACCCCTTCGTGGTATACTACGCCAGTAAGACGTTGGACGAGGCCCAGCGTAATTATACTACCACTGAAAAGGAACTACTGGCAGTCGTCTTTGGGCTGGAAAAATTCCGTTCTTACCTTCTGGGCTCTCACATTATTGTTTTCACTGATCACGCGGCCATTCGCCATCTCATGCACAAGAAGGATGCCAAGCCTAGACTGATTCGTTGGATCCTTCTGCTCCAGGAATTTGACATTGAGATTCGTGATAAGGTCGGAGCCCAGAATGTTGTGGCTGATCACCTTTCCAGACTGGACCCTGACCATATTGGACTTACTCTGCCAATTAATGAAGTTTTTCCTGATGAGCACCTATTGGCAATAAATGCGGCAAGTGGACCGTGGTATGCCGACATTGCCAATTACCTTGCTTCTGGATCTCTTCCACGTGGCTGGCCTAAAAACCAGCGTGAGCGTCTCATGGCAGAAGCAAAGTATTATTTCTGGGATAATCCACTTCTTTTTCGGATAGGTGCTGATCAAATCATCCGTCGCTGTATTCCTGACAGTGAGTTCCCCAGTGTGCTATCCTTCTGCCACGATCAGGCCTGTGGAGGCCATTTCTCTGGGAGGAAAACTGCAGCCAAGGTGTTGCAGTGCGGTTTCTTTTGGCCCTCCCTTCACCAGGATGCGCACGCTTATGCCAAACATTGCACTAGGTGCCAGTCTTTAGGGTCAATGGCACGTCGTGACATGATGCCCTTGCAACACATCCTAGCTGCGGAAATCTTCGACATCTGGGGAATTGACTTCATGGGTCCCTTCCCTCCATCCAACGGCTTCGAATTCATCCTCGTGGCCGTCGACTATGTTTCAAAATGGATCGAGGCTATTCCCGCGCGCCGTGCTGACCATGTTATCTCCACCCGATTCGTCAAAGACCATATCTTTGCGCGTTTTGGGATCCCTCGGGCCATTATCTCGGATGGAGGAAGCCACTTTACCCATGCTTCTTTTCGGGCACTTCTGAGGAGATACGGAGTCCACCATCGTATCGCATCCCCGTATCATCCTCAGACGAACGGCCAGGCGGAAGTGTCGAACCGGCAAATCAAGCAGATTCTCCAGAAAACGGTTCGGCCTGACCGTAAGGATTGGTCCGACAAGCTGACTGACGCACTTTGGGCGTATCGGACCGCCTTCAAGGCTCCCCTTGGTATGTCTCCATATAGAATCGTTTACGGGAAGCCTTGTCATTTGCCTGTGGAGTTGGAGCACCGCGCTTATTGGGCGGTTCGCCAATGTAACCTCGACCCAGACTTGTGTGAACGAGAAAGGAAACTCCAACTCCAAGAGCTGGAAGAGCTCCGTCGTGAAGCCTATGATTCTGCTCTAACCTTTAAACAGCGCACTAAGGCTTTTCATGACAGCCATGTTCGGCGGAAGGAATTTGAGCCATCTCAGCAAGTTTGGCTCTATAATGCCCGACTCAAATTCTTTCCTGGGAAATTAAAGTCCAAATGGACTGGTCCTTTTCTGGTCTCAAGACCATTCCCCAATGGGGCCGTCGAAATCGAAGATCCCAAATCTGGGCGTAAATTTACGGTCAACGGGCAGCGTTTGAAACCCTATCTGACTCATGAACCTGCCCCCGTTGGAGAAACCGTTGCCCTGCTGGAGGGTAACTAATTCTTTGCCTCATTCTGAGTCCAGCTGGGGACATTAAATTCAGCGCTTGTTGGGAGGCACCCTAACAGCACTCACCATCCACCATCACTTTTCACACCTCTATCGCAATCACTTCACTTTTCTCTTCACCACCCACCATCCACCCACCCTTCCACCCTGATCTATACCCTGAACCTCAGCTCTTGTTACCCGATCTTCCTCTGCCTTTCCCTGCATGCATATGAGGACATAGCATTGTTTGGCATGGGGGGGTGGATAGGCATCCATAGGATCCGGGTATTTTATGGTATCAGACAATTACCACCTATTTATAAATATGCAGGAAAAAAAAAAAAAAAAAAAAAAATATATATATAGTAATAAATGGTGTTTAGTAATGATCTAAAAGCTGAAACAAAAATACAATAAGTGTTTATGGATATTCAACCTCTGTTTTGAAGAATTTCCAGGCCACAGAAGCTTGATTCGCTCAGGCTCGGCTTAATTCACTTAAAGCATTGACGAAATAGATCAAAATCTCTCCTAACTAAGAACGTTTCTTGTACCTGAGACACAGTACAGGATTCGTTGGTTTGCTTTTTCTTGAGAGCTTAAGTAAACTTGGTTCACACTACACATATCAGGAAAGATCAGGTGAACATAAGATCCAACCCTAGTGTTCATTAGGAAAGGTGGAGTCCTTACCTGTGCGTGCAGGTAGACTTTTTATCCCAAGTTTTAGTCTTGTGTTTAGGAGTGGCTCTTTCCACCAAAAAGAAACTCTCCCACCAAAAAAAAAAAAAAAAAAAAAAAAAAAAAAAAAAAAGTGTGCTCTTTCAAAATGTGTTGTAAGAGATATACTGACATATGTTTCAAAAAAAAAAAAAAAAAAAAAAAAAAAAAAGATGTTGCAAAAGAGTCAGTATATCTCATAAATGTCGGTATAATTTGTTTTTCGAAAATGGGAGTTGAGTTTTCCGTAATCATCTTAAGGGTCAATCCGAAAACACGAGCTGAAATTGGGACCAACCTGTACTTAAAAATTCGTGAAACCCTGGGAGTGAGTCTTAAGGTTCATCTGGTCAGTCTTGATCCTTCACTATGCACAAACCATAACCTCTTGAGCTCTCGAGTATGGAAAAACCTCCTGGGTCCTGGAAATCGTACTTAAGGTTTAAATATCAAGAGTCCTGGTTAGTTGAGAGATAATCTTTGTCATGTAAGACTTAAAGTACTGGTAGTCTTCTTTACAATTGGTTCTCACAATATCCGATAATAAACACACCGATATCATCTCAGAAGAAAATCTTCAGCTTAAGAACATTTCTAAATACGGTTTTGCTAGGGACTAGCAAAAGATAGGCATGGGGGTATATGTTTGCACCTCAAAACACGCCTATAGGGACGCCTTCTTATGCTATTTTCTAGCATTAACTATGTATATTATAATCCTATAGTCGCATCTGTAAAAATACTTGCATTCATGCATTTAATTAAGAGGAGGGAAGATTGGAATAAAAGGGCTTCATAATTTACATTCTCCTCAAGTGCCTCTTTGCAAAAATTCCCTTCTCTATTTTTATTTCCTCTTGATTTCTATTTTTTCTCTCCCGCTGCTGCAACTTCTTCTCCGCTGCCTCTCCCTGCTGTCCTGCGGTCCTTCCCGCTGCAACAACTTCCCGCGCCTCTCCCTGCAGCAGCCACTCTCCAACGCCTCTCCCTGCTGCTGCCATGCCTCCCCGCCATGCTCTCCTCCTCTATAAAGCCGCAGCTCTTCCTCGCGACGAAGGCAGGGGGGAACATTGCTGCAATACGCAGCTGCGGCTGGCTGCAGCAAGAAAGAAACACCACCAGCAGGCCGCCACCTTCCTCTCCTCCCTCTCCCCTCCATACGTCGGTCCTCCTCCGAGGAGAAACCCGGCGGGCAGGAGCTCACTGTGGTGCACACCACCACAGTGAGACCATCACCGCCCAGCTCTTCAAAGAGCCGGTGGGCGTGGTGGCTCTCTGTTTTCATTTGTTTTCCGTTCTCGCACTTCTAGCCATTGCTGCCGTTTCAAGGTCTGAAGCTGGAAGCAGCAGCAGCAGCTAAGCGGAAGCAGCAGCAGCAGCTAAGCGGCGGCAGCAGCAGCAGCAGCGGCAGCGGCCCCCGCAGCTTCCGCGAGCGTCTGCAGGCGCCCCAGCCCCTCTGCGCGCGCCTGCAGGCCTTCCCCGCCTCCGTTCGTCTGCTCTGTCGCCCGCCTCTGCGCCCGCAACCGGTCGTTGCGCTCCTCAGCAGCGGCCGGCCAAGCGTCTCCCTGCCTCCCTACCAGCCTCTGCAAGCGCCCGCGCGTGCCTGCAGACTCCCCGCCTCCTTCTCCGAGCGCGCTGTCGCGAGCCTCCGCGCTCGCAGCAGGTCGACGCAGACTCCTCATCTCCTCTGCGCGAGTACGCCCCCGTGCGCCCGCGACCTTCAGACGACGGCCTTCGACTGCAGACGACTTAAAACGTGCTCCCTCGCCTCCTGCAGTGCGGCTGCCTCCGTTCTCTCCTCTCCTTCCAGCTCTCTCCTGCTCTCTCTCTCCCATTCTCTCTCTCTCTCTCTCTCACTCTCTCTCACAACACTTTCTCACACACTACACCGACGCACACAGACATCTACACTCACACTTTCACACACACTCACACACTAATAGTAACTTATATACATACATATATATATATATATATATATACATATACATATATCTATATATATATACTTATATATACATAGTATATCTATATAGTTATGTATACATACATATAATATAATATATATATACATATACATATATAATATATATATATATATATATATACACATACTCATATACATATATATATATATACATATCTATATACTTATACATATACACATATATATATATACATATATATCTAGATACATATATACCTATATACATATATATATATATATCTATATAGTATTATATATATATACTTATATACATATATACATAGCTATATACATATATACATATATATATATATATATATACACCTATATATATATATATATCTATCTATATATATCTATACATATATACTTATACATTTATATACATACATATGTACATATATTTTCACGTTATTTACTATACGCTGTATCGCGGGAATATTTGCACCAGTTGCTGATATTCTGCGATACAGCGTGTACAAAAAGCGTGGTCCCATACATCATCCATCCTCCATCCACACTCCACGCGGCACCTAGTCGTGTTGGTTGCGTCTCTCTAGACGTCGGCTGACTCGACATAGTGCTACACTCCATCGTCACCTCCACCCCCACCCCTTTATATATATACTACATATAAATATATATCTATAGCTACTATATTTACTTTCTATCTGATAGCTTCCTTAGTAAAAAGAGAAAAAAAAAAAGGTATAAAAGTGAAAAGATAATCTTTGATTTGCAGGTACCCCATCTTGCAAGTAGCAGGACGTGTTTTGAAACTCTGTTTTGGCTAAAAGCCAAGGACACAATTTTGAGGGTGTGCCTCAAGAACAAGGATTACCAGAAAAAAAACCTAAATAAGAAAAATACCAAAAACAGAATAAACGAACGGAAGAGACGCGTTTTAAGGAAAACGTAGAAACTCGACTTGAACCCCACTTCCCTGAGTTCGACCCTGGGCTTAAAAGTGACAAGATAAAATCAATTAGGCCAGGTTAAAAATTTTGTAAAGAGATGGTTAGGTCTGAATTAGGTTAACCACTATACACATTTCAACGATAAAAATATCATATTAATAACCTATCCAGGCCGACCATCAGCTCTCGAAGAATTAGCGATGGCTGTAAGTGTCACTGTAGGTCTAGCTCATGCGTCGCTGGTGCTGCGCTGTGCCTCTCTTTGTCGTGCGAGCGCACATGCTCACGCGCTGGTGCTACGCTGTGCGCATGTGCTCCTACGTGCGTACGGTGGCATGTGCATGTGCTGGGGGCCTAGGCTACGCCACGTGGTGCAATCTGGGTCGTCCATCTTCTTTTCATTGTAGGGGCTGCTACAGTGGTTCGATTGAGCAATTTTCACGCCATTAGGCTGTGATCGTCAACCCGAATCCATCATCTGCGCGGTCGGATTTGTCATTTAAAACTCTGAATCATGTCACCTAGTCCCTTAGCCGTTGATCTTTCTCGGACTGCATATGGTTCTATGGGACTTCGATTGAAGCAATTTCGGAGGCATTGGACTTCGATCGTCGTCTTGATTAGATCCGTATGGTTGGATCGTCAATTCAAAGGTTCAAAATAAATATCCTTCTCTCCTGACCACAAAAAGAACGTAATTAACCTAAATTATATACAACTACTCTAAATGTAGATTGATGCATGCTATGCAATATTTATAACATGAAATGCAAATCTAAGCCTAGGAACATGCATGAATAGGCATTTTACCCTCAATAAATGTATTTACATCATACCCCCATGCCTATCTTTTGCTAGTCCCTAACAAAATTAAACTATATGCTATGTATAAAAGTAGAATTAGCATTGGATCACTTAGGCCTAAGTCATTTATTAACAATAGAAAATTTCAACTAAGGTCCTAAATTACGAAGCCTCAACAGTACCTAGGTGTCTGCTAGAATGTAGACCACCCAAGTCCTCGCCTTATTTGAAAAGGGAAGATACATTTTCTTTAATGTTTTTCATCTTTTCTAATTTTTTTGTACTTTTGGAGTTTGAGATTTCGGGGATAACTTTTTATGGCTACCCGACCTGCCCAAGACTCGAAAAGGATTCTAAGTGCTAAGCATCTTTTGAAAATAGTGAAAGACTCACTAGGTAGTCGTTAAAATGGACTTCAGGTTTCTACGACCCTACGTGACCTTTCCTAGAGGTTTATCTTTTTGAACGGTAGCTTTCTCCCTACTTCTTTTATTTATGGGGTCAACACAAGGGCGAACCCAGTGTATATCTCCACGGTTTATTCTACTCCCCCGCTTCTTGCCAAAGTGTTTTGGGAATTATTGTGCATTTTTTTTATGAGCTAGGTTCCGGACAACCGGCCAATGAGTTGTTACCATTGACAACTTACCAGCCATACTTGTGCGGTGAAGTGTGGCTTTATATTTTTTTCTCCATTTTCTATTTTTTTTTTCTTTAAGTAGGTGGCTTCCCTGATCTAAGATTTTCCTATAGGCAGTATAATGAAAATGGTCTCGTGGCTGGGCTCTAGATAATCGGTCGATGATCTATTACCATCGACAACTTGCCAGCCATACCACTCTAGATAGTTCATTAGCTACCCAATTTTCAAAGAAACTGCCAAAATGTGAGTCAGTGCAAAAAAAAAAAGTGTATAAATTCTTAGGCTTAAAGTCCCCCCAAATCAGAGGGTGGGTTGATAAGTTGCATACTTATCATCCCAATTTATTTACCAACTTAAAATGAATTTTAATTGGCAAGGACTCGAGACTAAGTCCACATTCAAGTGGACACCCAGGCTAATTAAGCCTGAAGACCTAAAGAGTCAAGTGTTTAGGTCCTCTCATATCATTTCCTAAAGTTAATAACTTTCAAATGCCTAAGTTCTCTTTTCCTAATTTCTTTCTTTTTTTTTTATCTTTCTCAAATTTTCAATTTTTTTTATAAGAATTAAATAACAAGAAATTACTGTTACAGCTGACAAAAAGGTTATAAAATATGTCCAACGCCTCATGCTTAGCTATTGCAATGTCCTCATTGTGAAAAATGGAAGCATGTAGGAGAGTAGAAGTGGAAGAATAACACCTGGTTTCTGTGAGACTCTGGTCTACTTGGAACAATCTTTACATGTGCTGAGTTTAGTTCCTTCAACTAGTCGAGGTCCTCAATAAAAAATAACTAAACATTGAAGCCACAACAACACAGTTTTTGGTCCCCCAGGTATAGGTCCCGAAGAGTGAAAATGGGCTTGCCAAAGAGATGAACAATGAAAGTGGCAAGCTGGTGGTGCAGGGAGAGCCCAAATGGTCTCCAATAAGAGTTTTGTTGATTTATTATAGAGGAAGTATGGTTGGGTATAAAAATTGTGCAATGGTTGGGTGAAAAAGGACGATAAGGGTTTTGTGATGTGCAAGGGATTTGTAGGTACTCTAGAATACCTAATGTTTGAAGAGTTCTTCCCCAATGTTCAATTTCATCCTCACACTTTGGGTTGTTAAACCAACCATCCTGATCCTCAGAATTCCCACCCACAAGTTGGACCTCAAACTCTAAGCATTCAGGATAAGGATGTTGTTAGGTTTTATCTTGATCATGTGAATCATCCAACAAATTTTCGATTTCATGTATATCTTCCTTATCTTGCGTTGCTACCATTGGTCACATTTTTGTTTTGTGCTTAATCATTTCCTCAACCGTGTGATCTTCTTCCCAAGTTTAGGTTGAGTTGTCTATTAAAAGGTTGTCTAAGGTATGTAGGGCCATTACTTCCTCTATTCTACCAAGCTCCTCCATCGAACCACACTTAATTTTATTCTTCGTTGAGACCTCAAAAATATTGAATCGATTTATCTTATCCCCTAAGGCCATTTCTTTATTTCCCGATTCACAATCAATCCTTGCCTTGGCAGTAGCCAGGAAAGGTCTTCCCAAAATAATCGGAGTGTGGTTGAGCTATTTTGGGGTTTCCATGTCCAGGACCATGAAATCAGCAAGGTAATGTAAATCATTAATCTTGACTAAAACATCCTCCAAAAAACCCTTGGTTTTGTAATGGATCTATCGGCTAACTGCAATGTTATGTCTGAGTGTTTTAGGTAGCCTAGACCCAATTCCACGTGCAGTGAGGTGGGAATCACATTAATGGAAGCACCCAAGTCGAGGAGGGCCTGGTCAGAAGTAATGCTTCCTATTGTGCAGGAAATCGGTGGGGCTCTCGGGTCCTGCTTCTTAGGAGGTAGCTTGTTTAGGATCAATGTGCTTGTGTTATCGGACAAAACTACTCTCCTATTGATTTCAGATTTCTCTCTACGCCTGACTTTATATGCATTCAGTAAACCTATGGCGTAGGTGGGGATTGATCCGATAGCCTCGAGGAGTAAAATGATTGTCAATTTGAAAGCCTGAAGTAAGGACATCCTTTCCTCCAATTTCTCCTCTGACTTTTTCTATTTGCCCATACAACAACATACTCCCCAATCAGGCTTTGATGTTTTGTTGATCACATTCTTAGTTGGGAGTTTGGAATTCTTGCTATGGGGCCTAATGGGGTTGACATGGGGTTGGGTAGGTCCCTTGTGTTTACCACCACTCCTCAAGGAGATGGTGTTTGCCATGGAAAAATGCTGTTGGTTAGTGCCTTGGGGAGGGTTGGGCAAAACAGGAGGCTCCTGGTTGATTATGGTAGGAACTTGGTTCGCTCTGGGAGGGGCTAAGGTAGCCTGATAGATAGCATGAGCTTGAGCATGCGACTCCCCATGATTACCAAACCCTTGAGGCCCAGCACCTTAGTTCTGAACATTCATTGGGTTTGGTACAGATTGTGATGGCAGAGATTTGGGTAGTCGGTTATTTGTACTAAGTCCATATTGCAAGGTGTCCAGCGAAGTTTTCATCTGTTGCATGAGCTGGAGCATTGACCCTTGCATTTCTACCATTTTCAGGTTCAAGTCAGATTGCTCGGCGGGTTGCTGAGCATTCCACATGGGTTGATTAACCTGATCCAGGGGCAACTGAGTATATACATGACCCTGACCCATTGGTTTTTGCGGTACATAGTTGTTGGGTCGATATCGGGTCTGCTACCCTTGATCTTTCCAAGAGAAGTTAGGATGATTTTTCCAACCAGAATTGTAGGAATTCGAATAAGGGTTGGACCTAACATTCTCTTGCATAGCATGAGCATCCTCATAAGATGAGGATGAAGAAGGATCAGAAAGATTGGGATCTAAGGCCCTAGTTTGGAACCCATAAGGTTCCAAGAATTGTTGGCTCAAAGGTCGAGCCGGTTCTAGTTGGTTCACAAACTCCCATCCCATTGGAGCTTGCGAAGAAAGGAATCCCAATCCTTGGGATTGAGTGGATCTAGAAAAGTTAGAGTTTTTGGACATCGACTCTTCCATTCGTTTAGTAGCCAGATCCATCTTATTTAATCTATTGCAGATCAATTCCATATCAGATGTATGAGAATCTTGGACCTCGATGGCATTTGATCTAATTTGTTGGGATCGATTGAAGGTTTACATGGAGGCGTGGTTTAAAGAACTTTTGCTCATTTCCTCAAACAAATCATACGCACTATCTGCGTCCTTGTTGAGGAAATTGCCTTTGCAAGAAGCATCCACATGATTATAGAGTTGATCATTCAACCCGTGATAAAAAGTCTGCACAAGTTGCCATTTAGGCACCTCGTGATGTGGACACTTCCGCAATAGATCCTGGAATCTCTCCTAGACCTCATGAAACATTTCCCCCTGCCACTGGGAAAAAGTGGTAATTGCCTGTCACAATGTATTGGTTCGCCCAATTGGGAAGAATTTCTTCAAGAAGGCTGATTTCAAAGCTGTCCAGGTAGCAATCGGTCTTCCAATGGTGCGATACCAATGTGCAGCCTTATCCTTGAGTGAATGGGGGAAAAGCCTCATGAGCATTTGTTCTTCATCCACATTCCGCGATTTGGTGGTCTGAACCAGAGTGATAAGGTCTTCCAAATGTTGGAATGGGTCCTCTGAGCCAAGCCCGTGAAAGTGTTTAATTAGACTCAAAACCTGGGGCTTGATCTCAACATCTCCGGTGGGAATCACAATGCCGAGACAATCCTCATAATTTAATGGATCATAAAAATCCTTCAACGGCCGAACGCCCTGACCATTCATTTGTTGGAACCATTGTTGCATCTGCTGCAATTCTTCCAACTGCCTCTTGATTAGCCCATAGTTGTGGGCTATTTAAGTATTTAAGTGCCTAGACATTAGGTTAATTCTAACATTTATAAATTAGGATGTAAATAGATTAATTCATATTTTTAATTTAATTACATAATCCATGCATTGCATTCATATTTTAAATGCATTTAGAATTATCTTAGAATGGCATTCATTTAATTAGTTAACCAATTAGGTACATTGTTTTAGTTAACATAAAAGTTGAGGGTTTGTATATAAATAATCATAATATTTTAATAATATCATTTATTCTTCTTCTTCTCAGCAACGGCTCGGCTGTCGCTGCAATGCCTCCTGCTGCACTAAAGCACATTCATGGATCAGCGGAGAAGGTGGATCTACTCCCGCCTCTCCATTCAAATTCGAGCAGGCAGCTACAAAAGGAGGAGGGAGGCAGCCGAGCTCAGGAGGCCTCCACCACCGACCCACCACTGTGCAGAGAGTTCTTATCTCTTCCATTCCACACCGCCGGCCTCAACTGCGGTGACGACCCTCCACCACCGTGGGCGTGTGGTGTGATAGGCCAGACCGCCATCCGGAGGTCGTCCGCATTACTGTGAACACCTCGCCGTGCACCTCCCTCGCTGTCATCATCAACAACCACCGTCACTACAATCACCCCTCAGCCAGTTAAGACGTCTGGGAAGTTTCCCGGACGTCTGAAGCTTCGACCTCCCACTCCTGCAACAACCACACTCGCCCACTCACCTTCTGCCTGCAA
This sequence comes from Thalassia testudinum, assembly GCA_037157565.1. Taxonomy (NCBI): domain Eukaryota; kingdom Viridiplantae; phylum Streptophyta; class Magnoliopsida; order Alismatales; family Hydrocharitaceae; genus Thalassia; species Thalassia testudinum. The sequence goes on from JAZHRO010000049.1 coordinate 33,118,724, forward strand.
CCTCACCTGCTCACTCCACGCCCTCCAGTCGTGCATAAGGCGGGCATGGCCAGCAGTCTTCCCGCGCCTCCAACCTTTGTGCGCACCTGCGCCCACCGCCAACAGGTCGCTCACACCCACCTGCATCCTTCCCGCGTCTGCTCTAGCACCACCCTCTCGCCTGCAGCCTTCGTCCACATGCCCTCCAGCCAGCATGCACCAGCCTGCTCACCCACGCCAGCGTGCAGCACCGGCTGTACCGCTCAACCGCATGCAGCAACAGAGTCGCCCTCCTCCCGCGCCTACAGCTCCTCCCACCTGTGAACGCAACAATAGGCTGCGCGCACCCACGCCACCCGCGCACCTGCAGTAGTCCTCCCGTGCCTGCAGCGCCTCCTGCCTGTGCAGCACCAGCTGCAGTGCTCACCCTGCAGCAGCAGCAGCAACCGCGTTTGCCAGCAGCACCACCTCCGCGCGTGCGCAGTCCCGTGCACCTGCAGTAGTCCTCCCGTGCCTGCAGCGCCTCCTGCCTGTGCAGCACCAGCTGCAGTGCTCACCCTGCAGCAGCAGCAGCAACCGCGTTTGCCAGCTCCGGCAACAACAACTGCAGCACCGTTTACAGCCACCTCCACCAGAGCTCCGTCCGGCCAGCTCCGGCAACCGCGCGACATGCCGCCACCACCACTTCGAAGCCCTCGGTCCAAGGAACTTCCTCCGAGCTTCCTGTGTCCGGCCGTCCACTCCTCGTTGCGCACGGCCAAGGGGAATAAATCCCCTGTTTTGCTACAGTAACATTGCCATTAATAATTACATTTTCTACCATTGTCAATTTTTAATGATATTTTATTGATTCTGCATTGCAACAAATATCCTCTAGTTATTAAGAATTGCTATTTCAGCATGATTTCTTGATTCAACCTTAATCTGAAGGCAATTTTGGCTTGATTCTTGTCTAAACTAACTACGAATAAACATTTTTAACCGGTGCAAATTTAAATATGTCATTGCCTCCCTGTGGATACGACCCGCTCTTCTGCGAGTGGTTATTTCCTTTTAAATATTGATTAGTCGATTTTTCCACCACATAAAACTACAAATGACTTTAAAGTGAACAATCGACATGTCAAATGGCGCCGTTGCTAGGGAGGCAACAGACGCAATAATTTCACTTGATTTTATTTTGATTATTTCTCAATTGCACAGTGATTTGACCATTTATTATTTTCTTTTCTGTGCGAGAAAATTTGTGCAAGAATCAGCCATTGTGAGAGGCGACCCTTGACATTGCCAGAGGAGAATTGGACGAGCTATTTTGGAAAGGAGGAGAAGGACGAGGACGCGATGGACATCATTGTATATTTAGTCGCTAATCTAATTAGAATAGAATTAAGACTTTAGATTTAATTTTTCATTACATTTTGTTTGAAACCCTTATTCTGGGGTATATTTTGAGGGGTTTGTTCCCCGATTTTGTTTTGGGCCCGTGTTGGGTAATTTTTGGGAGCCTGTTCCCTTTTCTTTAGATTTAGGTTTTTAATTTATTGATTACTTTTATTTGCTTGTGCATAAGTAGTTTAAAAATTAAAAAAAAATAAAAAAAATGAGCTGCCTGCCCTAGGACGAACCATTTAGGTCTGTATGAGCAGCCTCTAGATTTATTTCTTTGCATTACATGAATTCTTGCATCGTTGATTGCTGGAAGCAAGGTACGCATTCTCTTACTTTGCATCCTATTTTTGATCACGCATTGCATTTGGATTTAATTCAAAGACCACAAAATTTATCTTGAAGCGATCTAACAAGTGGTCACATATATTCGAGAAAAAGGACTAATTAAAGGAGGGACATCTAAAAATCAAGGACTTGATTGTAAAACGTGGTGTGCGATTCAAAATTCAAAATCCTTTTGCGGTGAATGCACACTTATATCTTTTGCACCACAGCACTCATTTAGACACTCCTAAGTCTTGAAACAACTAGGACAAGAGCCCTCCTACTGTTGGATTCTGAAGTGTTCGGAACTTGAGATCAAAGGTTTTGTAAATCCAAAGAGGGGGATACCCTGTCACGGATTTTTGGGGGTAGTTGAGAAGCACCGCGAAAGCACAGCTTCAACTAGGTCTTTGGATTTACTTGACCATTTGAGATTTAGGGAAGAATACCTAAGCTCCAACTAGGTCTTTTTAGGCATTTCGAAGGTTGACAATAGGCACGTAATTGATTGGGAAACTTGTTTTGTCACCTACAATTTGAACTAAAGTCAAAAGCCTAAATCTGTAAAGACCAAACAAGTCCTTTTGAATTGTGTTTGTAGTGCATGCTTGGTAGGCGTTCTCTTAGGAGACAACTTGTATTTGATCCTGAACCTGAAAGAATCCTAAGAAGAGACCTTCCAAGGGTAGAAATGGCCGGTCAAAGGAGCCTTAAGGAATATTTCATCCCAACCAATCAAGCTGGCCCTGCACTACGTAGACCTGGAGGGGACAATCCGTATGAAATCAAAAGTAGTACCATATCCTTGCTACCCTCCTTTTATGGTACTACTAGGGAAGACCCTTACAGGCATATTAAGGAATTCACCGAGGTCTATTCCACGGTGAATCTGTAGGGCGTTACTGATGACGCTCAAATGCGGACCCTCTTTCCCTTCTCCCTAAAGGACAAAGCCAAGTATTGGTATCACACCCTTGATAATATAAATACTTGGGATGCCCTGAAGGAGTTTTTGAAGAAGTACTTCCCCATGAGCAAAACAAATCACTTTAGGAGGGAAATTATGAGTTTTGTTCAAAAGGATGGGGAAGCATTCCATGATGCGTGGGAGCGCTTTAACGACTTACTGAGACTTTGCCCACATCACCAGGTGCCTAAATGGCAACTGGTTGAAAGGTTCTACACCAGACTTAATGATTCGCATAGGCAAACTGTGGATGGTGCCTGTGCAGGAACCTTTCTATCTAAGACTAAGGATGAAGCTTGGAACTTATTTGATACTTTGAGTGAGAATTCTATTCACTTGAATTCTGCTTACATGGATAGAAAGCCCACTCTCATGCAAAGAAAGTTGGAGGTGAATGAGGCAAGGGACACCCAGAATTTAGCCTATCAGATTCAATTATTGAATCAAAACATGGAAAGAATTATGTCGAACCCGAGTTCATTTGTACCTAACACCTCCACATCCCAAGCTTCCGAATGCTTAATTTGTCAAGGCAATACACATGCCACTGTGGATTGCCACTTGGCCTCCCAATTCCCTTAGCGTGTACAAGTGGATTTGAATGCCGCTCAAGGGTTCTGTCCAAGACCTCATAATGACCCTTTCTCCAACACTTATAATGAGGGATGGAGGAACCACCCAAACTATTCATGGAGACAAGGAAATGTCTCAAATTCAGGGAATTACAAACCACAATCCTTTCAAAGCCATCAAATGAACCAACCTCAGACCTTTGCACAACCTAAAACCTCTGAGATGGATGAATTGAAGGCGATGTTGAAAACTATGCAAGAAGGTCAAAGTGCCATCATCCAATCTCATGACAAGGCTATACAAGAGATGAAATCACAAATTGGATACCTTGTTGAGGCTGTTAGACAGAGGGAGACTGGGAAGCTCCCCAGTGCTGCTGAGGAAAATCTTAAAGGAAAAGGGATTGTCATTAGGGAGCATGCTTAGGTGGTGACTATTCTGAGGAGTGGGAAAGAAATTTCCAAACCCGATGCTCCTATAGTCTCACCCCCTAAAAAACCATCCACCCCGACTTTCACCCCCACCGGAGAAGACTTGCCCAAATCTTCTCCGCTTAAAATCACCTTACCGGAAGAAGTTGCCCCCATTCCACCCCTTACTCGACATGACAACCCTTCCACCCAGAGATCGAGAGTGCCTTTTCCAGAGCGCTTATCCACCTCTGGGCAGACTTCTGCTGGCTCATATGGAGCCAAAGATAAGATTGATGAGATTATGGAAACTTTCAAGCAAGTGCAGATTAACCTGCATTTGCTTGAAGCTATCAGGCAGATTCCGTCTTATGCCCGCTTCTTAAAGGACCTATGCATGAAAAAGCGGCAATCTAGAAAATAGGTCCAATCAAAAGTTGTCTTGCCTGATTTTGTTAGCTCAATTGTTCAACATGGCACACCCCCGAAACTTAAGGATCCAGGAGCCCCATACATCTCTATAGTTATTGGTGACTTACAAATTGATGAGGTTCTACTTGATCTAGGTGCGGAGGTGAACATCCTTCCGAGCTACGTGTATGAACAACTTGGGGGAGGCAATCTGAAGCCTAGCCTTGTAATCCTTCAAGTTGCTGATCGATCACTTAAGACACCACAGGGAATTTTGGAATATGTCCTCATAAGAGTGGAGGATTTCTTCTTTTCCGTTGACTTCTTAGTTTTAGACACTGACCCTACCAACAAGCCAACCAAACCCTCCATCATTTTGGGCCGCCCCTTCCTTGCAACTTCGCATGCTTCAATTAATTGCAATACTGGGGCATTGAAAATGGGCTTTGGGAGCAGGAAAATCCGGCTTAATGTGTTTGATGCTTACAAACAAGCCGGACTTGAGGATTGTTCTCAAGTTGAGGTGATAGATGACCTGATTGAAGAGGCAACTCCTGCAATGTTATGTGATGACCCCCTTCAGCATGTCATGCTAAATGAGCATTCCCATCTCTTGGAGGAATGTGAAGGGGATATACTAGAACTAGTGGAATTGCTAGGAGTTTCTGCTGAGTCTCTTCCCCCATCATTTCCGCCGAAGGTAGATTTGCTACCTGAGATGGGGACATCTATTATGAAACCCTCAACCATACAAGCCCCTGACCTTGAGTTGAAACCCCTCCCTGACACTCTCAAGTATGTTTTCCTAGGTACCAATGATACGCTCCCCATTATCATTTTGGCTGTGCTATCTGAGGCACAGGAGGGAGCCTTGATTGAATGGCAGTCTAGGCACAAGGAAGCTATTGCTTGGAGCATTGCTGACATTAAGGGTATAGACTCTACACTCTGTATGCACCACATTTATACTGATGATTTCATCAAGCCTTTTAGGGAGATGCAGAGACGTCTGAACCCTAATATGAGGGAGGTTGTAAAAAAGGAAATCCTGAAGTGGTTGGACGCCGGGATCATATATCCCATTGCTGACAGTAAATGGGTCAGTCCCATTCATGTGGTGCCAAAGAAGGCAGGCTTTACTGTGGAACTCAACGACCAAGGTGAACAAGTTGTCACTAGACCCTCAACTGGATGGAGGGTCTGCATTGATTACTGCAAACTGAACACCGCTACCTAGAAGGATCACTTTCCTTTGCCTTTTACTGATCAAATTCTCGAAAAATTGGCAGGGAATAAGTACTACTACTTTCTCGATGGATATTATGGGTACAATCAGGTGGCAGTCTTTCTTGATGACCAGGAAAAGACGACATTCACGAGTCCTTATGGTACTTTTGCATTCAGGCATATGCCGTTTGGATTATGTAATGCCCCTGCAACTTTCCAGCGGTGTATGATGTCTATCTTTTCGGACATGATTGACGAGTGTGTTGAAGTGTTTATGGATGACTTCTCCATTTATGGCTTGTCTTTCGACCAGTGTCTCCTGCACCTGGAGAATGTGTTGAAACGATGTAAGGAGACTGGTTTAGTCCTCAGCTGGGAGAAAAGTCACTTCATGGTACAGAAAGGAATTGTACTTGGGCATGTTGTATCCGAGAAAGGTTTGGAAGTAGATAAAGCCAAGATTGATTCTATTTCCAAACTTCCATTGCCTACGAATGTCAAACAGATTAGATCCTTTCTGGGCCATGCTGGCTTTTATAGGCACTTTATTAAAAATTTTAGTTAGATTCCTAGGCCACTTTGTGACTTGTTGGCGAAGGAATCTTCCTTTAGTTTTGATTCAAAGTGTGCTGAGGCCTTTCGAACTCTAAAGGAGGCCTTGATCTCTGTGCCTATTCTCTAAGCTCCTGATTGGACACTCCCATTTGAGCTTATGTGTGATGCTTCGGATTATGCAGTGGGAGCAGTCCTTGGACAAAGGGTTTAGGGAAGACCTCATGTGCTGCATTATGCAAGCAAGACTTTAATCGAACCTCAACAAAAATACACCGTCACTGAAAAAGAATTACTTGCTGTAGTTTTTGCTCTGGAGAAGTTTAGGTCTTATCTACTTGGGTCTAAGGTGGTTATTTTTACTAATCATGCAGCAGTGAAACATCTCATTGCTAAGAAAGATTCTAAGCCACGTCTGATTAGGTGGATCCTACTCCTTCAAGAATTTGACTTGGAAATACGTGAAAAGAAAGGAGTAGAAAATGTTGTGGCTAACCACCTGTCTCGCCTTCCTCTTAATGACTCTCTTTCTGGAGACATTCGTGAGACATTCCCGATGAAACTCTGATGGTGGTAACACCAACTTTACCTTGGTTTGCAGACATTGTAAATTACTTGGTCACTAGACAAACTCCGGGCTCTTGGGATGAGCAGGAAAGAAAGAGATTCATTTCTCAAGCAAGATATTTTCATTGGGAAGAGCCAGAATTATTTAGAATTGGACAAGACCAAGTATTGAGACGTTGTGTGCCTGAAGAGGAACAACAAAGTGTGTTGAGTTTCTACCATGGACTTCATTGTGGAGGATACTTTGGTGCTAAGAAAACTGCTTTCAAGGTTCTCCAGTCCAATTTTTGGTGGCCTTATTTAAGGATTCTCATAATTTTGTTAAGGCCTGTATTAGATGTCAACAGACTCGAATGATTGGGAAGAAGAATGAAATGCCTTAACATCATATTCAATCTGTTGAAATTTTTGATGTGTGGGGAATTGACTTTATGAGCCCCTTCCCGTCGTCCCATGGTTTTGAATATATCTTGGTGGCAGTTGATTATGTCTCTAAATGGATAGAGGCCATTCCTACGTACACAAATGACCACTCTGTGATTTTGAAATTTGTGAAGGCCAATATCATATCCCGTTTCAGCTGTCCCAAGACTATTATAAGTGATGGGGGACCTCATTTCCGAAACCACCACTTCAATCGGTTAATCAAGAGTTTGGGAGTGACTCACAAGGTTGCTACCCCCTACCATCCTCAGACAAGTGGCCAGGTTGAAGTATCAAGTAGGGAGATAAAAAATATTTTGGAAAAGACCGTTAGACCTGATAGGAAAGACTGGTTCCAAAAGCTCGATGATGCTTTGTGGGCTTATCGAATGGCCTATAAGACCCCTTTAGGTACTTCTCCCTTTCGGATTGTGTATGGAAAAGCATGCCATTTACCTGTTGAGTTGGAACATAAAGCACTTTGGGCTATTCGAAGTGTTAACATGGATTTAGAGAAGGCAGGTAAGGCACGACTTCTAGAATTAAGTGAGCTTGAGGAGCTGAGGAATGATGCTTATGACACCTCTCAAGCTTATAAAGAAAGAACTAAGGTCTTGCATGATAAGTTTATTCTTCAAAAGACCTTTGAGCCCAACCAACAAGTCTGGCTTTTCAACTCCAGACTTAAGCTTTTTCCTGGGAAGTTAAAATCTCGTTGGATGGGCCTTACATAATCACCAAAGTATTTCCGCATGGAGCTGTGGAGATCAAAAATCCTTCCTGTTCAGTAACTCCCTTTATCGTCAACGGTCAATGGTTAAAACCATACATAACTTTAGATGGCCATCTGGTTGACGAAGTCACTCTTGAGGAGCCTTAGCTCCTACCATTTTCCGCCTCAGGTAATATCTTCCTTTAGCTAATTTTTTTTTCAATGAGGACATTATTTGAACCAGGCATGGGGGAGAGGACCTGAGGCATTTTGTTTATAGCATGCATATAAAAAAAAGAAAATGACAAAAAAAAAAAATTTTGAGCTTAACTGACTAAGTCCTGCATTCTTAAGCAAATCAGAACTCTAGGGTAGACTAAATTAATTCTAGGGTCAAACTTTAGAAGCTAAATGAGCTGCTAGCTTTAGACCTTTAGGGTCCTTTGTGGACTTAAAAACTTAAGTAGGAGTTAAGTTGTGGACCATTCCTCAAGAGGTTGAGGAAGGGAAGCTAGGGTTTGAGTTAAAAGGTGGGGTAGTACCTGGAGTCTTATTCTACCTTTTGGTTTATGGGTCCTTGTAACCCAAGCATCCAAATTTCACAGATTTGGTCTGGTAATTAACTTAATTTCTTTCTTTCTGAAAAGAGATTTGGTTCTCTTAGTTTTGACTTAGGAGAGGCTTGAAAACACATTTTGATTGGAAGAGTTCCCGCCGCAGGAGAGGTGGAGTATATACTCACCTTGAGGATGCGATGATAACATATTACCTCCTTGGCACTTGTCTCATAGGATATCCATCCTACTGGGGGCATGTAACGCATTGTGCGGTTCTGGTACCATGAGCGGCCCTATCTCGAAGTGCTGATTGCCATAGGCCTGAATTCGCTTAAGAAATCCATAGGCGATACCATCTCAAAGTGTCGATTGCCAGGAGTTCTTGGGGTCGTTATGGGCAGTGCTATCTTGAAGCATCGAAAGCCAGGCACCCTTCGAGGTATGGTAATGGGGACAATGAATCCGAAACAGACCGTGTTGATAGCTGATCTGAGGTTAGATTTAGAAGAATCAAACAAAAAATATATATATATATATATATAAACTTTTTCCTTTAACTCAAATAACTCAGACCAATGCATAGGCATGGATGCTTTAATCTTAGGGACTAATAAACTTTAGGGTAGAGTCAGAAATCAGGGAAAATTGTGCTTGCAACTCGTCTTTAGCCAACCTAGTCTGTAACTTAGCAACTACTTAGGAACCTTGGGTCTAGAGTCTGAACTTAATATGCTTCTGAGGGAAGACCAAGTGAGTTAACTAGTCTACTTGGAGTGCTAGGTTTCGCTTAATTTTGCTAGGGACTAGCAAAAACTAGGCATGCGGGTATTTGATTAGCCCATAGTTGTGGGCTATTTAAGTATTTAAGTGCCTAGACATTAGGTTAATTCTAACATTTATTTAGCATAAATTAAGATGTAAATAGATTAATTCATATTTTTAATTTAATTACATAATCCATGCATTGCATTCATATTTTAAATGCATTTAGAATTAGCTTAGAATGGCATTCATTTAAATAGTTAACCAATTAGGTACATTGTTTTAGTTAACATAAAAGTTGAGGGTTTGTATATAAATAACCATAATATTTTAATAATATCATTTATTCTTCTTCTTCTCAGCAACGGCTCGACTGCCGCTGCAACGCCTCCTGCGGCACTAAAGCACATTCATGGATCAGCGGAGAAGGTGGATCTGCTCCCGCCTCTCCATTCAAATTCGTGTAGGCAGCTACAAAAGGAGGGAGGCAGCCGAGCTTAGGAGACCTCCACCACCGACCCACCACTATGCAGAGAGTTCTTCTCTCTTCCATTCCACACCGCCGGCCTCAACCGCGACGACGACCCTCCACCACCGTGGGCGTGTGGTGTGACAGGCCACAGCGCCATTCGGAGGTCGTCTGCATTATCGTGAGCACCTCGCCGTGCACCTCCCTCGCCGCCGTCATCAACAACCACCATCGCTGCAATCACCCCTCAGCTAGTTAAGACGTCCGGGAAGTTTCCCGAACATCTGAAGCTTTGACCTCCCACTCCTGCAACAACCACACTCGCTCGCTCACCTTCCTCCTGCAACCTCACCCACTCACTCCATGCCCTCCAGCCGCGTGCAAGGCGGGCACGGCCAGCAGTCTTCCCGTGCCTCCAGCCTTCGTGCGCACCCGCACCCACCGCCAACAGGCCGCGCGCACCCACTTGCAGCCTTCCCGCATCTGCTCCAACACCACCCTCGTGCCTGCAGCCTTCGTCCGCACGCCCTCTAGCCAGCGTGCACCAGCCTGCGCACCCACGCCAACGTGCAGCACCGGCTGCAGCGCTCAACCACACGCAGCAATAGAGCTGCCCTCCTTCCACGCCTGCAGCACCTCCCGCCTGTGCATGCAACAATAGGACGTGTGCACCCACGCCACCCGCATGCCTGCAGCAGTCCTCCCGCGCCTGCAGCGCCTCCTGCCTGTGCAGCACCGGTTGCAGCGCTCACCCTGCAGCAGCAGCAGCCGCGTTCGCCAGTAGCACCACCTCCGTGCTCGCGTAGTCCTATGCGCACCGTCGCCAACAGCAGTTGCAGCACCGTTTGCATCCACCTCCGTCGGAGCTTCGTCCGGCTGGCTCCGGCAACCGCGCGACACGCCGCCACCACCGCTTCGAAGCCCTCGATCCAAGGAACTTCCTCCGAGCTTCCCGCGTCTGGCCGTCCACTCCTCGTCACGCACGGCCAAGGGGAATAATCCCCTGTTTTGCTACAGTAACATTGCCATTAATAATTACATTTTCTGCCATTGTCAATTTTTAATGATATTTTATTGATTCTGCATTGCAACAAATATCCTCTAGTTATTAAAAATTACTATTTCAGCATGATTTCTTGATTCAACCTTAATCTGAAGGCAATTTTGGCTTGATTCTTGTCTAAACTAACTACGAATAAACATTTTTAACCGGTGCAAATTTAAATACATCATTGCCTCCCTGTGGATACGACCCACTCTTCTGCGAGTGGTTATTTCTTTTTAAATATTGATTAGTCAATTTTTCCACCACATAAAACTGCAAACAACTTTAAAGCGAACAATCGACTCGTCACCTCTAAATCAACTCTTGCTGGTTCGAGAGCGGGGGAGGCGGTTGTTGATCAGCCATGGGATCTGCTTGGCTAAAGCTCAATCTCCACCTCTGGGAATGGTCTAAAGGTCCTTCCAATCTAGGGTTCAATGACCTCCTTCCAAGCAAACACTGGAAGGAAGTCGGAAGGATGGGGAAGAGAAGGGACCCTGCAGCACAAAAAATACAAGCCTGTCGTTAGATGGGGTAGCCTAAGGTCTATTGACTCTTAGAATTCATCCTAAGATTATGGACGATTTACTCTACTTATGTCCAGGCAATCCAACCAGTTAGAAGGAGGGATTGGGGAGAAGGTTCTTCCTTTGGCTTGCACCTCCATTTCCTAGTTTACCCCCTAGCCGTGGTCGTTTGACACTACTCCCCTAGCTAGACATCAGATTGACTAGTATAAGCAGGTTAATCATGAATAATCTCAATCTGGATCTGGACGAGCGAATGAATCCTTAGGGCCAATGTCTAATTGATTTTAGTTAGGCTTGGGAAATTGGTGCTCTGGAATGTGAGGGGCCCTTAATGGGTTGTGCCCTTAAAGATTTGTTTGAGAACATGTGAATGTGCACAACCAAGAGGTTTCAAGCAAGATTATTAATTATGCAGGGAGTTTTAGGATTCGAATCTTGCTTAATAGCTTTTAGGATTCAAATATTAGGTGTTTTCAACCATGTTTTGTAAGGCAAACCAACTTTGTTTTTGAAAGCACATGTTCAAGTATTTTCCTTTAGAAATAAAGAAAAATATGGAGTGCCTGGCTTGACCTAATTATTGAATCCTGTGAGGTAGCTATAAAATGAACCTCTTTTAGATTAGGTGGTGTGGCCTAAACAATTCAATCAATTGGCTCAAATGCTCCATCGATTAAGGCACCCAAAAAGGTGGTTATCCTAATATGATTTTTACTCTTTTATGTGTTGAATTCGTGTACCTGGTTCACAGGTCGGAAGCCCAGTTGAGTAGATGAAAATCAAGTCCAATTATGTGCCTCAAATGTGGGTGTATAGAGTGTGTATATTGTTTCATCCCACAGAAAGTATCTATTTTTTTTCTTTAAATGCGAGGGTGAGGTGGATGAAGGTGGCAAACAAGACAAACAATTCTATCCTAGTGTTTATGCAAACACCTAAGTAGATTAGGTCTTGGTTATGAGTGTGGCGAAATAAACTAGTGGGGGGGAATGTGGGGGACACTTACAGAGTACTCTACCCGCACTTTACTCCGATCTATCACACTTAGATTCCCATGCTAGGGTACCTGCAAGACAGTAGATCAAAGACAAGTAGGGTTAGTGCTATGTAAACACAAAAAAACACAATAAACAATAAAGTAAATTCCATTGACTCCCTCGCAACGGCACCAAAATGATTGCACGTGTTTCGCGTGTTAGAAATCGGGGTTACAAGTAACCTATCGTCGTAGTTGCAAAACATGTCGATCAGATAAAATTTATGCCGAAACTCCAAGGGAGTCTTGGGTCGAACACAGGGAGGCGACGCTTACTTTTATTGAAAATCGTGCTTCGATTTGTTTCTTTTTAATATTTTATGGTTTTGTTATTTTTTTGTATTTTCGTAGGAAGAAAACAAGTAAATGAATCACAAGATAGAGATGGAACAAATATGGTATAGATATCACACCAATGTCTATTACAATCAACTATGAAAGCATAAAAAGAGAGGGGGTGAGAGGAAATCTCCCGAATCGGCTATTCGGCTAGACGACGATGCCTGGCAGAAGCTCGGACGAAGGAGGTGAGGAGCGGGATGACGGAGGTGAGATACAGGAGGACGTCGGGTAGAGGAAAGCTTTGGTGTAGCTTCGAAATCGAGGTAAGAAGGTAGATATGATCTGCTACCGGAATGGAGGTGGGAGGACGGCTCCAAGGTGACCTATGAAAGGGGATGGGAAGTTTGAGGAGTATTTGGTGGGGCAGAGGTTCGCTATACTAATAGGCACCTTGGGAGGTTGAGAACAAGCTCTAACAGAGCGTTGGTAGGCTTACTAGAGCGTGGGAGTAGAGTTGGTAGAGATGGCTTGGAAGGGAGGGGGTGTAGGTCCTTTTATAGTGGAGGAGAAGAGGAAAAAATAGGTATTGGACCATTAGTGATATTCTGGTCGTCAGTGGAAGCATCGCTGTAGGTAGCTCATGCCTGCTCATGCCCACAATTGGCTTTGTTGGCGTGCGAAGAATTAGCGATGGCTGTAAGCGTCGCTGTAGGTCCATCTCATGCGTCGCTGGCGTTGCGCTGTGCCCCTCTTTGCCGCTCGCACGTGCATGCTCACGCGTTGGTGTTGCGTGGTGCTCATGTGCGCCTACGCGCGTGAGTTCACCTGCGCTGCTGCGCGCATGAGGTGGCACGTGCATGCGTTGCGCGGCTTGTGCTGCGCCACGTGGCGCAATCTGGGCCGTCCATCTTCTTTTCGTTGTAGGGGCTGCTACAGAGGTTGGATTGAGTCGATTTTCATGCCGTTAGGCTGCGATCGTCGACTCGAATCCATCCACGTGGTCGGATTTGTCATTTGAAGCTCTGAATTATGTCACCTAGTCCCTTGGCTATTGATCTTCCTTGGACTGCATATGGTGCCACGGGACTCCGATCGAGGCGATTTCGGAAGCGTTGGACTCCAATCATCGTCTTGATCAGATCCGTACGGTTGGATCGTCAATCTGAGGCTACGAAATAAATATCCTTCTCTCCTGACCATAAAATGGGCCCAATTAACCAAAATTATATATAGCTACTCTAAATGCAGAATGATGCATGATATGCAATATTTATAACATGAAATGCAAATCTAAGCCTAGGAACATGCATGAATATGAATTTTACCCTCAATAAATGTGTTTACATCACTCTTCCAACTCCTCCACCTCTGAACTTAAATCTCTAGCAACAACCATGGATCATCAAGAAGAACAACCTAACTTTGAACCATAACAATTCTTTGACTTCAGAGATCAAATCATTCCTACATCAACCCACCGTCGCGTCCTCAAATGCGAGATCACTACAATCTCGCTGCGGTGGAGATCGAACCCCAAATCCACATTCCTGCAGGAGGACCCGAGGTAGAGCTCAAGCCTAGTATGCTTCACATGACCTCGAAATTTCATGTCTTGAACTCCGAGGATCCTTTCCAACACATAAAAAATCTAAAGCATCTGGCCCACACATTCGGGGCAGACATGTAGAATCTAGATGGCCTACTCTTGAAAGTCTTCTTCTCTATAGCTGACAAAGCCGCCAATTGGTTTCAAGCATACCCTCACCAGATCAACACATGGAAAGAACTTCAGACTGCTTTCTTACAAAAATTCTATCCCATTGGTCAGACTAATGCTATGCGGCATTAAATCACACACTTCTCGCATGGAGCGGGAGAATCTCTACACGAGTCATGGGATCATTTTCTGGATGTCATACACAAATGCCCCCATCACAGAGTCCCAAAGTGGGAACAAGTCTAATCCTTTTACCATGGGTTACATGATGACATCAAGCTATTTGTCAATGCAACCTGTGGTGGCAGCATCATGGGTTAGCATGAGGTCACTATTTGGGGGATTCTCGAGAATATGTGTGAGAACTCCCTGAATAATGAGTCATTGGGTGTGTACGACAAGATTACCACCCGCGCATTGACAAATAATCGGGGGGTACATGGGACCCGAGGCCTTTCCACATCCATCAATCTGGAGTTGTTAGCCAGTCAATTGCATAAGGTCTCCATTATTGATAAAAAGGTGGATGACATAACTCGACTTCTACACAGAACCACCACTACATCACAAAGTCCATATGTGCACTTGCCCTCAGGTAGGGAGGTTGCACACAACATCTACCACTCTCAGGGGATGGATGCCTATCCACCCCTGTCTGATTTCGATCTTGGAGGAAACTCCAGACCAACCTACTTTAGTTGTGGGAACTCTGAACCCTCATATCCTGATTTTTCTAGAGTTCCTTAGACTTGCGAGGATCTCCATGCCATCCAGAACAATCCTTTCTCAAACACCTATAACCATGGATGGAGTAATCATCCCAATTTCGCATGGTTGGGAAATAACCCAAACCAAATACCTCAATTGCAACCCCAACCACAAAACCCACAACCCTATCGGCCCACTCAACCAAGGCCCAATCAAAATTTCTAATCTGGGCCACCTAAGTAGGACTAGACATCTCTGATTCTTCAGACCTTGGTTGACATGCAGAAACAGCACAAAGAAGAAATCATTGAGCTCCATAATCAATTGGCCCAACTGGCAAATACTCACCAGCCAAGTGCACTTCCTTCTCAGTCACTTCCTAACTCAAATAATGTGCCAGACCAGAGGCACATTATGAACCTAAATTAGGGTCAAGAACATTATGTTTATTAGGCCCCTTCTACTCCATCGCCCGACGGGATGGAAGCTTCGACTTCATATTTCGGGTTTCAGTAGCAGACACCTATTTTGCCTAACCTAAACCATAGTCAGGCATGATTGAATTTTGTCACCACCCGTAGTGGCAAAGCAACAAAGGACCCACCATTTCCTAGCCATGACCAGCCTGATACTACAAATCCCAAACATAGATTGGTAATCCAGGACACTCCTATCCCAGATAAAGAGCCTGAGCCAATCCTAGAGAAACCAACTGAGGTTTCATTTCTTGAGGCCTTGACCAAGGGAAAGAGGAAAACCAAGATCGTGGCACTAGAGGAAGACCTGGTCGAGTTCTTTGAGCAGGTCCAAATAAACATCCCCTTGATGGATGTGATTCGGCACGTATCGGCTTACGTGGGATTTTTGAAAGACATGTACACCAAAGCGTAAGCTGCAAACCAAGGGCGGGAATCCAATCATACTGTCAGAGCAAGCCAACTCCATCATTTTGAGAAAACTTTCGCCTGAGGCAAAATACCCTGTTACGCCTTTGATCTCATGTATAATTGGTAATATATAGTTTGATCGAGCTTTACTACATCTAGGAGCTTCCATAAACTTGATACACACATCCCTACTAGACCACCTTAAAGAATCTGAGCTCAAACTGGTAGAAGCGACTTTGCAATTAGCAGATCAATCTATCAAGGCACCTAAAGGAATTCTCAAGGATGTCATAGTTCGGATCCATGACTTCTATTTTCCCATGGATTTCATCGTATTAGACATTAATGCTCCTGAGAATTTGAAAATTGCACTAATCATATTAGGGAGACCATTTTTTGCCATAGCTAGGGCCAACATCAATTGTGAGGAGGGCCAAATTGAGTTGAAGTTTGGGGAGGAAACATTGAAGGTTGATATCTTTAAGGCCCAAAAAGGAATCAACTATGGGGCTATTGATCAGATTTACGATATCAAGTCTGTGGTTGAGGACCTATTCTTAGAGGAAAACTCAATTATTAATGACATTCAACCACAAGAAGATCACAACCCACAGTTAGAGGAGACTAGACTTGACCCAGATACACCTACAACTCTTGCCTTTGCTCTTGAACCCCACCTTGAACCCCCTACAGCAGTTGACAACCTGTTATGGAGTTGAAACCCCTCCCTGATCATTTAAAATACATCCTTTTGGGTTTGAATCACATGTTTCCTTTGATTATCAATTCCCGACTTATCTTGGATCTAGAAATGAGACTGATTTCCATCCTCCAGCTGCATCAGAGAGCCATTGGATAGACACTCGATAACTTGACTAGTATCAACCCTTCATATTGCACACACCGCATCTACACTAAAGATGGCTCACGATCATTCTGTGAAATGTGATAAGTCGATTTTCGCTTTCGAATAATGTATTAAGATGATTTGTCGTTGTAGGATCAAAGTGGTGGAAAATCGCTTAACAAAAGAATTAAAATTAAAATTAAACCACTCACAGGAGAGCGGGTTGTGTCCACAGGGAGGCAATGACTTATTTAAACTCACAATTAGGCCAAAATCAAGTTCGCTAAATTATTCGCCAGATCAAACAATGCTTGTGTAGCTCTGGACAAGTCAAGGGGTGTGAATGTAATTTTTATGTCAGAAAATTATACATGTGTAAGAGTATGCCATATACTATTCACTTGCATGCATACGAAAATGTCATTCAAAATTAAATTCAATGCACATAGAGATGAATAACAAGGTTTACCAATTCTCTAGAAGAATGAGCATGAAGGCATAAATTCACCATAATAAAATAATGATAAATCAAAATTCATTTTGTGGCAATGGCATGAAATGTAATTATTAATTCCACCATAAAAAGAGGATTCTACCTCTCTCCTCCTCGCGCATGGGAGAGAGGATTGTTCGAAGAACTCTTCTAGGCATAGATTGGCCGGAGTGAGGGCTTCGCAATGGTGGCGGCAACAAGTTGCGAGATGGCCGGAGTTGGCTGGACAGAGGAGAGAAGTGGTGGCGGTGGAAGTTGCTGCTGCTGGTCGTGTGTGCTGTAGGTGCGTGGAGGGGCAGCGCGCACAGGCACTGGGGGCACTGCAGGAGAGGCTGGAGGGCACGTGCTTAGGCAAGGGAGCTCTTGACGTGGGCACGTGGAGGGGCGGCGGTTTGCGGGGCACAGGCACGCGCGGGGGAGGTCTGTTGGCGTCGGCTGCAGGGAGGCGCTGGAGCGGTGGACTACTAGCACACGGGCGTGGGTGCACTGGAGGTGAAGGTGCAGGCGCGGTCAGATGGTGTGAGGCGAGGGCGATGGGGTGAGAGCGCGCGGTGGGTAGGTTGCTAGGCGAGGGCGCTGGAGGTTCTGGTGAAGGTGCGTGGTGGGGTCTGATGGAGTGGGGGCTTGCTGGCACGCAGGCGAGGGTGTGCAGGTGCTGGCGTGTGCACTGGCTGAGGTGAGGGCACGTGGTGGCTGGGGTGCTTAGCAAGGTGTGCTGGAGCGTGGGTGCACTGGAGATAAAGGCACAGGTGTGCAGGTTGGTATGGGTTGTTGGTTGAGGTGTAGGCATGCAGTAGGAGTTGCAGGGACTCTTGGCGGTGTGGGCTGTCGCCCCACATGCCTACGGTGGTGGAGTTGCACTGCCGCGGTGGGAGGCCGGTGGTATGGATGGATGAGAAGCAATGTTCTTTGAGCACAGTGAGGAACAAAGGGGTCGAGACCTCCCCCTCAACGGCAGCTCTTCCTTCTCTTTTATAGCCACAGCTATAAAGATATGAAATTCAAAACACTGTAGAATCAATGTGATGTGTAGGAGGAGGAGGCGGAGACGGAGGAGTTACCTGTAAAGGAGAAGAAGAATAAAAGAATAAAATAATTATGGTTATTTATACATAACTCCTTAACTTCTATGTTAATTAAAATAGTGTACCTAATTAATTAACTAATTAAATTTATACAACCCTAGGTTAATTCTAAATGCATGAATTATGCACTTAAGCTAAAAATATGAATTAATTTATTTACATCCTAATGTATGCTATCTAAATGTTTAAATTAACTTAATATCTAGACACTTAAATACTTAAATAGCCTACAAATATGGGCTAATCAAATACCCCCATGCCTAGTTTTTGCTAGTCCCTAGCAAATCCAAGCAAAACCTAGCACTCCAAGTAGACTAGCCAACCCAATCGGTCTTCCTTTAGAAACATATTAAGTTTATACTTTAGACCTAAGGTTCCTAAGTAGTTGCTAAGTTACAGACTGGGTTGGCTAGAGGCGAGTTGCAGGCACAAGTTTCCTTGATTTCTGACTCTATCCTAAGGTTTATTGATCCCTGAGATTGAAGCATCCGTGCATGTGCATTGGTCTAAGTTATTTGAGGTTGGTATGATTGCCAACCTAAAATTTTTTTTTTTTGAATAATATATATATATTATTTGTTTGTTTGATTCCTCTAAGTCTAACCTTGGATCAGCTATCAACACGGTCTGTGTCGGATTCGTTGTCCCCATCACCGTACCTCGAAGGGTGCCTGGCTTTTGATGCTTCAAGATAGCACCGCCCATAGCAACTCCAAGAACTCTTTGCAATTGACACTTCAAGATAGTATCGCCCATGGATTTCTTAAGCGAATTAAGGCCTGTGGTAATTGGCACTTCGAGATAGGGCCGCCCATGGTACCTGAACTGCACAATGCACTTACATGCTCCTAGTAGGATGGATATCCTAAGAGACAAGCATCGAGGAGGTAATATGTTATCATCTCATCCTCAAGGTGAGTATATACTCCACCTCTCTTGTGGCAGGAACTCTTCCAATCAAATTGTGTTTTCAAGCCTCTCTTAAGTCAAAACTAACAGAACCAAATTTCTTTTAAGAAAGGAATTAAGGTGATTACTTACACAAAACCAAGTGTGTGAAATTTGGATGCTTGGGTTACAAGGACCCATAAACCAAAAGCTAGAACAAGACTCCAGATACTACCCCACCGTTTAACTCAATCCCTATCTTTCCTTCCTTAACCTCTTGAGGAATGGTCTGCAACATAACTCCTACTTAAGTTTGTAAGTCCACAAAGGACCCTAAAGGTCTAAAGCTAGTAGCTCACTTAGCTTCTAAAGTTTGACCCTAGAATCAACTTAGTCTAACCTAGAGTTCTAATTTTCTTAAGAATGCAGGGCCTAGCCAATTAAGCTCAATAATTACAAAATATTTTTCTCTTTGTTCACTTTTTTTTTTTTTAATGCAAATGTATGCAATACGGAATGCTTTAACTAAATGCATGAATGCACTATGTATAAATGCTATGTATATCCCCAAGTACACCCCCCCATGCCTAAAATCTGCAATGTCCCCATTGCAAAGAAGGATATTACCTGGGTCAGAGATGGCCTGCCATTAATTTGCTAGCAGCCGAGTAGCCAAAGAACCTACAAATTAGGTTCAAGGTTCACAGAAATAGGCCCTAAAAATGAGTAAAGCAATACCGGCCTAGAAAATAGGTAACCTAGGATGTTGGCGAGCTGATGATGAATCCCGATAGCAAATGCTCGCCCAACCAGGATGGGAATAAAATCTTCTCAGGTCACCAGGGGAGGTTCTAAAGGATAAACTGGCATAACAACCTACAAAGGAGTAGGGGGAGGATGACAAGGATCCTCCAAAAGAAATGGGGAAGGGATGGTGCAGAGATAAACCCCTAGGGCAATGGACTGACTAAAGAAATCATCAATCCATACTCGATACTCCATTATAGGAAATATTGGTTTGTTAAGCCCCCTGGTCACAACAAGAGTGAGCATATCTCTAAGCCAAGGATCATCTAGGGTGTTCAAGTTTCGAGGTTGTGGGATGGCCATAAGATCTAGGTTGGGTTTAATCAGCTCAGTGTCCATCCCTAAGAATCTTTCCAAATCCTCAATTGCATCCCTAGCATTCCTTGCACTATTACAAGTATCTTCCTGCACATCATCAGGAGTCAAAATTTCGCCTTCAAACATAAGCGAATCAGTGGGTGACTTCGAATCAACTGAAGGCCGGTTGGAAGCAACAGATCTGGGGATTATCCAATCAATGTCATCCCTAGGTTCTTGTTCTTTACTCAAATCTTCCCCGGGATCTATATGCGAATCCACATAAATCTTAGAAGTTGCTTCCAAATTTTCCATCATTTCATCATGAGGAGAAATATCATCGATGGGTGTGCTAAGGAAACCTAATTTGGTTAAATTTGTGGCATCCTCAGGGGCTAACTCTTCAAATATGACATAATTGCCCTTAGTGTCACTCCAAATCTTGAATGTAGGTTCCTTATATAATTTATCCTTCTCCTCATCATATGATTCATCATATACCTAAGGTCTAGAATCATCTTAAATCTCAGTAGATCCCCTAGGGTACTCTATCTTAGGTAAATGGTTTACACTGGTAACATCGGACTCCTCAAATAGGTCAATTTCTTTAGGGTTAGGTTCCCTAAGGGTGGGCTTGAGTTCCATCTCATGATCAGAAGGGAGGGCAGGATTAACAACTTGACTTCATCCCACTTCATTAAATGTCACGAAAATACTATCATCTGGGTCGAGGTCTTCCAATGGTACCATCATTCCCTTCTTTTGACTCCAATATAATTCAGGTGGATACTCAACCTTATCATCATCTTCCTCGGGTTGCCACCTTTCTTCATCCAATGCATAGCTACTTTCATATGTATCTTCCTCCTACTTAAGGCATGCATCTCTCAAGGAAGTGTCATCTAATGGGGAGGTTTCAAAATCGATCCTCGAAAAGTAGCTATTCTCCCTTACATAATCCCTAAATTTTCCCTCCAACTTAAAGTGTAGCTCTCCCACAGGAGATGCATCTATTGTAGAGGGGTATACGTCATCCTCAATGGGGTAGATTGGGTGGCTAATTTTATCTCTTTCTTGTTGGCTTGCTCTTGAAGATTCTCCTAACAATTCAATCATTTCGTCTTGCATTCTCTGTATTTCCATCTTGAAGGAGGAGAGGTCATTTCTATCAGGAGAGAAGTCAGGCTCAGGCTTATAGTACCTAGGAGTGTCTGTCCAACCATTATAATTATTCAGGGAGGGTGGGTTGGGTATTTCTATGGTTTGTGGGATATTGGGCAAAGCAAATCCCGCTCCTAGGTTCTGCTCAATGATTTGGGTCATAACCAGGCCAATACTCCTATAAGAGGAGTAAAACAGATCCCAATGATTGTCATTATGTCCATCAAAGGATAGACCATCTCGGTGTATGGGATCGAAGAGTGCAGAGTGGGGATAAGGGTGTGGGCAAGATGTGAAAGGATAAAAATCAATGTGGTCCATTCTAACTCACACCTCAATCAGAATTTCCCAAGCAAAACACAATTCAAAAAGGACTTTTTAGGTCTTTCCCAATTTAGCCTTTTGATTTTAAGTCAGATTGTAGGTGACAATATAATTTGTTCAATCAATTTATGCACTTATTGTTGACCTACAGATTGCCTAAGAAGACCTAACTGGGACTTAGGTGATCCTCCCTAAAGCCCAAAAAGTTTAGTCACCACCAAACACGGCAAAGAAGGATGCAAGTAGGGTTAAACCCTTCCTTTGATGCGTTGCTTTCATGGTGCCTCTTAACTACCCTCAATCCGCATGGTTTGGAGGCAACTTCACCTCTAAACTAAAGTTTGGGTCACTTTAGACCTCAGTAATAGGAGGCTCTAGTCCTAGCGGTCTAAACCTAAGGAGTGTCTAAAAGCATGCCGTGGTGCAAGAGATATAAGTGTGCATACACCACAAAAGATTTTGAATTTTGAATCGCATGCCAAGTTTGAAAATCAAATCCTTGGTTTTTAAATGTCCCTCCTTTAATTAGTCCTTTTTCCGAAAAATATGTGACCATTGGTTAGATCTATTCAATACAGATTAGGTGATCTTGAAATTAATCCAAATGTATTTGCATGACAGGTAGAAATGCAAAGTTAGAAGTGCATACCTGATTTCAGCATTCTTCATGCAATATGCAAGATAGGAAATTAGATCTAGATGCTGCTCATTCAATCCTAAATGATACGACCTAGGGGTAGGCAGCTTCTAGCAGGTAGCTCATATTTTTATTTTTTTTTATGCACAATCAAGAAAAATAAAATCAATTCACAAAAGAAAACCTAGATCTAAAGAAAAAGGGAACATGCTCCCAAAAATTACCCAACACGGGCCTAAAACAAAATCGGGGAACAAGCCCCTCAACTGTACCCTAGAACAAGTGTTTTCCAAATGAATGTAATAAATAAAGAGAAGAAAAAAAAATAAAATCTATATATAGCTAAATGAATGAGATGAAGATGCGGGTGTGATGCTCCTTCTCCCAATGTTGCAACTCCACCGACGATGTCAAGGATTGCCTGATCTTTGAGGCTGGTGTGACAAGATGTCTCCAAATACGTGTACCTCGCACCAAACAGAAAATTGAATTTAAATATGCCTCAAATAAAATGTGAAAAAATAATTAAATAAATGCGATTCTAATGGGCCCGTTGCCTTCCCGGCAATGGCGCCATTTGATAAGTCGATTTTCTCTTTCGAATAATGTATTAAGATGATTTGTCATTGTAGGATCAAAGTGGTGGAAAATCGCTTAACAAAACAATTAAAATTAAAATTAAACCACTCACAGGAGAGCAGGTTGTGTCCACAGGGAGGCAATGACTTATTTAAACTCACAATTAGGTCAAAATCAAGTTCGCTAAGCTATTTGGTAGATCAAACAATGCCTGTGTATCTCTGAAAGTAAACCTTAAATTTATGGACAAGTCAAGGGGTGTGAATGTAATTTTTACATCAGAAAATTATACATGTGTAAGAGTATGCCATATACTATTCACTTGCAAGCATACGAAAATGTCATTCAAAATTAAATTCCATGCACATAGAGATGAATAACAAGGTTTACCAATTCTCTAGAAGCATGAGCATGAAGGCATAAATTCACCACATTAAAATAATGATAAATCAAAATTCATTTTGTGGCAATGGCATGAAATGTACTTATTAATTCCACCATAAAAAGAGGATTCTACCTATCTCCTCCTTGCACTTGTTCGAAGAACTCTTCTGAGCATAGATTGGCTGGAGCAAGGGCTTTGCAACGGTGGCAGTGGCAAGTCGAGAGACGGCCAAAGTCGGCCGGATGGAGGAGAGAAGCGGCGGCGGTGGAAGTTGCTGCTGCTGGCCATGCGTGCTGTAGGAGCGTGGAGGGGCAGCACGCGCGGGCACTGGGGGCGTTGCTGGCGAGGTTGGAGGGCACGTGCTTAGGCAAGGGCACGCGGGGCGTGGGTGCGTGGAGGGGCTGCACTCTGGGGGGCACAGGCACGCGTAGGGAAGGTTTGTTGGCGCCAGTTGCAGGTGCTGTAGGGAGGCGCTAGAGCGGTGGACTGCTGGCGCGCAGGCGTGGGTGCACTGGAGGTGAAAGCGCGGGCGTGGTCTGATGGCGTGAAGTGAGGGCGCTGGGGTGAGAGCGCGCGGTGGGCAAGTGGCCAGGCGAGGGCGCTGGAGGTTCTGGTGAAGGTGAGGAGGCGCTGGGTAAAGGCGCGTAGTGGGGTCTGATGGAGCGGGGGGCTACTAGCGTGCCGGCGAGGGTGTGTTGGTGCTGGCATGCGCACTGGCAGAGGTGAGGGCACGTAGTGGCTGGGGTGCTTGGCAGGGTGTGCTGGAGCGTGGGTGCACTGGAGATGAAGGCGAGGGCGTGCAGGCTAGTGTGGGTTGCTGGCTGAGGTGAGGGCACGCAATAGGAGGAGTTGTAGGGACTCTTGGCGGTGTGGGCTGTCACCCCACACGCCCACGGTGGTGGAGTTGCACTGCTGCAGTGGGAGGCCGGTGGTATGGATGGATGAGAAGCAATGCTCTCTGAGCATAGTGAGGAACAAAGAGGTGGAGACCTCCCCCTCAACGGCAGCTCTTCCTTCTCTTTTGTAGCCACGGCTACAAAGATTTGAAATTCAAAACACTGTAGAATCAATGTGATGCGCAGGAGGAGGCAGAGACGGAGGAGTTACCAGCAAAGAAGAAGAAGAATAAAAGAATAAAATAATTAGGGTTATTTATACATAACTCCTTAACTTCTATGTTAATTAAAATGGTGCACCTAATTAATTCACTAATTAAATGTATACAACCCTAGGTTAATTCTAAATGCATGAATTATGCACTTAAGCTAAAAATATGAATTAATTTATTTACATCCTAATGTATGCTATCTAAATGTTTAAATTAACTTAATGTCTAGACAATTAAATACTTAAATAGCCCACAAATATGGGCTAATCAAAATGCAGAGGTCTAAATCTGAACTTGCAGGATGTCATGAAGAAAGAGATCATTAAATGGCAAGATGCTGGAACCATCTACCCGATCTCTGACAGTCGTTGGGTGAGTCCAATCTAGGTTGTGCCTAAAAAGGCAGGGCTCACCGTGATCATGATTGAAACTGGAGAAACCATCCTGACCTGCATTGCGAACACATGGAGAGTCTGCATTGATTATCGAAGACTGAATGCCTCCACAAAGAAGGACCATTTCCTACTGCCTTTTATTGACCAGATTCTCGAGAAACCGATGGGAAATTGATTTTTCTATTTTTTGGATGGGTACTCTAGTTATAATCAGGTGGCAATTCATCTAGAGGACCAGGAAAAGACCACCTTCACCTACCCCAGAGGACATACGCATTCCGCAGGATGCCTTTTGGGCTCTGCAATGCCCCGCCACCTTTCAGCGGTGCATGCTGGCCATATTTTCTAACATGGTAGGTGAGTACCTTGAAGTCTTCATGGATGACTTCTCGGTATTTGGGGAATCTTTTGATGATTGCCTCCTTCATCTGGTTCAAATCCCTAGGCGATGGATTGACGTGAATCTAGTTCTTTCCTGGGAAAAGAGCCATTTCATGGTTCTTGAGGGTATTGTCCTGGGACACCTCATCTCTAAAAAAGGCATCCAGGTTGACTGGGCTAAGGTAAATTTGATTTCCAAACTACTTGTGCCTAGCTCGGTTAAGGACATTAGATCTTTTCTGGGGCATGCCGATTTTTATCGTCAATTCATTCTTGATTTTTCAAAAATCGCATGCCCCCTGATTAATCTTCTGTAGAAAGATGTCCCCTTCGAGATAACTGATGAGTACACTCATGCATTTGAAGGCCTACATGATCGAGTCACCCAAGCACCTATCCTACAATCCCCTAATTAGTCTAACCCTTTGGGATCATGTGCGATGCATCTGACTATGCAGTAGATGCAGTGCTTGGATAGAAATTGATGGGAAACCTGTGGTCATCTACTATGCTAGCAAGACACTAGACGAGGCTCAGCGTAACTATACAGTTACTGAGAAATAGCTTCTAGCAGCAATATTTGGCCTGGAAAAATTTTGATCATATCTCTTGGGTTCTCGTGTCATCATCTACACGGATCACACTGCAGTGAGGCACTTACTTGTAAAAAAGGACACGAAACCTCAATTAATCTGCTGGATCTTGCTATTGGAAGAATTCAACCTTAAGATTTGTGACAAGGTGGGAAAATAGAATGTGGTAGTTGATCACTTGTCCTGCCTTCCTTCTTCTGTTATTGACCCTTCCGGACCAATCATGGAACATTTTTCAGATGAACACCTCTTGACTATTAGTGCGGGACTTCCCAGGTATGAAAATATGGTGAACTACTTGGCATCTCATCAAATCCTGTATAATTGGTCGAAGGCCAAAAAAGACAAATTGTTTTCCAATGCCAAGTACTACATTTGGGTAGACCCATGCCTCTTCTACATTGGTGCTGATCAGATCATCAGATGATGCATCCCGGAAGTGAAAATAAAGGACATCTTATCCTTCTACAATGACCAGGCCTGCGGTGGACACTTCTTCGGACATAAAGCCACAGCTGAAGTCCTCTAGTGTGGCTTTTATTGGCCCACGATCTTCAAAGACGCACATGATTACTATAAGGCATGTACTCATTGCCAGACATTGGGCAACATGAGCCACTGCGATATGATGCCTTTACAGTCGATTCTCGTCTGCAAAATCTTCAATATATGGGGGATTGATTTCATTGGCCCTTCCCCAAATTGGATGACTTCGAATACATTCTCCTTGCTATGGACTACGTGTCTAAATGGATCGAAGCTATCCTGACCCGAACCAATAATCATACGGTGGTAATCAAGTTCATTCATCAATACATCTTCTCATGGTTTGGTGTCCCATGCGCGATTATCTTCGATGGAGGGACCCATTTCACGAGTGCATAGTTTAGATTGCTAATGACAAAGTATGGGGTGTTGCATCGAATCTCGACTCTTTATCACCCCCAAACCAATGGATTGGCTAAACTGTCAAACAGGGAGATCAAGAAAATCCTTCAGGTCACTGTTTGACCTAATAGGAAGGATTGGTCGACCTAACTTCCGGATGCTTTGTGGCCTATAAGATCGCCCATAAAAGCCAATTAGGCATGTCTCTGTTTGGACTCGTGTATGGGAAGGCATGTCACCTACCCATTGAAATGGAGCACAAAGCCTATTAGGTAGTATGGAAGTGCAACCTAGATCTTTTAAAGGCTAGAACCCATCAACAATTACAAATGAGAGAGATTGATGAACTACGCAATGACACGTACGAGAACTTGTGAATTTACAAATAATGGGTTAAAGCATTTCATGACAAGCACATATCAAGAAAAACTTTCCATCCTGGTCAGAAGGTCCTACTCTTTGATGCCAAACTAGAACTATTCTGAGGCAAACTCAGATCAAAATCAATTGTACCTTTTCTTATCCAATGTGTTTTTGGAAATGGAGCTGTCGAAATCAGTGAACTCAGGCTTGATTTTGAACCATTTATCATGAACGGTCAGAGACTCAAACCGTTCATCGAACTCACTGACACGAACTTGGCTACGCTATCTTTTGATCTCCATTCTCCTTGATCTAATTAGACCCAACTGGTGGCATTAAACTTAGCACTTAATGGGAGGCAACACGTCTTCTTTTGAAAAACTTGAAACCCTTTTGACATATCTCTTTGCTGAAATCATATTGCACTTTAGGGTTTGTCCATTAGAACAGCCGATCCAGTATTCATACTAGAGCTTGAAATTGTCTGCAATAGCCTTCCCGACCCATCCACCCACCCTTTGAGCCTGTTCTAATGTACGATCTAAGCTGAAATCGAACCCACCTAATTTACAATGAGGACATTGCAAATAGTAGGCATGGGGGGGTATTAAAGTGCAAAATGCTATGAAAGTCAACTCACAAAAGGATTTCATTTAGAAAAGAGAAAAAATGGAGGTTAAAAAAAAAAGAAAAAGAAAGAAAGGAGCAAAAAGATAAAGAAAAAAATTGAGTCCCCTCATAATAATATGGAACTTACCTTCTAGGTTGGATCGAATGATGAATTAAGACTTGGAAGGCTAAAACTTAAGGGATTAGTGGAGAATGTCGACCTTAGGCCTCTTGGATCTGGTTTGAGATTTAAACACTCACATACTTGTTAAGATCCGGACTAATCCTCAGGAGGTTGAGGAAAATGCAAAGCTTGTGTATTATGTCTAAGGCATAGGGATTATTCGACCCCGTTAACTAACCTTTGGTTTGCGAGACTCGATAACTTAAGCACCCTAAATCACACATAGTCTGGTTTAGTGCGCTTAAATATGAAATCATGACAAAAAGCATTTTATGCTATTCTGAAAATGGTGCTGAGATCTAGATTAGGAGCGGTTCGAAAACACAAGTTGATTTGGACGAGTTCTTGCCCCAGAGAGGTGGGAAATTCTCCTTGAAGATGTTCAATAACATATCGTCTCCTCGGTGCTTGTCTCCTAGGATATCTAAATATCCTACTAGGGTCACGTAAGCACCTTGTGCTGGTTCAGGTGCCATGGGTGTCGTTATCACGAAATGTCGATTGCCAGGGTCTGAATTTAGCTACAAAACACCATGGGTGGCACTATCCCAAAGTGTTGAAAGCCAGGGTTCTGGGGGTTGCCATGGGTGGTGCTATCCCGAAACATTGATTACCAGGGACCCTGCAAGGATTGATGGTGGGGACAAGGAATTCAATATAGAACGTGTTTTGAGCCAATCCGAGGTTGGATCTAAGGAAAAATATAATGAAAAGAAAAAGAGAGAGAAAGCTCTCCAAAAATGAAAATCTTCTTCTATCCCTCTTTCTCTTAAGAAAAAATGCACTGGCAAACTAAACCTGGGCCAACCATGTTACAAGCATGGGTGCTTTAATCGCTGGGTCCAACAAACTTTAGGATAGTTCCTGCGGGCCTTAGAAACCTTTGCTACTGTTTGAGGCGAAAGTTAGTCAGGTTTGTATCTGGGCTGGTACTTGAGTACCTCTAGGCCTACTATTTGTATTAAGATCTAATTCCTAGAGATGCAGCTTAGTAGGGCATCCTGATGGTTACATCCAACCTGGATAGTCTGATCCATAGAATTTTGCTAAGGGACTAGCAAAAGCTAAGCATGGGGGTATGATGGGAACACCATCATGAGAAATAACTAGCTCAATTTGGTCTGATAAAGTTGATAAAAGCTCCTACATATCCATCAGAAGGTTCTACAGGCACATTATCCTGTTTTGAAAAGAAGAGAAGATTACAAGGTTATTTCTGCAAAATTAACTGCATTTCACAAATACAGAATAACTACGGGGTATTTCAGGGGTTTATTAAAGGTCAAATGGTCATTAATGTCTAATAAATGGGTTCATGCCGAACAAAATGGGTTTTCACACATTTAAAGAATTAATGGACATTTGAAACCATAAAAACAGACCTACTTAATTAACTGAGGTTTTGGTTAGGATAAATTCATCTAAATCTT
The DNA here is from genome assembly GCA_037157565.1 of Thalassia testudinum. Classification (NCBI taxonomy): domain Eukaryota; kingdom Viridiplantae; phylum Streptophyta; class Magnoliopsida; order Alismatales; family Hydrocharitaceae; genus Thalassia; species Thalassia testudinum. The sequence goes on from JAZHRO010000049.1 coordinate 33,147,705, forward strand.
TTAAAAATTATCGAAAATATTCTCTATGATTTTGTATCCTTGATTTGACCATCTAAACCCAATTTCACTTGAAAGAGTCTCAGACAGACAATTGCCCTAATTTGGCTTTTTGCATAACTTACTCAGTCAAACTTGGTTAAAACCAAAATTTGACTTCACCATTAGATTCCTTGGGTGTAAATTAGGTTTGTACCAAAATTTGGGCCCAATTTGAGATAACCTTGACCTAGTTTGCATTTTAATCCTATTCTGACTCTTTTCCTTACAAGCCCCTCAACTTTTGAATGTTTTGCAAAAGCCCCCTAACCTTAACATCTTCTTCACAAATAGGTCCCTACTGCCTTCAAAATCCTAAACCCATCATCGACGACCATCAATCTTGATTTTCTCCCTGATTTCATGGTGCAACCCTTCCAAATTTGGAAGGAGGATTCGTGATGAGATCCTCTTCAATTTTGACCTACTCCTACCTTCCAAATCCCCTCATGGAGCTCATGTGAACTCCTTGAATTTGTGGATCCCAATCCCCGATTTTGCAAAGGCTTCAAGCTTGTTTTCAAGTTAGAAGACTCGCCTATGGCCTATAAAAGCTGCCCAAGTCCTTTCTCACCTCTTTAGCGAGTTTTTAGCCCACAGACATCTTCCTTTCCTCCACCTCCGGCCTACTCCAACTCGTCTCTGGTGACCACCTTCCTCCGTTCACTTCGCCAGCCACCACATACAATAGGTGATCGGTTCCACTTCCTCGTTCCAAATCGCACCTTGCCAAACTTGCGTGGTGTGCTCCAACCTCTCCATTGCTGTTCCCTCTCCCGAAGTATTCATCTTCTCTGACATTGATCCATCATAGCCAGGGTTCCCACTTCCCCCTCGTCCACAAGCTAGTCTCGTTGAGGCCTTAGCTCCTACTCATCATCACAACAACTCTAGACACCTCCTTTAACCACTCGCGCTTGCTCCGACTTCATCTTCCACCTCACCGACATACCTCTGCATGTTTGTACGGCCGCTACAGGCCACCATTCATCACACCACCTCTCCCAAAAGCTCTGCCACATCCATGCAAGAAAAACCCCTAAAGAAATTATGGGGATTGCTTGCCCTAGCTGTCCATCGAACACCTCCATGAACTCTGACATTCTTCGCATCCGCCAACCATCTCCAACCACTCGAACATCACGCCACCACCACCACCGCCCTTGCCATGTTGCAGCGAAGCTCCTGAGCATCTCTAACGTGGCCATATAGCCATTTTTCTCCTTGTAGGTGTTCGTAGTTCATGCCATTAATGGGGCTTCCTCAAGCAACCCTTGGAGCCAAGTTCGTGCTGAGTTCCTCCTCGATTCCATGCCCATGCTATGCGGATGACTCCCAAGTGCCTTCCCAGGCACTCAATTGCGATGTCCAGTGTCTCAAGCACCATCAATTTGAGTCCCTACTCTAACTGTTTCATGTGAAGATAACTGTGGGACTTAGTCCCACATCGTACATCGAAGACATAGCCACAACAAATAAGAAGATTTTGTGCCCTTACCTGATCGCCCAAGTACTCAGGGGTCAGGTCCGCTTTACTGCCTCTGCACACCTCATCCACGACCCACACCATGTGGACCTCGTCCCCTAGCCGGATCTGGTTACCCGATTAGTCTGGTTTGAGAAAAGAGAGAAGGGGGTTTTCTCCCTCTGTCGTGCCCTCTCTACACTGAGCCAAATAGAGGCCTTTGCCTCTGTGAGTGTGAATTGTGTTGTGCTTGGCCTTACTCTGGACAAGGCTTGAAGAAGAAGAAAAGAGACCTTTGCCTCTGCTGGTTAAGGCATCTGAGCACTTATTCTGTCATTTGTGGTTTTAAGGGACTTGATACTGTGGTTAAAGCTTTCATATATTTTATGCATGTAAAACTTAAAGAGTAATTTTGTGATTCAAATCACCACTTTACTCTAATTCTTTTGCACTTTTAGACTTGAATTTTCTGATATATCATTCTTGATTATTCTTCATGTTATAATTGCTCATATTTGTGGTGATATTGTGATCTTTGAGATTAATTGCAACCCTTGCTCCCTGCGTTTGACCTCAGACTTCATTCGAGTTATAAATTGTATTTGTTTGCGTGCTATTTCGGCTACATTGCAATGAAATGATTCTCAAACCCTGATTTAGCACGTAAGCAGGTTGTGAGCTCCTGGGTGGTGTCTTGGATAGTACTATCTTTAAGTACTGGTGCTAGAGCCCCCTCGAGGATTGATAACAGGAATGATGATCCCAATGTTGGTGCTAGAGCACCACGATCATTTGTTTTGATGATAACAAAACACGTGTCATTTAACATTTGCACTTTGAGTCCTAGATTTCAGGTCAATCGCAAATGTAGACGTGTTTAGACGGAATTCGAGCTCGCATCCAGGACGGATTGGAGGAGCTTGATGGAGAGCAGAAGAGATTCGCGAGGAGCGATATATTGAAGATGGAAGGACAAGAAGAATAGGATAGAATTTTGTTTTATTCCTTTCATGTACTTTTGTCTTTATTTTCTTGCTCTTTATTTCCTTAGAAAATTATGTTAAAGAGCCTCAAAGTACCCTAACAGTAGTCCTAGGAACACCTGCACAACCCTAGGATACTTAGGTTTTCTGTAGAGAACTTAGAAAACCAATATAGGGTTTAAACAACATTTCCAGACGTCTAATTCAAAAATCAGACGTCTGATAAAGGGTTTTAAGACGTCTGACTGTTGTTTCAGACGTCTGATAACTATTAGGCTGGACATAGTTAGTTCTGTCTGATGAAATCAGACGTCCAGACCTTAGACCAGACGTCTTAGGAGATGTCTGATGACTTTGCCAGACGTCGAATTAGTGGACCGTTGGCTGGCTTAGCAAACACTCAAGAATATGACCGTTAGAGACTTATCAGATGTCCATAGGACTGTCCAGACGTCTGATAATTGACTGTTTTGCCTCGGTTGACCCAAAATCTCTTCTCAGAGATTTTCTAGCCGTTGCAACGTTTGGAAATCCATTCCCACAGAAAAAGTAGGTTTCCAGACATCCAGACATAGTTCCAGACGTCCTATATGTCGTCTGATGGACTTGCACTAGAACCTTGTTTAGATCTGATCCAAGTTAGGAAGAGACCCGCCCAAAATTAGATGTCTTAAAGTGAACTTCCAGACGTCTGATACCAGAATTAGACATCTGATAAGCCTGTCAGAACAATGATTGTTCCTGATTTCGGGGTGATTCTCTTGGGCTTTGTTCCCAACGGCTATAGAACCTTTCCTAAGCCTTCCAAAGCCTTCCTAAGGCCTCTATAAATAGAGGGGAACCTTTGCAACACAAACACACACCTAGAGAGACCAAGATACACAGGAAACATTTTGTAATACACTTTCCACTCTCTTGTGTCCTAGCTAGCTCTTGCTCTCCAAGCTCAAGTTCCATTCTCTTGAGAGCATCAAGCTGTTGCGCACCGGCTTTCCCGCCGTAGTTCACGAGAGCAAAGTTGCACCGTCGCGTGGCTCACGCACCGCGTCATCAACTCGACGCACTCCTTGTAAAGGGGAGTATCCTAATTCCTATAGAAGCTTAGGTTCATAATTACTTTGTTGGCTCTATAGGATTACTTATTTATTTTATCTTTGTTATTTGGTTGGGTATTCGCTTTGCGAATTCCCGTCTCCTTCGCGAGACAAAATCCTTCTCATGAAGAGAAGGGGTTGAGGTACGCTACCCTCATTTAAGTAGCGTGGTTGTATTGAGTTTGAATCACCCTCGTTTAAAGTGATTCGGTTTAGTGGATTTTGATCAACTTGGTTGATCGGAAAATCCTAACTCGAGAGGGTTAGGTGGTGGTTTTCACCCAGTTTGGGTTTCCACCTAAAAATTCTTGTGTACTTGTGTGATTGTTATTTTGTGAAGATTGTTTATTTTATTTTCGCAATTATTACGTCACCCCCTCCTGGTAGGGCCGGAAATTACACCCAACACATTTGTTGTAGGATTAAGCTAGGAGTAAGCATGGGGGAGATAAAAAAAGAAGTTTCAAAAACTTGTCCTTATAAATATCCTTATAATTGTTGTCATTTAAGAGCCAATTTTGCAAGTTGTGAGTCAGATTTAAGAGCCAAGGAAATCATTACTACAAAATGATTTCGAGTCATTTGAATTAGCAAGGAGTTAACTTGTGAATTTTTGAAAGATACATTGATCCCGATTCTTCTAACTTTTGGATCCAAAGATGAATCCTGATGTTTTATCTTTAACAAATCCCATGCCTTTCTTGTTTTCAATCAACCAAGGCCCCGTAATCTTTTTCTCCTCAAAAGTAAAAAAATTAGTATTTCCCAAAATCTGTTTTGTGAATTTAGTTTTGCTAAGAGACAAGTAAATGATAAGCATTGGGGTGTGATAAACATTAGTTTATCATCCTTCTTTATGCCCTAAAATAGATCTAACTCTTAGGGACTTAACTCTGCAATTGGGTTTTCAGGCTGCATTTAGGCATTTACTTAGGATAGGCATACATTGCATTTTATTGAATTTTTTAATATGTTTACTTCAGCGTTAGGGATAGATATAAAGTCAGATCCCACAAACCTTGGTACCCAGGAAGGCAGAAGATGAAGAAGAAGCTCCTATAAACTGGATCCCAGCTAGATCCGGCTCATCTTAGTTGGATTCTAGCTAGATCCAGCTCATCCCAACTGGATCCTAACTCCTTCAAGCTAGATCAACTCATCCCTAGATCCATTTAGGCCATCTCAGCTGAATGGTAGCTCTAGCTACGTCACCTCAACTCCATTCAGCAAACCTCAGTTGGATGGCAGCTCAAACTAGCTCAAGTCAGTTGATCCCAACTCCATTCCAACTCCTCTAGCTCAGAACAATTCACTAGAAGTTCAACCTAACTAGCACTAGCTACTGCCATCAACTAGCAAGACTTAGCTAGTTGAAGAGGACCTCAACCAGCTCAGACCAGCTCATGTCTAGCTCTCGAAGGCTCAATTCAACTCAACTTAGTTGAGCTAAGCTACTTGACCTAAGTTAACTACTCCAGCCAACTAGGTATTCTTCGGGAAGACTAGACTCAACTCACCTTAGCTCATTTAAGTAGAAGCCAGCTCATTTTAGCTTGGCATAGTACCTAACAAAGAGCTAGCAAGCTAACCCAGCTAAGGTAGCTCCTTGCAGTTCTCTACAGCAACCACCAGCTCCAATGTAGCTCTTTCCAACAACTTATAGCTCCTCACCTCGAAAACCCTAGCTCCCTCTACCTCCTTTTCCACTCATCTACTAGCTAATCTAGCTTAACCGCAACCATCACCATAGCTAGCTCCACTTCAACTCCACTCTTAGTCCACCAACTAAGCTACATACCTACACCTATTCCCACTCCAACTTGGCACCATCACAACCACACCTCTTCACCCTACTAACACCACCAAAAGCCACCTCCAAAATGGCACCAACCTCCCTACAACTACCCATGGTTGGAGCCAACTTTTTCCCTCCAAAACCCTTGAAATTCAACCCTATCCTACCCATTCAAGCCATCTCCACCATCCACCTAACCCTCCTTCTAGAAGCCCCCCTTATTGGCTCCAACTAGTGGTGTTTCTCCATGATGAAGAGTCACCAACAACACCACAACCACCATCCTACATGACCTTTGAGTTAGTGCCAACAATCCTACACCATAGGATCCACAACCACCCATCAAAAGCTAATCCTAACCCTCCATCTCATTCATGCCAACCACCCCTTCTCCACTCCTATATCTACCCAACATAACCACCACCACACCATCATCTTCTCCATTAGTTAGGTTCCACCAATGCCAAGGAAGAAGAAGAAAAGATCAAGGGGGCAACCTACCTTCCCCCTTGGTGACTTCTTTCTCTATCTTCCCCTCCCTTGTGCTAAGCCAAGGAGGAGGTCTTCAACTTGAAGGGACGACTAGGGAGAGGAGGACCCTTGAAGGTGGTTGATGCCCACCATGAGGAGAGAGCTTAGAGGAGGACTACATCAAGAAGAAGCAAAGGAGAACCTTTTTCAAGTGCAGGCCAACTATACTTGGAGCAAAGGCCATCCAGAACTTCTACAAGAGGATCCCCTTTTCTTCTTCTTTATCCCTATATCTTGTATTAGCTAGTGTGTTTTTATTTTAATTTAACAAGCACTCCACTACATTTCCTCTAGTTGCTAGTAATACAAGTTGCAATTTACCTTCCAATTTATATTTTTATCTTAGTGTGTTTCTCATGCTCTTGTAGTCTTAGTGCAGACAACCCTTTTCTTCTACTTGCCTTAGGCGCACTTGCTTAGGGTTTCATTCTTGTCACTCAAGCATAGGTTTTAGCGTAGTTAATGTTTGCCTTAAATACCTAATTGTTTGCAAAACCAAAAAAATAATAAAAATCAAATTCACAAAAAGCCAAGTGCGGATTTGAGAGGTGAGAGAGAGAATCAATTCCTGTGATTAACAATTTGGCCTCCTTGGACGACCCTAGATACTCCACTATCTAGGTATTATAAATTGTAAAAGTTGATTTCAAATTTACACGTCTCAACGACAAAAACCTGCAACTATAAACCACGTAAAATCTGTATTACCAAGTCTCGCAAACCAAAGTGCAGGCAATGGGCCGAATAATCCCTAAGCCTTAAACTTAATACATCAGCTTCACACTTTTCTCAACCTCTTGAGGACTAATCATGATCTTAACAAATACGTGAGTTTTTAAGCCCTAGAATAGGGCCAAGAGGCCTAAGATCGGTACTCTTTCCTTAGCTCCTTGTCTCTAGCACTTCAGAACTTACTCTTTATTTTTATTTGGTCTAGAACTTAACTAGAACTCATAATCAATTGCTAAGACTATCAATTTTTTTTTTATTTTGCTCCTTTTAGCATTCTTTGTATTTCCTCAAGAATGATTTTTCATTCAGAGTCTCAAAATTTTTCACCCCTTTCTCCATTTTTTTATATGAATATATATTTTTTTGTGAGAACCCCTCAGAGAACTAGATTTGCTATTTGTTTTACACTTTAATACCCCTATGCCTAAGTTTTGCAATGTCCTCATTATAAACAAGGTGGGTACGAATTTAGCTTAGTTCAATGTGTAGAACATAGTCAGAGGGTTGGTGAATAGGTCGGGATGATTGTTGCGGACGATTTCAAGCTCTGATACAAGTATCAAAGGTGGAGTTGGTTGTTCTAAAGCTGAACCCTAAGTGCAATAGGAATGCAGCTCAGAAAGAATCAGAAGGGTTTCGAATTTTTGGAATGATGGGTTGCCTCCCGTTAAGCGCTAAATTCAATGCCTTTAGCTGAACAGAAGGTGGTCAAGGAGAAGGGGTGGTTAGATTGGTGGAATTTTGTAGAACAAGCACCTCGATAAGTACTCTGGTTGGCCCAACCAGGTACTTCTTCATATCAATATGCTGATGATGTAGACCCAACGTAATCAATCTAGTGGGTTGCTATTTGTTAATCAATAAGTATGGAGTTCACCAGATGCTTTGTGGCTCGAATAGATGTGGAAATATGAATTTAGGGTTTGGTTGAATTCGCTCTTCCGGATCAGAATAGGGGCCCTCAAATGATAATGGATCTATGGAAAATGTCGGAACCCTACTGGTGGGATCAGATAATGACAAGATGTGGTTGTTGGTCTGATCAGTGTCCGATTCCTTATCAAAAGTTGGCGGTTAATCATTTGCGACTGGATCAGAAAGAGGTGAGTCAGAATAGAAATTGATTCTGGTGATAAGTCAGGGTTGGGAGTGGGTTTTGAAAGGCTCTGTAGGAGGTGTAGTAATGAGTCATGTTTGGCAAATTAAAATCAAGGTTTGGAGAACTTGATGTCATAGCTCGCAAAATGCGTCTATCAAATACAATTTATAATTGAAACTCCACGAGAGTCCTGGGTCGAACACAGGGAGGTGACGTTTACTTTGTTTGAAAATCACACTTCATTTTGTTTCTTTTTGGTATTTTGAGGTTTTGTTATTTTTGTGTTTTTGAAATAAAAAGACAAGCAAGATAAGTTCACGAAATGAGATGGAACAAATATGATATATCAATTCAATGTTTATTACAATAATCTATGAAAGCATAAAAGAGATACGAGTGAAAAGAAATCTCCTGAATCGGTTGTTCGACGAGATGATGGTGCCTGGTGGAAGCTTGCTTGAAAGAGGTGAGATGTAGGATGATGGAGGTGAGATGCAAGAGGACGTCAGGTAGAGGAATGCTCCACCGAGGCTCTGGAATGGAGGTGAGGAGACAGAGGCGATCTTCTACCGAAATGGAGGTGGGAGGACGGCTCCGAGGCAACCTATGTAGGTGGTGGGATGAAGGATGAATATTTGGTGGGAAATAGGAATATTACACTAATAGGAAGCCTTTGGAGCTTGAGAGTAAGCTCTAATGGAGCTTTGGTTGGCTGCTAGAGCTTAGGAGTAGGTGGGAGTAGAGTAGGTAAAGATGAAGAGGAATGGGGGGTGTAGGGGTGTTTATATATTGGTGGAATGGAGGTGGTTTGCGCACATGGGTCTTTAGCGACAATTAAGATGTTGCTAAAGACCCACCGGATGTGTTACTGTAGCATTCACGCACCTTGGCTGGTACTTGGAAGAATGGTGCAGCTAGCATAGGGTGCAGTGATCATCAGTCATTGGATTGGGCGTGTATGGTTGAGATTGCGAGGAGGAAATGTGTGCTCACCCGCATTTGAATTCTGCACTGCTGGCGCGTGCGTTGGTAGCCATCAGATCATTAATTGCACGGTTGAGAGTCGCCTACAGATTGTACCTCATTGATTTGAATCGTGCACCGCACGCGATTGCGAGGATCGGAGGCGGATGTGGTTCCTGATCGACTTAACTGCATGCTCTTGATGGTGTGTGTGCGATCTGGTGTGCATCCTTGCATCGGTGGGGGCATCAAATCACGCGTGAAGAATCTCATCCACTCGATCAAGATTGAGTAGCCCTATTTCAGCCGACGCTGTGTGGGCAAGGTGGATTGTGGCTCGAACTTGCACCTCTCGTTTGAGGAGCGAGTGCTTCACCATTTAGCCAAAGTGCCACTTTGTCGAGTGGAGAGCGGTGTGGTCGCGTGCGTTGACCGTTGGATGAAGATCCAACAGTCGAGGCGAATCCTTCCTTAAGCTGCTTGAGGCCGGGTGATGTACTACGCCCTTCAGCCGTGGGAGCACGTGTCTCAGCCATAGGGTTGAGATCCAATGGCTAGGATCTCTTCTTGCGACGAGGCTGGGGACATGATGGCTCAGGTGGAGTGGCCTGGATGGCACCACGTGGCGCCATCTGGGCCGTCCATCTTCTTCTTCTTGTAAAGGGTGCTATGGAGCTTTGATCGGGGTGCTTTTTGCATTGACGGACTGTGATTGTCACTCCGGATTCATCCGTACAGTTAGATTCTTCATTCGAAGCCTATAAAGATGTCACACTACCTAATGGCTATAAAAATGGAAGAATTAATGTACATAATACACAACTATTCTAAATGCCATGCAATGGATGTTATGCAATATTTATAACATGATGTGCAATGCTAATCCTAGGAACTATCACAAATAAGCATTTTATCATGAATTCATATGTGTTTATCATACCCCCATGCTTAATTTTTGCTAGTTCCTAGCAAAATTTACCTAAATGCTATGTATAGAAGTAGAATTAGGATTTGATCACTTAGGCACGATTTGTTGGTTGCTTTAGAAAACTTCAACCCAAGACCTGGTTACAAAAAGTCGACAGCGCCTTGGTGTCTACCAGAATGCAGACCACCCAAGCCCTCGCCTTATTTGAAAAGAGAAGATACGTTGTTTTGTGCTTTTTCTTCTTTTCTAATATATTTTTTTGAACTTTTGGAGTTTGAGAGTTTCGGGTAACTTTTTATGGCAACCCGACCCGCCCAAGACTCGGAAAGGACTCTAAGTGCTAAGCATCTAGTGAAAAGAGTGAAAGACTCACTAGGCAGCCGTTAAAATGTACTTCGGGTTTCTATGACCTTTGGTGACCTTGCTTAAAGGTTTATCTTTTTGAACGGTAGCTTTCTCTCTACTTCTTTTATTTATTGGGTCAACATAAGGGCGAACCCAGTGCATATCTCCCCAATTTGTTCAACTTCCCCGCTTCTTCCCTAAGTCTTTTGGGAATTATTGTACATTTTTGTGAGCTGAGCTCTGGACAATCGACCAATGGGTTGTTACCCATGATAACTTGCCAGCTATACTCATTCGGTGAAGTGTGGTTTTTATTTTTTGTTTTCTCCTTTTTTTTTAAGTGGGTGGCTTCCCTGATCTAAGATTTACCTAAAGGCAGTATGAAGAGAATGGTCTTGTGGCTGGGCTCTAAACAACCAACCAGTGGGCTGTTACCCACAATAAGTTGCCAGTCATACTACCATAGACAATTCATTAGCTAGCCAATTTCCGTAAAAACTGTCGGAAAGTGAGTCAGTGTGAATAGTCTACAGATGCTTAGACATAAAATCCCCTCAAAGCAGAGGGCGAATTGATAAGTCGTGTACTTATCATCCCAATTTACTTACTAGATTAAAGATGAAATTGAATTGGCAAGGACTCGAGACTAAGTCCACATTCGAGTGGACACCTGGGCTAATTAAGCCTGAAGACCTGAAGAGTCTAAGTATTAAGGGCCCAAAGTATCAATTCCTAAAGTTTGCAACTCCTAATGCCTAAGTTTTTGTCTCCTAATTCTATCTTTCTATATATATATATTTTTTGAGAATAATAGTAAATTATTATTATGGCTGACAAAAAGTTGATTTCATAAGATATATCCACCCCCCATGCTTAGCTAATGCAATGTCCTCATTGTTAAAAATGAAAGCATGCAAGAGAGTAGAAGTGGAAGAATAGCACTTGGTTTCCATGAGATTCTGGTCAGCTCGGAACAGTCTTTACAGGTGTTGAGTTTAGTGCCTTCAGCCAGGCAATGATCAGCCCACGGTGGTTAGGGCAAGGTAAGAGCAGCCTTGTCCGAGACGGGTTTAGGGAGCACATGGTCAACAAAGGGTTTGAGACACCATCCATTGACCTTGAAGGAATTACCCGTCTTTGGGTCAGAGATTTCAATGGCCCCGTTAGGGAAAATCCTCTCAATAATGAACGGGTAGTCCCACTTAGACCTAAGCTTTCTGGGGAAGAGCTTTAGTCGAGAATCGAAAAGCCAAACCTTCTAGTTCGGCTCAAAGCTCTTGCGTGAAATCATCTAGTCGTGGAGAACTTTGGTCCTTACCTAATAGATTCTGGCATTTTCATAGGCATCATTTCTAAGCTCCTCCAACTTAGTTGGAGTTTCCTGATCTTCCCGGCCAACTCTAGGTCAAAATTACATTTTCTAATGGCCCAAAATGCCCTGTGTTCTAGCTCTATGGGTAAGTGACATGTCTTACCAAACACTAGATGGAACAGAGACATATCAATAGGCATTTTGTACGTCATACGGTAGGCCCAATGAGCATCATGTAGCTTTTGGGTCCAATCCTTCCTATCAGTCCTTACGATTTTCTGCAAAATGTTTTTGATCTCCCGATTAGAGACCTCGGCCTATCAGTTCGTATGAGGGTGATAGGGTGTGGAAATTTGATGATTCACCCCATATTTCCTCAGTAAATTCTGAAAGTGGGCATGAGTGAAATGTGTGCCACCATCACTGATAATCGCCCGAGGAATCCCGAACCAACTGAAGATATTCTTCTTCACAAAAGCTATGACCACCTTGGGGTCATTGGTCAGGGTGGGGATTGCCTTAATCCATTTGGACACGTAATCAATAGTGACCAGAATATACTGGTGTCCAAATGAAAGAGGGAAGGGTCCCATGAAGTCGATGCCCCAAATGTCAAAAATTTTGACCTAAAGTATTGGGTTTAGGGGCATCATATCTCTCTTAGCCATGTTCCCAAGTGTCTGGCATCGGGCGCATGACTTTGAGAATTCCTAAACATCCTTAAATAATGACGGCCAATAGAATCTGGATTGCAAGATTTTTGCTGCTGTCTTTTTCTCGGAAAAGTGTCCACCACACGCAGATGTATGGCAGAACTCAAGTATACTATGTAACTAAATTTCCATGATGCATCGACAAAAAATCTAGTCTGCGCTGATGCGGCACAGCTCGGGATCATCCCAAATATAATATTTGGCCTCAGACACCAGTCTGTCCCATTGTTGTTTGGTCCATTCCTGGGGTATTTGACCAATGGCCAAATAATTGACAATATCCGCAAACCAGGGGGTTCGAATACCCGAGACTATAAGGATAGTCTCGTCCGGAAAAGTGTCTGAAATAGGGATATCCAGATGAGGAGAATCAATTACAATTCCCGAGAGGTAATCCGCCACTACATTTTGTGCCCCGGCTTTATCCCTAATTTCAATATCAAATTCTTGAAGTAACAGAATCCAGCAAATAAGTCAAGGCTTGGCATCCTTTTTGGCCAAGAGATGTTTCAAGGTCGAGTGGTCAGTATAAATGATGACACGAGAACCTAAAAGATAAGCCCTGAATCTTTCTAAAGTGAAAACTACAACTAGCAATTCCTTTTCAGTAACGGTGTAGTTCCTTTGGGCCTCGTCCAGAGTATTGCTAGCATAGTAGATCACAGAGGGCTTTTTCTCAATCTTTTGACCCAAGAAATCCCCGATGGTATAGTCAGATGTGTCAGCCATAATCTCAAATGGGGCTGTCCAGATAGGTGGTTGAAACACCAGGGCACAGGTGACTACCATTTTTAATAAATCAAATGCCTTACGGCATGATTCATCAAACTCGAACGGCGTGTCTTTGGCTAGAAGGTTACTCAAGGGTCGAGCAACCTTCGAGAAGTCCTTAATGAATCTTCTATAAAAGCCCACATGCCCAAGGAAAGAGTGGATCTATTTTATGGATGAGGGTGGAGGAAGTCTAGTGATAGCATCCACCTTAGCTTTATCAACCTCAATACCCTGATTAGAGACCACATGACCCAAGACAATGCCTTCCCAAGTCATAAAGTGGCTCTTTTCCCAGATAAGGACCAGTCATGTCTTGATGCATCTCTGAAGGATCAATTCCAAGTTAGCTAGGTTGGACTCAAAAGAATCTCCGAAAATGGAGAAATCATCCATGAACACCTCAAGACAATCTTCCACCATGTTAGAAAAGATGGCCAGCATGCACCTTTGAAAAGTCACAGGTGCATTGCAAAGCCTGAATGGCATTCTACGAAATGCAAAAGGTTTCATAGGGATAGGTGAAAGTTGTCTTTTCCTGGTCTTTGGGATGGATAGGGACTTGGTTATATCCCAAATAATTGTCCAGGAAGCAAAAGTAATTTTGCCCAGCTAACCTTTCTAGGATTTGGTCGATGAATGGCAAGGGAAAGTGATCCTTTTTGGTTGCTGTGTTTAGCTTCCTATAATCAATACAGACTCTCTAAGTAGAAGCTGAATGAATGGTGAAGGTTTCCCCTTTCTCGTTAGACATAACGGTTATTCCCACCTTCTTGGGTACAATCTGAATAAGGCTAACCCACTGACTATCCAAGATTGACAATATAATTCTAGCATCGAGCCACTTGATTATCGCCTTCTTGACCACTTCTCACATATTCGGGTTTAGTCTCCTTTGCAATTCGTGAGAAGGGCAGGATCCCTCTTCCATAAAAATACGATGATTATAGTAAGATGGTTCTACCCACCTAAGGTCATGGATGGTCCAACCAATTGCCTCCTTATTGTTCTTAAGGACCTTAATCAACCCCAATTCTTGCTCCTTAGTCAAATCAGCACTAATAATCACAGGAAGCATATTCTCAGGTCCTATGAATTCGTATTTCAAATTTTTAGGCAATGGTTTCAATTCAAGCTAAGGTGGGTTTAGTATAGAAGGTAGGGAGGATGCCAGTGAAGATTCACCAGGATCAACTAATGGAAGAGGCTAGGAATGAACAAAATCGACAGCCTCTTTAAGATGTGGTAGGTCTGCCATGGAGGGTTGTGGGTTGGGTTCGCTAAAGCTGGTGGAGTCCTTGAGTGCACAGATCGTCATACAAGTCTCAAAATCATGAACCTCAAGCTCCTCAATGAATCCACAATCCTAAATCATCTTATCACCTTAGAAATATCAAGAGTTAGCTTCCTATCCCCAAAGGTGATCTCCATACTACCACTCTCGCAGTTTATGTTGGCCTTGGCGGTAGCTAGGAATGGGTGCCTCAGAATGATGGGCGTGTTCCTCAAATCATTAGGTACATCCATGTCAAGGACCAGGAAATCTACGGGAAAATAGAAATCCCTGACCTTAACAATTACATCCTCAATAATGCCCTTCGATGTGGTGATCGAGCGTCTGCTAATTGTAGCGTTACTGAGGTTGGCATAAGCTTGCCTAACCCAAACCTCTCATAAAGAGAAGTCGGGATTAGGTTGGCAGTGCCCTATCAAAAGTGTATTCCCCAATAATGCATGAAATCAAGGGGGCACCTAGATCTTTCTTCTTTTGAGGAAGGTGATGCAGGATGGCAGAACTTGCCTACGTAGAGAGAATCACCTACCTCAGAGTGGGTTCTCTCAGCTTGTGCTTTTTGGTACAGAGTTCTTTCAGACATTTAGCATAAGGTGGGATGTGCTTAATAACATCAAGGAGAGGAATATTGATCTCTATTCTCTTGAATAAATTCAGGAGCTCCTCGTTTCTATCTAAGGTTTCCTTCTTCCGGGTTTTCAATAGGGCTTCAGGGAACGGGACATGGGTGGTATCTTCAATTTTTCGTCCCTGGGCCTTATTGTCTTCTTCAATCTCCTCCTTCTCTCTCTCAAGTTCCCCAGGGTTTTGGCTTCTAGAAGGTAATTCAGGGTCCTGGGTCTAGTTTCCACTTCTCGGGGTGATGGAGTTTGCTGAGGCATAAGAGTTCGGGTCTTGAGGTGGGTTAGTGAAGATTGGATGGCCTTGGTTGGTCATTTAACCAAAAGAAGAAAGGAGGAACCTTGCTCAACCACTTGAGCATGAGCGTGTGGGTCCCTTTGATATCCATACCCTTGGGCTCTATTGCCCTAATTTTGCACATTTTGTGAGTTGGGTATGGGTTGGGATGATAGAGATCTGGGTTGTTGGGTGTTAGCAATAAACCCAGATTGTAAGTTGTCTAATGATGTCTTCATTTGTTGCATAAGCTGAAGCATGGACCCTTGCATCTCTACCATCTGCCGATTTAAATCAGCATGACTTGCAGATTGTTGGGCATTCCAAGGTGGCTGAGTAACCAGTCTCGAGGGCAACTGGGTGTATACTTGACCCTGACCCATGGGCCTTTGAGATGCATAGTTGCTGGTCATGTTTAGGTCTGTTGCCCTTGACATTTCCAGGAGAACTTAGGGTGGTTCCTCCAACCTGAGTTATAAGTGTTGGAATATGTGTTGGACCTAGCATTCTCCTACACTGCATACGCATCCTCATAAGGTGAGGATGGAGAGAAGGAAGGATCAGAAAAACTAGGATCAAAGGCCCCAATTTGGAACCCATAAGGTTCCAAGAAATCTTGGCTCATAGGTTGAGTCAATTCAAGTTGGTTCACGAACTCCCATCCCGTGGGAGCTCGTGAGGAATGAAATCCCGAATTCTAGGATTGAGTGGGTGTAGATGTGTTTCTCGAATTCCCTAACATCCATTCTTCCATTCTTTTACCAACCATGTCCAACTTATCAAGCTTATTACAAATCAATTCCATGTCAAATGAATGAGAATCCTGGATCTCATTGACATTTGACCAGGGTTGTTGGGACCGGTTGAATGCATCCATGGAGGCATGATTAATTGAGTTCTCGCTCATTTCCTTAAATAGTTTGTATATGCTATCTACATACTTGTTGAGGAAATTACCTCCACAGGAGGTGTCCAAGTGATTACGGAGTTGTTCAACCAACCCATGATAGAAAATCTGCACGAGTTGCCATTTTGGCATCTCGTGGTGTGGACACTTCCTCAAAAGTTCCTGGAATTGCTCCCAGGTACCATGAAATGGTTCCCCTGGCCACTGGGAAAAAGTGGCAATTGCCCGTCGCAAGGCATTGGTCCATCCGATTGGGAAGAATTTCTTTAGGAAAGCTGACCTAAGAGAAGCCCATGTTTCTGTCAGCCTTCCGATGCTTTGGTACCAATGTGCAGCCTTATCCCTAAAAGAGTAGGGAAAGGGCCTTATGATCATTTGCTCTTCGTTCACATTACTTGCTCTGGTGGTCTAAACCAAAGTGGTCAGATCCTCCAAGTGCTGGAATGGATCCTCCGAGCCAAGCCCATGGAAATGCTTAATCAAACTTAAGACTTGTGGCTTGATTTCTATGTCTCCGACGGGAATCATGATGCTAGGACGTTCCACATAGTTTGAAGGATCATAGAAATCCTTCAAGGGCCCAGCACCCTGACCATGCATTCGTTGGAACCATTGTTGCATCTGCTGCAATTCTTCCAACTGCCTCTGAATCAGCTCTTGCCGGTTTAGGGGTAGGGGAGGTGGTTGTTGATCAGCCATGGGATCTTCTTGGCTATAGCTCAATCTCCACCTCCGGGAATGGTCTAATGGTCCTTCCAATCTAGGGTTCAATGAGCTCCTTCCAACCATACACTGGAAGGAGTCGGAAGGACGGGGAAGAGAAGGAACCCTACAGCACAAAACATACAAGTTTATCCTTAGGTTGGGTAGCCTAAAGGTCTACAGACTCTCAGAATCCATGCTAAGATTATGGACGATTTACTCTACTTGTATCCAGACATCCGACCAGTTAGGAGGAGGGACTGGGGAGAAAGTTCTTCCTTTAGCTTGTGCCTCTGATTCCTAGTGTATCCTCCAGCCCTGGTTGTTTGACACTAATCCCCTAGCTAGACATCCGATTGCCTACTATAAGTAGGTTAATCATGAATAATCTCAATCTAGAACCCAATGAGCGAACCAGTCTTTAGGGCCAATGTCTAATCAATTTTAGTTAGGCTTGAGATATTGGTGCTTCTGGAATGTGATGGGCCCTTAATGGGTTGTGCCCTTAATGATTTGTTTGAGAGAATGTGTATGTGCACAACTAAGAAGTTTTCAAGCAAGATTATTAAGGATGAAGTGAGTTTTAAGATTCAGATCTTGCTTAGTGGCTTTTAGGATTCAAATATTAGGTGTATTCAACCAAGTTTTCAGGAGGCAAACCAAATTTGAAATCACGAGTTCAAGTGTTTTTCCTTTATAAATCAAGAACAAATATGGAGTGCCTGGCTTGACCTAATTATTGAATCCTATGGGGCAGGTGCAAAATGGATTTCCTTTAGATTAGGTGGTGCGGCCTAGACAATTCAATCAATTAGCCTAACAACACCACCGATTAAGGCACACAAGAAGGTGATTAACCTAATATGATTTCTACTCCTTTATGTGTTGAATTGGTGTACTAGTTCCACAGGTCGGAATCCTGGTTGAGTAGCTAAAAATCAAGTCAGGTTAGGTGCCCAAAATGTGGGTGTATACAGTGTGTATGTTGATTCGTCCCACAAAAAGTATACTTTTATTTTTTTATATGCGAAGGTGAGATGAGTGGAGGTGGCAAACAAGATAAAAAAATTCTATCCTAGGGTTTATGAAAACACCTAAGTAGATTAGGTCTTAGTTATGAATGTGGCGAAATGAAACTAGTGGGGGGGAATGTGGGGGCCACATACAAATTACTCTACCTGCACTTTACTTCGGTCTACCGCACTTGGATCTCCATGCTAGGGTACCTACAAGACAGTAGATCAGAGACAAGCGAGGTTAATAATATGTAAATGAAAGGAAGCGTAGAAAACAAGTAAATTCCATCACCTCCTTGGCAACAGAGACAAAATGATGAGTCCTGCTTCACGAATTAAAATTGAGGTTTGGAGAACCCGTCGTCATAACTCGCAAAATGCATCTATCAAATACAATTTATAACCGAAAGTCCAAGGGAGTCCCTGGTTGACCACAGGAAGGCGACATTTACTTTGTTTAAAAATCGCGCTTCGTTTTGTATCTTTTTGGTATTTTACAGTTTTGTTATTTTTGTGTTTTTGAAATAAAAAGACAAGCAAGATAAGTTCACAAAATGAGATGGAACAAATATGATATATCACTCCAATGTTTATTACAATAATCTACGAAAGTATAAAAAAGATAAGGGTGATAAGAAATCTCCCGAATCGACTGTTCGGTGAGACGACGGCACCTGACAGAAGCTTGGATGAAGGAGGGGAGATGCAGGAGGATGTCGTGTAGAGGAATGCTTCATCAAGGCTCTGGAATGGAGGCGAGGAGACGGAGGCGATCTTCTACCGGAATGGAGGTGGGAGGAGGACTCCGAGGCAACCTATGAAGGTGATGGGATGAAGGATGAATATTTCGTGGGAAATATGAATATTACACTAATCGGAAGCCTTTGGAGCTTGAGGGTAAGCTCTAATGGAGCTTTGGTAGGCTGCTAGAGCTTAGGAGTAGGTGGGAGTAGAGTAGGTAGAGATGAAGAGGAATTGGGGGTGTAGGGGTTTTTATATAGTGGTGGAATGGAGGTGGTTTGCACGCACGGGTCTTTAGTGACATTTAAGATGTCGCTAAAGACCTGTCGAAGGTGTTGCTGTATCATTCACGTGCCTTGGCTGGCACTTGGGAGCAAGACTGCAGCTGGCGTAGGGCACAACCATCATCAGCCGTTGGATCAGGCGTGGATACCTGAGATCCCGAGGAGGAAATGTGCGCTCACCCGCGTTTGAATTCTGCACCGCTGGCACATGCATTGGCTACCATCAGATCATTAATTGCATGGTTGAGAGTCGCCCGTAGATCACGCCTCATTGATTTGAATCGCACACCTCACGCGATTGTGAGGATCAGACGGCGGATGCGTCTCCCGGTGATCTTAATTGCACACTCCTGATGGCGTGCGTGCGATCTGGCATGCATCCTTGCTTCAGTGGGTGGCGTCAGATCGTGCGTGAAGAAGCTCAACCTCTCAATCAAGATCGAGTGGCCCTATTTTAGCTGGTGCTGTAGCAGGCGCAGTGGATTGCAACTCAAACTTGTGCCTCTCATTTGAGGAGCGGGTGCTTCACGGTTTGGCCAAAGCACCACTTTGTCCAGTGGAGAGCGGTGTTGTCGCATGCCTTGACCGTTGGATGAAGATCGAACCGTCAAGGTGAATCCTTCCTCGAGCTGCTTGAGGCCGGGTGATGTAGAGCGCCCTTCAGCTGTGGGAGCACGTCTCAACCGTTGGATTGAGATCCAACGGCTGGGATCTCTTCTTGTGTCGAGGCTAGGGATGTGATGGCTCAAGTGGGGCAACCTGGATGATGCCACGTGGCACCATCTGGGCCATCCGTCTTCTTCTTGTAGAGGGTGCTACGGAGTTCTGATCGAGGTGATTTTTGTGTTGACGGATTGCGATCGTCGCTCCGGATTCATCCATATGGTCGGATTGTTCATCCGAAGCTCGAAAAGATGTCACACTACCTCCTGGCCATATAAAATGGAAGAATTAATATACATAATACACAACTATCCTAAATGCCATGCAATGGATGTTATGTAGTATTTATAACATGATATGCAATGCTAAGCCTAGGAACTATCATAAATAAGCATTTTATCATGAATTCATGTGTGTTTATCATGTAGCAACTTCAATATCTTGGTGCAGTACGGACTCCACAAGAAATAATTCGAAGATCAGCTCATCCATAGTCTTCTTCATGATGTTCATCCCAATCAAATGTAAATGCCTAGAGTGTACTTATAAGATCATGGAAATCTGAGTCGATAAACGATTCAAACTTTGCATTGCAGTCACTTTTAGTACTTACTATGTTTGATTCTTGTAGATCATAGCAAAATGTTTCCAAATCAATGGAATATGATTTTGAATCAATGATCTTGGGATCTGGGACCTCAGAGTCAGAATCAAAGAACGGGTCATGAATGCTGAGGTCGTAAATTGGCTCATGATAAACATGCGTGAATTCATGATGAAATGCTTAGTTATGATAGTTCCTAGGCCTAATATTGCATTTCATAGTATAAATATCGCATAACATTCATTATATTGCATTTAGGATAGTTTGTGTATTCTGTATATTAATTCTAACATTTTATATGGTCAGGAGGCTGTGTAACATCTTTACTGGTTTCGGATGAAATATCCGACCATACAGATGGATCCAAAGTGATGATCACAGTCCATCAACGCAAAAATCACTCCGATCAGAGTTCTACAGCACCTTCTAGAAGAAGAAGAATGTGGATGACCACGATGGTGCCATGTGGTGCCATCGTAGCCCTCCAGCTCGACTGCATCCCCTCCTCCCAAGCTACACCTGTGAAGTCTTGACCATTGGATTCAAATCCAAACGTCGTGAAAGTGCCGCATCGCCCGCCTCAAGCTATGTAGAGAGAAGGCTTTGTGCAATCATGATCGTTGGATCAAGATCCAACGGTCCTAGGCACTGAGCCTTAATTCCTAAGTGAAGCAGAAAACCGGCCTTAGCGTAGCGATTGGTGCCTCAGCTCACAACAGATGGCTACAGGATCGAAGCCCCGCACGTGAATCTTATCCGCTGAGTGTGCACGGGTGAGAAATTGAGCCATCGATGGATGATTGGGCAGTGAAGGAAGCAGCTATGTGGTGTGACCGATGCGCGAGACCCGTACATGTGAGATCCAATGCACGGGCAGACATGAGATCGTACGTGCACCAGGGGTGCGTTGTTTAAGTCATCCGATGCAATCTCTGCCATTTGATTGGGTGGGGGCGCGATCCAGAGCGTTCTCTCCTGCACAGTCAAAGCCCTACAACCGCCATCCAAGGGCGATGATTCACTTCACTCAGATTAGCATGCGCCAGCAGAAGCCAGTGGATGCTTGATGGATGCTCGCGATGGCAGCTTGCGATACGAGATGGATGGCTAGCGAGGCTTGAGTGTGATCAATGCATGAGATGGAGGGCCAGCGCAACGCACGCGTGAGTGGGCATGAGTTGCCTACAGCGACACTTGAGCTGGACCTACAACGATGTCTTGGAGGTCTCTATTTGTCTTATGCCTATTTTAGCCTCCTCTCATCCACTATATAAAGAGCCACACACCTCCCCTTCGAGCTTCATCACTTCCTATGCTACTCACAACCCCCACTAAAGTTCCAAAGAGCCCCCTAAGCTCCCAAGAGCTCCCTCACAAGCCCTAGGCCACCTATTAGTGTAGAAACCCTCTCCCTCCACCAAATATTCATCCTATTGCTCATTACCTTCATAGGAGACCTAGAGGTTGTCCCCTCACCTCCATTCAGGATGTCGATCACCTCCACCTCCTCATCCCCATTCCGTGCCATGGTGAATCATTCCTCTACCTGGCGTCCTCCTGCATCTCATCCCCGTTGTCCAGCTTCTCACCTCGTCCATTCAAGCTGTCGCGAAGCACCGTCGTCATGCCAAATAGCCGATTTAGGAGATTTCCTCTCACCTCTATCTCTGTTATTTGGATAGATAGTGGTGGGCGTGCCAGCGGCCACCGCGTGCAGCCACAACTCCCTACATCCGTGCGCGCACCTCCATAGCAAAACCTCCAGCAGCCCGTCGCCGGCCACTTTAGCCATGCTGCCGACCACTTCAGCCTTGCCGCTGGCCGCCACCAGCCATCTCCCACGTCACCGCCACCGTCATTGAACTCCCAACACGCCGGCCGCCCTTCCCTCAGAGCCTTGGCGGCCGCCGTTCCCTTTCCCATGCACGACAAAGTGAGAGAAACATTCCTCTATTTTGCGATGAATTAAAATTGTATTGCTTGCCATTGCAAGAGAAGGATTTTTGCTGAATTAATATTACATTGTATCTGTTTTGCTTGAATACCCCTCCACTTTCACACAAATGCAATTTCAGCATAACTTCTCATTGTTATCTTGATTTAAAGGCAGATTTGGCTTGATTTCTTGACAAAATCAATAGTGAACATTCAGTTTTGATATTAATGAGTTTAATTAGGCAATTGTCTCCCTGTGGATAGGACCCAGTCCTAATTGAGTGGTTATTTTTATTGTTTTGATTAGTGATTTTCCAGCACTGGCATACTACAACATGACATTCTTAATGCGAAACAACGAAAGGGAAAACTGACACATCAAATGGCACCGTTGTCTGGGAGGCAACAAGCTTAATTAAATCGCATTCATTCATTTGTTCACATTGATTCAAATTTTTGAAGCACATTTAACTTTGTATCTTGTTGTTTTGGTGCCAGTGAATACATTCTGTGACACACATTCTATGATTCGCCAGCCCTCGTGAGAGGTGACCCTTGAGGTCGCTAGAGGAGAAATTGTTTGAGCCACCTTGCAAGGAATAGGATTGCAAGGAGAGGAAGGACGAGGATGTGGCGATCATCTCAGGACATTAAGCCTCTGATTCAATTAATGTAGGATTAAGACTTTAGACTTAATTTTCCTTGCACATTTTGGTTTGAGACCCTTGTTTTGGGCAATAGTTGAGGGGTTTGTTCCCCGACTTTCTTTTAGGCTCGTGATGGGTAACTTTTTGGGAGCCTGTTCCCTTTTATTTAGATTTTTAATTTCTTTTGTGGATTGATTTTATTTTTCTTGCTTTTGTATAAGTAGCTAAAATAAAAAAATAAAAACACGGGTTGCCTGCTAGAAGCTGCCTGCCTTAGGACAACCATTTTGGTGTCAATGAGCAGTCTCTAGATTTATTTTGCTTGCATTTGCGTGCATCTTACATTGCTGATTGCTAAAGGAAAGGTACGTCCTCTTTCTTTGCATTCTATATTGTTCACGCATGTGCATCTGGACCTTAATTTCAAAGACTAACAAGTTTGATTTGAATATAGACCTAACAAGTGGTCATATTAATTATTTTGAAAAAGGACTAATTAAAGGAAGGACATTTAAAAACTCATATCCACACATCTATTTAGGTTAAAATGCCTATTCATGCATATTCCTAGGCTTAGATTTGCATTTCATATTTTGAATATTGCATAGCATGCATCATTCTGCATTTAGAGCAGTTGTATATATTTTAGGTTAATTAGGTCCTTTTTATGGTTAGGAGAGAAGAAGACTTATGTCAGGGCCTCGGATGGATGATCGGACCGTACGGATCTGATTAGGATGACGATCGGAGTCTAATGTGTCTGAAATCGTCTAGATCGGAGAACCGTAGCATCATACGAAGTCCAAAGAAGATCAATGGGCAAGGGGAAATGCGACATCCTTATGGGTTTCGGATGGAAAATTCAACCGTACGGATGGATTTGGAGCGATGATCGCAGTCCAGCAGCATGGGAATCATCTTGATCTGAGCACCGTGGCACCCTCTACAAAAGAAAGAAGAATGGATGGCGCAAGTGGCACCACGTGGTGCCATCCAGGCCGCCCAATCTGGCTAGTAGTAGTACACCGCGCATAGCCACAGCCACATGCAGTAGCAGCGCATCGTGTACAAATGCAGCCGCACTTAGCAGCAGCGCATTGCATGCCAACGCACGTGCGTGAAGCGTGCAACGTGCGATGCGTGTGCCAGCGGAGCGGGTGCTAGCGAAGGATAGGGGAGGATCTTCAGCGACGCGGACCTTTAATGACGCTTGCAGCTATCATTAATGGTTTGCGCATGCCAGCAAGAGGAATTGAAGGGTGGATCTTCAGTGACAGCTGCCACGGACGTCAGTAATAACCCAGATGCAAATTTGTTCTTTCTCCTTTTCTATAAAAGGACCTACCCACCACCACTCCAAATCATCTCTTCCTTTCTTCACCTCACCACCTCCAAGGCTGTAGAGAGAGCTTGCCCCAAGTCGGGGATGCTCCTCTAGAGTAAAACCAAATAGTTTTCCCTCACCTCATCCCCATTCGTGGAGCATCCCGTGGCCATCCTCTCACTGCCCTTTGGGAGGAAGATCCTCGCCGTGATGCAGTCTTGCCGATCCTCCGTCCTCTGGCTACATCCTCCTTTGTCCCGCTACTCACCACCTTCCTCCAGGCGACGTCAGAGCGAGTCATCCTTCGAGCAACCGTTGAGGGGGATTTCTCTCACCTCATTCTATCTTTTTACGCCTTCGTAGTGTGGATTTTCCACTTTCATAGTGTAACAAACAATTCTTCATGAATAGATGATTGTTTCTCCCTTTCTCTTATTTTTTGCAAGTGGATAAAGTTTTCATCGATCGAATCTCTTGCTTGATAAAAATAACAAAAAAATTAGAAAGGATAAAAATAACCAAAAATAAATAAAAGCGAAGTGCAAATTTTTATAAAACCAAATGTTTGCCTCCCCATGTTCGACCCAGGACTTACTTTTCGAGTTTTAGTTATAAATTTTATCTGATAGACGTGTTTTGCGAGATACGACCACAGGCCCTCCAAACCCCAATTTTAATTCACAAAATGCGCCTCCATCATTTTGGCGCCATTGCCGGGGAGGTAATGCTCTTTGGGCTTTTTTTCCCGTGTTTTTCTGCCTTACCTAACTTTTATCTCACTTTTTCTCTGATCTTACTGTGATTGCAGGTACTCATCCGAGGCAGGCCAGAGTGGTTAGATCGGAGAAAACTGCGGATGAAGGTTTTGTAAGTTTATCCCCACCACCCCCACCCACTAGTTCATTTCACCACACTAATAACTCAAACCCAAATCAACTTAGGTGCTTTTTATAAACCCTAGGATAGATTTGGTTATTTGTTTGCCACCTCCATTCATCTTACCCCCGCATATATAAAAAGTAAAAAAAATACTCTTCTCTTGTGAGATTTTCTGAAAGCTACACACTTAACACCCACAACTTTTCACCCTAAGGTGCACTATCACATCGATTCTACATCTTAACCAGGATCTACCCTGTGGACCTGGTACAGTTAACTCAACAAAAAAATAAGTGAGTAGAAATCTGAATAGGTAAAACATTTCTGTGTGCTTTAACTAAGTGGTGCAATAGGTCAATTGATTGAACTGTTTGGGCTGCACCACTTAAGATAAAAGCGATCCATCAAGTAGCTTGCCACTTAGGGTTGATTCTTAGGGCTAAATCAGGCACTCCACATTATTTTTGATTTTTAAAGGAACATATTTACACCCGTGCTTTAAAAACTTGGAGTGTTCTCCTAAACTTGATTGGATATACCTAAGCGTAAACCCTAAAAGACACATGATGGGAACACCATCATAAGCCATAACTAGCTCATTTTAACCCAATTAAGTGAGTGAATGCTCCTACATAACTGCCAGAGAGTAATAAGTCACTGCACAATCATTCTTAGGGAAAAATAAGAAACTAGGGTTAAAACTGTAATTTTATCAGCATATCATGAATGCAGTACAACCACTGGTTTTCTCAAGGGTTCAATGAAGGTCAATTGGTCTTAGAAAGTTAACAAGTGGGTTAAAATGATCAGAAAAGGGTTTGCATGTGTTCTGAGAATTAAATGACTTTTTGAAACCCTAAAAATAGACCTGCTTAATTAACTGAGGTTATAATCAAGATAAAATTCACTTAAACCCTCTAAAATTCATAGAAAAATATTCTCTAGGGTTTGGAACTTTCAATTTGACCATTAGAACCTGTTTTGACCCAGAACTGAGTCACAGATAGACATTTGCCCTAATTTAGGTTTTTGCATAAATTAAATAGCCAAACGAGGTCAAAATAAAAATCCAACTTCACCATTGGATTCCTTAGGTCCAAATTAGGTTTGTACCAAACTTTGGACCCAAGATGAGTTTGTCTTGACCTAGTTTGCAAATTAGTCCTGTCTGATTACATTTTGGCCCTTAACTTTCAAAATCTTTTCAAACAGACCCCTAACTTTGTCATCGTTCTCACAGAAATGTCCCTACTGCCATTAAACCTCTTCCTACATACTCCAGCGATCTTAAATTAGAAAGAACTCCCTGATTTCTTGACGAATTCGTTTCAAATTTGAAAGGGAAGTTCGTCAAGAAATTCCCTTCCTTTTAAACCAAATCCTAAGCACTAAAACTCACCAAATCTCTCATGCGAACGCATGAGAGATTTGGGTCTCAAGGGATTTCCCAATCCGGCAAGCCTTCTAGGCTTGGTAAGCTTGCTTCCCAAGCTCTAATCGCCCTCTAATGACCTATAAAAGAAAGCCTAGACCAGGCCGAACTCCCCAAGCTTGAATTCGACCAGGGTAACTCCCAAATTCTTCTTTCCTCCTTCGAATGAACTGCTCTTCAAGCTTCGGTGACCCTCCTTGCCTTTCCTTATCGTCTGATTGCAATACCAGCTACAGATTCTCCTTCCTTGCCTTCTTTCGCGTCTAGCAACACTAGCCGGTGTCCCAATCTCCATCCTCCCCATCCAACCCTTATCAGAGCAAGCTTCGTATCCGATGAAGGCCGTAACGCAACCAGCGCCAACTCTACTCCACATCATTTGCTACTTCCCTTAAATGACTCCTCAGCCTCCCCTCATCACAACAGCAACTCCACACTTCATTTCAACCCCGCCAATGCCCTTCGTGACTCCATCTTCCTACTCGTCGGCAAACCTCCGGCGATCCCTAGTAGCTTCCACAGTTCACCTCCACCTCCGCTTCCACGCTCCACACCTCCGCCTCGACCTTAAGTGCAAAAGCCTTAACTTCGTTAGGTCAATTGCTCCTCTAGAACCTGCACCCAACTCACTCACCTCCGACCACCCTTCTCGAGGTCATCAGACCTCCTCACACATGATCACAGTGCACCACCACCACCATTACACTTGCCACTCCACGATGAATCTGCTGAGCCTTCTAACGTGGCCGCGAGGACCTTATTGTATTTCAGGTTCCAGCCTCCTCCACCATTAATGCAGCAGCCGCGAGCTTGCTTGAAGCTCTAGTCAGGTCTACAGCTCCAGGATCTCGACTCCAGGTAGAGCGGAATTGGCCTAGGAACGCATTCGTGTGGAGTGGTCAATTGGAGCCTTTGACCACTCCATACGATCGAATTAGGCGAAGGAAGGAAGCAGCAATGTGTGCAAGCGAAGCTGGGATGTTTAGTCCCATATTGGAAATAACTGAAGCGGTGCCATCGCATATATTGAATTTGTGTTAGAGGCTTATCACCTCTAAAGACGGGGTGAGGTCCTTCTCACCCATGCACACCTGCGCCTTGTCCTTGACACCTGACCCACAGACTTGGTGCGCCTGACCTACCTAAGCCTATACTCCTCGACTGCGACCTCTCCTACAGCCTTGGACCTTGGTACGCACCTACCTGATTACCCAACTACCCACTGAGAGGCCCTGGGAGGGCAGAGCCTAAGAGAGAAAGAGAAGGAGAGATCGCGTGGGTAGGGGGACGGTTTTGCTTCAGAGAGAACTGGCTGACACTTAGCCAATGCAAGAAGCCTTCCCCCTCTATGTGAAGTAGCTAAATAGAGAAAGAAAGAAGACAAGAAGAACGGCCGAAGCTGAAGAAGAAAAGCAGAAGAAAGAAGAAAAGAAGAAGGGTCGAAGCTGAAGAAGAAGAGGAGAAGAAGTAGAAATAGAGAAGAAGAAAAAGAAGAAGAAAAAGAAAGAAAAGCAAGAGGCCCTTGAGTCTCTAGCACTGTAGCACAGAGTTACTTAAGACGTCTGATACTTGTTTGCACCTCAAAACACGCCTATAAGAACGCCTTCTTATGCTATTTTCTAGCATTAACTATGTATATTATAATCCTATAGTCGCATTTGTAAAAACGCTTTCATGCATGCATTTAATTGAGAGGAGAAGAGAATGGAATAAATGGCTTGCATTTTTACATTTTTCTTCAAGTGTCTCTTTGCAAAAGTCCCCTCTCCATATTTTATTTTCATCTTTCTTTCTTCTTCCCACGGTTTTTCTTCTTCCCGCGGCTGAATTTCGTCTACGCCATGCGCCTCTCCCTGCAGCTGCCACTCTCCGCGCCTCTCCCTGCTGTCCTTCCCGCACCTCTCCCTGCAGCTGCCATTCTCCCCCATTCCCCCAATGCTCCACGCCATGCTCTCCTCCTCTATAAAGCCGCAGCTCTTCCTCGCGACGAGAGGAAGGGACGTTGCTGCAATACGCAGCTGCGGCAGCTGCTGAAAAATCGCCACGCTGCAGTCCACCACCTTCCTCGCCCGTTCTCCCCTCCCATACGTCGGTCCTCCGTCGAGGAGGCACCCGACGAGCAGGAGAACCCACTGTGGTGCACACCACCACAGTGGGAGCACCACCGCCCAGCTCTTCAACGAGCCGGTGGGCGTGGTGTGTTCTTTTCTCTTCGTTTGCATCTCCACGCCATTGCTGCCGCTTCAAGGTCCGAAGCTTGAAGCAGCAGCAGCAGCAGTAGCCCAGCGGCGACAGCAGCAGCAGCAGCACCCCCGCCTCCTCCGCGACCTTCCCCGCAGGCGCGCAACCCTCCGCGCGCGCCTGCAGGCCCGTTCCCCGCCTCCGTCTCCGTTCTGTCCACGCCGCAGTTGCAGCCGCAGCAGGCCGCTGCGCGCACTGCAGCGGCCGGCTACGGCCTCGCGCCGACCCCCGCGACCCTCCGCGACCACTGCAGAACCTCCCCTCGCACCTCCGCGACCTTCCCCGCAGGCGCGCAACCCTCCGCGCGCGCCTGCAGGCCCGTTCCCCGTCTCCGCCTCTACTCTGTCGCCTCTGCAATTCCACCCGCGACAGGCCGCTGCACGCACTGCAGCGGCCGGCTACGGCCTCGCGCCGACCCCCGCGAACCGCTGCAACCCTCCGCGACCGGCTGCAGACTCCCCGCCGCGCTCGCGATCTCTCCCGCCCGCTCTTTCTCTCTTTGGCGCTCTCTCTCTCTCTCCGCGATCTCTCCCTTTTTTTTTTTCACTTACAGCAACACACACACACCCATTCACCGACACACACATTCACACACTAATAGTAACTTATATACATACATATATATATATATATATATATATACATATACATATATCTATATATATATACTTATATATACATAGTATATCTATATAGTTATGTATACATACATATAATATAATATATATATACATATACATATATAATATATATATATATATATATACACACATACTCATATACATATATATATATATACATATCTATATACTTATACATATACACATATATATATACATATATATCTAGATACATATATACTTATATACATATATATATATATCTATATAGTATTATATATATATACTTATATACATATATACATAGCTATATACATATATACATACATATATATATATATATATATATACACCTATATATATATATATATATATATATATATATATCTATATATATCTATACATATATACTTATACATTTATATACATACATATGTACAGATACTTTCATGTTATTTATTATACGCTGTATCGCGGGGATATCTGCACCAGTTGCTGATATTCCCTGATACACGCGTACAAAAAAAGCGTGGTCCCATACATCATCCATCCTCCATCCACACTCCACGCGGCACCTAGTCGTGTTGGTTGCGTCTCTCTAGACGTCGGCTGACTCGACATAGTGCTACACTCCATCGTCACCTCCACCCCCACCCCTTTATATATATACTACATATAAATATATATCTATAGCTACTATATTTACTTTCTATCTGTTAGTTTCTTTCTTAGTAAAAAGATAAAAAAAGGTATAAAAGTGAAAAGATAATCTTTGATTTGCAGGTACCCCCGTCTTGCAAGTAGCAAGACGTGTTTTGAAACTCTGTTTTGGCTAAAAGCCAAGGACACAATTTTGAGGGTGTGCCTCAAGAACAAGGATTACAAGAAAAAAACCTAAATAAGAAAAATACCAAAAACAGAATAAACGAACGGAAGAGACGCGTTTTAAGGAAAACGTAGAAACTCGACTTGAACCCCACTTCCCTGAGTTCGACCCTGGGCTTAAAAGTGACAAGATAAAATCAATTAGGCCAGGTTAAAAATTTTGTAAAGAGATGGTTAGGTCTGAATTAGGTTAACCACTATACACATTTCAACGATAAAAATATCATATTAACAACCTATCCAGGCCGACCATCATAACTTTTCTGGCGCCGTTGCCGGGGAGGTGCGCTTTCGAGTAAGTTTCTATCCAATTCCTTTAAATTTGTCTCTTCTCTCTTCACGGGTATTATTGTTTTTGGTGTGCAGGTGAACCTGGTGGAAGGAGAAGGCTAACGAAGTCGAGGACGTGAGCAGATCCAAGGCGGGAACGAGAGCGTGAAGACGCCGACATCACATTGGAACTTCGCACACGTTGCCGAACAAGTAGGTTTTCTTTTCTCATCAAATTAGGGTTAACTTGCCACCACACAAAAAAAAAAAAAAAAAAAAAATTTTAAAACTAAAAATTAGAAAAACTTCTTGGGATTTCTTGAGGGCAAGTGGATTAAAATTCACTTGATTGATTGGTTGTCTTCACTCCCACTGCCCCGGGATTTCCCGCCTTACTTCGCATAGCGAAAATTCTAGAATCTTGATTCTTAGATTTTTCGCCATGGGAAGTATTCTTTGAGGCAAAGAAAAAGATTGCTTGTATCCCTCTTTTGCCTCAATTATCTTTAATTCAGGATCACATTTTTGGTGGGGAGATTTGGAATTGAGTTGATTCCAACCCCACCACGACTTTTCAAACTTGCCTGTGATTCGATCCTGAATACTTCAACCCCAACAGTTTTAGTTTCTTTATCTGTTGGTTGAAGCCTTGTGTGTGGATATCTTTCTGGTGATTGGGAGCACTTGAATTGAAGTGCTTTGGCTCCCTTTCACATTGGTATAAAATTGATTCGCGCATCCACACATAGAAATCTCCATTTAGGGTAGCCCATTGCATTTTAGCATGCATTAACTAACTGATAATTGAAGAAGGGTTTCTTGGGCTTTAGAAAGAAAACCTGTATTCTTGCAAAACCCGGAGATTGGTTGAATTGGTAATTCAGCAAAACCCTAAAATTCATACTACTTAAGGCTGAACTCTAAAAACCATTCGCCAATGAAAAACTTCAATTCGGGGAGATTTCCCCGTTGCATGCTTGTTCTTACACACTCTTAAAATCAATCACTTGGGCATTACCCGTAAACAACGCCCTTCACATTCCAAAAGCACTTGACCCTAAGCCTCTAATTAAAACTGGTAGTAACTTGACCCTTACTAAGGATTGGAGGTCTAACTACCTGTGTGTAGCGACTACGTACTGGTGAGAGTTCCCGCGTGCTATCGGGTGTCTAGGACTGGGGTAAACGGCCTTTCAATCTGGCCCGGTGGTTCCGCGGTGCTCGCATTCGGTTCCGTAGTTCGTGATAGTAGGTAACTTAGATCTTTAGGTCTAAGGGCACACTGTAGAGGTTAGGAACTTGACTGTATTGATTTGTAATCAAGTGTACCTTTGCGGCGTCATTTCTCTCATCCCTGTTCCCTTCTCATCTCCCCAATTCTTCCTACGGTAGTGCATGTTTGGGAGGAGGTCACAAAACCCTGAATTGCTTGTATTGACTGATAAATCTAGAAAAAGAGCCGAATCATCCTTCTCCTCCACAAACATGGCACACACCCCCGCCTCACCACTTCGTCACAATTTCAATTCTTTCAACACCAGGCTTATCCCGAGAAACCCTGCAAGACCTTCCTTATCGAGTGTCGCGCCAAGCGACTCGGTAAGTCATGTGGAACTGGCTTCTGTGAGCCAGTATTTCAACACGGAGGACCAAGCCTCCGTGTACTCGGACACATATGCGGACACGTCTTCTGGCATAGAAGATGCCTGCACCCTGGGGAATAACCCGTTTTCTGCCACGTATAACCCAGGGTGGCACAATCATCCCAATTTTGCATGGTCCAACAACCCGCAGCGTCGAAACCCCGCTGGTGGACCAATGCGATCGTCCGCACCCGTCATCCCAAGGGCCCAGTCTAATCCTATGGCAAATCTGCCATCAGGCCCTTGTGTACAGAAAACCAAACACGCATCAAAACCTCTTGATAAATTGATGCGAATGATGACGGAAATGTCAAAGCGCCATAAAGAAAACATGACCTCTCTTCAGCATTTGGCGCAGCAGAATGCTGAGATCAATCAACTAAGCATGGCGACTCGATCTCAGGGCACTTTTCCCGCCCAACCTGTTCCAAACCCGTAAAACTTTGTACCCTGTGGTCCGCAACCACAGGTACAACCTTCTCAGGAACAGGTTCATCAAATTCTGCAAGCTCCGAGTATTCCTTCGGGATTTCAGGTTAAAGCAGCAGCAGCACCCCCGCCTCCTCCGCGGCCATTCGCCATCTCATGCACAAGAAGGATGCCAAGCCTAGACTGATTCGTTGGATCCTTCTGCTCCAGGAATTTGACATTGAGATTCGTGATAAGGTCGGAGCCCAGAATGTTGTGGCTGATCACCTTTCCAGACTGGACCCTGACCATATTGGACTTACTCTGCCAATTAATGAAGTTTTTCCTGATGAGCACCTATTGGCAATAAATGCGGCAAGTGGACCGTGGTATGCCGACATTGCCAATTACCTTGCTTCTGGATCTCTTCCACGTGGCTGGCCTAAAAACCAGCGTGAGCGTCTCATGGCAGAAGCAAAGTATTATTTCTGGGATAATCCACTTCTTTTTCGGATAGGTGCTGATCAAATCATCCGTCGCTGTATTCCTGACAGTGAGTTCCCCAGTGTGCTATCCTTCTGCCACGATCAGGCCTGTGGAGGCCATTTCTCTGGGAGGAAAACTGCAGCCAAGGTGTTGCAGTGCGGTTTCTTTTGGCCCTCCCTTCACCAGGATGCGCACGCTTATGCCAAACATTGCACTAGGTGCCAGTCTTTAGGGTCAATGGCACGTCGTGACATGATGCCCTTGCAACACATCCTAGCTGCGGAAATCTTCGACATCTGGGGAATTGACTTCATGGGTCCCTTCCCTCCATCCAACGGCTTCGAATTCATCCTCGTGGCCGTCGACTATGTTTCAAAATGGATCGAGGCTATTCCCGCGCGCCGTGCTGACCATGTTATCTCCACCCAATTCGTCAAAGACCATATCTTTGCGCGTTTTGGGATCCCTCGGGCCATTATCTCGGATGGAGGAAGCCACTTTACCCATGCTTCTTTTCGGGCACTTCTGAGGAGATACGGAGTCCACCATCGTATCGCATCCCCGTATCATCCTCAGACGAACGGCCAGGAGGAAGTGTCGAACCGGCAAATCAAGCAGATTCTCCAGAAAACGGTTCGGCCTGACCGTAAGGATTGGTCCGACAAGCTGACTGACGCACTTTGGGCGTATCGGACCGCCTTCAAGGCTCCCCTTGGTATGTCTCCATATAGAATCGTTTACGGGAAGCCTTGTCATTTGCCTGTGGAGTTGGAGCACCGCGCTTATTGGGCGGTTCGCCAATGTAACCTCGACCCAGACTTGTGTGAACGAGAAAGGAAACTCCAACTCCAAGAGCTGGAAGAGCTCCGTCGTGAAGCCTATGATTCTGCTCTAACCTTTAAACAGCGCACTAAGGCTTTTCATGACAGCCATGTTCGGCGGAAGGAATTTGAGCCATCTCAGCAAGTTTGGCTCTATAATGCCCGACTCAAATTCTTTCCTGGGAAATTAAAGTCCAAATGGACTGGTCCTTTTCTGGTCTCAAGACCATTCCCCAATGGGGCCGTCGAAATCGAAGATCCCAAATCTGGGCGTAAATTTACGGTCAACGGGCAGCGTTTGAAACCCTATCTGACTCATGAACCTGCCCCCGTTGGAGAAACCGTTGCCCTGCTGGAGGGTAACTAATTCTTTGCCTCATTCTGAGTCCAGCTGGGGACATTAAATTCAGCGCTTGTTGGGAGGCACCCTAACAGCACTCACCATCCACCATCACTTTTCACACCTCTATCGCAATCACTTCACTTTTCTCTTCACCACCCACCATCCAACCACCCTTCCACCCTGATCTATACCCTGAACCTCAGCTCTTGTTACCCGATCTGTCATCCGTTCTCTGCCTTTCCTTGCATGCATATGAGGACATAGCATTGTTTGGCATGGGGGGGTGGATAGGCATCCATAGGATCCGGGTATTTTATGGTATCAGACAATTACCACCTATTTATAAATATGCAAGAAAAAGAAAAAAAAGAAAAAAAAAAAATATATATATTAGTAATAAATGGTGTTTAGTAATGATCTAAAAGCTGAAAAAAAAAAAAAAAATATAATAAGTGTTTATGGATATTCAACCTCTGTTTTGAAGAATTTCCAGGCCACAGAAGCTTGATTCGCTCAGGCTCGGCTTAATTCACTTAAAGCATTGACGAAATAGATCAAAATCTCTCCTAACTAAGAACGTTTCTTGTACCTGAGACACCAGTACAGGATTCGTTGGTTTGCTTTTTCTTGAGAGCTTAAGTAAACTTGGTTCACACTACACATATCAGGAAAGAACAGGTGAACATAAGATCCAACCCTAGTGTTCATTAGGGAAGGTGGAGTCCTTACCTGTACGCGCAGGTAGACTTTTTATCCCAGGCTTTAGTCTTGTGTTTAGGAGCGACTCTTTCCACCAAAAAGAAACTCTCCCACCAAAAAAAAAAAAAAAAAAAGAATCTGCTCTGTCAAAATGTGTTGTAAGAGATATACTGACAGGTGTTTCAAAAAAAAAAAAAAAAAAAAAAAAAAATCAGAAAATGGGAGTTGAGTTTTCTGTAATCATCTTAAGGGTCAATCCGAAAACACGAGCTGAAATTGGGACCAACCTGTACTTAAAAATTCGTGAAACCCTGGGAGTGAGTCTTAAGGTTCATCTGGTCAGTCTTGATCCTTCACTATGCACAAACCATAACCTCTTGAGCTCTCGAGTATGGCAAAACCTCCTGGGTCCTGGAAATCGTACTTAAGGTTTAAATATCAAGAGTCCTGGTTAGTTGAGAGATAATCTTTGTCATGTAAGACTTAAAGTACTGGTAATCTTCTCTAAAATTGGTTCTCACAATATCCGATAATAAACACACCGATATCATCTCAGAAGAAAATCTTCAGCTTAAGATCATTTCTAAATACGGTTTTGCTAGGGACTAGCAAAAGATAGGCATGGGGGTATATGTTTGCACCTCAAAACACGCCTATAAGAACGCCTTCTTATGCTATTTTCTAGCATTAACTATGTATATTATAATCCTATAGTCGCATTTGTAAAAACGCTTTCATGCATGCATTTAATTGAGAGGAGAAGAGAATGGAATAAATGGCTTGCATTTTTACATTTTTCTTCAAGTGTCTCTTTGCAAAAGTCCCCTCTCCATATTTTATTTTCATCTTTCTTTCTTCTTCCCACGGTTTTTCTTCTTCCCGCGGCTGAATTTCGTCCATGCCATGCGCCTCTCCCTGCAGCTGCCACTCTCCGCGCCTCTCCCTGCTGTCCTTCCCGCACCTCTCCCTGCAGCTGCCATTCTCCCCCATTCCCCGCATGCTCCACGCCATGCGCTCCTCCTCTATAAAGCCGCAGCTCTTCCTCGCGACGAGAGGAAGGGACGTTGCTGCAATACGCAGCTGCGGCAGCTGCTGAAAAATCGCCACGCTGCAGTCCACCACCTTCCTCGCCCGTTCTCCCCTCCCATACGCCGGTCCTCCGTCGAGGAGGCACCCGACGAGCAGGAGAACCCACTGTGGTGCACACCACCACAGTGGGAGCACCACCGCCCAGCTCTTCAACGAGCCGGTGGGCGTGGTGTGTTCTTTTCTCTTCGTTTGCATCTCCACGCCATTGCTGCCGCTTCAAGGTCCGAAGCTTGAAGCAGCAGCAGCAGCAGCAGCCCAGCGGCGACAGCAGCAGCAGCAGCACCCCCGCCTCCTCCGCGACCTTCCCCGCAGGCGCGCAACCCTCCGCGCGCGCCTGCAGGCCCGTTCCCCGCCTCCGTCTCCGTTCTGTCCACGCCGCAGTTGCAGCCGCAGCAGGCCGCTGCGCGCACTGCAGCGGCCGGCTACGGCCTCGCGCCGACCCCCGCGACCACTGCAGAACCTCCCCTCGCACCTCCGCGACCTTCCCCGCAGGCGCGCAACCCTCCGCGCGCGCCTGCAGGCCCGTTCCCCGTCTCCGCCTCTGCTCTGTTGCCTCTGCAATTCCACCCGCGACAGGCCGCTGCGCGCACTGCAGCGGCCGGCTACGGCCTCGCGCCGACCCCCGCGAACCGCTGCAACCCTCCGCGACCGACTGCAGACTCCCCTCCGCGCTCGCGATCTCTCCCGCCCGCTCTTTCTCTCTCTGGCGCTCTCTCTCTCTCCGCGATCTCTCCCTTTTTTTTTTTCACTTACAGCAACACACACACACCCATTCACCGACACACACATTCACACACTAATAGTAACTTATATACATACATATATATATATATATATATATATATACATATACATATATCTATATATATATACTTATATATACATAGTATATCTATATAGTTATGTATACATACATATAATATAATATATATATACATATACATATATAATATATATATATATATATACACACATACTCATATACATATATATATATATACATATCTATATACTTATACATATACACATATATATATACATATATATCTAGATACATATATACTTATATACATATATATATATATATCTATATAGTATTATATATATATACTTATATACATATATACATAGCTATATACATATATACATATATATATATATATATATATATATATATATATATATATACACCTATATATATATATATATATCTATATATATCTATACATATATACTTATACATTTATATACATACATATGTACAGATACTTTCATGTTATTTATTATACGCTGTATCGCGGGGATATCTGCACCAGTTGCTGATATTCCCTGATACACGCGTACAAAAAAAGCGTGGTCCCATACATCATCCATCCTCCATCCACACTCCACGCGGCACCTAGTCGTGTTGGTTGCGTCTCTCTAGACGTCGGCTGACTCGACATAGTGCTACACTCCATCGTCACCTCCACCCCCACCCCTTTATATATATACTACATATAAATATATATCTATAGCTACTATATTTACTTTCTATCTGTTAGTTTCTTTCTTAGTAAAAAGATAAAAAAAGGTATAAAAGTGAAAAGATAATCTTTGATTTGCAGGTACCCCCGTCTTGCAAGTAGCAAGACGTGTTTTGAAACTCTGTTTTGGCTAAAAGCCAAGGACACAATTTTGAGGGTGTGCCTCAAGAACAAGGATTACAAGAAAAAAACCTAAATAAGAAAAATACCAAAAACAGAATAAACGAACGGAAGAGACGCGTTTTAAGGAAAACGTAGAAACTCGACTTGAACCCCACTTCCCTGAGTTCGACCCTGGGCTTAAAAGTGACAAGATAAAATCAATTAGGCCAGGTTAAAAATTTTGTAAAGAGATGGTTAGGTCTGAATTAGGTTAACCACTATACACATTTCAACGATAAAAATATCATATTAACAACCTATCCAGGCCGACCATCATAACTTTTCTGGCGCCGTTGCCGGGGAGGTGCGCTTTCGAGTAAGTTTCTATCCAATTCCTTTAAATTTGTCTCTTCTCTCTTCACGGGTATTATTGTTTTTGGTGTGCAGGTGAACCTGGTGGAAGGAGAAGGCTAACGAAGTCGAGGACGTGAGCAGATCCAAGGCGGGAACGAGAGCGTGAAGACGCCGACATCACATTGGAACTTCGCACACGTTGCCGAACAAGTAGGTTTTCTTTTCTCATCAAATTAGGGTTAACTTGCCACCACACAAAAAAAAAAAAAAAAAAAAAATTTTAAAACTAAAAATTAGAAAAACTTCTTGGGATTTCTTGAGGGCAAGTGGATTAAAATTCACTTGATTGATTGGTTGTCTTCACTCCCACTGCCCCGGGATTTCCCGCCTTACTTCGCATAGCGAAAATTCTAGAATCTTGATTCTTAGATTTTTCGCCATGGGAAGTATTCTTTGAGGCAAAGAAAAAGATTGCTTGTATCCCTCTTTTGCCTCAATTATCTTTAATTCAGGATCACATTTTTGGTGGGGAGATTTGGAATTGAGTTGATTCCAACCCCACCACGACTTTTCAAACTTGCCTGTGATTCGATCCTGAATACTTCAACCCCAACAGTTTTAGTTTCTTTATCTGTTGGTTGAAGCCTTGTGTGTGGATATCTTTCTGGCGATTGGGAGCACTTGAATTGAAGTGCTTTGGCTCCCTTTCACATTGGTATAAAATTGATTCGCGCATCCACACATAGAAATCTCCATTTAGGGTAGCCCATTGCATTTTAGCATGCATTAACTAACTGATAATTGAAGAAGGGTTTCTTGGGCTTTAGAAAGAAAACCTGTATTCTTGCAAAACCCGGAGATTGGTTGAATTGGTAATTCAGCAAAACCCTAAAATTCATACTACTTAAGGCTGAACTCTAAAAACCATTCGCCAATGAAAAACTTCAATTCGGGGAGATTTCCCCGTTGCATGCTTGTTCTTACACACTCTTAAAATCAATCACTTGGGAATTACCCGTAAACAACGCCCTTCACATTCCAAAAGCACTTGACCCTAAGCCTCTAATTAAAACTGGTAGTAACTTGACCCTTACTAAGGATTGGAGGTCTAACTACCTGTGTGTAGCGACTACGTACTGGTGAGAGTTCCCGCGTGCTATCGGGTGTCTAAGACTGGGGCAAACGGCCTTTCAATCTGGCCCGGTGGTTCCGCGGTGCTCGCATTCGGTTCCGTAGTTCGTGATAGTAGGTAACTTAGATCTTTAGGTCTAAGGGCACACTGTAGAGGTTAGGAACTTGACTGTATTGATTTGTAATCAAGTGTACCTTTGCGGCGTCATTTCTCTCATCCCTGTTCCCTTCTCATCTCCCCAATTCTTCCTACGGTAGTGCATGTTTGGGAGGAGGTCACAAAACCCTGAATTGCTTGTATTGACTGATAAATCTAGAAAAAGAGCCGAATCATCCTTCTCCTCCACAAACATGGCACACACCCCCGCCTCACCACTTCGTCACAATTTCAATTCTTTCAACACCAGGCTTATCCCGAGAAACCCTGCAAGACCTTCCTTATCGAGTGTCGCGCCAAGCGACTCGGTAAGTCATGTGGAACTGGCTTCTGTGAGCCAGTATTTCAACACGGAGGACCAAGCCTCCGTGTACTCGGACACATATGCGGACACGTCTTCTGGCATAGAAGATGCCTGCACCCTGGGGAATAACCCGTTTTCTGCCACGTATAACCCAGGGTGGCACAATCATCCCAATTTTGCATGGTCCAACAACCCGCAGCGTCGAAACCCCGCTGGTGGACCAATGCGATCGTCCGCACCCGTCATCCCAAGGGCCCAGTCTAATCCTATGGCAAATCTGCCATCAGGCCCTTGTGTACAGAAAACCAAACACGCATCAAAACCTCTTGATAAATTGATGCGAATGATGACGGAAATGTCAAAGCGCCATAAAGAAAACATGACCTCTCTTCAGCATTTGGCGCAGCAGAATGCTGAGATCAATCAACTAAGCATGGCGACTCGATCTCAGGGCACTTTTCCCGCCCAACCTGTTCCAAACCCGTAAAACTTTGTACCCTGTGGTCCGCAACCACAGGTACAACCTTCTCAGGAACAGGTTCATCAAATTCTGCAAGCTCCGAGTATTCCTTCGGGATTTCAGGTTAAAGCAGCAGCAGCACCCCCGCCTCCTCCGCGGCCATTCGCCATCTCATGCACAAGAAGGATGCCAAGCCTAGACTGATTCGTTTGATCCTTCTGCTCCAGGAATTTGACATTGAGATTCGTGATAAGGTCGGAGCCCAGAATGTTGTGGCTGATCACCTTTCCAGACTGGACCCTGACCATATTGGACTTACTCTGCCAATTAATGAAGTTTTTCCTGATGAGCACTTATTGGCAATAAATGCGGCAAGTGGACCGTGGTATGCCGACATTGCCAATTACCTTGCTTCTGGATCTCTTCCACGTGGCTGGCCTAAAAACCAGCGTGAGCGTCTCATGGCAGAAGCAAAGTATTATTTCTGGGATAATCCACTTCTTTTTCGGATAGGTGCTGATCAAATCATCTGTCGCTGTATTCCTGACAGTGAGTTCCCCAGTGTGCTATCCTTCTGCCACGATCAGGCCTGTGGAGGCCATTTCTCTGGGAGGAAAACTGCAGCCAAGGTGTTGCAGTGCGGTTTCTTTTGGCCCTCCCTTCACCAGGATGCGCACGCTTATGCCAAACATTGCACTAGGTGCCAGTCTTTAGGGTCAATGGCACGTTGTGACATGATGCCCTTGCAACACATCCTAGCTGCGGAAATCTTCGACATCTGGGGAATTGACTTCATGGGTCCCTTCCCTCCATCCAACGGCTTCGAATTCATCCTCGTGGCCGTCGACTATGTTTCAAAATGGATCGAGGCTATTCCCGCGCGCCGTGCTGACCATGTTATCTCCACCCGATTCGTCAAAGACCATATCTTTGCGCGTTTTGGGATCCCTCGGGCCATTATCTCGGATGGAGGAAGCCACTTTACCCATGCTTCTTTTCGGGCACTTCTGAGGAGATACGGAGTCCACCATCGTATCGCATCCCCGTATCATCCTCAGACGAACGGCCAGGCGGAAGTGTCGAACCGGCAAATCAAGCAGATTCTCCAGAAAACGGTTCGGCCTGACCGTAAGGATTGGTCCGACAAGCTGACTGACGCACTTTGGGCGTATCGGACCGCCTTCAAGGCTCCCCTTGGTATGTCTCCATATAGAATCGTTTACGGGAAGCCTTGTCATTTGCCTGTGGAGTTGGAGCACCGCGCTTATTGGGCGGTTCGCCAATGTAACCTCGACCCAGACTTGTGTGAACGAGAAAGGAAACTCCAACTCCAAGAGCTGGAAGAGCTCCGTCGTGAAGCCTATGATTCTGCTCTAACCTTTAAACAGCGCACTAAGGCTTTTCATGACAGCCATGTTCGGCGGAAGGAATTTGAGCCATCTCAGCAAGTTTGGCTCTATAATGCCCGACTCAAATTCTTTCCTGGGAAATTAAAGTCCAAATGGACTGGTCCTTTTCTGGTCTCAAGACCATTCCCCAATGGGGCCGTCGAAATCGAAGATCCCAAATCTGGGCGTAAATTTACGGTCAACGGGCAGCGTTTGAAACCCTATCTGACTCATGAACCTGCCCCCGTTGGAGAAACCGTTGCCCTGCTGGAGGGTAACTAATTCTTTGCCTCATTCTGAGTCCAGCTGGGGACATTAAATTCAGCGCTTGTTGGGAGGCACCCTAACAGCACTCACCATCCACCATCACTTTTCACACCTCTATCGCAATCACTTCACTTTTCTCTTCACCACCCACCATCCAACCACCCTTCCACCCTGATCTATACCCTGAACCTCAGCTCTTGTTACCCGATCTGTCATCCGTTCTCTGCCTTTCCTTGCATGCATATGAGGACATAGCATTGTTTGGCATGGGGGGGTGGATAGGCATCCATAGGATCCGGGTATTTTATGGTATCAGACAATTACCACCTATTTATAAATATGCAAGAAAAAGAAAAAAAAGAAAAAAAAAAAAATATATATATATATTAGTAATAAATGGTGTTTAGTAATGATCTAAAAGCTGAAAAAAAAAAAAAAAAAAAATATAATAAGTGTTTATGGATATTCAACCTCTGTTTTGAAGAATTTCCAGGCCACAGAAGCTTGATTCGCTCAGGCTCGGCTTAATTCACTTAAAGCATTGACGAAATAGATCAAAATCTCTCCTAACTAAGAACGTTTCTTGTACCTGAGACACCAGTACAGGATTCGTTGGTTTGCTTTTTCTTGAGAGCTTAAGTAAACTTGGTTCACACTACACATATCAGGAAAGAACAGGTGAACATAAGATCCAACCCTAGTGTTCATTAGGGAAGGTGGAGTCCTTACCTGTACGCGCAGGTAGACTTTTTATCCCAGGCTTTAGTCTTGTGTTTAGGAGCGACTCTTTCCACCAAAAAGAAACTCTCCCACCAAAAAAAAAAAAAAAAAAAGAATCTGCTTTGTCAAAATGTGTTGTAAGAGATATACTGACAGGTGTTTCAAAAAAAAAAAAAAAAAAAAAAAAAAAAGATGTTGCAAAAGAGTCGGTATATCTCATAAATGTCTGTATACTTTGTTTTTCGGTGAGCAAAAAAAAAAAAAAAAAAAAATCAGAAAATGGGAGTTGAGTTTTCCGTAATCATCTTAAGGGTCAATCCGAAAACACGAGCTGAAATTGGGACCAACCTGTACTTAAAAATTCGTGAAACCCTGGGAGTGAGTCTTAAGGTTCATCTGGTCAGTCTTGATCCTTCACTATGCACAAACCATAACCTCTTGAGCTCTCGAGTATGGCAAAACCTCCTGGGTCCTGGAAATCGTACTTAAGGTTTAAATATCAAGAGTCCTGGTTAGTTGAGAGATAATCTTTGTCATGTAAGACTTAAAGTACTGGTAATCTTCTCTAAAATTGGTTCTCACAATATCCGATAATAAACACACCGATATCATCTCAGAAGAAAATCTTCAGCTTAAGATCATTTCTAAATACGATTTTGCTAGGGACTAGCAAAAGATAGGCATGTGGGTATATGTTTGCACCTCAAAACACGCCTATAAGAACGCCTTCTTATGCTATTTTCTAGCATTAACTATGTATATTATAATCCTATAGTCGCATTTGTAAAAACGCTTTCATGCATGCATTTAATTGAGAGGAGAAGAGAATGGAATAAATGGCTTGCATTTTTACATTTTTCTTCAAGTGTCTCTTTGCAAAAGTCCCCTCTCCATATTTTATTTTCATCTTTCTTTCTTCTTCCCACGGTTTTTCTTCTTCCCGCGGCTGAATTTCGTCTACGCCATGCGCCTCTCCCTGCAGCTGCCACTCTCCGCGCCTCTCCCTGCTGTCCTTCCCGCACCTCTCCCTGCAGCTGCCATTCTCCCCCATTCCCCCAATGCTCCACGCCATGCTCTCCTCCTCTATAAAGCCGCAGCTCTTCCTCGCGACGAGAGGAAGGGACGTTGCTGCAATACGCAGCTGCGGCAGCTGCTGAAAAATCGCCACGCTGCAGTCCACCACCTTCCTCGCCCGTTCTCCCCTCCCATACGTCGGTCCTCCGTCGAGGAGGCACCCGACGAGCAGGAGAACCCACTGTGGTGCACACCACCACAGTGGGAGCACCACCGCCCAGCTCTTCAACGAGCCGGTGGGCGTGGTGTGTTCTTTTCTCTTCGTTTGCATCTCCACGCCATTGCTGCCGCTTCAAGGTCCGAAGCTTGAAGCAGCAGCAGCAGCAGTAGCCCAGCGGCGACAGCAGCAGCAGCAGCACCCCCGCCTCCTCCGCGACCTTCCCCGCAGGCGCGCAACCCTCCGCGCGCGCCTGCAGGCCCGTTCCCCGCCTCCGTCTCCGTTCTGTCCACGCCGCAGTTGCAGCCGCAGCAGGCCGCTGCGCGCACTGCAGCGGCCGGCTACGGCCTCGCGCCGACCCCCGCGACCCTCCGCGACCACTGCAGAACCTCCCCTCGCACCTCCGCGACCTTCCCCGCAGGCGCGCAACCCTCCGCGCGCGCCTGCAGGCCCGTTCCCCGTCTCCGCCTCTACTCTGTCGCCTCTGCAATTCCACCCGCGACAGGCCGCTGCACGCACTGCAGCGGCCGGCTACGGCCTCGCGCCGACCCCCGCGAACCGCTGCAACCCTCCGCGACCGGCTGCAGACTCCCCGCCGCGCTCGCGATCTCTCCCGCCCGCTCTTTCTCTCTTTGGCGCTCTCTCTCTCTCTCCGCGATCTCTCCCTTTTTTTTTTTCACTTACAGCAACACACACACACCCATTCACCGACACACACATTCACACACTAATAGTAACTTATATACATACATATATATATATATATATATATATACATATACATATATCTATATATATATACTTATATATACATAGTATATCTATATAGTTATGTATACATACATATAATATAATATATATATACATATACATATATAATATATATATATATATATACACACATACTCATATACATATATATATATATACATATCTATATACTTATACATATACACATATATATATACATATATATCTAGATACATATATACTTATATACATATATATATATATCTATATAGTATTATATATATATACTTATATACATATATACATAGCTATATACATATATACATACATATATATATATATATATATATATATATATACACCTATATATATATATATATATATATATATATATATCTATATATATCTATACATATATACTTATACATTTATATACATACATATGTACAGATACTTTCATGTTATTTATTATACGCTGTATCGCGGGGATATCTGCACCAGTTGCTGATATTCCCTGATACACGCGTACAAAAAAAGCGTGGTCCCATACATCATCCATCCTCCATCCACACTCCACGCGGCACCTAGTCGTGTTGGTTGCGTCTCTCTAGACGTCGGCTGACTCGACATAGTGCTACACTCCATCGTCACCTCCACCCCCACCCCTTTATATA
This sequence comes from Thalassia testudinum, assembly GCA_037157565.1. Lineage (NCBI taxonomy): Eukaryota > Viridiplantae > Streptophyta > Magnoliopsida > Alismatales > Hydrocharitaceae > Thalassia > Thalassia testudinum. Next base: position 33,192,366 of record JAZHRO010000049.1, read on the forward strand.
TATACTACATATAAATATATATCTATAGCTACTATATTTACTTTCTATCTGTTAGTTTCTTTCTTAGTAAAAAGATAAAAAAAGGTATAAAAGTGAAAAGATAATCTTTGATTTGCAGGTACCCCCGTCTTGCAAGTAGCAAGACGTGTTTTGAAACTCTGTTTTGGCTAAAAGCCAAGGACACAATTTTGAGGGTGTGCCTCAAGAACAAGGATTACAAGAAAAAAACCTAAATAAGAAAAATACCAAAAACAGAATAAACGAACGGAAGAGACGCGTTTTAAGGAAAACGTAGAAACTCGACTTGAACCCCACTTCCCTGAGTTCGACCCTGGGCTTAAAAGTGACAAGATAAAATCAATTAGGCCAGGTTAAAAATTTTGTAAAGAGATGGTTAGGTCTGAATTAGGTTAACCACTATACACATTTCAACGATAAAAATATCATATTAACAACCTATCCAGGCCGACCATCATAACTTTTCTGGCGCCGTTGCCGGGGAGGTGCGCTTTCGAGTAAGTTTCTATCCAATTCCTTTAAATTTGTCTCTTCTCTCTTCACGGGTATTATTGTTTTTGGTGTGCAGGTGAACCTGGTGGAAGGAGAAGGCTAACGAAGTCGAGGACGTGAGCAGATCCAAGGCGGGAACGAGAGCGTGAAGACGCCGACATCACATTGGAACTTCGCACACGTTGCCGAACAAGTAGGTTTTCTTTTCTCATCAAATTAGGGTTAACTTGCCACCACACAAAAAAAAAAAAAAAAAAAAAATTTTAAAACTAAAAATTAGAAAAACTTCTTGGGATTTCTTGAGGGCAAGTGGATTAAAATTCACTTGATTGATTGGTTGTCTTCACTCCCACTGCCCCGGGATTTCCCGCCTTACTTCGCATAGCGAAAATTCTAGAATCTTGATTCTTAGATTTTTCGCCATGGGAAGTATTCTTTGAGGCAAAGAAAAAGATTGCTTGTATCCCTCTTTTGCCTCAATTATCTTTAATTCAGGATCACATTTTTGGTGGGGAGATTTGGAATTGAGTTGATTCCAACCCCACCACGACTTTTCAAACTTGCCTGTGATTCGATCCTGAATACTTCAACCCCAACAGTTTTAGTTTCTTTATCTGTTGGTTGAAGCCTTGTGTGTGGATATCTTTCTGGTGATTGGGAGCACTTGAATTGAAGTGCTTTGGCTCCCTTTCACATTGGTATAAAATTGATTCGCGCATCCACACATAGAAATCTCCATTTAGGGTAGCCCATTGCATTTTAGCATGCATTAACTAACTGATAATTGAAGAAGGGTTTCTTGGGCTTTAGAAAGAAAACCTGTATTCTTGCAAAACCCGGAGATTGGTTGAATTGGTAATTCAGCAAAACCCTAAAATTCATACTACTTAAGGCTGAACTCTAAAAACCATTCGCCAATGAAAAACTTCAATTCGGGGAGATTTCCCCGTTGCATGCTTGTTCTTACACACTCTTAAAATCAATCACTTGGGCATTACCCGTAAACAACGCCCTTCACATTCCAAAAGCACTTGACCCTAAGCCTCTAATTAAAACTGGTAGTAACTTGACCCTTACTAAGGATTGGAGGTCTAACTACCTGTGTGTAGCGACTACGTACTGGTGAGAGTTCCCGCGTGCTATCGGGTGTCTAGGACTGGGGTAAACGGCCTTTCAATCTGGCCCGGTGGTTCCGCGGTGCTCGCATTCGGTTCCGTAGTTCGTGATAGTAGGTAACTTAGATCTTTAGGTCTAAGGGCACACTGTAGAGGTTAGGAACTTGACTGTATTGATTTGTAATCAAGTGTACCTTTGCGGCGTCATTTCTCTCATCCCTGTTCCCTTCTCATCTCCCCAATTCTTCCTACGGTAGTGCATGTTTGGGAGGAGGTCACAAAACCCTGAATTGCTTGTATTGACTGATAAATCTAGAAAAAGAGCCGAATCATCCTTCTCCTCCACAAACATGGCACACACCCCCGCCTCACCACTTCGTCACAATTTCAATTCTTTCAACACCAGGCTTATCCCGAGAAACCCTGCAAGACCTTCCTTATCGAGTGTCGCGCCAAGCGACTCGGTAAGTCATGTGGAACTGGCTTCTGTGAGCCAGTATTTCAACACGGAGGACCAAGCCTCCGTGTACTCGGACACATATGCGGACACGTCTTCTGGCATAGAAGATGCCTGCACCCTGGGGAATAACCCGTTTTCTGCCACGTATAACCCAGGGTGGCACAATCATCCCAATTTTGCATGGTCCAACAACCCGCAGCGTCGAAACCCCGCTGGTGGACCAATGCGATCGTCCGCACCCGTCATCCCAAGGGCCCAGTCTAATCCTATGGCAAATCTGCCATCAGGCCCTTGTGTACAGAAAACCAAACACGCATCAAAACCTCTTGATAAATTGATGCGAATGATGACGGAAATGTCAAAGCGCCATAAAGAAAACATGACCTCTCTTCAGCATTTGGCGCAGCAGAATGCTGAGATCAATCAACTAAGCATGGCGACTCGATCTCAGGGCACTTTTCCCGCCCAACCTGTTCCAAACCCGTAAAACTTTGTACCCTGTGGTCCGCAACCACAGGTACAACCTTCTCAGGAACAGGTTCATCAAATTCTGCAAGCTCCGAGTATTCCTTCGGGATTTCAGGTTAAAGCAGCAGCAGCACCCCCGCCTCCTCCGCGGCCATTCGCCATCTCATGCACAAGAAGGATGCCAAGCCTAGACTGATTCGTTGGATCCTTCTGCTCCAGGAATTTGACATTGAGATTCGTGATAAGGTCGGAGCCCAGAATGTTGTGGCTGATCACCTTTCCAGACTGGACCCTGACCATATTGGACTTACTCTGCCAATTAATGAAGTTTTTCCTGATGAGCACCTATTGGCAATAAATGCGGCAAGTGGACCGTGGTATGCCGACATTGCCAATTACCTTGCTTCTGGATCTCTTCCACGTGGCTGGCCTAAAAACCAGCGTGAGCGTCTCATGGCAGAAGCAAAGTATTATTTCTGGGATAATCCACTTCTTTTTCGGATAGGTGCTGATCAAATCATCCGTCGCTGTATTCCTGACAGTGAGTTCCCCAGTGTGCTATCCTTCTGCCACGATCAGGCCTGTGGAGGCCATTTCTCTGGGAGGAAAACTGCAGCCAAGGTGTTGCAGTGCGGTTTCTTTTGGCCCTCCCTTCACCAGGATGCGCACGCTTATGCCAAACATTGCACTAGGTGCCAGTCTTTAGGGTCAATGGCACGTCGTGACATGATGCCCTTGCAACACATCCTAGCTGCGGAAATCTTCGACATCTGGGGAATTGACTTCATGGGTCCCTTCCCTCCATCCAACGGCTTCGAATTCATCCTCGTGGCCGTCGACTATGTTTCAAAATGGATCGAGGCTATTCCCGCGCGCCGTGCTGACCATGTTATCTCCACCCAATTCGTCAAAGACCATATCTTTGCGCGTTTTGGGATCCCTCGGGCCATTATCTCGGATGGAGGAAGCCACTTTACCCATGCTTCTTTTCGGGCACTTCTGAGGAGATACGGAGTCCACCATCGTATCGCATCCCCGTATCATCCTCAGACGAACGGCCAGGAGGAAGTGTCGAACCGGCAAATCAAGCAGATTCTCCAGAAAACGGTTCGGCCTGACCGTAAGGATTGGTCCGACAAGCTGACTGACGCACTTTGGGCGTATCGGACCGCCTTCAAGGCTCCCCTTGGTATGTCTCCATATAGAATCGTTTACGGGAAGCCTTGTCATTTGCCTGTGGAGTTGGAGCACCGCGCTTATTGGGCGGTTCGCCAATGTAACCTCGACCCAGACTTGTGTGAACGAGAAAGGAAACTCCAACTCCAAGAGCTGGAAGAGCTCCGTCGTGAAGCCTATGATTCTGCTCTAACCTTTAAACAGCGCACTAAGGCTTTTCATGACAGCCATGTTCGGCGGAAGGAATTTGAGCCATCTCAGCAAGTTTGGCTCTATAATGCCCGACTCAAATTCTTTCCTGGGAAATTAAAGTCCAAATGGACTGGTCCTTTTCTGGTCTCAAGACCATTCCCCAATGGGGCCGTCGAAATCGAAGATCCCAAATCTGGGCGTAAATTTACGGTCAACGGGCAGCGTTTGAAACCCTATCTGACTCATGAACCTGCCCCCGTTGGAGAAACCGTTGCCCTGCTGGAGGGTAACTAATTCTTTGCCTCATTCTGAGTCCAGCTGGGGACATTAAATTCAGCGCTTGTTGGGAGGCACCCTAACAGCACTCACCATCCACCATCACTTTTCACACCTCTATCGCAATCACTTCACTTTTCTCTTCACCACCCACCATCCAACCACCCTTCCACCCTGATCTATACCCTGAACCTCAGCTCTTGTTACCCGATCTGTCATCCGTTCTCTGCCTTTCCTTGCATGCATATGAGGACATAGCATTGTTTGGCATGGGGGGGTGGATAGGCATCCATAGGATCCGGGTATTTTATGGTATCAGACAATTACCACCTATTTATAAATATGCAAGAAAAAGAAAAAAAAGAAAAAAAAAAAATATATATATATATTAGTAATAAATGGTGTTTAGTAATGATCTAAAAGCTGAAAAAAAAAAAAAAAATATAATAAGTGTTTATGGATATTCAACCTCTGTTTTGAAGAATTTCCAGGCCACAGAAGCTTGATTCGCTCAGGCTCGGCTTAATTCACTTAAAGCATTGACGAAATAGATCAAAATCTCTCCTAACTAAGAACGTTTCTTGTACCTGAGACACCAGTACAGGATTCGTTGGTTTGCTTTTTCTTGAGAGCTTAAGTAAACTTGGTTCACACTACACATATCAGGAAAGAACAGGTGAACATAAGATCCAACCCTAGTGTTCATTAGGGAAGGTGGAGTCCTTACCTGTACGCGCAGGTAGACTTTTTATCCCAGGCTTTAGTCTTGTGTTTAGGAGCGACTCTTTCCACCAAAAAGAAACTCTCCCACCAAAAAAAAAAAAAAAAAAAGAATCTGCTCTGTCAAAATGTGTTGTAAGAGATATACTGACAGGTGTTTCAAAAAAAAAAAAAAAAAAAAAAAAAATCAGAAAATGGGAGTTGAGTTTTCTGTAATCATCTTAAGGGTCAATCCGAAAACACGAGCTGAAATTGGGACCAACCTGTACTTAAAAATTCGTGAAACCCTGGGAGTGAGTCTTAAGGTTCATCTGGTCAGTCTTGATCCTTCACTATGCACAAACCATAACCTCTTGAGCTCTCGAGTATGGCAAAACCTCCTGGGTCCTGGAAATCGTACTTAAGGTTTAAATATCAAGAGTCCTGGTTAGTTGAGAGATAATCTTTGTCATGTAAGACTTAAAGTACTGGTAATCTTCTCTAAAATTGGTTCTCACAATATCCGATAATAAACACACCGATATCATCTCAGAAGAAAATCTTCAGCTTAAGATCATTTCTAAATACGGTTTTGCTAGGGACTAGCAAAAGATAGGCATGGGGGTATATGTTTGCACCTCAAAACACGCCTATAAGAACGCCTTCTTATGCTATTTTCTAGCATTAACTATGTATATTATAATCCTATAGTCGCATTTGTAAAAACGCTTTCATGCATGCATTTAATTGAGAGGAGAAGAGAATGGAATAAATGGCTTGCATTTTTACATTTTTCTTCAAGTGTCTCTTTGCAAAAGTCCCCTCTCCATATTTTATTTTCATCTTTCTTTCTTCTTCCCACGGTTTTTCTTCTTCCCGCGGCTGAATTTCGTCTACGCCATGCGCCTCTCCCTGCAGCTGCCACTCTCCGCGCCTCTCCCTGCTGTCCTTCCCGCACCTCTCCCTGCAGCTGCCATTCTCCCCCATTCCCCGCATGCTCCACGCCATGCGCTCCTCCTCTATAAAGCCGCAGCTCTTCCTCGCGACGAGAGGAAGGGACGTTGCTGCAATACGCAGCTGCGGCAGCTGCTGAAAAATCGCCACGCTGCAGTCCACCACCTTCCTCGCCCGTTCTCCCCTCCCATACGCCGGTCCTCCGTCGAGGAGGCACCCGACGAGCAGGAGAACCCACTGTGGTGCACACCACCACAGTGGGAGCACCACCGCCCAGCTCTTCAACGAGCCGGTGGGCGTGGTGTGTTCTTTTCTCTTCGTTTGCATCTCCACGCCATTGCTGCCGCTTCAAGGTCCGAAGCTTGAAGCAGCAGCAGCAGCAGCAGCCCAGCGGCGACAGCAGCAGCAGCAGCACCCCCGCCTCCTCCGCGACCTTCCCCGCAGGCGCGCAACCCTCCGCGCGCGCCTGCAGGCCCGTTCCCCGCCTCCGTCTCCGTTCTGTCCACGCCGCAGTTGCAGCCGCAGCAGGCCGCTGCGCGCACTGCAGCGGCCGGCTACGGCCTCGCGCCGACCCCCGCGACCCTCCGCGACCACTGCAGAACCTCCCCTCGCACCTCCGCGACCTTCCCCGCAGGCGCGCAACCCTCCGCGCGCGCTTGCAGGCCCGTTCCCCGTCTCCGCCTCTACTCTGTCGCCTCTGCAATTCCACCCGCGACAGGCCGCTGCGCGCACTGCAGCGGCCGGCTACGGCCTCGCGCCGACCCCCGCGAACCGCTGCAACCCTCCGCGACCGGCTCCAGACTCCCCGCCGCACTCGCGATCTCTCCCGCCCGCTCTTTCTCTCTTTGGCGCTCTCTCTCTCTCTCCGCGATCTCTCCCTTTTTTTTTTTCACTTACAGCAACACACACACACCCATTCACCGACACACACATTCACACACTAATAGTAACTTATATACATACATATATATATATATATATATATATATACATATACATATATCTATATATATATACTTATATATACATAGTATATCTATATAGTTATGTATACATACATATAATATAATATATATATACATATACATATATAATATATATATATATATATATACACATACTCATATACATATATATATATATACATATCTATATACTTATACATATACACATATATATATACATATATATCTAGATACATATATACTTATATACATATATATATATATATATCTATATAGTATTATATATATATACTTATATACATATATACATAGCTATATACATATATACATACATATATATATATATATATATATATACACCTATATATATATATATATATATATATCTATATATATCTATACATATATACTTATACATTTATATACATACATATGTACAGATACTTTCATGTTATTTATTATACGCTGTATCGCGGGGATATCTGCACCAGTTGCTGATATTCCCTGATACACGCGTTCAAAAAAAGTGTGGTCCCATACATCATCCATCCTCCATCCACACTCCACGCGGCACCTAGTCGTGTTGGTTGCGTCTCTCTAGACGTCGGCTGACTCGACATAGTGCTACACTCCATCGTCACCTCCACCCCCACCCCTTTATATATATACTACATATAAATATATATCTATAGCTACTATATTTACTTTCTATCTGTTAGTTTCTTTCTTAGTAAAAAGATAAAAAAAGGTATAAAAGTGAAAAGATAATCTTTGATTTGCAGGTACCCCGTCTTGCAAGTAGCAAGACGTGTTTTGAAACTCTGTTTTGGCTAAAAGCCAAGGACACAATTTTGAGGGTGTGCCTCAAGAACAAGGATTACAAGAAAAAAACCTAAATAAGAAAAATACCAAAAACAGAATAAACGAACGGAAGAGACGCGTTTTAAGGAAAACGTAGAAACTCGACTTGAACCCCACTTCCCTGAGTTCGACCCTGGGCTTAAAAGTGACAAGATAAAATCAATTAGGCCAGGTTAAAAATTTTGTAAAGAGATGGTTAGGTCTGAATTAGGTTAACCACTATACACATTTCAACGATAAAAATATCATATTAACAACCTATCCAGGCCGACCATCAATACTTCAATTTCATATACTTGAGACTTGATTTAAGTGTTATTTGTGAGGAGTAATTGGTGATTTAAAACACCATTTTACTCCATTCTTTTTGCATATTGATCCTGACATTACTTTTATTGAAATCTTTATTCTTGATTTAAATTGTGATCTTGAGCTTTAAATTCCATATTGCTCCCTGTGTTCGACCTCAGAACCTTTTCGAGTAATAAAATTTATTTGTTTGAGCGCTATTTTGGCTATACTATAACACGACAATCTTAAAACACCGATCTAGCAAACGAACATTTTGGCGCCGTTGCCGGGGAGCAACAGGCAATTTAGAACACTTGATTGTAATTCCTGATTTAGATTCTAACTTGCTATATCTCTTTTGCTGTGGTTGTTACAGGGGGAAGGATACATTCAAGGAAGATTAGCCGCACATTAAACATGCGAAGGGCAAGTTCTAACTACTCTCTCTCTCTTAAGCCCCTAATTCTGAAAAGGTTAAAAGGAAAAAAAATCAATTTGGGCTACTTGCATTCTATCCTTAGATAATTCATCAAGTTGCCTGATTTGATACATTTTATTTGGATAACAAATCCTGATTTGTGCACCCACTTAAAGCTTAAGATAGCTAGGGCTATCACATTCTTGTTTGAGCCCTAGGTACAACATTTTGACAAATTAAATTGGACCAAATTAGAGCCAATTAAGGATTCTAGTTTAGGGTTTTTAGAGGCACACTTAATGAAGAAATCATCTTTCCAAATAATATGTACCTAGACCTTGATTGAACTGATCTAGTCAAGCAAAACCCTAAGATCAAGCTCTTAAAGTCATTTGAACACTAAAAGAGGGACCTAAGATTCTCAAGAGGATAATACAGGTAAATTTGACCCACCTTGTTGGGTCAACCAATCTTCAAATTAGGTCACTTTTGTAGTCAACACATCTTAACGTTCAAGTGAAATTCTAAAGCACCCTTGCTCTTAATTATAACTGGTAGACTTAAGAGGTCAAGTCCCCATTCTGGTCTACCTGGAACATCAGTGACAAGAAAGGTCGGGTAGGGGAAATCCTATAACCCGTGGGGGCACTCTACCATGTAGGGGTCTTTGCGGGACTCTCCCTCTCTGGCTGCACAGGTAATTCTCAGGTGGACGGCTTTCTGACAAAGAGGTATCATCCACCCCGAACATCTATAGTCATCCAAAATTTTTGGGTGTCTTGATTGGGTCCATTACATTCTAACTCTCATCTATTCCATCAGTGCATGTTCGGGAGGAGGTCTCTAAGACCATACTTGAGGCATCCTTTAGCCACTCATTCACGTCGAGGCCAAGCCTCAACCTCCTTGTTTGTGCAACAACCCAATCCTATTGACATCTCTTCCGATTCATCTGAACCTGATTCTCCTTCATCCATCATCATGGCACAACCTGCGAAGAAAATAATCTTGAAATTCATCTTCAGTGCCTCAATGGTCTATTCCAAGCCTTTGTTAACCAACCACAACATCCAATGATGCGAGATCACTATAATCCCGCTGTAGTGGCAATCGAACCTCGAGTGCAAATCCCCACTAGAGGTCCTGATACTGAACTCAAGCCCAACATGATTCATGCCATTCCCAAATTCCATGGGTGATGTAAACACATTTATTGAGGGTAAAATGCCTATTCATGCATGTTCCTAGGCTTAGATTTGCATTTCATGTAATAAATATTGCATAGCACGCATCATTATGCATTTAAAGTAATTGTATATAATTTAGGTTAATTGTGTCCTTTTTGTGGTAAGGAGAGAAGGGTATTTATTTCGAAGCCTCAGATTGATGATCCGACCGTACAGATCTGATCAAGACGACGATCGGAGTCCCATAGCACCATATGCAGTCCAAGGAAGATCGACGGACAAGGGACTAGGAGAAATAGTTCTGAGCTTCAAATGACAAATTTGACCGCGTGGATGGATTCAAATCGACGATCGCAACCTAACAGTGGGAAAATCGACTCAATCCAATCTTTGTAGCAACCCCTACAACAAGAAGAAGATGGATGGCCCAAACTACGTCACGTGGCACAGCCTAGGCCACCCAATGCATGCATGTGCCACTGCATGCACACAGCAACGTGGGTGCGCATGCGCATAGCACAACACCAGTGCGTGGGTGCACGCACGCGCAACAAAGGTGGGGGATCGCAGCGCTAGCTATGCACGGGCTGGACCTACAGCGATGCATGAGCTAAACTTACAACGACACTTACAGCTGTCGCTATTTCATCGCATGCCAGCAAAGCCAATTGTGGGCGCCAGTGGGCATGAGCTGCCTACAGCGACAGCCTGGATGTCACTAATGGTCTCATACCAATTTTTTGCCTCTTCTCCTCCACTATAAAAGGACCTACACCCCCTCCCTTCCAAGCCATCTCTACCTACTCTACTCCTACCTACTCCCAAGCACTAACAAGCCTACCAATGCTCCATTAGAGCTTGTTCTCAAGATCCCAAGGTGCCTATTAGTGTAGCAAACCTCTACCCCACCAAATACTCCTCCAACTTCCCATCCACTTCATTGGTCTCCTTGGAGCCATCTTCTTACCTCCATTCCGGTAGCAGATCATCCCTACCTTCTTACCTCCATTCCGGAGCCACGCCGAAGCTTTCCTCAACCTGACGTCCTCCTGCATCTCACCTCCATCATCCCGCTCCTCACCTCCTTTGTCTGAGCTTCTGCCAGGCGCCATCGTCTCGCTAAACAACTGATTCGGGAGATTTCCTCTCAACCCCCTCTCTTTTTATGCTTTCATAGTTGATTGTAATAAACATTGAAGTGATATCTATGCCATTTTCATTCCATCTCTATCTTGTGATTCGTTTGCCTATTTTCTTACAAAAATATAAAAAAATAACAAAACTCTAAAATACCAAAAAGAAACAAAATGAAGTGCGATTTTCAGTTAAAGTAAACGTTGCTTCCCAGTGTTCAACCTGGGACTCCCTTGGAGTTTCAGTATAAATTTTATCTAATTGACGTGTTTTGCAACTACGATGACAGGTTACTTGTAACCATGATTTCTAACACGTGAAACACACCCGACCAATGAGTGTAATTCCGAAGATCCTTTCCAGCATATCAAACAACTCAAGAATCTGGCCCAGACCTTCGAGTCAGAAGCTCAAAATCGGGATATTCTACTCATGAAATGTTCTCCTTCTCTCTCATGGATAAAGCTGCTCATTGGTACCAAACCCAAACACGTCCAATCAACACTTGGGCAGAACTTCAATCCGAGTTTTTGAGAAAGTTCTTCCTTGTTGGTCGGACAAATGCTTTATGGCACCAGATCACACATTTCACACAACAAGCAGGAGAAGCACTTCATGAAGCATGGGATCATTTTCTGGATGTCATGCGAAAGTGCCCCCACCACGAAATTCCTAAATGGGAACAAGTTCAATTTTTTTTACCAGGGACTCCATGAGGATATTTGATTATTCGTCAATGCAACTTGCGGAGGAAACATCATGGGTCAACACAAAGACACCGTGTAGGAGATTCTCGAGAATATGCATAAGAACTCCATCAGTAATGAATCCATGGGCATGTTCGACCGAATGAATGCCCGTCCATTGACGAATCCAAAGGGAGCACATGAGACGCAGGGCCTGTCCTCTTCCGTTGACATGGAACTGATGGCTAGTCATCTGGACAAGGTCTTTATTATTGAGAAGAAGGTGGATGAACTAACTCAGCATTTACAGCGAGCCACCTTAGCGCAAAACCCATTCACACAACCACCCTCTGGCAGGGAGTCCGTGCACAACATCTATCATCGACATTCTCAGGGGATGGATCCATATCCACCCCCGTCTGATTCTGGTTACGGAGGAAACTTTGGATCCACCTACTCTAGTTGGGGGAACTCTGAACCCTCATATTCTGATTTTCTCGAGGTTCCTCAGACCTGCGAGGACCTCAATGCCATTCAGAATGATCCACTCTCAAACACCTACAACCCTGGATAGCGTAATCACCACAATTTCACATGGTCAGGCAATAATCAAAATCGGAGACCTCAATATCTGCCCCAACCACAAGCTCCTTGTCCATATCAACCGCCTCAACCTCGGCTTAACCTAACTTATCAATCTGGGCTGACTCAAATAGATAAAATGACTCTTATCCTTCAAACTCTGGCTGACATTCAAAAGACGAATGCAACTATGCAAAAACAGCACAAAGACAAGATCACAGAGTTTCGCAATCAACTTGCCCAGATGGGAAATCCTCGCCAACCCGGTGCACTTCCTTCACAACCTCTACTTAATTCGAATAACGTGCCGAACCGGAGGTGCATTATGAACCCAAATCCGGTCCAAGCTCACTTTGTTTATCAGGCCCCTTCTCTCCATCACCCGACGGGATGGAGGCTTTGACATCATATACGGGTTACTAGTAGCAAGCACCTCTTCTACCCACTGCAAACCAGACCCAAGTAGGATTGAATTCTATTACAACCTGCACTGGAAAAACAACATAGGACCCACCTTATCCAAGCCACTCTCGGCCTAGTGATTACACAGCAATCACAGGTCTTAATTGACCTAGATTAGGCTAGGACTTAGCATAAGTTAAGATAATTCATGCAAGCATAAGCATTACTAGCACCTTTACTGCTTTCTTTTAGCTATGCATAAAATAATGCTATAATGTACTGATTAGGTGCATTATGTCAATTGCAGGTAATAAGCTGATCAAAAGCTAGATCTAAACCTAGATCTAAAGCTGGATAAGAAGAATAAAGAATAATTGGTGTTGCAGTAGAGCTGGAGCGGAAGACCTAGATTAGATGTAGTAGATAATAATGTAAGGGAGTTAAGGTATGCTATTCTATTAAGTAGGAATAAAGCAATAAATTGTGAAGAACCTAGGTCCATCTTAGCCCTAGGACAGCCTAGAAGCCTCCCCAAACCTTAGCCACCCTTAGATTAGGTCACTGCACCCTAGGAAACCTTAAAACCCTAAATCCAGCCTCTATCTGGATGTCCAGATAGCCAACTGCCACACACCTTAAACCCACTTCTGCAGTGTTATTGGACGTCTAGACACTTGGTCAGACGACCAATTTATGCAGAATACCCAAGATAGAACCTAGAATCCCTCCTAACTCTGATTGGACGTCCAGACAATAAGTCTAGACTTTTGATTTTTCACTATAAGACATCTGACACTATTATTAGACATCTAGAACTGCCCTCCAGACCCTGTTTCGAGATTCAAGCCTTGATCTTGGATCTCTAGCTCCCTAAATCCAATTCTAACCCACTAGGAACCTAAATTAAGGTGCCTTAACCTTAGTACATCACCTCTAGACCTCCCTAAGGACTTAATTAGGTCATCACTAAACCTAATTGACTTGGATCATGGTCAATCTCTTCATCCTGTTCACTTGGACTCATTGAGTCTAATTGAGCCCTGATCTCAGCACACATTGTCCAATTGGACTTTGTGAGAGTCCAATTGACCTAGACCTGACTTAATTGAGTTATTTTACTCTCAATTAGGCTTCCACACACCCAATTAAACTTGTATTAAGTTTAATTGTACTTTACCTTAGTGAATTAGGGTTTGCAACCCTAATTTGAGACTTACCTTGACCTAAACCCACTAGAACCTGACCTAATCAACCTAGCCACCTAAGTTTCGACCCACACGCACCATCCACATGAAAATAACTAGCCTAGAGTTCTCTAGAACTTTCTACCATGTGTTGTTTCCTTAGTTGCTAAAATTAGCAACCAAGAGCCATTCAATTTTTAGATCCACATTTGGTGGATCTAAAAACCACCATCCATCCTCTCTCTCACTCTCCCACAAGCTCCCACCATAGGCCTCTCTAGAGAATTCCATAATTCTCTAGAGAGCTTCCCTTAGGTCTATAAAAAGACCTAAGGGGTGACCATTTTGTCCATCTTGGTCTTTTAGCATATCTCCACCTTCCATAAGCCATCACCACCTCCACCTCCATGTTCACGAGCTCCACCATGTTGCCACCACCTCCACGCCAAGCCTAGACCAAGATCAACTTCTCCAACCTCTCTCCAAGGGCCAGCCTAAGCACCATTGGCCGCCCCTCTTTCTCTTCTCACCCATTCAAGGGCCATCAGAGCCCACCTCTGAATGCCCTTAGTTCTGCTAGACTAGATTATAATTCTTAATAGATTTAATGCTTTATTTACTGCTTAGTAGTGTACCTCCATATTCTCCCCTAATGATGCATGCATAATCCCCCATAGATTCATGTATGCAGTCGTTTTCTGCTAGCTAGATTTGAATTTCCCTGTACAAGCATTCCGTTACCTGTGCTGTAACCACCATCATACCTTAATGAAATATTTATATATATTTATATGTTAAAAATCACCATGTGCTTGATTATCATCTTTTGGTGTGATTAAAGTTTTATGCTTTCAATTTCTGATATTTTGGCAATAGCATGTCATGTATCAATAAGTATTTAGTATAAATCGACATGCGATTTTGAACGAGTAGAGCAAGCAAGATCGAATTTGAATTTGCATTTCCAAAATGCCTCCTAGAGATGAACGACCGGGACTCAAGTCTTGTTACCTTATAAATTATTTTTGTTGATAGTATTTCGCAATTGTACTACAACACATTTCTGATCAAATAAGCGCTCTACGATCCCAACACCTGGTAATACAAACCCTAACCCTAGGATAGTCATCCAGGACACCTCTATCCTAGATCAAGAACTTGGACCCATTATAGAGGAACCAACTAATGTTCCATTTCCTGTGACCTTGACCAAGGGAAAAAGGATAACCAAAACTGTGGCACCTGAGAAGGACCTGGTTAAGCTCTTTGAGCAGGTCCATATAAACATCCCCTTGATGGATGTAATACGCCATGTACCAGCTTATGCATGATTTCTGAAAGACGTATGTACACCTAAGCGTAAGCTGCAAACCAAAGACGGGAGTCCGATCATACTGTCAGAGCAAGCCAACTCTGTCATCTTGAGCAAACTCCCACCTAAGGCAGAAAACCTAGGCACCCCTTTGATCTCTTGTGAAATCGGTGATATACGATTTGATCGAGCCTTATTAGACTTAGGAGCCTCCATAAATTTGATACCCACATCCCTACTAGACTACTTCGAGGAATCTGAGCTAAAATCGACTGAAATGACTTTACAGCTAGGTGACTGATCAATTAAGTCACCAAAAGGAATTCTCAAGGATGTCATAGTTAGGGTGCATGATTTCTATTTTCCAGTGGATTTCATTGTCTTAGACATGGAAGCTCCTGAGAATGTGAAGAATACATTGATCATACTAGGAAGACCCTTTCTGGCCATTGCTAAGGCCAATATCAATTGTGAGGAGGGCCAAATTGAATTAAAATTTGGGAGCAAGATGCTAAAGATCGATGTCTTTAAGGCCCAGCAAGGAATTAATTGCAAGTCATAGAACAAATTTGCGATATTGTAGCTATGGTTGACGACTTTATCAAGGAAAAACCAACTATTTCTGATCAACCACATGAAGATCAAAACCCGCAGTTAGAGGAGCCCGAACTCAACCTAGACACACCTATAGCTCTTTCCTTTACTCCCAACACCCATCCTGAACCACCCGCTGCTGCTGACAACCAAATTTTAAAATTAAAACCTCTTCCTAATCATCTTAAGTACGCCTTTTTGGGTTCCAATCAAACGTTTTCTGCGATTATCAACTCTCGACTCACACCTGATCAGGAAACACGCCTAATTTCTATCCTCCAGCAACATCGAAGAGCCATTGGATGGGCTCTAGACGATCTCACTGGTATCAGCCCCTCATACTACACACATCACATCTACACTGAAGAGGGCTCACGACCATCCCGTGAAATGCAGAGATGCGTGAATCCAAATCTGCAGGATGTCGTGAAAAAGGAGATTATCAAGTGGTTAGATGCAGGGATCATCTACTCTATCTCTGACAGTCGGTGGGTGAGCCTAATCTAAGTTGTGCCTAAAAAGGCAGGTCTCACCGTCATCACGACTGAAATCGGAGAAACCATACCAACCCGTATAGCAAACTCGTGGAGAGTCAACATTGATTACAGAAGACTAAATTCCTCCACGAAGAAGGATCATTTCCCACTACCGTTCACTGATCAGATTCTCTAGAAACTAGCGGGAAATTGATTCTTCTGCTTTTTCGACGGGCACTCCGGTTACAACCAGGTCACAATCTATCCCAAGGACCAAGAAAAGACCACATTCACCTACCCCTTTGGAACATACGCATTCTGAAGGATGCCGTTCGGTCTCTGCAATGCACCTGCCACTTTCCAGTGGTGCATGCTTACCATATTCTCAGATATGGTAGGTGAATACCTTGAAGTCTTCATGGATGACTTCTCGGTATTTGGTGAATCATTTGACGATTGCCTCCTGCACTTGGTCCAGATCCTCAGGTGGTGCATCGACGTGAACTTGGTTCTTTCCTGGGAAAAGAGCTACTTCATGGTACCTGAGGGAATTGTCTTGGGACATCGTATCTCTGAAAAGGGCATCTAGGTTGATCGAGCCAAGATGAACTTGATTTCCAAACTCCCTATGCCTAGCTCGGTCAAAGACATCTGATCCTTCCTGGGGCACGTCGATTTTTACTGTTGATTCATTCCCGATTTCTCAAAAATCGCACTCCCCCTAACCAATCTTCTATCTAAGGATGTCCCTTTTGAAATCACCAAGGAGTGTACTCGAGCATTTGAGATCCTGCGTGATCGAGTTACCCAAGCACCTATCCTACAGTCCCCTGATTGGTCTCAACCCTTTGAGATCATGTGCAATGCATCTGATTATGTTGTAGGCATGGTACTTGGGCAGAAAATAGATGGGAAACACATGGTCATCTACTACGCTAGTAAGACACTTGAAGAGGCTCAACGTAACTACACAGTTATGGAGAAAGAGCTGCTAGTCGTAGTATTTGCCGTGGAAAAATTCAGATCGTATCTTTTGGGTTCCCGTGTTATCATTTACTCAGATCACAATGCTGTGAGGCATCTCCTTGTGAAGGATGTGAAACCTTGACTAATCTATTGGAGCTTACTGTTGCAAGAATTTGACCTCGAGATTCGCAGCAAGGCAGGGAAATAGAATGTGGTAGCTGATCACTTATCCCACCTTCCTTCTGACATTATCAACCCTTCCAAACCCATTACTGAACATTTTCCCGATGAGCACCTCCTGACTATCAGTATGGGACTTCCATGATTTGCTGATCTTGTAAACTACTTGGCATCATATCAGATCCCGTTCGGTTGGCCAAAAGCCAAGAAGGACAAATTACTTTCCGATGCCAAGTACTACTTTTGGGAAGACCCGTATCTCTTCCACATTGGTGCAGATTAGATCATCCGATGATGTGTTCCAGAAGCGGAAATTCAAGACATTTTGTCCTTCTGCCATGACCAGGCCTGCGGTGGACACTTCTCTGGTCATAAAACCACAACAAAAGTCCTCCAGTGCAGCTTCTATTGGCCCACGATTTTCAAAGAGGCATATAATCACTGTAAGGCATGCACTCATTGTCAAACCTTAGGCAACATGAGCCGCCGCGATATGATGCCCTTACAGCCGATTCTCGTATGCGAAATCTTCGATATCTGGGGGATTGATTTTATGGGACCATTCCTTATTTCGGACGGCTTCAAATACATTCTTCTCGCTGTTGACTACGTATCCAAATGGATCGAAGCCATTCCGACCCGAACCAATGATTATAATGTGGTTATCAAATTCATTCATCAAAACATCTTTTCTCGGTTTGGGATTCTACGTGCCATAATCTTCGATTGAGGGACCCATTTCACGAATACTCAGTTCAGATCACTGATGACCAAGTACGGGGTGTCACATAGGATCTCGACTCCTTATCATCCCCAAACTAATGGTCTAGCTGAGTTATCGAATCGAGAGATCAAGAAAATCCTTCAAGTTACTGTCCGACCTGACAGGAAAGATTGGTCATCCCAACTTCCGGAAGCTTTGTGGGCTTATAGAACCACCCACAAAACCCAATTAGGCATGTCTCCCTTCAGATTAGTGTATGGGAAGGCATGTCACCTCCACGTCGAATCGGAGCACAAAGCCTATTAGGCAGTGCGGAACTGCAATCTTGATCTTTCTAAGGCAGGAACCCACAGAAAGCTTCAAATGAGCGAGATCGATGAAATACGCCATGACGCGTATGAGAACTTGAGAATTTACAAAGAGCGGGTTAAGGCATTTCACGACAAGCACATATCCAGAACTATCTTTCTCCTTGGTCAGAATGCCCTACTCTTTGATGCCAAACTCAAATTGTTCCCAGGAAAACTCAGATCCAAATGGATTGGACCATACCTTGTCCGACGAATCTTTGGAAATGAAGCTGTTGAAATCAGTCAACTCAGCCACAATTCAGAACCTTTTGTTGTGAATGGTCAGAGACTCAAACTGTTCATTGAACTCACCGATACAAATTTGGCTGAGGTATCTTTTACCCTCTAGTCTCCCTGAGCTCATTGCTCCCGGCTGATGGCGTTAAACTCAGCGCTTAACGAGAGGCAACCCGTCATTTTGAAAAACCCAAAACCCTTCCTGACACATCTTATGCTGAACTCATATTGCACTTTAGGGTTCATCCATTAGAACAGCCGACTCCACCTTAGGTACCCGTTCTCGAGCTTGAAATTGTCCGTAATAGTCACCTCAACCCATTCACCTACCCAACACCTATTCTAATGAATGATCTAAGCTGAACTTGAACCCACCTAATTTACAATGAGGGCATTGCAAATCGTAGGCCTGGGGGGTATTAAAGTGCAAAACGCCGTAAAAATAACTTCACAAGAAAGGGTTTTATCAAAAAAAATCACATACTCCAAAAAATAAAAAAAATAAAAATTTGAAAAAAGAACAAAAATAGGAGAAGGGAGGAAATTTTGAATGGATTGCATATCAGTTTTGAGGAGAAAAAAGGGGAGGAGATAAAAATGTCAAAAAAGAGCTTAATTTGAAAAGAAAAGAAAAAGTGGTAGTCATTAGTAAAAGATCAAGGAATTGACTTAGTTTTAGACCAAATCAAAAGAAAGAAAACAAAAAAGTTCTAAAGAAACAAAAAAGAGATTAAGAGGAACGCTGATTTTAGGCCTCTTAGGCTGCAATCCTAAGCTTAAAAATTCAAGTACCCACTAAGATATGGATAGTCCATAAGAGGTTGGAGAAAATGCGAAGCTTAAGCATTAGGTCTAAGGCCTAGGGATTATTTGGCCTCGTTAACTGACCTCTAGTTTGCAAGACTTGATAGCCTAAGCACCCCAACCCGCACCCAGTCTGGTTCAGTGTGTTTAAGTATCAAAATCACGCAAATGCGTTAAACCTGTGCTGAAAAAAGTTACCTAGATTAGGAGCAGCTAATCAACACAAGTTGATTTGGATGGGTTCCCGACGTGAAGAGGTAGGAAATTCCCCTCGAAGATGAGCAATAACATATCGTCTCTTTGGTGCTTGTCTCCTAGGATATCTACATATCCTACTGGGGGCATGTAAGCACCTTGTGCTGGTTCAGATGCCATGGGTGGCATTATCTCGAAATGTCGATTGCCAAGGTCTGGATTTAGCTACATAACACCATGGGCGGGATTTTCTTGAAATCTCGAAAGCCAGGGTTCTGGGGGTTGCCATGGGCAGTGTTATCTCGAAGCATCGATTGGCAGGGACCCCGTGAGGATTGATTGTGGGAACTAGGAATCTGATATAGACTGTGTTGTAAAGCTAACCCAAAGCTAAAAATAAAAAGAAAAGAGAGAGAAAATTCTCCAAAAACAAAGAAAAATTCTTCTATCTCTCTCTGACAAAAATGCACTGCAAACTGAACTGGGGCTAAAATAAGTTACAAGCACGGGTGCTTTAACCACGGAGTTCAACGAACCTTAGGTTAGTTCCTATGGGCCTTAGAAACCTTCATCATAGACTGAGGCTAGAGCTGGTTAGGACCAGATCTCAGTTGGTACGTGAGTACCTCTAAGCCTACTATCGGCATTCTAACCTAATCTACAAAAGAAAGCACACATTAAAGTTTTAAGCATCAAAAGTTTTATGGTCTAGAATCAAAGTTAATCCCTTGCAATTTTGCTAAGGGATTACCAAAAGCTAGGCATGGGGGTATGATGGGAACACTATCATGATCCATAACTAACTCATTTTGACCCGATTAAGTCAGTAAAAGCTCCTACATAATTGCCAGAGAGTCATAAGTCATTACATAATCATTCTAAGGGAAAAATAAGAAACTAGGGTTAAAACTGTAATTTTACCAGCATATCATGAATGTAGTACAACCATGGGTTTTCTCAGGGGTTGAATGAAGGTCAAATGGTCTTAGAAAGTTAACAAGTTGGTTAAAACAATGAAAAAAGGGTTTGCACATGTTCCAAGAATTAAATGACATTTTGAAACACTAAAAATAGACTCACTTAATTAATCGATGTTTTGATCAAGATAAAATTCACCTAAACCCTCTAAAATTCATAGAAAAATATTTTCTAGGGTTTGGAATTTTCAATTTGACCATCAAAACCCGTTTTGACTTAGAACAGTGTCATTGATAGACATTTGCCCTAATTTGAGTTTTTACATAAATTACCCAGTCAAACATGGTCAAAACCAAAATCCAACTTCACCATTGGATTCCTTAGGTCCAAATTTTGTTTGTACCAAAATTTGGACCCAACATGAGTTTTTCTTGACCTAGTTTGAAAATTGGTCCTGTCTGATTACATTCTGCCCTTAACTTTCAAAATCCTTTCAAACAGACCCCTAACTTTGTCGTCCTTCTCACAAAAGGGTCCCTGCCGCCATTAAACCTATTCCTACTTGCTTCGGCGACCTTAAATTGGAATAAACTTTTTGATTTCTTGACGAATCCCTTTCAACTTTGGAAGGGAAGTTCGTCAAGAAATTCTCTTCCTTTTGAACCCGATCCTAAGCCCTAAAACTCATCCAATATCTCACGCGAATGCATGAGAAATTTGGGTCTCAAGGGATTTCTTAATCCGACAAGCCTTCCAAGCTTGGGAAGCTTGCTTCCCAAGCTCTAATCGCCCTCTGATGGCCTATAAAAGAAATCCCAAACCAAGTCGAACTCCCCAAGCTTGAATTCGACCAGAGAAACCCCCAAATTCTTCTCTCCTCCTCCAACTGAATTGCTCTTCAAGCTCCGGTGACCTTCGTTGCCTTTCCTCATCATCTGACCACAATACTAGCAGCAGATTCTCCTTCCTTGCCTTCTTTCGCATTGAGTAGCACCAGCCAGTGCCTCTATCTCCTTCATCCTCATTGTCCAACCCTTATCAAAGCAAGCTTCGTCTCAGGCATCGGCCATACCGCAATCGGCACCAGCTCTGCTCCCCGTCGACTGCTACTTCCCTTAAATGACTCCTCAGCCTCCCCACATCACAACAGCAACTCCACACCTCATTTCAACCCCACCAATGCCCTCTGCGACTCCATCTTCCAACTTGCCGGTAGACCTCCGCGAGCCCTAACAGCTTCCACAGTTCACCTCCGCCACTGCTTCCATGCTCCACACCTCCGCCTCGACCTTAGGAACAAAAGCCTTAACTTCGTTAGGTCAATTGCTCCTCTAGAACCTACAGCCAACTCATGCATCTCTAGCCACCCTTCTCGAGGTTGTCAGACCTCCTCACACACGATCACAGTGCACCACCAACACCATTACATAGGCACTCCACGGCAAATCTGTTGAGCCTTCTGACACGGCCGTGAGGCCCTTATTCTTGGATTTCAAGTTCCAGCCTCCTCCGCCATTGATGTAGAGCTACGAGCTTGCTTGAAGCTCTAATCAGGTCTGCAGCTCCAGGATCTCGACTCCAGATAGATTGGAATTGGCCCAGGAATGTATTCGCGTCGTCAATTGGAGCCTTTGACTACTCCTTACGGTCGAATTGGGTGAAGGAAGGAAGCAGCAGCGTGAGCAAGCAAAGTAAGGACGTTTAGTCTCATTTTGGAAACAACTGAAGCGGCACCATTGCATATATTGAATTTGTGTTGGAGGCTTATCGCCTCTAAACATGGGGTGAGGTCCCTCTCACCCACGCACACCTGCGCCTCATCTGCGACACCTGACCCGCGGACCTAGTGCACCCAACCTGCCTAAACCTGCACTCCTCGGCTGCAACAACACAAGCAACCCTGGACAAGGGTACGTGCCTACCTGATTACCTGACTACCCACTGAGAGGCCTTGGGAGGGCAGAGCCTAAGAGAGAAAGAGGAGAGATCGTGAGGATAGGAGGAGGGCTTTGCTGCAGAGAGAACTGGCTGACACTTAGCCAATTCAAGAAGCCTTTCCCCTCTGCGTGAAGTAGCTGAACAGAGAAAGAAAGAAGAAAAGAAGGGTCGAAGCTGAAGAAGTGGAGAAGAAGAAGAAACAGAGAAGAAGAAGCAGAAAGAAAAGCAAGAGACCCTTGATTCTCTAGCACTGTAGCACAGGGTTACTTAAGACGTCTGATACTTCAATTGCATATACTTGATACTTGATTTAAGTGTTCTTTGTGAGGAGTAATTGGTGATTTAAATCACCATTTTACTCCATTCTTTTTGCATATTGATCCTGACATTACTTTTATTGCAATCTTTATTCTTGATTTAAATTGTGATCTTGAGCTTTAAATTCCATATTACTCCTTGTGTTCGACCTCGGAACCTTTTCGAGTGATAAAATTTATTTGTTTGAGCACTATTTTGGTTATACTACAACACGACAATCTTGAAACACAGATCTAGTGAACAAACAACACATCATCAAATAACCTTGTCTGCAAACCCTAGTTGTGCACACACACACATTTTAATTGATCATTAAGAGCACAACCCATCTAAAGGGTCCATCACATTCCAAGAGCACAATCATCCCAAGCCTAATTAAAACTGAGTAGACATTGGCCTTAAGGATTGATTCGCTCTTTAGGGCTTAGACTGAGATTTTTTTCAATTAATCTGCTTTTACTGGTCCATCTGATGTCTAGCTCGTGGAGTAGTGTCAAACGACCGCGGCTGGGGGATACACTAGGAACAGGAGGTGCAAGCCAAAGATAGAACCTTCTCACCAGTCCCTCCTTCTAACTAGTTGGATTGATAGGATAAAAGTAGACTAAATCGTTTATAATCTCAAGACGGGTCCTGGGAGTTTGTAGGTCTTTAGGCTACCCACATAAGTACAGGTTTGGTTGATTGTACTGCAGGGCACCATTCTCTTTTCTGTTTTCTCTCTTACTCCACAATGTATCCTTCCACATCTTTCACATATTTCCAATACTACCCTCCTACCAACACATATCCTCAAGATGATTACTATCCCGACTCGACTTATGATTACCCATCCACTAGCTGGGATAACTTTGATTGGGGATATGAGTCTAGGCCTCAGTGTCTAGGGCCTAACCCTAGGCAACAAGACTATGATTACTATCCTTCCCAGAGCTACAATGATTATAGATCTCCATCCTTTGACGATCAACCTAACCAGATCTACTACCATGAAGGATATGCTTATTATAACACCTACCCTCCCCAGTATTCCATTGAAAATAGGTCATCACCATTCCTTGAACAACCTAAAATGACTTACTATTAGGGAGAGACCCGAGAACCTTGACATCTTGACTCCCCTAGATTTAACCCGAACCCACACAAACCTGAACTAAACCAATCGGTTTAGGTGAACCAGATCCAGGATAGGGTGTTGGCTAATTTGAGGAACACCATACAATCTTTAGAAGCTCAGCCAACACCATGCACTGAAGCATTGGAGCCTATGATCAAAATGATTGATGAACTTAATAGTTCTCTATTGGATTTGCTCCAAAGTGTTAGGGATAGGGATCTGGGTGAGTTTCTTCTTGGGAAATTGTCGAGGTTGAGGATGAAATTTGTGGTTGCCCTAGTCAAATCTTGGGATGATTCTCAAGATGAACCCCCTTCAGGAGAGCCAATATTTGAACCCGCTCAGGTGCCTGTCGGGGGGGATACATATTCTGAGATTGGAGATGACCAAGTTGGTCTAGAGCAACCCTTTGAGGATGAATCGAGTTTCTCACCTGAGATCCTAGAGCCAGGGAATGACAAAAGATATGTCTCCACGGACTATGAAATGACATATGATTTTGAAACATATATAAATGAGGATCATGGATTCTTTTATTCTGAGGGTGAGGAATCCCTTAGTGAAGTCTCACTTGAGTGTAAGGAAGATGATTTCAGTGAGACAAATGGGCTTGAGGAATCTGACGAACCATTTGATAGCCCAATTATTGAAGATTTGGATTCAGTTGGGGCTAACTTGGAGGATTCGAATCCTCATTCACTAGAAGATTCAATCAATAGCCCCATTCCACAACCACAACCTAAAGGGATTGATTTTGATTTGCAAATCATTGTACCCAAGTCAATTTTGGGTCAGCCATGATTTCTGGACTTGAGTACATCTTATGGGGTGAATGGTAAGCTAGAGGTCCCGGAACCTAAGCACTTGATGTTGGAGGATAGGAATGTTGAAATGAAAACTTGGGAGGTTAATTTTGAGGGAAAAACAAGTTTGGATCTAAGGGTTCCTATTGACTTAAAACCACCAACTTTTTACCAGGACCCTTACGATATCTTTCACGTGCAGCCCAAGCTTGAAATAACTGATTATTTTTCTGAGCTACACTATAAGTGGACACTCGATTTTATTGAATCAGATCAACCCGTTGTCCCACAATTTGGTCTTCGGTTGTACACCACAAAACTGCAGGCCTGGACCTGCAAACACAATAATCTTAGGTTCTGGGTGATTTTCATCCAGAACCTTAGAACCACTCGACCTTAGAGCATGGATCTGCATCATAATCTGGTCTATGTCTGTGGACATCTTCTGCTCACGGGTTTCAGAATCAACCTTTTGATTTTCATTCTGACCCGCACTTGTGAATTCTCAACTTCTTCATTGTATGTATATTATGCCTAGCTGAAGGCATTAAACTTAGCGTATGTGTATACTCTCTTCTCTCTACAGAGCTGATTGGGTTGTCACGAAATTCAGGTGATATTCTCTTTACTCCACCCTTTTCATGTCTCTGTTTTTACAATGAGGACATTGCATCATTTAGGCATGAGGGGGTGGATACTTTATCCTGAAATCATTTTGTTAACTCCATAGAATTTCTTTTAGTTTCTTATAAAAAAAATTCAAAAAGGCAAAAAAAAGAAGAAGAAAATAGAATTAGGAGAAGAGAACTTAGGCTTTTAGGCATTATTAATGCTAGGAAATGACATGAGAGGACCTAAACACTTAGACTCTTTAGGTCTTCGGGCTTAATTAGCCTGGGTGTCCACTCGAATGTGGACTTAGTCTCGAGTCCTCTCCAAGCCAATCTCATTTTAATTCGATAAATAATTTGCGATGATAAGTATGTGATTTGTCAACCCACCCTCTGATTTAGGGGGCCTTTAAGCCAAAGCATCTACACATTTTTTTGCACTGACTCATTTTTCGGTGATTCCTTCAAAAATTGGGTAGCTAATGAACTATTTAGGGTGGTATGGCTGGCAAGTTGTCGGTGGTAACAGCTCATCGGCCGGTTGTCCAGAGCCCAGCCATAAGATCATTTTCGTTGTACTACCTTTAGGTAAATCTTAGAGCAGGGAAGCCACATAAAAAAAAAAGAAAAGAAAAAGAAAAAGAAAAAGAAAAAAATAGAAAAAGGGGAAAATAAAAAAAAAGAATAAAACCACACTTCATCACACGAGTATGGCTGGCAAGTTGTCATGGATAACAACCCATTGGCCGGTTGTCTAGAGCCCAACTCACAAAAATGCACAATAATTCCCAAAACACTTAGGGAAGAAGAGGGGAAGTAGAATAAACTGGGGTGATATACACTGGGTTTGCCCTTGTGTCGACCCCATAAATAAAAGTAGGGAGAAAGTTACCGTTCGAAAAGATAAACCTTTAGGCATGGTCACCTAGGGTTGTAGAAACCCAAAGTCTGTTTTAACGGCCGCCTAGTGAGTCTTTCACTCTTTTCACTAGATGCTTAGCACTTAGAGTCCTTTTCGAGTGTTGGGCAGGTTGGGTAGCCGTAAAAAGTTATCTCGGAACTCTCAAACTACAAAAGTACAAAAAAATTAGAAAAGAAGAGAAACAAAAGGAAAATGTATCTTCCCTTTTCAAATAAGGCGAGGACTTAGGCGGTCTGCATTCTAGCAGACACCCGGGTACTGTTGAGTTTTCGTTGTTTAGGACCTTAGTTGAAATTTTCTCTTGTTAATAAATGACTTAGGCCTAAGCGATTTAATCCTAATTTTGATTTTATATATAGCATGTAGTTTAATTTTGCTAGGGACTACCAAAAGATAGGCATGGGGGTATGATATACACACATCTATTTAGGTTAAAATGCTAATTCATGCATGTTCCTAGACATAGATTTGCATTTCATGTTATAAATATTGCATCACATGCATCACTATGCATTTAGAGTAGTTGTATATATTTTAGGTTAATTAGGTCCTTTTAATGGTCAGGTGAGAAGAAGACTTATTTCAGGGCCTCAGATTGATGATCAGATCGTACAAATTTGATTAGGACGACGATTGGAGTCTAACGCCTCTGAAATCGTCTAGATCGGAGAACCGTAGCATCATACAAAGTTCGAGGAAGATCAATGGCCAGGGGGCAATGCGACATCCATGCAGGTTTCGGATGGAAAATCCAACCATATGGATGGATCCAGAGCGAAGATCGCAGTCCAGCAGCGTGGCAATCATCTCGATCTAAGCACCGTGGCACACTCTACAAAAGAAAGAAGAATGGACGACCAAGATGGTGCCATGTGGTGCCATCCAGGCCGCCCAACATCGGCTACCAGCAGCGCACCGCTCACAGCCATAGTCGCGTGTAGGAGTAGTGTAGCGCATACCAGCATGTGTGCGCGCACGGCGCCGGGAGCACGAGTGCTTGTAGCACACAGTGCGCGATGCACGCGCCAGTGGAGCAAGTGCTAGCAGAGGATAGGCACGGATCTTCAGCAATGCGAGCCTTTAGTGACACTTGTAGCTGTCACTAATGGCTTGCGCACGCTAGTAAGAGGAATTGAAGGGCATATCTTCAGTGACAGCTGCAGCGACGTTTACGGACGTCAGTAATGACCCAGATGCGAATTTGTTCTTCCTCCACTATAAAAGGACCTACCCACCATTCTAAACCATCTCTCCCTTTCTTCACCTCACCGCCTCAAAGGCTCTAGAGAGATCTTGTCCCAAGCCTGAGATGCTCCTCTAGAGTAAAACCAAATAGCTTTCCCTCCCCTCATCCCCATTCGTGGAGCATCTCGTGGCCATCCTCTCACCGCCCTTCGGGAAGATCCTCGCCGCAGCGCCGTCCTGCCCCATCCTCCGTCCTCCGGCTACATCCTCCTTCATCCTGCTCCTCACCACCTTCCTTTAGGCAGCGTCAGAGTGAGTCATCCTCCGAGCAACCGTCGAGGAGGATTTCTCTCACCTCATCCTATCTTTTTACACTTTCATAGTGTAGATTTTTTGCTTTCATAGTGTAACAAACAATTCTTCATCAATAGATGATTGTTTTTCTCTCTCTCTCTCTTTCTCCCTCTCTCTTATTTTTTGCAAGTAGATAAAGTTTTCATTGACCGAATCTCTTGCTTGCTAAAAGTACCAAAAAAATTAGAAAAGATAAAAACAACCAAAAGTAAATAAAAGTGAAGCACGGATTTTTATAAAATCAAACGTTCACCTCCTCGTGTTCGACCCGGGGCTCACTTTCGATTTTCGATTATAAATTTTATCTGATAGACACATTTTGTGAGCTACGACAACGGGTCCTCCAAACCTCGATTTTAATTCGCGAAATGTGCCTCCATCAAAAACCAAGGACTTGAATTTCAAACTTGGCATGCAATTCAAAATTCAAAATCTTTTATGGTGTATGCATACTTATATCTCTTGCACCACGGCATGCATTTGGACACTCCTTAGGTTTCGAACCACTAGTACTAGAGCCTCCTATTATTGGGGTCTAAAGTGACCCGAAATTTAGTTTAGAGGTGAAGTTACCTTCAAACGTTGCGGATTGAGGGTAGTTAAGAAGCACCGTGAAAGCAATGCTTCAAAGGAAGGGTTTGACCATACTTACATCCCTCTTTGCCTTGTTTGGTGGTGACTAAACTTTTTGGGCTTTATGGAGGATCACCTAAGTCCGAGTTTGGTCTTCATAGGTGTATCATAGGTCGACAAGTAGGTGATACTGTTTTAAAGCAAAAAATCGGCCAGGGGTCAAAATTCCAAATCTGACCCCCTGACACTCAAAAATCTCTAGAAATTCGATTGAAATAGTAAAAATTACAAAAAAATATTATCTAGAAAGATAATTGAAAGAGGAATCTACTCACCAAATTTCAAGTTAATTGGATTCCAAATTTTACTAGAGAACTGATTATAATTTTTGTGGTCCACTGAAAACAAAAGGACAAAACCCTCGAACTGCATGAACCCTAGGTTACACCTTTAGGGTTACAACTTAGAAACCACATTTGGGCTAACCTAAACTTAGTCAAGTCTAGTACTTACCTAGTGAGTTGGTCACCTTGTGGGCCACTCACCAAAAGAAAACCCCAACTGAAGAAAGCAGGCTAAAAATCAAGTCTAAAACACGAAATAAACTCGAATTCGTTGTCGTACTACTGGGTGCTTTCAACCTCTTGGCTGGGTTAGCTGAGAGGCAAGAATCGCTTTCAGTCGGTTGTACGATTAATTTTCTTCAGGAATTAGAACGTAAAACGAAAAATCTAGTCATCTGATTCATAAGGACCATCTGATTGGTAGGGTCTTAGCCTTGTTCGGCTTGGCTACACCAACCCAGGGGTTGGGTAGTGTATGAAAGGAAGGAGGTCACTTAGACCTCAATTCCAGGACCTACTTCTCCCCCCACTTCTACTCCCGTAGCCACAATGGCTAATCCTAGACCTAGACTTAGACTGGGTCAGGATATTGATAATCTAGACCCGATGGCTCATCTAGAAGCCTGGGTAGTGGAATCTGAGGAGCGGCATCGGCAGAGCATGGATTGCATTTTGACGGCACTTGACAGGATGCTACACCCACTGCGAGGAGAATAATTGCGGGATTTCTATGATCCAGCCGCACAAATCGTCGCACCTTTAGTCAAAATTCTTGTAAGTGGAGACACGTTTGCGCTCAAGCCCAATGTGATTGGATTGATCAGCACTCATTTCTATGGAAACTCAAGTGAAGATCCATTTCAGCACCTTGAGGACTTGAGTTGACTCGCTGAAATGATTCAACCCAGGAATATTGAGCTTGGGATTGTTCTAATGAAGCTTTTCCTATTTTCTCTGAGGGACAAAGATTCATACTGGTTCAAGACCATTGGGAAGCCAATTGGAACCTGGTCGGAATTACGATGTGAATTCTTGCAAAAGTTCTTAACAATTGGTCGAACAAATGCGATGCGACGCGCAATCACGACTTTCTCCCAAGGAGCTGGGGAGAAATTGAATGCAGCTTGGGACCGATTTCACAACCTTCTCTGGAAATGCCTGCACCAAGGTATACCCATATGGCACTTAGCTCAGATCTTTTACCATGGGCTGGATGACACACATCGGTATCTAGCTGATGCATCTAGTGGCTAGAATTTCCTCGTGAAAGACGAGAACAATGCATTTGAGTTGTTCGAATCTTTGGCGGAGAACTCGATGAATACCGCGTCCATGAACCAGTTCTAGCGGCCTGGTCAGCAGCGGGTTGGTGTCCACGAGGCTTACACCGAGTCTATTCGAGTCGACATGGATATCATCGTCAAGTAGCTAGATAGAATAAACCTAATCGAGAAAAGATTGACCAGATTAGTCAGGGTCAATCTGACATGAACTCTGCTGCTTCAAGGCCCTCCTACGCACCCTGAACCCCTCCTGCTCGAGTTAATCTACTCACTCGGGATGCATCTTCTCCTTATTTACGAGATCCCGCATATCAGGATCCCATAAACAATCCAGATCTAGCACCTTACGACCAGGGTTACGCACCACCCACGGATTATAATGCGTATCTCCTTGACGAATATATGTCTTAGACATCTTCCGCCTATGAGGACGTCAGTGCTATCCAAGGATACGGGCATAATAACCCATATTCAGAAACGTATAACCCTGGTTAACACCAGCATCCGAAGTTCTCCTTGTCTGGTAGTTCACAGAGACGACATCACGATCCACACTACTAGACCAGGCAATACGAGAATGTGCAAAATATGTACCCTAGGCAGCAGCCATTCCCGCATCAGCAGCAACCCCGTTCTTTATACGAGCCACTGCACCAAGCTGCCAGTCACCCTCCAAAGCAGGCTAACCATTTGGAGGCACTGAAAGAGGAGCTGCAAGAATCGATGAGGAAGTCTACACAGGATAGCTTGTAGATTATGAAGGCGATGACTGATCAGATACAGACTATACAGAACATGCAAAACCAGCTGTTGCAGAAGCATAGGACTCAGGGAGCCTTGCCCTCCCAACCCATCCCGAACCCTCAATATGTGCAGAACCAAGGTGCCCCGCCTAGGTTTCAGGCACCGCAGGGATAGGCACATGCCATATTACTGGTGCCTCCTGCACCACCCGATTATGCTCAAGGTCAGCCGCCATTACAGAACCCCGCATACTCTGCCCCTTCCGCTCCCCCACCACCTCATGGACAGCAAGCCGATGAACATGCTGTCTCTTTGAGGAGCAAAAGGAAGACATTCGACCCACCACATAGGTAGGAGGGTCTTGATTTTTCCCACCCTCCATCGCAGGCGGGTTAGACTCCTTCATCTCAGGAGCCACCTACGGTAGACAAGGGTAAGAGGCCACTTGACCTTGAGATTCCCATCCCTTTTCCTGAGGCTCTGACACGGAATGTAGTACGGAAAAAGGACACGTGGAATTTTGAGGACCTGAAGACAATGTTCAAGGAAGTACATATTCAGGTCCCCATCCTCGAGGCAATCGATCACATTCTCACTGTTGCTAGGTTCTTCAAGGACTACTGTACTCTGAAGCGACAACCGAGAATTGGACGACAGGCGGTACTGTCAAAAGAGGCTAGCGCCGTGATTCTAGCCGAGTTGCCGCCGAAAAAGAAAGACCCTGGTACCCCACTCATATCTTGCTTCTTGTAGGACTCTCCATTTGATCGGGCCCTTCTAGATTTGGGTTCGTCCATCAACCTAACTCTTACTACTGTATTTGATTGATTTCGATTTGGGGAATTGAAGCCCACCTCGGTCACGATTCAGTTGGCTGATAGATCAGTCAAAACACCGAGGGGGGTGGTTGAGAACGTGATCGTGAAAGTCTACGGATTTTGCTTTCCCATAGACTTTTTCGTTCTCAATATGGAAGTTCCTCGTAATCTTCGAGATGCACTAATTATTTTGGGTCGCCCATTTCTAGCGACAGCCCGAGCAAACATTGATTATGCATCTGGGTGTATGGAGATAGCCCTAGGCAATGAGCGACTTCGGCTTGACATATTCAGGGCAGCAAAGAATTTTGACTGTGATAGCATAGAGGAGGATGGTGAAGACAAAGAGTCAGCATACTATGGTAACATTGGGCTCCTTTGTGACGACGCAATGTCGAATTCGTCTGCACTATCAAGGTTCTTGGACCTCGATCCACACGGGACTGAGACCATTGCACTAGACATATCTCCCTGAGGATCTGATTGTTTAGGGTGTGCTTCTGACCACAACACCCCTAAATCCAGTTATCCTGATCCACACATTGCTGAATCGCCCCTGTTGTTGTAGGAAGACGTGACCATAGCTAACGGGTTTCCCATTAACGCAGTCACAACCAATTATTTCACAGGAAGCGAATCAGCGGGAATTCACGTGCATACGGATCAGTAGATTCCCACCCTTGAGTTTGCTCCTCCCACTCCCATTTCTGACTCTGACCCACCCGTGATCGAATTGAAGCCCTTACCTAACTCACTTAAGTATGTGTTCTTGGACGAAAGTGAGACATACCTAGTCATTATTAATGCCCACTTAACCCAAGAACAGGAGCATCAATTAATTTCTACGCTATAAGACCACAGGGATGCTATAGGGTGGAATATTGCTAATCTCAGTGGTATTCGCCCCTCGTATTGCACTCATCACATTTACACGGATGAGGAGGTAAAACCTTCGAGGCAACCTCGAAGACGGCTTAACCTGAATATGCTAGAGGTTGTTAAGTAGGAGATCATGAAATGGTTGGATCCAAGTATTGTATACCCAATCTCAGGCAGCCAATGGGTGAGTTTGATCCAGATTGTGTCCAAGAAAGCAAGACTCACCGTAGTAAAAAATGATAAGGGTGAATCCATCCCGACCCGCACAGTGACATCTTGGCGGGTCTGCATCGACTATAGGAAATTGAACATGGCTACTCAAAAGGATCACTTTCCTTTGCCTTTCATTGATCAGATCTTGGAACGGTTAGTCGGATGCAGTTTCTTTTGCTTTCTGGATGGATACTCCGGGTATAATCAAGTAGCGATTAGCCTGGAAGATCAAGACAAGACCACATTCACATGCCCCTTTGGAACATTCACTTTCAAGCAGATGCCCTTTGGCCTTTGCAACGCACCAGCAACATTTCAGCGTTGTATGATGGCCATCTTCTCTGACATGATTGGGGACTATGTGGAGGTATTCATGGATGACTTCTCCATTTTCAGAAATGATTTCACATCTTGTCTTGATAGCCTCACCAAGATCTTGAAATGGTGTATTGAGGTAAACTTAGTACTATCCTAGGGGAAAAGCCATTTCATGGTGAGGGATAGCATAGTACTAGGGCACAGGATCTCCAAAATTGGACTTGAGGTTGATCGAGCTAAATCAGAGATTATTTTTCACTTACCGCCACCTAGCTCAATCAAGCAGATCAGATCATTCTTGGGTCACATCGGCTTCTATCAGAGATTTATACGCGATTTCTCGAGAATTACATGGTCTTTGACGAATCTCCTTATTGCCGATGCCCCATTTGAATTCGACACCTCGTGTCTCAGCGCCTTCAAGACTTTCTGAAGCATTGTCTCTAATTCCCCAATTCTCCAACCACCCGACTAGTCGCTCGATTTCAAGATGATGTACGACGCTTCTGATTTTGCCGTCAGTGCCGTTTTAGGCCAGCGTCGAGAAAGACAACCCTTCATCATATACTATGCTAGCAAGACGCTGGATGAGGCTCAGTGCAATTACACTATCACCGAAAAAGAACTACTAGCAGTAGTATTCGGGTTGGAGAAATTCAGATCGTATTTATTAGGGTCCAAAGTCATCATCTTCACTGACCACTCCGCCCTCCGGCATTTGTTGGCAAAGAAGGATGCCAAACCATGGCTCATCAGATGGATCCTTCTATTGCAGGAATTTGATATCAAAATTCATGACAAAGCCGGAAAGCAGAATGTTGTGGTGGATCACCTATCCAAACTGGATACAGGCCACATTCCTTATTCCTTGCCGATCCACGAGCAATTTCCGGATGAATCTATTTTGGCAGTTCATTCTGTTGAGTTCCCCTAGTACGTGGATATCACGAACTACCTTGCCGCAGGCAAGATTCTCACGAACCTATCCAAGGACCAGAAACTCAAATTCACTGCGGAGGCCAAATTCGACCTCTGGGATGACCCACTACTCTTCTGCATTGGAGCGGATCAGATTATTCGAAGATGCATCCCAGATCTGAGATCCCCAGTTTGTTATCTTTTTGCCACAATGATGCTTGTGGTGGCCATTTCTTGGGATGGAAAATCGCTGCAAAAATTTTGCAGTTGGGATTTTTCCAGCCAACAATTTTCAGAGATACACACGAATACTCCCAACACTGTAAACGATGCCAGTTGGTCGGTTCTATGACCAGGAGGGACATGATGCCACTCTCACCCATCATGGTTGTAGAAGTGTTCGACGTCTGGGGCATCGATTTTATGGGCCCTTTTCCGAACTCACATGGCTTTGAGTATGTATTACTACCTATCGACTATGTCTCAAAGTGGGTCGAGGCCATCCCGACGAGACGAGTTGATCATAAGATCGTCATTTCCTTCATACGGCAGTACATCTTTACAAGATTTGGAATACCCCACGCTCTAATTAGCGATGAGGCAAGCCACCTCATCCACGCCCATTTCAGGTCATTATTAAAGAAATACAGGGTACATCACCATATAGCCACCCCATATCACCCACAGACCAATGGGCAGGCTAAAGTGTCTAACCGTCTGATCAAGTTGATTCTCCAGAAGACGGTTAGACTAGAGAGGAAGGACTAGTCTGATAAATTAGTTGATGCACTCTGGGCGTATCGGATTGCATACAAAGCCCCACTCAGAATGTCACCATATCACATGGTATATGGCAAGGCCTATCACCTTCCTGTAGAGCTGGAACACTGCGCCTTTTGGGTGGTGCGAAAATGTAACCTTGACCTCAATGTAGGAGGTCAAGAACAAAAACTCCAGCTCAGTGAATTAGAAGAGATCCGGCAGGAAGCCTATGAGCACACATTGATATACACGGACAAGACCAAGGCCTTTCATGACCGCCACATCCGGAGAAAAGCATTCAAGCCCAACTAGCAAGTCTGGTTGTTCGATTCGCGACTGAAACCTTTTGCAGGGAAGCTCAAGTCCAAGTGGACAGGCCCGTATGTTGTGATTCAATCATATCTTAATGGGGCAGTCCAGATCAGGGACCCAAAATCTGGGCATATATCTACAATAAATCGCTAATGCCTCAATCCTTTTTTGGCTCAGGAACCTCCTCCCCCTGACGAGATTGTTCATCTTATTGAGGGCATGTGATTGAGTTCTCGCCTAGCTGGAGGCGTTAAACTCAGCACGTATATATAGCATCTACCTCACATTCTACTGTCATCTATACATAACCATTTTTTTATACATAGCATATTTTTCTTTTCGCATATTTTCTTTCTGCATATTGCATATTGATAGGTTGGCTGGTGCTGAATGTATAATTTCAGAAATAATTCCAGGTGATTTCTACCCATTCTCTCCCTGCTGTATTTATTTGCTTTTATATTCATGCATGAGGACATGCAAGAACTTAGGCATGGGGGGTAGATATGACAAAACTGAAAATTTTTATGCCAAAATTTAGGAAAACCTCAGAGCTGCATGTCAAATGTACTTTAGGACCTTAAAAAAAAGAACAACCGACTCCACCTCAAATGCTCGCATTGGAGTTAGAAATCGTCCGCAATAGCCATTCTGACTCACCCGCTCACCTTCTGTTCTAAATTTAGGGTCAAGCTGATTGTAACCAGATACGGGAATTTCATGAAGTACAAATATAAGAGGTCACTTGTCTATATCATATATACATACTGCATTCATGAATAAGATTATTTTATTAAGAGAATGCATTAGGGACTTTATCCTCTAGTTGATTCCTGTAATCTGAAATCCAGTACAACTTTTCACACACATGTAGAATTTGCAATGGATTCACAGTGAAGGCTGATAAATGTCTTTAGTCTGTCGAGAAGAAGTAGTGCTTCTTTTCCTGAACCCCTGGACAATGTTTTGGGAGTCAGGCAGATTTTCTTCTAAAATCCATCAAATAGTGTGAGATGAGAGTAGAATGTACTGGTGCTCTAAGATTAGTGCAAGGAATCTGGAATCCTAGATAATTAGGTGATGATAGTCCAAGATTAGACATAGTTTTCACTCTCGGTTCCTGCGTATACATTTTGTGTGAAATTTTGAGAGCCACCAAATAAGGAAAATACACGGAGAATGAGTTTTCATAAAACTAGGGCTAAGATGGATGGTTATGACCATTCTTTATGGAATCCTCGGTTGAAGGAGGGTATTGATGTCAAGGTCAGAAATACATCATCCTATCCACCTCTTCTTGTGCCACTAGTAGGCACTTCCACCAAATAAGCCACCCAATGTCTCTTGAGTACCACCAATCCCTAATAATGCCTCCTCAATAAAGTTCATGGATGTGTGCTAATTGTGTATATGTTAAAAAAAAAAGAGGAGAACTGAAAAAAAGAAAAAAATTAGAAAAAGGAGAAAAAGTAAAGAAAAAAAAGGGTGTGAATATTTAGTGGTTATTTCAATTGCATTGAGGCAGTACCACCAAATAAATTTGAGCTCCACCAAATATGGCCTTAGCCCACCTTTCTTGTGTTTCTAACCGCCAGAATACTGGCTGAGGAATTCCGACTTAGTATTAGGATTATGGAAGCTCAATTAAAATGTTAATGCCAAGTGAGAGCACCTAATACAGATCATATGTGTGAATCTTGTGAGATTGTGAGCTCTAAGAAAAGAAAAGAAAAAGAAAAAGAGAAAGAGAAAATGAATACAAAGGAATCAAAAGAGAGCATAGTTTTTCTCGTCTTTCTCTGAGTTGAGTTACTTAGTAATCTGAGAATCTAGATTCTATAGCACTAATCTCTATGTAGCACCAGTTAAGAGTGAGCCACCAAATATATAATCTTTCCCCTAAGAGATTCTCCACCTAAGCCTAAAGCTGGGGTGAAATTCATAGAATATCTTGAATACCCCGAGGGAAGAAGTCCACCTATCCTGTTAGAATTTTTACTAGGGGTCAAGTACAGGTTTTGGAGGTGTATCAGTTTCTCACTCAAATCCGTTGCAAAAGCTACATAGCTGCACTTTCACGATTGTCTGGATTTCCAGAGCATAGGATGAAAACAAAAAGGAGAAAAATCTCTATGCATACACTTGATAAAATAATTAGTCCGTTAGGGACCCTTGCTGTAAATAATTTAGTCTTGCATTTGCTAGGGACTAGCAAGATTTAGGCATGGGGAATTGGACTTAAATCTCAAATGCCTAACTGATTAAAGACCTAGAAAGTCCTCTGATTTGTATTTGCTTGGGTAATTTGATTGTGGTGTGAGTTAAAATGGACCATGTTGACTTTCATCCTTTCACATATTGCCCACACCCTTACCCCCACTCTGCGATCTTCGATCCCATATGCCGAGATGGTCCATCCTTTGATGGACATAATGACAGTCATTAGGATCCATTTTACTCCTATTATAGGAGTATTGGCATGGTTAAGCCCCAAATCAGGAGTAAGATTTGCCCTGCCCAGTATCCCACACACCATAGAAATATCCAACCCACCCTCCCTGAATGATTATAATGGTTGGACAGAAAATCCTAGGTGCTATAAGCCTGAGCCTGACATCTCTCCTGATAGAAATGATGACCTCTCCTCCTTGAAGATGCAAATACAGAAAATGCAAGATGAAATGATTGCTTTATTAGGAGAATCTTCGAGAGCTGGCCAACAAGAAAATGAAGCCATTAGCCACCCAACCTACCCCATTGAGAATGAAATGCACCTGTCTACGCTAGATGCATCTCCCATGGGAGAGCCATACCCTAAGTTGGAGGGAAATTTTGGCGATTTTGTAAGGGAGAATAGCTATTTTTCAAGGATTGATTTTGAACCCTCCCTGCTAGATGACACTTCCTTGAGAGGTCCACACCTTAAGTGGGAGGAGGATATGTATGAAAGTAGCTATGCATTGGATGAAGAAAGGTGGCAACCCGAGAAAGCTGGTGATCAGGTTGAGTATCCACCTGAATTATATAAGAGTCAAAAGAAGGGAATGATGGTACCATTGGAAAACCTCGACCTAGATGATAGTATTTTCGTCACATTTGATGAAGTGGGCCGAAGTCAAGTTGTTAATCTTGTCGTCCCTTCTAATCATGAGATGGAACTCAAGCCTACCCATAGGGAACCTAACCCTGAAGAAATTCACCTATCTGAGGAGTTCGATGTTACCAGTGTAAACCATTTACCCCAGGTAAAGTGCCTTAGGGGATCTACTGAGATTTTAGATGGTTCTAAACCATTGGTACATGATGAATCGTATGATGAGGAGAAGGATGAATTATATGAGGAACCTACATTCAAGATTTGGAGTGACACCGGTCGCACGAGTTTCGCGTGTTTGAAATCGAGGTTACAAGTAACCCGTCGTCGTAGTTGCAAAACACGTTGATCAGATAAAATTTATACCGAAACTCCAAGGGAGTCTCGGGTCGAACACAGGGAGGCGATGTTTACTTTAATTGAAAACCACACTTCAATTTATTCTTTTTGGTATTTTAGGGTTTTGTTATCTTTTTTTGTATTTTTGAAAGAAGAAGACAAGCAAAATGAATCACAAGAGATATAGAACAAATTTGATATATATCACTTCCAATGTCAATTACAATAAACTATGAAAGCATAAAAAGAGAAGGGGGTGAGAAGAAATATCCGAAGCGGTTGTTCAGTGAGACGACGATGCCTGGAGGAAGCTCGAACGAAGAAGGTGAGGAGCAGGACGATGGAGGTGAGATGTAGGAATACGTTGGGTTCAGGAAAGCTTCTACGTGACTCCGGAGTGGAGGTGAGAAGACGGAGATGATTTGCTACCGGAATGGAGGTGGGAGGATGGCTCCAAGGTGACCTATGAAGAAGGATGGAAAGTTGGAGGAGTATTTGGTGGGGCAGAGGTTCGCTATACTAATAGGTGCCTTGGGAGCTTGAGAATAAGCTCTAATGGAGTGTTGGTAGGCTTACTAGAGCTTGGAAATAGGTGGGAGTAGAGTAGGTAGAGATGGCTTGAAAGGGAGGGGGTGTAGGTCCTTTTATAGTGGAGGAGAAGAGGTAAAAATAGGTATGGGGCTATTAGTGACATCCAGGCCATCGTTGGAAGTGTTGCTGTAGGTAGCTCATGCCTGCTCTTCCCCGCTCACGCCCACAGCTGGCATTGCTGGCACGTGAAGAATTAGCGATGGCTGTAAGCATCCCTATAGGTCAGCTCATGCATCGCTGTAGGCCAGCTCATGTGTCGCTGGCACGCGCTGTCCCCGCCTTTGCTACGTGTGCGCACGCTCATGCGCTAGCGCTACGCTGTGCGCATGCACGCCTCTGCGCACGTGCGCACCCTCGCTGATGTGTGCGTGCAGTGGCGCGTTCGTGCGTTGGGCCTCTTGGGCTGCGCCACATGGCGCAATCTGGGTTGTCCATCTTCTTTTCGTTGTAGGGGCTGCTACAGAGGTCGAATTGAATCAATTTTTACGCCGTTAGGCTGCGATAGTAGACCCAAATCCATCCGCGTGGTCGGATTTGTCATTTGAAGCTCCGAATTATGTCACCTAGTCCTTTCGCCATTGATCTTCCTCGGACTACATATGATGCTATGGGACTCCGATCGAGGAGATTTCGGAGGTGTTGGACTTCGATCGTCGTCTTGATCAAATATGTACGATTAGATCGTCAGTCCAAGGCCCTAAAATAAATATCCTTCTCTCCTGACCACAAAAAGGTCGCAATTAACATAAATTATATACAACTACTCTAAATGCAGAATGATGCATGCTATGCAATATTTATAACATGAAATGCAAATCTATGCCTAGGAACATGCATGAATAGGCATTTTAACTTAAATAGATGTGTCTACATCATACCCCTATGCCTATCTTTTGCTAGTCCTTAGCAAAATTAAACTACATGCTATGTATAAAAATAAAATTAGGATTAGATTGCTTAAGCCTAAGTCGTTTATTAACAATAGAAAATTTCAGCTATGGTCTTAAACTACAAAGACTCAACAGTACCCGGGTGTCTGCCAAAATGCAAACCGCCCAAGTCCTCACCTTATTTGGAAAGGGAAGATACATTTTTTTTTATTATTTTTCTTCTTTTCTAATTTTTTTATACTTTTGGAGTTTGAGAGTTCCAGGATAACTTTTTACGGCTACCCAACCCGTCCAAGACTCGAAAAGGATTCTAAGTGCTAAGCATCTTGTGAAAATAGTGAAAGACTCGCTAGGCAGCTGTTAAAATAGACTTCGGGTTTTTACGACCATAGGTGACCTTGCCTAAAGGTTTATCTTTTCGATTGGTAGCTTTCTCCCTACTTCTTTTATTTATGCAGTCAACAAAAGGGAAAACCCAGTGTATATGTCCCTGGTTTATTCTACTTCCCCGCTTCTTCCTTAACTGTTTTGGGAATTATTGTGCATTTTTTTTTTGTGAGTTGGGTTATGGACAACCCGCAGATGAGCTGTTACCACCAACAACTTTCCAGCTATACTCATGCGGTGAAGTGTGGTTTTGTTTATTTTTTTATTTTTTCTCCTTTTTCTATTATTTCTTTTTCTTTTTCTTTTTGTTTGTTTTTTTTCTTTAAGTAGGTGGTTTCCCTGATCTAAGATTTTCCTAAAGGTAGTACAATGAAAATGGTCTTGTGACAGGGCTCTGGATAACAAGCTGATGAGTTCTTACCACTGACAACTTGCCAGCCATACCACCTTAGATAGTTCATTAGCTACTCAATTTCCGAAGAAACCACCGAAAAGTGAGTCAGTGCAAAAAAATGTGTGTAGATGCTTAGGCTTAAAGTCCCCCCAAATTAGAGAGCGAGTTGATAAGTCGCGTACTTATCATCCCAATTTATTTACCAAATTAAAATGAATTTTAATTGGTGAGGACTCGAGACTAAGTCTACATTCGAGTGGACACTCGGGCTAATTAAGCCCGAAGACCTGAAGAGTCTAAGTGTTTAGGTCCTCTCATATCATTTCCAAAAGTTAATAAATTCCAAATGCCTAAGTTCTCCTTTCCTAATTTCTTTCTTTTTTTTATCTTTTTCAAATTTTCAAAATTTTTTTATAAGAATCAAATAACAAGAATTTACTGTTACAGCTCTCAAAAAGGTTATAAAATATGTCCACCCCCCCATGCTTAGCTATTGCAATGTCCTCATTGTGAAAAAAATGAAAGCATGTAGTAGAGTAGAAGCGGAAGAATAGCACCTAGTTTCCGTGAGACTCTGGTCAGCTTGGAACAGTCTTTACATGTGCTGAGTTTTATGCCTTCAGCTAGGCGAGGTCCTAAATAAAAAATAACTAAATATTGAGGCCACAACAACACGGTTTCCAGGCCCTCAGTTATAGGTCCCGGAGAGTGAAAATGGGCTTGCCAAAGAGATGAACAATGAAAGTGGCAAGCTGGTGGTGCAGGGAGAGCCCAAATGGTCTCCAATAGGAGTTTAGTTGATTTATTACAGAGGAAGTGTGGTTGTGTATAAAATTTGTGCAATGGTTGGGTGAAAAAGGACGATGAGGGTTTTGTGATGTGCTGGGGATTTATGGGTACTCTAGAATACCTAAAGTTTGAAGAGTTCTTCCCCAATGTTCAATTTCATCCTCACACTCTGGGTTCTTAAACCAACCATCCAGATCCTCAAAATTCCCACCCACAAGTTGGACCTCAAACTCTAAGCATTTAGGATAAGGATGTTGTTGGGTTTTATCTTGATCATGTGAACCATTGAACAAATTTTTGATTTCTTGTATATCTTCCTCATCCTGCGTTGCTACAATCAGCTGCATTTTTGTTTTGTCCCCAATTATTTCCGCAATCGTGTGATGTTCTTCCCGAGTTTGGGTTGAGTTGGCCATTAAAAGGTTGTTTACGGTATGTATGGCTATTACTTCCTCTATTCTACCAAGCTCTGATATGGATTTTACGCGGTTTGTAAAATACGTCGTTATAACGTGCAAAACCAATCAACTCTTAAATTTATAAACCTAGATAGTGGGGTATCTAGGGTCGTCCAAGGAGTTTAAATGTTTGCAAAATTAATTCTCTTGCTTACAAAATAGATCTCAAATTTCTTTTTGGTATCTTAAATATGTAATTTTTTTTATTTTGAAAAGACGAGGGCAAAATGCGAATTGTGACGTAAAGTACTAACACCTATAATTACTTAACTAAAACTTAAGCGAAAGATATATCCTCTTCCTAAGCTCACTCTAGCCAAGTGGAGGCCTAGAGTAATTAGGAAGAAGAGGTGAAACAAGTGCTAGAACAAAAACAACAATTGCAATAGAAAGTAAAAAGAAGGCAATTTGATTAGCTAGAATTTGTGTTCTTTTCCAAGACAAATAGAGGAATGCTTCTACTAGAAATGGAAAAATCTAAAAGCAATAAAAGAAACATAAATCCTCTTGCAAAAAATTGGTGAAGGGAGTCTTCTTGCTCCAAGCCTAGTTGCTCCTTGGCTTGAAAAGAGGGCCTCCTTCTTCTCCTTCCTTGAGAGCTCCTCCAAGGTGGATGCTACCATCTTCAATGCTCTCCTCCAAGGGGTGGGCGTGCACCACCCTCAAAAGCTCCTCAAAGGTGGCATGAACCACCTTCAAGATCTCCTCCAAAGATCTTCCTTGCCTAGCTCCTCCTTTGGCTGGCGTGGCTCAAGAGAGAAGGGAAGAGGGGAAGGC
Organism: Thalassia testudinum; assembly: GCA_037157565.1. Classification (NCBI taxonomy): domain Eukaryota; kingdom Viridiplantae; phylum Streptophyta; class Magnoliopsida; order Alismatales; family Hydrocharitaceae; genus Thalassia; species Thalassia testudinum. The sequence goes on from JAZHRO010000049.1 coordinate 33,234,813, forward strand.
ACCAAAGGGACAGAATATCCGTTTAATCTTCTTCTTCTTCTTCTCTCTTGGGCGTGGGCTCTAAGTGGAATATGAGAGTGAATTTGCTAGCCAAGGATGGTTTGAATGGTTGTGGGTAGTGTTCTTTTTATAAGGTAGGATGAGGGGTTAAGGTGCCTCTTGAAATGGAGGGCTAAGATGGAGGGATGGAGGTGGTTAGATGATCCTAGGGTTAAGGGTTGTTGGCACCGCCTAAGGGGTGCAAGGGGGTAGTTAGGGTTGGTCAAGAGGCACCTAAAAGTGGCGCCAACCACAAGAGGTGCCTTGGGTTGGCGCCAACTTTGAGGTTTCTAGAAGGTGGGATTATGTGGAGGGTGGAGATGGGTTTAAGGGGAGATGTGTGGTGGAGATGAAGGGGATTTTTGGAGGGAAAAGTGGCACCAACAAGGGGGTAGTTAGGGTGGTTTTGGTGCCACTTTTAGGTGTCTTTTGGAGGTGGTGGATAGGCTAGGTTGGCACCAAGTAGGTGGAGCTTAGGTGGAGCTAGTTGGTGGAGTTGTTAGGTAGGGTTTTTGGGTGGTACAAGCCAAGGAAGCTAGAGCATAGCTAAGCTAAGCTAAGCTAGCTTAGCTAATGGTGGAGTAGAGGAGGAGGTGTTGGAGCTAGGGTTTGGAGGGAGGAGCTGGTTCTGAAGAGTTCGGAGCTGAAGTGGAGCTAGCAGCTGCTGAAGAGGTCAACATGGGGCTACTCTAGCTAGCTTAGCTTGCTAGTTCTTTGCTAGCTACTAAGCCAAGCTAAAGTGAGATGGCTTCTGTTGAATGGAGTTGAGGTGAGCTGGGTCTGGTGCTCCCGGGGAGGATTGAAATGGTTGAGACAGCTAAGGTAGCTTAGCTCAATTAGCTTGGGCTAAGCTGGGTCCCCGGGAGTTGGACTTGAGCTTCCTGAGCTGGGATGAGTTCTTCTTCAGCTGGCTGGAGTTGAGTGGAGCTGGATGTAGCTGGATCTGAGCTGGGATGAACTCCAGTCAACTCAGCTGAGCTAGCTAGAGCTCCCTGTGGACTAGTGGGAGCTAAAATGAGCTAGACTCAACTAGGTTGAGATGGATATGAGCTGACTTGAGCTAGGGTGAGCTAAGATGTACTCTCTTGAGCTGCCATTCAGCTGAGATTAGCTGAATGGAGCTGGGATGAGCTAACCCTAATTCTAGTGAGCTTAGTTCCAGCTGTGGTGAGCTGGATCAAGATGAATTCCAGCTAGTTTGAGCTACTCCACCATTTGCCTTCTTGAGTGCTAGGGTTTTAGGGATCTATATATCTGTTCATCCCTAACACTCACAAAAACACATTAAAACAACAAAAGAAAATGCAATGCATGCCTAAACTAGTTAATGCCTAAATGCAGCCCAAAAACCCATTTGCGGAGTAAAATCCTAAGACCTAGGTTTGTTTTAGTGCATAAGAATGATGATAAACTGGCATTTATCATACCCCCATGCTTATCTTTTGCTAGTCTCTTTGAAAAACTTCAAAAAAATTTTTTGAAAATGGAATTTCGGGAAATCTAATTTTTTTCTTCTTTTGAGGAGAAAGAGATTAAGGGACCTTGGTTGATCTAAACATAGGAGGTACGGGATTTGTTGAGAAAAACATCGGGATTTGTTTCGGATCCATCCATTAAACAAAATGGGATCTATATATCCTCCAAAAAATTCACAAATTAACCCCTTGTTAATTTAGATGACTTGAAATTTTTGTTTTTAGGATTTTTCTAGCTCATGAATTTGATTTGCAACTTGCAAAATCCTTTAAAACCTTGTGTCCGTGCCTGTGAAAAGCCAACATTTATAAAGGAGTGTTAATTTATTTTTTATTACTTTTTTTTTCCCATGGTTATTTTTAGCTTAGTCTTACAACAGATGTGTCAGGATCATCATTCCCGTTACCAATCCTCGAGGGGGCTCTGGAGCTAGTACTTTGGGATAGCACTGTCCATGACACCACCCAGGAGCTCACAACCCCAAAACACAATGTGGTGTAAAGGGGTGCTCCAAGCAAACTCAAGCTCTTGCTCCGACACTATAGGTAGAGCACCGTCCAAGACACTTGAGCTGCTCAAATGCACTTTAATGCTCCATCTAAAGATATGAAATATAGATATGGAGCAGCACCGATGCGGTAATATGTTGACATCGCATCCTCAAAGGAGGCATTTTCCTCCTTCTCAGTGGTGAGAACTCAAACCAATGATTTGCTTCAGACTTTTACTAAGTCCAAACAAGGGAGTTTTTTCAAATTTGTAGTTGTTTTTAAGTGTTGGCTTGTGTGTGAAAATTGACACAAGAAGCTCCTCATGAAATGCAAGTTTTTGAATCAGAAGCTATGCCCAATACTTTCCACATTACAAAATAGGATCAAGTCACCTGAACTATCATGGGTTCAGGTGGAATTTTAGGGAAGGATATTTGATCTAGTCTAAAATAGATGCTAAAATTCTAATGATCAGATTCGCATCCTCATCCATAGTTTGTTAAAGATTAAATCACATTGTACCCAAAAATGAAAATTTTCAACCTTAGTCCCGATTTCAAAAATTTTTCCTCAAAATGTTTTCAACATTTTTATTTATTTATTATTATTATTTTTTTTTGGGTATGCAAGTAGGAAAATAAGATAACTAAAAAACAATGCATGTTTTTAGGTTTTGAAAATCCTAAATCGATCGTCAAATTTTAAAAACACCCCCCATGCTTAAGATATGCCATGTCCTCATGTACTAGGAGGGAAAGGGATCACCTTAGTGAAGAACGGTCAGGTTTATGATGATCAAAACCTGGAAAAAGAAGAAAAAAGGAAAGTAGGAAAAAATGATGGGTTACCTCCCATCCAATTCTATCTTTTATGCCATTTAGCCAGGCGTAGTGTGAATTAGTGATCAAGGATGGCTGGCTCAGTAAAATTAAAAGATTCAGACGGAAGATTAGGCGTATGATCAAAATAGGGCTTTAAACATTGGCCGTTAACTTGAAAGGTCGAATTAGTTTTTGGATCAAAAAGATCAACAGCGCCGTATGGATATATTTTATGGACAATAAAGGGGCCGATCCATTTAGATTTTAATTTGCCAGGAAAAAGACGTAATCTCACATCGAAAAGCCAAACACATTGATTAATGTCAAAGTGTTTCCGAATAATATATTTATCATGAAATTTCTTTGTTCGGTCTTTATAAATCCTCGCATTTTCATAGGAAAAATTACGTAATTCTTCCAATTCAATTAATTGTAATTTTCTATGGATACCGACGTCAGATAAATCCATGTTGAGTTGTTTTATTGCCCAAAAAAGCCCTATGTTCTAGCTCTATCGGGAGATGGCATGCCTTCCCAAAAATCAGACGGAAGGGAGACATGCCGAGTGGGGTTTTAAAAGCGGTATGGTAGGCCCATAAAGCGTCGTCTAATTTGGTGGACCAATCCTTATTGTCGGGCCTAACCATTTTTTGTAAAATATTTTTAATTTCCCAGTTAGAAACTTCAGCCTGGCCATTTGTTTGGGGGTGATAAGGTGTGGAAATTTTATGATTAACCCGATATTTAGAAAGAAGGCGACAGAATTGTGAGTGGGTGAAATGTGAGCCTCCATCACTGATAATGGCTTTTGGTATGCCGAAGCTTGAGAAAATATTTTTCTTAAGAAATTCGACAACCACACGGTGATCATTAGTGCGGGTGGGTATTGCTTCTATCCATTTTGAAACATAGTCGACTGTGACTAATATATATAAATACCCACCAGAGTTGATGAACGATCCCATGAAGTCAATGCCCCAAACATCAAAAATTTCAACCTCTAAAATAGGATTAAGGGGCATCATATCCTTTCGAGTCATGTTGTCGATGCTTTGGCAATGTTCATAGGACCGAACAAAGTCATGAGCATCTTTGTGCAAGTTGGGCCAATAAAATCCCGCATTAAGGATTTTAGCTGTAGTTTTCTTACCCGAAAAATATCCGCCACAAGCCATTGAGTGACAATGTGTCAAAATATCATGGATTTCAGATCGGGTACACATCGTCAAATGACCTGATCGGCACAAATGCGGAAAAGGTCGGGCTCCTCCCAAAAATAATATTTAATATCAGCAAAGAACTTGTCCCATTTTATTTTTGGCCAATTAGCAGGGATTCGTTCTGTTGCTAAGTAGTTTGCGATGGCACAAACCAAGGGAGGGTAGTAGCACCTAAAATGCTTTCATCGGGGAACTGATCTGGCAGGGACATTATGTCATTCGTCATTAGACGAGAGAGATGGTCGGCCACTACATTGTATGATCCCACCTTATCCTTGATTTCCAGGTCAAATTCCTGGAGCAGTAGAATCCAACGGATAAGGTGGGGTTTCGCATCTTTCTTTGTCAGCAAATATTTAATTGCTGAGTGGTCGGTATATACAGTGACATGTGACCCCAACTGATAAGATCTAAATTTTTCTAAGGCAAATACAATGGCAAGAAGTTCCTTTTCAGTAACCGTGTAATTTCGTTGTGCATCATCAAGAGTTTTGCTAGCATAATAGATTACAACGGGCTTATTGCCAATTCTTTGCCTAAGAATGGCCCCTACAACAAAATCTGAGGCATCTGTCATTAATTCAAAGGGACTATTCCAATCAGGTCCCTGCAATATTGGTGCCTCAGTAACCTCTTTCTTCAACCTCAAAAAACTCTCCAGGCACTTATCATTAAAATCAAATGGCTGGTCTTTAGTGAGAAGCTGACTTAAGGACTTGGAGATTTGGGAAAATTTTGTATAAATCGATGGTAGAAACCTACATGACCCAAAAAGGATCTGATCTGTTTGACAGTAGTGGGCGGTAGGAGCTTAGATATAGCATCTATTTTTGCTTTATCTACCATGATTCCTTGTTTTGAAATAACATGGCCCAAGACAATACCTTCTTGGACCATGAAATGACTTTTTTCCTAACTGAGGACTAGATTAACTTCTATGCATTTTTGGAGAGTTCTTTCAAGGTTTTTGAGACAATGGTCAAAAGAATCTCCAAAAATAGAGAAGTCATCCATAAGGACTTCTAAACATTCACCTACCAGGTCTGAAAAAATTGCAAGCGTGCACCTTTGAAAAGTCGTAGGTGCATTGCAAAGACCAAAGGGCATCCTTCGGAAAGCAAAGGTTCCGAAGGGGTAGGTGAAAGTTGTTTTGTCCTAGTCCTTAGGATGAATCGCTACCCAATTATAGCCAGAATAACCATCCAGAAAATAGTAAAAATCCCATCTGGCTAACCGCTCCAAGATTTGATCAATAAAGGGGAGTGAGAAATGGTCCATCTTGGTGGCGGTGTTTAATTTTTGGTAATCAATACACACACGCCAAGAAGAAGCAGTTTGAGTGGCTACATTCTCCCCATTATCATTAGTGACAACTGTTAGTCCATCCTTTTTGGGCACAACTTATGTTGGACTTACCCAGGAGTTGTCAGAAATGGGGTAGATGATATCAGCATCTAGCCACTTAATAATCTCCTTTTTTACCACCTCCTGCATAGTAGGGATCAAGCGCCTTTGTGGTTGGCGGGAGGGGCGAGAATCGTCCTTTAAATATATACGATGCGTACAATAGGATGGATGAATACCCTTAAGATCAGAAAGGGTCTAGCTAATAGCTTTTCGATATTTACTCAAAACCTCGAGAAGTTTGTGCTCTTGTGCCCTGGTAAGTCCAGAATTTATAATTAAGGGCAGGGTCTGATTAGGACCCAGGAAGACATATTTAAGGGAGTTGGGCAAAGGTTTTAATTCCAATTGTGGGCCCGACTCTGAAAGAGTTTCTGCTTTGTGGGTTAGTGGTGAGGTGAGAGTGAAAGGGTCAGCTGGAAGGTTAGCTGGACGTGTGGTTAGGGTGGAAGGGTGAGAAGATGTAACGACCCGATTCCCAAGTCCCTACGAGACACGAGAACCGGACCGACTCGACTAATCCCAAGACCTAGTCATCCAACGAGGAAGTAACCAAAAGAGTAGTAAAATAAACCACATTCAACATGAAATATAACTAGCAGTAACAAAATACAGCAGTAAGAAAAAGAACTACTACAGCATGTACCACCACAACAGTAGAAAAACATTCATAACATAACAAGAACTACGAGTAAAGAAAAGTACAGAGAGTAACAAAAACTACTCACTACAGTGGAACAAAAGGGGTACAAAAGAACAGTGGTAAGTCTACTGGACCCTACTCGGCCTAGTGTCCTCTACAGCCGCTGACCCTGGCTTCTCAACACCTGGACCTGAAAAGTAACGAGTGTAACACGTCAGCGAAACGCTGAGTAGAGTGGCAGCTAAAGCTAAAGAAGCAGTAAAGTGTACAGTAGCTGTTTTATTTTCTTTCTTCCTTTATTTACGTCTTTCTATTGTTTCACAATTTATCTATTTCTCTGATCCTTCACTTGATCTCGAATGTTCCTTGTGGGAACGATATTGATTGCAGTCTTTTCCGAACAGTAGAAGTAACACGTGGTGCTCTCCTGGTCGGGAGAGTCCCCCGTGGTGATCCTACTCTCAGTCAACCACCCCAAGGTCACTGACAGACGTAATGGTGACTACGACATGCGCGGTAAACGCACAGGTAGCTACCCTGCACTGGCACACGGTCAGTCGTTTCCGTTAACGGGTGTGCCCAAAGCACAGCACGGAACCAGTATAGGGCAGAGCCCTCTCAGTAACAGGGGTCCAACCCCTCCACAGTAACCAAACAGGGGCCTTGCCCCTCCACAGTCCGCGCACCCTCGCCTGACTACCCTGGTTTGCCCAGTGGGCCTAACAAGTCGGTGTAGGTGAGCTAGCAGAACCCCGGGGCCCTTGGGGTAGCTAGTGCTGGCCCTACACTAGTAGCTCTCCGCAGTACTGTGTACATGAGGGCCAACAAGTCGGTACAAAGTGGCCAGACCTAACCCCGAGTCCCTGGGGCGGTTGGCTCCGCTCTGCACTAAGAAGGTAACAGGTGCTTCCCCTCGCACTACGTACCCAAGAGACAACGCACCTCCACATCTTTCCTTCTCATTTCCATTTCATTCTCTTTCCAGGAGTTCTACTCCTAACTCCCCGTAGGGTTCCAGCTCTTTTAACTCAGCACATTCAGGTTTCACCCTTTCAGTTTCACGTTCATACAACCCATATTCTCAAACATGTTCATTTATTCATAACAGGAAGCTGTTAAAATCAATTTACATGCAGCTATTATTTCCTTTCCACAGTTTCCAAGACTGCAATATCTATATTCATTTCACTAGTTTTCCAGTCCTAGGATTCATGCCATACCCTAGGATCTATCATTCAATCTAGTTTTCCAGCCCTAGGATTCATGCAATACCCTAGGATCTATCATTCAATCTGGTTTCCCATTCCTAGGATTCATGCAATGTCCTAGGTTCTATTAATTATTCCATAATTATAACAAATTATGTTAATGATTTCTAAAGCCACTCTACCAGCTACAATGGAAGTACTGGGGGCGTGGTCGGAAATCCCACGTGCCTCCGCAATCCCCAAGACTGAAATGGAATGGGGTCCTATCACAAGGATCAAACACAAGGAGTTTCTCAGAACAGTATATAATTACTGTAGACAGGTAGAGGATTTTATTCCGAAAAGAATGCAACTCGAAACGCGGAAAATGGACTCCGAACGGGCCCTAAACGGGTCGAAAATGACGAAACAGTCCAAAATCTGACGTCTGGAACCTCTTCCAAACGTCTTAAAATGTGGGTCAGATTGTACCTTTGTTTTGCGTAGTCTCTCAGATGTCTAGAAGCCTGCGGGGGCATCTGGCCTAGTTCCCAGACGTCCGATGGTCACCCCGTACATCTGGAAGTCCTTCCCATCGTCTGGCACTGCGGCCAGACGTCTGATTCACGTTGGATGCGAATCTCAGATCCTGCACATACCCACTCCTCATGCTCAGTACGAACTGTCGCAGAAAAGGAAGAAGGACGAAAATAACTTACTTTCCAGATGTCTGGACAGTCCTCCAGACGTCTTCACCGTCGTCTGGTTGGAAGCCCAGACGTCTAATTCTGGAAAAATTTCCAGAATCAGAGCTCGACTCGCTCTTCGCCTGCGATGCACTGCCGCTCCGTGCCTCGTCCGCCTGCTGCTCGAGCTGCAGTAGCCCTCCAGCAACGCTCCACACCTGCGACTCCCCTGCCGGCCGACTCTAGCAGCCCCGGCGAGCTCGAGCCCTCACAGTCGGCCGTCTCCTCCCTCGCGCAACACCTCCTCCTGCAACTCGCCACGGCTGCCGCTGCCGCCACTCACTCGCTCTCGTACCGGCTGGAAGAAGAAGAAGAAGGAAGCGGAGGGGATGAGAGTGAGGGAGAGGGCGAGGCCTTTTTAAAGCCGCGCGGGGAGAGAGAGAGAGAGGGGGGGCAGCACTGCGCCTGCGGAGGAGAGAGGGGAAAAGAGGCGTCGCAGGTCTGCGCGCGCAGGCGCGCAGAAGAAATCGTGCGTGCTGCTGAAATCAAATCCCAGATGTCTGGAAGGGGTTCCAGACGTCTGGTCAGACATCTGGGCCACCTCCCAGACGTCTTAAAAGACGTCTTGAAGCCGCGTTCGTAACAGAAGAAGTGGATTGTTCAGGAACTGTATTGGTGGCAAGACAGGAACCTAAATGGGAAATCTGCAAAGTTTCCTCCACAATGTTTTCTATTTCTGAATCTGAATCATCAAAGAAATCTGGTTCTTGGAACCGCTAGAAGCTTTAAAAATGTCTAGGGTTACAGATTCACCGCCACACATGATCTTCATCTTTCTAGAATCACAATCAATATTTGCACGGGAGGTGGCTATGATTGGTCTTCCAAGAATAATGGGGGCAAACTTTAGTGCTTCTGGTACCTCTATGTCCAGGACTAAAAAGTCTACTACGAATAGACAATATTTAACTCGGACAAGAACATCCTCAACAATTTCCCTTGGTTTAATTATAGATCATTAGGCTAATTGGAGAGTAACCTCAATAGGCTTTAATTCACCGATCTTAAATTCCTCAAAAACAACTGTGGGGATAAGATTAATTGAGGCACCAAGATCCAACAAAGCGTGATCAAATGAGGTATCATTAATGATAACTTGAATTAAGGGGGCACCAAGATCTTTTCTCTTAAGAGGCAGTTGGCTTTGCACAACTGAGCTGGCTGTCTCTGGAAGGATCACCTTTCCTAAATTTCTGGGATGCCTTTTCAGAGTACATAAATTTTTTAGGAATTTTTCATAGGCAGGGATGTATTTAATGGCATCTAGGAGAGGGATATTAATTTCTACTTGCCCAAATAAATCCATTAATTCCTTCTTAGTGGGCTCAGATTTCTTCTTTTTCTTATTTGAAGAGTGGAGGACTTGTGGAAATGGAGCAGGGTTTCCCTGTTTTGCATGAATTGGTTCCTGAACAATAGGAGGGGGAGATGGGGAAGAGTTAATCTGTGTTTCATTAAAGCGGGTTTCTTTAATAGGCAGGGGATTGTGAGTGGTTTTCCCATTCCTCAAAGTAACTGCATTTACAGTCTGGTTGTTTCTAGGATGAGGATGGGAAGCCTGACTGTTATTGAAACCCAGTGGATGCTGAGGTGCTGATTGAATGGGTTGACTGGGATATCCACCTTGGAACTGATTCCATTGATTATTTGGGTTGGGCATGGGTTGGGAAGGTAAATTCCCAATAGGTCGATGATCAGGAGTAACCTTAACTTGATATTGCAAGTTGGTAATCATGTGGGTTACTTCTGTCATTTGAGTCTGCATTCCTTGCAGAGTTTTCATGACCTGATTATTAATATCATCCTTGGATGGTCCAGGTTGATACATAGGTTGCCCATAATTCCCAAAATAGTTTTGTTTGGGAAAACAAATCGGGTTCGGGTTTTTCCAGGAGTGATTCGAGTTAGTCCTCCAGTTTTGATTGGAAGTGTTGGAGGGGTTTCTAAATTACTCCTGGAGAGCATAAATATTTTTTGAGGTGGGATCAAAAATATTTTGATCAGAATTCTCGATCAAATCTTGTGGGAAATCAGCCGGAAATTGCTGACCAGCAGATGTGGCATCAATGTTGTGTAGATTTTCTCTTCGGAGAATGTGTGGGGGGTTAGTGTATGGAGAGTGAGCGTGTGGAGCTTGTTTATTTATGAGCTTTTCTTCCATTTTCTTTTGGTGAATTTGCATCTAGTCCAGTCATTGAGCTAACATATATAGATCATCTTGAGTGACTGGAACAGAGGTGGATTTGGAGTCAATTTCATGGACTCCATGTCTGGGGTTTTCTGATCTGCCAAAAGTGTCCATTGAAGTCATGTTAAATGAGTTTGCACTCATTTCTTCAAAGAGGAGATAGGCACTTTCGGCGTATTTGTTATGAAAATTGCCCCCACATGAGGCATCCACAAATCGTTTCAATTGATCTTCTAATCCATGATAGAAGATCTGCACTAACTGCCATTGTGGAATTTCATGGTGGGGACAACTTCTTAGAAGTTCTTGAAATCTTTCCTAGGCTTCATGGAGGGGTTCACCAATTTTCTATTGAAAGGTCGTTATGGATCTTCTTAATGCATTCATTCGACCGATTAGAAATTTTTTTTTAAGAAAAGCACTTTTTAATTGGGGTCAGGTGGTAATAGGGTGCCCAACCGTTCTAAACCAATGAGATGCTTTATCTTTAAGAGAGGAAATAGTCTCATTAACCACATGTCTTCTTGCACATTGTAGGAACGAGTGGTTTAAGCGAGGACAGTTAATTCCTCGAGATGACAAAAAGGGTCCTCTCTTGGAAGACCATGAAAATGTTTAATAAGGTTTAGAATGGCTGGTTTGATCTCAAAATCCCCTTGTGGTATGACCACCCCTTGTCTTTCCTCATAATTGGAAGGATCATAGAAATCCTTAAGAGGAATGACAGGCAGTTGGCAGGGTGGTGGATTTTGTCCTTGGTTAGCTAGGTTCATGACAGTCCTAGCTAAATCTTCTTGATTTTGTTGTAGTCAAACCAAATTGTCGACCATTAATGCAAAGGGATTTGGATTTTGAGTTATAATTGGAGGGCCACCTGGCCCTGCTGGTATTTCTGGTTGCTCCAAGTTAGGGAGGTGAGGGACGGTGAAGTCAGCTTATGGGTCGGCTGACGGGTTAGAAGTGGAAGTATAATTTTTTTGTTCGCTTCCTGGGTTTTCCATTTTTTTAGGAGGGGGAAGAAAACAATGACTTTCTGCTGTGGGAGGCGAAATCAGATGGTCCCTCAAGGTGTGGTTTTTGGGATCGCCGCCCGTGCATGCACTATTTGGGAAGAATTGGAGGGGAGGAGAAGAGAAAGAGATGAGAGAAAGTGTGCAATTCAAACAAACAAAGCTAGACATAACTTAAGTGCGACTCCCTAACAATAAACCTAAGACTTAGTCTACGTAGGAAATAAGTATTCAATAGTGAATACCCATTCTGTCAACAAATCTAGCCAAGTTGCTTAAGGGGAGGTTTGGGCCCAAACGTTTCCCAGGGAAAACCCCAGGTTCTTGTACAAACCCACGCCTGGTCCTTTTACACGGCCCCTGAGCCTGAATACCAGATATAGATGACAAAATTGGTATTAACTAAAGAAAACTTAAGACCTATATAGCAAGCCTAAGTTGATTAAGCCTTAGGGGTCAAGTTGCTGCGGATTTTAGTTAGGTCTAGGATACTATAGTGCACACGAAATGTGGAGGGCATTAATTGGGTTGTTGCCCTGTTATTTCAATTTTTTTTTTTTTGTGTGTGTGCAAGAATTGGAAAGTGGTTCCAATGAAAAGCAAGTTGTCACACAACTTTTTGTATTTATATTTTTTAGGATTCAATTTAATTGAATGTGTTTTAGGGTTATTCTTTTTTAAATGTTTAAACAAGTTTGAAACTCCACAATCAAAGGAAAAACAAGTTGTATGGGTGATGGTATATTTCCTTTATATTATGGGACTAAAAAGCAAGAAAAGAAACCCTAATTGGATTTGAACCCTAATACAGAAAATTACTACCAGTGAATTCTTTTTAGGCTTTCCAAATAGGTAGTGGTCTAAACAATGCAACCAACACCACTACCTTATGTAAAATCAAACATGGATTCCAGAAAAGATTTTTGTAAGAGTTTAGGAATTTGTTTGATAATTGTTTTAAATTTTTATGTGTACTGGTGTCAAAGTCCAGAAATGATACCCATGGGTATTTTGGACCTTTTAGTATTACCACTAACCTCAGAAAATTTTGTTGATTTTATATGATGTGTAAATTTCACAACGATTCCAGAAAGATAAATTTCACAAAAATTGGATGAGTATAAAAATTCTAAAAATTCACGGACAGTAGCAAAATAGGAAGATTAGAGGGTGTGACCCCTCTGTAGTCCATGAATTTTAAAAATTAAATACAAATCCAATTGATCTAACATTTGGAACAGATGTTCCAATCTCAATTTTGAACCACTGTATGAAATTTTAGGATTTTAGGAGCCCTATGGTGTTAGGAATTTATTTTTCAATTGCAGATAGAAATCTAGACCTGAAAAGTAAAGCACCAATACTTGAAATGGAGTGGTGTTAATGAAACATTCACGCAAACAATGAATTTTTATGGGCACCACTCCACTTAATTAAAGTGATTAGGGTCCTGAAAGCCAAGTTTAATATTTTTTTGGTAGTATTTTAGCCTAAATGTGACAAGGAAGGGGAACCAACCTGAATTTCGCATGAAGAAAAGGAACTTTGAGCTCTCGCTTCCAGATTCCCGCTTTCTTCCTGTGATAGTTCCTGCACACACAAAAGAAAAGAAAGAGAAGGGGATGAGATCCACTTCAAGCAAGAGAAAAATGACTAATGCAAAGCCGTGCCTCCCCGGCAACAGCGCCAAAAAGTGATACGGATTTTACACGATTTGTAAAATACGTCATTGTAACGCGCAAAACCGATCAACTCTTAAATTTATAAGCCTAGATAGTGGGGTATCTAGGGTCGTCCAAGGAGGCCAAATGTTTGCAAAATTAATTCTCTTGCTTACAAAATAGAACTCAACTTTCTTTTTGGTATTTTAAATATGTAATTTTTTTTTTGTTTTGAAAAGATGAGGGCAAAATGCGAATTATGACGGAAAGTACTAACACCTATAATTACTTAACTAAAACTTAAGTGATAGATATATCCTCTTCCTAAGCTCACTCTAGGCAAGTGGAGGCCTAGAGTAATTAGGAAGAAGAGGTGAAACAAGTGCTATAACAAAAATAACAATTGCAATAGAAAGTAAAAAGAAGGCAATTTGATTAACTAGAATTTTTGTTCTTTTCCAAGACAAGTAGAGGAATGCTTCTACTAGAAATGAAAAAATCTGAAAGCAATAAAAGAAACACAAATCCTCTTGCAAAAAATTGGTGAAGAAGGGAGTCTTCTTGCTCCAAGCCTAGCTACTCCTTGTCTTGAAAAGAGGGCCTCCTTCTTCTCCTTCCTTGAGAGCTCCTCCAAGGTGGATGCTACCACCTTCATTGCTCTCCTCCAAGGGGTGGGCGTGCACCACCCTCAAAAACTCCTCCAAGGTGGCATGGACCACCTTCAAGATCTCCTCCAAAGATCTTCCTTGCCTGGCTCCTCCTTTGGCTGGCGTGGCTCAAGAGAGAAGGGAAGAGGGGAAGGCACCAAAGGGACAGAATATCCATTTAATCTTCTTCTTCTTCTTCTCTCTTGGTCATGGGCTCTAAGTGGAATATGAGAGTGAATTTGCTAGCCAAGGATGGTTTGAATGGTGGTGGGTAGTGGTCTTTTTATAGGGTAGGATGAGGGGTTAAGGTGCCTCTTGAAATGGAGGGCTAAGATGGAGGGATGGAGGTGGTTAGATGATCCTAGGGTTAAGGGTTGTTGGCACCGCCTAAGGGGTGTAAGGGGCCTCCCAACAAGCACTGCATTTTCTGGCAGCAGCCAGACTAAGAAGGAACCTATAAGTCTGGTTTCAAACAGACAAAGTTAGGCCCTAAAAATATGCGTAACAGTGCGGGCCTAGAAAACAGGTAGCCACGGATGTTGGCGAGCTGATGATGCAACATAATTCCAAATGCTCTCTAGAAGATATGAAAGCAAAGAACCTCGTTGGCTAATTTCTGAACGGCTAGAAAATTAATTCCAACAATGTGAACGTTGGGAATTAATTCCCAACGTCTAGTAGACGAATCCTTGTGGTCCTAAACTCTATATAATGACCCTAGGATTCTTTGTTTGCATACAAGAAAGATTAGAAATACAAGAGAAATTCCTAGAGCTATATTTCCCAAATTTCTACCATATTCACAAGAGAAGAAATCGTGTTTGCTGCCTTTCTTCGTGCTACGCTTTTGCAAACACTTCAACGATGTGATTTCTTCACACATTGTCAAAGTGATTCATGCTCTTTCTAGGCTCTCAAATTGGTAATATTATTTTAATTATTATTGAGAGGCTTAGGTTCTAGTTGTAAGATTAGTCTTTCTTACACCTGTACTTCTTTTGTATTTGTGATTTGCTCATTTAGGTTGTAACAAACCTGTTGTTGTAATTAGGTTGAGGTAACCATTTAATTACCTCGGTTAGGAAATTGATTCTCTCAGGGTTGAGAGAATTGGTTTAAAAATCCTAAGCTGGGAGGGTTAGGTAGTGGAGTACCCAAGGGAGGGGACCACTATACATCTTGTGCAATTTCTGTGATTGTGTTTTGTGCAAATTATCTTTCTTGTTATTACTAATTTGTTTGTTTAAGTTTTTTGTGCGCATAGCCATATTCCATCGATCCTTCACTTTTTGGGTAATCAATCAAGTTGTCAAGCAATTACACACCCTAAATTGACCTTCGAGTGCCCTAGGACCTATGCTTTGCTTAGATGATACTCCCAGGTGATCAAGTGAGAAGTTACTCCACAGACAAACAATGGGATGCAAGTAAGGTGAACCCTTCCTTTGAGGGGATACATATGCGATGCCCCTTAACTACCCTTTTGTTCCTTTAAGGGGTGTCCCCCTCCGTGAAGTATCAAAACACTTGGTCAAAAGATAGTACCACCACCACAAAGCACGATAGGAGGGTCTGCACCGATAAAGAGATCGGTGCCTATAGCCTTAAGGGTCCAAGTCCTAATGCAGTGCCTATAGTGCATGCTCAGTGCAGGAAGTGTGCATCACATCACGAAAAGTGATTTTTCCTTTTGAAAATCGCAGTCACATTATTCAAACACTTCCTATATATTTTTCTTTCTTTTCAAGAAATAATGTGACCACTTGATTAATATTTTCAAATCAGCCTAAATGGTCTTCTTTAATTAAGTCCAAATGCAATGCGTGTGCAGATAACTAATGCACAAGAAAAGACGTACCTTACTCCAGCTCTCTTCAATGCAGGATGTTTACAATGCAAAAAGAAAAGCTAGATGCTGCTCATTCAGTCCTAGATGGTCATCCTATAGATATGCAGCTTCCAGCAGGCAGTTTGAATATATATATATATATTAAAAATAATAATAAGCAAACAAACCTAATCTTACTAACTAACCAACATGCAGTTCAAAAAATTTGAATAATCCTATAATCTAAATGAAATAGGAACACGCTCCCGAAAATACCCAACACGGGTCCAGAAGAAAAAAACTAAATGTCTAAGGTCTATCTGGCCTAATCTAAGTATAAACAAGTCTCTAGTCGCCAATCCTCCTTCCACACGTGTGGGATAAAGGCCCACGTGCTCCTGTTGCTGGCCTCCAGGTGGTGTCAAGGTCCACCAAAAAGATCGCCTCCGTCATGTGCGCCTACCGCATTCGTCGTGTGATTTTGCACAGAAGAAGATCCACAATTAGTAATTTAGAAAAGCTTTCAAAATAGCATAAAAATAATATAAAATTTCCAAAAAAATTAATGGGCATGTTTCCTCCCTGGCAACGGTGCCATTTGAAAGTGCAATCTTGGTTTTCAATAAAAACTTTAACATAAAATGACGTGTCATTTGTATGTAATCTCATGGTAGAAAATCGCTTTTCAAAACATTTTAATTCTCAAAACTAACCATGAAGAGTTAGGTCGTCTCCACAGGGAGGAATTAGCCTATTTAAACTAGTGCGTTCTGCTTCGTTTATTCGGGAATCTCAATGTGTATGCATACTGACTGGTTCATGTGTTTTCAACATGATTTCTTGCTTCAAGTAATTAATCAAGAATATAGGTGTGCATATGCAAAATTGCCACTATATAATATCATGCAAAATAATGATCTTGATACTAGTAAACACTGTAAATACTAATTTCTAGAATATAGCTTGTTCACCATAATATATATGACATGCATTAAATCATTCATGAGAGATATTCACATGCAAGCAATTTTGATTAAGTAGAAGGATGGCTATGTAAATTCACATCAATAAATTATTTCATTAAATAAGGGAATAGTGTTCCCTCGTAATGGCATGGTTGGTAAATTTTAATTGGAGGAGAAGTAGAGGATTTCTCCTCTCTCCTCCTCGTGTGAAGGAGCGAGCTTGGCTGGCTGCAAGAGTCGTCGGAGGAGTTGGGTCAGAGGAGAGGAACACTCCGGTGGTGGTGCGGTGGCGAGTGGTCACCGGAGGTTGTCAGTTGACGATGAAGATGACGTCGGTGATGGGTCCTAAGGAGGCCATGCACGAGCGTCGGCTAGTGGCGTGAAGCAGAGGGGAGCAGCAGTGGAGCGAGGGCGTCTCAACCGTGGTGTCAACAATGAGAACGAAGACCAGAAGTGCAGGCTAGGTGTGGAGGAGCTGGCATGATGTTTGGGTTCCTCTTCTCTGTTGGAGGAGAAGACGAAGAAGACGAGGGGGCTGTTGGCATGTTAGTGGCTGGACACGAGCGCACAAGGGTGCAGGAAAGGCTACGTGTGTGTGAGGGTGCGCGCATGGTGAGAGGCTGGCGGTGCGTAGTGTGGCTGGCGCACGTAGCTATGGCTACCTGTGGGTGTGGCTGCCTGTGGATGCGTGGCCTGCGGGTGTGTGGCCTACGGGTGCGTGGCCATGTGCTGTCACCACATGACCCACGCAGTGAAGCTTGCATGGTGAGAGAGGCTGGTGGTGCGTGGTGTGGGTTCTCTACAGGTCACGGTGCACGCAGATCTCCATAGTGCTCGCTGGTTCCACAATGCACGTCTCCTTCACGGTGGAGAAGGTGGAGATATCCTCGCACGGGGGAAGGAAGATGATATTATCCTTGGTGGACGCAGCTTTTTTTTTAAACAAAAATCTCCTCCTTTTCCTTCGGCAGCAAGTATCTCCAACTACTCACGATGATCGCGAGTGGGTGGAATGCAGACAAGCACAGGCGATTTCATCTTCAGATTTCTAACTAGAGCATCAGACGTCTTAAAAAAATGTAATGTCATGAATTTGTGATAGCAATTCCAGACGTCCAATCCAAGTCCAAGATGTCTTATAGAAGTAAAAATGAGCACCTGATTCTTATACCTATCCTGCATTCATCAAATAAATTATATTATCATAACATATGTTATTAAATATAAAATTGAAGCATAAAATTAAATGCAGGCCAAGATGAATTGCCATATAACTCTTCATTAATTAACAACTAAGAATAAATAATTAAATAGTACTTAGGCTAAATAATAGTCCACAAAAGTGGACTTATCAAGCTTATTGATTGCAATATATTTTGTGTGATTAAAGTTTCCTGCTTTTAATTATTATCTATTGCAACCAGTAAGTCGGTACCTGAAAATATTGAGGATCTAGCTATTAACGAATTTTCTATAAACAGCCACCACGTAACTAGAATTGTGCATACTAAAACTCATACTTTCACATTTGTCATCTATTTAACACATGCGCACGTAATTAGGTTTCATAATGAAAGTGGCCAAACATTGATCCGACGATTAGAAACCGGCATGCATTTTTAAGCAAGTAGATCGATTTCAAATTTGAAAAAACACCACCCAGAGACAAATGACTGGGACTCAAGTCTCGTTATCTTTACAAATCATTTTTGACGAGCGTTTTAACACGACTATACTACGATTTCCGACGACTTCAAAACGTGCGAAAATGACTTTCTATCATCTAACATTTAGGAAAACCTCAAAGCAGCATGTCAAACGTACTTTAGGACCTTAAATAAAAGAACAACAATAGACTCCACCTCCAATGCTCGCATTGGAGCTAAAAATCATCCGCAGCAGCCACTTTCGACTCACCCGCTCGCCTTATGTTCTAAATTTAGGTTCAAGCTAAATGTAACCCGAAAGGGAAATTTCATGAAGTACGGATATATGAGGTTACTTGTTTATAGCATATATACATAGTACATCCATGAATAAGATTATCTTATTAAGAGAATGCATTAGAGATTTTATCCTCTAGTTGATTCCTATAATCTAGAATCCAGTACAATTTTTCACACACATAGAATTTGTAATGGATTCATGGTGAAGGCTGATAAATGTCTTTAGTCTGTCGAGAAGAAGCAGTGCTTCTTCTCCTGAAACCCTGGACAATGTTTTGGGAGTCAGGTAGATTTTCTTCCAAAAATCCACCAAATAGTGTGAGATGAGAGTAGAGTGTGCTGGTGATCTAAGATTAGTGCAAGGAATCCTGAATCCTAGATAATTAGGTGATGATGCATAGAGATTAGGCATAGTTTCTGCTCTCGGATCCTGCATATACATTTTTGCATGAAATTTTGTGAGCCACTAAATAAGACAAATACACAGAGAGCAAGTTTTCATAAAACTAGGGCTAAGTTGGATGGTTACGACCATTCTTTACAGAATCCTCGGCTGATGGAGGGCATTGATGTCAAGGTCAAAATACACTATCCTATCCATGTCTCCCGGTGCCATGAGTAGGCACTTCCACCAAATAAGCCACTCAATGTCTCTTGAGTACCACCAATTCCTAATAATGCCTCCTCAATAAAGTTCATGGATATGTGCTGGTTGTGTTGTGTTGAAAGAAAAAAAAAAGAGGATAAAAAAAGGAAAAAAATGACGAAGAAAGAAGAAAAATTGAAAAAAATAAGAAAAAGATGAAAAAGCAAAGAAAAAAAGAGTGAATATTTAGTGTTTATTTCTGTTGCATTGAGGCAATACCACCGAATAAATTTGAGATCCACCAAATATGGCCTTAACCTATTTTCCTGTGTTTCTAACCGCCTAAATACTGGCTGAGGATTTCCAACTTAGTGTTAGGATTATGGAAACTCAATTAATGTGTTAATGCCAAGTGAGACCACCAAATACAAGTCACATGTGTGAATCTGGTGAGATTGTGAGCTCTAAGAAAAAGAAATAAAAGAAAAGAAAAAGAAAAAGAGTAAAAGAGAATGAATACAAAGGAATCAAAGAGAGCATAGTTTTTTCCATCTTTCTCTGAGTTGAGTTACGTAATAATTTAGGAATCTAGAATATATAGTACTAATCTCTATGTAACACCAGTCGAGAGTGAGCCACCAAATATATAGTCTTTTCCCACTATGATTCTCTACCTAAGCTTAAAGCCGGGTGGAATTCATAGAATATCTGGAATACCTCGAGGGAAGAAGTCTGCCTATCTCGCTAGAATTTTTACTAGGGATCAAGTATAGGCTATAGAGGTGAATTAGTTTTTCACTCGAATCCGTTGCAAAAGCTTCCATGATTGTCTGGATTTCTAGAGCATAGGATGAAAACAAAAAAGAGAAAAATCTCTAGGCATACACTTGATAAAACAATCAATCCCTTAGGGACCCTTCTATGAATAATTTAGTCTTGCATTCGTTAGGGACTAGCAAGATTTAGGCATGGGGGTATGATTACGTAGCAATCATAGGTCTTAATTGACATAAATTAGTCTAAGTCTTAGAATAAGTTAGGGTAGTTCATGCATGCATAAGCATTATTTGTATCCTTACTGCTTTCTTTTAGCTATGCATAAAATAATGCTATAATGTACTGATTAGGTGTATTATGTCAATTGCAGGTAATAAGCTGATCAGAAGCTAGATCTGAAGTTGGATCTAAAGCTGGATCTGAAGAATAAAGAATAATTGGTGTTGCAGCGAGCTAAAGCGGAAGACCTAGATTAGATGTAGCAGATAATAATGTAAGGGAGTTAAGGTTTGCTATTCTATTAAGTAGGAATAAAGCAATAAATTGTGAAGAACTTTGGTCCATCCTAGCCCTAGGATAGCTAGAAGCCTCCCCAAGCCTTAGCCACCCTTAGATTAGGTCACTGCGCCTTAGGAAACCTTAAAAACCTAATTCTAGGCTCTATCTAGATGTCCAGATGAGTTATAGGATGTCCAGAACCCTTAGCCAACTCCCACAAACCTTAAACCCACTTCTGCAGTGTTATTGGATGTCTAGACACTTGGTCAGACATTCAATTTCTACAGAATAGCCAAGACAGAACCTAGAATCCCTCCTGACTCAGATTGGACATCCAGACAACAAGTCTGGACTTCTAATTTTTCACTATAAGACGTCTGACACTATTATTGGATGTCTAGAACTGCCCTCCAGACCCTGTTTTGAGGTTCAAGCCTTGATCTTGGATCTCTAGGTCCCTAAACCCAATTCCAACCCCATAGGAATCTAAATTAAGGTGCCCTAGCCCTAGTACATCACTTCTAAACCTCCCTAAGGACCTAATTAGGTCCTCACTAAACTTAATTGACTTGAATCCTAGTCAATTCCATCACCCTATTCAATTGACTCATTGAGTCCAATTGAGCCCTGATCTCAGCACACACTATCCAATTGGACTCAGTGAGAGTCTAATTGACCTAGACCTGACTTAATTGAGTTATTTTACTCTCAATTAAGTTTTCACACACCCAATTAAACTTTTATTAAGTTGAATTACACTTTACCTTAGTGAATTAGGGTTTACAACCCTAATTTGAGACCTACCTTGACCTAAACCCGCTAGAACCTAACCTAATCAACCTAGCCACCTATGTTTCGACCCACACACACCCACACAAACCATCCACACGAAAATACCTAGCCTAGAGTTCTCTAGAACTCTCTACCATGTGTTGTTACCTTGGTTGCTAAAATTAGCAACTAAGAGCCATTCATTTTTTAGATCCACATTTGGTGGATCAAAAAACCACCATCCATCCTCTCTCTCTCACTCTTTCACGAGCTCCCACCATAGGCCTCTCTAGAGAATTTGATAATTCTCTAGAGAGCTTCCCTTAGGTCTATATAAAGACCTATTGGGTGGCCATTTGCACCCATCCACCCTTGGTTCCATTTAGCTTAGTTTCATTCCACATCCACTCCACCTCCATGTCCACGAGTAGCTTCACCATGGCCACCACCACCTCCACACCAAGATGCTGGATCACCTCTCCAACCTCTCTCCAAGGGCCATCCTAAGTACGATTGGTCACCCCTCCTCCTCTCAACCAACTCAAAGGCCATCGGAGCCCACCTCCGAATGCCCTTATTTCTTCTTGACTAAATTATAGTTCTTAAATTTACATGCTTTATTTACTACTTAGTAGTGTAGCTCTGTATTCTCCTCCAATGATGCATGTAAAATCCTCCCATAGATTCATGTATGCAGTGATTTTCTGGTAGCGAGTAGTTTTATTTCCCTGTACAAGCATTCCTCTACCTGTGTTCTGCAACTCTGATTTCATCATCATTTTTTATATATATAAATATATATGTTGGAAATCACCTTGTGCCTAATTATCATCTTTTGGTGTGATTGAAGTTGCATGTTTTAATTACTATCTTTTGGCAACTAGCATATCGTACATCAATACATAAATTACCATAAAATGGTATGAGATTTTAAGCAAGTAGAGCGAAAGAGATTGATTTCAAATCTGTATTTCCATAAACGCCTCCCAGAGGCGAACGACCGAGACTCCAAGTCTCGTTATCTTTATAAATATTTTTATTGATAGTATTGTGCACTATACTACGATGCTTTTTCTAATCCAACACACGCTCTACGAGCCCAACACTACCCTATGAATTTTTCATGCCCTTCCTTCTCCTCTCTTCCTCTCGAAAGCTTAAAAGAAGCTTATCCCACACCCGAGATGCTCGTCAATAGCTTAATCCAAGTTTTTGGCCCCATTCTGGAAGTGGATCCCATGACGACGACGATGTGCTACCTTGTTCCCATTCTTCCGACTTCGTCCCCCTTCTTCCTGCCTCGTCCTCCGTATTCTAGGCATTTCCTCTATCTGACTCATTCTCTAAGCATTCATCGAGGAGGATAACATCTCTCTCCTTTCTTTTATTGCTTTCTAGAGTAGAATTTCCCACTTTCTAGTTGTAACAATTTCCCGCTTTCTAGTGTAATCATTTCCCTCTTTCTTAGTTGTAAAAACATTATTCAAATACCAAGTGATTATTTTTTCTCTCTCTCTCTTATTGTCAATAGTGATTCCATTGTGATTATTTCACCTTTTAAATAAAAAAAAGAATACAAAAAAAATATAATTGTAGATTTTGAGATCAACGTAGCCTCCCTGTGTTCGACCCGGAACTTCTTTACGGATTTTCGGTATAAATTTTATCTTTTGAATGGATTTCTTCGCGACTCAAACTACAATGACGAGTTTCCAAATCCAACTCCGAACGCATAGTTTTCCTTCACAACATTTTGGCATCGTTGCTGGAGAGGCAATGATTTTCGATTTTTCTTTCCTCATTTCACGCACTTTACAATTTTCTGGCATGCTTTATCTCTTGTCTATTGTTTTATAGATACCTCTATTAGGGAATCGTCAACTTGTAGATCGGAGTAAAGTGCAGTTGAAGATGACTGTAAGTGCTCCCCATTTTACCTCCTCCATAGATTCCATTTCACCACATTAATTCAAACTCCAATTAACCTAGGTATTTGCATAAATAGTAGGGTTAGTTTAGTTGCTTGGATTTCCACTCACATTCATCTCACCCACATACAAAAAAAAATCAACAAAAAGATATTTCTTGTGGGGTATTTCAAACATACACACAACATACACCCACATTTAAGGCACATAACCTAACTGATTCTTATTTATTCAATCGGATTCTGATCTGTGGAACCAGTACATAAAAATCAACATATAAAAGAGTAGAAATCAGTCTAGGTCAATCGCTTTGTGTGCCTAACTCAATGGTGCAATTGTGGCCAATTGTTTTAGTTGTTTGGGCCACATCACTCAACCTAAAATCAACTACCAAGTAGCTTCCCCTTAGCATTTTCAATTTAGGTCAATACCAGGAACTCCACTTTATTTTTTATTTCAAAAAGAAAGTGGTCTTCATTCGTGCTTGAAAACCTTTTTCGACTCAAACTTGATTGAATTAAACCTAATTCTAAACCCTAAAAGCTACTTAAGAAAGTTTTGAACCTTAAAATCTACTTATCACAAATAATCTTGCTTGAAAACCCTGGTTGTGCACACACTCACACATACTCAATTGATCATTAAGGGCACAACCCATTTTAAGGGCCCATCACATTCCGTAAGCACTACAATCCCAGCCCTAAATAAAATCAACTAGATGTTGGCCTTAAGGACTGATTCACTCTTCGGGGTCTAGTATGAGATTGTTTACGATTAACCTGCTTGTACTAATCAACCTAATGTCCAGATAGGGGAGTAGCGTCAAATGACCGTGGC
The DNA here is from genome assembly GCA_037157565.1 of Thalassia testudinum. Classification (NCBI taxonomy): domain Eukaryota; kingdom Viridiplantae; phylum Streptophyta; class Magnoliopsida; order Alismatales; family Hydrocharitaceae; genus Thalassia; species Thalassia testudinum. The sequence goes on from JAZHRO010000049.1 coordinate 33,258,482, forward strand.
TGCGGGGTACACTAGGAACTGGAGGCACAAGCTGAAGGAAGAACCTTCTACTCAGTCCCTCTTAACTGGTTGGATTGAGCAGATGCAAGTAGAGTAAATCATTTATAATCTTATGGCTGATTCTGAGAGTCTATAGATCCTTAGGCTACCCCACTTAAGGATAGGCTTGTTTTGTTCTGCTGCAGGGTTCTTATCCCCAGTCCTTCTGACCTCTTTCTAGTTTATGCTTGGAAGGAGGTCATTGAATCCCCGATTGGAAGGACCACTATAGTATTCTAGGAGGCGTAGATTGGATTTTGGCCAAATTGATCCCATGGTCGATCAACAACCTCCTCTACTTCAGGATCCACAGGAGGTATTTTAAAGGTAGTTGGAACAAATGCAGAGAATGCAGGGCGTTCAGCCCTTGAAGGATTTTTATGATCCTTCAAATTATGGGGAATGTCTCGGTGTCCAGATTCGTGCCGGAGACGTAGAAATCAAGCCCCAGGTGTTAAACCTGATCAAACATTTCCATGGGCTTAGCTTTGAAGACCCGTTTCAGCACTTGGAGGACTTGACCACTTTGGTCCAGACCACCAAGGGATGAAACGTGAATGAGGAGCAGATGATCCTGAGGCTCCTCCCCCACTCTCTTAGGGATAAAGCCGCTCATTGGTACAGGACTATAGGAAGGCCAATTGCAACTTGGAATGATTTGAAATCGTCCTTCCTGAAGAAATTCTTCCCTGTCGAACGTACCAATGGTTTGAGAAGGGCAATTACTACATTCTCCCAATGGTCGGGGGAGTAGTTTCATGTTGCCTGGGAGTCATTCCAGGACTTATTGCGGAGGTGTCCACACCATGAGGTGCCAAAATGGCAACTCGTGCAGATCTTCTACAACGGGTTGACTAAACAACTAAGAAATCACGTGGACGCTTCTTGCGGAGGCAATTTCCTCAACAAAGATGCAGATAGCGCACACGATTTGTTTGAGGAGATGTGCGAGAATTCGATCAATCATGCCTCCATGGATACTTTTAACCGGTCCCAACAACCCAGATCGAATGTTAATGAAGTCCATGACATTCATTCATTCGATATGGATTTCATTTGCAATAAAATAGATAAGGTGGACTTGGTTACTATGAGAATGGAGAAGTGGATGGCTAGAAACTCAATGAACAACTCTCGATCCACTCATTCCTAGAATTTGGGATTCCATTTATCATGAGCTCCTTCTCGACGGGAGTTTGTGAATCATCTTGATGCGGCTCAACCTACGAGCCAGCATTATTTGGAACCCCACGGGTTCCAAACTGGGGCCTTTAATCCTAGTTTCTTTGATCCCTCCCTTTCTTTCTCTCCATCCTCACCCTATGAGGATGTTTATGTTGTACAGGAGAATGTTAGGTCCAACCCTTACACCAATGCTTATGATCTAAGTTGGAGGAACCACCCTAACTTCTCCTAGAAAAACTTGGGGTAGCAGACCCAATTCAGACCCAGCAGTTATGCTCCGCAAAGACCAATGGGTCAGGGTCATGTTTACACTCAGCTGCCCCAAATCATGTCAATCAGCTATCTTGGAATTCCCGTCAACTCGTAGGGCAGGTTGATTTGAACCGACAGATGGTAGAAATGCAAGGATTTATGCTCCAGCTCATGTAGCAAATGAAAACCTCGCTGGACAACTTGAAAAATGGGTTCATTGCTAATTCTTGTCAACCTGGATCTCTGCCATCTCAACTTGTACCCAACCCGCGTAATATCCAAAATACAGGTAATCAAGCCCATGGTACGGGAATCAGAGGGACCCACATGCACATGCTCAGGTGGTTGAGTAGGGTCCTTCCTCTTCTTCTTCTTCCTCAAATCAAAGGTTTTTGGCTAATGAAGCCCCTCCAATCTTTCCTAATCCTCCCCAAGACCCAAAGCCGTATGCATCTGCTAATTCTGTTACCTTAAGGAGTGGTAAACAAACTTAGGATCCACAACCACACTATTCTGATTTACCAAATCCTGAAGAGCCTGAGGAGAGAAAGGAGAAATCTGGAGAAGAAATCAAGGCTTAAGAACCTAATTCCGAAGATCCGACTCATGTTCCTTTTCCTGAGGCCTTGATTAGATCAAGGTAGAAGAAGTCTGTTAATAGTAATGAGGAGCTTCTGAATATTTTCAAGAATGTTGAGATCAATATCCCACTCCTCGACGCTATCAAACATATATCAGCTTACTTGAAATTTTTAAAGGATTTATGTACACAGAAGTGTAAGTTGAGAGAATCTGTTTCGAGGAAGGTGGTACTCTCCGAGCAGGCTAGTTTTGTTATCCTGCAACACCTTCCTCAGAAAAAGAGAGATCCAGGTGCTCTTTGATTTCTTGTGTCATCGGAGATTACACTTTTGATAGAGCACTTTTGGATCTAGGTGCATCTATTGACTTAATTCCGACTTCTCTTTATGAGAAGTTCGAATTAGGTGAACTTCGGCCGACTTCAGTAACACTGCAGTTAGCGGACCATTCGGTCGCAAATCCATGAGGCATTATTGATGATGTTATTGTCAAGGTTAAGGATTTCTATTTTCCTGTAGATTTTCTTGTCCTTGATATGAATGTACCTGAGAATTTAAGGAACACGCCCATCATTCTAGGGCATCCATTTCTGGCTACTGCCAAGGCTAACATTAACTGTGAGAGTGGTAGCATCGAAATCATCTTTGGGGATCAAAGAATGAAATTGGATATTTTTAAGGCGATTAACAAATTCCAGGATTGTGGATTTATTGAGGAATTTGAGGACAATAATGTGAATATTGAAACTTGTATCGTTGTTTTTGCATTTGAAAGTTCCTCTGATGATGATTTGGACTCGCAACCCTCTATGGTAAACCCGCCACCTTCTGAAGAGGTTATTTATTTTGTTCACTCTCAACCTCTTCCTCTTGATGAGTCTTCATTAGCATCTTCCTTACCTTCAATCATCAACCTACCCCAGCTTGAACTAAAACCATTGCCTGAGAATATGAAATATTAGTTTTTAGGACCACATAAGATGCTCCCTGTGATTATTAGTGCTAAATTAACAAAGGAGCAAGAGATTAAATTGATTAAGGTCCTAAAGGAACACAAGGAGGCAATTGATTGGACCATTCTTGACTTTAGGGGGATCGAGCCATCTTATTGCAATCACAGAATATTTTTGGAAGATGGATCCTACCCTTCTCGCCAAATGCAGAGGAGATTAAACCCGAATATGCGAGAAGTGGTCAAGAAGGAGATTACCAAGTGGCTTGATGCAGGAATTATTTATCCAATCTCTGACAGTCCTTGGGTAAGTCCCGTGCAAATTATTCCCAAGAAAGCAAGGATTATTGTTGTGACTAACGAGAAAGGAGAATCTGTCACAACTCGTTCTGCTTCCTCTTGGAGAGTCTGTATTGATTATAGGAAGCTGAACATAGCCACGAAAAAGGATCATTTTCCTTTGCCCTTCATCGATTAAATCTTGGAAAGATTAGTCGGGTAGAAGTACTTCTGTTTCCTTGACGGTTACTCAGGATACAATCAAGTCCCTATCCATCCTGAGGATTAGGAAAAAATGACTTTCACCTGTCCCTACAGAACCTTTGCTTTTTGTAGGATGCCATTCGACTTATGCAATGCACCTGCGACTTTTCAAAGGTGTATGCTGGCCATTTCTTTGACATGGTGGGAGAGTTTATGGAAGTCTTTAGGGATAATTTCTCTATTTTCGGAGAATCATTTGATTCTTGTTTTGCTAATCTTGAAATGATCCTTAAAAGATGCATCAAAACAAGACTGATCCTTAGCTGGGAAAAGAGTCATTTCATGACACAAGAAGGCATCGTCTTGGGTCATGTAATCTCAGAACAGGGTATCGAAGTTGACAAAGCTATGGTTGATGCTATTTCTAAACTTCCTCCTCCCACATCTATCAAACAAATTCGATCATTTCTTGGTCATGTGGGATTCTATAGGAGGTTCATCAAGGACTTTTCTAAGGTTGCTCATCCTTTGAGCAACCTTCTCGCCAGTGATATGCCATTTGATTTCAGCAAACCATGCCGTAAGGCATTTGATTTTATTAAAATGGCAGCCACTTGTGCTCTGGTGTTGCAACCATTGGTTTGGATAGCTCCATTTAAGATCATGACCGACGCTTCTGATTACGCAGCTGGGGTTGTTTTACGTCAAAAGATTGATAGGAAGCCCTCTGTCATTTACTATGCTAGTAAAACTCTGGACGAGGCCTAGAGGAACTACATTGTTACCGAGAAGGAATTACTAGCTATAGTATTTGCTTTGGAGAAATTCATGGCTTATCTCTTAGGGTCTCATGTCATAATTTATATCGACCACTCGGCCTTGAGACATCTCTTGGCCAAAAAAGGATGCTGAACCCCGGCTTATTCGATGGATTCTTTTACTTCAAGAATTTGATCTTGAAATCAAGGATAAATCTGGGGTACAGAATGTTGTGGCGGATCATCTATTGAGACTTCTGAGTGATTCTTCTTGTCTGTACATTCTGATTGCTGATACTTTTCCAGGTGAGACTATCCTTACAGTTTTAGGTGCCAAACCCCGTGGTTTGCTGACTTCGTTAATTATTTGGTCGTTGGTCAAATCCCCTAGGATTGGACCAAACAATAATGGGATAGACTCAAATATGAGGCCAAATATTACTTCTGGGAGGACCTTGAACTTTATTGCATCGGCTCTGATCAGATTATTCGCTGATGCGTTCTGGAGAATGAATTCAAGAGTATACTGGAGTTCTGCCATGCATCTATGTGTGGTGGACACTTCTCTGGGAAAAAGACGGCTGCAAAAATTTTGCAATCTGGATTCTATTGGCTGTCTTTATTCAAGGATGTCCAGGATTTCTCAAGGTCGTGTTCCCGATGCCAGGCACTTGGGAGCATAACCAAGAGAGACATGATGCCCCTAAACCCGATTCTTCCCATCGAAATTTTTAACATTTGGGGAGCTGATTTCATGGGACCCTTCCTCCTTCATTTGGAAATTAGTACATTCTCGTTGCTGTTGATTACGTGTCCAAGTGGATCGAGGCTATTCCCACCCAAACTAATGACCCACAAGGTGGCCATAGATTTCGTCAAGAAGAACATTTTCAGTCAGTTTGGGATTTCGAGGGCCATCATCAGTAATGGTGGCACTCATTTCACTAATGCCCAGTTACGTAATTTTCTAGCAAAATACGGGGTTAATCACAGAATCTCCACACCTTACCATCCCTAGACAAATGGACAGGCTGAGATCTTCAATCGGGAGATCAAGAATATTCTACAGAAAACGGTTAGGCCTGATCGTAAAGATTGGACTCAAAAGCTTGAGGACACTCTTTGGGCCTACTGTACAGTGTATAAAACTCCCATTGGCATGTCTCTGTTTCATCTGGTGTATGGAAAGGCATGCCATTTACCCATAGAAATTGAACATAGGGCATTCTGGGCAATCAAGCAATGTAATCTAGATCTAAGTTTAGCTAGGAAGACCAAGAAACTCCAACTATCTGAGTTGGAGGAGATTAGAAATGACCCATATGAGAATTCCAAGATTTATAAGGCTCGGACCAAAGCTCTTCATGACTAATTGATTTCCTGCAAGAGCTTTGAGCCGAACAAAAAAGTCTGGCTTTTTGATTCTCGACTTAAGCTCTTTCCTAGCAAACTTAGGTCAAAATGGAACGACCCGTTCATTATTGATCAGATATTTCCAAACGGGGTTGTTCAGATTTCTGACCCAAAGATGGGTAATTCATTCAAAGTCAATGGTCAATGTCTGAAGCCTGTTATTGATCGTACTATTCCAGAAGCTGTCTTAGGCACGGTTTCTCTAGCTATGTTGTGAATTCTTTAGCTGGACTACGCCTAGCTGATGGTGTTAAACTCAGCAGTTGTATAGTCTGACTACGCTAACCCGAGCTTCATATTCAGGTGATATCTTCTACATTCTACACTTCCTTTCATGTCATTTATTCTCAATGCGAACATTGCATCAGCTAGGCATGGGCGGGTGGATTAATTTCTGAATCATTTTGTCAGCTCTATGGAATTCTTGTAAATTCTACTTATTATACATAAAAAAATTGAATTAGGAAGGAATAATTGGACATTAAGACCTTTTTAATCTTAGGAAATATTATAGTAGGATCTGAACACTAAGACCCTTCAGGTCATTGGGCTTAATCAACTCGGGTATCCACTAAAAAGTGGATTTGTTTATCAAGTCCTTGCCATCCTGAATTCTATTTTAATTTCATTAAATAAGTTTGGGTCATAAGTACACGACTTATCAACTAGTCCTCTGATTTGAGGGAACTTTAAGTCTAAGCATCTACACACTATTCGTCACTGACTCGTTGTTGAATGCATGGGTTGCCATGCTAACGTGTTTAGTTTTGAAAAACCTATCTTCATAGTATGAAAGTGAAGAACTCGTGTTCAACAAATAAAATTTATACCGGAATGAAAATCCTGGGTCGAACTCAGGGAGGTTACGTCGATCTATATTCGCATATATTTCTTTTTAGAATTTTTCTTGAAAAGTGAGGTGATGTAATTACAATGAAGCCATAATAACAATCAGACTAAATGAGAGAGAGAGAGAGAGAAAACATGCATTCAATAATTCAAAATGTTTATACAATAAAACTAAAGAAGAATTACACTAGAAATCGGGAAATCAGCTACACTAGAAAGTAGGAAAATTCTACACTAGAAAGCTGTAAAGAAAGATGGGAGAGAGAAGTATCCTCCTCGACGGTCGCTTGGAGGACGAGTTGGACGAGATGATGCCTGGATGAAGGAAGACAGAGCAGGACGAAGGAGGACGAAGCATAAGAATGGGAATGGGGCAGCACATCATCGTCATCGCGGGATCTGCTTCCGAAAGGGGATAAAAAATTTACTTTATCTCGTGAGAAGCATCCCGAGTGTGGGACAAGCTTCTCTTGAGCTTTGGAGAGGGAGAGAAGAGAAGGAAGGGATGAGAATTTCGTGTGGAGGGGGTCTCCTTTTATAGTTGCAAGGAGTGAGGGCAATTTTGTCATTTTAATTTGAAAATCATTAATCAGTGGTCTTTAGTGATGGATCAAACCGTCGCTAATGCCCCATCGTGGGTATAGTGGGGCATCTCCTGCATGCAGCCGCTCGCCTCCTCGCGCGTAACGTGTGCTCCACGTCCAGCTGATCTCAGCCGTCCGATCATAAGATGGGACGGCTTAAGTCACGCCTCCGCCAGCCTCCTCTACGCGCCTACTCGCGTGCGATCCCGTGTGAGGTGCGGCGTGCGCTATGGCATGAGCGCAATTGCACGTACGTGACTGTTCGATTGTGATCGAGCGGTCAATCGTGCTCGCTTGCCCTCACAACTCGACCCCTCGCGATAAAGCCTCCACCCACTGTGCTACGGAGGGGAAATGGTCGTGCGGATGAGTTAATGCGCATGCATCCACAACCGTTGGATGCGCATCCAATGGCGGAGAAGCAACAAAGAAGAGATGGTGTGGGGAGTGCAGCGGCCGATTGGGCGGCTGAGATGGCGCCACGTGGTGCCATCTTGGCTGCCCATCTTCTAGATGATGTAGATGGTGCCATGGTTGTCGGATTGAGTTCATTTTCATGCCGTTAGGCTGCGATCGTCGATCCGAATCTATCCATGCAGTCGGATTTGTCTTTTGAAGTGCGGATTCACACCATCTTGGCCCTTGATCTGCTAGGGTTTCCCGATCTCTATCTGATGCTACAAATGTCTGATTAGGGCGATCTTGGAGTCGTTGAACTCCAATCGTTGCCCTAATCACATCTGTACGGTTGGATCTTCGATCCAAGGCCCCGATAAAACATTTTCCTTGTCCATCAACATAAATGGGGACAATTAACCTCCATTTTATTTAAACTAATCTAAATGCAAGATGATGTATGTTATGCAATATTTATAGTATGCAATGCAATCCTATGCTTAAGAACATGTATAAATAGACATCTTAAGTAGTGTAAACATGTTTACATCATACTCCCATGCCTATCTTTTGCTAGTCCCTAGCAAACACTATATGCTATTTATAAAAGAATCAGGTTGGATTATTTGGGCGTGAGTTATTTTCAATCACTAAGAAAATGTCTACTTAGGATCTGAACTTTCAAAGACACAACAGTGCCTGAGTATCTGCCAAAATGCAGACCGCCTCAAGCCCTCGCCTTATTCAAAGAAAAATTTCTTTTTCGCTTTTTTCTCTTTTCTAACTTTTTTGAATTTTCATGTTTTAGGGTTTAAGAGTGGCTTTTTACAGCCATTCAATTCACCCAAGATTTGATGAGAACCCTAAGTTCTAAGCATCTTATTGTGAATGTGATAGACTCATTGATCGGTGGTTAAAATGGACTTCGGGTTTCTAGGCCTCTAGGTGACCTTAAAAAGAGAATTTTGCCTAAAGGTGTACCTTTACAACCGGTAGCTTTCTCCCTACTTTGATTTTTACGGGGTCAACACAAGGGTGAATCCAGTGTATATCTCCTCGGTTTATTCTACTTCTCCGCTTCTTCCTAAGTGTTTTGGGAATTTTCAGTGCATTTATTAAGCTGGGTCCTGGACAACCGGTCGATGAGCTGTTACCACCGATAACTTGCCAGCCATACTTTTGCTGCGAAGTATGGTTTTTTTTTTTCTTTTCTTTTCTCCTTTTCTTTTTGACTTTCTTTTTTAAGTAGGTGGCTTCCCTGGTCTAAGATTTACCTAAAGATAGCAAAAAGAGAATGGTCCAGTGACTGGGCTTTGGACAACCTACCTATGGGCTATTACCCATGATAGCTTGCCAGCCATATCACCTTAGAAGGTTCATTAGTTACCCAATTTCCGTTAAAATCATTGAACAATGAGTCAGTGCAAAGAAAGTGTGTAGATGCTTAAAGCTCAAAGTTCCCCCAAATTAGAGGGAGAGTTGATAAGTCATGTATTTATCACCCAAACTTATTTACTCAAATTACAATATAATTAAGGTTGGCAAGGACTCAAAAAAAAAATAAATCCACATTTTAGTGGATACATAGGCCGGTTAAGTCCAAAGACCTGAAGGGTCTTTGTGTTCAGATCCTATTGTAAAATTTCCTAAGATTGAAAAATCCTAATGTCCAACTATTTCTTCTTAATTCATTTTTTTTTTTATGTATAAATAAGAAGAGAAAAACAATTTGCATGAATTTCACAAAGCTGACCAAATGATTCAAAAATGAATCCACCCCCCCATGCCTAGCTGATGCAATGTCCACATTGAGAAAGAGACATGAAAGAAAGGGTAGAGTATGAAAGATGTCACCTGAATATGAAGCTTGTGTCAGCTTTGTGTCATATGTACAACTGCTGAGTTTAATGCCGTCAGCTAGGCGAAGTCCAGGCAAAGAAGTCACAGAATGGCTAGAGCAACCGTGTCTGAGACGGGTTCTGGAAGAATACGGTCAATAAATGGTTTTAGACGTTGACCGTTGACTTTAAATGTGTTACTCATCTTTGGGTCAGAAATCTGAATGGCTCCATTTGAAAAAATCTGGTCAATTAAGAATGGGCCATTCCATTTAGATCTAAGTTTGCCAGGAAAGAGCTTAAGTTTAGAATCGAATAACCAGACCTTCTGATTCGGCTCAAAGCTCTTGCGGGAAATCAGTTGATCATGTAAAGCTTTGGTCCGAGCCTTGTAGATCTTAGCATTCTCATATGCATCATTTCTAAGCTCCTCCAACTTAGGTAGTTGGAGTTTCCTGGTCTTCCCAGCTAAATTCAGATCTAAATTGTGTTGTTTGATCGCCCAGAATGCCTTGTGTTCAATCTCTATAGGTAGATGGCATGCCTTTCCATACACCAAATGGAATGGAGACATGCTAATGGGCATTTAAACACTGTGTGGTAGGCCCAAAGAGCGTCCTCAAGCTTTTGAGTCCAGTCCTTGTGATCAGGCCTAACCATTTTTTGCAGAATGTTCTTGATCTCCCGATTGGAGATCTCGGCTTGTCCATTCATCTGGGGATGGTGAGGTGTGGAAATTCGGTGATTAACCCCGTATTTGGCCAACAAATTTTGAAATTAGGCATTAGTAAAATGAGTGCCACCATCACTGATGATGGCCCTCAGAATCCCGAACCTACTGAAGATATTTTTCTTGACAAAATCGATGACCACCTTATTGTCATTAGTTCAGGTGGGAATCGCCTCAATCCATTTGGACACATAATCAATAGCAACAAGAATGCACTGATGTCCAAATGAAGGGAGAAAGGGTCCCATGAAATCGATGCCCCAAACATCGAAAATTTCGACAGGAAGAATTGGGTTTAGGGGCATCATATCTCTCTTAGTTATGCTCTCGAGTGCCTGACATCGAGAACATGATCTTGAGAAATCCAGGGCATCCTTAAATAAAGATGGCCAATAGAAGCCAGATTGCAAGATTTTTGCAGCCGTCTTTTTCCCAGAGAAATGTCCATCACACCCAGATGCATGGCAGAACTCGAGTATACTGTTGAATTCATTCTCCGGTATACATCGGTGAATAATCTGATTAGAGCCGATGCGGTACAGCTCAGGGTCCTCCCAGAAGTAGTATTTGGCCTCAGATTTGAGTCTATCTCGTTGTTGCTTGGTCCAATCCTGGGGGATTTGACCAACGGCCAAATAGTTAACAATGTCAGCAAAGCATGGGGTGTGGACACCCAAAACTGTAAGAATAGTTTCGTCCGGAAAAGTGTCAGCAATCGGAATGTCTGGACAAGAGGAATCACTTACGAGTCTCGACAAATGATCCGCTATCACATTTTGTACCCCAGTTTTATCCTTGATTTCAAGATCAAATTCTTGAAGCAGAAGAATCCAATGAATAAGCCGGGGTTTGGCATCCTTTCTGGCCAAGAGATGTCTCAAGGCCGAGTGGTCGGTATTGATGATAACATGAGACCCTAAGAGATAAGCCCTAAATTTTTCTAAAGTGAATACTACAGCTAGTAATTCCTTTTCAGTAACAGTGTAATTCCTCTGGGCTTCATCCAGAGTTTTACTAGTGTACTAGATGATAGAGGGCTTTCTATCAATTTTCTGACCCAAGACAGCCCCGACTGCTTAATCAGAAGCGTTAGCCATGATCTCAAAAGGGGTTGTCCAAATTGGTGGTTGCAAAACTAGAGCACAAGTGATTGCCATTTTCAGGAAATCAAATGCCTTTCAGCATGATTCGCCGAAAACAAACGACGTTTCTTTGCCAAGAAGATTGCTCAGGGGACGAGCAACCTTCGAGAAATCCTTGATGAGTCTTTGATAGAATCCCACATGGCCAAGAAATGATCGGATTTGTTTAACAGATGTGGGAGGAGGAAGTTTAGCAATAGCATCAACCTTAGCTTTATCCACTTCGATTCCCCGTTCAGAGATTACATGACCCAAGACGATGCCTTCTTGGGTCATGAAATGACTCTTTTCCCAGCTAAGGACCAATCGTGTTTTGATACTTCGCTTAAGAATCATTTCCAGATTAGCCAAACAAGAGTCAAATGATTCTCCAAAAATAGAGAAATCGTCCATGAAAACTTCCATAAACTCTCCCACCATGTCAGAAAATATGTCTAGAATACACCTTTGAAAAGTCATAGGTACATTGCGTAGATCGAAAGGCATCCTACGAAAAGCAAAGGTTCCATAGGGACAAGTGAAAGTAGTTTTTTCCTGATCCTCAGGATGGATAGGAACTTGGTTGTATCCTGAGTAGCCATCAAGAAAATAGAAGTACTTCTGTCCGGCTAATCTTTCCAAGATTTGATCGATGAAAGGCAGGGGAAAATGATCCTTTTTAGTGGTTGTGTTTAGCTTCCTATAATCAATACAAACCCTCCAAGAGGAAGCTGAACGAGTTGTGACAGATTCTCCTCTCTCATTAGTCACAACGATAATCCCTGCTTTCTTCGGAACAATCTACACGGGACTTACCCAGGGACTATCAGAGATTGGATAAATAATTCCTGCATCGAGCCACTTGATGATTTCCTTTTTGACCACTTCTCGCATATTTGGATTTAATCTCCTCTGCATCTGGCAAGAAGGGAAGGATCCATCTTCCAAGAATATTCTATGATTGCAGTAAGATGGCTCGATCCCCCTGAGGTCATGAATGGTCCAACCAATTGCCTCCTTGTGTTCCTTCAGGACCTTGATCAATTTAATCTCTTGCTCCTTTGTCAATTTAGCACTGATAATCACAGGGAGCCCCATCTGAGGTCCTAAAAATTGATATTTCAAATTCTCAGGCAATGGTTTCAGTTCAAGCTAGGGCGGTTGATGATTGATGGTAAGGTAGATGCTGAAGACTCAACAAGAGGAAGAGGTTGTGAGTGAACAAAATCAATAACCTCTTCAGAAGATGGCAGGTCAGCCATAGAGGGTTGCTGGTCTAATTCGTCATCAAAGGAGGAACTTTCGATTGAAGAAACCATCAAACAATTTTCAATGTTTTCATTATCCTCCTCATGTTCCTCAATAAATCCACAATCGTCAAATTTATTGATCGCCTTAAAAATATCCAATTTCATTTGTTGATCCCCAAAGGCGATTTCCATGCTACTACTTTCACAATTAAAGTTGGCCTTAGCGGTAGCCAGGAACGGACGCCCCAGAATGATGGGCGTATTCCTCATATTATCAGGTACATCCATGTCAAGGACAAGAAAATCTACATGAAAATAGAAATCCTTGACCTTAACTATAACATCTTCAATAATTGCTCGCGGATTTTTGACCGAGCGGTCTGCTAACTGTAGCATTATTGAAGTTGGCCAAAGCTCACCTAATCCAAACTTCTCGTAAAGAGAAGTTGAAATTTGGTTGATGTTTGCACCCAGATCCAAAAGTGCTCTATCAAATGTGTAATCTTCGATGACACAAGAAATCAATGGAGCACCTGAATCTCTCTTTTTCTAAGGGAGGTGGTGCAGGATAACAGAACTAGCTTGCTTGGAGAGTACCACCTTCCTCGGAACAGATTCTCTCGACTTATGCTTTTGTGTACATAAATCCTTTAAAAATCTCGCGTAAGCTGGTATGTGCCTGATAGCATCAAGGAGCGGGATATTGATCTCAACATTCTTAAATAGATTCAGAAGCTCCTCATTGCTATCAATAGACTTCTTTGATTTAATCAAGGCTTTAGGAAAAGGAACACGAGTTAGATCTTTGGAATTAGGTTCCTGTGCCTTCATTTCTCCTCCAGAATTCTCCTCTCTCTCCTCAGGTTCTTCAGGATTCAGAAGATCAGAATAGTGTGGTTGTGGATCTTGAGTCTGCTTACCACTCCTCAAGGTGACAGAATTTGTAGATGCATAGGAATTTGGGTCTTGGGGAGGGTCAGGAAAGATTGGAGGGGCTTGATTAGCCAGGAATTTTTGATTTGCAGAAGAAGAAGAAGAGGAAGAGGAATCCTACTCAACCACCTGAGCATGTGCGTGTGGGTCCCTCTGATTTCCGTACCCATGGGCTTGGTTGCCCAAATTTAGAATATTTCGTGGGTTGGGTACGGGTTGGGATGGTAGAGATCCAGGTTGACGAGAGTTAGCAATGAACCCAGACTACAAGTTGTCCAGTGAGGTTTTCATTTGTTGCATGAACTGGAGCATGGATCCTTGCATCTCTACCATTTGTTGGTTCAAATCAACCTACCCTACTAGTTGACGGGCATTCCATGCTGGCTGATTGACCTGATTTGGAGGCAACTGAGTATATACATGACCCTCACCCATTGGTTGTTGCGGAGCATAGTTGCCAGGTCGGAATTGGGTTTGTTGCCCTGGGTTTTTCCAAGAGAAGTTAGGGTGGTTTCTCCAACCCAGATTATAAGCATTAGAGTAGGGGTTGGATCTAACATTCTCTTGTACAGCACTGACATCCTCATAGGGTGAGGATGGAGAGAAAGAAAGGGAAGGATCAGAAAAACATGGATCAAAGGCCCCAGTTTGGAACCCATGGGGTTCCGAAAAATGCTGACTCACAGGTTGAGCCGCATCGAGTTGATTCATGAACTCCCATCCAGAAGGATCTCATGAAGAATGGAATCCCAAATTTTGGGATTGAGAGTTGTTCATAGAATTGCCAGCCATCCACTCTTCCATTCTCTTAGTAACCAAGTCCACCTTATCAAGTTTGTTACAAATCAATTCCATATCAAATGAATGAGAGTCACGGACTTCATTGACATTTGATCTGGGCTGTTGGGACCGGTTAATTGTATCCATGGAGACATGATTGATTGAATTCTCTCTCATTTCAACAAAGAAATCATGTGCACTATCTGCTCATTTATTGAGGAAATTGCCTCCGCAAGAAGCATCCACATGATTTCTGAGTTGCTCAGTCAACCCATGATAGAAGATCTGCACGAGTTGCCATTTCGGCACCTTGTGGTGTGGACACCTCCGCAATAGGTCCTGGAATCGCACCCAGGTCACATGAAACTGCTCCCTCGACCGCTGGGTAAAGGTAGTGATTGCCTGTCTCAAATCATTGGTATGTCCGACTGGGAAGAATTTCTTCAGAAAGGCCAATTTCAACTCATTCCAAGTTGCAATTGGTCTTGCTATTGTCCTGTACCAATGTACGGCCTTATCCCTAAGAGAGTGGGGGAAGAGCCTCATGATCATTTGCTCCTCATTTACATTTCGTGCCTTGGTAGTCTGGACCAAAGTGGTCAAGTCCTCCAAGTGCTGAAACAGATCTTTGAAGCCAAGCCCATGATAATGTTTGATCAGGCTTAACACCTAGGACTTGATTTCTATGTCACCAGCTGGAATCTGGACGCCGGGACGCTCCCCATAATTTGAAGGATCATAAAAATCCTTCAAGGGTTGAGTGCCCTACATTCTCTGGAACCATTCCTGCATTCTCTACATTTGTTCCAGCTGCCCTCGAAATTCTTCCTGTGGATTTGCAGGCAGAGGAGGCTGTTGGTTGGCCATGGGATCAATTTGACCAAAATCCAATTTGCGCCTTCTAGAATACTCTAATGATCCTTCCAGTCGGGGATTCAATGACCGTCTTCCCAGCATAAACTAGGAGCAGGTCGGAAGGACTGGGGATAGGGACCCTGCAGCATAACAAAACAAGGTTATCCTTAAGCGGGGTAGCCCAAGGATCTACTGACTCCCAAAAACTACCTTAAGATTGTAAATGATTTACTCTACTTGCATCTGCTCAATCCAACCGGTTAGAAGGAGGGACTAGGGAGAAGGTTCTTCCTTCGACTTTTGCCTCCGGTTCCTAGTGTACCCCCCAACTGCGATCATTTGACGCTACTCCCCTAGCTAGACATCAGATTAATCAATACAAGTAGGTTAATCAAAGACAATCTCAGACTAGGCCTTGAAGAGCGAATCAGACCTTAAGGCCAACGTCTACTCAATTTTATTAAGGCTTGGGATTGTGGTGCTTATGGAATGTGATGGGCCCTTAAAATGGGTTGTGCCCTTAATGATTGATTGAGATTTGTGTAAGTGCGTGTACAACCAGGGTTTCCAAGTAAGATTATTTGTGATGCGTGGATTTTAATGTTCAAATCTTGCTTAAGTAGCTTTTAGGGTTTCAAATTAGGTGGATTGCAATCAAGTTTCTAGGCAAACCAAGTTGTCAAACACGGGTGAAGATTGTTTTCCTTTAAAACTAGAAAGAAAGTGGAGTGCCTAGAATAGACCTAGATTGAAAACCCTAAGGAGGAGCTACTTGATGAGTTGATTTTAAGTAGAGTGGTGTGGCCCAAACAACTCAAACAACTAGCCACAAATGCACCACTAAGTTACGCACACAAAGATGGTTAACCTAGAATGATTTCTACTCTTTTATGTGTTGCTTTGTGTGTACTGATTCCATAGATCATAACCCGGTTGAGTAGAAACAAATCAATTAGGTTAAGTGCCTTGAATGTGGGTGTACGTTGTGTGTTTATTGAAAATTGCCCCACAAGATTATATTTTTATTATTTTTTTATTTTATAAATGAGGGTGGAATGAATGTGAGTGAGAATCCAAACAACCAAACTATTCCTGAGATTTATGCAAACACCTAGGTTAATTGGAATTTGGATTTAATGTGGCAAATAATATCTATGGAGGGGGAAAGAATGGGGAGCACTTACAGTTGTCTTCAACTGCACTTTACTCCGGTCTACCGCTTGATGATTCCTGATGGAGGTCTCTGCAAAACAATAGATACAAGAGAATGCAAGTTATAAAATAATAAAGTACGTGAAATGAGAAAAGAAGATCGGAAATTGTTGCCTCCCCGGCAACGGTGCCAAAATGTTGAACGCATGGGTTGCTACGCTAACGTGTTTGGTTTTGTAAAACCTATCTTCGTAGTATGAAAGCGAAGAACTTGTGTTCAACAAATAAAATTTATACCGGAATGAAAATCCCGGGTCGAACTCAGGAGGTTACGTCAATCTATATTCGCATATATTTTTTTTTAGAATTTTTCTTGAAAAGTGAGGTGATGTAATTATAATGAAGCCATAATAACAATTAGACCAAACGAGAGAGAGAGAGAGAGAGAGAGAGAGAGAAAACATGCATTCAATAATTCAAAATGTTTATACAATAAAATGAAAGAAGAATTACACTAGAAAGCAGGAAATCAGCTACACTAGAAAGCAGGAAAATTCTATACTAGAAAGCTGTAAAGAAGAATGGGAGAGAGAAGTTATCCTCCTCGACGATCGCTTGGAGGATGAGCTGGATGAGACGATGCCTGGACGAAGGAGGACGAAGCAGAAGAACAGGAATGGGGTAGCACGTCATCATCGTTGTGGGATCTACTTCCGAAAGGGGACGGAAATTTGACTTTATCTTGTGAGAAGCATCCCGGGTGTGGGACAAGCTTCTCTTGAGCTTTGGAGAGGGAGAGAAGAGAAGGAAGGGATGAGAATTTCGTGTGGAGGGGGTCTCCTTTTATAGTTGCAAGGAGTGAGGTCAATTTGGTCATTTTAATTTAAAAATCATTAATCAAGGGTCTTTAGTGACGGATAAAATTGTCGCTAAAGCCCCATCGTGGGTGTAGTGGGGCACCGCCCGTGCGTGGCCACTTGCCTCCTCACGCGTAATGCGCGCTCCACGTCTAGCTGATCTTAGCCATCCAATTGTGAGATCGGACGGCTTAAGTCACGCCTCCGCCCGCCTCCTCTACATGCCCGCTTGCGTACGATCCCGCATGAGGCACGGCGTGCGATACGGTGTGAGCGCAATTGCACATGCGTGACCATTCGATCGCGATCGAGCAGTCAATAGCGCCCGCTCGCCCGCACCGCTTGCTCGCTCTTTGCATTTCGAACATGCGCCGCCCGCTCGCGATAAAGCCTCCACCCACTACGCTACGGAGGGGAAATGGTCGTGTGGATGAGTTAAGGTGAGCGCATCCACAGCCGTTGGATGCGCATCTAACGACGAAGAAGCGACAAAGAAGAGATGGTGCGGCGAGTGCAACGGCCGGTTGGGCGGCTAAGATGGCACCACATGGCGCCATCTTGGCTGTCCATCTTCTGGATGATGTAGATGGTGCCACAGTTGTCGGATTGAGTTGATTTTCATGCTGTTAGGCTGCGATCGCTGATCTGAATCCATCCGTGTGGTTGGATTTGTCGTTTGAAGTGTGGATTCACACCATCTTGGCCCTTGATCTTCTAGGGTTCCCCGATCTTTATCTGATTAAGGCGATCTTGGAGTTGTTGAACTCCAATCGTTGCCCTGATCACATCTGTACGGTTGGATCTTAGATCCAAGGTCCTGATAAAAAGTTTGGCCTATCCATGAACATAAAAGGAGACAATTAACCTCCATTTTATTTAAACTAATCTAAATGCAAGATGATGCATGTTATGCAATATTTATAGTATGCAATGCAATCCTATGCTTAAGAACATGTATAAATAAACATCTTAAGTAGTGTAAACATGTTTACATCACTCGTTGTTTGATGGTTTTAATGGAAATTGGGTAGCTAATGAACCTTCTAAGGTGGTATGGCTAGCAAGTTATCATGGGTAACATCCCATAGGTAGGTTGTCCAGAGCCCAGCCACTGGACCATTCTTTTTCTACTACCTTTAGGTAAATCTTAGACCAGGGAGGCCACCTACTTAAAAAGTAAAGGAAAGTTCAAAAAGAAAAGAAAAAGAAAAAGAAAAAGGAGAAAAGATAGAAAAGAAACAAAAGAAATAAGCCATGCTTCGCCGCATGAGTATGGCTGGCAAGTTGTCGGTGTAACACCTCATTGACCGGTTGTTCAGATCCCAACTCAAGAAATGCACATAAAAATTACTAAAAAAGTTAGGAAGAAGAGGAGAAGTAGAATAAGCCGAGGAGATATACATTGGGTTCACCCTTGTGTTGACCCCATAAAAGATAAAAGTAGGGAGAAAGCTGCCGGTCGTATAGATGCACCTTTAGGCAGAGCTCTTTCTAAGGTCACCTAGGGGCGTAGAAACCCAAAGTCCATTCTGATTGCCGATCAATGAGTCTATCACATTCACCAAAAAGATGCTTAGAACTTAGTGTTCTCATCAAATCTTGGGTGGGTTGAGTGGCCGTAGAAAGCCGCTCTGAACCCTAAACTCAAAAATCCAAAAAATTAGAAAGGAAGAAAAAGGAGAAAAAGAGATCTTTCTTTGAATAAGGAGAGGGCTTGAGGCGGTCTACATTTTGGTAGATACCTAGGCGTTGTTGTGCCTTTGAAAGTTTAGGTCCTAAGTAAAAATTTCTTAATGTTGAAAATGACTTGTACCCGAGTAATCCAACCCTAATTCATTTATAAAAAGCATATAGTTTTTGCTAGGGACTAGCAAAAGATAGGCATGGGGGTGTGATGTGCATACATCTGAATAGCCAAAAATGTCTATTAATGCATGTTCTTAGTGTCATATTAGCATCATACATTACAAATATTGCATAACAATCATAATCATGCATTTAGGTCAAGTTGTATAAATTGTATAGTAGTTATCTCCTTTTATTGTTAGGGATAAGGTGATTTTTAATCAGGGCCTTAGATCGAAGATCCAACCATATGGATTTGATCAGGGTGACAATTGGAGTTCAACAACTCCAAGATTGCCCTGATCGGACATCCGTAGCACCAGATAGAGACTGAGGAAGCCTAAAGATCAAGGGCCAAGATGGTGCCAATTCGCACTTCAGATGAAAAATCTGACCACACGGATGGGTTCGGATCGATGATCGCAGCCTAACGGCACAAAAATCGATCCAATCCGACCTTCGTGGCACCATCTACAACACATAGAAGATGGACGGCCAAGATGGTGCCACATGGTGCCATCTCAGCCATCCAATCAGCCCTATGGACCCACAGCTGCACTTCTGAAGGCAAAGGCATGGGTGATCTAGGCCGTTGGATCATGATCCAACGGCCTAGATCGCCCGTGCCTTTGCCTTCAGAAGTGCAGCTGTGATCCAACGGCCACAATCGCACATGCCTAATCCCTCCGCACGACAAAGTCGAGGCCTCAGCGCAGCGGTCGCACCCCTGTGGACGACACAGGGGTCACACGTTCGAGCCTTGCTGAGCACTTCAATCCAATCGGGGAGCGGGGCTTGTCGATTCTGACCATCATATGGCTATTGTGCGGCAGATGAAGCAGAGACGTGGTGCGAGGACATGCACTGGATCGCGTACGCGTGCGATGACACGTGTTTGCATGCCTCATCGCATGCACGGGCGTGCAGTAAGGACGTTTGAACGGGCGCTGTGAGGATGACTTTAAGCTATCCAATCTTGTGATTGAACGGCTAATATCGCCCAAACGTGGGTGTACATTTTAGGCATGGAAGAGGAGTAGCGCGCGCACACGTCGTCCACAACCGGCCTTTAGCGACATTTATGTCGGTTGTTGAAGGCCCCTCATTAATGTTTTTGAAATTAAAATGTCTAAAATGCCCACAATCCTTGCAACTATAAAAGGAGACCCCTACCCTACAAATTTTTCATCCCCTTCCTTCTCCTCTCTTCCTCTCCAAAGCTTAAGAGAAGATTGTCCCACACTCGGGATGCTCCTCAAGAGCTAAATCCAAGTTTTCGCCCTAGTTCCTGAAGTGGATCCCGCAACGACGATAATGTGCTGCCTCGTTCCCATTCTTCTGACTTTGTCCTCCATCCCACCTCATCCTCCGTCTTCCAGGCGTCACCTCCGTTCGGCTCATCCTCCAAGCATTCGTTGAGGAGGATAACATCTCCCTCCTTTCTTTTATCGCTTTCTAGAGTAGAATTTCCCACTTTCTAGTTGTAACAGTTTTTTGCTTTCTAGTGTAATCATTTCCCACTTTCTTAGTTGTAAAAATATTATTCAAATACCAAATGATTGTTTTCTCCCTCTCTCTCTTACTGTCTATAGCGATTCCATTGTGATTATTTCGGCTTTTAAACAAAAAAAAAGAATACAAAAAAAATATAATTACAGATTTTGAGATTGACGTAGCCTCCCTGTGTTCGACCCAGAACTTCTTTATGGATTTTCGATATAAATTTTATTTGTTGAACAGATTTCTTTGCGACTCGAACTATAACGAAGGGTTTTTGAATCCAACTCCAAATGTGTAGTTTTCCTTCACAACAGGCACCGACTTGTGGAAGGTGGTGATGGGGTATGGTGGTGAATGGATGGTGAGGATTGAAGGTGGAGTTGTCGCCAACAAAGGGGTGTATGTAGGTGGTGTGTTGGTGCCAACTAAGGATGGTTTAGGGTTAGTTAGGGTGGTGTTAGGTGGCGCCAACCCTAGGGTTCTTGAAGGTGGGTAGGTGTAGGGTAAGGATGGCCTTATAAGGTGGTAGTTATGTGGTTGATGGTTGAGGGTATTTGGCTCCAAGTGTAGGGATGTGTAGGAGGGTAGTTATGGTGGGGTAAGTGGTGTTGGCGCCAATTGTAGGAGGGTTAAGTGTGGTGCCACTAGATGGATGGTGGAGATATGTTAAGGGGGGATGTATAGGGTGGACGATGGGGCTTCATGTTGGTGCCACCTTGAAGGGATGTGGAGGCTCTTTCGGCGCCAACTTAAAGTAGGTTAAGGTGGTGGTTATGGGTAGTTTTGGAGGGAAAATTAGGTGGCCTTCGGTGGTGGTGGTGTGAAGGTCATGAGGGTTGGTGGCACCAACTATGAGTGGACTAGTTATCTTGCTTAGGTGGTGGACTTGGAGTAGTGGTTATGGTGAAGTTAGGTTAGGGGTTTTGATGGATGGCCATGGTGGTAGAGCTGGTTTTGAGCTTAGCTAAGCTAGCTAAGCTTCTTAACTAATGCTTGAGTAGAAGAAGAGACAGGAAGGATTAGGGTTTAGGGAAGAGGAGTTGAAGGAGTAGCCTTGAGCTACCCTAAAGCTTGTGGGAGCTAAGCTACTGAAGAAGTCCTTATAGGAGCTCAACTACTCTACTTTAGCTAGCTAGTTCTTTGCTAGCTACAAAATTGAGTAGGTTGGTATCAACTATTCTAGAGCTAGGGGAAGCTGGTTGTGGACTTCTCTGCTGACCTAGCTTAGCTAAGCTAAAAGCTAGTAGCTAAGCTAGGTTGATTGGAGCTCTTGTGAGCTAAGAGGAGCTAGGTGGAGCTAGGATGAACTCATGTCAACTCAAGTGAGCTAGCTAGGGCTCCCAGTGAATTGATTGGAGCTAAGATGAGCTAAACTCAACCAAGTTGAGTTGGATATAAGCTAAGTTGAGGTAGGTTTAGCTAAGTTCAGCTACCTTAAGCTACCATTCAACTAAGATGAGCTAGATGGTGCTGGAAGGAGCTAAACCTAACCAAATTAAGCTGGCTTCCAACTACGAGGAGCTGGATCTGGATGAGTTCCAGCTGAATTGAACTTCCTCTTCACTATTTGCCTTCATGAGTGTCAAGGTTTTAGGGTTTTTCTTATCTGTTTTAACCCTATCACTCAAATAAACATGTTAAAAATAACAAAACAATGCAATGCATGCCTAACCTATGTGATGCCTAAATGCATCCCAAAAATCCATTTGCAGAGTTAAAATCCTAAGAGCTACATCTATTTTAGGGCATAAGAATGATGATAAACTGGCGTTTATCACACCCCCATACTTATTTTTTGCTAGTCTCTTAGCAAAACATATTCTCTCAAATGGGAATTCTTGGGAAATCTAATTTTTGAACTTTTTAGGAGAAAGAGATTATGGGACCTTGGTTGATTGAAGCACAGGAGGTATGGGATTTGTTAAAAATAAACATCGAGATTTGTTTTCAAATCCAAAAATTAGATGAATCTGGATCAATATATCCTCTAAAAATTCACATATTAACCCTTTGTTAATTCATATGACTCAAACTTTTTGTATTTAGGATTTTCTGGCTCCTGAATCTGATTCGCAACTCGCAATAAACTTTAAAACCTTATGTCTGTGCTTCTGAAAAGCCAACATTTATAAGGGCGTGTTTTTGACTTTTTTTTCTCCCCATGCTTATTCTTAGCTTAGTCATACAATAGATGTATCGGGATCATCATTCTCGTTACCAATCCTCGAGGGGGCTCTGGCACCAGTACTTTAGGATAGTACTATCCATGACACCACCCAAGAGCTCACAACCCCAAAACACAATGCAGTTTAAAGGGGCAAAAATCTTGTAGCAAAAAGATCGTCACAAAAAGAGATTGAGTTTGGAAAACCCGTTATTATAGTGCGATTTGCAAGAAAATCTTTAACAGATAAATTTATCCGAAACTTTAAAGAAATTCCAGGTCAAACATAGGGAGGGGGACGTTTGATTAAAAATCGCATTTAATTTATTGTGACAAGGCTGATTAGCTAGTCGAATTGAATCAAAACTAGCTATCTACTTAAAGAATAATGAATAGAAGAGAGAGAGAGAGAATATTACAAATAAAGACAAAATAGAGGCAGAATAAATAGATATTTCATAACGATAGAATGATGTCTATTACAACTAACCACTACAACTACTCATTACACTAGAAAGTAGGAACTCTATGCTAGAAAGCAATAAAAGAGTACGTGGAGAGAAGTTATCCTCCTTGACAGCTGCTTGGAGGGCGAGCCTCGTTGACGAAGTGCCCAAAAGAACATGGCAAGATGCGGGATGAAGGAGAATGACAATAGACAATGGAGAATGGGTAGGGCAACGTCGCAGCGAGATTTGCTTCCTGAATGGCAGTGAGAGGACAATGGTAGGATGCTCCATGAAGGAGGTGAGAAGGTAGAAAATTTGTATTTTTAACTCTAATGGAGCATCCCAGGTTTGGGACAAGATTGTAAAGCCTTTCAAGGGGTGAGAGAAGAGAGGAAGGGTTGAAGAAAGTATGGGGGTCATAGGGCCTTTTATAGCTGTAGATTTAAGGGGGCAATTAGTCATTTCATTGTTAAACATTAAATGAATAGGTCTTTAGTGATAAATTTATTCTTCACTAAAGCCTAAACATGGCTAAAGCTCCGCGCGCACACCCGTCGTTTCCTCTTTTGCACACAAATGCCTCACGCATGTTCTGGCATTTTTAGCCGTCCAATCACGAGATCGGATAGCTTAAGATGCGTGAATGTCACATCTTCAGCTACAGCACATGCCCACATGCGATGGTGCGTTCTATCATGCATCATCGCATCCATGCACGATCCTTGCCCATACCTCGCGCCACATCTCTCGCATCTATGCTGCTTATGCTTCATCCAACAGTCCAATTACGCGCACACCCACGATTTCAGGCACATTGAATTGAACACCCATCTTCGACCTCTTCGTAGCGCACTTCACCACTGCACTACATACACATTTGAGGCACGTTTGCGAATTCTTCATCCAGCACTCTCCACCGTTGGATGGCGATCCAACGGTGGAGATTAATCTTACCTTTATGAAGAAGAAGGGCTGCGGTGATGTGGGTGGTGATGTGGGCGGCTGGGATGATGCCAGCACATGCACCGCAGCGCCAGCATAGTGCCAACGCGTGAGCGTGCGCGTGCCAGTAGAACGTGAGTGATGGGGAGGCAGATCTTCAGCGACACATACATGGGTCTTTAGTGACGATTGTAGCTGTGACTAATGTCTTGTGCATGCCAGCAAGAGGATTTGAAGGGTGGATCTTCAGCGATAGCTTTATGGATCTTTAGCGACATTTACGAACATCAGTAATGACCCAGATGCAAATTTTTTTTTCCTCCACTATAAAAGGACCTACCCACCACCATTCCAAACCATCTCTTCCTTTCTTCACCTCACCACCTCCAAGGCTCTAGAGAGAGCTTGTCTCAAGCCCAGGATGCTCCTCTAAAGTATAACCAAACATTTTCCCACCTCTCATCCCCCTTCGTGGAGAGTCCCGTGGCCGTCCTCTCACCACCCTTCGGGAAGAAGATCCTTGCCGCAATGCCATCTTGCCACATCCTCCGTCCTCTGACTCTGTCCTCCTTCGTCCCACTCCTCACCACCTTCCTCCAGGTGACGTCAAAGCGAGTCGTCCTCCGAGCAACCATCGAGGGGGATTCTCTCACCTCTTGCTATCTTTTTTCACTTTCGTAGTGTAGTTTTCCTACTTTCATAATTGTAGAAAACATTCATGAGATAAATAGATGATTGTTTCTATCTCTCTCTTATTTTTGCAAGTAGATAAAATTTTTATTGACCTAATCTCTTGCTTGATAAAAGTAAAAAAAACTTAGAAAAGATAAAAATGACCAAACATAAATAAAAGCAAATTGTGGATTTTTATAAAACCAAATGTTTGCCTCCCCGTGTTCAACCCAGGACTCACTTTTCAAGTTTCGGTTATAAATTATATTTGATAGATGCATTTTGCAGGCTATGATGATGGGTCCTCCAAACCCCGATTTTAATTCGCGAAGTGCGCCTCCCATCAGATATTGATTTCTACTTGCCCAAAGAGATCCATTAATTCCTTATCTGTGGGACTTTGTGTGTGGAGAGTGAAGGGTTTCTGGAAAGGGTATTGGGTTTTCCTCTTTTGCATTTTCATGTTCCTGAACAGGGTTAGAGGGGGAGAAGAGTTGATCTATTTTTCATTGAAGTTGGTTCCTTGAGCAGGAAAAGGATCTTGAGTGGTTTTCCTATTCCTCAAAGTAATTGCATTTGCAGTATGGTTGTTTCTAGGTGGATGGGAAGCCTGACTGTGATTGAAACCTAGGGGATGCTGAGGTGCTGGGTAGATTGGTTGATTAGGACAACCACCTTGAATCTGATTCTATTGATTATAAGGGTTGGGCATGGGTTGGGATGGTAGATTGCCAGCAGGTCTATGGTCTGGAGTAACCTTAACTTGATGCTGCAAGTTGGTTATCATGCAGGTTACTCTATCATTTGACTCTACATACTGATCAGGTTTTTTGTGCAGTTTGTAAAATTAGGTTTTTTAAGATCGTTGTAACTCACAAAAATTGAGTCGCTTTTAAAATTTGTAATCCTAGATAGGGAAGTATCTAGGGTCATCTGCAGAGGCCAAATGTTTGCAAAATATGTCTCTTACTTGAAAATTGAAAATCACCTTTCTTTTTACGTTTTTAAATATATAATTTTTATAGGTTTTGAAATAATGGGGAAATATGAGAAGTTGTTGGTGGAAAAGCAAACTGCATCTAATAGGCTAAAATCTAAGTGACAAAAATAACCTCTTTCTAAGCTCACCCTTGGCACGTAGAGGCCTAAGGTAATTAGTAAGAGGGAGTGAAAATACACTAAAGACAAAGCAAATTAATGTAAAAAA
Organism: Thalassia testudinum; assembly: GCA_037157565.1. NCBI lineage: Eukaryota > Viridiplantae > Streptophyta > Magnoliopsida > Alismatales > Hydrocharitaceae > Thalassia > Thalassia testudinum. The sequence goes on from JAZHRO010000049.1 coordinate 33,284,269, forward strand.
TTACGACAAGAAATTGGAAGGCAACTTTTTAACTAAAGGAAGATTTGTTTTTACAAGTAGAGAAATGCTTCTACTTAAAAGTTAAACTAGAAAAATAGTAGAACACACTATCGTCCTAATGCTATGGTGAAGAAGAGGAGGCTCTTGCTCCAACTGTGGCTACTCCTGCAATCAAAAAGGGCTCCTTCTTCTTGCATACCTCCTCCAAGTATGCTCCTCCTAGCAAGCCCAATGGGGAGGCGTGTCTGGTCTCCTCCAAGGTTTATGGAATTCACCTTCAAAAACTCCTCCAAAGGTGGTGTGGATCACATTTAAATTCTCCTCCAAGGGTGGTTGTGTGCCACCCTCAAATCCTCCTCCTAGGGTAGGCATGTACGCTAGGTCTCCATCCATTGCCTGGCGTGGGCTCAAGAGAGAAGAGAAGAGGGGAAGGTACCAAGGGGACAGAGTGTCCCCTTAATCTTCTTTTTCTACTATTCTTGGCCAGCTATATAGGTGGAAGTAGGTTAGAAAAAATGTAGCCAAGGTTACTTGTTAATGATGGTAGGTATGGGTATATAGGAGTGGTAGGGGGTAAGGGTAGTTAACTAGGGTTAAACGAAGGGTAGTATTATGGAAGGCTAAGATGTGGAAGTTGGTTGATGGATGGTGGATGAAGGTTGGTGTGGAGGTAGAGAGGTGTATGAGGTGGTGGTTATGGTGGGTGGAAGAGTTGGAGCCAACTTTATGTAAGGTAGGGTTAAGGGGTAGGTTGATGTGTTGTAAGGCTAGGATTAGGGAATAGGGTGGTAGTTAGGAGATGGATAGCTAGGGTTAGTTGGTGATGATAACATCATCATCAGCCATATCTAGCTTTATTTAGTCATATTGTATCAATAAATGCTCCTACGTAACTGCCAGAGAAACGTAATTCATTGTAAATCCATTCTGAGAGAAATACAGTAAAACAGGGGTAAAATTACTGCTTTAAAAGCATATCTCAATTGCAAAATAATCACAGGATTTCTCAAGGGTTAATTAAAGGTCAAAAGGTCTTAATTGTCTAACAAGTAGGTCCGTGCAGACAGAAATGGGTTTTTGTGTGTTTCAGGAATTAAATGACATCTGAAACCCTAAAAATAGACCTGCTTAATCTATTGAGGTTTTGGTCAGGATAAAATTCACCTAAACCCTCTAAAATTCATATAAAAATATTCTCTAGGGTTTGCAATTCTTGATTTGACCATCAGAACCCATCTTGACCTAAAATCGAGTCTTAGATAGATAGTTGCCCTAATTTGGGTTTTTTCATAAATTACCCAGTTAAACTTGGTTAAAACCTAAATCTAACTTAACCATTAGATTCTTGGGTCCAAATTAGGTTTGTACCAAAATTTTGGCCCAATTTGAGATTATTTTGACCAATTTTGAATTTTGGTCCTAACTCTTCTCTCTCACACATACCCCTAACTTTTGAATTCCTTACAAATAGGCCCCTCTCTTTGTCGCCACTCTTTACAAATAGGTCTCTCTACCATTATAGCGAATGAATCCTTCTTCAGTGACATTTGATTGAAGAGAACTCCTTCACTGATCAATGAATCTGTTCCAAAATTGGAAGGGAGATTCCTTGAGAAGTTCTCTTTCCAACAAATCCGATCTTGAGCCCAACAACCTTCCCAATCTCTCATGCGAATGCATGAGAGATTCTGGTATCTCATGGGTTTCCAACTTAGGAGACCTTCCAAGGTTGAAAGCTTGGATTCCAAGCTTCAACTGGCCTTTACTGCCTATATAAAGGAACCCCAGGGCCTCGTTGTTCCCCTTAGCAAGTTTTGGGCCCAAAACCCTCTTCAAAACTCCACCTCCGGCCTCGCTCCACCTTAGCTCCAGCAAGCCTCCTCCCTCCGTCTCTCGCCAGCCTCCCAAATACCAAATTGGGAGTGCCATTATCTTCGTCTCCTTCGTCCATGCCTGGTGTGCCAAAGCCACGGCCATCCTCCCCTCTCTTCCTCGTCGTCCACCCCCACTGGAGCACCTTCTTCCACGGCGCTAGCCTACCAATGCCGTTTGCCAATCCTACTCCTTCGACTATTAGATTAGGGTTAGTTTAGGTAGTTTAGCATTTTAGGTTAATTCCCTATTCCCAAAAACCTGAAAAGACCCTCGACATACGCGACCACCTTCATCTTCTCTTCTTCTGACCACTCCTCCAGCGAGGTGCCTCCATCGCTACACTCATCCACACGCCTCGCCACAACCCCCAAAACCTTTGCCACAACTCCACCAGTCAAACCCCTCTGCTATTTTGCTCCACCACTCACCTAAACACGTTCCCGAACAACCCATGTTCTTCCGACTCGATTACCCGCCTGCGCTTGTGCACACCTCGGCTGCGTTCCACGCCCGCAGCCTTGGTCTCGGGTGCACTCTGATCTGATACCTAATTGCTTGGTTATCCTTGAGAAGAGAAAAAGTGGAGAAGAAAGAGAGAGAGCGGGGTTAAGGGGGGTTTTGCTCTATTTTGTAATGGCTAACACTTACTTGAATTTAAAGAAGCCTTCCTCCCTATGAATAAAGGGAAAGGGAAGAAGAGGAAGGAAAGCTAAAGGGAAGAGCAGATGATAGAAGAAAGAAAGGAGAAGGAAGAAGGCCTGTGCATGTAGACAAAGAAGAAAGAAGATAGAGCATAGAAAGAAGAGAAGAAAAAGTATAATGCCCTCTTGGCACTGTAGCAGTGGACAGTTAAGTCGTCTGGCTAAAAGAATCTGTCATCTGATTCCCTTGAGAGGGAGTGAAATAGTTTATATTATTTAAGTATTTGCTACATCTGTTAGACTAATAATTGGTGATCCAAATCATCATTATTTTATCTAGAATTCTTTTTGACTCTTCATATACTCGTGTCATACATTGCATATTAGATTTTTAGAAATTAATTATGCTCATTTACATTATATTGAGATTAGCTTGTGAATTCCATATTTGCTCCCAACGAACGACCTCGAACTTCATTTCTAACTTTCGAGTTATAAATTTTATTTGTTGTTCGAGCTATTTTTGAGGAATTATTACTACAACGAACGCATCTTTTAAAACCTCGAATCTAGCCCTATCAACATTTTGGCGCCATTGTCGGGGAGCAACGTGCATTTCATCTCTATTCTCCTACTATATTTTGATTATAGTTGAGCACTAACTTGCCTTATTTTGTTTATTGTGATTTTGCAAGGTACTTCACAAGGAAATCTTTCGCACAAATCAACCACTCCAGGGTAGGTAACTTTTCTATTCTTCCCTAATCAACCTTTTAATCTTCAGAAGACAAAAAGGGAAACAATCAATTAGAAATCACCTGCCTTATTTTTATTGTAATCATCATTTAAAAGGCAAGTTTTTTGATTTTCGAATAAATTTTCATATGTGATTGGTGTTTGAAGCGATTCTGTTTAGAAATTCCCTACCTTATTTGCCTAAGCCTATTAGGGACTACACTTAAATACTAAATCACTTTTGGCTAACATCTTTCTTGCTTGACGCCCAAGGAGAACAAGTTAAGATTAATTGGACTTGGAATAGAGCCAATTAGGGTTTCAATTTTAGGGTTTTGAGAGCTAGTTCACACTTGCCTATATATAAGGAAACAAACCACCTACATTTGTGTACTACCCAATCCCTTGGTTGAAAAGATCTAATCAACAAAAACCCTAAAAATGAGGTTGTAATTTCACTTTAATCCTAAAATCTTGGACCTAATAACTTGAGAGTCAATTCAGGGTGATTTCTAGGTCTTGACCTAGATCTCATTCTACCATCTTTCGGGCAAGTCAGGTGAAGTTGGTCTACCTATTTGGCCAACCAACCTCCAAATTAGATCACAAGTCAAAATTAACTTCTAATCAAGTGGAATTAAAGGCACAAATTAGGACTTATAATTGGTAGACTTAAGAGGTCAAGTTATCCATTCTGGTCTACCTGGACCCTCAGTTACAAGGAAGGTTGGGTGGGGGAAACCCTATAACCCATGGGGATGCTCTACCATGTAGGAGTCTTTACGAGACTCTCCCTTCCTGGATGCCCAATTAATTCTTAGGTGGACGACTTTCTGATCCACGGGTATCATCCACCCTGAACCTCCATAGTCATCCAAAACTCTTTGGATGCCTTGATTGGGTCAAATTTCACATCCAGTCCTTCATCCCTTCTATTTAGAGCACATACATAGATCATCTTATGGATTTCTTTCTGACCTATTTAGCTTCCAATCTAATCTTGAGTTTGTTTCTACATCTTGATTCCACCACTTGATTCAAAATGCAGCCTGACATGTTAGGAAAGGTGATTAGGAAACCTGAGTCCCAAATGACTATGAAAGAAAAGATAATTGAGAATGCCTATAGACACCATGACAACTATTGTACAAGGGACATTCAGGATAGATTTAAGAAATCAATGAACCACATTTTGAACCATATGGAGATAGTATGGATACAACTAAACCACAGTTCAACTCAGGATGATCTCTTAGCAGAACACATGGAATTGGTGAAATTACACAACAATGATTGTCTACAATATTGGTCAAATCCTTCAGTTCTGGAAGAACTATAGAATTTTTTGAAAGAACAGGGAGAATTGCTGAATGGGTTATATAGAACCATCGTTCAAAAATACCCATCAGAAGTTAAGATGACATCTTGGAGTAATTCCAGTAATCCATGTAATTTCCCAAATCCCAGGTGTGATGATCAAGACTATTATGGACCCCCAACCAAGATGGAACATAGGCAAACATATGTACGAATTGATACTCCTGATCTTGAGATGGGTTGGGAAGATCCGATTGCAGGTGATCATGATTTTGAGCTAGCCCTAGAAAATCAAGAGACTGGTTCACTAAGCTTAGATTTCCCAGACACCTGTGATAATGAGATTAAGTCAGAACCTCTCAAGGATGTAAATTTCATCCCTTATTCTGATAAGGTGACTCTCGACAGCAATTCTGACATCCCTATAGAGCCTAGTCTAGATTCTAGTGATCCAACCCACACCTTTAACCTAAAATCTAGATCTGAGCCTTATTGGGAAGATTATGAGGCCCCGTGTGATATGATTTAGATTTCAAATCTGGTTATGATTCAGGGCCTGTATTTGATGAGTGCACCTCTCCAACCTCCTCAGAGATATAGATTGATTTTTTGGAAGTCACACCGATCTATGATACGGAAACAGAGGAGCTAGAAGAGCTGGGAGTCGATTGGGTCTTCCCTACAAGCCAAGAACACAAACCTATTCCTAATAGAGACACCTCTTCAAGCTCAAACTCTGAGTATAGGTTAGACCCAAGTCAGGTTGCTGAGTCCACATCTCTTGATTTATTCTATGGTTGAACCATTGACTCGAAATCAGATTCAGGACATGATTCTTGCAAATTCTTCGGCGATTTCGAATCTTACCCTGATTTCAGAGAACTGTTGTTTCCGAACAACTCTAAGCAAATTTACGTCCTTAGCAACTACAACCTGTCCTTTGATTCTAACATTGAGGTTAATGATTCGAAAGAAAACACCTCTTCTACAACACATACAAAACCTTCCAAAACTTGATTTTAAGCCTGAATTGCAACCGGACTCAATTTCTACTCTGACTCTCCTCTCGATGATCCGGTAGCATATGATTCCTCACCACATTTTGATCGGGTTTTAGACTTTTATCAGGCTACTAATCTCATCCCATCCTTCTTTGATCACTTCCGTAGGGATCTCACATACTCCACTGATTCATTCTCTTTTGAGGATCCCTACTCAGACCAGGCTGATTCAAATAGATCAAACCCACGTTTTACACTTCCACATCATTCTTAGCTTTACAATATCTGGTGGGCACCACATCTCTTGATCCACATCTATCAACCTGCCAGATTGATTGGGTTTGGGCTGCATCATTAGCCTGCTGATCTGAACAAGCACCTGGTTGGACCAACCAGGCTATTGATCAAGGTGTTTGTTCTAGAAAACTCGTTTGATTTGAGCACTCCTTCTCCATACCATCTGCTCGACTGAAGGCATTGAATTTAGCACTTAATGGGAGGCAACCCGTCATTCCAATAACCCAAGATCCTTCTGATTATCCATTTGGACTTCACATCTAATGCGCTCTGAGTTCAGTTTTAAAATAGTTGACTCCACCTCTGGTACCCAAACCTGAGCTTGAAATCGTCTGCAACAGTATCTCGACCTATTCACCACTAGTTTATCCTATTCTAACACTTGAACCCTAACTATTTCATACCCTCTATTTACAATGAGGATATTGCAAAACTTAGGCATGGGCGGGTATTAAAGTGCAAACACATAAAAATTGAAAGTTCTGAAGGGTTCTCACAAAAACATACATATTTCAAAAAATAAAAAAAAGAAAATTTTGAAAAAAATAAAAAAAATGGAGAAAGGGTAGGAAATTTTGAAAAAATTAATTACATATCATTCTTGAGAGAAAGAGAGGAGGTGATTTAAATGTCAAAAAGGAGCACAATTTGAAAGAAAAGAGATAGTCATTAGTCAAAGTTTATGGGATCTACTTTAAAGTCTAGACCAAATCAAAAGAAAGAAACTAAAAGACAAAAGTGCTAAGAAACACGAAGATTAGGATGAGTGTTGATCTTAAGCCTCTTGGGCTTGTTTTAGGCTTAAAAATGAAAGTATCCGATAAGATCTGGATAGTCCTCAAAAGGTTGAGGAAAATGCAAAGCTTAAGTATTAGGTTTAAGGCTTAGGGAGTATTCAACCTTGTTAACTGACCTCTGGTTTGTGAGATTTGGTAACCTAAGCACCCTAATCCACACACAGTCTGATTCAGTGTGCTTAATATCAAAATCACACAAATGCATTAATTCTGTTCTGAAAAAGCTATCTGGATTAGGAGTGGCTTAATCAACACAAGTTGATTTGAATGAGTTCCCAGCACAAAGAGGTAGGAAATTCCCCTCGAAGATGCGCAATAACAAATCGTCTCCTCGATGCTTGTCTCCTAGGATATCTAAATATCCTATCGGGGGCATGTAAGCACCTTGTGCTGGTTCAGGAGCCATGGGCGGGATTATCTAGAAATGTCGATTGCCAAGGCCTGAATTTAGCTACAGAATGCCATGGGCGGCACTATCTCGAAGTGTCGAAAGCCAGGGTTCTGGGGGTTGGCATGGGTGGTGCTCTCTCAATGCATCGAATGCTAGGGACCCTGCAAGGATTGATGGTGGGAGCAAGGAATCCGATATAGACTGTGTTGTAAAGATAATTCGAAGCTAGAAATAAAGAGAAAAAGAGAGAGAAAACTCTCCAAAAATGCAAAAAAAATTCTTTTGTCAGTCTCTTACAAAAACGCACTACAAACTAAACCTAGACTAAAAATGTTTTAAGCATGGATGCTTTAACTGCGGAGTTCAACGAACCTTAGGTTAGCTCCTGTGGACCTTAGAAACCTTCACGGCAGATTGGGGCTAAAGCTGGTTAGGACCGAATCTTGGTTGGTACTTAAGTACGTCTAAGCCTATTATTTGCATTTTAACCTAATCTACAAGAAAAAGCACACATGAGAGATCTGAACATATGGTCTATAATTTGAGTTGATTCCATGAGATTTTGCTAAGAGACTAGCAAAAGCTAGGCATGGGGGTATGATGGTAACATCATCATCAACTACATCTAGCTTTATTCAGTCATATTCTATCAATAAATGCTCCTACAAAATCGCTAGAGAGATGTAATTCACTGTAAATCCATTTTGAGAGAAATATAGTAAAATAGGGGTAAACTGCAGTTTTAATAGCATATCTCAAATACAGAACAATCACAAGATTTCTCAGGGGTTAATTAAAGGTCAAAAGGTCTTAATTGTCTAACAAGTAGGTCTGTGCAGACAGAAACGAGTTTTCGCACGTTTTAGCAATTAAATGATATCTGAACCCTAAAAGTAGACCCGCTTAATCTACTGTTGAACTAGAATCTACGAAGCTAACGTGTTTGGTTTTTGGAAAAACCCGTCGTTGTAGTTCGAAAGCGAAGGATTCGAGTTCAACAAATAAAATTTATACCGAAATAAGAATTCCGGGTCGAACACAGGGAGGCGAACGTTTGATTTAAAAACTTCGCGTTTCTTTTTATTTTGTCACGAAGAAATTCAATTTAAACTAACTAAGTATCTACAACAAATAAAAGAGAGAGAGGGAGTAAGAGAGAGAGAAAGAATACTATACATGGAAATCAAAATGAGATGTAGAATAGACAAGGAATTTATCATAAAAGAGTTCTTTCGTTACAACTAGAAAACATAAAACAATTACTCTAGAAAGCATTAAAAGAATGGAGGGAGAAATGTCCTCCTCGACGATCGCTCGGAGGACGAATAGACTACTCTAGAAAGCAGTAAATCTATACTAGAAAGCAGTAAAAAGAATAGGGAGAGAGAATCCTCCTCGACGGTCGCTTGGAGGACGAGCCGAACGGAACGACGCCTGGACGAAGGAGAATGAGGCGGGACGAAGGAGGACGAAGCAGAAGAACGGGAACGAAGCAGCACGCCGTCGTCGTCGCGGGATCCACTTCCGAAGGGGGACGAAAATTTGGACTTTATCTCGCGAGAGGCATCCCGGGTGTGGGACAAGCTTCTCTTGAGCTTTGGAGAGGTAGAGAGGAGAAGGAAGGGATGAAAATTTCGTATGGAGGGGGTCTCCTTTTATAGTTGCAAGGAGTGGGGGCAAAATGGACATTACATCTTCAAAATAATAAATAAGGGGTCTTTAGTGACGGATAAAACCGTCGCTAAAGCCCCGCCGTCGCCGTCGCCGCCGCGCCACGCGCGCCCGCTCGGCTGGCCTGCGCGCGTAACGCAGACGCACGTCTGCGTCGTCTCAGCCGTCCGATCGCGAGATCGGACGGCTTAGATCGCGCCCGCGCCCGCTGCGTAGCGCGCCGCCCGCGTGCGAACGCGCGCCCACCAGGGCGTCCAATTGCGCGTCGGCGCTATCGGGCGCGCGCGGCCGTTGGATCTTCATCCGACGCTCGTGCGCGCCTGCTCGCCCGCGCCTTCGCCCCCCTCCCCGCGGCTCGAACCCGCGACCTCCGCTTCGCCCGCAGCTGCGTAGCCGCTGCGCTACGCGGCGAAATGGTCGCGCGGACGTTTTTAAACGCGCGCGACCGCAGCCGTTGGATCGAGATCCAACGGCGGAGAGGAGACGTTGCGTGGTCTTCACAGGACTCCTGCGGCCGATTGGGCGGCTGGGATGGCGCCACGTGGCGCTATCTTGGCCGTCCATCTTCTGGAAGTTGTAGATGGTGCCACGGATGTCGGATTGACTTGATTTTTGTGTCGTTCGGCTGCGATCGTCGATCTGAATTCATCCGTGTGGTCGGATTTTCCATCTGAAGTGCGGATTTACACCATCCTGGCCCTTGATCTTCTAGGGTTCCCCGGTCTCTATCTGATGCTACGGATGCCTGATTAGGGCGATCTTGGAGTCGTTGAACTCCAATCGTCGCCCTGATCATATCCATACGGTTGGATCTTTGATCCGAGGCCCCGATAAAATATTTGCCCTGTCCAAGCACATAAAAGGAGACAATTAACCTCCATTTTATTCAAACTACTCTAAATGCAAGATGATGCATGTAATGCACTATTTATATCATGAAATGCAATCTTATGCTTAAGAACATGCATAAATAGACATTTTAAGTAGTGTAAATGTGTTTACATCATACCCCCATGCCTATCTTTTGCTAGTCCCTAGCAAAAACTATATGCTATTTATAAAAGAATTAGGTTAGATTATTTGGACCTGAGTTATTTTCAATCATTAAGAAATTGTCTACTTAAGAACTGAACTTTCAAAGACACAACAGTGCCCGGGTATCAGCCAAAATGCAGACCGCCTCAAGCCTCGCCTTATTCAAAGAAAAATTTCTTTTTCTGTTTTTACTCTCTTTTTTTAGATTTTCAAATTTTAGGGTTTAAGAGTGGCTTTCTACGGCCATTCAACTCACCCAAGATTTGATGAGAACCCTAAGTTTTAAGCATCTTATTGTGATTGTGATAGACTCGTTGACCGGCAATTAAAACGGACTTCGGATTTCTACGCCTCTAGGTGACCTCAAAAAGAATTCTGCCTAAAGGTGTATCTTTACAACCGGTTGCTTTCTCCCTACTTTTATTTTTTAACGGGGTCAACACAAGGGTGAATCCAGTGTATATCTCCCCGGTTTATTCTACTTCTCCGCTTCTTCCTAAGTGTTTTGGGAATTTTTAGTGCATTTTCTGAGCTGGGTTCTGGACAACCGGTCGATGAGCTGTTACCACCGACAACTTGCCAGCCATACTCGTGCGGCGAAGTGTGGCTTATTTCTTTTTGTTCTTTTCTCCTTTTTGATTTTTTTTTTTTTTTTTAAGTAGGTGGCTTCCCTGGTCTAAGATTTACCTAAAGGCAGCAAAAAGAGAAAGGTCCAGTGACTGGGCTCTGGACAACCTACCTATGGGCTGTTACCCACGATAACTTGCCAGCCATATCACCCTAGAAGGTTCATTAGCTACCCAATTTCCGTTAAAATCGCCAAACAACGAGTCAGTGCAAAGAAAGTGTGTAGATGCTTAAGACTCAAAATTCCCTCACATCAGAGGGCGGGTTGATAAGTCGTGTACTTATCACCCAAACTTATTTACTCCAATTATAATAAAATTCAGGTTGGCGAGAACTCGAAAAACAAATCCACATTTTAGTGGATACATAGGCTGATTAAGTCTAAAGACCTGAAGGGTCTTTGTGTTCAAACCATAATATAGTATTTCTTAAGATCGAAAATTTTCTTAAACCCAAATTCTCTTTCCTAATTTCGATTTTTTTTTTTTTTTTTTTTTTTTTTTTTTTAAAAAATAAAACAAATCTACGGAGCTGACGAATGAATTCAAAGATAAATATCCACCCCCCCATGCCTATCTAATGCAATGTCCTCATTGTATTAAAAAGACATAAAACAGAGTGGAAAAGCGTAGAAAGCACCTGAATTGCGTGGATATCGGGTCCGCTCCGAGATGAAAATGAAAAAGAACTGTATATGTGCTGAGTTTAGTGCCTTCAGCTAGGCACACTATACAAAGAAAAGAAATGAAGAATTCACATGTGCAGGTCAGAATTAGAATAAACAGAAGAATCCTCTGACCTGTCAGCAGAGGTCCACAGATGTGGACCAGATTGTGGTGCAGACCCACACCCCATAATCGAGAATATCTTAGGTTCTGGATAAAAATTACCCAAAACCTAAAATCAAAATGCAAGCGGGGTCGGGCCTGCGATTCGTGAGGATGCAACCCAAGGCCAAAATGTCGGGTTACAGAGAATTGAAGCTCAAAAGGATAATCATTAAATGTGTGCTTGAGTTTGACATCCTCGAAACAAATGTCGTAAGGGTTCTGATTTGATGGTTTCAGTTTAAAAGGAACCCTTCGACTCAATCTTCCATTTCCTCCAAAATTGACTTCCCAAATCAGAATTTCCCAGCTCCTATCCTCCTCATTCGGCATATCAAATTCCATGACCTCTTGTATATTCATCACCCCGTCTGAAATCTCCAAGTCTAGATGATGTGGCAAAATCAAAATTGACTTGGGTCTAATTATCTCAGAATTAAAATCATCAATAAGCTCAACAGGGTGTAACTGATAATCAGGGCATTGAATTAATTCCTCCAGAAAATGCAATTCTGGATCTGTATCGTGTGCCCTAATAAGATCAGTTTCCTCAGTTATTGGGCTATCAAATGATCTATCAGATTCCTCAGGCCCAATTGTCTCACAAAAATCGTGATTTGAAAACTCGTGTGAGACTTCGCAACTTGAATCTTCACCATCAAAGAAATCAGGATCCGTATCAATGTATGTCCCAAAATCAGTTGTCACTTTGTGTTCCCAGGAGACATACGTTTTCTCGTAACCCGGCTCAGGGATCTCAGGTGAAGAAATCAGATCATCCTTAATTGGTTGCTTTAATTCAATCTGGTCAGCTTCGTAACACGTGTCCCCCCCAACAGGTGCCTGAGCGGGTTCTGTCATTGGCTTTCCTGAAGAGAGTTCATCCTGGGAATTATTCCAAGATTGAATCAAAGCAACCACGAATCTCATCCTCAATTTCGCTAATTTCCCAAGTAGAAACTCACCCGGGTTCTTATCCTTAACATCCTGGAGCCAATCCAACAAAGACTTGTTTAAATCATCAATCATTTCAATCAGGGGCTCCAATCTCTCAATGCAAGGTATTGGCTGAACTTCTAAAGATTGAATGATATTCCTCAAGTTAGCCAGAACCTTGTCTTGAACCTGATTAACCTGAACCAAATGAGTTGGTTCAGGGTTGGGCGGGTTTGACATCAATGTAGAGGGATTAACGAATTGAGATTCGTTATACCCATCCTGATAATAGATCATTTCAGATTGTTCATAAGATGGAGATGACCTAAAGGCAGTGAAATCAGAGGATGGGTAAGGATCGGTGTATCCTTCTTGATTGTAGATCGCATTAGGTTGTTCATGAAAGGAGGACGATCTATAATCGATGCAACTCTGAGAAGGATAGAATTGAGAATCAAAGTGTTCAGGGTTAGACCCTAAACACGGGGGTCCGGAATTGTATCCCCAATCCGAATTATCCCAACTAACTGATGGTCGATTACAATACGAGTTGGGATAATCGTCATGTTGAGGATAATTTACAACAGGAGGGAAAGAGCGGGAATGCGTGAAATATGTGGAAGGATTCATGAGATACGGGAGGAAGAAAGGTGCCCTGCAATACAAACAATCAAACCTGTCCTTAAATGGGTTAGCCTACAGACCTACAGACTCTCAAAACCCGTCTTGAGATAAAGGAACGATTTGATCTACTTCTGTCTGTTCAATCCAACCAGTTAGAAGGAGGGACTGGGGAGAAGGTTCTTCCTTCGGCTTGCGCCTCCGGTTCCTAGTGTACCCCCCAGCCGCGATCGTTTGACTCTGCTCCCCTAGCTAGACATCAGATTGAACAGTAGAAACAGACTAATCGAAAATAATCTCGTTCTGAGTTCTGAAGAGCGAGTCCAATCCTTAAGGCCAACGTCTACTCTGTTTTATTTAGGGCTAGGTTTGAATGTGCTTTGGAATGTGATGGGCCCTTTAAATGGGTTGTGCCCTTAATGATTGATTGCTTTGCGTGTGCGTGCACAACCAGTGGTTTTCAAGCAAGATTATTTTTGATGTGATGAATTTTAAGGTTCAAATCTTGCTTAGTAGCTTTTAGGATTCAACTTTAGGTGTTTTCAATCAAGTTTCATTGGCACACCAGGTTTTGCAAGCACAGGTGAAGATATTTTCCTTTAAAGTTTAAAAAGAATGTGGAGTGCCTGGTAGAGCCCTAAGAGTTGAACCTAATTGGCAGCTACTTGATGAGTTGATTTTATTTGAAGTGGTGCGGCCCAAACAACTCAAACAACTGGCCTGATGCACCACCTAATTAGGCACACAAATGATTACCCAATCTGATTTCTACTCAATTATGTGTTTGGATGTGTGTACCGGCTCCTAAGATTGGTTTACCGGTTGAGTTAGAAAATCAGATGAGGTTGTGTACCTCTGTGAGAGATTTTTTTTTTTATTATTTATTATTTTTTTTTTTCTTTTTTTAATGTGGGGGTTGGAGTGAGTATGGATGTTAAACAAACAATCTAACCTTAGAGTTTATAAGAACACCTAGGTTGATTGATGTTTGAATTATTATGTGATGAAATGAAATCTAATGGGTGGGAGGTGGGGGGTAACTTACAAAACCTTCCACAGCACTTTACTCCGATCTACCGCTTTTGCCTGTCTCAAAAGAGTACCTGCAATTACAATAAGAAAGGAGAAAAGTGAGGTAAATGATTTGTAAGTTACAAAACTCGAAGAGAAATCAAAGAGCGTTGCCTCCCCGGCAACGGCGCCAAAATGTTGAACTAGAATCTACGAAGCTAACGTGTTTGGTTTTTGGAAAAACCCGTCGTTGTAGTTCGAAAGCGAAGGATTCGAGTTCAACAAATAAAATTTATACCGAAATAAGAATTCCGGGTCGAACACAGGGAGGCGAACGTTTGATTTAAAAACTTCGCGTTTCTTTTTATTTTGTCACGAAGAAATTCAATTTAAACTAACTAAGTATCTACAACAAATAAAAGAGAGAGAGGGAGTAAGAGAGAGAGAAAGAATACTATACATGGAAATCAAAATGAGATGTAGAATAGACAAGGAATTTATCATAAAAGAGTTCTTTCGTTACAACTAGAAAACATAAAACAATTACTCTAGAAAGCATTAAAAGAATGGAGGGAGAAATGTCCTCCTCGACGATCGCTCGGAGGACGAATAGACTACTCTAGAAAGCAGTAAATCTATACTAGAAAGCAGTAAAAAGAATAGGGAGAGAGAATCCTCCTCGACGGTCGCTTGGAGGACGAGCCGAACGGAACGACGCCTGGACGAAGGAGAACGAGGCGGGACGAAGGAGGACGAAGCAGAAGAACGGGAACGAAGCAGCACGCCGTCGTCGTCGCGGGATCCACTTCCGAAGGGGGACGAAAATTTGGACTTTATCTCGCGAGAGGCATCCCGGGTGTGGGACAAGCTTCTCTTGAGCTTTGGAGAGGTAGAGAGGAGAAGGAAGGGATGAAAATTTCGTATGGAGGGGGTCTCCTTTTATAGTTGCAAGGAGTGGGGGCAAAATGGACATTACATCTTCAAAATAATAAATAAGGGGTCTTTAGTGACGGATAAAACCGTCGCTAAAGCCCCGCCGTCGCCGTCGCCGCCGCGCCACGCGCGCCCGCTCGGCTGGCCTGCGCGCGTAACGCAGACGCACGTCTGCGTCGTCTCAGCCGTCCGATCGCGAGATCGGACGGCTTAGATCGCGCCCGCGCCCGCTGCGTAGCGCGCCGCCCGCGTGCGAACGCGCGCCCACCAGGGCGTCCAATTGCGCGTCGGCGCTATCGGGCGCGCGCGGCCGTTGGATCTTCATCCGACGCTCGTGCGCGCCTGCTCGCCCGCGCCTTCGCCCCCCTCCCCGCGGCTCGAACCCGCGACCTCCGCTTCGCCCGCAGCTGCGTAGCCGCTGCGCTACGCGGCGAAATGGTCGCGCGGACGTTTTTAAACGCGCGCGACCGCAGCCGTTGGATCGAGATCCAACGGCGGAGAGGAGACGTTGCGTGGTCTTCACAGGACTCCTGCGGCCGATTGGGCGGCTGGGATGGCGCCACGTGGCGCTATCTTGGCCGTCCATCTTCTGGAAGTTGTAGATGGTGCCACGGATGTCGGATTGACTTGATTTTTGTGTCGTTCGGCTGCGATCGTCGATCTGAATTCATCCGTGTGGTCGGATTTTCCATCTGAAGTGCGGATTTACACCATCCTGGCCCTTGATCTTCTAGGGTTCCCCGGTCTCTATCTGATGCTACGGATGCCTGATTAGGGCGATCTTGGAGTCGTTGAACTCCAATCGTCGCCCTGATCATATCCATACGGTTGGATCTTTGATCCGAGGCCCCGATAAAATATTTGCCCTGTCCAAGCACATAAAAGGAGACAATTAACCTCCATTTTATTCAAACTACTCTAAATGCAAGATGATGCATGTAATGCACTATTTATATCATGAAATGCAATCTTATGCTTAAGAACATGCATAAATAGACATTTTAAGTAGTGTAAATGTGTTTACATCATCTACTGAGGTTCTGGTAAGGATAAAATTCACCTAAACCCTCTAAAATTCATATAAAAATATTCTCTAGGGTTTGGCATCCTTGATTTGACCATCAAAACCTGTGTTGACCTAAAATAGTCTGAGATAGGAAGTTACCATAATTTAGATTTTTGCATAAATTACCTAGTCAAACTTGGTCAAAACCTAAATCTAACTTCACCATTGGATTCCTTGGGTTCAAATTAGGCTTTTACCAAAATTTTGGCCCAATCTGAGATTGTCTTGACCAATTTTGCATTTTGGTCCTATCTAACTCTTTCCTCTCACACATATGTCCCTAACTTTTGAATTCCTTACAAATAGGCCCCTCTCTTTGTCGTTACTTTTTACAAATAGGTCCCTCTGCCATTATAGCGGAGGGATCCTTCTCCAGCAACCTTTGGTTGAAGAGAACTCCTCTGATCAATGAATCCCTTCCAAAATTGGAAGGGAGTTTCCTTGAGAAGTTCTCTTTCCAATGAATCCGATCTTAAGCCCAACAACCTTTCCAATCTCTCATGCGAACACATGAGAGATTCGGGTATCTCATGGGTTTCTAACTCTAGCAATCTTCCAAGGTTGAAAGCCTAGATTCTAAGCTTCAACCAGCCTCTACTTCCTATATAAAGGAACCCCAGGGCCTGCATGTTCTCCTCTGTAAGATTTAGGGCCAAAACCCTCTTCAAAACTCCACCTCCGACCCTGCTTCGCCTTAGCTCCAGCGAGCCTCCTCCCTCCATCGCTCTATAGCCTACCATTGGCTAAATTAGGAGTGCCATTATCTTCGTCTCCTTCGTCCGCACCTGGTGTGACAAAGCCAAGGCCATTATCTCCGTCCACCCCTACCGGAGCACCTTCTTCCACAGTGCCAACCTTCCAATGCCGGTTGCCAGTCCTACCCCTTCATCTATTAAATTAGGGTTAGTTTAGTTACTTTAGCATTTTAGGTTAATTCCCTACTCCCAAAAACCCAAAAAGGCCCTTGACACATGTGACCACCTTCATCTTCTCCGTTTTCGACCACTCCTTAGGTGAGGCACCTCCATCGCTACACTCATCCACATGCCTCTCCACAACTCCCTAAACCTTTGCCATAACTCCACCAATCAAACCCCTCCTATTTCGCTTCACCACTTACCCAAACACGCTCTCGAACAACCCATGTTCTTTCGACCTGATTACCTGCCTACTTCTGAGCACACCTTGGCTACGATGCACTCTCGTTGCCTTGGTCCCAGGTGTGCTCTGATCTGATACTCTATTGCCTGATTATCCCTGAGAAGAGAAAAAGAGGAGAAGAAAGAGAGAGATAGCGGGCTTAATGGGGGTTTTGCTCTGTTGTGTAACAACTAACACTTACCTGAATTTTAAGAAGCCTTCCTCCCTGTGCATAAAGGAAAAGAGAAGAAAAGGAAGTAGAGCTGAAGGGAAGAGCAAAGGACAAAACAAAGGAGAATGAAGAAGGCTTGTGCACGTAGGGAAAGAAGAAGAAGAAAGAAGATAGAGTAGAGAAAGAAGTGAAGAAGAAGAAGAAGCATAGTGCTCTATTGGCACTGTAGCAGTGGACACTTAAGTCGTTTGGCTGAAAGAATCTGTCATCTGATTCCCTTTACAGGGAGTGCCCTGTGAACTTGCTTTGAATAGTTGATATTATTTGAGTATTTACTACATGTGTTAGACTAATAATTGGTGATTCAAATCACCATTATTTTGTCTAGAATTCTTTTTGATTCTTCATATACTCATGTCGTAAATTGCATATTAGATTTTAAGTAAATAATTGTGCTCATTTACATTGTATGTAGGGTTTAGGTGTAGGGTTTAGATGGCCTTATATGGTGTTGTGTGGGGCTAGGATTTAGGGACATGTTGGCGCCAACATGAAGGGATGCATAAGGTGTTTCTGGTCCCAACATGAATTGGTGTGAGTGGTGGTGATTGGTGTGGGTTGGTGCCACTTTAGGTAGGTTACATTAGGGTTTAGTTAGGGTTAAGGGCTGAGTGGACGGCCATGGAGCTTGGGTGGTGTTGGGGGCTTAGCTAAGCTAGCTAAGCTTGCTTAGCTAGTAGAGTAGAGGTGGTGGAGCTAGGGTTTCATGATGGAGGAGCTGGAGAAAATAATCTGGAGCAGGTGGCTGCTACACTTGGAGCTGAATCTGCTGAGGCAACTTCATGGGGAGGTCGGCTACTTAGCTAAGCTACCTAGTTCTTATGCTAGTAGCTAGGCTTGGGTAGTTGAGCTAAGTTGAGCTGGTCTCAACCTAGCTGGAGCTACAATGTGCTGGAACTACCTCTGATGAGAACTCTAGAGCTAGCTAGACTACTAGTTGACAAGTAGTAGCTAAGCTAGCATGGAGTTTACCTGGCATGAGCTGAGTGGAGCTAGAATTAGCTAGGCCTAAGCTGAGATGGACTCCTCTCAACTCAATTGAGCTAGCTAAAGCTCCCAGTGAACTGATAGGAGCTGAGATGAGCTAAACTCGACTAAGTTGAGCTTGATCTGAGTTGGCTTGAGCTGGGTTGAGCTGAGATGAGCTACCTTGAGCTACCATTCAACTAAGATGAACTGAATGGAGCTAACCTTCATCCAAGGGAGCTGGTATCCAGCCATTATGAGCTAGAATTGGCTGAGTCCTAACTTGATTGAGCTTCCCCTTCACCAGTTGCCTTCAAGAGTGCTAAGGTTTAAAACATTTGTCAATCTGTTTGTCCCTAACACTCATGTAAACACATTAAACGCACGATAAAATATGCAATGCATGCCTAACTTGGTTGATGCCTAAATGCAACTCAAAAACCCATTTGCGGAGGAAAATCCTATGAGCTAGGTTTGTTTTAAAGCATAAGAATGATGATTGATGTAAACATGTTTACACTACTTAAGATGTCTATTTATGCATGTTCTTAAGCATAGGGTTGCATTGCATACTATAAATATTACATAACATGCATCATCTTGCATTTAGATTAGTTTAAATAAAATGGAGGTTAATTGTCTCCTTTTATGTTCATGGACAGGGCAAACTTTTTATCGAGGCCTCAGATCAAAGATCCAACCGTACAGATGTGATCAGGGCGATGATTGGAGTTCAACGACTCTAAGATTGCCCTAATCAGACATCTGTAGCATCAGAGAAAGACCAGGGAATCCTAGAAGATCAAGGGCCAAGATGGTGTAAATCCAAACTTCAAATGACAAATCCGACCGCACGGATGGATTCAAATCGACGATCGCAGCCTAACAGTGCAAAAAATGACTCAATCCGACACCCATGGCACCATCTACATCATCCAGAAGATGGACGGCCAAGATGGCATCACGTGGTGCCATCTCAGCCGCCCAATCAGCCGCCCTCAATCACTGAAGACAATAGCGCCCACGCATTTTCGCCGTTGGATCAAGATCCAACGACTGAGAAAGGAGCTCAACCGGCGAGCCCATCCTCTGAATTGCACTTGAAGAAGCCACCTTGACCATTGGATCTTGATCCAACGGTCCTGATTGCGTGTTCAAAAGTTTGATTGCCCACCCATCGACGCGCACAGCGTAGTGGATAAGGCACTCGGTCGCCTTCGGACGCGGGTTCAAATCCACATTCGCAGGCGAGCGAGCATTGAGGAGCAGGCATGTGTGACCGTGGGATGAGAATCGAGTGGCTGTGGGTGCTTGATAGCACCCACGCACTATTGCACACCGTGCCTCATGCAGGATCACACGTGGGCGGGTGCGTTGTGGAGCAGGCGGAGGCACGACTTAAGCCGTCCGATCGCTGAGATCAGCTGGACGTGGAGCGCATGTTATGCGCGAGGAGGCAAGCAGCCATGCGCAGGCGGTGCCCTACTACGCCCACGATGGGGCTTTAGCGACGGTTTTATCCGTCACTAAAGACCCCTGATTAATGATTTTCAAATTAAAATGACCAAATTGCCCTCACTCCTTGCAACTATAAAAGGAGACCCCCACCACACGAAATTCTTATCCCTTCCTTCTCTTCTCTCCCTCTCAAAAGCTCAGGAGAAGCTTGTCCCATACCCGGGATGCTTCTCGCGAGATAAGGTCAATTTTTTGTCCCCTTTCAGAAGCGGATCCCACGACGATGACGACGTGCTGCCCCATTCCCGTTCTTCCACTTCATCCTCCTTCGTCTTGCTCCATCCTTCTTCGTCCAGGCGTCGTCCTGTCCGGCTCGTCCTCCAAGCAACCGTCGAGGGGGATATCTCTCTTCCCATTCTTTTTACTACTTTCTAGAATAGATTTACTGCTTTCTAGTGTAATCATTTTCTCGCTTTCTAGTCGTAATATTTAGTGTAATGAACAATCCTTTCGATAATGAATTCCATGTGCATTCTACATCTTTTTTTTGGTTTTTGTTTGTAATATTCTCTCTCTCTCTCTCATTCTCTCTCTCGCTCTTCTATTTAGTGTAAATAGATAGATACTTTCTAGTCAATTAAATTACTTCATGACAAATAGAACAAATGCGTGTTTTTAAATCAAACGTCTGCCACCTTGTGTTCGACTCGGGATTTCCATTCCAATATAAATTTTATTTGTTGAACACGAGTTCTTCGCTTTCATACTACGATGACAGGTTTTCAAAACCAAACACGTTAGCGTAGCAACTCGCACGTTCAACATTTTGGCGCCGTTGCTGGGGAGGCGATGCTCTTTGATTTTTTTTAGCATTTTTACGACTTACGAATCATTTACCTCACTTCTCTCCTTTCTTATTGTGATCGCAGGTACTCTTTTGTGACGAGCAAATCTAGTAGATCGGAGAAAAGTGCTGTTAAAGGTTTTGTGAGTTATCAGCAACCTCCCACCCATTAGATTTCATTCCACCATGTAATAACACAAACATCTATCAACCTAGGTGTTCTTATAAACTCTAAGGTTAGATTGTTTGTTGTTTGACACCCACACCTGCCCCAACCTCCACATTAAAAAAAAAAAAATCTCATAGAAGTACACAACCTCATCTGATTTTCAAACTCAATCGGTAAGCTGATCTTTGGAGCCGGTACACACATCCAAACACATAATTGAGTAGAAATCAGTTTAGGTAATCACTTGTGTGCCTAATAAAGTGGTGCAATAGGCCAATTGTTTGAGTTGATTGGGCCGCACCACTTCAATTAAAATCAACTCATTAAGTAGCTGCCACTTAGGTTCAACTCTTAGGGATTTACTAGGCACTCCACATTTTTTTAAGCTTCAAAGGAAAACATCTTCACCCATGCTTTCAAAACTTGGTGTGCCAATAAAACTTGTTTGAAAGTACCTAAAGTTAAATCCTAAAAGCTACTAAGCAAGATTAGAACTCTAAAATTCACCGCATCAAAGTAATCTTGCTTGAAAACCACTGGTTGTGCACTCACACACAAATAAATCAATCATTAAGGGCACAACCCAGATAAAGGGCCCATCACATTCCAAAGCACATTCAAACCTATCCCTAAATAAAATAAAGTAGACGTTGGCCGTAAGGATTCAACTCGCTCTTCAGAGCCCAAAATGATATTATTTTCGATTAGTCTATTTCTACTCTTCAATCTGATGTCTAGATAGGGGAGCAGAATCAAACGATCGTAGTTGGGGGGGACATTAGGAATCGGAGGCACAAGCCGAAAGAAGAACCTTCTCCCCAGTCCCTCCTTCTAACTAGTTGGATTGAACAGACAGAAGTAGATCAAATCATTCCTTTATCTCAAGATAGGTTTTTGGAGTCTGTAGGTCTTTAGGCTAGCCCACTTAAGGACAGGTTTGATTATTTGTATTGCAAGGCTCCTTTCTTCCTCCCATCTCTCATGAATCCTTCCACATATTACACTCATTCCCGCTCTTTCCCTCCTATTTTGAATTATCTTCAACATGACGATTATCCTGACTCGTACTGTAATCAACCATCAGTTAGTTGGGATAACTCGATTGGGGATACAATTTCAGACCTCTGTGTTTAGGGTCTAACCTTGAACACTTTGATTATGATTTTTATCCTTCTTAGAGCCACATCAGTTATAGATCATCACCCTTTCATGAACAACCTATTACTATCTACAATCAAGAAGGATACACTGATTCTTACCCATCCTCTGATTATACTACCTTTAGGTCATCACCACCTTTTGAATAATCTGAAATAACCTATTATTAGGAAGGGTATAATGAATCTCAATTCGTTAACTCCTCTACACTAACCCCAAACCCACCCAACCCTGAACCAACTCATTTGGTTCAGGGTAACCAGGTTCAAGAGAAGGTTCTGGTTAATTTGAGGAATATCATACAAACTTTAGAAGTTCAGCCAACACCTTCCATTGAAAGATTGGAGCCCCTCATTGAAATGATTGATGATTTGAACAAGTATTTGTTGGATTAGCTCCAGGATGCTAAGGATAAGAACCCGGGTGAGTTTCTACTTGGGAAGTTAGTGAAATTGAGGATGAGATTTGTGGTTGCTTTAGTTCAGTCATGGGATGATTCCCGGGATGAACTCCATTCAAGAGAGCCAATGTCAGAACCTGCTCAGGCACCTATTTGGGGGGACACGTGTTAGGAGGCTGACCAGATTGAATTAGAGCAACCAATTAAGGATGATCTGAGTTCTTCACCTGAGATCCCTGAGCCAGGGTACAAGGAAACGTATGTCTCCTTGGAACAGAAAGTGATAGATGATTTTGGGACATACATTAATACGGATCTTGATTCTGATGGTGAAGATTTAAGTTGCGAAGTCTCACGCGAGTTTACAGAACACGATTTCTGTGAGACGATTGGGCCTGAGGAAGTTGATAGATCATTTGATAGCCCAATTATTGAGGAAACTGATCTTATTGGGGCTCACATTACGGATCCAGAATCGCATTTTCTGGAGGATTCAATTCAATGCCCTGATTGTTAGTTACACCCCATTGAGCTTATCAATGATTCTGTTTCTGAGATAATTAGACCCAAATCAATTCTGATTCAGCCACATCTTTTAGACTTGGAAATTTTAGATGGGGTGATCAATATGCAAGAGGTCCTGGAATTTAACATTCTGAATGAGGAGGATAGGAGTTGGGAAGTTTTGATTTGGGAAGCTAACTTTGGAGGAAATAGAAGATTAAGTCTAAGGGTTCCAATTCAACTGAAACCATCAAATTAGGACCCTTACGACATCTGTTCTGAGGATGTCCAACCTAAGCATACATTCAATGATTATCCTTTGGAGCTTGATTTCTCTGTAACTCGACTTTTTGGTCTTGGGTTGCATCCTCATAAATCGTAGGCTCGACCCCACTTGCATACAGATTTTAGGTTTTGGGTAATTTTATCCAGAACTTGAGATATTCTCGATTATGGGGTATGGGTCTGCACCACAATCTGGTTCACATCTGTGGACATCTGCTAGCAGGTCTGAGATTTCATCTTTTTAATCTGATTCTGACCTGCACCTGTGAATTCTTTATTTCTCTTCTTTGTATAGTGTGCCTAGCTGAAGGCACTAAATTCAACATGTATACAGTTTTTTTTAGTTTTCATCTCGGAGCGGACCTGACATTCATGCAATTCAAGTTCTTTCTACACTATTCCACTCTGTTTTGTGTCTTTTTAATACAATGAGGACATTGCATTAGATAGGCATGGGAGGTGGATATTCATCTCTGAATTTATTCGTCAGCTCTGCAGATTTGTTTTATTTTTTTCTTTTATTTAAAAAAAAATTTATGAAATTAGGAAAGAGAACTTGGGTTTAAGAAAATTTTCAATCTTAGGAAATACTACATTATGATTTGAACATAAAGACCCTTCAGGTCTTTGGACTTAATCAACCTGTGTATCAATTAAAATGTGGATTTATTTTTTGAGTCCTCACCAACCTGAATTCTATTTTAATTGGAGTAAATAAGTTGGGTGATAAGTACATGACTTATCAACCTGCCCTCTGATTTGAGGGAATTTTGAGTTTTAAGCATCTACACACTATCTTGTCACTGACTCGTTGTTCGACGATTTTAACGAAAATTGGGTAGCTATTGAACCTTCTAGGGTGATATGGTTGGCAAGTTATAGTGGGTAACAACCCATAGGTAGGTTGTCCAGAGCCTAGTCACTGGACCTTTCTCTTTTTACTACCTTTAGGTAAATCTTAGACCAAGGAAGCCACCTACCTAAAAAGAAAAAAAAAGGAGAAAAGAAAAAAAGAAATAAGCCACACTTCGCTGCACGAGTATGACTAGCAAGTTGTCGGTGGTAACAACTCATCGATTGATTGTCCATAACCTAGCTCAATAAATGCTCTGAAAAATCCCAAAACACTTAGGAAGAAGTGGAGAAGCAGAATAAACCGGGGAGATATACACTGGATTCACCCTTGTGTTGACCCCGTAAAAAAATAAAAGTAGGGAGAAAGCTACCGGTTGTAAAGATACACCTTTAGGTAGAATTCTTTCCTTTAGATCACCGAGAGGCGTAGAAATTCGAAGTCCATTTTAATTGTCGGTCAACGAGTCTATCACATTCACAATAATATGCTTAGAACTTAGGGTTCTCATCAAATCTTGGGTGAGTTGGATGGCCATAGAAAGCCACTCTTAAACCCTAAAACTTGAAAATTCAAAAAAATTAGAAAAGAGGAAAAAGAGAAAAGGAAATTTTCCTTTGAATAAGGCGAGGGCTTGAGGCAGTCTGCATTTTGGTAGATACTCGGGCACTGTTGTGTCTTTGAAAGTTCAGATCCTAAGTAAACATTTTCTTAATGATTGAAAATAACTCATGCCCAAATAATCCAACCCGATTCTTTTATAAATAGCATATAGTTTTTGCTAGGGACTAGCAAAAGATAGGCATGGGGGTATGATGTAAACATGTTTACAATACTTAAGATGTCTATTTATGCATGTTCTTAAGCATAGGATTGCATTGCATACTATAAATATTGCATAACATGCATCATCTTGCATTTAGATTAGTTTAAATAAAAAGGAGGTTAATTGTCTCCTTTTATGTTCATGGATAGGGCTAACTTTTTATCAGGTCCTCGGATCGAAGATCCAACCATACAGATGTGATCAGGGCGACGATTGGAGTTCAACGACTCCAAGATTGCCCTAATCAGACATCTGTAGCATCAGATAGAGATCGGGGAACCCTAGAAGATAAAGGGCCAAGATGATGTGAATCTATACTTCAAATGACAAATTCGACCGTACGGATGGATTTGGATCGACGATCGCAGCCTAACGAAGCGAAAATCGACTCAATCCGAAACCCGTGGCACCATCTACATCATCCAGAAGATGGACAGCCAAGATGGCACCACGTGGTGCCATCTCGGCCGCCCAATCAGCCGCCATCAATCATTGAAGACATTAGCACCCAAGCATCTCCGCCGTTGGATCAAGATCCAATGGCTGAGAGAGGAGCTCAACTGGCGCGCCCATCCTCTGAATTGCACCTGAAGAAGCCACCTTGACCGTTGGATCTTGATCCAACGGTCCTGATTGCATGTTCAAAAGTTCGGCTGCCTGCCAATCCACGTGCGCAGCGTAGTGGATAAGGTGCTCGGTGTTAGTTCAATCACTCGTATATAATATTTTGATGATTTTACAAAATGAAGAAAATGAAATAAAAAATAAAGCGTAGAATATTGTTTTCTCTCTGTAATAACATATTTGAAGGATTTCAAAAAGTTTTCCAAGACGGGAGATTAAAAGCGTGAAGACAAGTAGCATAAGTATTAGGTCTTAGGCTTTTTCATGTAAACTTTCAATGGTTGCAATTTTTCATTTTATTTGGGTCTAGAAATGTTGTAAAGAGCCCCCAAACATAACCTATAAATAGCTAACTTAGGATCTCTACACTCAGGATAAATTAGAAACGAAAACCCAACACTCATACCTTTATCAGACGTCCACAACAATGGTCAGACATCTGATTTTCCACTTTAGGACGTCTGACAAGTATCTCAGACGTCTAATTTCCAAGAGTTCTGCCTTTGGTTTGTCTCCTCATAAACATCAGTCGAAGGACTTCACTTTCAGACGTCGATAACCTTACAAAGACGTCTGATTCTTTACCCAGACATCCTCAGACTAACCGTTAGACTTGGCTTAGTAAAAATGAATTCCCAGATGTCTTGACACACCTCCAGACGTCTGCCTTTGAACCGTTGGCCATGATTTTCTATGCGTATCTCTTTACGGCCACATAATCTTTTGGTAGAAGAAGTGGGGAAGAGTTTCTTAGTTTTCAGACGTCTGGTGATGTCCTCAAACGTCCATAACGATGTCTGATCCTCTAAACCTAGAACCCTGTTTGGATCTGATGAAAACAGGAACGAATCCACCCTTCATTAGACGTCCAATAACGTAATCAGACATCTCATGTGAAAATATCAGACGTCCTTCTTTTGATCCAATGGAGTCTGTCTTGGATGGCCTACAATATTAGATGACCAGAAGCATAATCAGACATCCTATAAGACATCGGATCCTATAATTAGACGTCTGATATTGCTGTCAGACTCATCATTGCCCTGATTTTGTGTGGATTTCATCCTAAACTCTTGGGATTTGTCTCCAACGGCTAGAAGAGATCTCCCAAGTGTTCTTGAAGGTTCTAAACTTTCCTATAAATAGACTACAACTCCTCTTAGGCAAAAAAATACCTCTTGAGATACAATTCCATTAGAAAAATCTCTTGCTCACTACTCTAAGCTCCATCTTGCCCTTGTGCTGTGCTAATACTCTGATCAAAGGGCAAATCCATACTCCCGACTCACTCTGTTCTGCAAATCATCTGGGAGTACTTTTCATTCTTAGTAGATAAGAAAGCAACTAAATTATTCGGGTGCTCTATAGGTGTTATTTTACTTAGTTTCTGTACTTTGGGTATCCGGCCTGTCGGGTCCTCGTCTCTTCATTTTGAAGGGAGAAACCTCCGTTTAGGGATCGGAGGTGGGATTTGTAATTGAGGTATACTACCCTCATTTAAGTAGTGTAGTTAGTGGATTGATCATCTTGTGATTGAAAATCTTAAGTCAAGGGATTGGCTTAGGTGGTGGTTTTCACCCATCTTGGGTTTCCACCGAAAAATAATTGAGTACATTGTGTGATTGAATTTTTTGTATTAGAATATTCTGTAATTTCACTATTCACCCCTCCTCTAGTGCAATTTCATTTTGGTATCAAAGCAGGTTTTCTGCCTACAGGAGTAACATCCCCGGAAAGATCACATGGAGGGGAAGGCCGTTTCCACAAGCAGATTGGAGGAGCAATCCACCACTCGACCACCACTCTTCGAAGGAACCAACTACACTTACTGGAAGCTGAGAATGAAGATGTGGCTTCAAGCTAATGATTTCTCCATTTGGGAGAAATGCGAATCCGCATACGTCATTCCTGAGAAACCAGAAACTGGTTACATAGTGGAGCAAATCCATCACCTTGGACTGAATGCCAAGGCAATGAACTCACTCTACTGCGCTCTCAGCTCAGAGGAATTCAACCGCATCAGCCAATGCGAAATCGCCCACGAGATCTGGAGAACCTTGGAGGTAACTCACGAAGGTACATCTAAAGTTAAATCCTCAAAGATAAACTTGTTATCACAGGAATTTGAAGCTTTCTCTATGAAGGAGAATGAAAGACTTGGGGACATGTACACCCGATTCACGTTAATCGTGAATAACCTCAAGTCTTTAGGAAAGACATTTATAAAGGGGGAGCTTCAAGGGAAGCTCCTTCGCTCCCTTGGACCAGAGTGGGAATAGAAGGTAACGGCAATAGAAGAAGCCAACCAAGTAGAGGATCTAGACATGGAAAATCTACTTGGGAATCTCATGGCTTACGAATCAAAAATGGAGCAAAAGAAGAAATCAATCTCATCGGAGCGAAAGAAGAAGACCTTAGCCTTCAAAGCTACTTCGGATGATGAGGTAAGTACCGATGACTAAGAATTTGTTTTATTAGCTAAAAAGTTTAAAAAGTTTCTCAGAAATAGAAGAGAGGTCAAGGGAAGGAAAAGAGAGGAAGAACCTCTAATTTGCTATAATTGCAAAAAGAGAGGTCACATAAGGAAAGATTGTCCCTTACTCAAAAGGGATGATGAGAAGAAACCCAAGAAGCCTTCCGACTACAAGAAGATCTCCAAACTAAAAGGATTCAAGAAGAAGGCGTTTCAAGCAACGTGGGATGACTCCACCTCCGAAGAAGAAGAGGAGGAGGAAACAAATGAAGAAACAGTATGCTTGGGATTAATGGCAACAAATGATGGTTCTGAGTCTGAATCTGAGGAACCTGAGGTAAACTCCTACTCTTTAGATGAATTATAAGATGCCTTTGATTCACTATATGTAGATCTGAAGAAAACAAAAACCCAAAGCAAGGCTTTAAAAGAAGAAAACTTAGAAAATAAGAGATTAATCAATGATCTTGAAGAAAAGAATCTAATTCTTACAAAAGAAACCACTGTTTAAATATGCAAATAAGAAATCTAATGATTGAGAAAGAGTCATTAACAAATGATTTGTATACAGCAATGAGTGAACAAAAATTTTTAGATAGAGAAGAATTACTCGACAAAATCCATGTGCTTGAAAAATCAAACTCCTTTAAAAAGGATGAAAATGGCTTACTTAGAGTAGAAATTAAGGCATTAGAAGATAAACTTGACATAATGAAAATAGAGATAAATCATCTCAAAGAAAAGTCAAACCAACTTCTTAAGGACCTAGCCAAATTTACAAAGGGGAAAGATAACTTGGACAAACTCATTGCCCATCAAAAACATTCCTCAAGTAAATTTGGACTAGGCTTTTATGAACCTAGTCAAAGTGAGCCGAAAAAGGACCCTCCTCTAAAGGAGACCACTAACAAATATGGATCCACTTTACAATGGATACCGAAAAGACAACTCTCACTTTGTTTTGTAGGGATGAAAGGGCATCATAATGTCAAAAATTGGACATACAAAATGAAGGATGGATGACTCAAATTAGAAAGACCAATAGAAACACCAAGTCACCATCAAAGATCTTTTGTAGGAGGAAGAAGGTCTACAAGGAGGAAGAAAAGGAGACCACTGCCACCAAGGAGGCCGATGAGTGATGGACTCCGGATGCTGCAAACATATGATGGGAGACAAGCGCCTATATTTGGACCTCCAACCTACGGATGGAGGAACAGTTACATTTGGCAACAACCACAAGGGCCATATTATTGGCCTTGGTAAAATAGGTAACCCTCTCTCTGCCATCTTAAATGTTTCTCTAGTTAAAGGACTAAAACATAATCTTTTAAGTGTAAGTCAAATATGTGATAAGGGCTTTAAAGTAGTGTTTACTTCTAAAATGTTTGAAATTATGCATGCATTAACCAATGAAACCCTTCTTAAGGGAACTAGATTTAAAGACATTTATGTCGTAGAATTTGATAAAAATGGCACTTATGAATGTCTTATAGCAAATGATGAGTTAAGTATATGGCACAAAAGACTAGGACATGTTCATATGAAGCTGGTTCAAAAACTAGCTAAACATGAACTAGTTCGAGGTCTTCCTAAAGGAAAATTTTTAAATGAGCCTATTTGTGATTTATGTAAATTAGGTGAGATTATAAAATCTAGTTTTAAAAGCAAAGTAGTTATATCCACATCAAGACCTTTAGAACTACTTCACCTAGATCTGTTTGGACCTACAAAATATGAGAGCCTCAGTGGATGCAAATATTGCCTTGTAATTGTAGATGATTTTCGAGGTTTTCATGGGTCTCCTTCTTGAGATCCAAAGAAGGAGTGTTTTCCATCTTTTCTATTTTTTGTAGGAAAGTTCAAACTAAAAAAGGCTACCAAAGCACTCGTATTCGTAGTGATCATGGGGGCGAGTTTAAAAATTTCTTGTTTGATGATTTTTGTCAAGAGCATGGTATTGGTCATGAGTTTTCTTTTCCTCGAACACCTCAACAAAATGGGGTGATTGAGAGAAAGAATCGTACTCTTCAAGAGTGTGCTCGAACATTGCTCATAGACTCGGGGTTACCGAAGTACTTTTGGGCTGAGGCAGTTAACATGGCTTGTTACGTGTTAAATCGCACCTTAATTCGATCCGGATTGCAAAAAACTTATTTTGAACTATACTATGGGAAAATACCCAAAATTAGATATTTTAAAGTTTTTGGATGTCGATGTTTTGTCTTGAATACCCGCTCTAATTTAGATAAATTTGATGCCAAAGGTAAAGAAGCCATCTTTATTGGTTATTCCTCACGTAGTAAGGCATATCGGGTTTTTAACAAGACCACATTAATAGTGGAGGAAACCCTCCATGTTTCCTTCGATGAATCTCCTCATTCCTCCATTGACCGAGTCAATATGGATGATGAAGATGATTCTACTATTGATGTGTCTAACATTCCAAACTCCAATATCCATAATCTTCCAAAAGATTGGATATATCAAAGGGATCATCCCGAAAGTCAAGTCATTGGAAGTGTTTTGGATGGAGTTAAAACCCGATCTCGTTTTAGTTGCTCCTTTGGTCTCTCCACCATTGTATCCCAAGTTGAACCCAAGAGTGTCGAGGAAGCGTGCTCCGAAGAACCTTGGATGATGGCCATGTAGGAGGAACTCAACCAATTCCAAAGGAATGAAGATTGGGATCTAGTACCTAAGCCTGAAGGGCAAACGGTAATAGGTACCAAATGGGTATTCCAGAACAAGTTGAATGAATTCGGTATGGTTATTCGAAACAAGGCTCGGTTGGTAGCACAAGGGTACAACCAAGAAGAAGGAATTGATTTTGATGAGTCCTACTCTCCCGTAGCTCGACTCGAATCAATTCGCATGCTTCTTGCTTATGCCACCTTTCTTGACTTTAAACTCTTTCAAATGGATGTTAAGAGTGCGTTTCTTAACGGATTCATTAAGGAGGAAGTTTTTGTAAAACAACCTCTTGGTTTTGAGTCTCATGATAAGCCTCATTTTGTCTACAAATTAAACAAGGCACTATATGGTCTAAAGCAAGCTCCTAGAGCTTGGTATGAAAGGCTCAAAGACTACTTTTTAAATGCAAAATTCTCAATAGGGGAGGCTGATTCCACATTATTCATTAAAAGAAAAGGAAAAGACATTTTATTAGTTCAAATATATGTAGATGATATTATATTTGGTGCTACTATTGAATCTATGTGTAGAAAGTTTTCAGAAATTATGCAGAAAGAATTCTAATGAGTTTGATGGGTGAGCTCAAGTTTTTCTTGGGCTTGCAAATCACTCAGCTCAAAATTGGAACCTTTGTGTGTCAATCAAAATACACAAAGGAGATGCTGAAGAAATTTGATATGAACAAAAGTAAAGGGAAGAACACTCCTATGAGTGTCACAACTTCCCTAGACTTGGATGAATCAGGTACGCCCATAGATCAAAAGCTCTATCGTAGCATGATTGGATCTTTACTGTATTTAACTTCCAGTAGACCTGATATTTTGTTTAGTACCTGCTTATGAGCTAGGTTTCAATCAAACCCTAAACAATCACACCTAAATGCTGTAAAATGAATATTTAGATATCTAGTTGACACATCTGATTATGGCTTATTCTACCCTAGGAGTCCACAATTCAACTTAGTTACATATAGCGATGCAGACTACGCAGGTAGCTGCACCGATAGGAAGAGTACTAGTGGGACGTGGCAATTCTTGGGCGAATCACTAGTGTCTTGGTTCTCAAAGAAACAATCTAGTGTAGCTCTATCAACTACGGAAGCTGAATACATAGCCGCCGCACTAGCATGTTCCCAAGTACTTTGGATGAAAAATACTTTGAAGGATTTTAACTTGATATTTAATAAGATAAAAATATTATGTGACAATACTAGTGCTATCAACCTCTCGAAAAATCCTGTACATCACTCTCACACAAAACATATTGATGTTCAACATCACTTCTTGAGAGATAATGTACTTAAGGGAGAAATCGAAGTTGAATTTATTTGTACTGAACTGCAATTAGTTGATATTTTCACTAAACCTTTGAATTATGATCGCTTTAATTATATACGTAGGAAACTAGGCATATGTAAGCTAAGTGATATTTGAAAAATTTAGTGATTTAGTGGAACTTCCTTTGTCATGAGCATAGATGGAGCCTTGATTTTACTAAGTTAGAGGCCTTCATTCTCAGTTCAAACATCCAAATGCACATTCTGTGCAATATCAGATGTCTGATTAAACCATCAGAAGTCTTATACATAAAATTTCATCGTCTAAACATCTAGGACAGACGACAATTTTATCTAACGAGTTATCACAAAAGAGTCATCTCAGACGTCTGGCATCCTTCACTGACGTCTGGGGCGTCGTCCAGATGTGTTGACAGACGTCTATCTATGAGTCAGAACATATACTATCAGGCGGACGTCTGAATCTGTGGTTAGACATCGCATAGGTCGTCTGACAGGAAAATCGGACAACCCTGTAATTTTAGGCCAAAATCCAGGAAGGTCTGTCTGTAGAAATTGGACGTCTAAGTTTAGATTTAGATGTCCCCCATGTCATCTGAGATAGAAATCAGACGACAACCTGGAGAATAAATCATTTTCCAGGGAAGGATGCCTACATAAATCAGACGTCTATGTTTAAAATTAGTCGTCTGATGGATAAAACAGACGTCGCCATCAAAAGGGCTAAAATCCCTACAGTCAAATCCAGACGTCTCATATCGTCTCCAGACGTCTGATCGGGGAAAAATCTGCAAATCACGACTATTCTCTGGATGGTTTGAAATGTAAATCTCCCCAACTTCAGGGGGAGACTTGCTCCGTGACCTTGGGATATAAGATCCCCTTCGCAAGGTCCCACTCTCCTCTCCCAAATCCCTACCGCTCTCCCTCACACCGGACGGCCCACAGTAGCAGTTGGCGAAGTTCTACTCATCGCCAGATGACCGTTGTGCCTCCTCGACGACTGGTGGAACTGCTGCTCCTCTGTGCGCATCCTCCTTGCCTCTCGACCTCACATTTGGATGCTTCCCTCCTCCCGTGGGTATACCCTCTCAACTCCTAAGACATCTCCATGCTCTTTTACCCACGACCTTGCAGCATTTACTAGCATCTTGTTCTCCTTATTGATTCACTTGGCCTACTTGCACATTTCATATCGTTATCAGCCTTAGAACCCTAACCCTCAGTCAAGCCAACCTTGTTAGCCCTAGTTGCATCTTCCATGGCAAGGGTATTACCTCATGAGGTTCAAGCCGACATTTTAGTAGCTTGAATCCAAAGGTATATTGCCACAACTACATGGCAGGTTGTATTGCCTCAAGGCATATTGCCACATATTTTTTCAATGATGATTGCAATGTTTGAATCTGTGTTGTTGAAATATTTTGGGTGAATGTTGTTTGGTTGGTTGAATGTTCTTGTATGGATGTTTTTTGCAGGTATTCTATCCTCAAAACACCACCCATTTTTTTTTCCATAACCTAACCGCCCATTCCACCATATATGCCTCCCCGTAGGAAGCAAGTTGAGGGATCTTCCACTTCCTCTTCCACCTATTTGGCAGATCAACTGCAGGGTGACATCGCTAGGCAGCGATTTCATCGTTTTGCGAATGCCAAAGTTAAATGCCCTCGTTTTATTGTTTGGAATAATTTTGCCCATTTGAACCTTCGGGAACACTTCCAAACTCTCCATCTCTTTCAATATTTTGACCGTCAATTCCACTCCGGCATTGGAACTCTTGGTGTGTTCCCTGATCTTTGCCATCTCTTTTATGCCAACATCGTTGAGGACTACAACAACGATGAACTTGAACTCCATACCCGCCTATTTGGTCGCGAAATACACATCACATCCGAAACTATTTCTGACCTTCTAGCCATCCCCATTGAGGGAAATGACTTCAATAACATTCTGAGGCAATACGGCCCAGAAGTCATCAATCAAGAGTTAGTTCTCCCTGAAAAATATGTTGAAAACCTTGGCACCCTACCATGAAAAAATCTCAAACCCCTTCCACGTCTACTCTCTTGCATTTTTGGGTGGGACCTCCTAAACAAATTAGGAGGTTTTGATTACATCTCGCACCAGCACAAGGCACTCCTTTTTGCAGCTGTCCGTCATATTCCTTTCAATGACTGCCAACTCATTGTTCGTGTCATGAATGAAGACCATGGGGCATCACTTCCATTTGGGTCTATTCTATCCAAAATCTTCTCAACCCATTGGATTTCCATAACTGACCAAGCAGTTGACAAGAAGATTGAGCCTTACAATCGGGCCACAGCCACGAAGATGCATATACTCAAGGAGCATCTTGAGCCTGCCGACGAGCCCATGGAAGAAGGGCCCCTTCCACCCTTTCTAGACTTCCATGAACCATGGCCCCTTCAAATAGAAGCTCCCCGCTCGAGCTTTGATGAAGCATGGGATCCAGCCAACGATTCCCTCTCCTCCGGCATCTCCCTCCTGCTGCGTCGAACCGGCGAGATGTACACCTACATGGGAAGCATGCGCCGCGACATCAACAAACTTAGATCAGATGTTCAAAACTTGCAGATGGGACACAAACCCGCTCGTCGCCGCCGCCGCCAAGATCAAGAAGAATAGTTTAGTGCTTCTATTTTTCTGTCTTTTTTTCTTTCTTTCCAAGTTTGTGTTAAGGGGCCTTGACCCCGTACTTAATATTTTTGGGAACAAATAGCTAGTCCGTGCTTAACTATTTCTATTTCTAATCAATTTTCTTTAATGCCTTGTCATCTTTTAATCATACAATTTTATTCAGGCTCTCCACTGTGTGGATATCACTCTTGTAGTTTGGATTTCAACTCCCTTTGACAACCCTTCATGATGATATTCAAAAAGGGGGAGAAGAATGTAGGAGAACTTAGGGAATAATAAAAAAAACAAACTTCTTAAATAGATAGAGACTACCAAGTACAACCTTTAGGGGGAGAAAATAGGAACCTACAGCTATATTTTGAAAATCATCAAAAAGGGGGAGATTGTTAGTTCAATCACTCGTATATAATATTTTGATGATTTTACAAAATGAAGAAAATGAAATAAAAAATAAAGCGTAGAATATTTTTTTCTCTCTGTAATAACATATTTGCAAGATTTCAAAAAGTTTTCCAAGATGGGAGATTAAAAGCATGAAGACAAGTAGCATAAGTATTAGGTCTTAGGCTTTTTCATGTAAACTTTCAATAGTTGTAATTTTTCATTTTATTTGAGTCTAGAAATATTGTAAAGAGCCCCCAAACATAACCTATAAATAGCTAACTTAGGGACTCTACACTTAGGATAAATTAGAAATGAAAACCCAACACTCATACCTTTATCAGACGTCCATAACAATGGTCAGACGTCTGATTTTCCATTTTAAGACGTCTGACAAGTATCTCAGACGTCTAATTTCCAAGAGTTCTGCCTTTGGTTTGTCTCCTCATAAACATCAGTCGAAGGACTTCACTTTCAGACGTCGATAACCTTACAAAGACATCTGATTCTTTACCCAGACGTCCTCAGACTAACCGTTAGACTAAGCTTAGGCAAAAATGAATTCCCAGACATCTTGACACACCTCCAGACATCTGCCTTTGAACCGTTGGCCATGATTTTCTGTGCGTATCTCTTTACGGCCACATAATCTTTTGGCAGAAGAAGTGGGGAAGAGTTTCTTAGTTTTCAGATGTTTGGTGATGTCCTCAGATGTCCATAACGACGTCTGATCCTCTAAACCTAGAACCCTGTTTGGATCTGATGAAAACAGGAACGAATCTACCCTTCATTAGACGTCCAATAACATAATCAGACGTCTTATGTGAAAATATCAGATGTCCTTTTGATCCAATGGAGTCTGTCTTGGATGGCCTACAGTATTAGACGACCAGAAGCATAATCAGGCGTCTGATCCTATAATTAGAAGTCTGATATTGCTGTCAGACTCATCATTGCCTTGATTTTGTGTGGATTTCGTCCTAAACTCTTGGGATTTGTCTCCAATGGCTAGAAGAGCTCTCCCAAGTGTTCTTGAAGGTTCCAAACTTGCCTATAAATAGACTACAACTCCTCTTAGGCAAAAAAACACCTCTTGAGATACAATTCCATTAGAAAAATCTCTTGCTCACTACTCTAAGCTCCATCTTGCCCTTGTGCTGTGCTAATACTCTGATCAAAGGGAA
Organism: Thalassia testudinum; assembly: GCA_037157565.1. NCBI lineage: Eukaryota > Viridiplantae > Streptophyta > Magnoliopsida > Alismatales > Hydrocharitaceae > Thalassia > Thalassia testudinum. The sequence continues at coordinate 33,320,199 of JAZHRO010000049.1, forward strand.
AATCCATACTCCCAGCTCACTCCGTTATGCAAATCATCAGGGAGTTCTTTTCATGCTTAGTAGATAAGAAAGCAACTAAATTATTGGGGTGCTCTATAGGTGTTATTTTACTTCTTAATTTCTGTACTTTGGGTATCCGGCCTGTCGAGTCCCCGTCGCTTCATTTTGAAGGAAGAAACCTCCATTTAGGGATCGGAGGTGGGATTTGCAATTGAGGTACCCTACCCTCGTTTAAGTAGTGTGGTTAGTGGATTGATCACCTTGTGATCGAAAATCCTAAGTTAAGGGATTGGCTTAGGTGGTGGTTTTCACCCATCTTGGGTTTCCACCGAAAAATAATTGAGTACATTGTGTGATTAAATTTTTTGTATTACAATATTCTATAATTTCACTATTCACCCCCCCTCTAGTGCAATTTCACTCGGTCGCCTTCAGATGTAGGTTCGAATCCGCATTCGCAGGCGAGCGGGCGCGTGCGACCGTGCGATGAGAATTGAGTGATTGCGGGCGCTTGATAGCGCCCACGCGCTATTGCACGCCGCACCTCATGCGGGATCGCACGCGGGTGGGCGCGTTGAGGAGCGGGTGGAGGCGCGACTGAAGCCGTCCGATCGTCAACGATCAGTTGGACGTGGAGCACACGTTATGCACAAGGAGGCGAGCGACCGTGTGTGAGCAATGCCCCACTACACCCATGATGGGGCATTAGCGAAGATTTTATCCATCACTAAAGACCCCTGATTAATGATTTTCAAATTAAAATGACCAAATTTCCCTGACTCCTTGCAACTATAAAAGGAGACCCCCTCCACACGAAATTCTTATCCCTTCCTTCTCTTCTCTCCCTCTCGAAAGCTCAAGAGAAGCTTGTCCCACACCTGGGATGCTTCTTGCAAGATAAAGTCAATTTTTCGTCCCCATTCAGAGGTGGATTTCGTGACGATGATGACGTGCTGCCCTGTTCCCGTTCTTCCGCATCGTCCTCCTTGGTCCTGCTCCATCCTTCTTCGTCCAAGCGTCATCCCATTCGGCTCGTCCTCCAAGCGACCGTCGAGGAGGATATCTCTCTCCCCATTCTTTTTACTGCTTTCTAGAATAGATTTACTGCTTTCTAGAGTAGATTTACTACTTTCTAGTGTAATCATTTTCCTGCTTTCTAGTCGTAATATTTAATGTAATGAACAATCCTTTCGGTAATGAATTCCATGAGCATTCTACATCTTTTTTTTTGTTTTTGTTTGTAATATTTTCTCTGTCTCTCTCATTCTCTCTCTCTCTCTTCTATTTAGTGTAAATAGATAGATACTTTCTAGTCAATTAAATTACTTCGTGACAAATAAAACAAATGCGTGTTTTTAAATCAAACGTCCACCTCCCTGTGTTTGACCTGGGATTTCCATTCCGATATAAATTTTATTTGTTGAACACGAGTTCTTCGCTTTCATACTACGATGACAGGTTTTCAAAACCAAACACGTTAGCGTAGCAACTCGCACATTCAACAATGATAAACTAGCACTTATCATACCCCCATGCTTATCTTTTGCTTGTTTCTTAGCGAAACTTAAATTTTTACAAAATGGAATTTTAGGGAATTCTAATTTTTTCGATTTTTGAGGAGAAAGAGATTACAGGACCTTTGTTGATCTAAACATGGGAGGTACGGGATTTGTTAAAGATAAATATCAGGATTTATTTTTGGATCAAAAAATAAGATGAATCGGGATCAATACAGCCTCCAAAAAATTCGCAGATTAACCCTTTGTTAATTCAGATGACTCAAAATTTTTGTATTTAGGATTTTTCTTGCTCTTGAATCTGATTTACAACTTCCAATATCCTTTAAAACCTTTGTGTCTGTGCTTGTGAAACGCCAACATTTATATGGGCATGTTTTTGGTTTAAAACATTTTTTTCTCTCCCCCATGGTTATTTTTAGCTTAGTCTTACAACAAATGTGTCTGAATCATCATTCCCATTACCAATCCTCGAGGGGGCTCTGGCACTAGTACTTCGAGATAGCACTGTCCATGACACCACTCAGGAACTCACAACCCCAAAACACTATGCGGTGTAAAGGGGCGCTCCAAGCAAACTCAAGCTCTTGCTCTGACACTGCAAGTAGAGCACCGTCCAAGACACTTGAGCTGCAAAAATGCACTTTAATGCTCCGTCTAAAGATTTGAAATAAAGATATAGAGTAGCACCGAGGTGGCAACATGTTGACATCACATCCTCAAACAAGGCATTTTCCTCCTTCTCGGCGGTGGGAACTCAAACCAATGATTTGCTTCAGACTTTTACTAAGGGCAAATAAGGGGGTTTCTCTAATTTTTAGTTATTTTTAGGTGTTGCATTGTGTGTGAAATTTGACATAGGAAGTTTTGCACGAGATGCAAGTTTTTGAATCAGAAACTAAGCCAAATACTTTCCATATTACAAAAGAGTATCAAGTCACCTGAACTATCATGAGTTCAGGTGGAATTTTGGATGATAGTTTAGGTGGAATTTTGCAGAAGGATATTTGATCTAATCTAAAGGTAGACCTTGAAATTCTAATGATCAGATCCATATCCTTATCCCTAGTTTATTACAGATAAAATCCCATTGTATCGCAAAGTGAGTTTTCAACCTTAGTCCCAATTTAAAAATTTCCCTAAAAAATTTTCAATATTTTTATGATTAGGTTCGATCTTTGTAAATCCACATGTTTTCATACAAAAAATTATGTAATTCTTCTAGTTTGATTAATTGCAATTTTCTACAAATACCGCTGTCAGATAAATTAATATTTAATTACTTATTGCCCAGAAAGCTCGATGTTCAAGTGCTACCAAGAGATGGCATGCCTTCCTAAAATATCAGATGGAAGGAAGACATTCCAAGTGGGGTTTTAAAAATGGTATGGTAGGCCCATAAAGCATCGTCCAAATTGTTGGACCAGTTTTTACGATTGGGCCTAACCGTCTTTTCTAAAATATTTTTTATTTCCTGGTTAGAAACTTTTGCTTAGCCATTTGTTTGGGGGTGATAAGGAGTGGAAATTTTGTGATTAACCCCATATTTAGAAAGAAAGTGACGAAATTGTGAGTGAAGTGTGAACCTTCGTCTATCTTGAGAAAATATTTTTCTTTAAGAATTTGTCAACCACACGATGATCATTGGTGTGGGTGGGTATTACTTCAATCCATTTAGATACATAGTCGACTACGACTAGTATATACAAATACTCAACAGAGTTGACGAATGGTCCCATGAATTCAATGCCCCATACATTGAAAATTTCAACTGCTAAAATTAGATTAAGGGGCATTGGTGAGACGATTTTTGCTTTCGAATAATATGATTAAGATGATTTGTCATTTTAGTATCAAAGTGGTGGAAAATCGCTTAACAAAATAATTAAAATAAAAAACTCGAGAGAGTGGGTCATTTCCACAGTGAGGCAATGGCCTATTTAAACTCGCACGGGTTATAAACAAATGTTCACTATTTATTTCCCCCAAAAATCAAGTTAAAATACCCTTTAGATTAGGTTAATCTATGACATGAAATGCTGAAATAATAATAATGAAAAAAAGGAGGGCCTTCTTTATAAAATGTCTACCATTATAATAACAATAACCTAAAATTCATTGAATCCACAATAGCACTGCAATTTAAAAACAAATATGAGGCAAAACATGGGAAAATGTTTCCTTGCCGTGAGCGCACATGAGGGGTGATGGCAGGAGGGGAGGAGCACGTTGGTGGGAGGAGCCACGTCGTTTCCAATGGTGGTGGTCTCATGGAAAATGGTGGTCGGAGTGAGTCATAGCAAGGAGAAGGGTTGGTGAGTGCGGTGGAGCTCTCTACTGCTGTGCGCAGAGACGAGGAGATGCGAGTGGTGCGCACGGCTGTGCATGCGGGGAGGAGGTGCGTGTAGCCATTCGCTTGGGCTACTGCTAGATGCGCATGTTTACTGTGTGAGCAAGTGCACTGCTACACACTGGTGGAGGCACTGAAGTGGACGGTGGAGGGCTGCTGAAGGTGTTGATGTGGAGCTGCTGAATGCTGGTGTAGGCGCAACGAGGGGCAGGCACACAGGAATGGCGCTGCTGTAGCCTGCGCGTGGCAGGTGCTGGAGGGTGGTGCCTACACGCTAGCAGGTGCTAGAGAGTGGTGCCTACGCTTGGTGTGTGCTGGAGGAGGTGCCTACACACGAAGTGGGACGTGCGCGGGGATGGTGCTGCTGTGGGAGGATGGAGAGGAGGGTTATTTGCACGGTGAGGTGGTGGAGATGGTGATGATAGTTTGGGTTCTTTTTGGTGAAAGAAACAGAGGAAGAAAAAGAAAGAAGAAGAAGAAGAAGATGGTGTTGGTGGTGCATGGACAGGGAAGGTGATCCGATGGTTGCACGGTGATGGTTGCGTGGCCGTCGGAGACGCACGCGCACGGTGATGGCACAAGTCAACCGGTTCGACGCGGCGAGCCGTCACCTCACCGGCACAGTATGGTGGAGCTCAGCCTTGGAGACCATGGTGGTGGAGTGGAGTACACAGTGGTGGAATGGGGCGGTGTCTCCCCTTGCATGGTTGTCTCCTCCTCCCTTTGTAGCTGTGCACATGCGTTTGAAATGGAGAGGCGAGTGCAGATCCGCTTCTCACGGCCATTAAGGAGGTATGGCTGGAGGAGAAGGGGCGGAGCTGTTCCTATAGAAGGAAACGAATAATAAAAAATAATTAGGATTATTTATTGATAACTCCTTAACTTCTATGTTAATTGAAACAGTACAGGTAATGCACCTAATTAATTCACTAATCAAATGCATGAAATTATAGACTAATTCTAAATGCATTTAGATATGGATGCCACACATGAATTATGCACTTAAACTAAAAATATGAATTAATTTATTTACATCCTAATGTATGCTATCTAAATGTTAAAATTAACTTAATGTGTATGCACTTAAATACTTAAATAGCCCACAAATATGGGCTAATCAAATACCCCCATGCCTAGTTTTTGCTAGTTTCTAGCAAACTCAAGCAATAACCTAACACTCCAAATAGACTAGCCAACCCAATCGGTCTTCCTTTAGAAATATGTTGAGTTCAAACTTTAGACCTAAGGTTCCCAAGTAGTTACTAAGTTACAAACTTGGTCAGCTAAAGACGAGTTGCAGGCACTAGTTTCCCTGATTTCTAACTCTACCTAGGGTTTATTTGTCCCAGAGATTAAAGCATCCGTGTATGTGCATTGGTCTGAGTTATTTGAGGTTGGTATGATTGCCAACCTAGAGAGGAAAAAAGATTTTTTTTTAATATGTATATTTTTGTTTGATTCCTCTAAGTCTAACCTTGGATTAGCTATCAACATGGTCTGTGTCAGATTCATTGTCCCCATCACCGTACCTCGAAGGGTGCTTGGCTTTCGATGCTTCGAGATAGCACCGCCCATAGTAACCCCAAGAACTCCTGGCAATCGATACTTCGAGATAGTATCGCCCATGTATTTCTTAAGAGAATTTAGGCCTGTGGCAATCGACACTTCGAGATAGTGTCACCCATGGTACCTGAACCGCACAATGCACTTACATGTGCCCAATAGGATGGATATCCTAAGAGACAAGCACTAAGGAGGTGACATGTTATCATCACATCCTCAAGGTGAGTATGTACTCCACCTCTCCTGTGATAGGAACTCCCAATCAAATTGTATTTTCATTCTTCTCCAAGTCAAAACTAAGAGAACCAACTTTTCTTTAAGAAATGAATTAGGGTGATCACTATTTATACAAGACCAAGTGTGTGTGAAATGTGGATTCTTAGGTTAGGAGGACCCGTAAACCAAAAGGTATAACAAGACTCCAAGTACTACCCAACCTTTAACTCAATCTCTAGCTTTCCTTCCTCAACCTCTTGAGAAATGGTCCACAACTTAACTCCTACTTAAGTTTTTAAGTCCACAAAGGACTCTAAAGGTCTAAAGCTAGTAGCTTAGTTAGATTCTAAAGTTCGACACCTAGAATCAACTTAGTCTAACCTAAAGTTCTGGTCTACCTAAGAATGCAGGGCCCAGCCAGTTAAGCTCAATAATACAAAATGTTATTCTCTTCGTTCTTTTTTTTTTTTGATGCAAATGTATGCAATGCGGAATGCTTGAACTAAATGCATGAATGCACTATGTATAAATGCTATGTATATCCCCACGTACAAACCCCCAAGCCTAAAATATGCAATGTCCCCATTGCATAGAAGGATATTACCTTGGTCAGAGATGGGTTGCCATTCTTTTGTTAGAAGCTGAGTAGCCAAAGAACATGCAAATTAGGTTCAAGGATCGCAGAAATAGTCCCTAAAATTGAGCAAAGTAATGCTGGCCTGTAAAACAAGTAACCTAGGATATTGGCGAGTTGATGATGAATCCCAATAGCAAACACTTGCCCAACCAAGATGGGAATGAAATTATCCTATTTCACAAGAAGAGGTTCTAAAGGATAAACTGGCATAACAACCTCCATAGGGGTAAGGGGAGGATGACAAGGATCCTCCAAAAGAAATGGAGAAGGAATGGTGCAGAGAGATATTGGTCTAAGGGTGATGGACTGACCATAGAAAGTAACAATCCATACCTGGTACTCCATTATAAGAGATATTGGTCCGTTAAGCCCCCCGATCAAAATAGTAGTGAGCATGTCTTTAAGCCAAGGATCGTCTAGGGTATCCAAGTTTCGAGGTTGTGGGATGGTCATAAGATCTAAGTTGGGTTTAGTTGGCTCGATGTCCATCCCTAACAATCTTTCCAATTCCTCAATTGCATCCCTAGCATTCCTTGAACTATCAGAAGTATCTACCTGCACTTCATCAATGATCATTTCAACGTATGGAGTCAACATTTTTCCTTCAAACAAAGGAAAATCAGAGGATGACTCTGAATCAAATGAAGGTAGGTTGGAAGCAACAAATTTAGGGATTATCCTATCAATGTGATCCCCAGGTTCTTGTTCTTTACTCAAATCCTCCCTGGAGTCTATATGTGAATCCACATTAATCTCAGAAGTTGCTTCCAAATTTTCCATTATCTCATCAAGAGGAGAGATATCATCAATGGATGTGCTAAGGAAACCTAATTTGGGCAACTTTGTGATATCCTCGAGGTCTAATTCTACAAATAAGACATAATCACCCTTAGTGTCACTCCAAATCTTGAATGTAGGTTCCTCGTATAATTCATCCTTCTCCTCATCATACAATTCATCATATACCAGAGATCTAGAATCATCTAAAATCTCAGCAGATCTAGAAGCATCTAAAATCTTAGCAGATCCCCTAGGGCACTCCATCTGGGGTAAATAGTTTACACTGGTAACCTTGGACTCCTCAGGTAAGTCAATTTCTTCATGGTTAGGTTCCCTAAGGGTGGGCTTGAGTTCCATCTCATGATCAGAAGGGAGGGAAGAATTAACAACTTGACCTTGGCCCACTTCATCAAATGTCACGAAAATACTATCATCAGGGTCGAGGTCATCCAATGGTACCATCATTCCCTTCTTTTGACTCCAATATAATTCAGGTGGACACTCAACCTGATCATTTTCTTCCTTGGGTTGCCACCTTTCTTCATCCCATGTATGGCTACTTTCATACATATCCTCCTCCCACTTAAGGTGTGGACCTCTCAAGGAAGTGTCATCTAACGAGGAGGTTTCAAAATCAATCCTCGAAAAGTAGCTATTCTCCCTTACATTATCCCCAAAATTTCCCTCCAACTTAGGGTGTGGCTCTCCCACGGGGGATGCATCTAGCATAGAGGGGTGCACGTCATCCTCAATGGGATAGGTTGGATGGCTAATGTCTTTTTTTTCTTGTTGGCTTGCTCTCAAAGATTCTCCTAATAATTCAATCATTTCATCTTGCATTTTCTGAATTTCCATCTTCAAGGAGGAGAAATCATCATTACTATCAGAAGAGAAGTCAAGCCCAGGCTTAAAGTACCTAGGAGTTTTTGTCCAAGCATTATAATCATTCAAGGAGGGTGGGTTGGGTATTTCTATGGTGTATGGGATATTGGGCAAGCAAATCCTGCTCCTAAGTTCTGCTCACTAATTTAGGGCTTAACCAAGTCAATACTCCTATAATAGGAGTAAAATGGATCCCAATGACTGTCATTATGTCCATCAAAGGATGGACCATCTTGGCATAGGGGATCGAAGATCGTAGAGTGGGGGTAAGGGTGTGGACAAGATGTGAAAGGATGAAATCAACGTGGTCCATTCTAACTCACACCACAATCAGATTACCCAAGCAAACACAAATCAAAGGACTTTTTAGATCTTTAATCAGTTAGGCTTTTGATATTTTAAGTCCACTTGTAGGTGACAAATCATGTTATCAAAACAGTTACACACCTACTTGTCGACCTACGATACGCCTAAGAAGACCTAACTGGGACTTAGGTCATCCTCCCTAAAGCCCAAAAGGTTTAGTCACCACCAAACATGGCAAAGAGGGATGCAAGTTGGGTCAAACCCTTCCTTCAAAGCGTTGCTTTCGTGGTGCCCCCCTCAATCTGCAAGGTTTGGAGGCAACTTTACCTCTGAACTAAAGTTTGGGTCACTTTCGACCCTAGTAATAGGAGGCTCTAGTCCTATTGGTTCCAAACCTAAGGAGTTCCTAAAAACGTGTCGTGGTGCAAGAGATATAAGTGTTCATACACCGCAAAAGATTTTGAATTTTGAATCACATGCCAAGTTTGAAAATCAAATCCTTGGTTTCTAAATGTCCCTCCTTTAATTAGTCCCCTTTTTTTCCAAAAAATTAAATGTGACCACTTGTTAGATCTATTCAATACAGATTAGGTGGTCTTGAAATTAATCCAAATGCATTTGCATGATAGGTTGAAATGCAAAGTTAGAAGTGCATACCTGATGCCAGCATTCTTCATGCAATATGCAAGACAGGAAATTAGATCTAGATGCTGCTCATTAAATCCTAAATGATTCGACCTATGGGCAGGCAGCTCGTGTTTTTTTATATTTTTTTATTTTTACCTACCTATGCACAAATAATGAAAAATAAATCCATGAAAGAAAATAAAAATCTAAGTCTATATAAATGGGAACAAACTCCTAGAAAGTTACCCAACACGAGCCTAAAAGAAAATCGGGGAACAAACCCCTAAAATGTACCCCAGAACAAGGGTCTCAAACCAAAAATCGACAGAGATGAAGATGATCACTCTAGATGTCCTCCTTCGGTGTTGGAGACACGGCCCACCACAGTGCTTCAAGCTCCTACCTTCATAAATAGAGCTCCTAGTGTCCTCTGAGAAGTGGAAACAAGGTCCACCTCGATGTAGCTGAGGCTGGTGCAACAACTCATCAAGCAGATATGAGTACCTCGCACCAAAAAGATCGAAGTTAAATATGCCTCAAAAATAATGCGTGAACCATTAAATAAATGAATGCAAGTTTAACAGGCTTGTTGCCTCCCTGGCAATGGTGCCATTTGGTAAGAGGGTTTTCACTTTCGAATAATATAATTAAGATGATTTGTCATTTTAGTATTAAACTGGTGGAAATCCGCTTAACAAAATAATTAAAATAAACCACTCGAGAGAGCAGGTCGTATCCACAGGGAGGCAATGGCCTATTTAAACTCGCACAGGTTATAAACAAATGTTCACTATTTATTTCCCCCAAAAATCAAGTTAAAATCTCCTTTAGATTAGGTTAATCAATGACATGATATGATGAAATAATAATAATGTAAAAGAGGAGGGCCTTCTTTATAAAATGACTACCATTATAATAACAATAACCAAAAATTCATTGAATCCCCAATGGCACTGCAATGTAAAAACAAATACGAGGCAAAACAGGGGAAAATGCTTCCTTGCTTTGAGCGCACACAAGGGGTGATGGCCGGAGGGGAGGAGCTTGTTGGAGTGAGGAGCCATGCTGCTTCCAATGGTGGTGGCATCGTGGAAAATGGTGGTCGGAGCGAGTCACAGCGAGGAGAAGGGTTAGTGGGTGTAGTGGAGCTCTCTACTATTGTGCGCAGTGACGAGGAGACGTGAGTGGTGCACGCGGCCGCGCATGCGGGGAGGAGGTGCGTGCAGCCACGCAATCGGGCTGCTGCTAGATGCACGTGCTTGCTGTGTGAGCAAGTGCATTGCTACATGCTGGCGAAGGCACTGAAGTGGATGGCGGCGAGCTGCTGAAGCTATTGCTATGGAGCTGTTGAATGCTGGCGGAGATGCAACGAGGGGCAAGCGTGCAGGAATGGCACTGTTGTAGGAGGTGCCTGCATGCTAGCAGGTGCTGGAGGGTGGTGCCTACGCTTGGTGCGTGCTGCAGGAGGTGCCTGCACATGGAGAGGGACGTGGGCAGGGATGGTGCTACTGCAGGAGGACGAAGAGGAGGGTTATTTGCACGGTGTGGTGGTGGAGATGGTGATGACAATTTGGGTTCTTTTTGGTGAAAAGAAACAAAGGAAGAAGAAGAAGATGAAGAAGATGGTGTTGGTAGTGCATGGCTAGGGAAGGTCATCCGATGGTTGCACGATGATGGTTGTGTGGCTGTCGGAGATGCACACGCACGGTGATGGCACGAGTCCACCAGTTTGACGCGGCGAGCTGTCAACTCGTCGGCCCACTATGTGGTGGAGCTCAGCCTTGGAGGCAACGGTGGTGGAGTGGAGTACATGGTGGTGGAGTGGGGCAGTGTCCCCCCTTGCATGGTCGTCTCCTCCTCCCTTTGTAGCTGTGCACATGGGTTTGAAATGGTGAGGTGGGAGTAGTTCCGCTTCTCACTGCCATTAAGGAGGTATGACTGGAGGAGGAGAGGCGGAGCTATTCCTACAGAAGGAAAAGAATAATAAAAAATAATTAGGATTATTTATTCATCACTCAACTTCTATGTTAATTAAAACAATATAGGTAATGCACCTAATTAATTAACTAATCAAATGCATGCAATTCTAGGTTAATTCTAAATGAATTTAGATATAGATGCCACACATGAATTATGCACTTAAGCTAAAAATATGAATTAATTTATTTACAACATAATGTATGCTATCTAAATGTTAAAATTAACTTAATGTCTAGGCACTGAAATACTTAAATAGCCCACAAATATGGGCTAATCAGGCATCATATCCTTCCAAGTCATGTTACCGATGCTTTGGCAACGCACACAGGATCGAACAAAAGAATGAGCATCTTTGTGTAGGCTAGGCCAAAAGAATCTAGAATTGTGTATCTTAGCTGCAGTTTTCTTGCTTGAAAAATGTCCTCCACAGGCCATTGAGTGATAGTGTGTCAGAATATCATGGATTTTTGGCTCAAGCACACATCTTCTAATGACCTGATCGATACAAATGCGGAAAAGGTCAGGCTCCTCCCATAAATAATATTTAATATCAGCAAAGAACTTATCCCTTTTGGCTTTTGGCCAATTAGAGGGTATTCGTTCTATTGCTAGATTATTTGCAATGGGTGCAAACTAAGGGAGAGTATTGGCAGCTAAGATGCTTTCATCAGGGAATTGATCAGGGTGGACAACATGTCATTCGTCATAAGATGAGAGAGATGGTCAACCACTGTAGTTTGCGATCCTGCCTTATCCTTGATTTCCAGGTCAAATTCCTTGAGCAACAGGATCCAACGGATAAGGTGTGGTTTCGTATCTTTCTTGGTTAGCAAATATTTAAGTGTTGAGTGGTCGGTATAAATGGTGACATGTGACCCCAGGAGATAAGATTGAAATTTTTCTAGGGCAAATACAATGGGAAGTTTTTTTTAGTAACCATAAATTCACTTATGCATCATTGATTGCACAGTAATTTTATAACCTAAATCACCTGAATTAAGTTAGATTCTAACATAACTTAGGAATAATGCATTCATAGGCATCGTAATTTGCACAATAGCTAGTTCATTAGTCATATAGATAATAGCATCATTTTATGTACTAATGAGAGATGATTTTAATCGCAGATTACTCGAAGCTGCAGTTGTTAGATCAGATCGGACAGATTTGATCAGAACGACGACGGGAGTCCAATGCTTTCGAAATTGTCTCGATTAGACAACTAGAGCATCGTGTGCAGTCCATAAAAGAATGGAGATCATGGAGCTAAAGAACAAAGATCCGAGGCTCAGATGAAAAATCCAACTGCACGGATGGATCCGGATCAATGATTGCAGCCCAACGACATAAAAATCAACCCAATCGAAGGTCTCGATCACTAGATTCAAAGAAAAGAAGATGGATGGGTACGATGGTGCCATGTCGCACCATCCCAGCTGCCCCCTCATCGCATTGTGGCCGTTGGATGAACAAATGTGTCGTGTGGCCCACTTCACCACGCTTCATCAAGAAGGAGATGATCTCGACCATTGGATCTTCATCCAACGGTCGAGAATAAGTTACCTTAAAACCTAAATGCAACAAAAAGAAGGAATAGCGTGTTAGTTAGCACCTTCACCGCGAAGCGAAGGGCACACATTTGAGTGGCACCTCGCATGAGATCAGGCACGGTTTAAATAGCATCGTTGGATCACGAGCAAAGCATGGAGATGTAGCCACATTATGAGTCGAGAGTGGATCATGGTTGAATGCCTGATCCAACGCATTATCCCACGCAATTTTTAAAGCGTGAAGGCGAGGGGCACATGTGTTTAGGATCGGACAGCTAACGTTGAGGTGCATTTTGAAGGCTAGCGGCAAGTGGGAAAATGCAACACACATGAGGAGAGATCCGCGGCTATCTGATCCTGATCCAACACATGAGAGCATGCCACGTGTCAGCCAGAGATTGAATCCGAGCGATAAGAAGGCTTTTGATGGTGTTTTGAGGCCTAATCAGGTTCGTCAATCTCTCGATCTATGGATCTGATTAATCCAAAGGTTGTTGCACGAATTTAAGGGCTCAAATTCCCTATTTTCCCCTCAACACAACTATGAAAGAAGGTCCAGGGCACCCAGTTGAAGGACATACTCCCATCAACTTCATATCATCTTCAAAAGCTCTTCTTCTTCCACCTTCTTCTTCGCAATCCTCCATCTCTCTCCGCAACTCTGACCTTCATCCTGGCACTCTAGATCTAAGGTGCTGCCACACCTTGCAGAAGCATCCTACAAGCGGCATCGTCTCTCTACCTCCTTCTATCTCTCTCTCTATCTATCTATCTATTTCTCTTTACTTTTTGCGTAGCAATTTCTAGTGTGAAAAACTAATATTGACACACCTATTCAGGTTAAAATTCCTATTCATGTGTGTTCCTAGGCTTAGATTTGCATTTCATGTTATAAATATTGCATAGCATGCATCATTTTCCATTTAAAGTAGTTGCATATATTTTAGGTTAATTAGGTATTTTTTTATGGTCAAGAGAGAAGAAAACTTATTTTAGGGCCTTGGATGGATGATCAGACCGTACAGATCTTATTAGGACGACAATCGGAGTCTAACGCCTTTGAAATTGTCCAGATCGGAGAACCGTTGCATCATACGAAGTCTGAGGAAGATCAACTGCCAGGGGGCAATGTGACATCCATACGGTTTCAGATGGAAAATCCAACTGTATGAATGGATTTGGAGTGACGATCGCACTCTAACAGCATTGGAATCATCTCGATCTGAGCACCATGGCACCCTCTACAAAAGAAAGAAGAATGGGCGGCTTAGGTGGTGCCATATGGCACCATCCAAGCCGCCCAACGTCGGCCAGCAGCAGCAGTGCACGTGCACAGCCGCAACCACGCACAATGCACCACGCATAGCCACAGCCGCGCGCAGCAGCACTGCAGTGCATGCCAGCATGTGCAGGTGCGCAAGGAGTGGGGAGCATGGGAGCGTGAAGCGCGCAGCATGCAATGCGCGTGCCAATGGGGCAGGCATAGATCTTCAGCGATGCGCACCTTTAGTGATGCTTGCAGCTGTCACTAATGGTTTGTGTGCCAGCAAGAGGATTTGAAGGGCGGATCTTCAGCGACAACTGCAGCGACGTTTGTGGACGTCAGTAATGACCCAGATGGGAATTTGTTCTTCCTCCTCCAGTATAAAAGGACCTACCCACCACCATTCCAAACCATCTCTTCCTTTCTTCCTCTCACCACCTCCAAGGCTCTACAGAGAGCTTGTCCTAAGCCTGGGATGCACCTCTAGAGTAGAAAATCAAATAGCTTTCCCTCCCCTCATCCCCATTCGTGGAGCATCCTGTGGCCGTCCTCTCACCGCCCTTTGGGTAGAAGATCCTCGCTGCAACGCCGTCCTGCCCCATCCTCCATCCTCCTTCGTCCCACTCCTCACCACCTTCCTCCAAGCGACGTCAGAGTGGGTCATCCTCTGAGCAACCGTCAAGGGGAATTTCTCTCACCTCTTTCTATCTTTTTCGGTTTCGTAGTGTAGTTTTCTTGCTTTCATAATTGTAGAAAACATTCATGAGATAAATAGATGATTATTTCCCTCTCTCTTTCTCTCTCTCTCTTTCTTTTATATTTGCAAGTAGATTAGCTAGATAAGCATTTGTCGATCTAATCTCTTGCTTCCTAAAAAATTCCAAAAAAAAAATAGAAAAGACAAAAACGACCACAAAGAAATAAAAGTGAAGCGTAGATTTCATAAAACTAAATGTCGCCTCCTAGTGTTCGACTAGGGACTCCCTTGGAGTTTCGGTATAAATTTTATTTGACCATGAGTTTTGCTACTACGATGACAGGTTACTTGTAACCCTAATTTCAAACTTGCGAAACACGTGCGATCATTTTGGCTCCATTGCAGGGGAGGCATCAGAATTTACTTTGTTGTTTTCTACGCTTCTTTGCATTTACATAACGCTAACCCCGCTTATCTCTGATCTATTGCCTTGCAGGAACTTTAGCATGGAAATCCAAGTGCGGTAGATCGGAGTAAAGTACGGGTAGAGTGTTTTGTAAGTGTCCCCCACACCACCCCCACCTTAGTTTCCATTCCATAACCTAATAACTCAAACCGAAATCAACTTAGGTTGTTTGCATAAACACTAGGGTAGATTTTGGTTATTTGATTGTCACTCCACTCACCTCACCCAATCGCATATATAAAAAAATTAGAAAAAATATTCTTCTGTTGTAGGATTTAACTGAAAGCTACACACTTAACACCCACAACTTCTTATCATAGGGCGCACAATCACTTTGATTCTACCACTTAACTGGGATCTGACCTGCGGACTCGGTACACTTCAACTCAATACACGTAAGTGAGTAGAAATCTAAATAGGTTAAACATTCTTGTGTGCCTTAACTAAGTGATGAATAGGCCAATTGATTGAGTTGTTCAGGTCGCACACTCAATCTAAAACTGATCTATCAAGTAGCTTGCCACTTAGGGTTGATTCTTAGGGCTGAACTAGGCACTCCACATTATTTTTAATTTTTAGAGGAACAGATCATCACCCGTGCTTTCAAAACTTGGAGTGTTCTTCTAAACCTTGATTGAACCAACCTAAGAATTAAACCCTAAAATCTACTAAATAAGGTTAAATCCTATGAGACGCATCATCAAATAACCTTGTTTGAAAACCCTGGTTGTGCACGCACACACATTTTAACTGATCATTAAAGGCACAACCCATCTAAAGGGCCCATCACATTCCAAGAGCATGATCATCCCAAGCCTAACAAAAACTGAGCAGACGTTGGCCTTAAGGATTGATTCACTTTTCGGGGCTCAGACTGAGATTTTTTTCTATTAATCTACTTCTACTGGTCCATCAGATGTCTAGTTAGGGGAGTAGCATCAAACGACTGCGGCTGGGGGTACTCTAGGAACCGGAGGTGCAAGTCAAAGGAAGAACCTTCTCCCCAGTCCCTCCTTCTAATTGGTTGGATTGACAAGATAAAAGTAGACTAAATCATTTATAATCTCAAGATGGGTCCTGGGAGTCTATATGTCTTTAGGCTACCCACATAAGGACAGGTTGGTTGATTGTACTGTTGGACACCTTTCTCTATTCTGTTTTCCCTTCTACTCCACAATGTGTCCTTCCACTTCTTACACACATGTCCCATCCTATCCTCCTACAACCACTTATCCCCAAGATGTTTACTATTCCAACTTGACTTGTAATTACCCATCCACTAGCCAGGAAGACTTTGATTGGGGATATGAATACGGACCTCAATGTCCAGGACCTAACCCTGGACTACATGACTATGATGGCTATCCTTCCCAAACCTATGATGATTACGGATCTCCATCCTTTGATGACCAAACCAACCCGATCTACAATCAGGAAGGATATAATGATTATAGCACCTACCCTCCCCAGTATTCCACTGAATATAGATTGCCACCATCCTTTGAACAACTTAGAATGACCTACTTTCAGGGAGGGACCTGAGAACCTCGACATCTTGACTCCCATAGATTTAACCCAAACCCACCCAAACCTGAATTGAACCAGTCGGTTTAGGTGAACCACATCCAGGATAGGGTGTTGGCTAATTTGAGGAACACTATACAATCTTTAGAAGCTCAGCCAACACCATGCACTAATGCACTGGAGCCTATGATCAAAATGATTGATGAACTTAATAGTTCTTTATTGGATTTGCTCCAAAGTGTTAGGGATAGGGACCTGGGTGAGTTTCTTCTTTGGAAATTGTCGAGGTTGAGGATGAAATTTGTGGTTTCCCTAGTCAAGTCTTGGGATGATTCTCAAGATGAACCCCTTTTAGGAGAGCCAATGTCTGGACCCGCTCAGCTGCCTGTCGGGGGGGATACATATTTTGAGATTGGAGATGACCAGGTTGAACTAGAGAAACCCTTTAAGGATGAATCGAGTTTCTCACTCGAGATCCTAGAGCCAAGGAATGATGAAAAATATGTCTCCACTGACCATGAAATGACATATGATTTTGAGACATATGTAAATGAGGATCATGGATTCTTTTATTCTGAGGGTGAGGAATCTCTTAGTGAAGTTTCACTTGAGCTTAAGGAAGATGATTTTAGTGAGACAAATGGGCTCGAGGAGCATGATGAACCATGTGATAGCCTAGTCATTGAAGATTTTGATTCGGTTGGGGATAACTTGGAGGATTCGAATCCTCATTTACTTGATGATTCAATTAGTGACCCCATTCCTCATCTTCACCCCAAAGAGTTGACTTCTGAGGTCATTGTGCCCAAGTCAATCTTGATTCAGCCATGATTACTGGACTTGGGAGGATCATATGGGGTGAATGATATGTTAGAGGTCCTGGAACCTGAGTTCATGATGTTGGAGGATAGAATTGTTGAAATAAAAATTTGGGAGGCTAATTTTGAGGGAACTTTGATTTTGGATCTAAGGGCACCTATTAACCTGAAACCACCTACTTTTTACCAGGACCCTTACGAGATCTTTCACGTGCAAACTTAGTTTGAAATAACTGATTGTTTTTCTGAGTTGTACGTCAAGTGGATTTCCAAACCCATTGAATCATCTTTACCCATTGTTCGACACTTTGGTCTTGGGTTCACACCACTAAACCACAGGCCCAGCCTCACAAACACAACAACCTTTGGTTCTAGGTGATTTTCATCCAGAACTTGAGAACCACTCGACCCTGGGTCATGGGTCTGCACCATAATCTAGTCCACGTCTGTGGACATCTTCTGTTGGTGGGTTTGAGAATCAATATTTTTATTTTGATTCTGACCCGCACTTGTGAATTCTCAATTTCTTCCTTGTATGTATTTTATGCCTAGCTAAAGGCATTAAATTTAGCACGTGTTTATATTTCACGTTCTCTACGAAGCTGACCAAATTCCTCACGATGTTCAGGTGATATTCTGTTTACTCTGCCCTTTTCATGTCCTTATTTTTACAATGAGGACATTGCATCATTTAAGCATGGGGGGATGGATAATCAATTCCTAAAATCATTTTGTTAACTCCATAGAATTTCTTTTAGTTTCTTATAAAAGAAAAAAAATTTTGAAAATTTGAAAAAGATAAAAAAAGAAAGAAATTAGGGAAAGAGAACCTAGGCATTTGGAAGTTATTAACTTTAGGAAAAGATATGAGAGGACCTAAACACTTAGACTCTTCAGGTCTTCGGGCTTAATTAGCCTAGGTGTCCACTCGAATGTGGACTTAGTCTCGAGTCTTCGCCAATTAAAATTCATTTTAAGTTAGTAAATAAATTAGGATGATAAGTATGCGACTTATTAAGCCGCCCTCTAATTTGGGGGGACTTTAAGCTTAAGCATCTACACACATTTTTTGCACTGACTCACTTTTCGGCGATTTCTTCGGAAATTGGGTAGCTAATGAACTATCTAGGGTGGTATCTCTGGCAAGTTGTCGGTCGTAATAGCTCATTGGCCAGTTGTCCAGAGCCCAGTCACAAGACCATTTTCATTGTATTGGCTTTAGGTAAATCTTAGATTAGGGAAGCCACCTACTTAAAGAAAGAAAAAAAAATAAACAAAAAGAAAAATAAAAAAAAATAGAGAAGGGGGAAAAAATAAAAAATAAACAAAACCACACTTCACCACACGAGTATGGCTAGCAAGTTGCCGTGGGTAACAACCCATTGGCCTGTTGTCCATGACCCAGCTCACAAAAAAAATGTACAATAATTCCCAAACCACTTAGGGAAGAAGCGGGGAAGTAGAATAAACCGGGGAGATATACACTGGGTTCGCTCTTGTGTTGACCGCATAAATAAAAGAAGTAGGGAGAAAGCTATCGATCGAAAAGATAAACCTCTAGGCAAGGTCACCTAGGGTTGTAGAAATCCGAAGTCCATTTTAACAGCTGCCTAGTGAGTCTTTCACTATTTTCACAAGATGCTTAGCACTTAGAGTCCTTTTCGAGTCTTGGGTGGGTCGGGTAGCTGTAAAAAGTTATCCTGGAACTCTCAAACTCCAAAAGTATAAAAAAATTAGAAAAGAAGAAAAAAAAAGTATCTTCCCTTTCCAAATAAGGAGAGGACTTGAGCAGTCTGCATTCTGACAGGCACTCACATACTGTTGAGTTTACTTTATTTAGGACCTTAGTTACAATTTTCTATTGTTAATAAATGACTTAGGCCTAAGCGATCTAATCCTAATTTTAATTTTATACATAGCATGTAGTTTAATTTTGTTAGGGACTAGCAAAAGATAGGCGTGAGGGTATGATATAGACACACCTATTTTGGTTAAAATGCCTATTCATGCATGTTCCTAGGCTTAGATTTGCATTTCATGTTATAAATATTGCATAGCATGCATCATTTTGCATTTAGAGTAGTTGTATATATTTTAGGTTAATTAGGTCTTTCTTTAAGGTCAAGAGAGAAGAAGGCTTATTTCAGGGCCTCAAATGGATGATCAGGCCGTATGGATCTGATTAGGACGATGGTTGGAGTCCAATGCCTCTGAAATCATTCAGATCAGAGAATCGTAGCATCATACAAAGTCCGAGGAAGGTCAGTGGCTAGGAGGCAATGTGACATCCATAAGGGTTTCAGATTGGAAAATCCAACTGTACGGATGGATCTGGAGCGACGATCGCAGCCCAGTAGCGTAGGAATCATCTCAATCTGAGTACCGTGGCACCCTCTACACAAGAAAGAAGAATGGATGACCTAGGTGGAGCCACGTGGCGGCATTTAGGCCGCTCAACACCGGCCGGCAGCAGCAGCGCACGTGCATTGCCACAGCCGCACGCAGCATACCATGCATAGCAGCAGTGTAGCACATGCCAGGGCACGCACGTGCATAAGACACGAGGAGCACGGGTGGGTGAAGCGCACAGCACGCAATGCACGTGCCATCAGGGCGGACGTGGATCTTCAGCGACAGGCACCTTTAGTGATGCTTGTAGCTATCACTAATGGTCTACGCACACCAGCAAACAAATTTGAAGGGTGGATCTTCAGCGACAGCTGCAGTGATGTTTATGGACGACAGTAATGACCTAGATGGGAATTTGTTCTTCCTCCTCTAGTATAAAAGGACCTACCCACCACCATTCCAAACCATCTCTTCCTTTCTTCCTCTCACCACCTCCAAGGATATACACAAAGCTTGTCCCAAGCCCAGGATGCTCCTCTAGAGTAGAAAATCAAATAGTTTTCCCTCCCCTCATCCCCATTAGTGGAGAATCCCATGGCCGTCCTCTCACCGCCGTTCAAGAAGAAGATCCTCGCCCTGACGCCGTCCTACCCCATCCTCCGTCCTCCGGCTCCGTCCTCCTTTGTCCCACTCCTCACCACCTTCCTCCGAGCGATGTCAGAGCGAGTCATCCTCTGAGCAACCGTCAAGGGGGATTTCTCTCAC
Organism: Thalassia testudinum; assembly: GCA_037157565.1. Classification (NCBI taxonomy): domain Eukaryota; kingdom Viridiplantae; phylum Streptophyta; class Magnoliopsida; order Alismatales; family Hydrocharitaceae; genus Thalassia; species Thalassia testudinum. The sequence continues at coordinate 33,340,490 of JAZHRO010000049.1, forward strand.
AACTTTCTATCTTCTTTGATTTCATAGTGTAGTTTTCCTGCTTGCATAATTGTAGAAAACATTCATGAGATAAATAGTTGATTGTTTCTCTCTCTTATATTTGCAACTAGATTAACTAGATAAGCATTTGTTGATCTGATCTATTGCTTCCTAAAAAATTCCAAAAAAAAATTAGAAAAGACGAAAATGACCAAAAAGAAATTGTTGGTTCCCCGGCAACGGCGCCAAAATGTTGAATGCTACGAATCGCTATGCTAACATCTTTGGTTTTGGAAAACCTGTCGTTATAGCTTGAAAGCGAAGAATTCGTGTTCAACAAATAAAATTTATACCGAAATTGAAATTCCGGGTCGAACACAGGGAGGCGGACGTTTGATTTAAAAACTACGCGTTTCTTTTTATTTGTCACGGAATAATTCAATTTAAAACTATCTAATTATTTACAATAAATAGAAGAGAGAGAGAGAGTAAGAGAGAAAGAGAATATTACATAGAGAAATCAAAATGAGATGTAGAATAAACAAGGAATTTATCATTAAGGAGATTGTTCATTTCACTCTTACAACTACAAAGCATAAAACAATTACTCTAGAAAGCGATAAATTTACTCTAGAAAGCATTAAAAGAATGGAGGGAGAAATGTCCTCCTTGACAGTTGCTTGGAGGACGAAGAAAACTACACTAGAAAGCAGTAAATCTATGCTAGAAAGCAGTAAAAAGAATAGGGAGAGAGAAATCCTCTTCGAAGGTTGCTTGGAGGATGAGCCGGATGGGACGACGCCTGGACGAAGGGGAACGAAGAAGGACGAAGGAGGATGAAGCAGAAGAACGGGAACGAAGTAGCACGCCGTCGTCGTCGCGGGATCCACTTCCGAAGAGGGACGAAAATTTGGACTTTATCTCGCGAGAAGCATCCCGGGTGTGGGACAAGCTTTTGTTGAGCTTTGGAGGGGTAGAGAAGAGAAAGAAGGGATGAGAATTTCGTATGGAGGGGGTCTCCTTTTATAGTTGCAAGGAGTGGGGGCAAAATGGACATTACAACTTCAAAATAATAACTGAGGGGTCTTTAGTGACGTATAAAACCGTCACTATAGCCCCCAACGTGGGCGTAGCTTCCGCGTCCACGTGCGCCCGCTCAGCTGCTCGCATGCGTAACGCCTATGCACGTTCAACGATCCTCAGCCGTCCGATCGCGAGATCGGATGGCTTAAGTCGCGCTTTCACCCGCTGCATTGCGCACCCACCCGCGTGCGATCGCGCGCTACGCACTAGCGTGCATGAGCGCGTCATCTTGATTGAGTGCACGCAACCGTTGGATCACGATCGTGCGGTCGATCGGAGGCGCGCCACTGCTCCAATTTCAGCGTGGCGAGGCTTAAATGCGCGTCCCCGCTTCGCGTTAGAGCGCTCGACCAATGCGCTGGGGTTGCGTTCATGTCGAGCGCCTGACTTCAGCGCGGGTGTGTCGCAGCCATTGGATCTTGATCCAATGGTGGGGAAAGGCGGATGCCGAGACTGCCGAGATTGCATGCGGCCGTTTGGGTGGCCGAGATGGTGCCACGTGGCGCCATCTTGGCCATCCAACTTCTGGAAGTTGTAGATGGTTCCACGGATGTCGGATTCACTCGATTTTTGCGTCGTTGGGCTACGATCGTCGATCCGAATTCATCCGTGCTGTTAGATTTGTCATCTGAAGTGTGGGTTTTCACCATCCTGGCCCTTGATCTTCTAGGGTTCCCCGGTCGCTAACTGATGCTACGGATGCCTGATAAAGGCGATCTTAGAGTCGTTGAACTCCAATCGTCGCCCTGATCACATCCATACGGTTGGATCTTTGATCCGAGGCCCCAATAAAATATTTTCCTTGTCCAAGCACAGAAAAGGAGACAATTAACCTCCATTTTATTTAAACTACTCTAAATGCAAGATGATGCATGTTATGCAATATTTATACCATGAAATGCAATCCTAAGCTTAAGAACATGCGAAAATAGATATTTTAAGTAGTGTAAATATGTTTACATCATACCCCCATGCCTATCTTTTGCTAGTCCCTAGCAAAAACTATATGCTATTTATAAAAGAATTAGGTTGGATTATTTGGACCTGAGTTATTTTCAATCATTAAGAAATTGTCTACTTAGGAACTGAACATTCAAAGACACAACAGCGCCTGGGTATTAGCCAAAATGCAGACCGCCTCAAGTCCTCGCCTTATTCAAAGAAAAATTTCTTTTTCTCTTCACTCTTTTCTAATTTTTTTTTTTTGATTTTCAGATTTTAGGGTTTAAGAGTGGCTTTCTATGGCCGTTCAACTCACCCAAGATTTGGTGAGAACCCTAAGCTTTAAGCATCTTATTGTGATTGTGATAGACTCGTTGACCGGCAATTAAAATGGACTTTGGATTTCTACGCCTCTAGGTGACCTCAAAAAGAATTCTGCCTAAAGGTGTATCTTTACAACCGGTAGCTTTCTCCCTACTTATATTTTTTACGGGGTCAACACAAGGGTGAATCCAGTGTATATCTCCCCGATTTATTCTACTTCTCCGCTTCTTCCTAAGTGTTTGGGATTTTTTAGTGAATTTTCTGAGCTGGGTTCTGGACAACTGGTCGATGAGCGGTTACCACCGACAACTTGCCAGCCATACTCGTGCGGTGAAGTGTGGCTTATTTCTTTTTGTTCTTTTCTCCTTTTCTTTTTGATTTGTTTTTTTTTAAGTAGGTGGCTTCCCTGGTCTAAGATTTACCTAAAGGCAGCAAAAAGAAAAAGGTCCAGTGACTAGGCTCTGGACAACCTACCTATGGGTTGTTACCCACAATAACTTGCCAGCCATATCACCCTAGAAGGTTCATTAGCTACCCAATTTCCGTTAAAATCACTGAACAACAAGTCAATGCAAAGAAAGTGTGCAGATGCTTAAGACTCAAAATTCACTCAAATCAGAGGGTGGGTTGATAAGTCGTGTACTTATCACCCAAACTTATTTATTCCAATTATAATAGAATTAAGATGGCGAGGACTCAAAGAGAAATCCACATTTTAGTGGATACACAGGCTAATTAAGTCCAAAGACTTGAAGGGTCTTTGTATTCAGATCCTAATGTAAAATTTCTTAGGATTGAAAAGTCCTAATGTCCAACTAATCCTTCCTAAATTTTTTTTTATATATAAATAAGAAGAGAAAAACAATTTGTATAGATTTCACAAAGCTGACCAAATAATTCAAAAATGAATCCACCCCCCCTATGCCTAGCTAATGCAATGTCCTCATTGAAAAAGAGACATGAAAGAAAGGGTAGAATATGAAAGCTGTCACCTGGAAATGAAGCTCGTATCAGCCTTGTGTCATATGTACAACTGCTGCGTTTAATGCCGTCTGCTAGGCGAAGTCCAGCCAAAGAAGTCACAGAATGGCTAGAGCAACAGAGTCTGAGATGGGTTCTGGAAGATTACAGTCAACAACAGGCTTCAAACGTTGACCGTTGACTTTAAAGGTGTTATCTGTCTTTGGGTCAGAAATCTGAACGGCACCATTTGAAAAAATCTGATCAATTATGAATGGGGCATTCAATTTAGATCTAAGTTTGCCAGGAAAGAGCTTAAGTTTGGAATCGAATAACCAAACTTTCTGGTTTGGCTCAAAGCTCTTGCGGGAAATCAATTGATCATGTAGAGCTTTGGTCCGAGCCTTGTAGATCTTGGCATTCTCATAAGCATCATTTCTAAGCTCCTCCAACTCAGATAGTTGGAGTTTCCTGGTCTTCCCAGCTAGATTCAGATCTAAATTGCATTGTTTGATTGCCCAGAATGCCCTGTGTTCAATCTCTACGGGTAGATGGCATGCCTTTCCATACACCAAATGGAATGGAGAGATGCCAATGGGCATTTTATACGCCGTACGGTAGGCCCAAAGAGCGTCCTCAAGCTTTTGAGTCCAATCCTTGTGATCAGGCCTAACCATTTTTTGCAGAATGTTCTTGATCTCTCGATTGGAGATCTCGGCTTGTCCATTCGTCTGGGGATGATAAGGTGTGGAAATTCGATGATTAACCCCGTATTTGGCCAATAAATTCTGGAATTGGGCATTAGTAAAATGAGTGCCACCATCATTGATGATAGCCCTCGAAATCCCGAACCTACTGAAGATATTGTTCTTGACAAAATTAATGACCACCTTGTGGTCATTGGTTCAGGTGGGAATCGCCTCAATCCATTTGGACACATAATCAACAGCAAAAAGAATGTATTGATGTCCAAATGAAGGGATAAAGGATCCCATGAAATCGATGCCCCAAACATCAAAAATTTCTACAGGAAGAATAAGGTTTAGGGGCATCATGTCTCTCTTAGTTATGTTCCCGAGTGACTGACATCGAGAACATGACCTTGAGAAGTCCTGGGCATCCTTGAATAAAGACGGCCAATAGAAGCTAGATTGCAAGATTTTTGCAGCCGTCTTTCTCCTGGATAAATTTCCACCACACCCAGATGCATGGCAGAACTTGAGTATACTATTGAATTCATTCTCCGGTATGCATCGGTGAATAATCTGATCAGAGCCGATGCGATACAGTTCAAGGTCCTCCCAAAAGTAGTATTTGGCCTCAGATTTAAGTCTATCCTGTTGTTGCTTGGTCCAATCCTAGGGGATTTGACCAACAGCCAAATAGTTAACAATGTCAGCAAACCATGGGGTGTGGACACCTAAAACTGTAAGAATGGTTTCGTCCGGAAAAGTGTCAGCAATCGGAATGTCCAGACAAGAAGAATCACCTAGGAGTCTCGACAAATGATCCGTCACCACATTTTGTACCCCAGTTTTATCCTTGATTTCAAGATCAAATTCTTGAAGGAGAAGAATCCAACGAATAAGCTGGGGTTTAGCATCCTTTTTAGCCAAGAGATGTGTCAAGGCCGAGTGGTCGGTATAAATGATAACATGAGACCCTAAGAGATAAGCCCTGAATTTTTCCAAAGCAAATACTACAGCTAGTAATTCCTTTTCAGTAACAGTGTAATTCCTCTGGGCTTCATCCAGAGTTTTACTAGCGTAGTAAATGACAGAGGGCTTTCGATCAATTTTCTGACCCAGGACAGTCCCGACCGCGTAATCAGAAGCGTCGATCATGATCTCAAATGGAGCTGTCCAAATTGGTGGTTGCAAAATTGGAGCACAGGTGACTGCCGTTTTCAGAAAATCAAATGCCTTTCGGCATGATTCGTCAAAAACAAATGGCATTTCTTTGGCAAGAAGATTGCTCGAAGGACGAGCAACCTTCGAGAAATCCTTGATAAATTTTCAATAAAATCCCACCTGGCCAAGAAATGATCTGATTTGTTTAACAGATGTGGGAGGAGGAAGTTTAGCGATAGCATCAACCTTAGCTTTGTCCACTTCAATTCCCCGTTTAGAGATTACATGACCCAAAACGATGCCCTCTTGGGTCATGAAATGACTCTTTTCCCAGCTAAGGACCAGTCGTGTCTTGATACATCGCTTAAGAATCATTTCCAAATTAGCCAAACAAGAGTCAAATGATTCTCCGAAAATAGAGAAATCATCCATGAAGACTTCCATAAACTCTCCCACCATGTCGGAGAATATAGCTAGCATGCACCTTTGAAAAGTCGCAGGTGCATTGCATAACCCAAAAGGCATCCTATGAAAAGCAAAGGTTCCGTAGGGACAGGTGAAAGTAGTTTTTTCCTGATCCTCGGGATGGTATAGGAACTTGGTTGTATCCCGAGTAGCCATCAAGAAAACAGAAGTACTTCTGCCCGACTAATTTTTCCAACATTTGATCAATGAAGGGCAGGGGAAAATGATCCTTTTTAGTGGCTGTGTTCAGCTTCCTGTAATCAATACAAACTCTCCAAGAGGAAGTTGAACGAGTTGTGACAGATTCTCTTTTCTCATTAGTCACAACAGTAATCCCGGCTTTCTTTGGAACAATCTGAACGGGACTTACCCAGGGACTGTCAGAGATTGGATAAATAATTCCTGCATCGAGCCACTTGATGATTTCCTTTTTGACCACTTCTCGCATATTTGGATTCAATCTCCTCTACATCTGGCAAGAAGGGTGGGATCCATCTTCCAAAAATATTCTATGATTACAGTAAGATGGCTCGATCCCCCTGAGGTCATGAATGGTCCAACCAATTGCCTCCTTATGTTCCTTTAGGACCTTAATCAATTTAATCTCTTGCTCCTTTGTCAATTTAGCACTAATAATCACAAGGAGCGTATTCAGAGGTCCTAAAAATTGATATTTTAAATTCTCGGGCAATGGTTTCAATTCAAGCTGGGGTGGGGTGATGACTGATGGTAGGGTAGATGCTAAAGATTCAACAAGAGGAAGAGGTTGTGAGTGAACAAAATCAGTAACCTCTTTTGAAGATGTTAGGTCAGAGGGTTGCGGGTCAAATTCATCAACCAAAGAGGAACTTTCAATTGAAGAAAATGTCAAACAAGTTTCAATATTAACATTATCCTCATCAAGTTCCTCAATATATCCACAATCCTCAAATTTATTGATCTCCTTAAAAATATCCAATTTCATTCGTTGGTCCCCAAAGGTAATTTCCATACTACCGCTTTCACAATTAATGTTGGCCTTTGTGGTAGCCAGGAACGGATGCCTGAGAATGATGGGCGTGTTCCTCAGATTATCTGGTACATCCATGTCAAGGACAAGGAAATCTACAGGAAAATAGAAATCCTTGACCTTAACCATAACATCTTCAATAACGCCTCACGGGTTTGTGACCGAACGATCCGCTAACTGTAGCGTTACTGAAGTTGGCTGAAGTTCACCTAACCCAAACTTCTCATAAAGAGAAGTCGGAATTAGGTTGATAGATGCACCAAGATCCAAAGGTGCTCTATCAAATGTATAATCTCCGATAATGCAAGAAATCAAAGGAGCACCAGGATCTCCCTTTTTCTGAGGGAGGTAGTGCAGGATAACAGAACTAGCCTGCTCGGAGAGTACCACCTTCCTCGGAATAGATTCTCTCGACTTACGCTTTTGTGTACATAATTCCTTTAAAAATCTTGCGTAAGCCGGTATGTACTTGATAGCATCAAGGAGCGGGATATTGATCTCAACATTCTTAAATAAATTCAGAAGCTCCTCATTACTATCAACAGACTTCTTCTTCTTTGCTTTGGTTAAGGCTTCAGGAAAAGGAACATGAGTCAGATCTTTGGAATCAGGTTCCTGAGCCTTGATTTCTCCTCTAGAATTCTCCTCTCTCTCCTCAGATTCTTCAGGATTCAAAAGATTAGAATAGTGTGGTTGTGGATCCTGAGTCTTCTTACCACTCCTTACAGTTACAGAATTTGCAGAAGCGTAAGAATTTGGGTCTTGGGGAGGATTAGGAAAGATTGGAGGGGCTTGATTGACCATGAATTGTTGATTTGCAGAAGAAGAAGACGAGGAACCCTGCTCAACCACCTGAGCATGTGTGTGCGGGTCCCTTTGATTTTCGTACCCTTGGGTTTGATTGCCCGAATTTATAATGTTTCGCGGGTTGGGTATGGGTTGGGATGGTAGAGATCCGAGTTGACGAGAGTTAGCAATGAGCCCGGATTGCAAGTTGTCCAACGACTTTTTCATTTGCTGCATGAGCTGGAGCATAGATCCTTGCATCTCTACCATTTGACGGTTCAAATAAGCCTGCCATGCTGGTTGACAGGCATTCCAAGCTGGCTCATTGACCTGATTCGGAGGCAACTGAGTATATACTTGACCCTGATCCATTAGTCGTTGCGGAGCATAGTTGCCAGGTCGGAATTGGGTCTGTTGCACTGGATTTTTCCAAGAGAAGTTAGGGTGATTTCTCCAACCTGGATTATAGGCATTCGAGTAGGGGTTGGATCTAACATTCTCTTGTACAGCACAGACATCCTCATAGGGTGAGGATGGAGAGAAAGAAAGGGAAGGATCAGAAAAACTGGGATCAAAGGCCCCAGTTGGGAACCCATGGGGTTCCGAAAAATGCTGACTCATAGGTTGAGTCGCATCGAGTTGATTCACGAACTCCCATCCAGAAGGAGCTCGTGAGGAATGGAATCCTGAAATTTGGGATTGAGTGGATTGAGAGTTGTTAACAGAATTGCCAGCCATCCACTCTTCCATTCTTTTAGCAACCAAGTCCACCTTATCAAGTTTATTAGAAATCAATTCCATATCAAATGAATGAGAGTCATGGACTTCATTGACATTTGATCTAGGTTGCTGGGAATGGTTAAAAGTATCCATGGAGGCATGATTAATTGAATTCTCACTCATTTCCTCAAATAAATCATGTGCACTATCTGCATCTTTATTGAGGAAATTGCCTCCGCAAGAAGCATCCACATGGTTTCTGAGTTGCTCATTCAACCCATGATAGAAGATCTGCACGAGTTGCCATTTTGGCACCTTGTGGTGTGGACACCTCCGCAATAAGTCCTGGAATTGCTCCCAGGCCACATGAAACTGCTCCCCCGGCCACTGGGTAAAGGTAGTGATTGCCCGTCTCAAAGCATTGGTATGACCGACTGGGAAGAATTTCTTCAGAAAGGCCGATTTCAACTCATTCCAAGTTGTAATTGGTCTTCCTATTGTCCTATACCAATGCGCGGCTTTATCCCTAAGAGAGTGGGGGAAGAGCCTCATGATCATTTGCTCCTAGTTAACGTTTCGAGCCTTGGTGGTCTGGACCAAAGTGGTCAAATCTTCCAAGTGCTGAAATGGATCTTCGGAGCCAAGCCCATGACAATGTTTAATCAGGCTTAACACCTGGGGCTTGATTTCTACGTCACCGGCTGGAATCTGGATGCTGGGACGTTCCCCGTAATTTGAAGGATCATAAAAATCCTTCAAGGGCTGAGCACCCTGCATTCTCTGGAACCATTCATGCATTCTCTGCATTTATTCCAGCTGCCTTCGAAATTCTTCCTGTGGATTTCCAAGCAAAGGAGGCTGTTGTTCGGCCATGGGATCAAATTGACCAAAATCTAACTTACGCCTCCTAGAATGTTCTAACGGTCCTTCCAATCGGAGATTCAATGACCGTCTTCCCAGCATAAACTAGGAGAAGGTTGGAAGGATTAGGGATAGGGACCCTGCAGCACAACAAAACAAGGCTATCCTTAAGTGGGGTAGCCTAAGGATCTACTGACTCCCAAAACCAGCCTTAAGACTGTAAGTGATTTACTCTACTTGCATCTGTTTAATCCAACCAGTTAGAAGGAGGGACTGGGGAGAAGGTTCTTCCTTTGACTTTCGCCTCTGGTTCCTAGTGTACCCCCCAGCCGCGGTCGTTTGACGCTAATCCCTTAGCTAGACATCAGATTAATCTGTACAAGTAGGTTAATCAAAAACAATCTCAGACTAGGCCCTGAAGAGCGAATCAAACCTTAAGGCCAACGTCTACTCAATTTTATTAAGGCCTGGGATTGTGGTGCTTATGGAATGTGATGGGCCCTTACAATGGGTTGTGCCCTTAATGATTGATTGAGATTTGTGTAAGTACGTGCACAACCAGGGTTTTCAAGCAAGATTATTGATAATGCGTAAATTTTAATGTTCAAATCTTGCTTAAGTAGCTTTCAGGGTTTCAAATCAGGTGAATTGCAATCAAGTTTCTAGGCAAACCAAGTTGTAAAACACGGGTGAAGATTGTTTTCCTTTAAAATCAGAAAGAAAGTGGAGTTCCTAGAATATACCTAGATTGAAAACCCTAAGGAGGAGCTACTTGATGAGTTGGTTTTAAATAAAGTGGTGCGGCCCAAACAACTCAAACAATTGGCCACAAATGCACCACTAAGTTAGGCACTCAAAAATGGTTAACCTAGAATAATTTCTACTCTGTTATGTGTTGCTTTGTGTGTACCGGTTCCACAGATCAGAACCCGGTTTAGTAGAAAACAAATCAAGTCGATCAAGTGCCTTGAATGTGGGTGTGTGTTGTGTGTTTGTTGGAAATTACCCCACAAGATTATCTTTTTGTTATTTTTTTATGGATGAGGGTGGAATGAATGTGAGTGGAAATCCAAACAACCAAACTATTCCTAGGATTTATGCAAACACCTAGGTTAGTTGGGATTTGGATTTAATGTGGCGAATGAAATCTATGGAGGGGGAAAGAATGGGGGAGCACTTACAGTTGTCTTCAACTGCACTTTACTCCAGTCTACCGCTTGTTGATTCCTTGATGGAGGTCTTTGCAAAACAATAGACACAAGAGGAAACTAGTTAGAAAACAAAATAAAGTGCAAGAAATGCGAAGAAAAGATCGAGAATCATTGCCTCCCCGGCAACAGTGCCAAAATGTTGGTTCCCCGGCAATGGCGCCAAAATGTTGAATGCTACGAATCGCTACACTAACGTGTTTGATTTTGGAAAACCTATCGTTGTAGCCTGAAAGCGAAGAATTCATGTTCAACAAAGAAAATTTATACCGAAATTGAAATTCCGAGTTGAACATAGGGAGGCGGACGTTTGATTTAAAAACTACGCGTTTCTTTTTATTTGTCACGGAATAATTCAATTTAAAACTATCTAATTATTTACAATAAATAGAAGAGAGCGAGAGAAGAGAGAAAGAGAATATTACACAGAGAAATCAAAATGAGATGTAGAATAAATAAGGAATTTATCATTAAGGAGATTGTTCATTTCACTCTTACAACTACAAAGCATAAAACAATTACTCTAGAAAGCGATAAATTTACTCTAGAAAGCATTAAAAGAATGGAGGGAGAAATGTCCTCCTCGACGGTTGCTTGGAGGATGAACAAAACTACACTAGAAAGCAGTAAATCTATGCTAGAAAGCAGTAAAAAGAATAGGGAGAGAGAAATCCTCCTCGACGGTTGCTTGGAGGACGAGCCGGACAGGACGACGCCTGGATGAAGGGGAACGAAGCAGGACGAAGGAGGACGAAGCAGAAGAACGGGAACGAAGCAGCACGTCGTCGTCGTCGCGAGATCCACTTTCGAAGGGGGACGAAAATTTGGACTTTATCTCGCGAGAAGCATCCTTGGTGTGGGTCAATCTTCTCTTGAGCTTTGGTGGGGTAGAGAAGAGAAAGAAGGGATGAGAATTTCGTATGGAGGGGGTCTCCTTTTATAGTTGCAAGGAGTGGGGGCAAAATGGACATTACAACTTCAAAATAATAAATGAGGGGTATTTAGTGACGGATAAAACCGTCGCTAAAGCCCCCAACGTGGGCGTAGCTTCTGCGCCCACGTGCGCTCGCTCAACTGCTCGCGCGTGCAACGCCTACGCACGTTCAACGATCCTCAGCCATCCGATCGCGAGATCGGACGGCTTAAGTCGCTCCTTCACCCGCTGCATTGCGCGCCCGCTCGCGTGCGATCGCACGTTATGTGTGGGCATGCGTGAGCGCGTCATCTTGATTGATCGTGCGCGGCCATTGGATCGCGATCATGCGATCGATCGGAGGTGCGCCACTGCTCCAATTTCAGCATGGTGAGGCTTGAACCCGCGTCCCCGCTTCGCGTTAGAGCGCTCAACCAATGCGCTGGGTTCGTGTTTATGTCAAGCGCCTGACTTCAGCGCGGGCGCATCGCAGCCATTGGATCTTGATCCAACTGCGGTGAAAGGCGGATACGGAAACTGCTGAGATTGCATGCGGTCATTTGGGCGACCGAGATGGTGCCATGTGGTGCCATCTTGGCCGTCCATCTTCTGGAAGTTGTAGATGGTGCCACGGATGTCGGATTGACTCGATTTTTGTGTCGTTGGGCTGCGATCGTCGATCTGAATTCATCCGTGCTATCGGATTTGTCATCTGAAGTGCAGGTTTTCACCATCCTGGCCCTTGATCTTCTAGGGTTCCCCAGTCACTAACTGATGCTACGGATGCCTGATTAGGGCGATCTTGGAGTCGTTGAGCTCCAATCGTCGCCCTGATCACATCCATACGGTTGGATCTTTGATCCGAGGCCCTAATAAAATGTTTGCCCTATCCAAGCATATAAAAGGAGACAATTAACCTCTATTTTATTCAAACTACTCTAAATGCAAGATGATGCATGTTATGCAATATTTATACCATGAAATGCAATCCTATGCTTAAGAACATGCAAAAATAGACATTTTAAGTGGTGTAAATGTGTTTGCATCAGAAATAAAAGTGAAGTGTGGATTTCATAAAACTAAACGTTGCCTCCCTATGTTCGACTTGGGAGTCCCTTGGAGTTTCGGTATAAATTTTATTTGACCACGAGTTTTGCAACTACGATGACGAGTTACTTGTAACCCTGATTTCAAACTCGCGAAACATGTGGGATCAAAAAATCTTTATCAAAGCAATGAAATTTGATCTTACAGATATCTGATGCCTCTTTATACATATACACATGTATAAATACCAGTTAGAACTAGTTTTATTGAAAAGCTTCTGTTAAAATTGAGATTGCCTCCCAACGAATGACCCGGTACTTACCAGTCTTCATAAATTTATTTATCTATGCTGATAGGATCTAAAGATATATGGATATATATGTCTATGCGCACAAAAACTCAAGAACAATATTAGTAATAACAAGAAAATTTGCACAATCAATTCAAACCACAAAAGGGCACAAAATGTATAGTGGTTCCCCTCCCTTGGGTACTCCACTACCTAAGCCTCCCAGCTTAGGGTTTTTAACCCGATTCTCTCAACCTCGAGAGAATTAATTTACTAAATTGAGGTAATTAACAGATTACCTCACCCCAAGTACAAAAATGGGTTTATTACAACCCAACGAGCAAATGCTTAAGAACAAATGAAATACAAGTGTAAGAAAGAAAGATCTTACAACTAAGTTCCTAAGCTTCTCAACAAATGTAAATATAATGTTACCGATTTGAGAGCCTAGAAAGGATGTGAATCATGTTGAATTTGCGTGAACAACACACATCAATGTGTTTGCAAACTCATAGCACGATTGGAAAGCAGCAAACACGATTTCTTCTCTTGAATATGTGGTGGAAAATATGAATTATATGCTTTAGAAATTTCTCTTATGTCTCTTCTATATCTTGTATGTAAACAAAGAGTCCTAGGGTCATTTTATAGGGTTTAGGACCTCAGGTATTCGTCTATTAGACGTTGGGATTTAATTCCCAACGTTCACATAGCCTAAATAAATTTTCTAGCTGTTTAGAATTGAGCCAACAGCTACCTGGTACTGGTACTAAAGTACATGTACCGGTACTAGCAGCTCACTGCCACTAGTACATGAGTCCTGGTACCGGTACTCATCATGGGTACCGGTACTTGTGACTCCCTGGTTTGAAATTGCTTAGGCACAATAACTTACTTGTACCAGTACTCATCATGGATACCGGTACTTGTAAGGTTCAGGCCAGAATAAAGGCTTCAACCTGTGGCCAACATGTACCGGTACTCATGGTTGGTACCGATACTTGTTGTTCACAGTTTGAGATGAATTCTCAAACCTGTGCCTTGCAAATACCAGTATTAATGAACAGTACCGGTACTTGCTTACAAGTACCTATTTTAAGCATTTTAATGGATTACATACTTTGAAGATGTTTACGATATAAATTAATCCTAATTTATCTCTACTTGATTTTACGATCTAAGTTATGATTCGTTGTTAAGAGTCATATACAATCTATAAATATAAAATCTAAACTAGAGAAACAAAAGGTCGAAGATGATCTTCTTCTCCTCAAATCATCCTTGTCATTCTCCATGACATGATCTTTTTCCTCTCACCATCATGCCTCCATCGTTTCTTGTTTTCCTTGCTCCTTCACCTAAATCTGAAAAACACTTAATGGCAAACATTAATCCATAATGATTTTGTTAACACTAAAACAAGATGTGGAACAAGGTTCCAACAATCTCCCCCTTTTTGGTGTTGACAAAACTATCTTGCAAATAGATAATTATAAGAATATAAATAGTTTTTAACAATGTTACATGAAGGAAAAAAACTTTTAATTAAATCCTCCCCCTCAATATATGCTCACCATAAAAGTATTGCTATTTGCCCTTTATCTTTCTCCCTCTTTTTGTCAATCACAAAAAATGAAGAAATATCATACCATAAATATTACCAATAGTAAAATGGAGCTTGTGGATACCAAACATCTCTCATCCAACATTCTTGGTCTTCATTCAACCTATAGAAAGGTTGAAGTGTTCCGTTATGTGCCTTGAACACCCATTGATTACTTTGATCTAGTCTTGCAAAATAAATATCTTTTCTAGGTACCCATTTTCTTGTGGGTCCTTTAGAGTTAGCACCTTTCAAATGCTGAGATTTATAGAACTTTTTAGTGTTAGATCTATAATTCTTGGGATTTTTAGCCTTTTGATACATCCATGCATGCCTAGGTGCATGTGATTTAGTATGTGTATTCTTTTTATTCTGAAATTTTGATTTTATAGCTTCACAAAATTCAGTATCTAACCTAATTGTTGTTTTGAGATTATTTAAAGTACCTTCAAAGTGTTCATAAATATCTTCTAATTCTACTATCTTTGCATGCAACTGATTGTTAGTCACTTTTGACATTTCTAATTCCATTTCTAAACATGATTTTTCTAATTCTAATGCTCGATAATTATTCTTTAAAATCTTATTTTCCTTTTTAAATGACTTAGCTTTTTGATATAGTTCTTCATAAGCTTCTAATAATTCATCAAAAGAGAAATCAGGGCTTACCTCATTGTCCGTATCTTCTGTAGTTGCTACCAAGCAAAGATGTGCGATCTCGTCGTCATCAGATTTGCTAGAGTCGGTGTCCATGTCAGAGTTACTATCATCCCATGTTGCTTTAAAAGCTCTCCTCTTCTTCTTCTTGACTTCTTTTGTGTCTTTCCCTTTGTTTTCCTTCTCCTTATTCATAGGGCAATCCTTCCGCAAGTGGCCCTTCTTCTTGCACTCATAGCAAATAACATTAGTTGAAATTTTATTGACTTGCTTACCTTATTTGTTGAGGAATTTGTAGAATTTCCTAGTAAGCATTTCCATCTCCTCATCTTTGGATTTTGACGTTGTTGAGTCTGAGTCCTCCTTGATTGCTCTAAAAGCAATGTTTTCTTCTTGCTTGTCACCTCTTCGTTCTTCTTGATATTCTCCAATTGGACTTCATATGCCGTGAGGCTTCCAATTAGATCATCTAAGGGGAGAGTGGATAGATCCTTTGCCTGTTGGATCGCTGTGGTCTTTGGAGACCAATCGCTTGTAAGTGATCTCAAGACCTTTCTTACAAGTTGCTCCTCTTTCAGCTTGACTCCTAGATTTTTCATTGGATTCACGATCTCTCCAAACCTTGTGTACATGTCCTTGATTGTTTCTCCTTTATCCACCCTGAAACACTCATAATTTTCTGTTAAAATAGAAATACGTGCTTCTTTTATCGTGCTCGTACCTTCATAGGTGATTTGCAAAGTATTCCAAATCTCGTAGGCAGACTCGCATGAGGAAATTCGGTTGAACTCTTCCCTTGATAATGCACAATAGAGTGCGTTCATCGCCTTCACGTTTCTTGCAATCTTTTTCTTTTGCTCAGCTATCCATTCAACTCCTTCCAGCAGTTTCGGATCCATGTACCTCTCTTGAATGAGAGTCCACGAATCTTCATCCATGGCTTTGAGGAAGACTTGCATCCTCCTCTTCCAATACTCGTAGTTCGTCCCATCGAAAAGGGAGGATGGGTGGATGACTGTCCTTCGGTGCGCCTTGATGTGGATGCCATTGCAAGTTGGTTTGTTATGTCTTCTCGTAACCTCGCTCGGATACCACTTGATAGGATCTAAATATATATGGATATATATGGCTATATGCACAAAAGCTTAAGAGCAATATTAGTAATAACAAGAAAATTTGCACAATCAATTCAAACCACAAAAGGACACAAAATGTATAGTGGTTGCCCTCCCTTGGGTACTCCACTACCTAAGCCTCCCAGCTTAGGATTTTTAACCCGATTATCTCAACCCCGAGAGAATCAATTTACTAAACTGAGGTAATTAACGGGTTACCTCAACCCAAGTACAAAAATGGATTTGTTACAACCCAACGAGCAAATGCTCAGGAACAAATGAAATACAGGTGTAAGAAAGAAAGATCTTACAACTATGTTCCTAAGCCTCTCAATAAATGTAAATATAACATTACCGATTTGAGAGCCTAGAAAGGATGTGAATCGTGTTGAATTGCGTGAACAAAACACGTCAATGTGTTTGCAAACTCGTAGCACGATTCAAAAGCAGCAAACACGATTTCTTCTATTGAATATGTGGTGAAAAATATGAATTATATGCTCTATAATTTTCTCTTATGTCTCTTCTATATCTTGCATGTAAACAAAGAGTCCTAGGGTCATTTTATAGAGTTTAGGACCTCAGGTATTCATCTACTAGATGTTGGGATTTAATTCCAACGTTCAAATAGCCTAAATAAATTTTCTAGTCATTCAAAATTGAGCCAACGGCTACCTGGCACCGGTACTAAAGTACCTATACTGGTACTGGCAGCTCACTGCCATCGGTACATGAGTCTTGGTACTGGTACTCATCATGGGTACCGGTACTTGTGACTCCTAGGTTTGAAATTCCTTGGGCACAGTAACCTACTTGTGCTGGTACTCATCATGGGTACCGGTACTTGTAAGGTTCAGGCCAGAATAAAGGCTTCAACCTGTGGCCAACATGCACTGGTACTCATGGTTGGTATCGGTACTTGTTCACAATTTGAGACGAATTCTCAAACCTGTGCCTTGCAAATACCAGTACTGATGAACAGTACCGGTACGTACTTACAAGTACCTATTTTAAGCATTTTAATCCATGGTCAGGCATGTTTCGCATGTTAGAAATGAAGGTTACAAGTAACCCGTCGTTGTAGTTGCAAAACACATCGATCAGATAAAATTTATACCGAAACTCCAAGGGGGTCCCGGGTCGAACACAGGGAGGCGACGTTTAGTTTACGTGAAAACCGCACTTCAATTTGTTTCTTTTGGTATTTTAGGGTTTTGTTATTTTTTTGTGTTTTTGAAATAAAAGACAAGCAAATGAATCACAAGATAGAGATGAGGAATGAAAATGGTATATATATCAATCCAATGTTTATTACAATCTACTATGAAAGCATAAAAATAGAGGGAGGTGAGAGGAAATCTCCCGAATCGGCTGTTCGGTGAGACGACGACACCTGGTGGAAGCTCGGACGAAGGAGGTGAGATGCAGGAGGATGTCGTGTTGAGGAAAGCTTCGATGTAGCTCCAAAATGGAGGTGAGAAGGCGGAGGTGATCTGCTATCGTAATGGAGGTGGGAGGACAGCTCCAAGGTGACCTATGAAGGGATATGGGAAGTTGGAGTATTTGGTGGGGCAGAGGTTCATTACACTAATAGGCACCTTGGGAGCTTGAGAATAAGCTCTAATGGAGCATTGGTAGGCTTGCTAGATCTTGGGAGTAGGTGGGAGTAGAGTAGGTAGAGATGGCTTTGAAGGGAGGAGGTGTAGGTCCTTTTATAGTGGAGGAGAAGAGGCAAAAATAGGTATGGGACCATTAATGACATCCAGGCCGTCACTGGAAACGTCGCTGTAGGTAGCTCATGCCCACTGCCACCCACAGCTAGCTTTTCTGGCATGCGATGAATTACCGACGGCTGTAAGCATCGCTGTAAGTCCAGCTCATGCGTCGCTGTAGTCCACCTCACGCTGCGCTGGCACCGCGCTCTTGCCTTGCCGCGTGCACGCCCATGCGCTGGCATTGCGCTGTGCGCATTCGTGCCTGCACGCCTGTGCGTGCACCCGCATTGCTGTGTTTGTGCGGTGCTGCGTGCGTGTGCTGGTGGCCTGGGCTACGCCACGTGCGCAGTCTAGGCCGTCCATCTTCTTGTTGTAGGGGCTGCTATAGAGGTCAGATTGAGTCGATTTTCACACCATTACGCTGCGATCGTCGACCCGAATCCATCCGTGCAGTCGGATTTATCATTTAAAGCTCTGAATTTTGTCTCCTAGTCCCTTGGCCGTTGATCTTCCTCAGACTGCATATGGTGCTACGGGACTCCAATCGAGGCGATTTCAGAGGTGTTGGACTCTGATCATCATCTTGATGAGATCCGTACGGTCGGATTGTCAATCCGAGGCTCTAAAAAAAATATGCTTCTCTCCTAACCACAAAAAAGGCACAATTAACCTAAATTATATATAACTACTCTAAATGCAAAATGGTGCATGCTATGCAATATTTATGACATGAAATGCAAATCTAAGCCTAGGAACATGCATGAATAGGCATTTTACCCTCAACAAATGTGTTTACATCAATCCATTATGTACTTTGAAAATGTTTACAATATAAATTAATCCTAATTTATCTCTACTTGATTTTACGATCTAAGTTATGATTCTTTGTTAAGAGGCATAGACAATCTATAAATATAAAATCTAAACTAGAGAAACAAAAGGTTGAAGATGGTCTTCTTCTCCTCGACTCATCCTTGTCATCCTCCATGACATGATCTTTTTCTTCTCACCATCATGCCTCCATCATTTCTTGTTTGCCTTGCTCCTTTACCTAAATCTGAAAAACACTTAATGGCAAACATTAATCTATAAAATTTTATTAACATCAAAACAAGATGTGGAACAAGGTTCCAACATACGTGTTTTTGCACTATACTATAATTGAATAACCTTTTAAAATGTGATTTACATGCCAGATGAATTGGCACCCTTGCCGAGGAGGCAACGGAAATTTTTTAAGCTTTCCAGCTGCTTATTCGAGATCTCTAACTTTTATTTTTCCATTGATTTCACGAAGTAAGGAAAGCTGAATTGGACATGCCAACAAAGAAATCACGAGTTTGATCCTCAGGTAAGTACCTATAGTTTAGATTAGTTAGGTTTAAGATTTGCTTAAACCTTATGATTAGTTAGAATTTTCTTGTTCATTGAAAAAAAAAATATCTTCTTAGTGATTTTCGGGCTGAAAGAAACTCTTAACTGATAAATTCAATTTTCGAAGATCTGTACGTCCAAAAATTGTTAAATTTTTAGTGGACGTGAGTTTTGAAGTCAAGAATAACATATCCAAATTTCGCGCAATGAGAGTTATAGAAAAATTTGAAAAATTCATGCACTGATCTATTATTAATACGGTTATTGTTCCTGATGTTTTAGAGTTCAAAATATCATAAGAACTTTTATACAAGTCTGATTAACTTGAAATCTATGGCACTGAATTTCTGAGATAATTAAGAATTTACAAAAAATATGAAAAAAAATATTTCTTGCATGTTTGATTGCACAAATTATTCAATCACGAACTGGGTTCAAAATAGACTACAAAACCCCCATTACAATTTAAATCAGAAAAAATAGAAAAAATGCATTAAAAATTCTTGAAAAACATTTTCTGAGTGTCTAGTTAGTGGTGTAATAGGACCAATTGATTTCATTGCTTGGGTCACACCACTAATATGATTTTTGGACTTAAAAAGGCTATCTAGAATTATCTGTGCTTAAGGTTTCACATTAAGGGTGGAGCACACTTGCATTTCCATAATTAAAGGAAATTTATCTAACAATTGGGATTTGCAAAACTCTTGTGTGTCTCATTAGAACCTTGATTGAAGATATTAACCCAAGTGAACCCTAAAACCCATTAACAGAAGAATTCGAATCCAAAAATTCACATCATAAAAATTGCTTGTGAACCCTTTGCCCACTCACTTCACATCTCTAAAATCAATCTTAAGGGAAAACACCCTCTTAACGCCCATCATATTCCAAAAGCACATCAAACCCAAGCCTAAAATTAAGTAGACGTGCCCTATGCTGGACTAATAGACTTGGGGACTTGAAATTAGATTGGACTAGGGTTAAGGCCTTGTCTACTTGGACACATTGGTCACAAGAAAGGTCAATGCGGTAACAGCGTTAACCCTTAGTGGTGTCCCACTGTGTGGGGTGTCCTAAGGGGTCCCACCCTTCTGGCCAGCCAAGTAATTCAAGGGTTCATCTAACCAAGTCTTGTTTTGGGGAGCCAAGATCAAGTCTATTTAGCGATAACACTCTAAGGACCAATTTGATTTCTTGTATTGAAATGGAGGGGTACTCTCTCATCTACCTACTCTCTCGTCTATTAACTTTCTTCTGGTACATGGATGCTAAAAGGTCTCTAAACCCTAATTTGGCACCACCTTTAGAGAGTAAACTAAGGGGAACACTTAATTTTTCTGAATACATTCCAATGAGTAATTGCCTTGAGGAAGAACTGATTGAGGAGGAAACCATGGACCCATACTCTTTTCCCTCACACTATTCTTCCTATCCCAACCCTTCCCTTACTTCAACTTTTTTAGGATAGGAGAACTCTCCTCAACACCCAATACTTTATTCCCTTGCCTAGACCTCATAATCCCCGGGTATAGACAAGCATACCTCGAATCCCACATGAATCTTTGGATATCAAGGATCTCTACAACCTCAAAACACACTCTCCATGCAGGCCCGGCACCTAATTGGCATGGCCAACTATCTTGACCGGTTTAGCCAAACTCGTCTCTCCTCGGATCAAGGATATGCCTCAGAATCCCAATACCTAGAATATCAATCCTATCCTCAAAAAACACTTTGCAAATTATCGTAATTTCACCCAAACTACTTCACCTTCTCATTGGGATAACCTTACAACACCAAACCGAGGATATGAGTCTTACTCTAGGCATTCAGATGATAGATATTCTGATTTGAATGAGGAAAGAAATCTTGGAAATTGTTATCCTCAGCCCGCTCAAATCCCTGACCATGATGGTGATCTTGAGATCACCCAATTGCTCCAGGTAGTCCAAGGGATGCGAGAAGCTAATAAAAGAAATACAGATAACCTGACAAAACAACTCAATAAAATCTGAAAAGCATAAGGTGATAAAACTAGTACAAATATGAAACAAGTTGGTGGTAAGCCACTCAAGGTTGAGAATCCAACCTTAAGTATGACATCTTATCAAATCCCAACCTCTACATACACTGAGCCCACCCACCAGCCCTGTGATTATACAGAACAGATCCTTTTTGATATCCCAAAAATTGACTTTGAGGAGGAAGGCCCACTTGAGGAATTATGTCTTAATTTAGGCCCTGAATTGCAACCATTCTATTTTGAGGAGCCAATCCATGGTGAGCTGGAGTATAAGTCTTTCATGTTTAAAGACACATAATTGGACCACATGGATGATTTGGGAAAATCAGAGCAAGATGAAGAACATAGAATGATTAGGGACAGTGACACTCCCAGCCAAGCAAGGTTGGATGGCACTGATGTCATCTTGTTTGAGGATTACCATGATCAGATGTGCTCGAATGATTTGATATATGGATTTGGTAATACTGATCATTCTAAGATATCTAATATAGAAGCTGAATCTGCTTTCAATTCTATTTCAGCTAATCCGCACCCTTCTCTTCCCTTCCACGAGAATCCTGAGGAAAAACCTAACCCTTATCCTCAACATCTTGAGCAAAATAGACAATCCCCTTATGAAAAAGATGTTTAAGAAATTGCAGAATTACTGGGGATGACTTATGAAGATCTATCTGAGGAAGCAAGGAATTTAGCTAGATCATGGAATCCTAAGGAGCTTGACTTGATTGATGAGAAACAAGACATTCCCTTAGAAGATATAGTCCAAGAGAAAAACAGTTGGGATAAATTTAGAAGTCCACAGAACAAAAAGGATTTGAGGCATTGACTAATCTAAACCCCGATCTTACTTCCCCTAGGGCTGTGATTCTACGGAATAATGATATTTCATCCATTACATTTGAAGACTTGCATCATGATTTGGCTGACTCAAATGAGATTTTTGATCACCCTAGGGATGAGATTTAGGATTCTAACCCAGATATCCAGCATGATGTGGGTAAATCCAGAACTAGTAAGATGGACCACTGGATCCTATTTGACTCAACTACTCTACATCCTTCTACCCCTAACTTAACTTACGAAGTTGTTTCTTTTACCATTTCAATCTACACCACTCAGGTCCCTTCTTTCATTTCCCATCACTTTTAGGATGCATATGATTTATTCCGCACAAACCACCCTGTATCCACCTCATTTGCCTTCTTCATGCATTACATCTTAAGGTTGCCACTATCTACTTTCCATTCTCGCACCCACATTAATGTTTCTCTCTTTTGTAGCATCTGGCTGCAAATAACTCTAAGCCCATTCATTTTATTTTTCCAACTATTTGGTCTTGGTATCCACCATCAGTTGATCCGCATTTGTGCCTCAGTGATTCTTGGGTTGCATGATCATATCTTCATTTTAATCCTGACTCAACCCATTACTTTCATCATTAATTTTTGGGTTTAGGTCTGGCAAATGACATTAAACTTAGCATTGGCTGGGAGGCAACCCAGTATTCTTTACTGGTAGTTTTGCATCCTCTAGATCCATGCTGACTTGGATCAACAAGCATAGTCAAGTGATATCCCCTCTTGCCTATTATATTTTGATTTTCAAGCATGCATTTCAATGAGGACATTGTAATGAATAGGCATGGGGGGGTGGACATTGCATGTCATATTTTATGTCACAAAAAAAAATTACATTTAGGCATAAAGAAATGTTCCAACAAGGTTTTATTAGGGATTTATTCTTAAGTTGATTCCTAACTTTAGAATCCAGTACAATTTCATGCTTACATGTAGAATTTGCAATGGATCTAGTCTGAAGATAGATAAACATATTTAGTTTGGCAAGAAGAAGTAGTGCTTCTTCTCCTAAGCCCTTGGATAGTAATTAGGGAGTTAGGCAAACTACCTTCTAATAGATCCACCAAATAGGTGTGAGGTGAGAGTAGAAAGTCTACTAGTGTTCTAAGGCTAGTATGAGGAATCTTAACTTCTATATAATTAGATAATGACACTCAAAGTTAGGCATAGTTTTCGCTCTTGGTTTCTGCATACAAATTCTTAGTGCGAATATTTTGAGAGCCACCAAATAAGGAAAATACGCAAAGAGAGGGTTCTAATAAACCTAGGACTGAGGTGGATGGTCACGACCATCCTTTATGGAATCCTCGACTGAAGGAGGGTATTAATGTCAAGGTCAGAAATATGCTATCCTATCTATTCCCTTCTCGGTGTCGAGAATAGGCAGTTCCACCAAATAAGCCACCTGATATCTTCTTGAGCACCCCTAATCTTGAATAATACCTCGTAAATAAAAGTTCGTATGCTATATTGCATTGCACTAGTAGATATTTGGATACAAAAAAAAAGAGAGAAAAAAAGAAAAAAAATGAAAAAAGTAGATTTATATATTTATAGAAAATATTGAGGAAAAAGAAAGGAAAAGAAAAAATAAAAATATATATAAATAAAAAAAAAGAAAAAGCAGAAAAAGAATGAGTTTGAGTCTAGAGCTTATTTCAAGTGTACTGAGGCAACAACACCTATCACTCTCATGATCCACCAAATACAGCCTTGACCTACTTTTCTATATTTCTGGCCACCTGAATATAGGCTAAGGAATTCTGACTTAGTCGTAGAGTTATCAGAACATGGTCGGGCGTGTTTTGCGTGTTAGAAATCGGGGTTACAAGTAACCCATCATCGTAGTTGCAAAACATGTCGATCGGATAAAATTTATACTGAAACTCCAAGGGAGTCCTAGGTCGAACACAGGGAGGAGATGTTTACTTTAAGTGAAAACCACGCTTCGATTCATTTCTTTTTGGTATTTTAGGGTTTTATTATTTTTTGTATTTTTGTAAGAAGAAAACAAGCAAACGAATCACAAGATAGAGATGTGGAACAAATCTAATATATATTACTTCCAATGTCAATTACAAGAAACTATGAGAGAATAAAAAGAGAGGGGGGTGAGAGGAAATCTCTCGAATCGGCTGTTCGGTGATACGACGGTGCCTGGTGGAAGCTCGGATGAAGGAGGTGAGGAGCGGGACAATGGATGTGAGATGCAAGAGGACGTCGGCTTGAGGAAAGCTTCGCCATAGCTCTAGAATGGAGGTGAGAAGACAGAGATGATCTGCTACCGAAATGGAGGTGGGAGGACGACTCCAAGGTGACCTATGAATGGGGATGGGAAGTTGGATGAATATTTGGTGGGGTAGAGGTTCGCTACACTAATAGGTGCCTTGGGAGCTTAAGAACAAGCTCTAATGGAGCGTTGGTAGGCTTCTAGAGCTTGGAAGTAGGTGGGAGTAGAGTAGGTAGAGATGGCTTGGAAGGGAGGGGGTGTAGGTCCTTTTATAGTGGAGGAGAAGCTAAAAATGGGTAAAGGACCTTTAGCAACTTCCAGACCATCTCTGGAAACGTTGCTGTAGACAGCCCACATCCGCTCACGCCGTTAGTTGGCTCTATTGGTTTGCAATGAAGTAGCGACGGCTGTAAGCATCGCTGTAGGTCAGCCCAGCTGTCACTGAAAGTTGGCACCAACCGCGCTTGCGCCCGCACTGCGATGCCACCCATCACACGCGCTAATCGTGCGACAGCCTGCTAGTGTGCACGCTGGTGTGCGCTAGCACGCACATGCACACGTTGCATTGCCACTACTGCTTGCATGCGCTGCTGATTTGAAGATTGGGTTGGGCTGCAGGGATTCGACCCTGTGCCCCTCCCTTGAGAGTCGCTGCTCCCACCATTATGCCAAGTCGACCTTTGTGTCGCGAGGAGTTTGGTGCAGACGCTTCCTAACCATTGGATCTTGATCCAACGTCTAGGATTCAAGGGCACGGATGATGAAGAGTGTGGGTAATGGCTGCTAGCCGATGGTGGGCGGTATGGATGGCACCACATGCCGCCATCTGGCCCATCTGTCTTCTTCTTCTTATAGAGGGTGCCATGGTGCTCAGATCGAGATGATTCCCACGATGTCGAACTGTGATCGTCGCTACGGATCCATCCGTATGGTTGGATTTTCCATTTGAAAGCTGTATGGATGTCACATTGCCCCCTGGCCAGATAAAATGAATGAATTAATATACAAAACATACAACTATCCTAAATGCCATGCAATGGATGTTATGCAATATTTATAACATGATATGCAGTGCTAAGCCTAGGAACTATCATAAATAAGCAATTTATCATGAATTTATGTGTGTTCATCATACCCCCATGCTTACTTTTTGCTAGTCCCTAGCAAAATTAACCTAAATGCTATGTATAAGAGTAGAATCAGGGTTTGAGTATTTAGGCAAAATTCATTGATTGCCTTAGAAATCTCAACACCAAGACCTAGTTACAAAAAGTCAACAGTGCTCAGGTGCCTACCAGAATGCAGACCGTCTAAGTCCTCACCTTAATTGAGAAGTGAAAAATTTTTTTCTTGTTTTTCTTCTTTTCTAATTTTTTTTGTACTTTTGGAGTTTGAGAGTTCTGGGATAACTTTCTATGGCTACCCGACCCGCACAAGGCTCCAAAAGGACTCTAAGTGCTAAGCATCTTGTGAAAATAGTGAAAGACTCACTAGACGACCATTAAAACAGACTTCGGGTTTCTACGACCCTAGGTGACCTTGCCTAGAGGTTTATCTTTTCGATCGGTAGCATTCTCCGTACTTTTTTTATATGGGGTCAACACAAGGGCGAACCAAGTATATATCTCTCCGGTTTATTCTACTTACCCGCTTGTTCCCTAAGTGTTTTGGGAATTATTATGCATTTTTTTGCGAGCTGGATTTTGGACAATAGGTCGGTGAGCTATTACCACCGACAACTTGCCAGCCATACTCGTGCGATGAAGTGTGGTTTTATTTATTTTTTTTATTTTCTTTATTTTCTTTTTTTTCTTCCTCTTTTATTTTGTTTAGTAGGTCCCTTTCCTAATCTAAGATTTATCTAAAGATAGTACAATGAAAATGGTCTTGTGGCTGGGCTCTGGACAACCGGCCGATGAGCTGTTACCACCGACAACTTGCCAGCCATACCACCCAAGTCGGTCCATTAGCTACGCAATTTCCGTAAAAACCGTTAGAAAGTGAGTCAGTGCAAAAAAATGTGTGTAGATGCTTAGGCTTAAAGTCCCCCCAAATTAGAGGGTGGGTTGATAAGTTGCATACTTATCATCCCAAATTATTTACCAAATTAAAATAAAATTTAATTGGCGAGGACTTGAGACTAAGTCCACATTCGAGTGGACACCCAGGCAAATTAATCTCGAAGACCTGAAGAGTCTAAGTATTTAGGTCTCAAAGTATCAATTCCTAAAGTTTACAACTCCTAATGCTTAAGTTCTCATCTCCTAATTCTAATTTTTCTTTTAACAAGAATCAAATAGCAGGAAATTACTGTTACATTTTACAAAAAGGTTATTAAATATGTCTACCCCCCCATGCTTAGCTATTGCAATGTCCTCATTGTGAAAAGATGAAAGCATGTAGGAGAGTAGAAGTGGAAGAATAGAACCAGGTTTTCGTGAGACTATGGTCAGCTTGGAATAGTCTTTACATGTGTTGAGTTTAGTGCCTTCAGCTGGGTGATGATCAGTCCACAGTGGTTACGGCAAGGTAAGAGCAACCTTGTTCGAGACGGGTTCAGTGAGCATACGGTCAACAAAGGGTTTGAGACGCTATCCATTGACCTTGAAAATATTACCCATCTTTGGGTCAGAGATTTCAACGGCCTCGTTAGGGAAAATTCGCTCAATAACGAACAGGCCACCCTACTTAGACCTGAGTTTTCTGAGGAAAGGCTTCAATCGAGAATCGAAAAGCCAGACATTTTGGTTCGGCTCAAAGCTCTTACATGAAATCATCTGGTCATGGAGACCTTTGGTCCTTGCCTTATAAATTCTACCATTTTCATAAGCATCATTACGAAGCTCCTCCAACTCAGATAATTGGAGTTTCCTAGTTTTCCTAGCCAACTCAAGGTCCACATTACATTTCTTGATGGCCCAAAATGCCCAGTGTTAAAGTTCTATGGGTAAGTGACACACCTTACCAAGCACCAGACGGAACGGAGACATACTGATAGGCATTTTGTACACTGTACGGTAGGCCCAAAGAGCATCATCTAGCTTTTGGGTCCAGTCCTTCCTATCAGGCATAATGGTTTTTTGCAAAATGCTCTTGATCTCCCGATTGGAGACCTCGGCCTGTCCGTTCGTCTGAGGGTGGTAAGGTGTGGAAATTCGATGGCTCACCCCATATTTCCCTAGTAAATTCCGAAACTGGGCATGAGTGAAATGTGTGCCACCATCACGGATAAATGCCCTAGGAATCCCAAACCGACTGAAGATATTTCTCTTCACAAAATCGATGACTAGCTTGTGGTCATTGGTCTAGGTGGGAATTGCCTCAATCCACTTGGACGTGTAATCAACAGCAACCAGAATATACTGGTGTCCAAATGAAGGAGGGAAGGGTCCCATAAAGTCAATGCCCCAAATGTCAAAAATTTCGATGGAAAGAATTAAGTTCAGGGGCATCATATCTCTCTTAGCCATGTTCCCGAGTGTCTGGTATCGGGTGCATGACTTAGAGAATTCATGGGCATCCTTAAATAATGACGGCCAATAGAATCCAGATTGCAAAATTTTTGCGGTCGTCTTTTTCCCAGAAAAGTGTCCACCACACAGATGTGTTGTAGAACTCAAGTATGCTATGGAATTCAACTTTCGGGATGCATCGACGAATAATCTTGTCTACACCAATGCGGTACAGCTCGGGATCATCCCAAAAATAATATTTAGCCTCAGATGTAAGTCTATCTCATTGTTGTTTGGTCAAATCCTGGGGGATTTGACCAATGGCCAAATAATTGACAATATCCGTAAACCAGGGGGTTCGGATACCCGAGACAGTGAGCATAGTCTCATCTGGAAAAGCATCAGAGATCGGGACATCCGGATGAGGAGAATCAATTAGGATTCTTGAGTGGTGATTTGCCACTACATTTTGTGCCTTGGCTTTATCCCTGATTTCAAGATCGAACTCTTGAAGCAGCAGAATCCAGCGAATAAGCTGCGGTTTGGCAATTTTTTTGGCCAAGAGATGTTTCAAGGCCGAGTGGACGGTATAGATGATGACATAAGAACCTAACAGATAAGCCTTGAATTTTTCTAAAGCGAAAACTATGGCTAGCAATTCTTTTTCAGTAATGGTGTAGTTCCTCTGGGCCTCGTCTAGAGTTTTGCTAGCTTAGTAAGCCACAGAGGGCTTTTTCTCAATCTTTTGACCCAAGATAGCCTCGACAGCATAATCAGTTGCGTCAGCCATAATCTCAAATGGGGCTGTCCAGAACGGTGGTTGCAATACTGGGATGCAAGTGACTGCCGTTTTCAATAAATTAAATGCCTTACAGCATGATTCATCAAATTCGAATGGTGTGTCTTTGGCCAGAAGGTTACTTAAGGTTCAAGCAACCTTTGAGAAATCCTTAATGAATCTTATGTAAAAGCCCACATGCCCAGGAAAAAGCGAATCTGTTTTACAGATGTTGGTGGAGGAAGTCTAGAGATAGCATCGACCTTAGCCTTATCAACTTCAATTCCCTGACTAGGGACCATGTGACCTAGGACGATGCCTTCCTGAGTCATAAAGTGGCTCTTTTGCCAGCTAAGGACCAACTGTGTTTTGATGCATCTCTAAAGGATCAATTCCAAGTTAGCTAGGCAAGACTCAAAAGAATCTCTGAAAATAGAGAAATCATCCATGAACACCTCAAGACAATCTCCCACCATGTCAGAAAAGATGGCCAGCATGCACCTTTGAAAGGTCACAGACGCATTGCAAATCCCGAACGACATTCTACGGAATGCAAAGGTTCCATAGGGACATGTGAAAGTTGTCTTTTCCGGTTCTTTGGGATGGATAGGGACTTGGTTATATCCCAAATAATCGTCCAAGAAGCAAAAATATTTTTGCCTAGCTAACCTTTTGAGGATTTGATCGATGAATGGCAAGGGAAAGTGATCCTTTTTAGTGGCTATGTTCAGCTTCCTATAGTCAATATAGACTCTCCAAGTAGAAGCTGAATGAGTGGTGAAGGTTTCCCCTTTCTCATTAGTCGTAACAGTTATTCTAACCTTCTTGGGTACAATCTGAATGAGGCTAACCCATGGACTATTTGAGATTGGGTAAATAATCCTAGCATCAAGCCACTTGATTATCTCCTTCTTGACCACTTCTCGCATATTCAAGTTTAGTTTCCTTTGCATTTCGCGAGAAGGGTGGGATCCATCTTCCATGAAAATACGATGATTACAATAAGATGGCTTGATCCCTTTAAGGTTGTGGATGGTCTAACCAATTGCCTCATTGTTGTTCTTAAGGACCTTCATTAACCTCAATTCTTGCTCCTTAGTAAAATCAGCACTAATAATCACAGGGAGCGTGTTTTCAGGTCCTAAGAACTCATATTTCAAATTTTTGGGCAATGGTTTTAATTCTAGTTGGGGTGGGTTTAGAATGGAAGGAAGGGAGGATGCTGATGAAGATTCATCAGGACGATCTACTGGAAGAGGCTGGTAATGAACAAAATCAATAGCCTCTTCAAGATGTGGCAAGTCTACCACGGAGTTGGGTTGTGGGTTGGGTTCGCTAAAGGAAATGGAGCACTCGAGTGCATTGATTGTCATACACATCTCAAGATCCTGATCCTCGAGTTCCTTAATGAATCCACAATCCTCAAATCCTCTTATCACCTTAAAAATATCCAGAGTTAAATTCTTATCCCTAAAGGGGATCTCCATACTATCGTTCTCACAGTTTATGTTGGCCTTGGCGGTAGCTAGGAACAGATGCCCCAGAATGATGGGCGTGTTCCACAAATCATTAGGTACATCCATGTCAAGGACAAGGAAATCTACAGGAAAATAGAAATCCTTGACCTTGACAATTACATCCTCAATAGCGCCTCTCGGTGTGGTGACCGATCGGTCCACTAATTGTAGCGTAAATGAGGTTGACCTGAGTTCACCTAACCCAAAACTCTCATAAATAGAAGTTGGGATTAGGTTGATGGATGCACCTTGGTCCAATAGTGCCCTATCAAAAGTGTATTCTCTAATAATGCATGAGATCAAGGGGGCACCTGGATCTTTCCTCTTTTGAGGAAGGTGATGCAGGATAACAGAACTTGCTTGCTCAAGGAGAATCACCTTCCTTGGAGTCGGTTCTCTCGGCTTATGCTTTTGGGTACACAGTTCTTTCAAGAATTTAGCGTAAGCTGGGATGTGCTTAATAGCATCGAGAAGCGGAATATTGATCTCTACGCTCTTGAATTAATTCAGAAGCTCCTCGTTGCTGTCTAGGGTTTTCTTATTCTTGGTTTTCAATAGGGCCTCAGGGAATAGGATATGGGTGCAATTTTCAATTTCTGATCCCTAGGCCTTATTGTCTTCTTCAACCTCCTCCTTCTCTTTCTCAAGCTCCCTAGGATTTTGACTTCAAGAAGGTAATTCAGGGTTCTGGGTTTGCTTCCCACTTCTCAAGGTGACAGAGTTAGTAGAGGCATAAGGGTTTGGGTCTTGAGGTGGATTAGTGAAAATTGGAGGGCCTTGGTTGGTCATGTAACCAGAGGAAGAAGAAGAGGGACCCTGCTCAAATACCTGAGCATGTGCATGTGGGTCCCTTTGATTCCTGTACCATTAGGCTCTATTGCCCTGATTTTGCACATTACGTGGGTTGGGTACGGGTTGAGATGGTAGGGATCCGGGTTGTCGGGTGTTTGTAACTAACCCGGATTGCAAGTTATCCAAGGATGTCTTCATTTGTTGCATAAGATGAAGCATGGACCCTTGCATTTCCACCTTCTGCTGGTTTAAATCAGCCTGCTCTGCGGATTGTTGGGCATTCCAAGATGGTTGATTAACTAATCTTAGGGGCAACTGGGTGTATACTTGACCCTGACCCATAGGCTTTTGAGATGCATAGTTGCTGGGTCGAGATTAGGTCTGTTACCCCTGATTTTTCTAGGAGAAGTTAGGGTGGTTCCTCCATCCTGAGTTAAAAGTGTTGGAATATGGGTTGGACCTAACATTCTCTTACATTGCATACGCATCCTCATAAAACGAGGATGAAGAGAAGGAAGGATCAGGAAGGCCCTAGTTTCGAACCCATATGGTTTCGAGAAATCCTAGCTCATAGGTTGAGCTGAATCAAGTTGGTTCACTAATTCCCGCCCCGTGGGAGCTTGTGAGGAATGGAATCCCAAATTCAGGGATTGAATGGGTAAAGAAGTGTTTCCTGAATTCCCAGACATCCATTCTTCCATTTTCTTAGCAACCAAGTCCATTTTATCTAGTTTATTACTAATTAATTCCATGTCAAATGAATGAGAATCCTGGATCTCATTAGCACTTGATTTAGGTTGTTGAGACTGGTTGAATGCATCTATCGAGGCATGATTAATTGAGTTCTCGCTCATTTCCTTAAACAGGTCGTATGCGCTATCTGCATCCCTGTTGAGGAAATTATCTCCACAAGAAGCGTCCACGTGATTACAGAGTTGCTCAACCAACTCGTGATAGAAAATCTGCACGAGTTGCCATTTCGACACCTCGTGGTGTGGACACTTCCTCAAAAGTTCCTGGAATCGCTCCCAGGCACCATGAAACGATTCCCCTGGCTGCTAGGCAAAAGTGGTAATCGCCCGTCGCAAGGCATTAGTCCTTCCAATAGGGAAGAATTTCTTCAAGAAAGCCAATTTAAGAGCAGCCCAAGTTTCAATTAGCCTTCCTATAGTCTGGTACCAATGTGCGGCCTTATCCCTACGAGAGTGGGGGAAAAGCCTCATGATCATTTGCTCTTCGTTCACATTCCTTGCTCTGGTGGTCTGAACCAAAGTGGTCAGATCCTCCAGGTGCTGGAATGGGTCTTCCGATCCAAGCCCATGGAAATGCTTAATCAAACATAAGACTTGGGGCTTGATTTCTTTGTCTCTGATGGGAATCATGGCACCGGGACGTTCCCCATAGTTTGAAGGATCGTAAAAATCCTTCAAGGGCCGAGCGCCCTGACCATGCAAACATTGGAACCATTGCTGCATCTGTTGCAATTCTTCCAACTACCTCTAAATAGGTTCCTGCTGGTTCGGAGGTGGGGGAGGAAGTTGTTGATCAGCCATGGGATCTGCTTGGCTATAGCTCAACCTCTGCCTCCTAGAATGGTCTAAAGGTCCTTCCAATCTAGGGTTCAATGACCTCCTCCCAAGCATACACTGGAAGGAAATAGGAAGGATGGGGAAAAGAAAGAACCCTACAGCACAAGAATACAAGCTTGTCCTTAGATGGGGTAGCCTAAGGTCTATGGACTCTCAAATCTGTCTTAAGATTATGGATGATTTACTCTACTTTTGTCCAAGCAATCCAACCAATTAGAAGAAGGGACTGGGGAGAAGGTTCTTTCTTTGGCTTACGCCTCCAGTTCCTAGTGTACCCCCAGCCACGGTCGTTTGACTCTACTTCCCTAGCTAGACATCAGATTGACTAGTATAAGCAGGTTAACCATGAATAATCTCAATCTGGATCCCGAGGAGCGAATGAATCCTTTGGGCCAGCGTCTAATTGATTTTAGTTAGGCATGGGAAATTGGTGCTTTGGAATGTGATGGGCCCTTGATGGGTTGTGCCCTTAATGATTTGTATGAGAACGTATGAATGTGCACAACCAAGAGGTTTTAAAGCAAGATTATTAATGATGAGGTGAGTTTTAGGGTTCGAATCTTGCTTAATAGCTTTTTGGATTCAAATATTAGGTGTTTTCAACCAAGTTTTGTGAAGCAAACCAAGTTTGTTGTTGAAAGCAAGTGTTCAAGTATTTTCCTTTAGGAATCATGAAAAATATGGAGTGCCTGGCTTGACCTAATTATTGAATCCTATAGGGCAGCTAGAAAATGAACCTCTTTTAGTTTAGGTGGTGCGGCCCAAACAATTCAATCAATTGCCTCAAATGCACCACCGATTAAGGCACACAAAAAGGTGGTTAACCTAATATGATTTCTACTCTTTTATGTGTTGAATTCGTGTATCGGGTCCACAGGTCGGAAGCTCGGTTGTGTAGATGAAAATCAAGTCCGATTATGCGCCTCAAATGTGGGTGTATAGAGTGTGTATATTGATTCATCCCACAGAAAGTATCACTTTTTTTTTTATTATTTTTATATGCAGGGGTGAGGTGGATAAAGGTGGCAAACAAGACAAACGATTCTATTCTGGTGTTTATGCAAACACCCAAGTAGATTAGGTCTTGATTATGAGTGTGGCAAAATGAAATAGTGGGGGAGGATGTGGGGGACACTTACAGAGTACTCTACCCGCACTTTACTCCAGTCTACCATACTTGGATCTCCACGCTAGGGTGCCTACAAGATAGTAGATCAAAGACAAGTAGGGTTAGTGTTATGTAAATGCAAAAAAGCACAATAAACAATAAAGTAAATTCCGTTGCCTCCCTGGTAATGGCGCCAAGATGGTCAGGTGTGTTTCGTGTGTTAGAAATCATAGTTGCAAAACACGTCGATCAGATAAAATTTATTCCAAAACTCAAAGGGAGTTCAGGGTCGAACACAAGGAGGTGATGTTTACTTTAAGTGAAAACCACGCTTCGATTCGTTTCTTTTTGGTATTTTCTTGTATTTTGGTAAGAAGAAAACAAGCAAATGAATCACAAGATAGATGTGGAACAAATATGATATATATTACTTCCAATGTCAATTACAAGAAACTATGAAAGTATAAAAAGAGAGGGGGGTGAGAGGAAATCTCTTGAATCGGCTGTTTGGCGAGACGACGATGCCTGGCGAAAGCTCGGACGAAGGAGGTGAGGAGTGGGACGATGGAGGTGAGATGTAAGAGGACGTTGGGTTGAGGAAAGCTTTGGCATCGCTCCAGAATGGAGGTGAGAAGACAGAGATGATATGCTACCGGAATGGAGGTAGGAGGACGGCTCCAAGGCGACCTATGAATGGGGATGGGAATTTGGATGAATATTTGGTGGGGTGGAGGTTTGCTACACTAATAGGCGCCTTGGGATCTCGAGAACTAGCTCTAATGGAGCGTTGGTAGGCGTACTAGAGCTTGGGAGTAGGTGGGAGTAGAGTAGGTAGAGATGGCTTGGAAGGGAGGGGATGTAGCTCCTTTTATAGTGGAGGAGAAGAGGCTAAAAATGGGTTAAAGGACCTTTAGCGACCTCCAAACCATCGCTGGAAATGTTGCTGTAGACAGCTCACATCCATTCACGCCCTTAGCTGGCTCTGCTGGTTTGCAATGAAGTAGCTGATGAGTCCATTTTATTGGACTATTGTTATGCCTAAGTAATTCAATTCTAACATTGTATGTTTGTTAATAATCACATTAGGTCATTAAATGATTGCATATGTCATTATTTAAGTTTACATTTATTCTAGTGCTTATTATGTAATTATTTTATATTTCATGTAGGTCCCTCAACAGCACACTCGTTACATCTCCTCCACTAATCTACTCCATCAGGCTAATAATCGGGAAGAAGAGGGAGGAGGATCAATTGTGGAAAAGAACATGGGGGTGAAAAGATATTTTCCCCCCACAAATATCTCAACCTATGGTCGGCCTCAACAACCAAATCAATAGCGCCGGCCATGTTTAGTAAGGGATTTTGAAAATCCCTTGACTTGCGTGGGGAGAGGAGATAAAAAGAGAGAGGCAGGGGCGCAGAGGGATGGCGACAGCAGGCGAAGCAAGGGCGGCGGCCGGTGGAATCAGGGATGGTGAAGGTTGGCATACTTGGAGGTCGATAGTTTGGAGGTGGAAGGAGCAGAGGGACTCTGATGTGCACGGTAAAAGGGGGATGGAGGCGTGATGGTCTTATAGAAGGGGAGCAAAGGTGCACAGCAAGATCTTATGTTTCCGCTGTCGACGTCGGGGACATGTGGTGGCTACTTGTTGATCTCCCGTGGTGTGCTTAGAATGAGGGGGATTTGGTCACAAGAGGGATTCATGTAGGGGTCTTGGGGGGCAGATGAAAGAACGGCTTTTCCCGTGCTGTGGAATTTTGAATTCTAGGGCTTTGCAGGTGCCGCCTTCGCCCCCTTCTCTACGCAGCTCGGGGGGGCTTACGGTTGATGTGGAGGTTCCTATGACAGAAAACATCAAAGTGGCAGAGATGGCTTTGCATGGAGCTCTGGTTGGGGAGGTTATGTTTGGAAGACTGACGGCGGAGAATGTCCGTATCCTGGTAAACTCTCTTTCCCTTTCGACCAACTCCTGGCAGTTTGCTTTTTTATCAACTACACAATTTGTCCTCTTTGGGTTGGGAATGGTGGATGTTGAGAGGCTACGATTTCAGACGTCCTGCAACGATGGCCTCACGGTGATCTGGAGACTGGTTTCTCCCTTTGATGGAGCTATGTTGGAGAGGCCACCCCAGAGAGTGGGGTCCAGATCGGGAAAACTTGAGATCGAGGGGTTTCCTCTGCATTTGAGGTCGAAGGAGGTCGTATCATCAATGATTTCAGGATTTGCATCAATTGCAGAAGATGCAATTGTTGGACTGCTTGAGGGAGATGGGTGCCTGTTGAATGTGATGGTTGATGTATTTAAAGCTGGTTCTGTACCTGATAGACTAATTTTGAGATGTGGTGGGAGCTCTTGGATGTTGAGGTTGAGGTTCTTGGTGGGTGACACTATAGCAAAGCAAGATAAGTCGTTTGGACCTGAAGCTAGTGAGGAGGCGGCTGCGTAGGATCTATGCACGGCTCCTTTCGAAGAACCCCCATCTATCAAAAATCATAAGGACCTCCATGTGGGGGAGAAGGGGGAGGTTTTGAATGTAGAGAAGGAGGAATTGGGTGGGGTGGAAATAGTAGGACCAACGTCCATGGTGGGAGGGGATGTGTTGCCAGGCGGTGTGGAGATTGAGGAGCAGGGGATTCAAGAGATGCAGCTTGAGTCTCTGAAGGATAAACATGACTTGCACGAGATGGAGGGCCTTAAATTTGATGGTGGTTCTTGTGCTAAAACTGGTAAGGGCAGATCACCTTATAGCCTTAGACAGAGGAAGTCAAAGGTTGTCATTCTGATGGATGAAGACGAGATTGCGGAAGTTATGCAGGTATGTAAGTGCCAAACCCTCAAGGGGGAGGAGTCTCGTGAGGATAGATGAGAATCCTCACTTGGAATGTGCGTGGGTTGCGCGACAAAAGCCAGAGGGCTTCTCTGATAAGATATTTGAGAGAATGGGGGATTGAATGTGAGATCATTCAAGAGACGCACATTGAAAGCAACTCTGATAAGATTTGGTATGACTTGCTGGCTTCAGGGATGAACGAATGTGTGAAGATTGATGCTCAGGGGAGATCGGGGGGTATTGCTATCTGGTGGAGGAAGGTGTGGGCTCAATGTCTAGAAGTTCACAAAGCTAGGCATATGTTGACTTGCAAATTCCAAATTCACCAGGGGCATGAGTATATCAGGATTACTAGGGTATATGGACCGTGTGCTGCATCTACCAGGCAGGAACTGTGGGAGGAGTGGACTACTGCGGTTGAGTTGGTGCAAGGGGGAGTATGGTTGACGAGTGGGGATTTCAATTGTGTGTTAACAGGGGCAGACAGAGCTAATGGTGGCACAGACAGCTCAGCTGTTGGCTTCCAGATGTTGGTTCAATCTCTTCATCTGAGTGAGTATCCATCTTCTAGTGTGGAATTTACATGGCGCAATGGAAGTGGGC
The DNA here is from genome assembly GCA_037157565.1 of Thalassia testudinum. Classification (NCBI taxonomy): domain Eukaryota; kingdom Viridiplantae; phylum Streptophyta; class Magnoliopsida; order Alismatales; family Hydrocharitaceae; genus Thalassia; species Thalassia testudinum. The sequence goes on from JAZHRO010000049.1 coordinate 33,377,180, forward strand.
CGGCATCCAGACTAGATAGATTCTTTGGGAATGTGAACATTCTTGAAGATTTCAGTTGTCGACTGTGAGTGGATTGGACCGACCTTTCTCTGATCACACCCCTTTGGTGTGGGACAGTGGGGAAGAAACCCAAGTTGGCTCCTACTTCAAGCTTAAAAGATCTTGGCTTCTGTTTGATGGTCAGCTCATGGTTGCAAGCTAAAAAGGGGGAGGGCTCTGCTATTGTAGATTGGCAACCAAGCTAACTGATTTGCACACTGTCTTAAAAGAGTATGGATTTACTGTTAGCTTGATGAGGCAGCAAAGGAGGAGGGAGGCTTTGAATAAAATTCAGAAGTTGGACTCTAAGGAAGCAGCTGGCCCTTTGTCTGAGGAAGAACTTGCTGAGAGGAAGGTGTGGCAGGGTGTGATACTGGATGAAGACCTTAAACAAGAAATCGATTGGAGGGAGAGATCAAGGCAATTATGGCTTAAAGAGGGAGATGCCAACACGAAATTCTTCCATCTTGTGGCTAGCTCTCGGAGGCATGTTAACTTTATTTCTTCTATTCTCAGAGATGGACACAAGATCTCTTCCACTCAGGAGATAAAATTTGAAGCCATTAAATATTATAGAGAGGCTTCTCGGGCAACTAAGAGGGGGAAATGGAGAATGGCAGGGAGTGATGTTCCTAGGGTGATGAGTGAACAAGCCTCTCAGCTGATTGCAATCATCACTGAATAGGAGACCCTACAGGTAATCAGAGAGCTCAATATGGAAGGGTCCTCGGGCCTTGATGGAATACAAGTTTTCTTCTACAGATAGATGTGGAGTGTGGTGGGCAAGGAAGTGATGGATGTCATTAGAGAATTTGAGAAGGGAAATGCTGGGTTTGAAAGGATTAACAAGTCATATCTTTTTCTATTGCCTAAGTCAATGGGAGCAGAAAAATTCTTAGACTTTAGGCCAATCTCCCTTTCAAATTCCATCTACCTTGTCATTAGTAAGATTTTGGCTAATCGGCTGAGAACTGTTCTACAGGGCTTGATCCATCTGGTGCAAGTTGCATTCCTATCTAATAGATCACTCCAAGAATCTTTCATTTTGGCTCAGGAAATGGTGAGTGGATGGCACAAAAGGAAATGCAAGGCATTCATGTGGAAAGTTGATTTCCAGAAAGCATATGATTCGATCTCTTGGTCATATCTCTGGGAGGTTTTTAAAAGGAGAGGTTTTCCTCCCTTATGGATCCAATGGATGAAACGTTGTATCACAACTGCTTCCTTTTCTCCATTGATCAATGGGAAGCCTTGTGGAGTTTGGATTCAGCCAGCGTGGAGTTAGACAAGGGTGTCCTTTAGCCCCTTTGGTGTTTAACCTTGCGTTGGATGGGCTTGCAAGGTATGCTTGCAGATTGGCAGAGGTGGGTCAAATTAAAGGGTACTCATTATCCAACAGGAGAAATCTAGCCCCCATTTTGCAATATGCAAATGACACGGTATTCTTTGTGGAAGGGTCCAAGCCTGTGGCACATGCTCTGGGGTTATTAGTAAAGATCTTTGGGGATATTTCAAGCCTATGTTTAAACAAGGAAAAGTCTATCTTGATATGTTTTGGCATGAATCAGTAGGAGCAGATGGATTTGGAGAATACATTGGGGTCACCTCGAGCTAAACTTCCACTGAGGTACCTAGGACTACCATTGAGGGCTGCAAAATTGAAGAAATCTGATTGGAATGTCTTATTTGATAAGGTTTCTGAAAAGCTGGAAGGATGGAGTAGTAAGTTCTTATCTAAGGGTGGGAGACTAATCCTTCTGAATTTGGTCATTACATCCATCTCGGTCTGTTATTTTAGCATTTTCAGGGCCCCGAAGTCTATTTGGAAGTGATTGGATGTTATGAGGAAAAGATTCTTTTGGAAAGGAGCTGGTCATGAGGGTGGCTTTATGCAGCCCATCAGATGGAACAAAATCTACAAGCCAAAGGAGATTGGTGGTATGGGAATTAAGGCACTCAAGGAGTTCAATGAGGATTGATTAAATGGGCCATCAAGATTCTGGACTGCAAGGAGGGTTTGATGGTAGATCTGATTAGGGACAGCTATGGGGGATCAAACAGCAGTCTGCAGAGGCTACAACCAAAGAAACCCTCCCCCTTTTGGTGATTAGTTATCAGTGCAATTAGCAAGTACTGGCACATGCTGCAGCCTAGATTCAGAGATGGCAGAGATTTTAGTTTGTGGAACGAGCAGTGGTCTGGTCTGGGGGAGCTGAAAGAGGTTTACCCAAGAGCTTATGCTGCTGCTGCAGACAAGGAGGCCAAAGTCAGCTACTTGTGGTCTACTGCAAAGGGCTGCTGGCGACTGGAAGGACTGGAACACTGTAGATCAGGCACTCGATTATGGGAGGATAGGCAGAACCTGATGGCTGATCTACAACAGGTGTGTCCTAGGATGAATGTGACTAATGCATATGTCTGGCAAGGTATATTTTCAGTGCAGTAGGCGTATGAGAAGGTCATTAGATCTAACATTGAGGTGGTGTGACCCTATTGACAAAAAGATCTGGTTATTGAAAGTCCCCTTGAAGGTTCAGATATTGTTGTGGCTTTGCAGATGGGAAGGCCTGATCACTAGTGATCTTAGACAAAAGAATGGGGACTACTTTGAATGCTTGCCATCTCTGTTGATTACACTCTGACAGTACGTCACATATTTTCTCCTCTTGCCTGGTCACCGACAAGATTTGGAGGATGAGTTTCTTAGAACCTCTTCCCACCTGGGATTCACTGTGGCAAAGGTTCATTGCTCCTGGCTGGCCATATGGGGCTATGCTACCATTTTGTGGTGTGTGTGGAGGGCGCGTAATGATAAATTTTTTCAGGAGAGACCGATTAGATGTGAGAACATTGTAAATGAATGCTGGTCCCTCATACATAGCTGGGGATCTCTTTTATAATGTATTGTTTGATATGAAATATACTGCCCTTCGGATTGCTATCGGATCATGATAGCAATCTTCACTGTTTCAAAAAAAAAAAAGGAGAGAGGCGGAGGGGCTTGAGAGGGGAGGAAATGATTGTGACGTTACTGCGTGCATTGTGGGTAGAGCGTGCACTGTGCGCACCACTTCCACTGCCTGCCCACCGCAAGTGCTTCACCAAGCCCTCGCAAGCCCGCCATTGCGTGCCTCCAAGTGCATGCTTCATCTTCCCTCTGCAGCAGCGCCCTTGCACTGCCACCTCACGCAAAGGACCTCTCCACTGCATGCACGTGCCCACGCAAGCCCTGCATCCTCCCACGCCAGCCTACCCTCACCGCGCCAAGCTTCCACTGCCTGTCTGCTCCCACATGCCCTGCAGATGCTACACCAACCCTACCGCTCCTGCAATCACTAGCCCCCACCGCACGGACTGCTCCAGCGCTCCCACAGCAGCCGGGCCTGCAAGCGCCAGCCACCCACCGCACGCCCTGTAGGCGCGCCCTCGCCAGCACCCATAGGCAACCAATTGCTCACAGGCAGCAACCATCCGCAGGCGCTCACGCCGGCAGCCAGCTCAGCAGGTGCACCCTAGCATGCCCTTGCGCGTGCGCCTAGCATGTAGCCGCGTGGCCTGTAACTGCCTCTCTACCTCCTCTCCATGTGCGGTTCTCCTCCTCCAATAGAACCCAACAGGCCGGTGGCTGTTCTCCATCGTCTGGCTACTGCCGGCCGCCGTGTCACCACCATCGCGAAGCACACGTCAAGGTGCATCACCCCGTCGACTCTTGCCGCCAACCATGCATGGCCATCCAAGTGAGGAAGAGATCGCACCAGCAGCCAGCCCTACAGGCGCACCCTAGCACGCCCTTGTGCACGTGCCCAGCATGCAGCCACGCAGCCTGTAGCAGTCACTCTGCCTCCGCTCAATGTGCAGTTCTCCTCCTCCAACAAAACCCAACAGGTTGGCGGCTGTTCTCCACCGTCCGGCTGCCATGCCACCACCATCGCGAAGCACGCGTCGAGGCGCACCACCCCATCGACTCTTGTCGCCAACCATGCGTGGCCATCCAAGTAAGGAAGAGAGAGGAGAAATCCTCTATTTTCTCCTCAATTAAAATTTACATTTCATGCCATTGCCATTTAGATATTATTATTTTATTGAGGCCACATTGCATGGATGCCCTTATAGTTTCCTGAATTTACTTTACTTGTGTTATGTGCATCATTCTACATTTAAATTCAAATCAGATTTGCATGCAAATCAAATTTACATGATATGCCATTACACATGCATGATATACACATTTTTGGGAGCTTAATTCCTAACATGAAAATTGTGTAAATAACCTTGAACTTTTAAGGAAATTGCAAGCTCCATTTAGAGTAGTATATTCCTTGCATTGAAGTTGCAAAGTTGTCTGCAAACAGCATCATCCTCTACTCATGAATTTATTGGTTCTATTCCTCCTTGTGGATGCGACATTTTTATTATTATTAAATTTGATATTTATTTTTGATTGAAAGATTTCCACCACATAAAACAAAATGACATATCATTCTATTGCTATTTTAATTAAGTGAAAATCTCGACATCAAATGGCGCCATTGCCAGGGACGCAATAGATTCACTTTATTATTTTTGAATATTCTGAGTTGCGTAATTATCCAATCTTTTTTTTGTGTGAGGAATTTGACGGGGTGATGAGGCGCAACAGAGCGGCACATCAACCTCGAGCTAAGCCACACGAGGAAAAGATGTAGGAGACCTGGATCCTACTTTCACAAGGGATTATCCGTCGTCACAAATTTTATTTTTGTCTTCTCGCCCTTGAAGTAATTGGGGCTGAATTATTGGCGGTCTGTCCCCACATTCTTTAGCTACTAGGGTTACATTTTTCCTCATGCATGATTCCATTTTCTGCTTGCTTGCCTTTAAAACCAACAAAAGAAATATTGAGTTTCCTATTTAGAAGTTGCATGCCCTTAGGTGCGCTCATTTAGGGGTAATTGAGCAGCACATTATATCTTATTATTGCATTGCAAGCATATTAGCACGAAGATTGCTGGAGACAGGGACACGTTTTTAACTTTTGCATCCAGCTCCTGTTCACGCATTTGTATTCAAATTAAAATTCATGACCACCAAGTTGCGTGAATTTACTAATTCAGTGGTCACATAACTAAAAGTGGGACTGATAATCAAATTCGACCCTAAAATCAATTCACATTTGATTTGATTCTAAGGGACTTGTCTGCATTTTCCAAAAAAAAAAAAATTAAAAAAATTTGCAGTGTGATGCACACTTCTGACACCGATCACGTACATTAGGCACCGCACTAAGGCTCAATCCCTTAAGGCTATAGGCACCGATCTCTTTATTGGTGCAAACCCTCCTATTGTGCTTTGTGGTGGTGGTGGTACTATCTTTTGACCAAGTGTTTTGATACTTCATAGAGGGGGACACCCCTTAAAGGAACAAAAGGGTAGTTAAGGGGCACCGCATATGCATCGCCTCAAAGGAAGGGTTCACCCTACTTGCAACCCTTTGTTCGTCCTTGGAGTAACTTCTTGATGAGTCCATTTTAATGGACTATTGTTATGCCTAAGTTAACTTTAATCTTACCTTTTAGGTTTGTTAATAATTACATTAAGTTATAGAATGCTTGCATGCATCATTATTTAAGTTTACATCTATTTTATAACATTCTATAACTTAATATGTAATGATTTTATGTTTTTATGTTGCAGGAATGATATTGGGAAAGAACAAGGAGGGGGGGTAAATTTCCCCAACAAATAGCCGGCTCAATCTCTTCCTCATCCTTCGGCCAGGTTCAACACATCCCTCAACAAATGCAAACAGTCACGGGCCAAAATTAGAAAAGGGTATTTGAAAATCCCTTGAGAGGCGGAGAGAGGAGATAAAAGAGGCACTTGCACAGGAGAGGAGAGGATCTTCATCTTTGAATCTTCTTCCTCCCCCTTGAGGGGATATCCATCAACCGTGCAACCAAGAATGCACTGCGCACACCTTCCACTGCCATCATCGCACAGCCAAGCCCTTCTCCACCTGCCCTCACTACGCTCCCTCCACCGCAAGAGCCCAACCACCAGCGTTTCTAGAAACCACCAGCAGGGCTACGCTCGCACTGCCTGCAGGCAGTTCTCCAACGCTCCCACCACAGCACGCCCTCGCCTGTGCCCGCTCTCACCACGCCTGCACCAGTGCCCTGCTAGACCCCCTGCAAGCGCGCGGTGCCAAGCCTTCCACCGCCCGCACCCTCTCCACTGTAGGCACCACCTTCCACCGCCTACGCGTGTGTGCCCTTGCGCACCCTCTGCAGGCATAGGCCCATTGTGGCCTCGCCACGCAACCACCTGCAGGCACTCAAGCCATCACAGCCCGCAGGTGCTGCCTCCACACCAAGACCCCGCGTGCCCTCACCAAACTTGTAGGCACTGCACCGCAGGAATGCGGCGCACCCACCTCCGTGCGCTGCCCTCTCAGCACCCTTGCAGGCGCTGCTTCAGACCTCCTCGCACCACCCTGCAGCAGTACAGCCACAAGACCCCGCGTGCCTAAGTGGCCTACAGAACGCCTTACGCGCGCATGCACCTAGCGCGCAGCCGTGCGGGCCGCAGCAGTGACGACATCCTCCTCATGCACGACCTCCTCCCAACAGGTCGGTGGGCCTTCTACTTCGCCGGCTGCCGCCGGCCACCTCTGGCCACCACGTCACTGCCGTTGTGTAGCCCTCGTCATGGTGCACCTCCCAGTCGACTCTCGCCGCCAACCGTGCACGGCCGCCCACGCGAGGATGAGAGAGGAGAAATCCAGTATTTTCTTCCCCATTAATAATTACATTCAATACCATTGCCAAATATATATTCATATTTTATTCAGGCCACATTTCATTGATGCACTCAGACTTTCCTAAAATTACATTACTTGTGTTATATGCATGATTCTACATTGAATTTCAAATCAAATTTGCATGCAAGTTGAATTTATATGATATGCCATTACACATGTATCATATGCATATTTTTGGAGCCTAATTCTTGACACGAAAATTGCATAACTAACCTTGAACATTTAAAGATATTACATGCTCCATTTAAAATAGCATATTCCTCGCATGAAAGTCACGAAAGTGTCTGTGAGCACTATATTCATCTTCTCATGAATTTATTGGTCTATTCCTCCCTGTGGATACGAAATCCTTTATTATGGTTTAAATTCATATCTATGTTAATTTTTGATTGAGAGATTTCCACCACATTAATTACAACGGCATATTCTTCTATTGCTATAATAAGAAAGCGAAAATCTCTCTGTCACTTCTTACTTGATCACCTGGGAGTATCATCCATGCAAATATAGGTCCTAGGGCACTCAAAGGTTGAATTAAGGCATGTAATTGTAGTGAAAAACTTGTTTGGCCATTTATATCAACCAATTCGACCTCTGCAACAAAGAAGGTTAAGATTTCAAGTCATCGCCCCTCTTATGCCACTTACGTGGGAACGAAGGGATAAGCCTTGACCTTTTGACTTATCTTTGGAGTGGAGGTTCACTTACTCAATAAGAACCTGAATTGTGATTGATTTTGTATGCTTGGTAGACGCTCTCTTGAGGGTAGTCTAGTGTTTGATCCTAAGCTCGAGAGAATTCCTAGGAGAGATCACCTAGGAGAGAAAAGAGAAGGAATGGCTGATCAAGGAGCAAATCAACAAAGGACCCTAAGGGACTATTTTATTCCAACTAACCAACCTGCACAAGCACTGAGATGACAAGTAGGGGATAATCCATATGAGATCAAGAGCAGTACCATATCTTTGTTGCCCTCCTTTTATGGAACTACTAAGGAGGACCCCTACCGGCATTTGGAGGAATTCACCGAGGTCTATTGCATGGTGAAGCTCCAGGGCTTTACTGATGAAGCCCTGATGAGGATTCTATTTCCTTTCTCCCTAAAGGATAAGGCTAAGAACTGGTATCATACCCCCGATGCAAGGGTAAATGATTGGGCTACCCTTAAGGGAGAATTTGAAAAAGTATTTTCCTACGAGTAAGACCAACCATTACAAAAGAGAGATTATGGGTTTTACTCAATAGGAAGGGGAGCAATTTCATGAGACTTGGGAGCGCTTTAATGACCTTCTTAGGTTATGCCCCCACCATAAGGTGCCAAGATGGCAGTTGGTCGAAAGGTTCTATAACAGATTATCTAAAAGGCATAAGTAAACCATCGATGCAGCCTGTGTAGGAACCTTCATGACCAAAACTGAGGATGAAGCCTGGGAATTATTTGAAACATTAAGCAAAGCCTAGGCATTATTTGAAACATTAAGCAACAAGTCCATACATTTGTCCTCTTCCTATCAAGAAAGGAAACCATCAATCTTGCAGAGGAAGATAGAGGCCCATGAAGCTGGGGCTTCTCAGGATTTGGCTTATCAGATTCAACTATTGAATAAAAACTTTGATAGGCTTTTAGCAAACCCCGGCATGAACCCGCAAGTAGGCTCTATCTTTCAGGCTTCAAGAGAATGCTCCATTTGCCAAAGCACAACGCATGCCACTGCGGAGTGCCATCAGGAAAATCAATTCCTTGAGTTGATTCAGGCCAACTTGAATGCAACCCAAGGTTTCTGCCCTCCTCGCAATAACCCTTATTCCAATACCTATAATCCGGTGTGGCGAAACCACCCAAACTTCTCTTGGAAGCAAGGTGATGCTTCTAACTCAGGGAATACAAGACCCTTACCTCCCCAACCCATATACCAACCATCTTATGAAAACCCTCCTCAGAATAAGCCCTCTGAGATGGATGAACTTAAAGCCATAATGAAAGCAATGCAAGAGCATAAGAATATGGTCATCCAATCTTAGAATAAGATGATTACTGATATGCAATCCCAAAGTGGTCATCTTACTGAGGCAGTTAGGCAACGTGATCCAGGGAAGCTGCCTAGCTCTTCTGAGGAGAACCCTAAGGGCAAGGGGTCGTATTCAAGGAGCACGCCGAAGCGGTGACCGTGCTGAGGAGTGGAAAGAAGATTGACAAGCCTGATAACACTCCTATGGTTATGTCTCAGAATTCCCCTTCTACACCTGACCCGACTTCCATCTCCACCGAGGAAGAGCTACATTGCTCTCCCTTGCACAAAATCACCCACAATGAGGATGTCGTCCTTCCAATACCCCTTTCCTCCCATGATGACCCTTCTACCCAGAAGCTGAGGGTACCCTATCCAGAGCACCTATCTACTCCAGGGGAATCTTCTGTTGGCTCTTCTGGAGCCAAGGATAGGACGGAAGAGATTATGGACACTTTTAGGTGAGTCCAGATTAACTTGCCTCTTTTGGAAGCTATTAAACAGATCCCATCCTATGCCAAGTTTCTGAAGGACCTGTGCACCCAGAAGCGTCGATCTAGGAAATAGGTCCAAACCAAGGTCATCCTGCCTGACCATGTTAGCTTGGTTCTCTAGCATGGAACACCCCCCAAAATGAAAGACCCAGGGGCCCCGTATATTTCAGTGGTTATAGGTAACCAACACATTGATGAGGCTCTGCTCGATCTGGGTGCAGAGGTGAACATTTTACCGAGCTCTGTCTACGACCTTTTGGGGGAAGGTAAGCTAAAGCCTAGTCTACTAATCCTCCATGCTGTAGATAGATCACTTAAGGCACCACAGGGATTGTTGGAAGATGTCCTTGTGAGAGTGGAGGATTTTTTCTTCCTTGTTGACTTTCTGGTGCTTGATACTGACCCATCAAATAAGCCCATAAAGCCGTCTATTATTCTGGGATGCCCCTTCTTGGCCACAGCCAATGCCTCTATAAATTGTAGATCTGAGGCACTTAAAATGGGCTTCAGGAACAAGATCTGGTTGAATGTTTTTGATATTTACAAGCAATCTGGATTTGAAGATTGTTCTCAGATTGAGGTTGTTGATGAAATAACTGAAGAGACTACTCCAGCACTCTTATGTAGAGATCCTCTTCAGAAGGTCATATCTAAGGACCATCCCTCGATTATTAAAGAAATTGAAAGGGAAATGGCCGAATTAGAAGAGTTGCTAGGGATACACACTGAGTCTCTGTCCCCACCCTGGACCGTGAAGGTAGATTTGCTACTTGAGGCGGGGGCATCTCAACTAAAATCCTCAATCGAAAAGGCTCCTGAGTTGCAATTGAAACCCCTCCCGAGCACAATGAAAAATGCTTTCCTTGGCCCTAATAACACACTCCCTGTTATTATCTCGTCTGCATTATCTAAATTGCAGGAGGGAGCTCTGCTTGAGTGTTTACAAAGGCACAAGGAAGCAATTGCCTAGTCAATTGCTGATATTAAGGGTGTTGATCCCTCTCTTTGCATGCGTCATATATACATAGACGAGTTCGTGAAACCTTTCCGAGACATGCAGAGAAGGCTCAATCCAAATATGCGGGAGGTTGTTAAAAAAGAGATTCTGAAATGGCTGGATGAAGGGATTATCTATCCCATTTCAGATAGTAAATGGGTTAGTCCTATTCATGTAGTACCCAAAAAGGCAAAAATCACTGTGGAGGAGAATGACTAAGGAGAGTTGGTGACCACTAGACCCTCAACGGGTTGGAGGGTCAGCATTGATTACCGCCATTTGAACACGGCTACCCGGAGAGACCATTTCCCCTTACCGTTTATCGATCAAATTTTGGAATGGTTAGCAGGGAACAAGTACTTTTGTTTTCTTGATAGGTACTCTAGGTATAATTAGATAGCCATTTTTCCTGACGATCAAGAGCGTACCACCTTCAAGAGTCCGTATAGCACATTTGCGTTCCACCGAATGCCATTCAGGTTATGTAATGCTCCTGCCACTTTCCAACGTTGTATGATGGCTATCTTTTCTGATATGATCGACAAGTTCGTTGAAATTTTCATGGATGACTTCTTTATTTATGGCTCGTCGTTTGACCTATGCCTTTCGCACCTTGATAAAGTCTTAACCCGTTGTGAAGAGGCAAAGCTGGTGCTTAGCTGGGAGGCAAGCCACTTTTTAGTCCAGTAAGGCATTGTGTTAGGGCATATAGTTTCTGAGAGAGGATTAGAGGTGGACACCGCAAAAATCAATTCCATCTCTAAGCTTCCATTGCCCACCAATGTTCATCAAGTTAGATCTTTCCTTGGCCATGCTGGATTTTATAGGCGCTTCATTAGAGATTTAAGTAAAATCTCTAAGCCACTCTGCGACCTATTAGTGAAGGATGACTCCTTTGATTTTGATCATAGATGTGGCGAGGCTTTCCAAGTCTTGAAGAAAGCACTTATTACCACGCCGATTCTCCAAGCTCCAGGTTGGACCCTCCTATTTGAGCTAATGTGCGATGCTTCTGATTTTGCAGTGGGAGAGGTCTTACGTCAAAGGGTTGATGGCAAACCTCATGTGCTGCATTATGCCAGCAAGACCCTTACGGATCCTCAGAAAAACTACACGGTCACTGAAAAGGAACTTCTTACTGTAGTATTTGCTTTGGAAAAGTTTTGGTCTTATCTTTTGGGATCCAAGGTTGTGGTGTTCACTGATCATTCTACCCTAAAGCATCTTCTTACTAAAAAGGACACCAAACCCTGCCTAATTCGTTGGATTCTGCTACTCCAGGAATTTGACCTGGAAATTAAAGACAAGAAATGAGTTGAGAATGTGGTAGTAGATCATCTGTCCAGGATCCCTATTAAGGCATCAAACCCTCCTGGCGGCATTCAAGAGACTTTCCTTGATGAGTCTCTGATGGATGTGGAAGCTAAAACTCCTTGGTTGGCTGACATAGTGAACTATTTGGTCACGGGCATTACCCCCAGTACTTGGGACAAGCAGAAGTGAAACAAGTTTCTTATTAATGCTAAATTTTATCACTGGGAGGAACCCAAGCTTTTTAGAGTAGGCCCTGACCAGCTTTTTCGCCGTTGCATCCTTGACGAAGAATAAAGAAGTGTTCTGAGTTTCTGCCATGACCTCCTTTACAGGGGACATTTTAGTCGGAAGAAGACTGCCCATAAGGTTCTTCAGTCTAGCTTTTGGTGGCCCACATTATTCTGAGATGCACATACGTATGTGGGCGCATGTCTACGTTGCCAGCAGATGGGAACCATTGGAAAAAAGGATGAGATGCCCCAAGAACGTATCCTCCCTGTTGAGATCTTTGATATTTGGGGCATTGACTTCACGGGCCCCTTTCCTGTGTCCTTCATATATGAATACATCCTTATGGTTGTAGACTATGTATCAAAATGGATAGAAGCCATACCTACGTGAACCAATGACCATTCCGTGGTCTTGGGCTTTGTTAAGGCTAATATCATTTCTTGGTATAGGTGCCCAAGGATGATCATAAGTGTTGGAGGACCTCATTTCAAGAACGTACTCTTCACAAGACTACTCCAAAATTTGGGAGTTAACCACATGATGGCCACACCTTACCATCCCCAAACAAGTGACAAGTTGAAGTGTCTAATAAGGAGATTAACAGAATTTTAGAAAAAACTGTCAGGCCTGATCGGAAGGATTGGTCAAAAAAACTAAATGATGCTCTTTGGGCCTACAGAACTGTGTATAAGACTCCCTTGGGCATGTCTCCTTTCTGTCTTGTCTACGGAAAAGCGTGCCACCTTCCAGTTGAAATCCAACATAAAGCCTATTTGGCTATTAAAAACATTAACTTGAATCTGGATAAAGTGGGAAAGGCATGTTCGTTAGAATTAAGTGAGCTTGGGGAGCTTCGTAATGAAGCCTATGAAACTTCTCAAGCTTACAAGCAATGTACAAAAGTCTTCCATGATAAGCACATCATTGGAAAGACTTTTGAACCCAACCAGTGGGTCTAACTTTTCAATTATAGACTTAAATTATTTTCTGGAAAGCTCAAGTTTGCTGGGATGGGCCATACGTTGTTATAATACTTTCCCTCATGGAGCTGTAGCAATTCGGAACCTTACTTCAGGTACGAGCTTTAAGGTAAATGGCTAGCGACTTAAACCTTATATTACTCTTTTAGATGGCCAGGTTTTGGACGCACTTCGGCTTGAGGAGCCTTGGCTCCTCCCTCTCTCCTCCTCAAGTGATATTCTTCTATGTCTGCATTTTTCCAATGAAAACCTTATCAGTCTTAGGCATAGGGGGATATAACCTGAGAATGTTTATAGCATTTATAAATATTTGCATACATATAAAAAAAAAACTTTTATTTTCTTGAGCTTAATGGGTTAGTCTCTAGAAAATATCTTTGTCATTGGAGGTTTTTCTTTTTTAATTATTTCTTAAGTTTAGAATCCAGTACATTTACTTCACGTGCACGTAGACTGGGTAATGGATCTTTGAAGAAAACCAATAAGCATTTATAGTCTACAGAACCCTTGAATTGTTAATAGGGAGTTAGGCATAGTATCTTCTAGTAGATCCACCTCATATTTTTGAGAGGAAAGTAGAGGGATTACTGGTGCGCTAAGTCTAGTGCAAGGACTCTTAAGTTTCGGATAATTAGATGATGACACTTCAGAGTTAGGCATAGTTTTCGCTCTCTATTCCTGTGTGCGTACTTTGTGTGAATTCCTGAGAGTCACCAAATAAGGTAGATACACAGAGATTGAGTCTTAATAAAGCTATGACTATGGTGGATGGTTATAACCGTCCTTCATAGAGTCCTCAGCTAAAGGAGGGTAATAGTGTCAAAGGTCAGAAATATGCTTATCCTATCCAGTCCTTCCTGGTGTCGAGAATAGGCACTTCCACCAAGTAAGCCACACAATATCCTCTTGACCATCATCATCCCTAATAATGCCTCATAAATAAAAGTCTGTATCGTGTTATGTTGATTGGTAAAGAAAAAAAAGAAGAAGAAATAATTATATCCAAAAAAAAAAGAGAAGAAAAGAAAGAGAGAAAAGAAAAAGAAAAGAGTCCAAGTTTATAAATTTTATCTTTGTAACATTATTTCTGAGGCAACAAAAACATCTATTGCGATCTATCAAATATGACCCATACCTATCTTCCAGTATTTCTGATCATCCGAATACTGGTTAAGGACTCTAACTTAGTTGTAGAGTTATTAGGATTTTATTTGAAGTGTGAATGCATGTGAGGCCATCAAATAGTGAGTACACTTACTAAATCTGGCGAGATTTGGGATCTCAGAAAGAAAGGAAAGAAAAGAGAGTGCCAAGGAACATCAAAAGAGCATAGTTGTTTAGCCTCTCCCCGAGTTGACTTGTCTAATAGTCTAGAGATCTAGAGTCTGTAGTACTAGATTACATGTAGCACTAGATGAGTGTGCCACCAAATACAAATCCATTCAACTCGATATCTCCTACCTAAGACAAAAGTCGGGGTCAAATTACAAATTATCTTCTGCTTTATCCCCGAGGGAAGTGGTTGCCTATCTCGATAGAAATATTTACCAGGGGTGAAGTACGAAATTCTAATGCGGATTGGCTTTTCACGTGGATCTATTACCTAGGCGATTATCACTTCACATTTGTCTGGATCTCTAAAGTTTTGAAATAAGAAAAGAAGAAATCTTCTGATTAGTTCTATTATTTTTCATTTTTGCTAGGAGCTAGCAAACCTTAGGCATGGGGGTATTTGATGAGTCCATTTTAATGCACTATTGTTACGCCTAAGTAATTAAATTCTAACATTGTATGTTTGTTAATAATCACATTAGGTCATTAAATGACTGTATATGTCATTATTTAAGTTTACATTTATTCTAGTGCTTATTATGTAATTATTTTATATTTCATGCAGGTCCCGCAACAGCTCACTCGTTACATCTCCTCCAGTTAATATACTCCATTAGGCTAATAATAGGGAAGAAGAGGGAGGAGGATCAAATGTGGAAAAGAACTAGGGGGTGAAAATATATTTTCCCCACATAAATATCTCAACCTACAGCCGGCCTTAACAACCCAATCAACAGCGCCAGCCATGTTTAGTAAGGGATTTTGAAAATCCCTTGACTTGCACGGGGAGAGGAGATAAAAAGAGAGAGGCGGAGGGGCTTGAGAGGGGAGGAAATGATCGTGAAGTTACTACGTGCACAGTGGGGAGAGCATGCATTATGCGCACCACTTCCACCGCTTACCCACTGCAAGCGCTTCACCCAGCCCTCGCAAGCCTGCCACTGCGTGCCTCCAAGCGTGTGCTTCATCTTCCCACTACAATAGCGCCCTTGCACTGCCACCACATGCAAAGGACCTCTCCACCGCACGCGCATGCCCCTGCAAGCCCTGCATCCTCCCACGCCAGCCTGCCTTCACCGCGCCAAGCTTCCATCGCCTGCCCGCAACTGCATGCCCTGCAGGCACTGCACTAGCCCCCACCACGCCTGCAAGCACCATCCCCAACCCCATGCACTGCTCCAGCGCTCCCACCACAGCTGTGCTTGCAAGCACCAGCCACCCACCGCACGGACTGCAGGAGCGCCCTCGCCAGTGCCCACAGGCAACCAAGCGCTCGCACGCAACCCAGTCGCCGGTAGGCGCTCACGCCAGTAGCCATCCCTACAGGCGCACCCTAGCATGCCCCTTTGCACGTGCCTAGCACGCAGCCGCACGGCCTGCAGCAGCCGCTTTGCCTCCTCTCCATGTGTGGTTCTCCTCCTCCAATAGAACCCAACAGGCCGGCGGCTGTTCTCCACCCTTCGGCCGCCGTCGGCCACCTTCGACCGCCTCTTCACCACCATCACGAAGCACGCGTTGAGGTGCACCACCCCATTGACTCTCGCCGCCTACCGTGCATGGCCATCCAAGCGAGGAAGAGATTACTCTAGCAGCCATCCCTGCAGGCGCACCCTAGCACACCCTTGTGTGCACGCCCAACGCGCAGATGTGAGGCCTACAGCAGCTGCTCTGCCTCGTCTCCATGTACGATTCTCCTCCTCCAACAGAACCCAATAAGCCTGCAATTGTTCTCCACCGTCCGGCCGCTGCTGACCACCTTCGGTCACCGTGTCACCACCATCGCGAAGCACGCATCGAGGCATACCACCCCATCAATTCTTGCCGCCAACCGTGCACGGCTATCCAAGCGAGGAAAAGAAAGGAGAAATCCTCTATTTACTCCTCAATTAAAATTTACATTGCATGCCATTGCCATTTAGATATTATTATTTCATTCAGTCCACATTGCATGGATGCACTTATATAGTTTCTTGAATTTACTTCACTTATGTTATGTGCATCATTCTACATTGAGATTCAAATTAGATTTGTATGCAATTCAAATTTACATGATATGCCATTACACATGCATCATATACACATTTTTGGGAGCTTAATTCCTGATGTAAAAATTACATAAATAACCTTGAACTTTTAAGGAAATTTCAAGCTCCATTTAGAGTAGTATATTCCTCGCATTGAAGTTGCAAAGTTGTCTACAAACAGCATCATCCTCTACTCGTGAATTTATTGGTTCTGTTCCTCCATGTGGATGCAACATTTTTATTGTGTTTAAATTTGATATTTATTTTTGATTGAGAGATTTTCCACCACATAAAACACATCGACATATCAATCTATTGCTGTTTTAGTTAAGTGAAAATCTCAACATCAGTAGCGACGGCTGTAAGCATCGTTGCAGGTCAGCCTAGCGTCACTGAAAGCTAGCATCAACCATGCTACGCTACCGCCCATCACGAGCGCTGATCGTGCGGCGGCCTGCTGGTGTGTGTGCTGGCGTGTGTATGTATGCACTGTGCTGCCGCTACTGCTTGCATGCATCACTAATTTGAGGATTGGGGGCTGCTGCGAGGATTCGAACTCGCACCCCTCCCTTGAGAGTCACTACTCCCACCATTGCGCCAAGTCGACCTTTGTGTCGCGAGGAGGAGTTTGGTGTAGACGCTTCCCAGTCGTTGGATCTTGATCCAACGGCTAGGATTCAAGGATGCAAATGATGAAGAGAGTGGGCGGTGGTTGCTGGTCGATGGTGGGCAGTTTGGATGGTGCCACGTGGTGCCATCTGGGCCGTCCGTCTTCTTCTTCTTGTAGAGGGTGCCATGGTGCTCAAATCAGGATGATTCCTACGATGCCAAACTACGATCGTCGCTCCAGATCCATCCGTACGGTCGGATTTTCCATTCTAAACCCGTATGGATGTCACATTGCCCCCTAGCCATAAAAATTGAGGGAATTAATATACAATGCATACAACTATCCTAAATGCCATGCAATGGATGTTATGCAATATTTATAACATGATATGCAATGCTAAGCCTAGGAATTATCATAAATAAGCAATTTATCATGAATTTATGTGTGTTCATCAGAACCTAATCAAAGTGTTAATGGCAGGAGAGACCACCACATATATTGATAAATTTGGTGAGATTGTGAGCTCAAAAGGAAGGAAAAGAAATGAAAAGATAAGAAGAAAAAAGAAAAAAAGAAAGGAAAAGAAAGAGAGAGAAAGAGTACAAGGGAACTAAAGAAAGCACAGTTTCTCTGCCTCTCTTTGAGTTAAATTATTTAATAGTTTGGAAATCTAGGTTCTAAAGTACGGGTCTATATGTAGCACCAGATGAGTGTGAGCTACTAAATACTTGCCTCAGAAATCTTCTATCTAAGCCAAAAATCGAGGTTGAATTTATAGATTGTCTTATAACACTGAGGGAAGAAGTCTCCCTATCATAATAGAATTTTACTACGAGTCAAGTACGAGCTTTAGATGTGGATTGGCTTTTCACTTGGATTCGTTGCATAGGCTACAACAAAACACATTCACGATTATCTGGATTACCAAAGTTTTGGATGAAAACAAAAGACATAAACCTTTAGTCAAACTCATGATAGAAGTTTGTCATATAGGACCATTTTGCATTTAGTCTTGCATTTACTAGGGACTAGCAAGATTTAGGCATGGGAGTGATTGCACAGCAATCATGCAACCTAAATCACCTGAATTAAGCTAGATTCTAGTATAACTTATGAATAATACATTCATAGGCATCGTCATTTACACAATAGCTAGTTTATTAGTCATATAGATAATATCGTCATTTTATGCACTAATGATAGATGATTTTAATGGCAGATGATTCAAAGTTGTGAATATCAGACCAGGCCCGACAGATCTAGTCAGAACAACGACAAGAGTCCAACGCTTCTGAAATCATCTCGATCAGACAACTAGAGCATCGTGTGCAGTCCATAAAAGAACAGAGATCATGGAGCCAAAGGACAAAGATCCGAGCCTCGGATGAAAAATTCAATCACACGAATGGATCCAGATCAACAATCGCTGTCCAATGGCACAAAAATCAAATTGATCGGAGGTCTACATCACTAGATGAAAAGATAAGATGGACGACCACGATGATGCCATGTGGCACCATCACAGCCGCCCCCTCATCACCACCCCATTTGAGAAGGCTACCCTGACGTGCTGTGGGTCGTTGGATCTTCATCCAACAGCCACCAGTGTGCCACGTCGTCCACCTCATCGTGCTTCATCAAGAAGAAGAAGATCTCGACCATTCGATCTTCATCCAATGGCTGAGAATAAATTACCTTAAAACCTAAATGCAACAAAAAGAAGGAATATCGTGTTGGTTAACGCGTTCACCGCCAAGCGAAGGGCACATGTTTGAGTGCCGCCTCGAATGAAATCAGGCGCGAATTAAATAGTGTCGTTGGATCATGAGCAAAGTGCAGAGATGCAGCCATGTAGTGAGTTGAGAGCGGATTGTGGCCAAACGCCTAATCCAATGCTTGATCCCACATGAATTCTGAAGCACAATGGTGAAGGGCACGCACTTTTTACGATCGGATGGCTGTCGTTGAGGCACATTTTGAAGGAGAGCGATGAGTGGGAAAGTGCAACGTGCGCAAGGAGAGATCCGCGATTGTTCGTTCCTAATCCAATGCTCGAGAGCGTGCCACGTGTTAGCCAGAGATTGAATTTGAGCGATAAGAAGGCTTTTGAAGGTTTTTTGAGGCCTAATCAGGTCTGTTGATCTCCTGGTCGATGGATTTGATTAATCCGAAGGTTGTTGCACAAATTTAAGGGCTCAAATGCCCTATTTGCCCCTTAACACAACTATAAAAGAAGGCCTAGGGCCCCTAGTAGAAGAACATACTCCCTTCAACTTCATATCATATTCAAAAGCTCTTCTTCCACCTTTTCCACAATCCTCCGTCTCTCTCAACAACTTCGACCTTCCTCCCGACTCTGGATCTGAGGTGCTGCTACACCTCGCACAAGCATTCTACAAGCGGTGTCATTTCTCTGCCTCCTTCACTTACTCTCTCTCTCTCACTTTCTATCTATCTATCTTTAGATTTTGCTTAGCAATTTCTACTGTGAAAAACTCTTTATCAATGCAATGAAATTTGATCTTATGGATATCTGGTGCCTCTTTATACATATATACATATATAAATACCTGTTAGAACTAGTTTTATTGAAAAGCTTCTATTAAGATCGAGATTACCTCCTTCTCAAAAAAAAAAATCGAGATTGCCTCCCTGCGAATGACTCGGTACTCATCAGTCTTTATAAATTTATTTGTCGATGTGTTTTCGTGCTATAATATAGCTAAATAATCTTTTAAAATGTGATTTACGCGCCAGACAATCATCAAGGGTTTTGCTAGCATAATAGATCACAACTGGCTTCTTGTCAATTCTTTCTCATAGAACGGCCCCCACAACAAAATCTGAGGCATCTGTCATGAGTTCAAAGGGACAATTCTAGTTAGTTCCCTGTAAAATCGTTTCCTCTGTAACAACCCTCTTCAACCTTAGAAAGCTCTCCTGGCATTGGGCATTGAAATCAAATGGCTGGTCTTTGGTAAGTAACTGACTTAAGGGCTTGGATATTTGCGAAAATTTTTTGATGAAATAGTGGTAGAAACCCACATTCCCTAAAAAGCAGTGGATCTGTTTCACAGTAGTGGGTGGTAGGAGCTTAGAGATGGCATCAATTTTTGCTTGATTTACCACAATTCCAATTTTGGAAATAACATGGCCCAAGACAATACCTTCTTGGGCCATGAAATGACTTTTTTCCCAACTAAGGATGAGATTAACTTCTATACATTTTTGGAGGGTTCTTTCAAGATTCTGGAGACAAAGGTCAAAAGAATCTCCAAAAATAGAGAAATCATCCATAAAGGCTTCCCAACATTCACATACTAGGTTACAAAAGATTGCAAGCATACATCATTGAAAAGTCAAAGGTGCATTGTAAAGATCGAAGGGCATTCTTCGGAAGGCAAAGGTTCTAAAGGGGCAGGTGAATGTAGTTTTGACTTGGTCCTCAGGATGGACCGCTACTTGATTATAGCTGAAAGAACCATGAAGAAAACAATAGTATTCGTGTCCAGCTAACCACTCCAGGATTTGATCAATAAAGGGGAGCGGAAAATGGTCCTTCTTGGTGGTGGTGTTCAATTTTCTGTAATAGATTCACATGCACCAAGAAGAAGCAGTCTGAATGGCTATGCTATGCCCATGTTCGTTGGTGACAACTGTTAGTCCAGCCTTTTTAGGAAGTACTTGAGTGGGACTAACCCAAGAGCTATCAGAAATGGGGTAGATGATATTAGCATCAAGCCACTTAATAATCTCCTTTCTTACCACCTCCTACATAGTAGGGTTCAGGAGCCTTTGTGGTTAGTGGGAGGGGCGAGAATCATCCTCTAAATAGATGCGATGGGTGCAATAGGACGGATGAATACCCTTAAGGTCAGAAAGGGTCTAGCCAATAGCTTTCCTATTTTTAGTTAAAACTTGGAGAAGTTTTTCTTCTTGTGCCCCAGTAAGTCCAGAGTTGATAATCAGGGGCATGGTCTAATTTGGTCACAGGAAAACATAATTAAGGGAGTTGGGCAAGGGTTTTAACTCCAATTGAGGGCCTGACTCTGAAGGAATTTCTGCTTTAGAAGTTAGAGGTGAAGTGAGAGTGAAGGGGTCAATTAGAGTGTTAGCTGAAGAATGTGTGGTAAGGGTGGGAGGGTGGGATGAAGTGGATTATTTAGGAACCATGTTAATGGCAAAATAGGAACTCAAGTCTCAAATCTGCATAGTTTCCTCCACTATATTTTCAATTTCTGAATCAAAGTCATCAAAGAAATCAGGTTCTTGGAATTGCCTAGAAGCTTGGAAAATATCTAGGGCAACAAATTCACCGCCACACATAATCTTCATCTTGCCAAAATCGCAATCAATATTGGTGCGGGTAGTGGCTAAGAATGGTCCTCCAAGAATTATAGGGGAAAAGATTAAAGCTTTCGTTACCTCTAAATCCAGGACTAAAAAGTCTACAGCAAATAGATAATTTTTGACTCGGACAAGGACATCCTCTACAATTCCCCTTGGTTTAATTGTAGATTAGTCTGCTAACTGAAGAGTAACCACAACAGGCTTTAATTCTCCGATCTTAAATCTTGCAAAAACCAATGTGGGGATAAGATTAATCGAGGCATCGAAATGCAATAAAGCACGATCAAAAGAAGTGTCATTAATGACTACTTGAATTACGGGTGCGCTTGGATCTTTCTTCCTAAGAGGTAGTTTGCTCTGCACAACTGAGCTAACTGTCTCTGAAAGGATCACCTTTCCTAGGTTTTGAGGCCACCTTTTGGTAGTACACAAATCTTTCAAAACTTTGGCATAGGCAGGGATATATTTTATGACATCTAAGAGAGGAATATTGATTTCTACTTGCCCAAGGAGATTCATTAATTCCTTATCAGTGGGCTCAAATTTCTTTTTCTTGGTGTGTGAATACTAAAGGGCTTATGGGAAGGGTATTGGTTTTTCCTATTTTGTATTTTCAGGTTCCTGAACAAGGTTAGAGGAAGAGGGAGATGAGATGATCTATTTTTCATTGAAGTGGGTTTCTTTAGCAGGCAAGGGATCATGAGTGGTTTTCACGTTCCCTAAAGTAACTGCATTTGCAGTATGGTTCTTTCTAGGAGGAGGATGGGAAGCCTGATTGTGATTGAAACCCAGGGGATGCTGAGTTGTTGGGTGAATGGGCTGACTAGGATATCCACCTTGGAACTGGTTCCGTTGATTATTCGAATTGGGCATGGGTTGGGAAGGTAAATTGCCAGCAGGTCGATGATCAGGAGTAACCTTAACTTGATGTAGCAAGTTAGTTATCATGCAGGTTACTTTAGTCATTTGATTCTGCATACCCTGCAAAGTCTTCATGACCTGGGTGTCAATTGATGGGCCCATATTTGTGGGCTAATTAGTTATTTAAATGCCTAGACATTAAGTTAATTTTAACATGCATTTAGTAGGCATTAGGATATAAATACATTAATTATAGATTTGTTGCATGCATCACATTTTTATGTAAATTAAATCTTAGCATGCATGGTTTTTAATTTAGTTTGCATTTACTGGGAATTATACATAATACATGCAATTAGATATTTTATAAGGATTTCTCTATAAATAAGCCAATATTTATTATATTTCTCATCTTCTTTTTTGTAGGAATGGCTCCGCCTCTCCTCCTCCAGCTATACCTCCTTAATGGCCGTGAGAAGCGGATTTGCTTCTGCCTCTCCATTTCAAATCCATCCACACGGCTACAAGAGAGGGGCAGCTACTACTGTGCTCGAGGAGACACCACACCACTCCATCACTGTGTACTCCACTCCACCACCATGGTCTCCAAGGCTGAGCTCCATGACAAGCGTGGAAATTGCGTATTTTGAAATCATCAGAAATCATAGCATAGTCGCGAAATCCCCTTGACAAAAATATTTATAATAAGGAAACTCGCGTAGATTTCTTTTCTTTTTAGAACTTGAGTCCTGGTCGTTCATCTTTGGGAGGCGTGAAAATAAGTCGAGATTTGGATCAGCGTAATCTAACCTAAATCTAATCTAACCTAATATTTTTGTCTTTTTGTGGTTTTGATCTTTATTTTGAAACATGAAATGAAACCTAGATCTAGACGTGCTAACGAAAACCTAAGTAACTACGTGCATCTGAGTGGGCCATGGTGGCCGTGCATGGTGTGACAAACCTAAATAATATGAAGATAAGCAAACATAGAAGCAATAATCACGCAATATTATTTATGCATAGAAGCAAATGTCAATTAACATCTATACTAGAAAACATATAAATAGAGGAAATCCCTCACGTCAGGAAGTACCACTAAGTCCATCGGCTATGTGTGAGGGTGTAGGCTAGACCATGGGTATACAAACCCGTCTACACACTTACCAACAAGAGATGGTCGGCCACAAGAGTCTATGGGTGAGCCTTCATGGCCGTCCAAAAAGAAGAAGAAAAAGAGGGTGCATCCTCTCTATGGAGAAGAAAGGACATGCCCAAGTGAAGAGAGGAGAAGAGGGTGTTGCATCCTAGTGCTCTCCTTCTTCTTGCTGCCCACATGAAGATGCCTTGGAGGAGCTTCTTCCTTAGCTGTCCATGGAGGGGGCCTTGGAGGAGGAGGATGGCCCTAGGTTTTGGAGGGTGGAAGGGTGTCGCAAGTGGAAGGAGAAGAAGAGAGTGGAGATGGTGCAATTAAAGTTTCCCTACTAGGAGGGGTGACGTAATAAATGCGGAAATAAAATAATAAAGCAATCTCACAAAATGAACAAACACACGAAGTACACAAGAATTTATAGGTGGAAACCCAAACCGGGTGAAAACCACCACCTAACCCTCTCGAGTTAGGATTTTCTGATCAACCTAGTTGATCAAATCCACTAACCGAATCACTTTAAAACGAGGGTGATTCAACCTCAGTACAACCACGCTACAAGTACGAGGGTAGCGTTCCTCAACCCCTTCTATCCATGAGAAGGATTTTGTCCCACGAAGGAGACGGGAATTCGCAAAGCGAATACCCAACCAAATAACAAAGATAAAATAAACAAGTAATCCTATAGAGCCAACAAAGTAATTTTGAACCTAAGCTTCTATAGGAATTAGGAAACTCCCCTTTGCAAGGAGTGCGTCGACGATGACGCGGGTGCGTGAGCCACGCAACAGCGCAATGTCGCTCTCGTGAACAACGGCGGGAGAGTGGGTGCGCGAAGGCTTGATGCTCTCAAGATGTAGAACTTGAGCTTAGAGAGCAAGATCTTTTCTGGACACAAAAGAGTGTGAAAATGTGTAGCTAGGTGTATCCAAGTGTTTTTCTTGTGTCTCTCAGTGTGTAAAGGCTCCCCTCTATTTATAGAGGCCTTAGGAAGGCTTTGGAAGGCTTAGGAAAGGTTCTATAGCCGTTGGGAACAAAGCCCAAGAGAATCAGGCCGAAATCAGGACAATGATTACATTTGACAGGGTAATCAGACGTCTAACTCTTGCATCAGACGTCTGGAAGGCCACTTTAAGACGTCTGATTTCAAGGTCAGACGTCTGATTTTGGGCGGGTCTCTCCCTGACTTGAATCAGATCTAAACAGGGTTCTTGTGCAAGTCAATCAGACGACATATAGGATGTCTGGCACTATGTCTGGACGTCTGGAAACCTACTTTTACTGTGGGAATGGATTTTCCAAACGTTGTAACGGCTAGAAAATCTCTGAGAAGAGATTTTGGGTCAGCCGAGGTAAAACGGTCAATTATCAGACGTCTGGAAAGGCCTAAGGACGTCTGATAAGGCTCTAACGGTCATATTGTTGAGTGCCTGTTAAGCTAGCTTACGGTCCACTATCTGGACGTCTGGCAAGTCCATCAGACGTCTCCTAAGACGTCTGGTATAAGGTCTGGACGTCTGATTTCATCAGACAGAAATAACTATGTCCAGCCTAATAGTTATCAGACGTCTGAAACAACAGTCAGACGTCTTAAAATACTTTATCAGACGTCTGATTTGGGAATTAGACGTCTGGAAGTGCTGTTTGAACCCTATATTGGTTTTCTAAGTATTCTACAGAAAACCTAAGTATCCTAGGGTTGTGCCGGTGTTCCTAGGACTATTGTTAGGGTACTTTGAGGCTCTTTAACATAATATTCTAAGGAAAATAAAAAGAGTAAGAAAATAAAGTCAAGAGATACAAGAAAGGATTAAAAAGAATCTATCCTATTCTTCTTGTCTTCTATCTTCAATTTGTCGCTCCACACGAACCTCCTCTGTTTTCTGTCAAGCTCCTCCAATCTGTCCTGGATGCGAGCTCGAACTCCGTCTAAACACGTCCACATTTGCAATTGACCTAAAATCTAGGACTCAAATTGCAAATGTTAAATAACACGTGTTTTGTTATCATCAAAACAAATGATCGTGGTGCTCTAGCACCAACAATTTCCCCCTTTTTGATGATGACAAAACCATAAATAATAATGCAGAAAAAACCTCCCCCTTTTTGACATTATCAAAAAGGTTTGATTGATTTTACATTTCCTATAACTCCCCCTTAAAACATGCTCTTGTATGAGTTTCTTTTAACAAAGGTGATATACTCCCCCTTTTTGTAACAACAAGATAGCTATTATTTTTCTCCCCCTTACTAAAGGAAATTTAGCTAACTTATATCTCCCCCTTTAAAATTGACAATTAGCTCATAAATTTTAACTCCCCCTATCTAAATGCTACTGATAAACAAAGATAGGGTCAAGAATTTTTTCCTCACCTACCATGGCCAATAAAATGGCCCGAACGGTGGTGGTGGCCACATCGGATGGGGCTCCCATCCGTAGCTTGGAGGCCCAGGCATCGGCGCCGGTCTCCAGTCTGGCAGTCGACGTGCGGCGGGTCCGTCGTTTGTTCGCCGTCTCGTCAGTCTTCTTGTTCTCCTCCTTGGTCTACTCCATGGTTCTCCCAACTTGAGTTGACCAGCTTTGAGTTTGTAGGTCCAGTCCTTTATGTTGTAATTATCCCTGAACCCTACAAAACAAGATTCCAAATTTTTCTTCGGTATCCAAGTGAGCTTGGATCCGGATCTGTTAGCGGGTCTCCTTGACGGAGATCCTTTCTCAACCTTAGGGCTATAAAAATTATCTACTTTATTAATTAATTTGTTGGAGTTTTCCCTAAGACATGCAATTTCTTTTTCTATAATACTCATCTTAGTCTTTAAATTAGAGATTTCTAACTTTAAACTATCATTTTCCTTAATCAATTTATTATTTTCATTGATGAGGTTATGATTTTCTAATAATAGGTTATCATTTTTAGGACTAGGTTCTAGATCCTTAAGTTATTTTTCTAACCTATCATTTTCATTTTTAAGAAAGCAGGATTCTTTTTCATGCTTTTGTTTTCTATTTTTAGTGATTTACTAATCTCAAATAGTTCATTAAAAGCTTCTTGAAGATCGAGATTTACCTCGTTGTCGGAGTTGCTTCCGCTTTCGCTGTCGCTATTGCTTCCTCTGGCCATGAAACCAAAGCAAGCGGTTTCCTCCTTCTCGTGATCTTCTTCCGAGCTTGTCTCCTCATGAGTGCCTTCCAACCTCCTCCATATCTTGGGGGACGGTGGTGCACTCTTGGATTTTCTCGAACTCCTTCAGACTCAACGCGCAATACAAGGCATTCATTGCCTTTGCGTTGAGTGAAAGCTCTCGAATCTGCAGTTGCGAGTAGCCTCCTTGGGGTCGCTTCGGGATCTCGTATGGGGTTTTGCAACATCCCCATATCTCGAATTCAGTGGCTTGGAGCCACGTCTTCATCCTCAACTTCCAATATCCGAAGTCCCTCCCATCGAAATAGGGTGGTCTAACGGTGGACTGCCCTTCGGAGATTCTGATTGCGGCTATGCTTCCCTCCATGATCTTCTTGCCGGGTGTTACTCCGATCTTGCAAGAACCTGCTCTGATACCAATTGAAGTTTCCCTACTAGGAGGGGTGACGTAATAAATGCGGAAATAAAATAATAAAGCATTCTCACAAAATGAACAAACACACGAAGTACACAAGAATTTATAGGTGGAAACCCAAACCGGGTGAAAACCACCACCTAACCCTCTCGAGTTAGGATTTTCCGATCAACCTAGTTGATTAAATCCACTAACCGAATCACTTTAAAACGATGGTGATTCAACCTCAGTACAACCACGCTACAAGTACGAGGGTAGCGTTCCTCAACCCCTTCTCTCCACGAGAAGGATTTTGTCCCACGAAGGAGACGGGAATTCGCAAAGCGAATACCCAACCAAATAACAAAGATAAAATAAATAAGTAATCCTATAGAGCCAACAAAGTAATTTTGAACCTAAGCTTCTATAGGAATTAGGAAACTCCCCTTTGCAAGGAGTGCGTCGACGATGACGCGGGTGCGTGAGCCACGCAACGGCGCAATGTCGCTCTCGTGAACAACGGCGGGAAGCGGGTGCACGAAGGCTTGATGCTCTCAAGATGTAGAACTTGAGCTTAGAGAGCAAGATCTTTTCTGGACACAAAAGAGTGTGAAAGTGTGTAGCTAAGTGTATCCAAGTGTTTTTCTTGTGTCTCTCAGTGTGTAAAGGCTCCCCTCTATTTATAGAGGCCTTAGGAAGGCTTTGGAAGGCTTAGGAAAGGTTCTATAGCCATTGGGAACAAAGCCCAAGAGAATCAGGCCGAAATCAGGACAATGATTACATTTGACAGGGTAATCAGACGTCTAACTCTTGCATCAGACGTCTGGAAGGCCACTTTAAGACGTCTGATTTCAAGGTCAGACGTCTGATTTTGGGGGGGTCTCTCCCTGACTTGAATCAGATCTAAACAGGGTTCTTGTGCAAGTCAATCAGATGACATATAGGACGTCTGGCACTATATCTGGATGTCTGGAAACCTACTTTTACTGTGGGAATGGATTTTCCAAATGTTGCAACGGCTAGAAAATCTCTGAGAAGAGATTTTGGGTCAGCCGAGGCAAAACGGCCAATTATCAGACGTCTGGAAAGGCCTAAGGACGTCTGATAAGGCTCTAACGGTCATATTCTTGAGTGCCTGTTAAGCTAGCCAATGGTCCACTATCTGGACGTCTGGCAAGTCCATCAGACGTCTCCTAAGACGTCTGGTATAAGGTCTGGACGTCTGATTTCATCAGACAGAAATAACTTTGTCCAGCCTAATAGTTATTAGACGTCTGAAACAACAGTCAGACGTCTTAAAATACTTTATCAGATGTCTGATTTGGGAATTAGATGTCTGGAAGTGCTGTTTGAACCCTATATTTGTTTTCTAAGTATTCTACAGAAAACCTAAGTATCCTAGGGTTGTGCCGGTGTTCCTAGGACTACTGTTAGGGTACTTTGAGGCTCTTTAACATAATATTCTAAGGAAAATAAAAAGAGCAAGAAAATAAAGACAAGAGATACAAGAAAGGATTAAAAAGAATCTATCCTATTCTTCTTGTCTTCTATCTTCAATCTGTCGCTCCACGTGAACCTCCTCTGTTTTTCGTCAAGCTCCTCCAATCCATCCTGGATGCGAGCTCGAACTCCGTCTAAACACGTCCACATTTGCAATTGACCTGAAATCTAGGACTCAAATTGCAAATGTTAAATAACACGTGTTTTGTTATCATCAAAACAAATGATCGTGGTGCTTTAGCACCAACAGCAATTTCGTGGCTCTCTCTTTGCCCTTATGGAAGGCTCCATTTGGTTGCCACTTTTGGTGGCTCCAAAATTAGCTAATGCCACATTTTTAGGATCTAGGTTTGACAGAAGTTTTTTAGGTTTCCAAGAGAGTGTGCATGGGTTTGGTAGGGTTAGAATGGGAAGGTGTGTTTGTGTGTGTGGGTGTGTATTTTTCGTAGGACTAGGTTGTGGGGTTTTGGTAGGATTAGGTGCTAAATAGGTTGGGTCAATCTCGATTAAGTGGGTGTGGACCTAATTAGGCTTAGGAAAGTCTAATTGGATAGGAGTGAACCTAATTAGGTCTAGGTCAAGTCTAATTAGATGTGTGCATGTGATTAGGCTAGGGTAACCCTAATAGGTATGAGTCAATTAGATCCTGGGTGGATCCAATTGGGCTCAGGTGCACCCAATCAACTGTAGATGCACCCAATTAGGTATGGGATGGTTCAATTGGGTTAGGGATAGGATAAGTAGGGCTATGGATAGTGGACTAGGCTTAGGAGGTCTCTAATTAGGTTTCCAAGGGTGTCCGGTGGGGTTCCTAGGTCAAAATAAGCAAGCTAAGGCTTCCAACAGCAAAATCAGGAACCAGACAGCAGTATCAGACGTCCAAGATTGTGGTCAGACGTCTTATACTACAAAATTGGATGTCTGGACATTAAATTAGATGTCCAAGTTTGTGTCAGTATAAGTTTTGGCCTCCTGGATTGCTATTCTGCAGAAATCCGACATCCAGCCAGATGTCTGGATATCCTAAAAGGTGTTGGAGAGTGGGTTTTAGGTTTTCTAAGGTGGGTTTTGGTTCCTAAGTGTTTGGGAGAGGTATAGGGTGTATAAGAACATGGATAGCGCTATCCATGTTTGGGTTTTGAGGCTAAGGTGCCCTAATGGAGGTCGTTTTGGATTTGGGAAGGCTGTCCTAGGGTTTCTAAGGGTAGGGATAAGGCTATCCTCCTCACTCTTATCTGGATCAGTCTTCTTCTTTCTTTATTACTTTATTCCACTATCTCCATCCTGGATCACTTTATTACCTGCAAATAGTAATAAAAATAATTAAATAGTTGGATATCTCACCCTATTCTAAATAGACTGATGCAATGCATGATATGCAAGATATGAGTGCAATATCCATAAATTATGCTAGGTTCAAATATTATTTAGGTTAATTAGGGGCCATGATTGCTGTGTAATATCTCCACCACACCGTGGGCCGGTGAGGTGATAGCTTACCACACCAATCCGATGAGCTCAGCCATCATCGTCCATGTGCGTCTTTGATAGCCACGCAACCATCACCGTGCAACCACCAGATCACCTTCCCTGTCCACACACCACCAACAGCTTCTTCTTATTCTTTCTTCTTCTTCTGTTTCTCTTGACATCAAAAACAAACCCAACACAGACCATCACCGCACGCAGCAGTAGCCACCTCATACTGCCCGAGCGCATCTTCCCTTCCATGCACAGCCCGTGCGACCACCCTCCAGCTCCACCGCGGGCAGGCACATGATTCCTCGCTGCGCTCCCTCGCCATTCCCGTGCACACACAGCTCATAGATGCAGCAGCGTGCGTGTGCCCTTGCACTCCCCCTCGCATCCAGCGCATGCATCCCCCTCGCCGTGCCTCCGCCATGCCCGCAGCAACACACACGTGGCCGCGCATCCTCCAGTAGCGCCCTCGCGTGCCCACATGCTCTTCTGCCATGCACACCGTCTAGCACCAGTGCGCCCCTCATGCATAGCCGACCTCCATTTTCTTCTTCTTCGTCTTCTCATCCAACAGACCGAAGGAAAGCCAAAGTCATCGTGGTCCTCCTCTGCGCAGCCTCCTCTTCTAGCCTCGAAGCTTCGTGTCATCAATGTCAACGAACTCACCTTGACCTTAGGAGCTCGGCCACACCCTCTGAAGGCCGACAGTAGCCCGCCCATGCCGATGAGCTGTCGCCACCATTGCTGGCCTTCCTCATCACTAGCGAGACCACCGGCAGCCATTCGACATGCCGTCACCTCTCACGCATACCCCTCATTGTGGCCAACCTCCCCCGAGCTCCTAGTCACCGATGATCTCTCCTCCCTCGCTCACTAGCCACCGCAAGCAATCCTCTGTTTTGACATTAATTAAAATTTACATTTTTTGCCATTAAGGGGGAAGGGATTTTTACTTAATAATATTCTATTCAATTGATTTTATGAGCAGCTCCCTCTTGTTTTGCATAACTACAATATCAGCATGATAATGTCTTATTATCTCAATTGAAAGTGATTTCAATCCGATTTCTTGATGAAACTAATCGTGAACATATGTTTTAAACCGGTGCGAGCTTAAATAGGTCATGCCTCCCTCTAGATACGACCCACTCTCTTTTTAGTGGTTTAATTTTAATTCTAATTATTTTGATTAGTCGATTTTCCACCACTTAGAAATACAACGACAAAGCATCTTAATCATCATTTTCAAAAGAGAAAATCGACCTGTCATTAATATCTTCCTAAGATGGCCTAGGTTGATATGCAGGTTGCCCATAATTCCCAAATTGATTTTGTTTGGGAAATGGAATTAGGGTCGGAGCTTTCTAGGAGTGTTTGGGTTGGTCCTCCAGTTTTGATTTCAAGTGTTGGAGGGGTTTCTAAATTTCTCCTGGAGAGCATAAATATTTTCAGTGGTGGAATCAAGAATATTTTGATTTAGGTAATCAAAATTCCCAGTCATATCTTATGTAAGATTAACAGAAAACTGCTGACTAGCAGGTGTGGCATCAATGTTGTGCAGATTTTCACTCCTGAGAAGTTGTGGAGAGTTAGTGTGTGGAGAGTTAAGGTGTGGCGAGTTAAGGTGTGGAGCTTGTTTCTATGTGAGCTTTTCTTCCATTTTTTTTTTGGTGTATTTGCATCTGGTCCAGTCATTGAGCTATCATATATAGATCATCTTGAGTGACTAGAATAGAGGTGGATTTGGAGTTAATTTCGTTGACTCCAAGTCTTGAGTTTTGAGTTCTACTGAAAGTGTCCATTGAAGTCATATCAAATGAGTTTTCACTCATTTCTTCAGAAAGGAGGTAGGCACTTTCGGCATCCTTATTAAGGAAATTGTCCTCGCATGAGGCATCAACGAATTTCTTTAACTGATCTTCTAATACATGATAAAAGATGTACACTAACTGCTATTGTGGAATTTCATGGTGGGGACAACTTCATATAAGTTCTTGGAATCTTTCCCAAGACTCATGGAGGGGTTCACCATTTTTTTGTCGAAAGGTCATTATGGATCTTGTTAATGCATTAGTGTGACCAATAGGAAAAATTTTTTTAGGAAAAGTGCTCTTTAATTGGGGATAGGTGGTGATAGGGCACCCAACCGTTCTAAACCAGTGTGAAGCTTTATCTTTTAAAGTGAGAGGGAAAAGTCTCATTAACCACACATCTTAATGCACATTGCGGGAACGGGTGGTTTGAGTGATGATAGTTAATTCATCAAGATGACAGAAAGGATCCTCTCTCGGAAGACTATGGAAATGTTTGATTAGGTTTAGAATGGCTGGTTTGATCTCAAACTCCCCCTGTGGTATGACCACCCCAGGTCTTTCCACATAATTGGAAGGATCATAAAAATCCTTACGAGGAACGACTGGCTGTTGACGGGGTGGCAGGTTTTCACTTGGTTGGTTAGGTTCGTCATAGTCCTAGCCAAATTTTCTTGGTTTTGTTGAAGTCGAACCAGATGGTCAACCATAAAGGCAAAGGGGTTTGCATTTTGGGTTTGGATTTGTGGGCCACCTGTCCTTGCTAGATTTTCTGGTTGCTCCAAATGAGGAAGGTTAGGGAAGGGGAAGTCAGCTTATGGGTTGGATGACGGGTTAGAGGCGAAAGCAGAATTTTTTTGTCAGTTTCTCGGGTTTTCCATATTGATAGCAAAGGAGGAAGAAAATAAGGATTTTTTGGTGTGGGGGACAAAATCAGATTGTCCCTTGAGGTGTGAGTTCTGGGAACGTCACTCGTGCATGCACCTTTTTTTTGGAAGAAATGGAGGGGAGGACAAGAGAGAGAGATGAAAGAAAGTATGCAATTCAAACAAATAGGCCTATTCTTCTCTTAAGGTTGACTCCTTAAAATCTAAGACTTGGGAACCCAATAAGTAAGAAATCAGTAAGTGAACCCAATTCCGAAAGAGAGCCCGACTAGACTAAAGAGGTGGATTGGGCCCAAGCATTTCCTGGAAAAATGAGGGGCTTGTGTTAACCTGCACCCATTGTTTGACTTCCCTCTAAGTCTGATGCAGTGTTGTCTAAAGGAAGTAGGAGCTCTTACTGATCCTTAAATATTGCATATCAAGCCCAAAGTGGATGAAGTCCTTTAGTGGTCAAGTGACTACTTATTTTAAGTTAGGCTTGGGTGTCTAAATGTGCACGGGAATGTGGAGGGCGTTGATTAAGGTAATGCCATGTTAGTTCAATTTTTGTGGTGTGTGCAGGATTTGGAAAGTGTTTCCAATATCAAATAAGTTGTCACATAGTTTTTGTTTGTTTTTTTCTATTTTAGGATTTAATTTAACTTAATGTGTTTTAGGGTTTCCTTTTTAAAGCTTCAAACAAGTGTGAAATTTGACAAACAAAAGGAAATCAAATTGTACCGATGGAGATCAATTTCCTTTAATTTGTTAGTCTCTAGAAATGAAAGGAAACCCTAATCAATTTAATCCTAAGCAGAAATTTAACTACCAATGAGTTTGTTTTTGGCTTTCTTTTTAAGTAGTGGTCCAAACAATGCAAGCAATACCACTACTGTATGTAAAATCAAACAAGGATTCCAACAAATATGCTTTTAAGATTTTAGGAATTTGTTTGGTATTTTTAAAAGATTTTTCTTTATGTTGGTGTCAAAGTCCAAAAATCAAACCCATGAGCATTTTGGACTTTTCAGTACTATCACTAACCACAGAAAAGTTTTACGATTTTATGTGGTGTGTAAAATTTTGCAAGGATTCCAGAAAGATAAATTTCACAAAAATTAAATGAGCATAAAAATTCCTAAAATTCATGAACAGTAGCAAAATAGGAAGAGTAGAGGAGACTACAATCCACAAATTTTTAAAACTTTTATGCAAACTCAATTGCTTTGAAATTTGGAAGAGATGTTCCTTACTTGATTTGGAAACATTGGGTGAAATTTCAAGATTTTAGGAGGCCTCCTATAGTGTTGGGAATTGATTTTTGAAGTTTGGACAAAAGTCTTGACTCGAAAATAAAAAACCAACACTTGAAGTGAAGTGGTGTTAAATGATGCAAACAAGTAAACAATGCAGTTTAATTATCACCACATCACTTAATTAAGATGTTTAGGATCCTAAATGCTAAGTTTAATATTTTTTTGGCAGTTTTTTAGGGATATGTGTGACTAGAAAGATGAACCAACCTGAATTTTCATGAGAAGACATGGAATTTCAAGTTCTTCCTTCCAGAATCAGGCTTTCTTCCTGTAGTTCCTGCACACACAAGAAAGAATAGTCACAATGGGTTGAGATCCAATTATCATGCAAGAGAACAACAAATGCAAAGCCGTGCCTCCCCATCAATGGCACCAAAAAGTTATCGGGCTTTTTGCATGGTTTGTAAAATTAGGATTTTTAAGATCAATGTAATGCACAAAAACCAAGTCGCTTTTAAAATTTGTAAACCTAGATAGGGAAGTATCTAGGGTCATCCAAGGAGGCCAAATGTTTGCAAAATATGTGACACAAATAACCTCTTTCTAAGCTCAACCAAGGCACATGGAGGCCTAGGGTAATTAGAAAGAGGGAGTGAAAATACACTAAGGACAAAGCAAATTAAGGTAAAAAATTGCCACAAGAAATTGGAAGGCAACATTTTAACTAAAGGAAGATATGTTCTTACAAGTAGAGGAATGCTTCTACTTAAAACTTAAACTAGAAAAACAGTAATACACAACATCCTCCTGATGTTATGGTGAAGAAGAAAAGGCTCTTGCTCCAACTACTATTGCTCTCACAGTAAAAAAGGGCTCCTTCTTCTTCAATAGCTCCTCCAAGTATGCTCCTCCTAGCAAGCCCAATGGGGGGGGCATGCCTAGTCTCCTCCAAGGTGGATGGAATTCCACCATCAAAAACTCCTCCAAAGCTGGCATGGACCACCTTTAAATTCTCCTCGAAGAGTGGTTGTGTACCACCCTCAAATCTCCCTCCTAGGGTAGGTGTGTGCCCTAGGTCTCCATCCTTTACCTGGCTTCTTCCCTTTGCTGGCGTGGGCTCAAGAGAGAAGAGAAGAGGGGAAGGCACCAAGGGGACAAAGTGTCCCCTTAATCTTCTTCTACTTCTACTCTTGGCCGACAATATAGGTGGAAGTAGGGTAGAAAAAATGTAGCTAAGGTTACTTGTTAAGGATGGTAGGTATGGGTATATATAGGAGTAGTAGGGGGTAAGGGTAGTTAACTAGGGTTAAAGGAAGGGTGGTATTATGGAAGGCTAGGATGCGAAAGTTGGTTGATGGATGGTGGATGAAGGTTGGCGTGGAGGTAGTGAGGTGTATGAGGTGGTGGTTGTGGTGGGTGGAAGAGTTGGCGCCAACTCTATGTAGGGTAGGGTTAAGGGGTAGGTTGATGTGTTGTAAGGCTAGGATTAGGTCATGGGGTGGTAGTTAGGAAACGGATGGCTAGGGTTAGTTGGCGACAACTTAAGGGTTATGTGGAGGCTTGGTTAGGTGTTTTGGTGCCAACTATAGGAGGGTTTAGGTGGGTTAAGTGGCGTGGGTTTTAGGAAGGGTTAGGATGGCCCCATGTAGTGGTGGTTATGGGATTAACGGTAGATATAGGTGGTGCCAAAATGAGAGGGTGTGGGTGGTGTTTTGCCACCAAGTTTATGGTGCTTAAGGGTAGGTTAGGGTGGCTTAGGGTTGGTGCCACATAAGGCTTCTTGAAGGGGGTTTAGGTGTAGGGTCTCGATTTCCTTATGTGGTGTTGTGTTGGGCTAGGATTTAGGGACATGTTGGCACCAACATGAAGGGATGCATAAGGTGTTTTTGGCACCAACATGAAGGGGTCTGAGTGGTGGTGGTTGGTGTCGGTTGGAGCCACTTTAGGTAGGTTAGGTTAGAGTTTAGTTAGGGTTAAGGGCTAAGGAGTGGACGACCAAGGAGCTTGGGTGGTGTTGGGAGCTTAGCTACTCTAGCTAAGCTAGCTTAGAATGTAGAATAGAGGTGGTGGAGCTAGGGTTTCATGAAGGACGAGGTGGGGAAAATAATCTGGAGTTGGTGGCTGCTGGACTTAGAGCTGAATCTGTTGAGGCAGCTTCTTGGGGAGCTCAACTACTTTGCTAAGCTACCTAGTTCTTATTCTAGTAGCTAGGCTTGGGTAGTTGAGCTAAGTTGAGCTGGTCTGAACCTAGCTGGAGCTAGGTTGAGCTGGAATTGCCTTCGATGAGAACTCCATAGCTTGCTAAGCTACTAGTTGACAACTAGTAGCTCAGCTAGCATGGAGTTCAGCTGCCATGTGTTTTGTGGAGCTAGAATGAGCTGGCCCTGAGCTAAGATGGACTCCTTTCAACTTAGGTGAGCTAGCTAGAGATCCCAGTGAATTGATGGGAGCTGAGATGAGCTAGACTCAAGTAAGTTGAGTTGTATCTGAGCTGGCTTAAGCTGGGTTGAGATGACATGAGCTGCCTTGAGCTACCATTCAACTAAGATGAGCTGAATGGAGCTAACCCTAGTCTAAGGGAGCTGGTGTCCAGCCATGATGAGTTGGAATTGGCTGAGTCCTATCTTGATTAAGCTTCCCCTTCACCAGTTGCCTTAAAGAGTGTTGGGGTTTTAAAGATCTGTCAATCTATTTGTCCTTAACACTCCAACAAACACATTAAAAGCACAATAAAATATGCAATGCATGCCTAACCTAATTGATGCCTAAATGCAACCCAAAAACCTATTTAAGGAGCAAAATCCTAAGAGCTGGGTTTGTTTTAAAGCATAAGAATGATGATAAATTGGCGTTTATCACATACCCTATAGAGTCTTCATGACCTGGATGTTAATATCTTCCTAGGATGCTCCAGGTTGATATGCTGGTTGCCCATAATTCCAAATTGATTTGGTTTGGGAAACAGAATTGGGTTTGGAGCATTCCAGAAGGGATTCGGGTTGGTCCTCCAGTTTTGATTGTAAGTGTTGGAGGGGTTTCTAAATTTCTCCTGGAGAGCATAGATATTTTCAGTGGTGGGATCAAGAATATTTTTATTCAAGCAATCAAAATTCCCAGTCATATCTTATGTGAAGTGAGTAGAAAACTGTTGTCCAGCAGATGTGGCTGAATGTTGTGCTGATTTTTTCTTTTGAGAAGGTGTAGAGAGTTAGGGTGTGGAGAGTTAAGGTGTGGAGCATGTTTCCGAGTGAGCTTTTCTTCCATTTTTTTCTAGTGGATGTGTATCTGGTCTAGTCTTTGAGCTATCATGTGTAGATCATCTTGAGTGACTGGAACAGAGGTGGATTTGATGTCAATTTCATTGACTCCGAGTCTTGGGTTTTGAGTTCCACCGAAAGTGTCCATTGAAGTCATATTAAATGAGTTTTCACTCATTTCTTCAAAAAGGGGGTAGGCACTTTCGGCGTCTTTATTAAAGAAATTGCCCCCACATGAGGCATCCATGAATCTCTTTAATTGATCTTCTAATCCGTGATAGAAGATTTGCACTAGCTACTACTGTGGAATTTCATGGTGGGGGAAACTTCTAAGAAGTTCTTGTAATCTTTCTCAAGACTCATGGTGGGCTTCACCATTTTTTTATTGAAAGGTCGTTATGGATCTTCTTAACGCATTAGTAAGACAGATTGGAAATTTCTTTTAAGAAAAGTGCTTTCTAATTAGGGCCAAGTAGTGATAGGACACCCAACTATTCTAAATCGGTGTGAAGCTTTGTCTTTTAAAGAGAGAGGGAATAGTCTCATGAGCCACACGTCTTCCTGCACATTGCGGGAACAGGTGGTTTGAGCGAGGACAGTTAATTCCTCAAGATGATAGAAAGGGTCCTCTCTTGGAAGACCATGAAAAAGTTTGATTAGGTTTAGAATAGCTGGTTTGATCTCAAAATCCTCTTGTGGTATGGCCACCCCAGGTCTTTCCTCCTAATTGAAGGATCATAAAACTCCTTAAGAGGAATGACAGGCTATTGATGGGGTGGCGGGTTTTGCCATTGGTTGGCTAGGTTTGTCAATGTACTAGCCAAATTTTCTTGGTTTTGCAACAGTCGAACCAAATGGTTGACCATAAGGGCAAAGGGGTTTTCATTTTGATTTTGGATTTGAGGGCCGCCTAGGCGGCCCTTCAAGGTTTTCTTGTTGCTCCAGGTAGGGGGGTTAGGGATGGGAAAGTCAGCTTGTGGGTCAACTGATGGGTTAAATGCAAAAGCATCATTTTTTTAGTAGTTTCCCAAGTTTTCCATATTAGAAATAGACGAAGAAGAAAACAAGGATCTTTTGGTGTGGGGGGCGAAATCAAATGGTCCCTTGAGATGTGGTTTCTGCAAACATCACCCATGCATGCACTGTTAATGGAAGAATGGGAGGGGAGAAGAGAAAGAGATGTGAGAAAGTGTGCAATTCAAACAAATAAGCCTAGCCTTGTCTTAAGGTTGACTCCATAAAACCTTTTTGGCTTGGGAACCCAATAGGTAAGAAATTAGCAAGTGAACCCAATTCCAAAAGAGTACCCGGCTAAACTAAAGAGATGGCTTGGACCCAAGCATGTCCTAGGAAAATCACTAGGGTAAACCCTTACCCTTCATTTGACTTCCCTCTAAATCTATTGCCATGAGCTCTCAGTGATCCTTAAATATTGGATATCAAGCCAAATTGAATGAAGTCCTTAAGTGGTCAAATGACTAATTGTTTTAAGTTATACTTGGGTGTCTAAATGTGCACGGGAATGTGGAGAGCGTTAATTGGGTAATGCCCTATTATTTCAATTTTTGTTTTTATGTGCAAGATTGGAAAAGTGATTCCAATAACAATAAAGTTAGCACACAATATTTCAATGTATTTTTACTTTTAGGATTTGCTTTAAATTATTATATTTTAGGATTTTCTTTTTAAGTTTTCAAATGAGTTTGACATCCACAATAAAAAAGAAATCAGGTTGTATTGGTAAGAATATATTTCCTTTTTAAAAGTGGTCTCTAGAAATGGAAAGAAAATCCTAATTGAATTGGATCCTTAAACAGAAATTTACTACTAATTAATATCTTTTTGGCTTTTCTTTTTAAGTACTGGTCAAAATAAGGCAAACAACACCACTACTGTATGGAAAATCAAACAAGGATACGAAAAAATATTTTTTGGCGATTTTAGAAATTTGTTTGGTATTTTTTAAGGATTTTTCTTTGTGCTGGTGTCAAAGTCCAGAAATGATACCTGAGGGTATTTTGGACTTTTCATTACCACCACTGGCCACCAAAATTTTTGTAATTTTATGTGATGTGTAGAATTTCACAAGAATTCCAGAAAACTAAATTTCATAAAAATTAGATGAGTATAAAATTTTTTAAAATTCACGGACTGTAGCAAAATAGAGAAATCAGAGAGGATGACGCCCCTGTGGTCCACGAATTTTTCAAAATTATATTCAAAGCCAATTGCTCTACAATTTAGAACAGATATTCCTCACTTGATTTGGAATCATTGAGTGAAAGTGAAAGATATTTGGAGGGCTTTGGTGTCTGGAAATGATTTTTGAATTCCAAATAGAAGTCTGGACCTGAAAAGCATAACACCAACACTTGAAGTGGAGCTGTGTTTTAAAATGCAAACAATTGACCAATTAATTTTTAAATGAAACCACTCCACTTAACTTAATTGTTTGAAATCCTAAAAGCCAAGTATTATGTTTTTTTTTATAGTTATAGAATTGTGTGACCAGTTTAGAATTGCTAACCTGGAATTTCTCAGGAAGACAAGGCAATTCAAGCTCTCAAAATCCCACTTCTTTCCTTTTACACCTGCACACACCAAAGAAAGGGAGACAAGGGGATGAGATCCAATTATCAATTAAGAGAAATAATAAATGCAAAGCCGTGCCTCCCCTACAACAGCACCAAAGAGTGTTGAGGTTTTTACGCAATTTGTAATATGCAGGTTTTATAAGTCGTAACGCCCAAAAACTGATTCACTTTTAAATTTTATGACCTAGATAGTGGAGTATCTAGGGTCGTCCAAGGAGGCAATGTTTGCAAATTCAGATCTTGTACTTGAAAAATAGGAAATCAACTTTCCTTTTATGCTTTTCAATAATAGATTTTTAGGGTTTTGAAATAACATGCAATCACAAAGTTATGAGTGAGAAGATGACTACAGCTAAGTTGTTGAAACTAAAAGCTTGTGGGAGTAGCCTTGAGCTACCCTAAATCTTGTGGGAGCTATCATCTGCTGAACAACTCCTTGTAGGAGCTCAACTACTCTACTTTAGCTAGCTAGTTCTTTGCTAGCTAATAAGTTGAGTAGGTTGAGATGGTATCAACTATTCTAGAGTTGGGGGAAGCTGGCTATGGACTTCTCTGCTAACCTATCTTTGCTAGCTAAAAGCTAGTAGCTAAGCTAGGTTGATTGGAGCTCCTGTAAGCTAAGAGGAGCTAGGTGGAGCTAGGTGGAGCTGGAATGAGCTGAGCTGGAGCTGGAATGAACTCATGTCAACTCAGTTGAGCTAGCTAGGGCTCTCAGTGAACTGATTGGACCTAAGATGAGCTAGACTCAACCAAGTTGAGCTGGATCTAAGCTGAGTTGAGGTAGGTTTAGCTAAGTTGAGCTGCCTTGAGCTATCATTCAGCTTAGATGAGCTGGATGGAGCTAGAAGGAGCTAAACCTAACCAAAGTAAGATGGCTTCTACCAATGAGGAGTTGGATCTGGCTGAGTTCCAGCTGAATTGAACTTCTTCTTCAGCATTTACCTTCATGGGTGTCAGGGTTTTAGGGTTTTGCTTTTCTACTTTAACCTTAACACTTAAATAAACATGTTAAAAATAACAAAATAATGCAATGCACGCTTAACCTATGTGATGCCTAAATACAGGCCAAATACCTGTTTGCAGAGTTAAAATCCTAAGAGCTAAATCAGCTTTAGGGCATAAGAATGATGATAAACTGGTGTTTATCAGCATCTCCTCCTCCGTCGCTCCCAAGTTGCCACGAGAACATGAAGAGCACCTTTGGATGCCTAACCGCTTAAACAGTAGGCCTGCTGTGCATGATCGGTGGGATGCCCTGTGAGTAATTCCCCTTCCCTCCGCTTGATTCAATTGTTGCATGCTTCAATTATTTATGGCATAAGGTTATGGTGATGGTGTAGCTATTGTTACTAGCTTCTGATGTAGCTTATTTACTTGAAGAAATTAGAATTTCCCCTTTCCCCTAAAAGTTTGCCCAATTTAGCTTGAATGGATGGTTGATTGGGAATGCCTGTTCCTGTCCTTCCAAAAATCATAGATTTCTTCTAGTGCATAATAGTTTTCCTTGCACTATTTTCCTAAATAGGAAGATAAAGAAAGGAACATTCCTCAATATCCTGAAGGAACGAGGAGAGAAATAGTCTTGGGTGAATTGGATTGCCAACACAGTGTACCATTGCATAGGTTGATCTCATATGCAGAAATATAAGCTAAAGCTAAATTTCCAACCTGAATCTACACATCCCTGGATGTAGCCTATATGAATGGTTTCTAGATATAAAACACCACTATCTTTTGGATCCCATAATCTCTAGTTTCTATTTTGATTTTTTTATTTTCATTAAATTTAGTTCCTCATGACACTCTGATATTAGATAAGAAAATTTGAATGATAATATCAATGAATATGCTATTAGATGTAGATACCAGATCCAAACTCGCAAGCATAATGTAGAACTAAATTTTGAACTTACTTTGCTTCATTATTTCAAAATATTATGTGATTAAAGTAAAAAAAAGGAATAATTTATCTTAACTTACCAAGCCTACTTCTAATACAAGCTCATCTATGCCTCAAAGTACTTGATGCAAAACCTAACACCATTGTATGAAAAGAATAAGAGCAAAAGGTAATATTTCTTGTCTGATTTCTCTATAGAAACTTTTACTTAGGAAACTCCATATCCTCTAGAATTTATTTGTTAAATTAAAGTCATTGGGCACATGGAATTTAGTAATGATTTCTCTTTTGGGAAGTTGTAATTCTATTGTTCTTGGAAGACTCCTGCTGTCAGATTAAAGGCACGAGAACTTTCTAGACATTCGGTAAAAAGATTATGGTTGTAGAAAAAAGTTTCATATTGATACTTGTTGATGTAAAAAAACAAAGCCTTATTGGTCGATTTGCTTTCATCTGTATGTATGATTGTATCCTTCAACCAACCCCAGGGAAGGTTTCCCCAAGACATTTGGCTTTAGCATAGGTGTGGCCTGACACTAAAATGTTTGTAATCCCTTGCTATTTGTACATTTTTGGGGTGCCATACTGTGCAAGTTCAACTAGAATTTAGATGTGACAAACCTTTTGCTATCTAAACAAATTTGTCTACAGTTGCTATTGAATGTTCGAAGACTTTGCAGGCACACATTCTCTCATTCATGTGCTCATAGGAAATACGCGAGCATGAGATTTTTTCCCCTCCCTACAGTTGTTCACATGCTTTTTGCTAGTCTTTACTTGGATAATGGAATAGGCCATTATCACTTCTCTTGTACTGATGTATGTAAAACTCTTTGCAACTTTATAAACAAAATCTAATAAAAATTTGGATTTTGTTATATGCATCCCTAGCTCTTGGCAGCTTCATAATCCTATCTATTTATACATTTGAATTCTTGATGCCAACTTGAAACTTGGTGTACCAATATCTATTATTCAATTCCATTTGGAAAGTCTTCTTTTTAAGATACTTTTGGACCTATAACAACTTTAGAATCTGCATGTTACTATGCTTATTTTTGAGGCCACAATAACCTAAAATGTTACATTTCTGTTGCTCATCTCCTATGATTTTTTTCATGCTTTAGCCAATTCTAATTGCGTAAGCAAATGGATTAGATACTAGCTAAGGAGTTCATCTAGGGAACATTACATCTAGACATTTGAGGCTTTGAATATCCAACTAATCTAGTTGTGCATTTCAATGTTGACATGGAGCATCATTTTGTGATAGATTACTAGGCATGTTATTGCTTGTTTGGATCTTAATATTAAAGTCACTCGAGGTTAATATGCATGTGATGAACACACATGAATTCATGATAAATTGCTTATTTATGATAGTTCCTAGGCTTAGCGTTGCATATCTTGTTATAAATATTGCATAACATCCATTGCATGGCATTTAGGATAGTTGTATGTTTTGTATATTAATTCCTTCATTTTATATGGTGAGGAGGCAATGTGACATCCTTATGGACTTTGAATGAAAAATCTAACCATACTGATGCGTCTAGAGTGACGATCGTAGTTCGACAATGCAGAAATCACCCCGATTCGAGCACCATGGCATCCTCTGCAAGAAAGGAAGGGTGGACGGTCTAGATAGTGCCGTGTGGCACCATTTGGAGTGCCCAACGCCACGTTCCAC
Organism: Thalassia testudinum; assembly: GCA_037157565.1. Lineage (NCBI taxonomy): Eukaryota > Viridiplantae > Streptophyta > Magnoliopsida > Alismatales > Hydrocharitaceae > Thalassia > Thalassia testudinum. The sequence continues at coordinate 33,420,260 of JAZHRO010000049.1, forward strand.
TTCCCCAAAGGCTGATCATAAAGTGATCTCAGCCATTGGATGAGAATCCAATGGCTGAGAGCTCACCCTCACCACATAGCTGCGGTTCTTCCTCACAATGCATTGGTGGACTTGGCGCAATGGTGGGAGCGATGGTTCTCAAAGGAGGGGAGCATGTTCAAATCCCCGTAGCCCTCCCAATTCTCAAATCAGCCAGGCAACAGCGCACGCAAGCAGCAACAGGAGTGTAGCGCGCTTGCGTGCGCCAGTGCACGGCAGTGCACACCAGCAAAACGCCGTGTGATCAGCGTGCGTGATGGGCAGCAGTGCAGCGTGGGTGCATGCGCGGTTGGTGCCAACTTTCAATGATAGTTGGCCTGACATACAGCAACGCTTACAACCGTCGCTACTTCATTGCAAGCCAGCAAAGCCAGCTAATGATGTGAGCAGATGTGAGCTATCTACAGTGACGTTTCCAACAATGGTCTGGGGGTCGCTAAAGGTCCTTTATCTATTTTAGCCTCTTCTCCTCCACTATAAAAGGACCTACACCCCCTCCCTTACAAGCCATCTCTACCCATTATACTCCCACCTACTCCCAAGCTCTACCAAGCCTACCAAGGCTTTGTTAGAGCTTGTTCTCAAGCTCCCAGGGAGCGTATTAGTATAGCGAACCTCTGCCCCACAAAGTACTCCTCCAACTTCCCATCCCCCTTCATAGGTTGCCTTGGAGCCATCCCCCACCTCCATTCCGATAGTAGATCATCTCTACCTTCTCACCTCCATTCTGGAGCCATGCCGAAGCTTTCCTTGACCCGACATCCTCCTGCATCTCACCTCTATCGTCCTGCTCCTCATCTCCTTCGCTCGAGCTTCTACCAGGTGTTGTCGTGTCACCGAACAGTCGATTCGGAAGATTTCTTGTCACCGCCCTCTCTTTTTATGCTTTCATAGTTGATTGTAATAGACATTGAAGTGATATCTATACCATTTTTTTTTCATCTCTATCTTGTGATACGTTTGCTTGTTTTCTTCTTACAAAAATACAAAAAAATAACAAAGCCTTAAAATGCTAAAAAGAAATAAATCAAAGCGCGGTTTTCAGTTAAAGTAAATGTCGCCTGCCTGTGTTCGACCAAGGACTTTCTTGGAGTTTTGGTGTAAATTTTATCTGATTGATATGTTTTGCAACTACGACAATGGGTTACTTGTAACCTCGATTTCTAACACGTGAAACATGTGCGACCATTTTGGCACCGATGCCGGGTGATGAGAGCCTCATCATGAGCCATAACTAGCGCATTTTGACCCAGTAAAGAAGATAAGAGCTCCTACATAACCTAGAAGAAGGCCTAAATGAAGGAATAAGTGCTCTGAGAAGAAAACATGAATTAAAGGTTAAAACTAAAATTTTACAATTACAGTACATAAACGGGATTCCTCAGAGGAAAAACATAGGTCAAATGGTCTGAATGAGATAAAAAGTGGGTTGAGTCAATCAGAAATGGGTTCATGTGCAATCTAGGAATTAAAGGACATTTGGTAACCCTAAAACAGACCTGCTTAAATTAACAAGGTTCCGATTAGGATAAAAATCATGTAAACCCTCTAAAATTCATGTAAAAATATCCTCTAGGGTTTAGAACACTTAATTTGGCCTTTGGAACCCAGGTTGACCTAGATTAGGGTCCTAGCTCGTTAATTGACCTAATTTGGGGTTTTACACAAAATGTCCAGTCAAACGAGGTCAAACCTAAAATCCAACTTCACCAGTAGATTCCTTAGGTCCAAATTAGGTTTATACCAAAATTTGTACCTAAGGGGAGGTCATCTTGACCTACTTTGTAATTTAGTACACCCAAATCACAACTTGGTCCCTATCTTTCGAAAATCATTGCAGAGAGCCCCCTAAGTTCCTCGCCACCTATGCAATCAGGTCCTGCTGCCATTGTTAGGGCAAAACCGAGCTCCGGCGAGGTTTAGAGAGGGATTACTCTCTGATTCCTCAGAGATTCCCTCCGAGAGAAGGAAGGGAAATTCTCTGAGGAATTCCCTTCCATCTACGGCCAATCACAATCTCTGGTGTGAACCCAATCTCTCGTGCGAATGCACGAGGGATTTGGGCATCTTAACCTCTTTCCTACTAAGACGATCCATCAGAGGCAATAGGCGTGCCCTCCACGCTCTGAACACCCGGCCCAGTGCCTATAAAAGAACCCACACCTCCGGACGCTCAATTTTAGCTTGACTTGGCCGGAGGTCCACCTCCAATTCATCTCTTCCTCTTCGGCCAAGAACCCAGCGAGCTCCGGCGAGCCCCCCTCCCCTCCCTCTTCACTCTGCCACAAAACCAGTGGCAGAGTTATCTTCCTGATTACCCTCCGCGCCGTGTAACACCCGCGCACGCCGCCTCAGCCCCGTCGTCGCTGCCGTCCTCCTCCACTGGGCAACGTCTTCTCCGGCGACAGCAGGTACAGCTGTCTGCCCTCCGTCCCCCTTCGTCCCTACAATTAGGTTAGAACTACTCCCCGTATTCCCCTCTCTCTTTTCCCCCTGTTATTTCATTTAATCGACCCTCGACCGTCGCTGACCACCCTCATCTTCCACGTCTCCGATCGATCTCCGGTGAGCCGCTCCCACCATTTCGCCCCTCCACACGCTCGCCAACCATCTCATAAGCTCTGCCTCGCCACAAGGAACAATCTTCGCCCCTCCACTGCCACTCCACACCTCCATAATAGCTCCCCGAACAACCCAACACCTCCGGCCACAGGTTGACCTAGGCAGGCAAGCCTAGGCCATCCTGCGGCCTGTAGCACCGTGCACCACCTTCGCCGTGCAACGGCGAATGTGCCCAGCTGGTCTGATTAGGGCAATAGGCGGTATTGGCGTTTGACAGTATCGACGCTCCTGCCGCCATTGACGACAGTTGAAGAAGCTCCAAAGCAGTTCCAGGTGTCAGGTCTCCCAGGCTTCAGGTGCAGCAGATTCACGAGAGCGTTGCGAAGCCCTCGAGTCCAGTAAGCAGCACTGTGAAGCTCCCAGCTGTGACGATTGCACGAAGGCTCTGCGGGCGCGCGCAAAATTGGGGCAGACTGGATAGTCCCACATCGGCGAATCGCGAGGCGCGGGTATGCTATAAGTTGAATTTGTGTTCTTTGCTTATCGCCTCCGAAAGCATAGGGGTGAGGTCCCTCACCTGACCCACTCGCCTCGTCCGCGGTTTCATCTCGCGGATTTGGCGGGATCCGACCTGACCCATCCTTTGCACTCCTCGCGCATCACCCCACCTGCCGGTGCGCCTGGTCCTGGGTACGAAATCTGACCCGATTACCCGTGTGGCTTTAGGAGAGCATCCTTGAGCAAATTGCAGAGAAAGAGAGAGACGTTTGGGTAGAGGGAAAGGGGTAGGTTTTGCTCTGTGTAGGTAGGCTGAACGTTGAGGAAGAAGGACTTAGCCGCGAGGAAGAAGAAGAGAAGGAAGAAAGATGGCAAGGTAGAGAAGAGAAGGAAGAAAGAAGGACTGCAAGAGAAGAAGCTGAGCAAGGTAGAGAAGAGAAGGAAGAATAGAGACCAAGGAAGAAAGAGAAGACTTCGTAGAAGAAGAAGAAGAAGAAGGCAGAAGAGAGACTGTAGAGAAAGAAGAGAGGCCAAGTGAAGACTGCAAAGAGAAGAGAAGAGAAGAGGAAGAAGAAGCCTTCGCAGAAGCCAAGATCAGAAGGAAGAAGGAGAGATTGCTGAAAAGAGAGGCTGCAGAGAAAGAAATATCGAAGAGAAGAATAACACTTTTAAGACGTCTGATCACAAGATCAGGCGTCCAATTTCATTTCTTCTGTCAATTACTTTTAACCGCATACATTCATATTTGAATTAAAGTTTTGAGTAAATTAGAGTGTTCAATTACATTTGAGATTAGTAGTAAATTCCAATTGCTCCCTGTGTTCGACCTCGGATACTCCGGTTTTCGAGTAATAAAATTCTCTATTTGTTTGAAGGTTTTGTCGGTTATACTACAACGTGACATTCTCTTTAAAACCCGCACAAAAGCATACGAACATTTTGGCGCCGTTGCCAGGGAGGAACGCACAATTTACCACTAGTCTCTGCATTCTTTTTATCATATTGAACACTAACTTGCCCTACTTTGCGTTGTTGTGATCTTGCAGGTATTCCACAAGAAAATCCCTTCCGCAAGTCAACCACTCCAAGGCAGGTATTTCTTTTCTGAAGGTTCCCTACTAGGAGGGGTGAGATCAGCGTGACAAAAAAAATGCGGAATTGAAAATATAAACAATCTCAAAAATAAGCAATCACAAAATGTACACTAGAATTTTTAGGTGGAAACCCAAACCGGGTGAAAACCACCACCTAACCCTCTCGAGTTAGGATTTTCCGATCAACCTAGTTGATCAAAATCCACTAAACCGAATCACTTAAAACGAGGGTGATTCAACCTCAGTACAACCACGCTACAAGTACGAGGGTAGCGTTCCTCAACCCCTTCTCTCCACGAGAAGGAATTTGTCCCACGAAGGAGACGGGAATTCGCAAAGCGAATACCCAACAAAATAACAAAGATAAAAGAAAACAACAGGTCCTATAGAGCCAACAAAGTAATTAAGAACCTAGCTTCTATAGGAATAAGGAAACTCCCCTTTGCTAGGAGTGCGTCGACGATGACGCGGTGCGTGAGCCACGCGACGGCGCAACTTCGCTCTCGTGAACTACGGCGGGAGAGCGGGTGCGCAACAGCTTGATGCTCTCAAGAGAATGGTGCTTGAGCTTGGAGAGCAAGAGCTAGCTAGGACACAAGAGAGTGGAAAGTGAAATACAACTTGTTTCTTGTGTATCTTGGTCTCTCTAGGTGTGTATTTGTGTTACAAAGGTTCCCCTCTATTTATAGAGGCCTTAGGAAGGCTTTGGAAGGCTTAGGAAGGGTTCTATAGCCGTTGGGAACAAAGTCCAAGTGAATCAGCCCGAAATCAGGAACAATCATTGTTCTGACAGGTTTATCAGACGTCTAATTCTAGCATCAGACGTCTGGAAGTTCACTATAAGACGTCTGATTCAAAGGTCAGACGTCTGATTTTGGGCGGGTCTCTCCCTGACTTGGATCAGATCTAAACAGGGTTTTTGTGCAAGTCCATCAGACGACATGCAGGACGTCTGGAAACCTACTTTTACTGTGGGAATTGATTTCCAAATGTTGCAACGGCTAGAAAATCTCTGAGAAGAGATTTTGGGTCAGCCGAGGCAAAACGGTCATTTATCAGACGTCTGTAAAGTCCTATGGACGTCTGATAAGGCTCTAACGGTCATATTCTTGAGCGTCTTCTAAGCCAGCCAACGGTCCACTAACTGGACGTCTGGCAAAGTCATCAGACGTCTCCTAAGACGTCTGGTCTAAGGTCTGGACGTCTGATTTCATCAGACAGAACTAACTATGTCCAGCCTAACAGTTATCAGACGTCTGAAACAACAGTCAGACGTCTTAAAATACTTTATCAGACGTCTGATTTTGGGATTAGACGTCTGGAAATGCTGTTTGAGCCCTATATTGGTTTTCTAAGTATTCTACAGAAAACCTAAGTATCCTAGGGTTGTGCAGGTGTTCCTAGGACTACTTTTAGGGTACTTTGAGGCTCTTTAACATAATGTTCTAAGGAATCAAAAAGAGCAAGAAAATAAATACAAGAGATACATGAAAGGATAAAAAAGGATCTATCCTATTCTTCTTGTCTTCCATCTCCAATCTTTCGCTCCACGCGAACCTCCTCTGTTTTCCGTCAAGCTCTTCCAATCCGTCCTGGATGCGAGCTTGAACTCCGTCTAAACACGTCCACATTTGCAATTGACCTGAAATCTAGGACTCAAATTGCAAATGTTAAATAACACGTGTTTTGTTATCATCAAAACAAATGATCGTGGTGCTCTAGCACCAACATTTTCTTCCTTAACCATCCCCTAATCCTGAAAAGACAAAAGGAAGAAAATCAATTTAGGAAGCAATTGCCTTCTTTATATAGTAATCACCATCTTTAAGGCAAACATTTCCTAATTTTGCGAAATTTTTTTTAAATGTCCTTGAAGTTGGAGTGATTTTTCTTTTTAGATTCCATCCCACAAATTCATGTGCCTAATAAAAATAACACTTAATCTCTATGGACAACACATTTCTTGCTTTTAAAGTCCAAAGAGAATTTCTGTGAAAAAGAAAAAGAGGATTGGAAATAGAACCAAATTGGGGTTTCTACAGTAGGATCTTGAAGTGCTAGTTACACATGCCTGCATAAAAGGAAATAAACCTCCCCGCATCAGTGTGCTAACCAAGACCTTGATTGAAGAGATATTAACAAGCAAACCCTAAAAATTGAGTTCTAAAATCACTTGAATCTTAAAAATTCTGGACCTAATAACCTGGGAGTCAAATCAGGGTGATCTCTAGGCTCTAAACCTAGAATCATTCTGCCATCTATAGGACAGGTCAGGTGAAGTTGACCCTTTGGGTCAACCAACCTCTAAATTAGGTCACAACATCAACACATCTAAAGTTCAAGTGAGAACCCTAAAGCACCTTTGAAATAAAAGTGGTAGACTTAAGAGGTCAAGGTCCCCATTTTGGTCTACCTGGAATCTCAGTGATAAGAGAAGTCGGGTGGGGGAAACCCTGTAACCCGTGGGGACGCTCTACCGTGTAGGGGTCTTTGCGGGACTCTCCCTCTCTGGCTGCCAAGGTAATTCTCAGGTGGACGATCTTCTGATCCAGGGGTCCATCCGCCCCGAACCTCCATAGTCATCCAAACATCTTTGGGTGTCTTGATTGGGTCAAAAACATCTCCAGTCCCTCATCTTTTCTCTTTAGAGCACACACATTTTCAGTGGGACTCGTTATTCAGATCTGATCGCTTCATAACTTGATTCTACATCTTGATTCCACCACCTGATCCAAATATGCAGCCAAACCACCTAGGACTACCATTCAAGAAACCTGAATATCAGAGATCCACGAGTGATAAAATGATTGAGGATGCCATGAAATTCTATGAAAATGAAGAAACCTCAACAACAGTAGGAAACATTCAGGTTGATGTCCCAACAACCACAACCTTTGTCATAACTTGTGCCCAAGTACTATTAGCAGAAGCCAACAAAGGATCAACCCGTGACTTGATCATTACTGGATACATTCAGATAGAAAAACTGCACAATATTGAATACCTTCAATGTATGACAAATCCTCGACTTTGGAAGCAACACCAAGACAGTCTTGAAAATCGGGAAGAGATAATGAGATTAGTAAAACAAGTTATTGACCAGAAATACCCGTATATACCACAAAAAGAGGAGGAACTATCTGGGGACAACATCGAGGATAAATCTGATCTCGAGTTTGAGGCACAAAATGGTTGTGGATTCCCAACCCAAATAGAATACAATGTGCCTGATATTGAAGAAGGTTGGGAAGCTCCAAATGCAGGAAAATACAATGATGAGCCTATTTTAGAATCCCAAAACTCCTGCAAGTATGAGAGTAGAACTGAACCTCTCGAGGGTGTAAATTTCGTCCCTTATTCTGATAAGGTGACCCTCGAAGGTTACTCAGACCTAGATTCTAGTAATTCAACCCACATCCTAAGCCTAGAACCTAGATTTGAAACCTATTTTGAAGATTTCAAGGCCCCATATGAAGAAGATCAATCTTTTAATGAAGAATATGATTTTGGGCCTCGATTTGATGAATATCCCTCGCCAACCTCCTCAGAGGAACGAATCGATTTTTCAGAAGTCATACCAATCTACGATACAGAAACCGAGGAGTTGGACGAGAGGGGTTTCAATTGGGTCTGCCCTACTAGCTTTGAACCTGATCCTCTACCAGATAGGGACACCTTTTTAAGTTCAGAATTAACATTTAGGCTAGACCCCAGTTAGGCTGCTGAGTATACAACATATGATTCATTCTATGGTGGAACTCATGATCTTGAATCTCATTCAAATTTTGATTTTCGCAAACTCTCCGACGATTTCAAATCTGACCATAACATCAGAGAAAATCTGCTTCCTGATTATGACAAGCCAATCTTCTTTGAAGCCACCTGCTCCACATATACAGAACCAATCAAAACCCGTTCCCTACCCCGACTCGCAACCGGACTCAATTTCTATCTCGATTCACCTCTCATTGTGCCGTTTGCAGATGATTCAACTCCATATCTATACCGGGTATTGGGCACTGATCAGACCGAAAGTCAGGAGCCATCATTCTGTGATCACCCCTGTAGGGATTCCACACCTCACATTGATTATTTTTCGGAACCCTACTTTGACCAGGCTGAGTCGACTCAGCCTAAACCCGAGTTTTCATTTCCATATCCATCAGAACTTCACTGCATATGGTGGGTGCCGCATCTACTGATCAACATCTATCAACCCACCAGACTTATTGGGTTTGGGCTGCATCATCAGCCCACTGATCTTAACAAGCACCTGGTTGGACCAACCAGGCTCTTAATTAAGGTTCTTGTTTTCCAAAACTCCACTGATTTGACCACTCCCTCTCCACCCCATTTTCCGCTCGGCTGAAGGCATTAAATTTAGCGCTTAACGAGAGGCAACCTGTCATCTCAAAAACAGAGACCCGTCTGATTATCCGTCTGTACTCCACATCTATTGCACCTTGAGTTCAGCCTTAGACAGTTGATCCCACCTCTGGTAACGTATCAGAGCTTAAAATCATCCGTATCATTCATTTTCGACCCATTCACCCACCCGATGTATCCTGTTCTAAGTCCCTGACCTCAACAATATTTCACACCCTCTGTTTACAATGAGGACATTGCAAAACTTAGGCATGGGGGTGTGATAAAATGCATACATACAGAACCAAGAAAAAATCAGAAGGATTCTCACACAAAAAAATTCACATATGTCAAAAACACAAAAAATTGAAAAAGTATGAAAAAGAACAAAAAAATGGGGGAGGGAGGAAATGTTGTGAGCCACATATTCATGAGGAGAAAAAGAGAAAAAATGACAAAAAGGAGCACAAAAGGAAAATGAAAAGAAATAGTCATTAGTAAAAGATTAAGGGGATAACTGAAGTTCTAGACTAAAGAAAGAAAAAGAAAAAAAAAGTGCTAAGGAGACATAACAAAAGATTAGCGGGAACGCTGATCTTAGGCCTCTTGGGCTAGATCTGTTAGCTTAAAAATTCACGTATTCGTTAAAATCTGGATAATCCTCAAGAGGTTGGGGAAAATGCGAAGCTTAAGTATTAGGTCTAAGGCTTAGGAAGTATTCGGCCTCGTTAACTGACCTCTGGTTTGCGGGATTTGGTAACCTAAGCACCCCAAATTTACACACAGTCTGGTTCAGTTCGCATAAATATCCAAATCATGCAAAAGCGTTTAATGTTCTGAAAAAGTCACCTAGATTAGGAGCGGCCAATCATCACAAGTTGATTTGGACGAGTTCTCGATGCGGAGAGGCGGGAAATTCCCCTCGAAGATGCGTAACAACATATCATCTCCTCGGTGCATGTCTCTTAGGATATTTAAATATCCTACTGGGGGCATGTAAGCACTCTGCTGGTTCAGATATGATGGGTGGCATTATCACGAAATGTCGATCGCCAGGGTCTAAATTCAGCCACGGAACGCCATGGGCGGGATTATCTCGAAATCTCGAAAGCCAGGGTTCTGGGGGTTGCCATGGGTGGGATTATCTTGAAATCTCGAAAGCCAGGAACCCTTGAGGATTGATGATGGGGACGAGGAATCCGATATAGACCGTGTTGAGAAGCTAATCCGAAACTAGAAATAAAATGGAAAAGAGAGAGAAAAGTTCTCCAAACAAATAAATCTTCTATCTCTCTCTTACAAAAATGCACTGCAAACTGAACTTAGGCTAAAAATGTCTCAAGCACGGGTGCTTTAACCGCGGAGTCCAACAAACTCTAGGTTAGCTTTTGTGGACCTTAGAAACCTTTGCGGAGGACTGAGGCTAAAGCGGGTCAGGTCCGGATTTTGGTTGGTACTTGAGAACCTCTAGGCCTATTGTCAGCATTCCCACCTAATCACAAAAGAAAAAGAAAAGCACTTACACTCAGGGTCTAGAACGGAAGTTAAAACCTTGAAATTTTGCTAAGGGACTAGCAAAAGCTAGGCATGGGGGTATGATGAGAGCCTATCATGAGCCATAACTAGCTCATTTTGACCCAATAAAGAAGATAAAAGCTCCTACATAACTTCAAAGAAGGCCTAAATGAAGGAATAAGTGCTCTGAGAAGAAAACATGAAGGAAAGGTTAAAACTGTAATTTTACCATTGCAGTACATAAACGGGATTCCTCAGAGGAAAAACATAGGTCAAATGGTCTGAATGAGATAAAAAGTGGGTTGAGTCAATCAGAAATGGGTTCATGTGCAATCCAGGAATTAAATGACATTTGGTAATCCTAAAACAGACCTGCTTAAATTAACAAGGTTCCGGTCAGGATAAAAATAAAATGAACCCTCTAAAATTCATGTAAAAATATCCTCTAGGGTTTAGAACACTTAATTTGGCCTTTGGAACCCAGTTTGACCTAGATTAGGGTCCTAGCTCGTTAATTGACCTAATTTGGGTTTTTACACAAAATGTCCAGTCAAACGAGGTCAAACCTAAAATCCAACTTCACCAGTGGATTCCTTAGGTCAAAATTAGGTTTATACCAAAATATGGACCTAAGGGGAGGTCATCTTGACCTACTTTGCAATTTAGTACACCCAAATCACAACTTGGTCCCTATCTTTTGAAAATCATTGCAGAGAGCCCCTAAGTTCCTCACCACCTTTGCAATCAGGTCCTGCTGCCATTTTTAGGGCAGAACCGAGCTCCGGCGAGGTTTAGAGAGGGATTACTCTCTGATTCCTCAGAGATTCCCTCCCAGAAATGGAAGGGAAATTCTCTGAGGAATTCCCTTCCATCTACGGCCAATCACAGTCTTTGGTGTGAACCCAATCTCTCGTGCGAACGCACGAGGGATTTGGGTATCTTAACCTCTTTCCTACTCCGACGATCCATCAGAGGCAATAGGTGTGCCCTCCACGCTCTGAACACCCGGCCCAGTGCCTATAAAAGAACCCACACCTCTGGCCGCTCAATTTTAGCTTGACTTGGCTGGAGGTCCACCTCCAATTCGTCTCTTCTTCTCCGGCCAAGAACCCAGCGAGCTCCGGCGAGCCCCCCTCCCCTCCCTCTTCACTCTGCCATAAAACCAGTGGCAGGGTTATCTTCCTGATTCCCCTCCGTGTCACGCAACACCCGCGCACGCCGCCTCAGCCCCGTCGTCGCCGCCGTCCTTCTCCACTGGGCAACTTCTTCTCCGGCGACAACAGGTACAGCTGTCCGCCCTCCGTCCCCCTTTGTCCCTACAATTAGGTTAGAACTACTCCCCATATTCCCCTCTCTCTTTTCCCCTGTTATTTCATTTAATCGACCCTCGACCGTCCCTAACCACCCTCATCTTCCACGTCTCCGACTGATCTCCGGCGAGCCGCTCCCACCATTCCGCCCCTCCACACGGCTCGCCAACCATCTCATAAGCTCTGCCTCACCGCAAGGAACAATCTCCACCCCTCCACTGCTACTCCACACCTCCACAATAGCCCCTTGAACAACCCAACACCTCCGGCCACAGGTTGACCTAGGCAGGCACACCTAGGCCGTCTTGCGGCCTGCAGCACCGTGCACCACCTTTGCCGTGCCACGGTGAAGGTGCCCAGTTGGTCTGATTTGGTGCTTGACAGTATCGACGCTCCTGCCGCCATTGACGACACTTGAAGAAGCTCCAAAGCAGCTCCATGCGTCTGGTCTCCCAGGCTTCAGGTGCAGCAGATTCACGAGAGCGTTGCGAAGCCCTCGGGTCCAGCAAGCAGCACTGCGAAGCTCCCAGCTGTGGCAATTGCACGAAGGCTCTACAGGCGTGCGTGAAATTGGCGCAGACTGGATAGTCCCACATCGGCGAATCACGAGGCGCGGGTATGCTATAAGTTGAATTTGTGTTCTCCGCTTATCGCCTTCGAAAGCACAGGGGTGAGGTCCCTCACCTGACCCACTCGCCTCGTCCGTGGTTTCATCTCGCGGATCTGGTGGGATCTGACCCGACCCATCCTTTGCACTCCTCGCGCATCACCCCACCTGCCTGTGCGCCTGGTCCCGGGTACGAAATCTGACCCGATTACCCGTGTGGCTCTGGGAGAGCATCCTTGAGCGAATTCCAGAGAAAGAGAGAGGCGTTTGGGTAGAGGGAAAGGGGTAGGTTTTGCTCTGTGCAGGTAGGCTGAACGTTGAGGAAGAAAGACTTAGTCGCGAGGAAGAAGAAGAGAAGGAAGAAAGAAGGACTGCAAGAGAAGAAGCTGAGCAAGGTAGAGAAGAGAAGGAAGAACAGAGACCAAGGAGGAAAGAGAAGCCTTCGCAGAAGAAGAAGAAGAAGAAGGCAGAAGAGAGACTACAGAGAAAGAAGAGAGGCCAAGTGAAGACTGCAAAGAGAAGAGAAGAGAATAGGAAGAAGATGCCTTCGCAGAAGCCAAGATCAGAAGGAAGAAGGAGAGACTGTTGAAAAGAGAGGCTGCAGAGAAAGAAATATCAAAAAGAAGAATAACACTTTTAAGATGTCTGATCACAAGATCAGACGTCCAATTTCATTTCTTCTTTCAATTACTTTTAACCGCATACATTCATATTTGAATTAAAGTTTTGAGTAAATTAGAGTGTTCAATTACATTTGAGATTAGTAGTAAATTCCAATTGCTCCCTGTGTTCGACCTCGGATACTTCGGTTTTCGAGTAATAAAATTCTCTATTTGTTTGAACGTTTTGTCGGTTGTACTACAACGTGACATTCTCTTTAAAACCCGCACAAAAGCGTACGAACACCGGGGAGGCAACGGAATTTACTTTATTGTTTATTACGTTTCTTTGCATTTACATAGCACTAACACCACTCGTCTTTGATCTACTATCTTGCAGGTACCCTAGCATGGAGATCTAAGTGCGGTAGAACAAAGTAAAGTGCGGGTAGAGTACTCTATAAGTGTCCCCCACATTCCGCCCCCACTAGTTCATTTCGCTACACTCATAACCAAGACTTAATCTACTTAGTTGTTTGCATAAACCCTAGGATAGAATTGTTTGTCTTGTTTACCACCTTCATCCACCTCACCTCTGCATTTAAAAAAAGGAAAAGAGATACTTTCTGTGGGACGAATCAATATACACACTCCATACACCCACATTTGAGGCACATAATCAGACTTGATTTTCATCTACACAACCAGGCTTCGGACTTGCGAACCCGGTACATGAATTCAACACATAAAAGAGTAGAAATCATATTCGGATAACCACCTCTTTGTGTGTCTTAATCGGTGGTGCATTTGAGCTGATTGATTGAATTATTTGGGCCACACCACCTAATCTTAAAGTGGTTCATTTTGTAACTGCCACATAGGATTCAATAACTAGATCAAGCCAGGAACTCCATATTTTTCTTAATTTCTAAAGGAAAATACTTGAACACGTGCTTTCAAAAGCAAACTTGGTTTGCCTCACAAAACTTGGTTGAAAACACCTAATATTTGAATCTTAAAAGCTATTAAGTAAGATTCGAACCCTAAAACTTACCTCATCATTAATAATCTTGCTTGAAAATCTCTTGGTTGTGGACATTCACACATTCTCAAACAAATCATTAAGGGCACAACCCGTTAAGTGCCCATCACATTCCAGAGCACCAAATTTCCCAAGCCTAACTAAAATCAATTAGACATTGGCCCTAAGGATTCATTCACTCGTCAGGATCCAAATTGAGACTATTATTGATTAACCTGCTTATACTAGTCAATCTAATGTCTAGCAAGGGAAGTACCATCAAACGACCGCGACTACGGGGTACACTAAGAACTGGAGGTGCAAGCCAAATGAAGAACCTTCTCCCCAATCCCTCATTCTAACTGGTTGGATTGCTTGGACATAAGTAGAGTAAATCATCCATAGTCTTAGGATGAATTTTGAGAGTCTGTAGACCTTTAGGATACCCAACCTAAGGACAGACTTGTATTTTTGTGCTGCAGGATCCCTTCTCTTCCCCATCCTCCTGACTTCCTTCCAGTGTATCCTTGGAAGGAGGTCATTGAACCCTAGATTGGAAGGACCTTTGTACCATTCCTAGAGGAGGAGGTTGAGCTTTAGCCACGCAGATCCCATGCTGATCAACAACCACCTCCCTTGCTTTCAAACCAGCAAGAGCTGATATAGAGGTAGTTGGAAGAATTGCAGTAGATGCAGCAATGGTTCCAACGAATGAATGGTTAGGGTGCTCAGCCCTTGAAGGATTTTTATGATCCTTCAAATTATGAGGATCACCCTGGCATTGTGATTCCCGCCGGAGATGTTGAGATCAAGCCCCAAGTTTTGAGTCTAATTAAACATTTTCACGGGCTTGGCTCAGAGGACCCATTCCAACATTTGGAAGACCTGATCACTCTGGTTCAGACCACCAAATCGTAGAATGTGGATGAAGAACATATGCTCATGAGGCTTTTCCCTCATTCACATAGGGATAAGGCTACAAATTGGTATCGTACCCTTGGAAGACCTTTTGCTACCTGGATAGCTTTGAAATTGACCTTCCTAAAGAAATTCTTCCCAATTGGGCAAACCAATGCATTGCGATGGACAATTACCACTTTTGCCCAACGGCAAGGGGAATCGTTTCATGAGGCCTGGGAGAGATTCCAGGATCTATTGCGGAAGTGTCCACACCAAGAGGTGCCTAAATGGGAACTTGTGCAGATTGTTTATCACGGGTTGAATGATCAACTCCATAATCATGTGAATGCTTCTTGCGGAGGTAATTTCCTCAACAAGGACGCAGATAGCGCATTTGATTTGTTTGAGGAAATGAGCAAAAATTCTTTAAACCATGACTCCATGGAAACCTTCAACCGATCCTAACAAATTCGATCAAATGCCAATGAGGTCCAAGATTCTCACACATCTGATATGAAATTGGTTTGCAATAGATTAGATAAGATGGATCTAGTTACTAAATGAATGGAAGAGTGGATGTCTGGAAACTCTAACTTTTCTAGATCCACTCAATCCCCAGGATGAGGATTCCATTCTTTGCAAGCTCCTATGGGACGGGAGTTTGTGAACCAACTGGAACCGGCTCGACCTTCGAGCCAACTCTTCTCGCAACCTTATGGGTTCCAAATTGGGGCCTTGGATCCTAATCTTTCTGATCCTTCTTCATCCTCATCTTATGAGGATGCTCATGCTCTGCAAGAGAATGTTAGGTCCAACCCTTATTCAAATTCCTTCAATTCTGGTTGGAAAAATCATCCTAACTTCTCTTGAAAAGATCAGGGGTAGTAGACCCAATATCGACCCAGCAACTATATACCGCAAAAACCAATGGGTCAGGGTCATGTATATACTCAGTTGCCCTTGAATCAAGTTAACCAGCCCATTAGGAATGCTCAACAACCCACCGTGTAGGCTGACTTGAACTTGAAAATGGTAGAAATGCAAGGGTCAATGCTCCAGCTCATGCAATAGATGAAAACTTCACTGGAAACCCCAAAATAGCTCAACCACACCCCGATTATTTTGGGAAGACCTTTCCCGACTACTGCCAAGGTGAGGATTGATTGTGAATTAGGAAATATAGAAATGGCCTCAGGGGATAAAATAAATCGATTCAATTTTTTTGAGGTCTCAAAGAAGAATAAAATTAAGTGTGGTTCGATGGAGGAGCTTGGTAGAATAGAGGAAGTAATGGCCATACATACCATAGACAACCTTTTAATGGCCAACTCAACCCAAACATTGGAAGAAGATCACATGGTTGCGGAAATAATTGAGGACAAAACAAAAATGCGACCATTTGTAGCAACATAGGATGAGGAAGATATACATGAAATCAAAAATTTGTTGGATGATTCACATGATCAAGATAAAACCCAACAACATCCTTATCCTGAATGCTTAGAGTTTGAGGTACAACTTGTGGGTGGGAAGTCCGAGGATTAAGATGGTTGGTGAGGATGAAATTTAACATTGGGGAAGAACTCTTCAAACATTAGGTATTCTAGAGTACCTACAAATCCCTAGGACATCACAAAACCCACATCGTCGTTTTTCACCTAACCATTGCACAAATTTTATACCCAACCACACTTCCTCTATAATAAATCAACAAAACTCCTATTGGAGATCATTTAGGCTCTCCCTACACCACCAGCTTGCCACTTTCGTTATTCATCTCTTTGGCAAGCCCATTTTCACTCTCCGAGACCTATACCTTAGGGCCCGAAAACTGTGTTGTTGTGGCCTCAATGTTTCGTTATTTTTTATTGAGGACCTCACCCAGCTGAAGGCACTATACTCAGCACATGTAAAGACTGTTCCAAGCTGACCAAAGTCTCACGAAAACCAGGTGCTATTCTTCCACTTCTACTCTCCTGCATGCTTTCATTTTTCACAATGAGGACATTGCAATAGCTAAGCATGGGGGGGTGGACATATTTTATAACCTTTTTGTCAGTTGTAGCAGTAATTTCCTGTTATTTGATTCCTTAAAAAAAAAAATTTAGAATTAGGAGATGAGAACTTAGGCTTTAGGAGTTGCAAACTTTAGGAATTGATACTTTGAGACCTGAATACTTAGACTCTTCAGGTCTTCGGGTTTAATTAGCCTGGGTGTCCACTTGAATGTGGACTTAGTCTCGAGTCCTCACCAATCCAAATTCATTTTAATTTGCTAAATAAATTGGGATGATAAGTATACGGCTTAGCAACCTACCCTCTGATTTGGGGGGAGTTTAAGGCTAAGCATCTATACACTATTCGCCCTGACTCACTTTCTGATGATTTTTACAGAAATTGGGTAGCTAATGGACCAACTTGGGTGGTATGGCTGGTAAGTTGTCGGTGGTAACAACTCATCGGGCGATTGTCCAGAGCTCAGCCACAAGACCATTTTCATTGTAGTACCTTTTAGTAAATCTTAGATCAGGGAAGCCACCTACTTAGAAAAAAAAAGAAAAAAATAAAAAACAAACACTCAAAAAGAAAAGAAAAAAAATAGAAAAAGAAGAAAATAAAAAAATAATAAAGCCACACTTCACCGCACGAGTATGGATGGCAAGTGGTCATGGGTAATAGCCACACTCATAAAAAAATGCACAATAATTCCCAAAACACTTAGGGAATAAGCGGAGGAGTAGAATAAATTAGGGAGATATACACTGGGTTCGCTCTTGTGTTGACCCATAAATAAAAGTAGGGAGAAAGGAACCGATAGAAAAGATAAACCTCTAGGTAAGGTCACTTAGGGTCGTAGATACCAGAAGTCCATTTTAACAACTGCTTAGTGAGTCTTTCACTATTTTCACAAGATGCTTAGCACTTAAAGTCCTTTTCAAGTCTTGGGTAGGTCGGGTAGCTGTAAAAGGTTATCCCGAAACTCTTAAACTCCTAAAGTACAAAAAAAAAATTAGAAAAGAAGAAAAATAAGAAAAAAAATTTTTTATCTTCTCTTCTCAAATCAGGCGAGGGCTTGGACAGTCTGCATTCTGGTAGGCACCTAGGCACTGTTGTGTTTTTGTAATTAGGTCTTGGGGTTGAGATTTTCTAAAGCAATCAATGAATTTTGCCTAAATACTCGAACCCTGATTCTATTTTTGTACATAGCATTTAGGTTAATTTTGCTAGGGACTAGCAAAAAGTAAGCTTGGGAGTATGATGAAAACACATAAATTCATGATAAATTGCTTATTTATGATAGTTCCTAGGCTTAGCATTGCATATCATGTTATAAATATTGCATAACATCCATTGCATGGCATTTAGGATAGTTGTATGTTTTGTATATTAATTCCTTCATTTTATATGGCCAGGAGGCAATGCAACATCCCTACAGACTTCGGATGAAAAATCTGACCATACGGATGGATCCGGAGCGACGATCGCAGTCTGAAAATGTAGAAATCACCTTGATCCGAGCACCGTGGCATCCTCTGCAAGCAAGGAAGGGTGGATGGTGCAGATGGTGCCACATGGCACCATCTGGAGCGCCCAATGCCATTGCTACTTCTCCAAAGGTCGATCATCAAGTGATCTTAGCCATTGGATGAGAATCTAACGGTTGAGAGCTCGCCATCACCATGCAGCTGTGGCTCTTCCTCACGGCACATTGGCGAACTTGGCGTAATGGTGGAAGTGGTGGTTCTCAAGGGAAGGGCGTGCGTTCGAATCCCCGCAGCCCCCCCAATTCTCAAATCAGCTGGGCAGCAGCGCACACAAGCAGCAGTGGTAGCGTAGCGTGCACGTGCGCACTCCAGAGTATGTCAGTGCACACACCAGCAGGATGCCTCGCGATCAGCGCATGTGATGGGCGGCAACGCAGTGCGTGTGTGTGCGCGGTTGGTGCCAGATTTCAGTGATAGCTGGGCTGACCTATAGCGACGGTTTCAGCCGTTGTTACTTCATTGCAAGCCATCAAAGCTAGCTATGGGCGTGAGCGGATGTGAGCTGTCAGTAGTGACGTTTCTAGCGACTATTTGGAGGTCGCTAAAGGTCCTTTACCTATTTTAGTCTCTTCTCCTCCACTATAAAAGGACCTACACCCCCTCCATTCCAAGCCATCTCTACCCACTGTACTCCTGCCTACTCCTAAGCTCTAGCAAGCCTACTAATGCTCTATTAGAGCTTGTTCTCAAGCTCCCAAGGTGCCTATTAGTATAGCGAACCTTTGCCCCACCTAATACTCCTCCAACTTCCAATCCCCATTCATAGGTTGCCTTGGAGCCATCCTCCCACCTCCATTATGGTAGCAGATCATCTCCGCCTTCTCACCTCCATTCCAAAGCCATGTCGAAGCTTTCCTCGACCCGACGTCCTCCTACATCTCACCTCCGTCGTCCCGCTCGTCACTTCCATCCGAGCTTCTGCCAGGCGCCGTCGTCTTGCCAAACATCCGATTCAATAGATTTCCTCTCACCTCCCTCTCTTTTTATGCTTTCATAGTTGATTGTAATAGACATTGAAGTGATATCTATACCATTTTTGTTCCATCTCTATCTTGTGATTCGTTTGCTTGTTTTCTTCTTACAAAAATATAAAAAAAATAATAAAAGAAATGAATCGAAGCACGATTTTCAGTTAAAGTAAACGTCGCCTCCCTGTGCTCGACCCGGAACTCCTTGGAGTTGCGGTATAAATTTTATCTGATCGATGTGTTTTGCAACTACGACGATGGGTTACTTGTAACCCCAATTTCTAACACGCAAAACACGTGTGACCAGTAAACATGCTGTTGAGGATGCAATGAAGGAAGAGAAGGGAATGGGCGTTGACCATGAATGCATTAGTTGGATCCAAGTGTTGATGCAAAATTAGCATGCGTGGAAGACATGAGCACCATGCATGCCCATTGTATTTATAAGCATGTGGTTTGAAGGAAAGATATCGAAAGCGCACCAGTTGTGCAAGGTTGGAAATGTGCATATATGTTGATGTCAATATTTGCTTGGAAAGAGTTTGAAGGTCAAAGTGATGTTAAAGTCAGATTAAGCTGAGAGGATTTTCCTTTTGCCTTTCTCTTCTTTGTTAATTAAACTACATGATAGTTGTAGTTGATTACAATTGCTTTTATTCAATTTAATCATGTATTGATTTACAATGAAGAAATCAGAGTTTGAATGTAAGTTAAGCATTGCTGACTTATGTGTTCCACATTGATCGCAAAAAAGCATGATTTGTAAAAATTAAGAATTAAGTCGTTGCAACACGCAATTTTGATCACTTTTGAATTTGTAAGGATGAGTAGTCGATGAGTAGTTGGTTCGCCTTAAAGGAGGTAGGAATGCAATTTGAAATCTCTCACTTGAAATTTGGAAATCAAATATCTTTTTGAATTTTAAAATATATAAATTGTTTAGGGTTTTTTGAATAAGGGCATAACGATTACAGAGAAAATGAGAATTAAAGCTGCTAAAAGTAAAGCGACAAGTGACTTGTTTCTCCAACTCACTCCAAGCACGGGAGGCTTGGAGTAATGCAAGAACAATGCACAATAAAAGAGCAACACATGCTAATTAAAAAATGGTAGAGGAATGCTTCTTTGAACAAAAGTTGTTGTACAAATGGGGTTGGAGAACTCAGAAGTGAGAGGGATTCTCACTTGTAATCTCCAATAAAAATATGAACACTACACTATCATGCAAAAATAAAAAAAAAGAGGATAAAGGAAAGCTTATGAAGAAAATGATGCTACTGCAGAACTCCCACTCCAATTCTGGTTGCCCCAGAATCAAAGGAAGTTTGCTCCTAGTTCTCCTTCTCTTGCAAGAACTAGGTCGACGTGACTGGCTTCTTCTAGAGCGGAAAGTTTTCACTCTTGAACTCCTCCTTAAGGTGGATGTGGACCACCCTTCTTGCTCCTCCTCTGGATGTCCTCCTTGCTTGGCCCTCCACCTTGGCTTGGTGAAAACACAAGGTAGAAGAAGCGAAGAAGTTGAAGGCACCAAGGAGATAGAGTGTCCCATTAATCTTCTTCTTCTCCTCTTCTCCTTGGTCATTTACAAAGGTGGATATAGGTAGAAAAATATGTAACCAAGGATGATTGGAAATGGGTGGTGATAAATGTGCATTTATTCATGATAAAATGCCTACTTATGTTAATTCCTAAGCATAACATTGCTTGTAGCATTGTAAATAAGGCATAACATTCATTACATTGCATTTAGGATGATTTGTATAATTTCTATATTAATCTTTACATTTTGTGTGGATAGGGGATAATGCAACATCTTTACAAGTTTCGAATGAAAAATTTGACCTTATGAATGAATCCGGAATGACGATCGTAGTCCGACAATGTAGAAAACACCTCAATCCAACATCTGTAGCAATCCCAACAAAGGAACGAAGATAGATGGCCCAAATGGTGCCACGTGGCACCATCTAGGCTGCCAAACACTGGCTAGAGCTCCTGCCTCACCTCAAAGAGAAATTCGAGTTGTTGGATCTCAATCCAACAACTGAGATTCACTATTGCACTCCACTCAACTTCAAAAGAGAAGGCCCTGATGAGAGCTTGACTATTAGATCTTCATCCAATAGTCAAGATCGAGTGCTACAGTGGCTCTTCGATGCGACAAACCAGTGCCCTTGCCACAGTGATAGTGCACCCACCTCTCATAGAAGAGACGCGAGTTTGAGTGATGATTCGCCGCAGCCTCCACAACGCTAACGAAATTGGATCACTCGATCGCAATCGAGCAATCAGGATTGACACACGTAAATGCATGCGTGGGTGGGAAAATCTGAGGGGTGTGACCAAAGGTGAGGGTCGCTCGTAATCCTCGCCCTCCAACACCGATCAAACGGTCATGATTCTTCTAGCCTTGCATGCGCGAGGCCTCAATGCACCATGTGCGATTTCAACTACGTGTTCTTTGAGCAATCGACGTCATCCACTGGAAACCAAATGATCACCAAGCAACTTCAGATGCTACAACGCCATCCAGTCGCATTGCGTAGAAATACTAGTGCTGAGCATGTGATGCATGCCCACGTGTGCTGTGCTGCATGCAACTATGCATGGGCGGTGCACATGCAGGCTTGTCTTGTGCATGGCTTTCAATGCATGGCCATGGATGACCCCTTCCTACATGTATACAAAACCCCCTACACCTCCCCATTTTTCCTCATCACTTCCTATGCTATTCCTACCTACCCAAGAGCTCCAAAAGCCTACTAAAGCTTCTAAGAGCTCCCTCTCAAGCTCTAGGCCACCTATTAGCGTAGAAATCCTTCACATCCACTAAATATTCATCCTACCTCTTACCACCTTCACAGGTGACCGAATGGCTATCCTCCCACCTCCATTCAAGAAGTTGATCATCTCTGTCACCTCATCCCCATTCCTACGAGCTTGGTGAAGCTTTCCTCTACCTGGATTCTACCTGCACCTCATCTCGAACATCCAGCATCTCCCCTCTTTCATCCAAGCCACCGTTAAGCACCGTCGTCTCGCCAAACATTCTCTTTGGGAGATTTCCTCTCACCTTTATCTCTTTTAGTTTGCTTAGCTTAGTGTAATTGGAATAAACATCACTTTATCTTAAGTTATCAAGTTGTGTTTCATCTCTCTACTCTATTTTAATTCATTTTGCAGATAGTTAGTTCCTTTTATCATAAAATACAAAAAACAACAAAGCCACAAAAATACCAAAAAGAAGCAAAATGAAATTTAGATTTCAAAAAAACAAATGTCGCATCCCTGTGTTTGATCCAAGACTTCTTTCGATTTTCGGTAAATTTTATTTGGTAGTGATTTTTGCAACTACAATGATGGGTTTTCCAAGACCCTGATTTTTCCCACGAGAAATTTACGCCCATCAGGTGGTTAGTAGTCTTTTTATAGAGTGGAAGGGGGGAGTAAGTGTGGTTAAGAGAGGATGGTTAGGATGAATTGTAGATGGTGGATATAGGATACTAAGGATAGGGTTGGTGGCACCAAAGTGAAGGGGTACCTAAGGGTTGGCGCCAATCCTAGGTGGGACCTAGGGTTAAGGGGTTGTGTGGTGTGTTGTAAGGTTAGGATGGGTTTAGATAAGGTGGTTAGGTGATCTTATGGTGGAGGGTTCTCGGTGCCATATGATAAGATGTTTAGGTGATGGTTAGGTTGGGTTGGCACCAAGTATAGGTGTGGTTAAGGGGGGGCATCTTGGCGTGGGATTGATGGATGGTGGAGATAGTTTGGATGGTGATTACTTGGTGGCGTGGAGGGTGGAGATCTAAGGGAGAGTTAGTGCCAGGTTAAAGGGGTATGGGTACGTTGCTTTGGCATAAACTAAGGGTGGTTAAAGGGTGGTGGTTATGGGGAGAGGTGTTTTAATTTGGAGCCAAGCTAGGATTCTGGAAGCGGAGTTAGGTGTATGGTTAAGATGGTTTGTGGGGTGATGCGTAGGGTTAGGAGGAGACACATTTTTGTTGCCAAAATGAAGGGATGTGATTGGGTGCTTTTGGCCCCAAAATGATGGGCCTCTTGGTGCTAGTGGTGGGTTGAAGGGTTGTGTGTGTGTTGGCGCCAAAGTAGGTTAGCTAGGTGGACTAAAGGATAGGTGTTTTTGGTGGAGTTAGCTAAGTAGGCTTTTGGGTTGTGGTGGATGGCCATGGAGTGGAGAGGAGCTAGGGTTAGCTAGCTAAGGTAGCTTAGCCAGTTGGAGAGTAGAGGAGATTAGGGTTTAGCCTGGAGAAAGTAGCCAGAAGCTGTCTGAAGTATATCTAGAGCTAAAATAATTATCCTTGAGCTGATGATGATTGAAGAGGTTGTCTTAGGGGCTCAACTACTTAGCTTAGCTAGCTAGTCCTTCTGCTAGCAACTAGGCTTGAGTAGTGCAGCTGAGTTGAGCTGGTTTCAATCTATCTGAAGCCAGGATGAGCTGGATCTACCTCTGATAAGAACTCTCGAGCTAGCTTAGCTTCTAAGTTGACAAGTAGTAGCTAAGCTGGAAGAAGTTCAGCTATCGTGAGCTGAGTGGAGCTGAGAAAGACTAGAAAGGTGGTTAGCAACCACATTTTAGGCTATGGCTTTATCCTTGATCTCAATATCAAATTCTTGGAGTAGAAGGATCCATCTAATAAGATGTGGTTTGGCATCCTTCTTGGCTAATAAATGCCGAAGGGTAGAATGGTCAGTATAGATAATCACTTTGGACCCTAGGAGATATGATCTAAATTTCTCGAAGCCAAAAACAACAATGAACAGCTCCTTTTCAATAATTGTATAATTACACTAAGCTTCATTCAGCATCTACCTAGCATAATAAATGACGTGGGGTCTTTTGTCTCTTCTTTATCCCAAAATCGCCCCTACTACATAGTCAGAGGCATCACACATTATCTCGAAATCAAGGGATCAGTCTGGGGGTTGGAGGTTATGAGAGTCAGTGACAGCATTTCTGAGAATAGTAAAGGATTCAAGTCAATCCTCGTTAAATTCAAATGGGACATCATTTGAAAGGAGTCTAGTTAGGGGCCAGGCTATCTTAGAGAAATCCTATATGAAATGTCCATAAAAGTTGACTTGTCCCAAAAATGATTTGATTTGTCGAACTGAAGTTGGTGGTGGTAACCAGGAAATTACATCTGATTTTGCTCAGTCGACTTTCAATCCCTTCTCCAAAATTTTATGGCCTATTACAATTCCATCTTGGACCATAAAATGGCTCTTTTTTATGCGAGTATTAGGTTCACAACCATACACCTTCTCAAGCTCTTGGCTAGATGTGCCAGACAAGTCAAAAAATCATCTCCAAATATCGAGAAATAGTCCATAAAGACCTCAATGTAATCCTCTATCATATCAGAAAAGATAGCCATCATGCAATGCTGGAATGTTCCTGGAGTGTTGCACAAACCAGATGTCATTCTTTTAAATGCCAAAGTACCAAAAGGGCATGTGAATGTGGTATTATCTTGGTCTTCAAGACTGATGGCTACCTAGTTGTATCCCGAGTACCCATCCAAGAAACAAAAAAACTTTTGCCTAGTAAGCCTTTTCGAGATTTGGTTAATGAATGGTAGTGGGAAATGGTCTCTCTTGGTTGCTAAGTTAAGTTTTCTGTAGACTATAGACACCAGCCAAGAGGTGGTGGTGTGGGTAGGGATGGATTCACCATCTTTAGTTTTAATGATAGTCAGTCCTGGCTTCCTGGGTACTATTTAGATAGGGCTTACCCATTAACTATCGAAAATTGGGTAAATGATGTCGGCATCTAACCACTTAATGATCTCCTTCTTGACAACTTCTAGCATGGTAGGATTTAGTCTTCTTTGGGATTGTCTAGAAGGTTTTGCCCCTTCCTTAGTATAAATATTGTGTGTGCAATACGAGGGGTGAATGTCCTTATGATCTGAAATGCCCCACCTGATAGCAGCTTTTTGCTCCTTTAATACTGCTATAAGTTGTCTCTCTTGTTCCTGGGTGAGTCATGAATTCATGATCACTACAAGGGTTTCCCATTCCCCTACGAACACATATTTCAATGAATTGGGTAGAGGCTTGAGTTCTAGCATTGGTGGAGAAGGTTCAGTGATATTTTGGGGGAATTGCTCATGGTGTGAGGCTTGTAAGGGATTTCCCTGATGTTTGTCAAAATCAAGTAGGGTCACTGAGTTGATGATTGCTAAAGGTCTCTCAGAGGTTGCGCTCGCGAGATGACCTTGTTCTGAACTTGATTCCATGTTGTCTACCTCTATCACATAATATTGTGTGGTCGTGCTTTCTTCCAAATTTAATGTTGGTAGTTCCATGTCAGAGGTTGAGTCAAAGAACACTAAACTATCAGGGGTGATGTGTGGAGGGTAATCGGAATCACTACTATTTCCTTGGGTTTTCCCTAGAAATTCAGTTGAAATTGCTTTTAATGTCACAACATCAGGCATCCCAGGAGAATGGCCAATCAGATCTGTATAAAGCATCCCATTGTTAGCACAAAATTCCTGATCATCATCCTTAAATTCATTATCATCCCAGGAAAATATTCATTTTTAATTTCTGATCTCCCAGGGCTATTTCCATACATCCAGTTGCACAATCAGTGTTTGCCATGGCAGTCACCAGGAATGGACGACCTAGAATTATAGGAGCTTCTTTCAAAGCAATCAAGACTTCCATGGCTAGTATAAAAAAGTATACAGGGAAATAGAATCCAATAACCTTAACAATTACATTTTCCACTATTCCCCATAGCATCTTGACTATTCGATCAACTAGTTGGATTGTAACAAAAGTTGATTTTAATTCTCCAAATTGAAATCGGTCATACATTGCAATGGGCCTTGGTCTTTTCTTGGGATGGGCTCTTTTGTAGTTTTTCCACTCCTCATAGTCACTACACTAGTGTTAGCCTATGGCTTATACGGTGGAAGAGGAGTAGAAGGGTTAGGTACAGGAAGATGTTGAGGTGATGGAAATCCAAAGGGATAAGAAGGTGCCTGCAAGACAACATGAACTTGTCCCTGGGGGTGATCGTTAAAATGCATGATTTGTAGAAATCATGAATTAGGTTGTTGCAACACTCAATCTGGATAGCCGTTAAATTTATAAACTCCGAGTACTTGGAAAAGTATTCGGGTCGTCCCAAGAGAGGTAGGAATGCTTTTAACAAAACCTCTCACTTGAATCTTGGAAATCAACTTCCTTTTTAGGTTTTCAAATATGTAATTTTTTTCTAGGGTTTGAATATGGCAAAACAAATACAGAGAGAGAGATGGAAATTGAAACTATGGGAAATGCAAAGCAACAAGTGTCTTGCTTCTCCAACTCACCCTAAGCATGGAAGGTCTAGTGTAATGAAGAAGCAAGTCACAACACAATCACAAACTATCTAAAAATAGAGGAATGCTTTTGTTGATTTGAAAAATTATTTTACAATGGGTTAGAGAACTAACAAGTGAGAGGGGTTCTCACTTGTAATCTCCAACAAAAACACTACACTACCATGCAAAAGAAATAACAAGAATATAGAAGAAAGCTTAGGAAGATAATGTTGATGATGCTGCTGCTGCTCGGAATTCCTACTCTAGTCCTGGTTGCCCCAGGACCAAAAGGAAATCTCCTCTCCTAAATGTCCTCCTTGTGGCAAGCCCTAGGTGGGCATGCCTCCTCCTTGGTGTGGAAGATCTCCACTCCGAGAACTTCTCCCTAGGGTGGAGTAGACCACCTTCAGTATCTCCTCCTCTGGACACTAGCCTTTCCTAGCCTTCCTCCTTAGTTTGGTGGCGACATAAGGAGGAAGAAGTTGAAGCCACCAAGGAGACAGGGTGTCTCCTTGATCTTCTTCCTCCTCTCCTTCCTTCCTTGGACGTTGGCTATGGGTGGGATATGGGTAGAAATAATGTAACCAAGGATGGGTCTTTTCATTCATAGGTTATATCTTTTTATAGGAGTGGTAGGGGGATAGGTGTGGTTGATGGATGGATGGCAAAGATGGACATATGAGGGTGGTTACAAGATCCTAGGGTTGATGTGAATTTGGTGCCAAAATGGAGGGGAGTTGGTGGTTGGCGCCAACTCTAGATGGGGGCTAGGGTCAAGGATGGGTTAGGTGTGTTGTATGGCTAGGATTAGGTTATATGGTGGTGGTTATGAGATGGATGGTGTCTATGTGTTGG
Organism: Thalassia testudinum; assembly: GCA_037157565.1. Classification (NCBI taxonomy): domain Eukaryota; kingdom Viridiplantae; phylum Streptophyta; class Magnoliopsida; order Alismatales; family Hydrocharitaceae; genus Thalassia; species Thalassia testudinum. The sequence goes on from JAZHRO010000049.1 coordinate 33,447,472, forward strand.
TGCCACTTAGAGAGTTGTGAGTAGGTGTGGTTAAGGGTTAGGTTAGAGTTGTTGGCGCCAACTCAAGTTGGGGACTAGGGCTAAGAGTTGGTGTGGAACGTTGTAGGGTTAAGATGAGCTTGTAAGGTGGTGGTTATATGGTGGAGGGTTGAGGTTAATTGGCGCCACATGAAAGGGTGTAGGGTAGGTGGGTTTGGGTTAAGTTGCCACCAATTTTGTTGTGGTTAAGGGGCTTATCTTTGGCACCAACATGTGGTTGGAGTAGATGGATTATGGAGGCATTTGGATGGTGGTGATTTGAAGGGTTTTGGAGGGAAAGTTGGTGCCACTTTTGTGGTGGCTCTTGGAGGTGGTGGTGTGAAGAGATGTAGGGATGGTGGTGCCAACTATAAATGGAGGTATGTGGTTAGTTTAGGTGGTGAGCTTGGAGTAGAGTTAGGCTAGAGTTAGGTTAGGGTTTAGGTAAGTTTTGGACGACCATGGAGGTGTATCTCGTTTTGAGCTTAGCTAAGCCAACTAAGTTAGCTTAACTAGTAGGATAGTAGTGGAGGAGTTAGGGTTTTCAGAAGACGAGCTAAGGAAGAACCAACTGGTGCTGCACTGGAGCTGTACTGGAGCTGAATCTACTAAGGAGGTCTTCATGAGGAGCTCAACTACTTAGCTTAGCTAGCTAGTTCTTATTCTTGTAGCTAGGCTTGAGTAGTTGAGCAAAGTTGAGCTGGTTTCAACCTTGTTGAAGCTAGGTTGAGCTAGAATTGCCTCTAATGAGAACTCCTGAGCTAGCTTAGCTACTAATTAGGCAAGTAGTAGCTAAGTTGGAGGGAGTTCAGCTGTTGTAAGCTATGTGGAGCTAGACTTGGAATGAGCTGGAGCTAGAATGAACTCTCGTCAACTAAGCTGAGCTAGCTAGAGCTCCCAGTTAACTGACTGGAGCTAGGATATGCTAGACTCAACTAAGTTGAGCTATAGCTGACCTGAGCTGAGGTGGGTTGAGCTAAGATTAGCTACCCTCAACTACCATCCAGCTAAGATATGCTGAATGGAGCTAGAAGGAGCGAAACTTAACCATTGTGAGCTGATATCCAGTTGAGATGAGCTGGATCCAGCAAGGGTTTAGCTGATCTGGACTTCTTCACTTTCTTCCATCCTGAGTGCTAGGTTTTTAAGGGTTTGAACATCTGCTTAACCTTAACACTCAAGAAAAGATGTTAAAAATACAAAAAAAATGCAATGCATGCTTTACCTAGGTTATGCCAAAATGCAACCCAAAAATCCATTTGCAGAGTTAACAACCTAAGAGCTAGATCAGTTTTAGGTCACAAGAATGATGATAAACTGCCATTTATCACACCCCCTTGCTTATCTTTTGCTGGTCTCTTAGGAAAACTTTAATATTTAAAAAATGGAATTATGGGAAAGACTAATTTTTTACCTTTTGAGAAGGAGAATGCGGGACTTTAGTTGATAAAAAATTATGAAGGGCATGGGATTTGTTGAAGATAAACATCAAGATTCATCTTTGGATCCAAATTTAAAAGCATCGGAATCAATGAATCCTTTACAAATTTACAAATTAATTCCTTGTTAATTCAAATGACCCAAAATTATTCTATAGTAAGGATTTCTTTGGCTCTTGAATTTGACTTGCAACTTGCATAATCTTTTTAAAATCCTGTGTTGGTGTTGTGAATGCCAACATTTAGGGTCATGTTTTTGTTTGGATTTTTTTTGTCTCCCCCAAGCTTATTCCTAGCTTAATCTTATAACAGATCTACTGGGATCATCATTCCCATTACCAAACCTCGAGGGGGCTCTAGCACCAGTACTTTGAGATAGTACTGTCCAAGACACCACCCAGGAGCTCACAACCCCAAAACACAGTGCAATGTAAAGGGGCGCTCCAAGCAAACTCAATCTCTTGCTCTGATACTGTGGATAGAGCACAATCCAAGATAGTTGAGCTGCAAAAATGCTCCTTAATGCTCCGTCTATAGATATGAAATATAGATATAGAGCAGCGTCGAGGCGGTAACATGTTGACATCGCATCCTCAAAGGAGGCATTTTTCTCCTTCTCGGTTGTGGGAACTCAAACCAATGATTTGCTTTGGATTTTTACCGAGACTAAACAAGGGGTTCTTCTAATTTTTCTAATTATTTTTAAATGTTGGCTGTGTGTGAAATTTGACACAGGAATTTTACAACGGATGAAAGTTTTTTGTCGAAAATTGAGCCATGTAATTTCCAAGTCGCAAAAGAAGATTAAGTCACCTGAATCAGCAAGAGTTCTGGTGGAATTTAGAGAAGGATACTTGATCTAGTCCAAAAGTAGACCCAAAAATTCTAATATTTGAATCCACTTCTTAATCCATAGTTTGTTAAAGATTAAATCCCATTGTTCCTTGGAATGATTTCTCAACCTTAGTCTCGATTTCAAAGATTTCTCAAAAAGTTTTCAACATTTTTATTTTTTTTTGGGTATGCATGTAGAAGATGAAACAAAATAAGAAACAAAATAAATGTTTTTAGGTTTTGAAAGTCCTAATTTGATCGTTAAAATTTAGAAACACACCCCCATGCTTAAGATATGTCATGTCCACATGCAATAGGAAGGGAAAAAAGATTACCTTGGTGAAGTCGGTCAAAATCAGGATAGGCAAAACCTCAAAAGTAAAAATGAAAAGCAGAAAAATGATGGGTTACCTCCAATATAGTGCTATCTTTTACACTTTCATCCTGGCGTGAAGTCACTAAATACTAGGTAAGTCGTGGAGGTCTTGAGAATCAAATTTCGTGTTAAGGTTGTGATCAAGATAGGGCTTCGGTCGTTGCCCATTGACTTTGAAGATATTGTTGTTTTTAGGATATAAAATTTCAACAGCATCGTGGGGATAAGTTTGAACTACAATGTAAGGACCGATCTATTTAGATTTTAATTTACTAGGAAATATTCGCAACCTCGCATCAAAAAGCCACACACGTTGTTTAGGTTCAAAAGTTTTTCGAATGATGAATTTATCATGAATTTTCTTGGGTTGGTCTTTGTAAATGCATGCATTTTCATAAGCCATGTTGTGAAGTTCTTCAAGTTTAGTTAATGATAATTTCTTATGCTTACCAACTGCAACCAAATTGTAATTGAATTCTTTTATTTCTCAATATGCCTTATGTTCTAGTTCAATCGAGAGGAGGCATGCCTTGCCAAAAATAAGGTGAAAAGGTGACATGCCAATGGTGATTTTGAAAGTTGTACAGTAAGCCCATAATGCATCGTCAAGTTTTAGCAACCAATCTTTTCGGTTGGGCTTAATAATCTTTTGCAAAATATTTTTAATCTCCCGGTTGGAAACTTCATCTTCGCCATTATTTTGAGGGTGATATGATGCAGAGATTTTATGGTTCACCCCATATTTAGCAAGAAGTTGACGGAATTGAGAATGTGTGAAATGTGAGCCTCTGTCACTAATAATGTCCTTAGGAATATCGAAATGCAAAAAAATATTTCCCTTTATAAAATTCACGATGACCCGATGGTCATTAGTGCGTATGGGTACTGCTTCAATCCACTTTGAAACATAGTCGACAACAACTAAAATGTACTGGTACCCAAAATATGTGATAAACAGTCCCATGAAATCGATGCCCCACACATAAAAAATTTCGACATATATAATTGGGTTGAGGGGTATCATCCTTAGAGTTCATGTTGCCGATGCTCTGGCAACACACACAGGATCGAGAAAATTTATGAGCATCTTTGTGTATGTTAGGCTAATAAAATCTAACATTCAACACCTTTGCCACCATTTTCTTCCCCAAAAAATGTCTGTTGCAAGCCTTTGAGTGATAGTGGTTCAGAATATCATGTGTTTCTAAATTGGGAACGCACAGCCGAATGACTTGGTCAGCACAGATACGTAGCAGATCAGGGTCCTCCCAAAAGTAATATTTAATCTCGGCGAAGAACTTATCCCTCTTGTGTTTAGATCAGTCAAAAGGGAATTGTCCAGTGGCGAGATAATTTGCATAATCAACATACCAAGGGAGGGATTTTACTGTTAGGAATGTTTTGTTTAGAAAAACAACTATTTGGGTCAAAACATCACCAGTGTTAAGTCTTGAAAGGTGATCGGCCATGAGATTTTGTGAGCCCTCATTATCTTTGATTTCTATGTTAAATTCTTGTAACAACAAAGTCCATCGAATTAGGCAGGGTTTCGCATCCTTCTTATTTAGCAAATATTTCATGGCCAAGTGATCAGTGTATATGGTGATGTGTAACCCTAACAGATGTGAACGAAATTTTTCGAGGGCAAAAATGATCTCATGAAGTTCTTCTTTAGTGATAGTATAATTTCGTTGTGTTTCATCAAGTGTTTTACTAGCGTAATAAATCACAACGAGTTTCTTATTGATTCGTTGCCCTAGGATGGCTCCTACTGCAAAATCTGAGGAATCTGTCATAAGCTCGAAAGGATGAACCCAGGTGGGTGCTTGCAGAATGAGTGCCTCAGTAATCACTTGTTTTAAATATTTAAACTCTCCAAGCAATCTTGATCAAAATCAAAAGGTTGGTCTTTAGCTAAAAGGTGGCTTAACGGTCGAGAAATTCTGGGGAAATCTTTGATGAATCGTCGGTAGAATCCCACATGCCCCAGAAAAGATCTTATTTGTTTCATCAAACTGGGCAGGGGAAGTTTGGAGATTGTATCAATTTAGCTTTGTCTACCAAGATTCCTTTTCCAGAAATAACATGGCCCAAGAAAATGCCTTCCTAGACCATGAAATGGCTTTTCTCCCAACTAAGAACCAGGTTAACCTCAATACATTTTTGGAGAGTTCCTTACAGATTCCAAAGACATTGATCAAAATAATCTCCAAAAATGGAAAAATCATCCATAATGACCTCCAAGCAATCACCTACCAAATCAGAGAAGATTGCTAACATACACCATTGAAAAGTCGCGGGTGCATTACACAATCCAAATGGCATTCTTCAGAAAGCAAAGGTTCCGAAGGGGCAGGTAAAAGTGGTCTTTTCCTGGTCCTCGATGAGGACTGCGACTTGATTGTAGCTGGAATATATAATATTCTTGTTTGGCTAGCCGCTCCAAAATTTGATTAATAAATAGGAGCAAAAAATGATCTTTCTTGGTGGAAGTATTTAATTTTTTGTAATCAATACAGGCACACCATGAAGTAGTCCTAGTAGGAATTTCTTCACCCTTATCATTGGTAATAACAGTGAGGCCAACTTTCTTGGGTGCAACTTGTGTAGGGCTAACCCACTAGCTACCAGTAATAGGGTAAATAATTCCCATATCAAGCCATTTAATTATTTCCCATTTTACGACCTCCTGCATATTGGGTTTAAGCGACGTTGTGGTTGGCAGGAAGGTTTAAAATCATTCTCAAGATAGATGCGGTGAGTGCAATAGGATGTGTCATTGCCTTTTAAATTATTTAAAGTCCAACCGATTACTTTTTGATATTTATTCTGGACTTGGAGTAGTTTTTCCTCTTGTAACCCTGACAATCGGGCATTAATAATAAGGGGTTTTGTATTGTTAGGGCCTAAAAATACTTATTTTAAGGAATCTAGCAAAGGTTTCAAAAATAATTGCAGGCTGGGTTCAGAATAGGGTTAGAACCTAGCATGAAATTTGATGTGGTGGTTAGGGTGGGTTAGACGGTTACTGTTGCTCAGGAGAAAGGTTTATTACAAAACACTTATCCACAGAAAGCATTTCCTCAATAAGATTTAAGGTTTCAGAATCTGAGTCATCGAAGAAATCTAGCTTGTGCAATCTTTTAGAAGCCTTAAAAATATCTAAAGTGAGTGTCTCACCACCGCAAGTGATGTCCAGTTTACCAGAATCACAATTTATGTTGTCTTTGGCGGTGGCAGGGAAGGGTCTTCCAAGAATAATAGGTGAATTCTTTACAGCTTTGGGTACATCAATGTCAAGGACTAAAAGGTCCACAACGAAGAGACAATTCTGTACCTGAACAATGACATCTTCTACAATCCCGTTTGGGTGAATAATAGATTGGTCAGCAAGTTGAAGTGTGACATTCAATAGTTTGAGGTCATCGAACTGAAATTCATTGAAAAGGATGGTAGGGATGAGATTTATTCATGCACCTAGGTCTAAGAGGGTGCAATCAAAAGTTGTGTCATTAATGACAACATATATTAATGGAGTGCCCGAGTCCTTTCTTTTGTGAGGTAGCTTGCTCTGAACAACAGAGCTAACTATTTCAGAAAGGACAACCTTTCTTAGATTTTTAGGCTGCCATTTTGTTGTACAAATTTCTTTATAAAATTTTACATAGGGAGGTATGTATTTAATTGCATCTAGGAAAGGAATGTTAATTTCCACTTGGGCAAATAATTCGTGCAATTGTTCTTCAATTGGCTCAGTTTTTCTGGGTTTCTTTTTCTTAGAGTTAAAAGCCTATGGGAAAGGTGTCGTGTTTGTGTTGGCTTGATTTTCCTGAGAGTGAACGGAGGTGGGAAAAAATTTCTCTTGATCCGATTTATTTTCCCATGAGGGTTCTTCATTGTGTGTGGTTTTTCCACTTCATAATGTTACTGCAATGGCACTGTGGCTATTTCATTGTGGAAAATGTTGATTTTGATGTGGGTTTTGAAAATCAAGTGGAAATTAAGTTACGGGATTTATTGGTTGTTGACCTTGTTGACCATGATTATTTCCGCTTTGAAATTGATTCCGCTAATTTCTGGGGTTTGGGTTAGGTTGGGAGGGTAAATTTCCCATTGACCATTGATCGTGTGTTACAGCAATTTGATTTTGTAAATTAGAAATGGCACGTGTCACATTGTTCAATTGCTGTTGCATTCCTTGCAAGGTTTTCATTAATTGATTATTAATATCAACCTGCTAAGGTTGGTTTTGGCCAAAATTCCCAGTTTGATTATTAAAATGCAAAATTTGATTGGTATTCTTCTAGGAAAAATTAGGGTTATTTCTCCAAGTAGGATTATAAAAGTTGGAAGAATTATTTCTAAAACTATCCTGGAGAGCAGAAATATTTTCATTTACTAGGGCATATATGGAAGAATTACTAGAAGTCCCAACAATTTCAGCTGCAAAGTCAAGATTTGGAAATCTGTTTGTGTCGATTTGGTGCAAATTTTCCTGGTGAAGGAGAGTTGGGTTAGCATCGGAGTTAGAAAGGCGAGAGTTAGGGTTGGTCGGTAATGGGTTTTGCGGTCATGCATTAAATTTTTCTTCCATTTTCTTTTGATTGATTTGCATCTGGTCGTCTTTGTGCAAAAAGTTGCAAATCGTCTTGTGTAACCGGGAGAGATTGTTGTTGTGTGACTACTGGACACTGACACGAGAATTGGCATTTGTGCCAAAGGTGTCCATGGATGAGTGATTGAAAGAATTTTTGCTTATTTCGTCGAAATGTTCATAGGCTCTTTCGGCATCTTTATTAAAAAAGTTGCCCCACATGAGGCATCAACAAACCGCCTCAATTGGTCAACAAGACTATGGAAGAATATTTGCATGAGTTGCCAAAGTGGCACCTCGTGGTGGGGCTAGCTCCTTAATAAGTCATCAACAAACCACCTCAATTGGTCATCAAGATCACGAGTTGCCAGTATGGCTCATCAGATTTTTGTTGGAAGGTTGTTATAGTGTGACATAAAGCATTAGTTAGATGAATTAGAAAATATCTTTTTAGAAATTCACTTTTTAATTGTGTCGAGGTAGTAATTGGTTTTCCTATAGTCCTAAACCAGTAAGCGGCCTTATCTTTAAGAGAGCGGGAAAAACCAAATTAGCAATAAATCTTTCGAAATGTTTTGGGATTTGGTGGTTTGGGCGAGGACCGTGAGCTCCTCTAAATAGCTAAATGGGTCTTCTCGAGGAAGGACATGAAAATGCTTAATGAGATGGACTGCAGGTTTAATTTCAAATTCATCATCAAGGATGACGACCCTTGGTCTTTCTTCATAGTTTGAGGAATCATAGAATTCCCTCAATGGAGTAGTAGGTTCAGCATTGCATGGTCTATATTGGCTAGGTTTGTAATGGTCCTAGTCAATTATTTTTTATTTGCTTGGAGTTGTTGGAGTTGAGTTACTACCATGAGAAAAGGATCGAAATTTTGAAAATTTTTCGTCGACTTTTTCTGAGATGGGATTTCAAATTGCAGCATTTCAAATTGTGGTTCGAGAACCTCAACTAGTTCAAAGTTGGGGTTCCCATTTTGATGGTTAAAAGATGATGGGTAAGTGCTTTTTTTATGATTTTTGGATTTTTCCATTTTTTCTTGATATTTAGTAGAGGAAGAAGATGAATCCAACAAGCTAGTACGGGTGTTGCGGTGGGCTGATAAATCAATTGGTCCCTCCAAGTGTGGATTTTGGGACCATTGACCGTGCATACACTAAATGGAAGATGGGATGGAAGGAGAAGAGTGGGAGATTAGAGAAAGTGTGCAATTCAAACAACCAAGCCTAAACTATCTTAAGGTTGACTCCTTAATAAAACCTAAGACTTTGGAACCCGATAAAAAAGATATTAATAAGTGAACCTACTTCCTAATGATCACTCGGCAAGACTAAAGAGGTGGATTCAGCCCAAGCATGTCCTGAGAAAATCACCAGGGGCATGTGTAAACCTGCACCATTCATTTGACTTCCCTTTAAGTCTGTCACTTCATTTTCAAGAGGAATTAGGAACACTTCATAACTCTTAGATATTGGATATTAAGCGTAAAATTTGCCGAAGTACTTAAGTTGTCAAATGACTAATTTTTTAATTAGGCTTAAGTATCTAAATGTGCACAGGAATGTGGAGAGCGTTGATTGGGGCAATGCCCTGTTACTTAAATTTTTTGTATGTGAAAAATTGGAAAGAGTGATTCCAAATGCAATCAAGTTGTCATACAAAATTTTTGTAGTTTTTCTGCTTTTAGGATTTGATTTAGATAAATGTCTTTTAGGGTTTTCTTTTGATGTTTCCAAACAAGTTTGAGTTCCACAATCAAAAAGAAACCAAGTTGTATGGGTGAAGATAGATTTCCTTTTAAACTGTGGGTCTAAAAAAAATGAAAAGAAACCCTAATTTATTTGAACTTAAGCAGAAATTTTACCTACCAATGAATTACTTCAGGATTTTCTTTTTAAGTAGTGGTCGAAGCGAAGCAAACAACACCACTATTGGAAGGCCAATCAAACAAGGATTCCAAAAAATATTTTGTAATTTAAGGAATTTATTTGATATTTTTTTAAGATTTTTCTGTGCTGGTGTCAAAGTCTAGAAATGATACCTGAGGGTATTTTAGACTTTTGAATGCCACCACCAGCCACCAAAAATTTTTGTAATTTTATGTGTTGTGTAGAATTTCACAAGGATTCCAGAAAGCTAAATTTCACAAAAATTGGATGTGTATAAAAATTCTTAAAAATAGTGAAATCAAAGGAGATGAACCCCCTATGGTCCATGAATTTTTAAAAATTTTCTACAAATTTAATTGCTCTGAAATTTGGAAAAGATGTTCATGACTTGATTTGGAATCTTTGGGTGAATGTTCAAGATTTCAGGAGGCCCGTGGTGTCGGGAATTGATTTTAGAAATCCAGACAGAAGTCTGAACATGAAAATCAGAACACCAACACTTAAGGTAGAGTGGTGTTTAAAGATGCAAACAAACAACCATTGTGTTTTTAAAGTCACCACTCTACTTAATTTAAATTTTTATGGTCCTAAAAGCCTGGTTTAATGTTTTTTTTTTTATAGTTTTTTAGGGTTAATGTGACAAGGAAGGAGCTAACTTGAAATCCATTGGAAGAAAAGGAACTTCAAGCTCTTGCTTCCAAATTCCCGCCTTCTTCCTGTAGTTCCTGCACACATGAGAGAAAAGAAGGAAAAGGGGATGAGATCCGCATATCAAGCAAGAGAATAATGGTAAAGCAAAGCCGTGCCCCACCCAGCAACGGTGCCAAAAAGTGATTGCTAAAATGCGTGATTTATAAAAATTGCAAATTAGGTCATTGCAACACGCAATCTGGATCGCTTTTAAATTTATAAACTCTGAGTACTTGGGAAAGTATTCAAGTCATCCCAAGGGAGGTAGGAATGCTTTCAACAAAATCTCTCACTTGAATCTTGGAAATGAACTTCTTTTTTCGATTTTGAAAAATGTAATTTTTTTTAGGGTTTTGAATATGCCAAAACAAATATGGAGAGAGAGACGGAAATTGATACTAGGAGAAATGTAAAGCAACAAGTGCCTTACTTCTCCAACTCACTGTAAGCACGGATGGCCTAGTGTAATGAAGAACCAAGTCATAACACAATCACAAACTATCTAAAAATAAAGGAATGCTTTTATTGATTTGAAAAATTATTTTACAACGGGTTAGAGAACTCACAAGTGAGAGGGGTTCTCACTTGTAATTTCCAACAAAAACACTACACTAGCATGCAAAAGAAATAACAAGAATGTAAAGGAAAGCTTAGGAAGATAATGTTGATGATGACGCTGCTACCCAGAATTCCTACTCCAGTTCTGGTTGCCCCATGACCAAAAGGAAAACTTCTCTCTTGAATGTCCTCCTTTTGGCAAACCCTAGGTGGGTGTGCCTCCTCTTCCTTGTTGTGGAAGATCTCCATTCCAAGAACTTCTCCCTAAGGTGGCATGGACCACCTTCAGTATCTTCTCCTCTGGATGTCCTCCTTGTTTGGCCTTCATCCTTGGTTTGGTGGCGACACAAGGATGAAGAAGAACAAGTTTAAGCCACCAAGGAGACAGAGTGTCTCCTTGATGTTCTTCCTCCTCTCCTTCCTTACTTGGACATTGACTTTGGGTGGGATATGGGTAGAAATAATGTAGCCAAGGATGGGTCCTTTTGGTAGTAAGTTTGGTCTTTTTATAGGAGTGGTAGGGGATAGGTGTGGTTAATGGATGGAGGGCTAATATGGACTTATGAGGGTGGTTAGAAGATCCTAGGGTTGAGGTGAATTGGTGCCAAAAGGGAGGGGTGTCAGTCTTTGGCGCCAACTCTAGATGGGGGCTAGGGTTAAGGATGGGTTAGGTGTGTTGTATGGCTAGGATTAGGTTATATGGTGGTGGTTACGAGATGAATGGTGGCTATGTGTTAGCGCCACTTAGAGAGTTGTGAGTAGGTGTGGTTAAGGGTTAGGCTAGAGTTGTTGGCACCAACTCAAGGTAGGAACTAGTGCTAAGAGTTGGTGTGGAATGTTGGAGGGTTAGGATGAGCTTATAAGGTGGTGGTTATATGGTGGAGGGTTGAGGTTAATTGGTGCCACATGAAAAAGTGTAGGGTAGCTGGGTTTGGGTTAAGTTGGCGCCAATTTTGGTGTGGTTAAGGGGCTTATCTTTGGTGCCAACATGTGGTTGAAGGAGATGGATTACGGTGGTGTTTGGATGGTGGTGATTTGAAGGTTTTTGGAGGGAAAGTTGGTGCCACTTTTGATGTTGACCTTGGAAGTGGTGGAGTGAAGAGATGTAGGGATGGTGGTGCTAACTATAGGTGGAGGTAGGTGACTGGTCGATTGTTCACTTTAAAGTCGTTTGCAGTTTATTATGGTGGAAAAATTGACTAATCAATATTTAAGAAAAAAATAACCACTCGCAGAGGAGCCGGTCGTATCCACAGGGAGCAATGACGTATGAAAATTTGCACCAGTTAAAAACGTTTGTTCGTAGCTAGTTTGGACAAGAATCAAGCCAAAATTGCCTTCAGATTAAGGTTGAAGCAAGAAACAATGCTGAAATAGCAATTCTGAGAAACTAGAGGATATTTTTCGTAATGCAGAATTAATAAAATATTATTAAAAAGTGACAGTGGCAGAAAATGTAATTTTTAATTGGCAGGTTACTGTAGTAAAACAGGGGATTTTTTCCCCTTTGCCTTGCGCGACGAGGAGTGGATGGCCGGGCGTGGGAAGCTCGGAGGAAGTCCCTTGGATCGAGGGCTTCAAAGCGGTGGTGGCGGCGTGTCATGCGGCGGCCGGAGGCGGCCAGACGAGCTCCAGTGGAGGTGCTGCAGCCGGTGCCGCAGCTGCTTTGACGTGAGCACGCACGGCCTGTTGGAGGAGAGCATTGCCACGCGCTGCTGCTGCGTGCTGGCTGAAGGCGTGGGCGCGCACTGCAGTCGGTGCGCGCTCTGTTGGCGTGGAGAGCGGGTGCTGCTGGCTGTTCTGTAGGCGCGGGATGTTGCGGGTGCGGCTGGAGGGCGTGGAGGTGGCGTTGGAGGTGTAGTGGTCGGATGTGGTTGTGCGGGTGAGGGTGGACTTCAGACGGGTGCGTAGGCTGTTGGCAGAGGGCGCGTGTGAGCGGTAAGGTGCAGGCTGAAGGTGAGCGGGTGGCTTCAGACGTTCGGGAAATTTCCCAGAAGTCTTAAGTGATTGAAAGGGTGGTTGAACGGTAGCTGCGGCGGTGGTGGTTGGTGACGACAGCGAGGGAGATGCACGCTAAGGTGCTCACGGTAATGCGGACGAGCTTCGGATGGCGGTGTGGCCTATCACACCACACGCCCACGGTGGTGGAGACTCGCTGCCACGATTGAGGCTGGCAGTATGGAATGGAAGAAAGGAGATCTCTCCTCTGCACAGTGGTGGTCGATGGTGGAGGCCTCTTGAGCTCGACTGCCTCCCTCCTCCTTTTGTAGTGGCCTGCGCAAATTTGAAATCAGCTACCTGACCATATCCAACACATCCGCTCCTCCTTGAATGGGTTCTTCACTACGGCAGCTGGTGGCGTTGGTGCGGCAGCCAGCCGTTCCTGCAAGAAGAAGAATAAAGAAAATATTGTTAAAATATTAGGGTCATTTATATACAGACCCTCAACTTTTATGTTAATGAAAATAATGTACTTAATTGGTTATCTAATTAGATGAATGCCATTCTAAGCCAATTCTAATTGCACTTAAAATATGAATGCAATGCATGGATTATGTAATTAAATTAAAAATATGAATTAATCTATTTACATCCTAATTTATGCTAAATAAATGTTTGAATTAACCTAATGTCTAGGCACTAAAATACTTAAATAGCCCACAACTATGGGCTAATCAAATACCCCCATGCCTAGTTTTTGCTAGTCCCTAGCAAAATTAAGCGAAACCTAGCACTCCAAGTAAACTAATTAACTCACTTAGTCTTCCTTCAGTAGCATATTAAGTTCAAACTCTAGACCCAAGGTTCCTAAGTAGTTGCTAAGTTACAGACTAGGTCAGCTAAAGACAAGTTGGAGGCACAAGTTTCTCTGATTTCTGACTCTACCCTAAAGTTTATTGATCCCTGAGATTAAAGCATCCATGCCTGTGCATTGGTCTGAGTTATTTGAGTTAACGGATTTTTTTTTTTTTTTGTTGATTCTTCTAAGTCTAACCTCAGATCAGCTATCATCACGGTCTGTGTCGGATTCATTGTCCCCATTACCATACATCGAAGGGTGCCTGACTTTTGATGCTTCGAGATAGCACCGCCCATAACGACCCCAAGAACTCCTGGCAATCGACACTTCGAGATAGTATTGCCCATGGATTTCTTAAGCGAATTCAGGCCTATGGCAATCGGCACTTCGAGATAGGGCCGCCCATGGTACCTGACCGTGCAATGCACTTACATACCCCCAGTAGGATGGATATCCTAAGAGACAAGCGCTGAGGAGGTAATTTGTTATCATCGCATCCTCAAGGTGAGTATATACTCCACCTCTCCTGTAGCGGGAACTCTTCCAATCAAAATGTGCTTTCAAGCCTCTCTTAAGTCAAAACTAGGAGAACCAAATCTCTTTTCAGAAAGATAGAAATTAAGTTAATTACCAGACCATGTGTGTGAAATTTGGATGCTTGGGTTACAAGGACCCGTAAACCAAAAGGTAGAATAAGACTCTAGGTACTACCCGACCTTTTAAGTCAAACCCTAGCTTCCCTTCCTCAACCTCTTGAGGAATGGTTCGCAACTTAACTCCTACTTAAGTTTTTAAGTCCACAAAGGACCCTAAAGGTCTAAAGCTAGTAGCTCATTTAGCTTCTAAAGTTTGACCCTAGAATTAACTTAGTCTACCCTAGAGTTCTGATTTGCTTAAGACTGCAAGATCTAGCCAGTTAAGCTCAAAACCCTTTTTTTTTCTCTCTCTTTTTTTCTTATATATATGCATGCTATAAACAAAATGCCTTAGGTCCTCTCCCCCATGCCTGGTCCAAACAATGTCCTCATTGAAAACAAAAATAGCTAAAGGAAGATATTACCTGAGGTGGAGAATGGAAGGAGCTAAGGCTCCTCAAGAGTGACTTCGTCAACCAGATGGCCATCTAAAGTTATGTACGGTTTTAACCGTTGACCGTTGACGATAAAGGGAGTTGCTGAAGAGGAAGGATTTTTGATCTCCACAGCTCCATGCGGAAATACTTTGGTGATTATGTAAGGCCCATCCCAATGAGATTTTAACTTCCCAGGAAAAAGCTTAAGTCTGGAATTTAAAAGCCAGACTTGTTGGTTGGGCTCAAAGGTCTTTCGAAGAATAAACTTATCATGCAAGACCTTGTTCTTTCTTTATAAGCTTGAGAGGTGTCATAAGCATCATTCCTTAGCTCCTCAAGCTCACTTAATTCTAGAAGTCGTGCCTTACCTGCCTTCTCTAAATCCATGTTAACACTTCGAATAGCCCAAAGTGCTTTATGTTCCAACTCAACAGGTAAATGGCACGCTTTTCCATACACAATCCAAAAGGGAGAAGTACCCAAAGGGGTCTTATAGGTCGTTCGATAAGCCCACAAAGCATCATTGAGCTTTTGGGACCAGTCTTTCCTATCAGGTCTAACGGTCTTTTCCAAAATGTTTTTTATCTCCCTATTTGATACTTCAACCTGGCCACTTGTCTGAGGGTGGTAAGGGGTAGCAACCTTGTGAGTCACTCCCAAACTCTTGATTAACCGATTGAAGTGGTGGTTTAGGAAATGAGGTCCCCCATCACTTATAATAGTCTTGGGGCAGTCGAAATGGGGTATGATATTGGCCTTCACAAATTTCAAAACCAGAGAGTGGCCATTTGTGCGCATAGGAATGGCCTCTATCCATTTAGAGACATAATCAACTGCCACCAAGATATATTCAAAACCATGGGACAACGGGAAGGGACCCATAAAGTCAATTCCCCACACATCAAAAATTTCAACAGATTGAATAGGATGTTGAGGCATTTCATTCTTCTTCCCAATCGTTCCAGTCCGTTGACATCTAATACAAGCCTTAACAAAATTATGAGAATCCTTAAATAAGGAAGGCCACCAAAAATCGGACTGGAGAACCTTAAAAGCAGTTTTCTTAGCACCAAAGTGTCCTCCACAATGAACTTCATGGCAAAAACTCAGCACACTTTGTTGTTCCTCTTCAGGCACACAACGTCTCAATACTTGGTCTTGTCCAATTCTAAATAATTATGGCTCTTCCCAATGAAAATATCTTGCTTGAGAAATGAATCTATTTCTTTTCTGCTCATCCCAAGAGCCAGGAGTTTGTCTAGTGACCAAGTAATTTACATTGTCTACATACCAAGGTAAAGTTGGTGTTACCGCCATCAGAGTTTCATCGGAAAATGTCTCGCGAATGTCTTCAGAAATAGAGTCATGAAGAGGAAGGCGAGACAGGTGGTCAGCCACAACATTTTCTACTCCTTTCTTTTCACGTATTTCCAAGTCAAATTCTTGAAGGAGTAAGATCCACCTAATCAGACGTGGCTTAGAATCTTTCTTAGCAATGAGATGTTTCACTGCTGCATGATCAGTAAAAATAACCACCTTAGACACAAGTAGATAAGACCTAAACTTCTCCAGAGCAAAAACTACAACAAGTAATTCTTTTTCAGTGACAGTGTAGTTTTGCTGAGGTTCGGTTAAAGTCTTGCTTGCATAATGCAGCACATGAGGTCTTCCCTCAACCCTTTGTCTAAGGACTGCTCCCACTGCATAATCTGAAGCATCACACATAAGCTCAAATGGGAGTGTCCAATCAGGAGCTTGGAGAACAGGCGCAGAGATCAAGGCCTCCTTTAGAGTTTGAAAGGCCTCGGCACACTTTGAATCAAAACTAAAGGAAGATTCCTTCGCCAACAAGTCACAAAGTGGCTTAGAAATCTTACTAAAATTTTTAATAAAGAGCCTATAAAAGCCAGCATGGCCCAAAAAGGATCTAATATGTTTGACATTCGTAGGCAATGGAAGTTTGGAAATAGAATCAATCTTGGCTTTATCTACTTCCAAACCTTTCTTGGATACAACATGCCTAAGTACAATTCCTTTCTGTACTATGAAGTGACTTTTCTCCCCGCTGAGGACTAAACCAGTCTCCTTACATCGTTTCAACACATTCTCCAGGTGCAGGAGACACTGGTCAAAAGATGAGCCATAAATGGAGAAGTCATCCATAAACACTTCAACACACTCGTCAATCATGTCCGAAAAGATAGACATCATACACCGCTGGAAAGTTGCAGGGGCATTACATAATCCAAATGACATACGCCTGAATGCAAAAGTACCATAAGGACTCGTGAATGTCATCTTTTCCTGGTCATTAGGAAAGACTGCCACCTGATTGTACCCAGAATATCCATCGAGAAAGCAATAATACTTATTCCCTGACAATTTTTTGAGAATTTGATCAATAAAAGGCAAAGGAAAGTGATCCTTCTGGGTAGCGGTGTTCAGCTTGCGGTACTCAATACAGACCCTCCATCCTGTTGAGGGTCTAGTGACAACTTGTTCACCTTGGTCGTTGAGTTCCACGGTAAAGCCTGCCTTCTTTGGCACCACATGAATGGGACTGTCCCATTTACTATCAGCAATGGGATACATGATCCCAGTGTCCAACCACTTCAGGATTTCCTTTTTTACAACCTCCCTCATATTAGGGTTCAGACGTCTCTGCATGTCCCTAAAAAGCTTGATGGAATCATCAGTATAAATGTGGTGCATGCAGAGTGTAGAGTCTATACCCTTAATTTTAGCAATGCTCCAAGCAATAGCTTCCTTGTGCCTAGACAGGCATTCAATCAAGGCTCCCTCCTGTGCCTCAGACAGCACAGTGGAAATGATAACGGGGAGCGTATCATTGGCACCTAGGAAAACATACTTGAGAGTGTCAGGGAGGGGTTTCAACTCAAGGTTGGGGGCTTGTATGGTTGAGGGTTTCATAATAGATGTCCCCATCTCAGGTAGCAAATCTACCTTGGGCGAAAATGATGGGGGAAGAGACTCAGCAGAAACTCCTAGCAATTCCTCTAGTTCTAGTATATCCCCTTCACATTCCTCCAAGAGATGGGAATGCTCATTTAACATGACATGCTGACGGGGTTCATCACATAACATTGCAGGAGTTGCCTCTTCAATTAGGTCATCTATCACCACAACTTGAGAACAATCCTCAAGTCCGGCTTGTTTGTAAGCATCAAACACATTAAGCCAGATTTTCCTGTTCCCAAAGCCCATTTTCAATGCCCCAGTATTGCAATTAATTGAAGCATGGGAAGTTGCGAGGAAGGGGCGGCCCAAAATGATGGAGGGTTTGGTTGGCTTGTTGGTAGGGTCAGTGTCCAAAACTAAGAAGTCAACGGGAAAGAAGAAATCCTCTACTCTTATGAGGACATCTTCCAAAATTCCCTGTGGTGTCTTAAGTGATCAATCAGCAACTTGAAGGATTACAGGGCTAGGCTTCAAATTGCCTCCCCCAAGTTGTTCATACACATAGCTCAGAAGGATGTTCACCCCCGCACCGAGATCAAGTAGAGCCTCATCAATTTTTAAGTCACCAATAAGTACAGAGATATATGGGGCTCCTGGGTCTTTAAGTTTCGGGGGTGTGCCATGTTGAACAATTGAGCTAATAGAATCAGGCAGGACAACTTTTGATTAGACCTATTTTCTAGATTGCCGCTTTTTCGTGCACAAGTCCTTTAAGAAGCGGGCATAAGACGAAATCTGCCTGATAGCTTCAAGCAAAGGCAGGTTAATCTGCACTTGCTTGAAAGTTTCCATAATCTCATCCATCTTATCTTTGGCTCCAGATGAGCCAGTAGAAGTCTGCCCAGAGGTGGATAAGCGCTCTGGAAAAGGCACTCTCGATCTCTGGGTGGAAGGGTTGTCATGTCGAGTAAGGGGTGGAACGGGGGCAACTTCTTCCGGTGAGGTGATTTCAAGCGGAGAAGATTTGGGCAAATCTTCTCCGGTGGGGGTGAAAGTCGGGGTGGATGGTTTTTTTAGGGGGTGAGACTATAGGAGCATCAGGTTTGGAAATTTCTTTCCCACTCCTCAGAATAGTCACCGCCCAAGCATGCTCCCTAAAGACAATCCCTTTTCCTTTAGGATTTTCCTCAGCAGCACTGGGAAACTTCCCAGTCTCCCTCTATCTAACAGCCTCAACAAGGTGTCCAATTTGTGATTTCATCTCATGTATAGCCTTGTCATGAGATTGGATGATGGCACTTTGACTTTCTTGCATAGTTTTCAACATCGCCTTCAATTCATCCATCTCAGAGGTTTTAGGTTGGGTAAAGGTCTGAGGTTGGTTCATTTGATGGTTTTGAAAGGATTGTGGTTTGTAATTCCTTGAATTTGAGACATTTCCTTGTCTCCATGAAAAGTTTGGGTGGTTCCTCCATCCCTCATTATAAGTGTTGGAGAAAGGATCATTACGAGGTCTTGGACGGAACCCTTGAGTGACATTCAAATCCGCTTGTACAAGCTCAGGGAATTGGGAGGCCAAGTGGCAATCCACAGTGGCATGTGTATTGCCTTGACAAATTACACATTCGGAAGCTTGGGATGTGGAGGTGTTAGGTATGAATGAACTCGGGTTCGACATAAGCCTTTCCATGTTTTGATTCAATAATTGAATTTGATAGGCAAAATTCTGGGTGTCCCTTGCTTCATTCGCCTCCAACTTTCTTTGCATGAGAGTGGGCTTTCTATCCATGTAGGCAGAATTTAAGTGAATAGAATTCTCACTCAAAGTATCAAAAAGTTCCAAGCTTCATCCTCTGTCTTAGATAGAAAGGTTCCTGCACAGGCACCATCCACAGTTTGCTTATGCGAATCATTAAGTCCGGCGTAGAACCTTCCAACCAGTTGCCATTTAGGCACTTGGTGATGTGGGCAAAGTCTCAGCAAATCGTTAAAGCGCTCCCACGCATCAAGGAATGCTTCCCTATCCTTTTGAACAAAACTCATAATTTCCCTCCAAAGTGATTTGTTTTGCTTATGGGGAAGTACTTCTTCAAAAACTCCTTCTTCAGGGCATCCCAAGTATTTATATTATCAAGGGTGTGATACCAATACTTGGCTTTGTCCTTTATGGAGAAGGGAAAGATGGTCCGCATTTGAGCGTCATCAGTAACACCTTGCAGCTTCACCGTGGAACAGACCTCGGTGAATTCATCAATATGCTTGTAAGGGTCTTCCCTAGTAGTACCATAAAAGGAGGGTAGCAAGGATATGGTTCTACTTTTGATCTCATACGGATTGTCCCCTCCAGGTCTACGAGGTGCTGGGCCAGCTTGATTGGTTGGGATGAAATATTCCTTAAGGCTCCTTTGACCGGCCATTTCTACCCTTGGAAGGTCTCTTCTTAGGATTCTTTTAGGTTCAGGATCAAATACAAGTTGTCTCCTAAGAGAACGCCTACCAAGCATGCACTACAAACACTATTCAAAAGGACTTGTTTGGTCTTTACAGATTTAGGCTTTGACTTTAGTTCAAATTGTAGGTGACAAAACAAGTTGCCCAATCAATTACGCATCTATTGTCAACCTTCGAAATGCCTAAAAAGACCTAGTTGGAACTTAGGTATTCTTCCTTAAATCTCAAATGGTCAACTAAATCCAAAGACGGAAGATCGAGGGATGCAAGTAGGCCTAAGCCTTCCTTTGAAGCTGTGCTTTCGCGATGCTTCTCAACTACCCCCAAAAATCCGTGACAGGGTATCCCCCTCTTTGGATTTACAAAACCTTTGATCTCAAGTTCCGAACACTTCAGAATCCAACGATAGGAGCGCTCTTGTCCTAGTCGTTTCAAGACTTAGGAGTGTCTAAATGAGTGCTGTGGTGCAATAGATATAAGTGTGCATTCACCGCAAAATGATTTGAATTTTGAATCGTACACCACATTTTACAATCAAGTCCTTGATTTTTAGATGTCCCTCCTTTAATTAGTCCTTTTTTCGAATATATGTGACCACTTGTTAGATTGCTTCAAGACAAACTTTGTGGTCTTTGAATTAAATCCCAAATGAAATGCGTGATCAAGAATACGATGCAAAGTAAGAGAATGCGTACCTTGCCTCCAGTGATCTACGATGCAAGAATGCACGCAATGCAGAGAAGTAAATCTAGCGGCTGCTCATACAGACCTACATGGTTCGTCCTAAGGGAGGCAGCTTCTAGCAGGTAGCTCATTTTTTTTTTCTATTTTTTTTTCTAGAACTACTTATGCACAAGCAAATAAAAGTAATAAAAAAAAACCTAAATCTAAAGAAAATGGAACAGGCTCCCAAAAATTACCCAACACGGGCCAAAAACAAAATTGGGGAACAAACCCCTCAAAATATGCCCCAGAACAAGGGTTTCAAACTAACTGCAATGTAAAATTAAATCTAAAGTCCTAATTCTAGTCTAATTAAACTAGCGACTAAATACAATGGTGTCCGTCTCGTCCTCCTCCTTCTCCTTCGTTTGAAAATTGCTCGTCCAATTCTCCTCTGGCGACGTCAAGGGTCGCCTCTCACAGTGGCTGATTCTTGCACAAATTTTCTCGCACAGAAAAGAAAATAATAAATGGTCAAATCACTGTGCAATTGACAAATAATCAAAATAAAATCAAGTGAAATTATTGCATCTGTTGCCTCCCCGGTAACGGTGCCATTTGACTGGTCGATTGTTCGCTTTAAAGTCGTTTGCAGTTTAATGTGGTGGAAAAATCGACTAATCAATATTTAAGAAAAAAAATAACCACTCGCAGAGGAGCGGGTCGTATCCACAGGGAGGCAATGACGTATTAAAATTTGCACCAGTCAAAAACATTTGTTCGTAGCTAGTTTGGACAAGAATCAAGCCAAAATTGCCTTCAGATTAAGGTTGAAGCAAGAAACAATGCTGAAATAGCAATTCTGAGAAACTAGATGATATTTTTCGCAATGCAGAATCAATAAAATATTATTAAAAAGTGACAATGGCAGAACATGTAATTTCTAATTGGTAGGTTATTGTAGCAAAACTGGGGATTTTTTTCCCTTTGCCTTGCACGACGAGGAGTGGATGGCCAAACGCGGGAAGCTCGGAGGAAGTCCCTTAGACCGAGGGCTTCAAAGCGGTGGTGGCGGCGTGTCGTGCGGCGGCCAGAGGCGGCCGGACGAGCTCCGGCGGAGGTGCTGCAGCTGCTTTGGCGTGAGCGAATGCGGCTTGTTTTCGGTGAGGACTGCCGTGCGCTGCTGTTGCGTGCTAGCTGAAGGCGTGGGCGCGCACTGCAGCCGGTGTGCGCTCTGTTGGCGTGGAGAGCGGGTGTTGCTGGCAGTTCTGCAGGCCCGGGATGTTGCAGGTGCGGCTGGAGGGCATGGAGATGGCGCTGGAGGTGAAGTGGTCGGATGTGGTTGTGCGGGTGCGGGTGGACTTCAGACGGGTGTGCAGGCTGTTGGCAGAGGGCGCGTGTGAGCTGTAAGGTGCAGGCTGAAGGTGAGCGGGTGGCTTCAGACGTCCGGGAAATTTCCCCGAAGTCTTTAGTGATTGAAAGGGTGGTTGAACGGTAGCTGCGGCGATGGTGGTTGGTGACGACGGCGAGGGAGATGCACGCTAAGGTGCTCACGGTAATGCGGACGAGCTTCGGATGGCGGTGTGGCCTGTCACACCACATGCCCACGGTGGTGGAGACTCGCCACCACGATTGAGGCCGACAGTATGGAATGGAAGAAAGGAGATCTCTCCTCTACACAGTGGTGGTCGATGGTGGAGGCCTCTCGAGCTCGACTGCCTCCCTCCTCCTTTTGTAGTGGCCTGCATAAATTTGAAATCAGCTGCCCGACCAGATCCAACAGATCTGCTCCTCCTTGAATGGGTTCTTCACTGCGGCAGCTGGTGGCGTTGGTGCAGCAGCCAGCTGTTCCTGCAAGAAGAAGAATAAAGAAAATAATGTTAAAATATTAGAGTCATTTATATACAGACCCTCAACTTTTATGTTAATGAAAACAATGTACCTAATTGGTTATCTAATTAGATGAATGCCATTCTAAGCTAATTCTAAATGCACTTAAAATATGAATGCAATGCATGGATTATGCAATTAAATTAAAAATATGAATTAATCTATTTACATCCTAATTTATGCTAAATAAATGTTTGAATTAACCAAATGTCTAGTTACTTAAATACTTAAATATCCCACAACTATGGGCTAATCAGTAGGCGGTTAACTTAGGTGGTGAGCTTGGTGTAGAATTAGGGTGGAGTTAGGTTAGGGTTTAGGTAAGTGGTGGACGGCCTTGGAGGTGGAGCTGGTTTTGAGCTTAGCTAAGCTAGCTTAACTTGTAGGATAGTAGTGGAGGAGTTAGGGTTTTGAGAAGATGAGCTAAGGAAGAGTTGATTGGAGCTGTACTGGAGCTGAATCTACTGAGGAGGTCTTTATAAGGAGCTCAACTACTTAGCTTAGCTGTCTAGTTCTTTTGCTAGTAGCTAGGCTTGAATAGTTGTGCTAAGTTGAGCTAGTTTCAACATAGTTGAAGATAGGTTGGGCTAGAATTGCCTCTGATGAGAACTCCAGAGCTAGCTTAGCTACTAAGTAGACAAGTAGTAGCTAAGCTGAACGGAGTGCAGCTATTGTGAGCTAAGTGGAGCTGGACTTGGAATGAGATGGAGCTGGAATGAACTTTCATCAACTAAGCTGAGCTAGCTAGAGAACCCAGTGAACTAACTGCAGCTAGGATCAGCTAGACTCAACTAAGTTGAGCATGATCTGAGCTAAGCTAACGTGGGTTGAGCTAGGATGAGCTACCATCTAGCTAAGATGAGCTGAATGTAGCTAGAAGGAACTAAACTTAACCAATGTGAGCTGATATCCAGTAGAGATGAGCTGGATCCTTCTAGGGTTCAGCTAATTTGGACTTCTTCTTCACTTTCATCCTTCTTGAGTCGAAGGCTTTTAAGGGTTTGAACATCTGCTTAACCTTAACACTCAAGTAAAGATGTTAAAAATACAAAAAGAATGCAATGCATGCCTAACCCAGGTTGTGCCTAAATGCAACCCAAAAACCCATTTGTAGCGTTAAAAACCTAAGAGCTAGATCTATTTTAGGTCATAAGAATGATGATAAACTGTCATTTAATATGGGGCCATTACGTCAATGTGGGCCACAAGGAATGCTTCTAGGGTTTGGCACCAGCTAAGATGGTAGTGATCCTTAGGCTTGATTCTCTTGACATACTAATTGAGTTAAGCCACTATAGTTTCTGTGATAGCCCTAAACTTGTTATAAATTTGTTCCAAGGTCTTTTGTAGATTTTCCACAAGGTCAGATTTTTGTGGTGGGTGTTGAGGGTTCTCCCTATAATTCTACACCAGGGGTGGTTTGGCCTATGATTGGAAGGGCTATTGGTATGGTTGTCTGGGATTGGCAGGAACCTGTGGTCCACGAAACTTGGGCTGCTGATGTGGTTGAGTAACATATGTAGGTTTGGTGTTGTTCCTTCCCCATGAGAAGTTGGGGTGCTGAGCCCATCTAGGGTTATATGTCTTAGAGTACGAGTTGCTACGCCCGTATCCTTGCACAGCATTTACATCTTCATATGATGAAGATGCAATTGATGCAGTGTCATCAATAGAATAAATATCATAATCAGAGTTACGTGCATAACCTTGCTGAAGTGGTACTAATTCCAGGTTGTTTATTGTCTCCTAAATAGATGTAACACTTGATGAGGTAGATGAAGAAGGCCTAGATAGATCTTGAGTCAAAATCATAGGTCTTGGTGGATGGGCTCAAGGAAGTGATGCAGGGAGAGGTGTGACTCCTTTATATGGGGTAGATCAGGTCTGAATCAATTCATCTAGCTTCTTGTCAAGGAGGTCCACCTTGTGCAATTTTGAGGTGATGAGGTTCATGTTAACCTTGACAGATTCGAGGTGAACCTCATGAGCGGTGGCTTTCTGGTGGCTGGACTTGTTAAATTGACTCATGGATGCAGCATTCATTGAATTTTTCACCAAAGATTCAAAGAGCTATTGAATACACTATTTTCATCCTTGGCCAGGAAATTCCCACCACTTAAGGTGTCTACAAGGTAGCTATGGGTGCCATCCAACCCATGGTAGAAAATTTTAGCCAAGTGCCATCTGAGCACTTCATGATGTGGCCATTTCCTTAATAAATCCTGAAATCTCTCCCATAAATTATGTAGTCTCTCTCCATGTGTCTGGGTCAAGGTTGTGATGGCACACCTCTGGCATTAGTCCCTCCAATGGGGAAGAATTTTTACAAGAATTCAATTAGGAGCTCTTCCCATGTGTTTATTGGTTGTCCTATGGTCTTGAACTGATTGGAAGCCTTGTCCCTTAAAGAAAAGGGAAAAAGCTTCATCATTACCACATTAGGGTCCACATCCCAGGGACAGATTGTTTCAGTAATACATCCTAGAACTTCTAAGTGTTTGAATGGGTCTCCATGGGGATTACCATGAAAATAAGTCGGTATTAGACTTATGACATTAGGTTTAAGCTCGAAAACATCCCCATTAGTGAGCATCCTAACTAATGGTCTTAATTGGAGTGCAGTTGGGTTGTGGAAGTCTCTCAATCATCTTGGCTACTCACCTTGAGGTGGGTTTTGCATGTCCTCTAGGGTTTTTAAGATTTTATCCCTTTGTCTCTTATGATACCGCTCAGATGCAATGATTTGCATTCTAATGAGAGCGAGAGGATCGTTCTTGATTTAGGGGTTTTCTTCCTCCATGATTGGGGAGGAGGAGGATGAAGAGATGGAGATGATTGGGGGAGCAGAAGTGGGCCTCCTACGATGTTGTTGTATGGGACCAGATAACTAAGGCCTTAATGACCTCCTAATTTGCATAAAAGGGGCCAGGTATTAGATAGTGTTGAGTGAAACATTCGTTAACATCGAAATTAATGGTTCAAGATTAGGTCTCCAACTAATCACCACAAGACTTAAAATCTTAACTTACTTTTCTAAAACTAATCAAGCCATTAAGGAAGGTGATGAGAACCTCATCATGAGCCATAACTAGCTCATTTTGACCTAATACAAAGGATAAAAGCTCCTACATAACTCAAGGAAAGGCTTAACTCAGAGAATTCTGAGTTTAAGGAGAAAACAAGTCATAAGGGGTAAAAGTGCAATTTTACCAGTATAATCTGCATACAGGGTCCAAACATAGGTCAAACAAATCGAATAAGAAGGAAAGTGGGATGATCTGATAAGGGCTACAGCAATTCCAAGGAACTAAATGATAATCTGTAACCTTAAAACAAACCCACTTCAATTCACGAGGTTCGAGGCAAAGTAAAAATAGAATAAACCCTCTAAAATTCATAGAAAAATAATCTCTAGGGTTTAGAACCTTCAATTTGGCCTTCGGAACCCATTTTGACCTACATTGAGAACCATGCCCAATTAATAACTTAATTTAGGTTTATGCGTAAATTGACCGGTCAAACAAGGTTTTATCTAGAAATAAAATTCACCATCAGAATCCTTAGGTCCTAATTAGTCACGTATAAAAACTTGAGCCTAAGAAGAAACCTTCTTGACCAACTTTACATTTTGGTCTCATCTATTTACTTTTTGCCCCTCAACTTTTGAACCCTCGCATTTTGGCCCCTAACTCTTCTTCATTCTTTACATTCAGGTCCTCCCTGCAAGACCTGCCAGCACCATGCTCCGGCGACCCTGCGCGGAGCATGGCGCCGCGCAGAGGAAGGGGGAGGGCCTGCCAGGTCAAATGGGGATGCCCTGCGTCGTCAGCCGTCGCAGGAACACCCCCTGGTCGCTGAAACCCACCATACCGGCCGTGCGAACGCACGGACGGTATGGGTCTCCTTCCTCCGGTGTCCTCCGGCGAGGGAGACACGTCGTCTCCCTCCGCCCTCCTCTCTAGTTCGGCCCCTATAAATACCCCCGTCGCTCCACCGTTCTTCCCAGCTCGGTCCTGACGGAGAAACACCCTCTTTTCACTCTCTTCCCACTCCGACAGGAAGCCCGCCAGCTCCGGCGATTTTTCCCTCCTCCTCCTCGTCGTTCTGCCGCACTACCAGCAGCAGGGCTGCCTTCCCCTGCTCTTCCCATGCCACGCCGCACCCAGCGTGCGCCTCTCCAGCCCTCTCCTCGCCGTCGCTCCTTCCTCTAGGTAGCTTCTTCTCTGGCGACAGTCGATACGACTGTCGCCTGTTCCGGCCCCTCCTTGTCCTGTTAAGTAGGTATAACTTCTCACCTTTCTCCCCTCTTCCTTTACCTCACTTTAAACCCTTACCGTCGCCCTCGATTCCGACCAATCGCCCTCACCTTCTCCACCTCCGGCCATACTCCGGCGACCCTCTCCCATCACTCCAGCACCCCAGACGGCTCGCCGACCTGCACATAATCTCCGCCTCCTCACCCTGATCCATTTCCGCCCTTCCAATTCCCGCCACCCGACCTCTGCAAATCCACCGAACACACCCACTTCCCGACCCACAGTCCGACCTAGGGCAGCCCTTGCACGTCGCCCCACGCCTCGCCACCACCCGCACGAGCTTCGCCGCACTCTGGTGAAGCTCCCGGTACCTTCTGATTAGGCCGAGAGACCGTTTTGCTGTGAACAGGTCACCCGTCCTCCGCCACCATTGCTGTACAGAAGGAGCTGCCTCCGCCTGCAGCTGCAGCCTCGCTACGCCCAGATCAGGCTCCCAGGTTGCGTGGGGTGTCATCGCGAAGAGCCCCAGGTTCGCAGCAGGGGCGAGGGCCTCGCGTAAAGCTGCAGTTACCAGCTGGTTCCTCCGCGCAGGCGCCAAATTGGGGTGGGACATTTAGTCCCACCTCGGAAGGCTCTGTAGCGACGCAGCGATACAAATTGAAAACGTGCTGGAGGCTTATCGCCTCAGCACACGGGGTGAGGTCCCTCTCACACCGTCTCACCGGGCCCATCTGCGAGCTCATCACGCGGATCCGGCCGACCCGACCCGACTTGTCTGGCACTCCTCGCCCACCACGCACGCCGGTGGGCCTGGACCCGGGCGCGACCCGTACCCGACTACCCGGCAGCTCTGGGAGAGCTTTCCTAAGAGCGGCTTCTGTGAGAGAGAAACGCGGGGGGGGGGGGGGGAGGGTAGAGTAGGTTTTGCCGTCTCTGATTGGAACTTTGAGTGTGCAGGCACAGGTGAAGGGACTGCGGAAGGGCTGAAGAGAAGAAGAAGAAGACTAAAGGAAGAAGAGCAGCCAGGTCGAAGCAAAGAGGAAGGAGAAAGCAAAGAAGAAGAAGACAAGCGAGGCAGAGAAGAAGGCTGATGAAGACTGAAGGAAGGGGCACCGAGCGGCACTGTAGCAGCGGTGACTTAAGTCGTCTGAGTGGAAAATCAGTCGACGCTCTGAAGGCAGAAAAGAAAGAAGAAGAACATCACCACTGCTGCAGATAAAGAAGACAGAAAGAAAAAGAAGAAAGAAGGAGAGACGACGTCCTGACAGCAAAAGCAGAAGAAGAGCACGAGAAGGAGATCAGAAGAAAGAAGTAAAAAGAAGATCTGAAGAATAGAAGGCAGAAGAAGAAGACCACAAGGAGATAAACAAGGAAGAAGAAACCAAAAGCCAAAGAGAAGAGAAAACAAAGAGGAAGAAAGAAGAGAAGAAGAAGCCAAATTTTCATCTCTCTCCCTCTCTCTCTCTCTTTATTTTTGTAATAAGAATTTGTACCCCTAGAATACAACTTGCTCCCTGAGTTCGACCTCGGGAACTCTTTATTTTTCGAGTAAAAAAAATTATATATTTGAAATGATGGCAATAACTGGCTATACTACAATGCTATAATAAAACCTAGTTATCTCTGGCCACCCATTTTCATTGGCGCCGTTGCCGGGGAGCAACGGCTATTCTAGAGATAAACATTCCTGTTTCTTTTTAGTTTCTGATAATCTCCTCTCTTTTGTGCAGCTACAGGAAATCAAGAAGACAAGCAACCGCACGACAACCACTCCGAGGACAGGTAATTTTTTCCTCTCGCTATTAACCCCTAAACTCTAAAGAGGAAGAAAAGAAAAGAACAAGCAATATAGGGCTAACCTGTCTTCCATACTTAGTAACCATAAAAAGTTGCATGTTTTCAACCCATTATTCCTGCACACTATTAAGGGTATTTACGGGCTAACACATTCTTGCTTGAGCCCTAATTACCCAACAAAGAGCTAACTGGACCAAGTAGCGCCAACCTAGGATCCAACACTAGGGATTTAGAGACACACTCCTTAAGCAAGAATTGAGAAAACCAAATGAAGTGTGCCCAAGCCCTTGTCTGAAAATACCTATTCAAAGAAAACCTAAAACAATTGGCTCTCTAAACACTTGAACCCTAAAAGACAAGACCCAAAAACTCTCAAAGGAAACAAGAGGTAAAGTTTCCCCCTTGGGTCAACCAACCTTAAATTAGGTCACTCTTTGCACTCAAAGAACTAAAAGTTCAAGTGAAACCTTAAGCACCCTGATCTTAAAGTAAAAATTGGTAGACTTAAGAGGTCAAGATCCCCATTCTGGTCTACCTGGAACCGCAGTGACAAGAGAGGTCGTGTGGGGGAAACCCTGTAACCTGTGGGGACGCTCTACCGTGTAGGGGTCTTTGCGAGACTCTCCCTCTTTGGCTGCCCAGGTAATTCTCAGGTGGACGATCTTTCTAATCAAGGGGTCCATCTGCCTCGCACCTCTATAGTCACCCGACACATTTTTGGGTGTCTTGATTGGGTCCAGCACCTTCTAAACTCATCTCTTCCAACAGTGCATGTACGGTAGGAGGTCCTTAAGACCACCCTTAAGACCTCCTTTAGAAATTCACTCTCGTCAAGGCCAAGCCTCGACGCCCGTGTTTGTGCAGCAACCCCCTCACATTATTCTCTCTTCTGATTCAGAACCAAGTTCTTCGTTTTCCCCCATCATGGCTCAGCCAGTTGAGGAAGAAAACAATCTGGAGCACCAGCTCCAGCGACTCAATGACCTCTTCCAAAACTTCGTGCACCCACCACAGCGTCCTATGATGCGGGACCACTACAATCCTGCTGCGGTGGCTATTGAGCCTCGAGTCAGAATCCCGACTGGAGGACCTGATTCCGAATTGGAGCCCAACATGATTCATGCTATACCTAAATTCCATGGGCTTAATTTCGAGGATCCCTTCCAGCACATCAAACAGCTAAAGCATCTGGCCCAAACTTTTGGGTCAGATGCGCAAAATTGGGATATTCTTCTCATGAAGATGTTCTCCTTTTCTCTTATGGACAAGGCCGCCCATTGGTATCAAACTCAGACCCGGCCGATCAACACTTGGGAAGAACTTCAATCCGAGTTTTTGAAAAAGTTTTTTCTCGTTGGTCGGACCAACGCCTTGCGCCATCAGATTATGCACTTCACTCAACAATTAGGAGAACCTCTCCACGAGGCATTGGATCGTTTTCAGGATCTCATGAGAAAGTGCCCCCATCACGGAGTTCCTAAATGGGAACAGGTCCAATCTTTTTACCAGGGACTCCGTGAGGACATCCGCCTTTTCGTCAATGCAACTTGCGGAGGAAATATCATGGGTCAACATGAAGACACCGTGTGGGAGATTCTCGAAAACATGTGCGAGAACTCCATCAACAATGACTCCATGGGATTATTCGACAGGACGAATACCCGCGCAGCGACGAATCTTAGGGGAGCACATGAGACGCAGGGCCTGTCCGCATCAGTCGACCTGGAATTAATGGCCAGTCGATTGGACAAGGTTTCAATCATTGAGAAGAAGGTGGATGAGCTGACTTAGCACTTGCAGCGAGCCACCTCTGCGCGTAACTCCTTTGCACAACCTCCTTCCACACAGGAGACTGTGCAAAACATTCTCCACCGATCTTCCCCTAGGATGGATCCATATCCATCCCCATCTGATTCTCGGATCGGAGGATCATCCGATCCTATCTACACCAGCCCGGGGAATTCCATTCCCCCTTTCCCTGATTCTCTAGAGGTTCCTCAGACCTGCGAGGACCTCAACGCCATCCAGAACGACCCATTCTCCAACACCTACAACCCTGGATGGCGAAACCATCCCAATTTTCTGTGGCCGGGAAATTCCCAAATCCAAAGACCACCTTTTCAGTCCTGCCCACAGCCCTCTCGTCATTACCAGCAGCCTCAGCCTCGGCCCAACCCTACTTATCCATCAGGGCCAAATCAGGATCAAATGTCCCTAATCCTTCAGACTCTGGCTGACATTCAAAGAGCGAATGCGGCTATTCAAAAACAACACAAGGACGAACTTACAGAGGTTAGAACTCAATTGGCCCAGTTGGCAAATTCTCGCCAGCCAGGCACACTCCCTTCCCAACCTCTTCCTAACTCGAATAACGTGCCGACCCAGAAGTGCGTTATGAATCCAAATTTAGGCCACGCACAATGGATTTATCAGGCCCCTACTACTCCATCTCCAGATGAGATGGATGCTTCAACTTCTTATGCGGGATTTTAACAGCAGCCACCCCTCTTACCAAACCCAAACCAAAATCAGGCCGGATTAAATTCTGTAACAACACGTAGTGGTAAAACAACTCAAGACCCGCATTATCCGAACCACTCCATGCCTGATAACCATGACCCTAGGATAGTTATCCAAGATACCACTGTCCCAGATCAAGAACCCAGACCTATCCTAGAAGAACCAACCAAGGTCCCATTCCCTGAAGCCTTAACCAAATGGAAGAGACGAACCAAGCCCGTGGGACCTGAGGAGCCCCTTGATGGATGCAATCCACCACGTACCGGCTTATGCACGATTTTTAAAGAATGTGTGTACACCCCAGCGTAAGCCGCGAACCAAGAGTGGGAGTCCAATTGTTCTGTCAGAGCAAGCCAGCTCTGTAATCCTACGCAGACTCCCACCCAAGGCTAAAGATCCTGGTACTCCCCTGATTTCCTGCAAGATAGGTGATACACAATTTGATAGAGCATTGCTAGACTTGGGTGCTTCCATAAATCTGATACCCACATCCTTACTTAACCATCTAGAAGAATCTGAGCTGAAACCAACTGAGGTAACATTACAATTAGCAGATCGATTTATAAAGTCACCAAAAGGGATTCTCGAGGATGTTATTGTGAGAGTGCGGGATTTCAACTTTCCTGTAGACTTCATAGTCTTAGATATGGACACACCTGAGAACCCTAGGGATACACCAATCATTTTAGAGAGACCTTTCTTGGCTACTGTTAGGGCCAACATTAGCTGTGAGGAGGGCCAAATAGAGCTCAAATTTGGGAATCAAACACTGAAAATTGATATATTTAAGGCCCAATAAGGAATCAATTGCGGTGTCATCGAACAGATTTATGACATTAGGACTTTGGTTGATGAAACACACTTCCAGAATGATCTAATTATACCTCATCAACCGCAGAAAGATCTTGATCCGCAAACTGAGGAGTCGAATCCAGATATGAACAACCCAGTAACTCCCACCCTTGAACCTCACATCTATACTGAACCACCCGCTGCTGCAGATAACCCCATCCTCGAACTGAAACCCCTTCCTGCTCACTTGAAATACATCTTTTTGGGTTCTAATCAGACCCTTCCTGTGATTATCAATTCCAACCTCAGTCCTAAACAGGAATCCCATCTGATTGTTGTCCTCCAGCAACATCGCAGAGCCATCGGGTGGACTCTCGATGATTTGACTGGAATAAGTCCCTCTTATTGTACTCATCATATCTATGCAGAAGAGGGCACACGACCTTCTCGTGAAATGCAGAGACGCTTAAACCCCAATCTACAGGAGGTTGTGAAAAAGGAGATCATCAAGTGGTTAGATGCCGGAATCATCTACCCGATCTCCGATAGTCGTTGGGTGAGACCAATTCAGGTCGTACCCAAGAAGGCAGGACTCACCATTATAACGACTGAGACCGGAGAAATCATTCCTACCTGATTAGCCAACTCATGGAGAGTCTGTATAGATTACCGCCGACTCAATTCCTCCACGAAGAAGGATCATTTCCCACTACCCTTCATTGATCAAATTCTCGAAAAACTTGCGGGAAATAGGTTCTTCTGCTTTCTTGACGGGTACTCCGGTTATAACCAGGTGGCAATCCATCCTGAGGACCAAGAAAAGACCACGTTCACCTGCCCCTTCGGAACATACGCTTTCCAAAAGATGCCTTTCGGTCTTTGCAATGCACCCGCTACTTTTCAGCGATGCATGCTTGCCATATTCTCAGATATGGTAGGTGATTATCTGGAAGTCTTCATGGATGACTTTTCAGTTTTCGGAGCATCATTCGACGATTGCCTCCAACACTTGGTCCAGATACTCAGGCGGTGCATCGATGTGAATTTGGTTCTTTCCTGGGAAAAGAGCCATTTCATGGTGCCTGAGGGAATTGTCCTGGGGCACTCAATTTCGGAAAAAGGCATCCAAGTGGACCGAGCTATGGTTGATCTGATTTCTCACCTTCCTATGCCTAGCTCGATCAAGGACATCCGATCTTTTTTGGGGCATGTCGGTTTTTATCGACGATTTATCCCTAATTTTTCAAAAATCGCTCGCCCCCTGACCACTCTTCTCTCCAAGGATGTACCTTTCGAAATTTCCCAGGAATGCACTCAAGCATTTGAGATCCTGCGTGACCGAGTAACCCAAGCCCCGATCCTACAGTCCCCTGATTGGTCTCAACCCTTTGAGATCATGTGCGATGCATCCGACTTCGCTGTAGGAGCGGTTTTGGGGCAGAAAATTGACGGGAAACCTGTGGTCATTTACTACGCCAGCAAAACACTCGATGAGGCTCAGCGTAACTATACAGTTACTGAGAAAGAGCTGCTAGCTGTAGTATTTGCCCTAGAAAAATTCAGATCATATCTTCTGGGTTCCCATGTCATCGTCTACTCGGATCACACAGCTGTGAGGCATCTCCTTGCAAAGAAGGATGCGAAACCTCGATTAATCCGATGGATCTTGCTCTTGCAAGAATTCGATCTTGAGATTCGCGACAAGGCGGGAAGGCAGAATGTGGTAGCCGACCATCTGTCCCATCTTCCTTCTGAGATCATTAACCCTTTTGGACCCATCACTGAGCATTTTCCCGATGAGCACCTGCTGACTATCGGTACTAGCCTTCCATGGTTTGCTAATGTAGTAAATTACTTGGCATCTCATCAGATCCCATCCGATTGGCCGAAGGCCAAGAAGGACAAATTACGCTCCGATGCCAAGTATTACATTTGGGAAGACCCGTACCTCTTCCGCATAGGTGCTGATCAGATCATCCGGAGATGTGTCCCGGAAGAGGAAATCAGCAATGTCCTATCTTTCTGCCATGACCAGGCATGCGGTGGCCATTTCGCCGGGCATAAAATCGCATCAAAAGTCCTCCAGTGCGGCTTTTACTGGCCCACACTATTCAAAGACGCGTACAGTCACTGCAAGGCATGCAGTCGTTGCCAGACTTTGGGCAACATGAGCCATCGCGACATGATGCCTATGCAACCGATTCTAGTATGCGAAATCTTTGATGTTTGGGGGATTGATTTTATGGGCCCCTTTCCTGTTTCGGATGGTTTCGAATACATTCTGTTGGCTGTGGACTACGTGTCCAAATGGATCGAAGCCATACCGACCCGAACCTGTGATCACAAAATCGTTCTCAAATTCATTCATCAAAACATTTTCTCAAGGTTCGGGATTCCTCGTGCAATAATCTCTGATGGGGGGACCCATTTCACAAATGCTCAGTTTAGGTCACTGATGACCAAATACGGGGTGTCTCACCGAATCTCTACTCCTTATCACCCCCAAACTAATGGCCTAGCTGAGCTGTCTAATCGGGAGATCAAGAAAATCCTGCAAGTCACTATTCGGCCTGACAGGAAGGACTGGTCGTCCCAACTTCCGGAAGCATTGTGGGCCTATAGGACCGCCCACAAAACCCAAGTAGGCATGTCTCCCTTTAGACTGGTGTACAGAAAGGCGTGTCACCTTCCCGTAGAACTAGAGCATAAAGCCTATTGGGCAGTATCGAACTGTAATCTAGATTTTTCAAAGGCTGGAACCCACAGAAAACTTCAAATCAGCGAGATCGATGAATTACGCTTAGACGCGTATGAGAGTTCGCGAATCTACAAGGAGCGGGTTAAAGCCTTCCACGACAAGCATATCTCGAGAAAAATCTTTCATCCTGGTCAGAAGGTCCTACTCTTTGATGCCCGACTCAAACTTTTCCCGGGAAAGCTGCGATCCAAGTGGGTCGGACCATATTTAGTCCGAAAAGTTTTTAGAAATGGAGCTATCGAAATCAGTCCACTCAGCCACAATTCCGAACCTTTCATCGTGAACGGTCAGAGACTCAAGCCATTCATTGATGTGACTTCTACTGATTTGGCTGAAACATCTTATATCCTCCATTCCCCTTGAGCTTATTGCGCCCAGCCGATGGCGTAAAACTCAGCGCTTAACGGGAGGCAACCCGTCATTTTCCAAAAAATCCAAAACTTTTTCTAACACCTTTTTGCACTTAAGGTTCACCCTTGTAGATAGCCGACCCCACCTCAGATGCTTGCATCTGGGATTAGAAATCATCCGCAAAATTCAACCCGACCTATTCACTCATCCAAATTTCTGTCTTAAGGAATGAACTAAGTTGAATAAAAACCCCCTAGGTTACAATGAGGACATTGCAAATCTTAGGCATGGGGGGGTATGAAAGTGCAAAACTTGTAAGAAAAGGTTTCAAACAAAAAATTCACATATGCCAAAAACACCATAAAAATTAAAAAAAATTTTCGAAAAAGAATAAGAGGAAAAGAGAAGGAAATTTTGTGAAGGAGAAGAGAAAAGAAACAAAATGAAAAAGGAGCACAAAATTATGAGAAAAAAGTGATAGTCATTAGTAAGGAACTAAGGAATTAACCTAAGTTCTAGACCTCATTCAAGAAAATAACTGAAAAGTGCATAATGAGATTAGTAAGAATGCAAACCTTAGGCATTCTTGAATAGACTCTTAGTACCCATTAAGATCTGGACACTCCTCAAGAGGTTGAGGAAAATGAAAAGCTGAAGTATTAGGTCTAAGGCTTCGGGAGTATTTGGCCTCGTTAACTAATTTTTGGTTTACGGGACTTAGTAACCTAAGCACCCTAACCTCACACACATCCTGGTTCAGTAAGCGTAAAAATCAAAATCACGCAGAAGCGGCGCAAAATTCTGAAAAGAACACCTAGAGTAGGAGCGGCCGATCAACACAAGTTGATTTGGACGAGTTCCCAATGCAGAGAGGCGGGAAATCCCCTCGAAGATGCGTAACAAAATATCATCTCCTCGGTGCTTGTCTCTTAGGATATTTACATATCCTACTGGGGGCATGTAAGCACTCTGCTGGTTCAGATTCCATGGATGGCATTATCTCGAAGTGTCAATTGCCAGGGTCTGGATTCGGCCACGGAACACCATGGATGGGATTATCTCGAAATCTCAATAGCCAGGGTTCCGGGGGTTGCCATGGGCGATGCTATCTCGAAGCATCGATTGCCAGGAACCCTTGAGGATTGATGATGGGAGCAAGGAATCTGATACAGACCGTGTTGAAAAGCCAATCCTAGGCTAGAACTAAAAAGAAAAAGAGAGAGAAAACTCTCCAAACAGAAAAACTTTCTATCTCTCTCTTATAAAACGCACTGCGAACTGAGCCAGGGCTAAAATCATTTCAAGCACGGGTGCTTTAACCACAAAGTCCAATAAACCTTAGGTTAGTTCTTGTGGGCCTTAAAAACCTTTGCTAAAGACTGGGGCTAAGGCTAGACAGATTTGGATCTTGATTGGTACTAGAGTACCTTTTAGGCCTATGGTCAGCATTCTAACCTAATCTAAGCACAAATGAAAAAGCACTTATCTGAAGCTATTAAGAACTTCATGGTCTAGAACAAGGGTTGAAACCTTAAGTTTTTGCTAAGGGACAAGCAAAAGCTAGGCATGGGGGTATGATAAGAACCTCATCATGAGCCATAACTAGCTCATTTTGACCTAATACCAAGGATAAAAGCTCCTACATAACTCAAGGAAAGGCTTAACTCAGAGAATTCTGAGTTTAAGGAGAAAACAAGTCATAAGGGGTAAAAATGCAATTTTACCAGTATAATCTGCATACAGGGTCCAAACATAGGTCAAACAAACCGAATAAGAAGGAAAGTGGGATGATCTGATAAGGGCTACAGCAATTCCAAGGAACTAAATGATAATCTGTAACCTTAAAACAAATCCACTTTAATTCACGAGGTTCGAGGCAAAGTAAAAATAGAATAAACCCTCTAAAATTCATAGAAAAATAATCTCTAGGGTTTAGAACCTTCAATTTGGCCTTCGGAACCCATTTTGACCTACATTGAGAACCATGCCCAATTAATAACTTAATTTGGGTTTTTGCGTAAATTGACCGATCAAACAAGGTTTTATCTAGAAATAAAATTCCCCATCAGAATCCTTAGGTCTTAATTAGTCACGTATAAAAACTTGAGCCTAAGAAGAAACCTTCTTGACCAACTTTACATTTTGGTCCTCATCTATTTACCTTTTGCCCCTCAACTTTTGAACCCTCGCATTTTGGCCCCTAACTCTTCTTCTTTCTTTACATTCAGGTCCTCCCTGCAAAACCTGCCAGCACCATGCTCCGGCGACCCTGCGCGGAGCATGGCGCCGCGCAGAGGAAAGGGGAGGGCCTGCCAGGTCAAATGGGGATGCCCTGCGTCGTCAGCCGTCGCAGGAACACCCTCTGGTCGCTGCAACCCACCATACCGGCCGTGCAAACGCACGGACGGTATGGGTCTCCTTCCTCCGGTGTCCTCCGGCGAGGGAGACGCGTCGTCTCCCTCCGCCCTCCTCTCTGGTTCGGCCGCTATAAATACCCCCGTCGCTCCACCGTTCTTCCCAGCTCGGTCCTGACGGAGAAACACCCTCTTTTCACTCTCTTCCCACTCCGACAGGAAGCCCTCCAGCTTCGGCGGTTTTTCCCTCCTCCTCCTCGTCGTTCTGCCGCACTACCAGCAGCAGGGCTGCCTTCCCCTGCTCTTCCCGCGCCACGCCGCACCCAGCGCGCGCCTCTCCAGCCCTCTCCTCGCCGTCGCTCCTTCCTCTGGGCAGCTTCTTCTCCGGCGACAGTCGATAC
Source organism: Thalassia testudinum (assembly GCA_037157565.1). NCBI lineage: Eukaryota > Viridiplantae > Streptophyta > Magnoliopsida > Alismatales > Hydrocharitaceae > Thalassia > Thalassia testudinum. Next base: position 33,484,900 of record JAZHRO010000049.1, read on the forward strand.
GACTGTCTCCTGTTCCGGCCCCTCCTTGTCCTGTTAAGTAGGTATAACTTCTCACCTTTCTCCCCTCTTCCTTTTCCTCACTTTAAACCCTTACTGTCGCCCTCGATTCCGACCAATCGCCCTCACCTTCTCCACCTCCGGCCACACTCCGGCGACCCGCTCCCATCACTCCAGCACCCCACACGGCTCGCCGACCTGCACATAATCTCCGCCTCCTCACCCTGATCCATTTCCGCCCTTCCAATTCCCGCCACCCGACCTCTGCAAATCCACCGAACACACCCACTTCCCGACCCACAGTCTGACCTAGGGCAGCCCTTGCACGCCGCCCCACGCCTCGCCACCACCCGCACGAGCTTCTCCGCACTCTGGCGAAGCTCTCGGTACCTTCTGATTAGGCCGAGAGGCCGTTTTGCTGTGAACAGGTCACCCGTCCTCCGCCGCCATTGCTGTGCAGAAGGAGCTGCCTCTGCCTGCAGCTGCAGCCTCGCTACGCCCAGATCAGGCTCCCAGGTTGCGTGGGGTGTCTTCGCGAAGAGCCCCAGGTTCGCAGTAGGGGCGAGGGACTCACGTAAAGCCACAGTTACCAGCTGGTTCCTCTGCACAGGCGCCAAATTGGTGTGGGACATTTAGTCCCACCTCGGACGGCTCTGGAGCGGTGCAGCAATACAAATTGAAAACGTGCTGGAGGCTTATCGCCTCAGCACACAGGGTGAGGTCCCTCTCACACCATCTCACCGGGCCCATCCGCGAGCTCATCACGCAGATCCGGCCGACCCGACCCGACTTCTCTGGCACTCCTCGCCCACCACGCACGCCGGTGGGCCTGGACCCGGGCGTGACCCGTACCCGACTACACGGCAGCTCTGGGAGAGCTTTCCTAAGAGCGGCTTCTGTGAGAGAGAAACGCGGGGGTGGGAGGGTAGAGTAGGTTTTCCCGTCTCTGATTGGAACTTTGAGTGTGCAGGCACAGGTGAAGGGACTGCGGAAGGGCTGAAGAGAAGAAGAAGAAGACTGAAGGAAGAAGAGCAGCCAGGTCGAAGCAGAGAGGAAGGAGAAAGCAAAGAAGAAGAAGACAAGCGAGGCAGAGAAGAAGGCTGACGAAGACTGAAGGAAGGGGCACCGAGCGGCACTGTAGCAGCGGCGACTTAAGTCGTCTGTGTGGAAAATCAGACGACGCTCTGAAGTCAGAAAAGAAAGAAGAAGAACATCACCACTGCTGCAGATAAAGAAGACAGAAAGAAAAAGAAGAAAGAAGGAGAGACGACGTCCTGACAGCAAAAGCAGAAGAAGAGCACGAGAAGGAGATCAGAAGAAAGAAGTAAAAAGAAGATCTGTAGAACAGAAGGCAGAAGAAGAAGACCAGAAGGAGATAAACAAAGAAGAAACCAAAAGCCAAAGAGAAGAGAAAACAAAGAGGAAGAAAGAAGAGAAGAAGAAGCCAAATTTTCATCTCTCTCCCTCTCTCTCTCTTTATTTTTGTAATAAGAATTTGTAACCCTAGAATACAACTTGCTCCCTGAGTTCGACCTCGGGAACTCTTTATTTTCCGAGTAAAAAAAAATTATATATTTGAAATGATGGCAATAGCTGGCTATACTACAACGCTATAATAAAACCTAGTTACCTCTGGCCACCCATTTTCAGAAGGATAACAAACAAGGTTCTTCCCTACACCGGTAGGGTTCCATTGTACTTTCTTTTCGTGGTCATTTGGCACTACTCCCTAGTCTTAGACACTAGATTTGATTTAGGAAATTTAAGTCAAGATTTCAAATCTAAATGACAATAGTCAAAATGACCAATCTTAGGATTTTAAGGATTTGCCAAGGTTAGTATGCCTTCGTTGGGTTGCACTTGTTATCATTTTGAGAGGAGCTTGAGGGATTGCAAACACAGGAGTATGTATTTTGCCCCTTATTTAACATGCTCCTATTCTTCTACATGGCCCTACAGGGGTTGTTGCTAATAGGTGAGGAGGTGAATCACTTTTAGTAGATTGCTAGGGTGACCCAAGCAATGCAAGGGTGGCTTCTCAAACTCGTGTCTATTACAAGAAATTCAATCACAAGGGCTCACACAATTGGTGTAGGGTCTTTAAAAGAAGTGAAAACCTAGATTGAATCACCTTAGTGTTTTGCAGCTTCTAATCAAATTTAACAAGTGTTCTTGTTTGGGATATGGTGGAATCGGTATCAAATGAGGTCCCAATGATAGGTACTGAATCCTTTATTAGTCAGGATCCTAAAAATAAATTTTGTTTGAATTTTTGAGATATTTTAAGATTTTAAGATGATTTTTCAGTTCTGATGGGTCTAGAATAGACAAACAGACCATTGCAGATAGTTTCAGACAAATAGTCAAGCTATACTCATCCAAAACATTTTTCAAAATTTTTGGATATAGAGGATTCAAGAGCTTTCCAATACCACTAATTTTGAAGGATTTGGATTAGTGTGTAGACTGCAACAAATTCACAATAGTAGACCAAGTCTGTCTCTATTTCAATACTGATAGACCCTCACTATAGGAATTTTTAATTAGAAATAGTGGGAAATGAAAGTTGATTAGTATAGCTAACACTTGATGTGATTTTCAAATTTTTTGAAGTTTGGTCAGATCTAGGATGATTTTTGAAGTTAGGGTTTGAAGTCTGTCCAAACTCAAAACAAGCAAGAATGGGCTAGAAGTGTTGATAGAAAACCAAATGAGGTAGAGTATCCCATTTTTGGTTAAATATTTTTTTAAAATTTTATACTTTTCTAATTTTTTTATATTTTTGAAATTTGAATTATTTTTCTTTTTTTTTAAATATGGGTGGAAGGGTACTTACCTTTTCTCTTTACTACATGTGATGGTAATGCCATCATTCACCATAACTAGCTTGAATTAATTAGAATCAAAAGATAATTGCTCTTGAATAAGTGCCTCAAGATCGTAATTCCACTCAGATCCATTTTGTGTAGAGAACATTAAAATAGGGTTAATTCTGCAGTTTTACATCACGTCATGAATTTAAAGTAACCACAGGATTACCTAGGGTATATTAGAAGTTAATTGAGCTTTAAAGAGCAAAGAGTGGGTCCACACTAACAGAAATAGGGTTTTAGGCATTTCAAGAGAAGAAATAGTACATAAAACCCTCATTTTAGAATTGCTTAAATTAAAGAGGTTCTATTCCGGATAAAATTCATCCAAACCTCCAAAAATTCTTAGAAAAATATTCTAAGAGGTTTGGTACCTTTGGTTTGATCATCTAAACCTATTTCGACTAAGAATAAAGTTTAAAATGAAATTCTACACTAATTTGGGCTTCTATGCAAATTTTCCAATCAAACATGGTAAAAGCTGAATTCCAAGTTCACGATCAAATTCATTGAGTCTAAATTTGGTTATTACCAAAATTTGAGCTTAATCAGAGTCCATTTTGACCTAGTTCACAATTTAGTACCTAGAATCTCTATTTCTCACTATCAAGCCCCTAACTTTCATATTTATTTCAAATGGGTCCCTAACTTTCTCATCATTTTCTTCTTTCTAGTCCCTACCACCATTTGGTGTGAACAGAAGCTCATCGCTAACTTTTGAGCTAGTATTCCTCACTCAATTCTCCCCCAAACCTCTCTAAATTTGGAGAAATTGCCCCTGATACGATTCCTTACAAATTATACTAGGTTTTGAGCTTGATTGTGGCTGGATTCATCACCAGTGAACCCTAGAATCTCAAGCTCAAAAACTGACCTGGGGTTTGCCTATTCTGGTTGTTTCCATGCTTCTAAGAGATCTATCAAATGCTCTGGGATCATCGCCGTTCCCCTAAGCTCGGTTCCTGGCTAAAAAGCTTCTCCTTCCTCGACAGCCTCTGACTACAGCTTCGATGACCCTCTTTGACATCTTCCTCAGACAGACCAATAGCCAAATTGGCTGGACCTACTTCTTCTCTGACCTCATCTTCTTCACACTGGTCATAGTAGAAGCTCTCCAACCCTTGTCTTCATTGCCATTCTCACCCCTGGAGGATTCACCATCTCTGACGCTAGCCAATCACAGTCGACACCAATTACTCCCCCATTGTCCTACTTAGCTAGTTGTTCTTCCTCTCCTTCATTAGAGTAGATTTAGACTCTTGGCACCTCAATTCGTTCGACGAATCACAGCCCCCTCTCCATCTTCCTCGACTCCGGCCACACCTTCAGCATGGTCACACGACCATTGTTGTCCGCCAAACACACAGCCACCGCCACTAAAAGCTCTGCCTAGACGATATGACCAAAAGCCCTAATCTAATTAAGCCTTTCAACCACTGAAACTCCCCACTGGACAACCCACCATCACACCACCTTCTCCGACGTCCCGGTTGCCAAACACTTCGAAACACCACGAGACAACCCCAAACGAACTTTTCGCATCAACGGTGATCGTTCGAAGCTTTCCAATTGGGCTACAAGGCCATTTTGTTGTGTTTCAAGCCACGACCGGAGCTCTACCATTGTCGTCATCATCACCACCTCCAACCGCCGTGCTCCGTTCATCTCCAGCCACGATTTTTCATCTAATAGCTACTGTTTAATCTCGTGAGGGCATCAACTTCATCAATTGAATGAAGAAGCAGCTATTGTACTCCAATTCCTCAAAGGCATCTACTGCAGCAAGCAACGCTGCACGAGAAGGAAGGTAGAGATTTTAGTCCCACATTGTAGGGGACAGATCCAGCACAGTGCATAAAAGGAAATCGCATGGTGGGCTCGTTGCCTCAGACACTAGGAGTGAGGACCCCAGGCACGTGCTCTCACATGCCCTTACACACTCCTCACACGCGATACACTACCTACTGGTCTGGACCCAACCTAGATCCGATTACCCAGTAAGTCGCCCAATTAGGAACTTTTGAGGAGGGTAGGGGGTCGCTTTGCATTGGGATGCATGCCAACACTTAGATGATCTGACCTTGCCTTGTTCTGTGCTTGAGGCTGTTGGTTCTTTATGTTGAGACTTGGAAGCATTTAAGGCTTTTGATGCCCTTAGGCTAATGTCTGATCTGATGGTACTGTGGATATATTGAGCTTAGTTGCTAATGTGGAAATTGAGGCATAAGTGGTTCAAAACCACTATAGCAAAATTTGAGTTGGTTGAGAAGTTGATATACTTGGGATATGTGTGTAATTGTGCGATTAAATTGGTGATTCAAATCACCATTTTTAGGTTTTATTATTCTTTTTTCCCATTGCTTAATGAGATGCATTATTTGATTCTAATTGGATATATTTTTGAGTATATTGCTATTTATTGAATATCTTTGTTGCAATTAATCATTGTGCTCATTTGTTGAATATTGTGATTAGTGTGTGAATTCTATATTTGCTCTCTGCAAACGTCCTCGGACTCATTTATATTTTCAAGCACTTGTAAGTTTAAATGTTATATTGCTTTTGTTGACTATACTATAATGCATTTCTTAAAACTTGACACAAAGTTCCGCAATAATGTGTCAGTGTGTGCACGGGTTTCCCTTCGCATTCCTCGACTCACAATAAAACAACAAAAGCAAGGATGATTAGATACGAATATTTATAAGATGAATAGGGATAAACCAAGGCTCATTGCCTCCCTGGCAACAATGCCAACAATGCAAAGTGCTTGCAAGGGCTAAGTGTACTACACTATGTTAGCAAAGTTACAAGTTCAAAAACCCATCATTGTAGCTTAAATCACCCTTATCACTCGTACATTTAATTTTTATTATGGAACTTGAAGGGGTTTAAGTAGAAGGAGTCTTGGTTGAACTATGGGGAGGCTTGAATGTAATTGGGCCTTGATTTAGTTCCTTACTGATGGAAACACCATCGTAGGCCCTAACTGGCCACTTTTTGTCAGGTTTGATGGATAAATGCTCCAACATAATCATATAAGGGTCATAATTCCATAATATTATGATTTGAGAAGAAAATAGGGAATCAGGGTTAATTGTACAATTTTAACAGCATATCATGAACATAGAATATGCACAGGGTTGTTCAGAGGTTAGTTGAAGGTCTAATTAGCATCAAAGTCCAATAAGAGGTTTCATATAGACAGAAACAGGGTTTCACACATTTCGAGAACCGAATCATAACACAAAACCCTAATTTCAAACCCACTGAATTAAAGAGTTTCCAGTCAGGATAAAATTCATCTAAACCTCCTAAACTTCATAGAAAAATATTCTAAGAGGTTTGGTGCCCTTTTTTTGACCATCAGAACCTATGTTGACCTTGAATAGTCTCAGACGAAAGTTTACCCTAATTTGGGTTTTTATGTAAATTACAAAGTCAAACCTAGACAAAACTAAAATCTACTTTCACCATTAGATTACCTATGTCCAAATTAGGTTTTTACCAAAATTTAGGCCCAATCACAATCCATCTTGAACTAGTTTACAATTTAACCCTTCAAAATGGTGTTTCTTACATTTAGCTCCTTAGGTTTCAAAATCTTTGAATCTAGCCCCCTAACTTCTCATCGTTCTCTTCAAAATAATTCTTGCCATTTTTAACAGTGAATCCAAAGCATCTAACCATCAATCTAGGATTTCTCTTTGATTTCTCGACTAAATCCCTCCAAAATTGGAGGGATTGATCCTAAGAACTTTCCCAATCACTTGAACCACATCTTGGACGTTGATTTGGATCGTAGAGTTCATGCAAACTCCATGGATTCAAGGATATTCCTCCCCAAAGCTTCGATCTCTCCGAGCTTCTTCCCTTGTTTAGAGCTTGCCCCAAGGCCTTTAAAAGGTTCCCCCTCGAAAGGCCTTGCTCCTTAGTAAGTTTTTGGCCTAGAAAACCCCTTCTTCCTCTACCTCCGGCCATCTCCGAACTCGTCTCTGGAGACCCTTTCCTCTGGCTTCCTTGCTTGCTTCCACGTGCAATAGGTAGCGAGAAACACTTCCTCTCTTCTTTCTGCACCTCGCCATACTTGTGAGGAGCTCTCCAACCCCTTCCTCATCACTGTCAACTCTTCCAACGCTGGTCCATCATAACCAGTTGCCTCCATCCACATTCTCCCTCTCTAAAGTATCCTGTTCTCTTCTTCTCTTCCTCCTGATCTTCTACAACCCCTTAGACTCTAGGTTCAAGCACCACACTACTCACACCCAGTCCATCTTCCCCGCATCCGGCATGAGCTCCAATGAGCTCACACCAGTGCCACAAACCATCAAACACATCGCCACCACTTCCTACACCTTCACCATGCCTTACTAAGTAAAAGCCTTAAAGAACTTTAGGGCTTTACACTCTCCATCTCTCTGCCAAAACACTATGCCCTTCGTACACCATCTTCGACCTCGACAGTCCACGTCCGTGCACCACACTTCACGAAAGCACTCCCACAACACTCGCCTTAGCACGGTAACCCTTCTGAGCTTATCAGACAAGGTCGAGAGGCAGTGTTTTTTGCTTCATGTACACACTGAAGCTCTGCCATTGCCTTTATCTTCCCCAACACTGACCACCCATCTTCGACCTTCACTCAACCTACTGCGGCTCGCAATCGAAGCGGCTTCAGGTTTAGAAGCCTCCTAGGTCAGCAATTCTAGTAGCAGGATCAGCTGTTGCCCCAATTCCTTAAGGAGTTCAGTTGCAGAATGTAAGAATATTTACGTGAAGAAAGCTAGAGAACTTAGTCCTGCATCTTGTTGGACAAAAGCATGAAGGTGCATAAATTGAATTCTTTCTCTGAGCTTACCACCTCCGAGAGCACAGGGGTGAGGTCCCTATACAAGCACACCCAAGCATACCTATGCTCACATGCGCTCGTCCACGTCCTTGCCCGTACTTACACCTCACGGGTCCAGGCAGTGGATCCAACTACCTGGGTCCGATTTGAGGAAAAAGAAAGAGAATCAGAGGGAGAGGGGGCAGGTTTTGCTCTGCCTTGGGATTCGTGCCCTCCCTCTCTCAACACTTGGCTTCTAAGGCCGTTGCACCTTTATTGGTAATCTATTGTTGTGCCTCTGTTGGCTATTTGTGGGTTTGAGTTACGGCATCTGAGGCCTTATACTAACATCTAATCCTTGCTGGTGCTTGATTATGATTTATTGTGGAAATATTTAACTGTAATAAGTGGTTGAGAGTATTATTCATTTATTTGAATTAATTGTGAGCTTAAACTTAGGGGTTAATTTGGTGATTCAAATCACCATTTTAATCCAATCTTTTTGTGCTCTCATACTTGGTTTCATTGATATATTATTTTGATTTATTTTGAGCAAAGTTTTGATCATATTTGCATATATTTCTGAAGAAAATTGTGATAAGTTAAATGAATTGCCATAATTGCTCCCTACGAACGACCTCAGACTCCAATTTAACTTTGAGCTTTATAAATTTATGTGTTTGTTGTGTGATATGAGGAGTGTACTATGAGAATCATTTCATAAATCTCATTCGTGCATAAACATTTATTCTATTTTTGTGATTTTTATCTTTTTCATTTCTTTTCTTCTTTTCTTACGAGATAGAAACTAACCTAAGACTAAACTAAATGCTTATCCTTTTTTGTACTTTTTGTTTAATGACAAAATGGAAGGGAAAGTGACTAACCAAGCTTTTTTTTTTTCTTTTCATATTTTTTTGGCTTTTCATAGTTGTGAAAGAAAATGGGAAATGTATCTTTTGTGATTTTTTTTATCTTTTTGCAATAAATAAATTCACAAAATCATAGGAAAACTAACTAATATTTATTGCAAGAAAGAAAAGACAAAATCATAGGAGAAAGGACTGCTACCATTCGTAGTAGTAATCCAGCTTTTATTAAAGAAAATAGAGTTTACAAGTTATCCAACCATTGTCTATATAAGACAAAGGCTCTGTTACAGATGGCCTCCATCCATCTGCACCCATTAGTAAAGGTAACATCATTACATGCATGCCAAACACACCAAAGCACATTGCCTCTTTAACATTTGCCACATTAATATTACACAAGCCTATCTAGAGGCCATCCCATATTGGAAGAGGTGAATAGCAACACTTCTACCAAATTCTTGCTGTCACCAAACAAGAGCTAAAGAGATGCTTAATGGCATCATGAGCAAACTTGCATAGTGGGCACAAAATAGGGGGGACTCCTATGGTGTGCTTTCTAAAGGACCCAGTAATTAATCCATCTCTCCTGGTGAGCCAAAGAAAGATTTGGAACTTGAGGGGAGCCTTTAGCTTTTAAAGAGAGGAGCAAACAGAGGAGAGACTATCATCAAAGGATGCCACTATAAGATGTTTATAAGCATTGCTAGGTGAGTAAATTCCTTCCCTCTATAGAAAACCATCAATCTCCTCTGACTATTTGAATGCCTAAATCAATTCTTCCAATTTGCACAAATCTTCATTCAAACAGCTCTGGTAGGGGCCATTGGTTTGAGGAAGCTACCATTTGCCCTCCTAAGGTTCCCAAAAATCTGAAAATTTTGCTTGCTTGTCATGAGTTGCCTAGAAACTCCTAGGAAAGATGTTATCCAGGTTACTTAAGCCACTCCATTTATCTGACCAAAAGCTAAAATTTTTTCCATCACCAAGCTTTGGAGAGAAAAAACTCTAATGTTCCTCCACTACCTTTGAAACCAATGACCAGAAAGGTGAGGCTTTAGATGCAACCATTATCTTAGCCGATGAGTCATTAGACCCATAAGAGTCCCTAATGAGATCCTGCCACAGCCCCGAATCCCCTCTCAATGTGATAACACCCCACTTTAGTATGAGAGAGTCACTGAATTCATTGAGGGAGTAAATGCCCATGCCCCCTTTCTTCTTGGGCTTACAAAGAATTGACCACTTGACCGGATGCAAGTAATGTCCATCACGACCCGACCCCTTACAGAAAAACCCCTCGAATGGTATCCAACTTCTTAAAGAGAGTTATTGCAGGATAAAACATAGAGAAGAAGAAAACTAGAATAGCAGAAATAATAGAATTAAGTAACATAAGTCTTCCTCCCTTGGATAAAGATCTCCGACACCAACCTGCAAGGCAGACTGACATTTTTTCAAACAAAGCAGCCCAATCCATGGAGGACAACTTTGTAGATTCCCTTACTCAGAGGGGGTGAGATCACCGTGATGTAAAAAATGCCAAATTAAAAATATAATAATCTCACAAAATAACAATCACACAATAGGCACAAGTACTTTTAGGTTGAAACCCAAATCGGGTGAAAACCACTACCTAACCCTCTCCAGTTAGGATTTTCCGATCAACCAAGTTGATCAAATCCACTAACCAAATCACTTTAAATGAGGGTGATTCAACCTCTTACAACACTACTACTTTGGACGAGGGTAGTGTGCCTCAAACCCCTTCCCTTCATGAGAAGAATCTTGTCTCACGAAGGAGACGGGAATTCGCAACGCGAATACCCAACCAAAAAACAAAGTAACAAATACAAGAATAGTACTATAGAACTAACAAAACAATTCTTAAACTTAGCTTCTATAGGTGTTAGGATGCTTCCCTTTGCTTGGAAGTGTGTCGATGACGCGGATGCATGAACTACGCAATGGCACAACGACGCTCTCATGAACTATGGTGGGAGAGCAGGTGCGCAATTGGATTGAAGCTCTCTAGGTATAGAAGTAGGCTTGGAGAGCAAGAGCTTTCTTCTTAGGATCAAAAGACACAAAATGATGTGAAAGTGTGTTGATTGGTGTATGTTTGAGTGGCAAGGGTTCTCCTTTATTTATAGAGGCCCTAGGAAGGCTTTCGAAGGCCTTGGAAGGCTTCCATAGCCGTTGGGTGCAAGGCCTAAGAGAATCAGGATGAAATCAGAAATAATCATGATTTTGACAGGGTCATCAGACATCTGGTCCTGGCATCAGACATCTGAAAACCCATTTAAGACGTCTAGGAACTAAGTCAGATGTCTAATTTTAGGCGGGTTTCCTTCCTGATCTGAATAAGATCGAAACAAGGTTCTAGTGAAAGTCCATTAGATGGCACATAGGACATCTGGCACAAGGTCTGGACGTCTAGAAACCTATTTGTTCTGCAGGAATGGATTCCCAAGAAGGGTAACGGTTACAAGATCTGGCAAAGTTGATTTTGGGTCAGTCGAGGCAAAACGGCACATATCAGACGTCTAGGATCACCTACGGATGTCTGATATTGTTTGATATAAGCTAATGGTCAGATTCCTCAATGTCTGTGTGGGTAGCCAACGTTCCACTAATTGGACGTCTGGCAAAGGCATCAGACGTCTCCTAAGACGTCTGGACTAATGTCTGGACATCTAATTTAATCAGACAGAACTATGTCCAGCCTAAATAATTGGACATCTGAGTAACAGTCAGACATCTTAAAAGTTTTTATCAGACATGTAAAACTCAGATTAGACATCAGAAAAGGTTGTCTGAACCCTATTTTTGTTTTCTAAGTTCTCTACAGAAAACCTAAGTATCCTAGGGTTGTGTAAGTGTTCCTAGGACTACTGTTAGGGTTCTTTGAGGCTCTTTAACATGAATCTAAGAAACAAAAATAAAGAGCAACAAAAGAAACAAAAATACATAGTATAAAGGAAAGGAAATCTATCATATTCTTCATCTCCTTCCTTCTTCAAGCTATCACTCCTCGCGAAGCTCCTTTGTCCTCCATCAAGCTCCTCCAATCCACCATGGATGCGAGCTCGAACTCCGTCTTAACCACGTCTCCATTTGCAATTAATCTGAAATCTAAAACTTCAAGTGCAAATGTTAAATGGCACATGTTTTGTTATCATCAAAATAAACGATCGTGGTGCTCTAGCACCAACAAGCTTCTTCACCAAAGCCAGCCCTAAATATTGTATAGGGAGAGACCCAGCAGGCATCTACAAAGATCTGAGAGATCCTCTATGATCTAATTCGCTGCACCAAAACATATTAAGGAGGACTATTGGAGTGTTGAAAATCATGGTAAAAAGATTGCATTGTAGTATAGTGATGAAAATTGCAACATTTAAATTTAAACGCTCGAAAAACAAATGTGAGTTCGAGGTCATTCGCAAGGAGAAAATGTGAAATTCACACACTAATCACAACATTAAGCAATGAGCACAATAATAAAGATATTCAATGAATGATCTACTAAGCCAAATTGTATCTCAAAAATCATTGGGATAAAAAAAATAACAAGGACCTAAAAATGGTGATTTGAATCATCAATTAATTCCACAATTAAGCATAAATCCCAACATCAATAGTAGTCTCAATGTTTCACTAGTGATTGCAAACCAGTTAACCACTTCAGATAATATCTTAATAAGTCCACAATACCAGAACCAAGGGCAAGCACATGGGCTAGCCAATCAGATGTCAAGACCAAGCACCAGATAACTTAAAGTTGCTAAAGCCTTAGCATAAGATAACTCAGAAATCCACTAAGTGTGTGCACTCATCCCAAGGCACATGCACACACCCTGAGGCAAAACCAGCCCCCACCCTCAAAATTTCCTCTTCCCTTCTTAATTGGGTATTTGGGTTTAAACAGCGTCGGGTAATCGGGTTTGAGTAGTGACCAAGCTCACTGCCATATGTGGTGAGCGAGGTGTGCACGGTCACATGAGGCAGGGACCTCACCCTTACTGTGTCGAGGCAAATAGTCTAAAATAGTAAAATAATTTATATGGCTCTCCTGTCTTTTCGAAGCACGAGGTGGGACTAAATATCCCCCTCTTCCACATGTAATCTTTATTCTGTAGCAGGGAAGGTCCTCAAGGAATTGAAGCCACTACGTCTGATGCTTCGACCAGTTGGAGGAGTGGTTGAGGTCACGAAGGAATTCCAGCACCTGGAGGTGGATTTGGAGTCAAGGATGGTCAGATGGCGGTGGAACATGGTGGTGAGTCAACGGCGTCAGGAGGAGATCCAGTGGGTACCTGAAGTTGAGATATGTCCTCTCGGCCCAATTAGACCATCTCAGGATGATCGCCATAGTGCATGGAGTGTGACGGTTGTGATAGCGAGGAATTTCGTGGTCAAAGGTGGTTGGATGATGTCGAAGGAGTAAGCGAAAGATGGGTTCATTCGATGGGGTGTTCGAGGCAGTGAACTCCAAATAGATAGAGGGTTTCTACTTTAGGGAGCACGGTGATCTAGTGTGGTGTAGTGCCAGCACGTGCTCGCCGAAACTTGTTCCGGCTATGGGGAAGATGAAAGGGGAGATGGTGGAACGATGATCGATCCTAGGTTCTAGGGAGGTAGAATTATGCTAGGGAGAGAGAGAAAAAGAGAGAACCTAAATTAAAGATGAAAGGGATGGAGGTCCGTGCCGGTGCTACTTGCCAGACATGGTGGAAATGAACTCTCTAGCGAGTGCAACGATGACGAGGAAAGAGGGAAGATGTCTTGGCTTTGGCCCACCAGGCATGGATGAAGCTGAGGAAGGAAGAGGGCCTTTCAATTTGGTTGTTGAGAAGCCTAAGGAGGGAGTTGAGGAGAGTCACCAGAGTTCATGTCGAAGATAGCTGGGGAAGGAGGGTAAGAAGTATTCTGGCCTGAAACCTAGCTCAAGTTTGTCTTGGAAGCTTACGGAGCTTTCATAGAGCTCAAAACTGAGCTCTAAATCAAGGAAAGAGTTTGACTGAGCTGAGCATTCAGGGGAAGAAATCCACAAATTTTCTCAAGCTTGCATGGTCTTTTTGCTTCAAATCAGGGTCCAAGATGTTCATTGAATTGTTCTTCACCGTCTGAACACCAATTCCACCAAATTTGGTAGGATTTGGTGTTGATTTGCTAGGGTTTTAGGTCGGTCAAAGGTGGCGGTGTAGGATTTGACTCATCAATGGTGGTAGGGGCTACTTTTTGAAGGAAATGACAAAAGCTAGAGGGTTTTTGTAAATAACTCGAAACTTATGGGGCTAATTATTAGAAATGGAGATCTTAGGGATTGAATTGCAAACTAAGTCAGAATGGACTTTGATTGGACCTAAATTTTGGTTTAACCTAATTTGCACCAAAGGAATCTAATGGTGAACTTGGATTTGAGTTTTGACTATGTTTGATTGGGTAAATTGTAAGCAACCTAAATAAGGGTAAATTCCCGTCTGAAGCTTCATTTTAGGTCAAAATGGGTTTATATGGTCAAACTAAGGGTACCAAACCTCTTAGAATATTTTTCTATAAATATTAGGAGGTTTATATTAATTTTATCTTGACCATAACCTCTTTAATTTAAGTGGGTTTAATAATTAGGGTTTTTTTATCTGGTTTTGCCCTTGAAATGCATGAAACCCTGATTCAGTCAATGTGGACCCCCTTTTTAGACTTTTGTGCTTAGTTGACCTTTAATTCACCCTTGATTGACCCTATCGTTATTCTTCATTCGTGATGTGCTATTAAAATTGCAAAATTAACCCTATTTTATTATCTTCTCAAAATGGATCAAAGTGGAATTATTATCCTCCGGTGATTATTTATCATTTAGGAGCATTTATCTCTTGATTTCAACTAATTCAAGTTAGTTATGATTAATGATGGCGTTACCATCAAGGACTTAGAACCGTTCAACCTTTGGCCAGAAATCTCACCAAAAATATCAATAATGTACTTAAAACATTCTGCTTTGCTTCTACCTCCCTCCACAAAAAAACTGTCATCTGCATACCTATGTATCAGAGTCAAAGCACTATGCAAAGTCAGAGTGTATCCATGAATCAAATTCCCACTACAAGCCTTAAAAGCGAAATGTGCTAGGGTATCCACTACAAGTAGAAAAATAAGTGATGCTCTAGGACATCCTTGGCTAACACCTTTCAGCGACGAAATCCACTTCCCCGTGGGCTTCCCATTAACTAGAGGAGAAAAAGATGATATGGTAATGCATCTTTTCATCCAGAGAACCCATGTTTCTGGGAAGCCACATCTACGAAAAATCTCCCAAAGATAACGTCATGATACAGAATCGTAAACCTTGGAAAAATCAAACATCAACATGAACAGCTTTGTCTTTCTTCTCTTCAACCTAGATAGCATCTCCCATGCAAAAATGAAGGATTCTTGCAAAGAGCACCCTTTTGTAAAAGTAGCCAGGATAAGACTTATCAATCTTCCAATCACCTCCCTTAGGCTATTCACAAGTATCTTCCTAACTAATAAATAAATTGAGTTAGATAATGCAATAGGTCTAAAATCATGTAGAATATCTGCCTCTTTCTTTGTCAAGAGAAGGAAGAGCATGGATCTATTTAACTTCTCAAAGATGTAATTGCCCAATTGAAATTCCTCCAAGACCTTCAAAATATCATCTTTTACCACAGGCCAGAACTCCTTGTAGAAAAGAACCTGGAATCTGTCAGGACCCTGGGATCCCTCTGCCTTCAATTCTCTCAAAGCAGAAATAATCTCCTACTCTTGAAAAGGCCAAATAAGATGTATGGCTTCATCATTAGTGACTCAAGGCATATCAGACGAGGAGAGACGCCAACCTCCTCTTACATTAGCCCTGGTGACATTGAAAAAGTGATTATTAACTTCATTCTAGATCTCTTGAGAGTTGGTAATTTCAATCAACCCCATCTTTATGGAGGAGATGGTATTAAACCTTCTTCTAGAACTCGCAGCTGCATGGAAAATTTTCATATTAGAGTCCCCTTCCCTCAACCATAGTTGCCTTGACATTTCTCTCCAATCAACCTCTCTTTGCAAATCTTCCTTAGCTATAGTCTCCTGAAGATTCTTGCATTGGGAAATCTCCTCTTCATTCAATGTAACTGAATCCTCCTTTGCGTCTAAAGATTTCAGTTGTTCATAGCATTTAATTGGGTTTGAGACTTTTAATGCACTAGGTTCCTATATTCAATACGAACAACATGCAGTCCCTTCAACTTGAAAGTCAACCTCTATGTGGCTGACCCCTCCCCGTCATTGCCCTCCACCATGATGCCACCA
This sequence comes from Thalassia testudinum, assembly GCA_037157565.1. Lineage (NCBI taxonomy): Eukaryota > Viridiplantae > Streptophyta > Magnoliopsida > Alismatales > Hydrocharitaceae > Thalassia > Thalassia testudinum. The sequence continues at coordinate 33,500,793 of JAZHRO010000049.1, forward strand.
AGTCACAAAACCCAGGTTCATTTAGCTAGGACTTCTAGAAATGAAAATAAGACCCACACGATCTACCATGACCACTATCCCACACAATTGCTGTATGATCAGGAAAAGGATAGCCCAGTGTAGAAACTAGAGTCAACTAGAAAGCACTTAAACAATCAACATTTGACAGGAATCTGTGAAGTCGTGACATTTGACCGCTACCATTCCTCCAAGTGTAGGCTGCACCTGATGTTGGCAAATCTACCAATGCAAGTTCGAATACCACTAACTAAAAACCAAAAGAAGAGGAATCCAATCTCCCATCTAGTCTATGATATACATACAGGGTAGCATTAAAATCACCACAAAGGATCCACATGCCTTCGCTAGCAAAAGAAGCCACCTGTCGTAGTTCATCGCACAAATCTTGCCTACTTGTGACCATACAAGGACCATACATGCATGAAATAAACAAGGAAGATCCATTTGATAATCTTTGGAATTTAGTAGTAATGACATAGGTACCAATTTGCACATCTAATAACCTCAAAGTCTAAACCTTCCACCACATCCCTAGTCCACCTGCCTTACCAGTGGCAAGCATGCATGTGACTTCCAATATGTCCTATTTCAAAACATGCCACAAACTGCATCTTTCTTGATCAATGTGAGTTTCTTGTAGAAGTGTGCAATCAATCCTCCATTCCCTTAGATAGAGGGCTAACGACATACGTCACCCCTCATCACGTAACCAATGCATGTTCCATGAGAGGATTCTCATGGCAATGACATCGAATGACACTTATTCATGGAGGTGGTTCTCTCCACCTTCAAAAGCTTTTCCAATCTATCTAGATCTACCTTCCTTGATTTTGTTGGCCCCCGACTTCTCAATTTATAGCCTCCCTTGGAGGACGTTGCATTCTCTACAGTAGACGTGACTCCATTATATTGTAGGCCATCACCCATATTAGAAGAAGCGAAAAAGGAAAACTCAACACCATTCTCCACACAAGGTAGCTATGAGGTATAAACCATGGTCTCTACCTCTTTCCCATGCTTAGCCATAGAACACACCACGATTGCATTGGTCTCTTGGATTGTAGGAGAGGGTGTCTTGTGCATTTAACTTCCAGCCACTTCCATAGAGTCTTCAATAATCTCATGGATTATCTCCTCGACCTCATTTCTTTTTTATTTTCTTTCTTGTGATGAATTGATTACACAACAATCACAAGACTTAATCTACCTAAATTAAGTTAGATTTTAGCTTAACTTAGGAACAATGCATGCATAAGCATCATAATTTCCATCATAGTTAATTTGTTAGCTTTATAGAAAATAATGCTATTTTATGCACTAAGAGAGAGGTTATATTAATTGCATATGATTTGGGGACGCAGATGATAGCTCTGATCAGGACTACAACAGGAGTCCAATGCTTTTGGAATCATCTTAATCAGACTTCTGTAGCACCACATTCAGCCTATAGAAGATTAAAGCCCAAGGAGCAAGATAGTAGAGATCCAAACCTCAGATGTCAAATCCGACCTCACAGATAGATCCAGATCAATGATCTCAATCCAACAATGCAAAAATCAGCTCAATCTTAGCCCTATAGCACCAACTACAAAGGCAGGAAGATGAATGGTCAAGATGGTGCCACGTGGCACCATCCCAAAGGCTCACCATCTCACCCCAATCACTGATGGAAAAAATGTGGGCGATTGGATCATCACCCAACGACCACGAAGTGGCCACGTTCTCACCATAGTGCCCTTCATTAAGGGGGAGTCCATCTCAACCGTTGGATTTTCATCCAACGGCTGAGAGTAGCTGCACGCTAAAACCAAACCATGAAACAAGAGGCGATGCAGCACAATGGTGGCACACTCACACGCAAGCACGAGGCATGCGATCGAATCATGCTGGGCACTAAAATTGTAGAGGCGGTGGAGTGTAGGCACGATTGGGCCATTGGATCAGATTGAATGGCGACGATGCAGCCGCATGGCATGACGAGGATCAGCGGATGCGATGGTGCGGATACATGCACGATTGGACGTGCAACGAAACACTCCAATGCACGTGCATTCAAGAGGCAGTGTTGCGATGAGTTTAAGTTGTTTGATCATGAGACTGGACAACGACAAATGAAAGCATGCGTGCGCACATGTGAGGGGCGTGAGATGGTCGATCTAGAGGCGGAGCAGTGACATGTGGCACCATTTGGTGCAGTGAATGCATTGAAGGCACGTGTAAGGTTGTTTTGAGGCACGATTTTGTCCATTGATCTCCCAATCGATTGATCTAATCGCACCTAAGTTGTTACATGAGTTGAGGGGCCAAAATACCTACGTTACCCCTCATTTCAGATATGAAAAGAGCCCAGAGCCCCCATGTGAGAGGCAACTTTCACCAGACACATCTCTAGACTCTCTGTCTCTCTGTAGCATCTCTTTGGTCTTCTTCCCGATGCTTTGGATCTGAAGTGCTCCCGCACTTCACGCAGGCATCCCTCAAGCAGCACCGTTCTTCATTTATTTTTCTCTCTTTCAACTCTTTAGCATATTTCTTTTAATTCCTAGTTTGAGAACTATTTGTAAATTATAATAGAAATCTGATTCCCTGAATATCAGGTCTATATTTCTATGCTTGCATTAGGATAGATTAGTTAGTACGAAAAGCATTTAAAATCACGTTTTTCCTCCCAGCAAATGACTCAGGACTCACCAATTTGGACTTCTAAATTTATTTGTTTTGAAATGATTCGTAACTACAGCGATATAAATCTTTTCCATTATTTTTCATCAATTGATGCAGTACCTATTGCATTATCATTCACCTTTGATATCTGTGGTTGCGCTACATTGACATGAAGATTATGAAGCCACGAACTCCCATCACAATGGGGAATCATCTTCTCAAGGAACAGCCCCCCATGATGAAGATCAACAGGCACCCACACCTTGCTCCCATCCCCTTCATGAAAACCAACCACCATGCCTTCCTTCAAGGAAGAGAAACCCGCCACTAAGTGTTGAACCATAGCTGTAGAATGAAGATGCATTGGAATACCAGAGAACTAAACCTCACCCTTTCTTTGGAGTACCCTCTGGGGAGGATGTTCAGTTGTTGCACCATCAAACGGAGAAACCAATTCCACAAAACACAAATCTCCCACATTTGAAGATCAAAATTTGAGTTTCTCCACATCATTCACACACAATCCATACACCAAAAACCTTAATGGGTTCAACATCACAATTTTCCACATACACGATGAGAGAGATAGATTGCTTACCAACCCTCGTAGAGCTTCGAAGTCTGCCGCACTTGACATGATTTCGCCGATGAGAGCATCCTTCAGGACCATCTCGGTCGCCATCACCTCTGCCATCAACAGCACTTCCACGTCGACGCATGGCAAGGGGAGGTGACAGAGGAGCCCCTGATTGGACCCATGACCTAAGGTTTTGCAAGGGGACTTTACACGCCAAATGAGTACACCCTAATCCCCCACATGCCAAACATTTGTCTATATTCCTATAGGTAGCAACCAAACGACCATGTTCACAGCATCGATAGCCTATGAACTTATGTCGATAGCCATTGGAGTCACAACCTATAGCTCTTGATCGACCTTCCCAACATCGAGCCTTGAACCAAGGTCACTCTCATCCACTAGGAGCCCTCCACGAGACTCTCTTTCATCCTCCTCTCCTTGAGTTGCCCCTCTGATCACCCCTCTGATCGCCCCTCCTATTGCCTATCACCAGTCCAACCCTCGGAATGGCAAGTTTCTCAACTCGGGAGGTCCCTGCACATCCCGTTGCATCTCCATCACCTCTTCTTGTTTCACGTAGCATCTCTTGGTGTGGTGGTAGTCAGTGGCCAGGAAAATGGTAGTAAGGGTAGGGAAAGCGATTAGGTGGCAATCCATTTGTCAACACCCAAATCTCTCACTTTGATGTGCTCTAGATCTTACTCATGTCTCATTATATGCCAACAATGCCATCTCTACCATATGATCGAGTGGAACCCTAATGGGAAGCCCCCTATACAAGACCTCCTCACCATAGGCGATGGCGATGCTAGGTGCAAGAGATGTTGTAGGTGAAATTCAAGACAAACACTACTTGATATTGATAAAGAAGTTCCATTACACTAATGGTGGTAGAAACCACTTATACAAATCTTGAAAGGGAAATAAGTACAACCACACTCACTCCAACATTTGGTAAATGGAAATGAGAAGATTGACATGGTGTACTTCTTGGTGGCGTCTCTCTTAAGAGAAAGGGATCCAAAATGGTGATGGGGCAAAGATTGATGTGTGGTAATGATGGGGGTGATATATATTAGGTAAAAGGCCATCTAATGGAGGATAATGTGCTCGAACTCCCTAGCGTGATTGAGGTTGAGAGGCTCGGTTATGTGGGTAATGATGTGTTCGTTGGTCCTTATGTTGGTGGTGATTACTATGGAGGAGGTTAGGGCTATGGAAATGAAGATTCTATACTTAGGAGTGACCAAGGTTTGTTCTATTGTGGTGTTTTCTAGGGAGTCTACTTTGTGGGCTCTATGGTAAGGAGACAGGATGGCCTATTCTATGGTAAGCAGCTTGAAACTAAAGATGATGGTGGTGGCTATGTGTTTGGGAGATGGTCCTAATGGTGGGGGTACTAATGGCTTGTGGGTTGACTAGGTTTTGGTGAGTGATTGAGTGAGAGTGTGTGGAGGTTTGTGTGATGGTAGGCATGTGAGTGGGAAGTTGATTGCACAACAATCATACAACCTAATCTACCTAAATTAACTTAGATTCTAGCATAACTTAGGAGCAATGCATACATGAGCATCATAATTTGCATAATAGTTAGTTTAGTAGCCTCAGAGATAATATTATTATTTTATGCTCTAAAAGAGAGATGAAATTGATTGCAGATGATTTGAGGCCACAAATGGCAGATCAGATCATACAGATCTGATCAAGACGACGATGGGAATCCAATGCTTCTGGAATCATCTTGATCTGACAACCATAGCATCACGTGCATCCCATAGAAGAACAAAGGCCAAGGAACAAGATGATAGAGATCCATTCCTCATATGTAAAATCCGACCACATAGATGGATCCGAATCAATGGTTGCAGTTCAACGGCGTAAAAATCATCTCAATCAGAGATCTATAGCATGATGTACAAAGAAAGGACCATGATGGGACCACGTGGTGCCATTACAGCTTCCCCTCGTTGATTGCGCAGCAATCTTAGGTCTTAATTGGCCTAGATTAAGCTATAACTTAGCATAAGTTAGGGTAATTCATGCATGCATGAGCATTGTTTGCATCCTTACTGCTTTCCTTTAACTATGCATGAAATAATGTTATAATGTGCCGATTAAGTGCATTATGTCAATTGCAGTCAATAAGCCGATCAGGAGCTAGATCTGGAGTAGGATTTGAAGCTGGATCAGGAATAACGGGAGTTGCAGTAGAGCTGGAGCAGAAGGCTTAGATTAGATGTAGCAATAATGATGTAAGGGAGTAAAAGGTTTGCTATTCTATTAAGTAGGAATAAAGCAGTAAAATGTGAAGAGCTTAGGTCCATCCTAGCCCTAGGATAGCCTAGAGACTTCCCCAAGCCTTAGCCACCCTTAGATTAGGTCACAATGCCCTAGGAAGCCCAAAAACCCTAGTTCCAACCCTTATCTAGACGTCCAGATAAATTATAGGACATCCAGGATCCTTAGCCATCTCCCGCACACCTCAAACCCAGTTTTGTAGTGTTATTGGACGTCCAGACACTTTGTCAAACATCCAATTTCTGCAGAATACCCAAAACAGAACCTTGATTTCCCTTTGACTTAGATTGGACATTTAGAACTGAAGTCTGGACCTCTGATTTTTAGTATAAGTCGCCTAATCACATTTTTGGATGTCTGGTCTCCAATCCCTATTTTGAGATTCAAGCCTTGACCTTGGATCTCTAGCTCCTGAGACCTAATCCCAACCCCATAGGAACCTAAATTAAGGTGTCCTAACCCTAGTACATCACCTCTAGACCTAGCTAAGGACCTAATTAGGTCCTCACCAAACCCAATTGACTTAGATCAAAGTCAATTACCTTCACCTAAGTCAATTGGACTCATTGAGTCCAATTGACTTAGGTGAAGCTAATTTGAGTCCAATTGAGGTTAGATCTCAACCCAGACAAGTTCAATTGGACTTAGTGAGAGTCTAATTGACCTAAACCCAACCTAATTGAGTTATTTCACTCTCAATTAGGTTCACACTCATCAAATTAAACTTAGGTTAAGTTTAATTGCATTTTCCCCATAGCAATTAGGGTTTGTAACCCTAATTCAAGACATACACCTACTTAAACCCCTTAGGACCTAACCTAAACCACCTAGCCACATAGAGGACGACCACACACACACACATACACTCCCATTCATGCACACACACTTCTCTAGAGTTCTCTATAACTCTCTTGAAGTGGCGCCACCTCTTGGTTGCCAAATTTAGAAACCAGGAGGCTTTCAAAATGAGATCCACATTTTTTGCATCTCATAACCATGTCGCCGGCCACTCTTGGACTCTCTCTAGAGAGTTCCACACCTCTCTAGAGAGAAGCCCTTGGGTCTATAAAAAGACCTAATGGGTGGCCATTTAAAGCCATTCACATTCTTGGCACCCATTCATTCTGTTGGCTCCATTCACATCCACCTCCACTTAGGCTAGCCACTCCATCTCCACGAGTTCACCACCACCACGAAGGACACCATGCCGAGATGTTGGATCACTCCTCTCTCTCTCCAAGGGCCGACCTAAGCTCCATTGGCCATCCCTCATTCTCCTCCCGATCACTCCAAGGCCATCGGGGACCACCCCTGAATGCCCTTTTGTTCTGCTAGATTTAGATTCGTAGTTTATGCTCTTCATAGTTTTGCTATTTTTTTATTACTGCTTAGTAGCGTAGTCTGTATTCTCCCTGAATGATGCATGCAAAATTCCCCCATAGATTCTTGTATGCAATCATTTTCTGATAGCTAGATTTACTTTTTAAGCATTTATGTACAAGCTTTCCTCTATAGTCCTTGTTGTAAACAACTCTCCACTGGAATGAATGAAAAATGCATTTATATATATATATATCCCCATGTTTTGAAGTCACCATGAGCTTATTGATTGCTATCCTATTTGCGTGATTTAGGTTGCCTATTTTCAATTGTTTATCTATTTTGCGATAAGCATGTCGTTTCTGAAAAAATATAAAATCTAACAATAGACTTGTTTTCTGTAAATAGTCACCACCTCACTAGAATCGTTCGCATAGAAACTCATGCATTCACCTTCGTGATTTATCTAACACATGAGCACATAATCAGAGTTCATAATAGAAGTGGTGAAATCTTAACCAGGAGATTGGAAACTGACGTGTGTTTTTAAACAGAGTAGAGTGGTATAAGATCGAATTCAAACATAAAGCAAATGCCTCCCAGAGACAAACGACCGGGACTCAAGTCTCGTAATTTTTACAAACTTATTTTTGACGAACATTTTTGTGCAACTATACTATGATTCCGATGACTTTCAAATGCGCGAAAATGGGGTTGTCACTTGCCACACCCTAATCTCTGAAGAGCTCTTCCCACTCCTTTTGGGTAGTTGGATCGTCATCAAACAGCCACAAAGCGGCCACGTCGCCCCTGCACCAACGCTCCATCAACTAAGAAGAGATCTCAGCCATTAGATCTCCATCCAACGACTGAGAGTGGGCTTGCCTAAAACCTAAATGTAACATAAAGGGTGACTTAGCATGTTGGTTAGCGCACTTGCACACAAGCGCAAGATGCGCGCTCGAGCCACGCTATGCACAAAATTGGGAAGGAGGTAGCGCATGCATGCAATTGGATCATCAGATGAAGATCGAGTGGCCTGAAGGTCGCTACATGGTGCGAGAAGGAATGCTAGATGTGGTGGTGCGATGGACGCGGGGTTGAACACCCAACTCAATGCCCTCATTCACGTGTAAGAAAGAGGTGATAGTGCACTCAATTTAGGGTGTCTGATCGCAAGATCGGATGACTGATAGCGTTAGCGTGTATTTCAAAAGGCGAGGTGCGAATTCAAATTAGGAAGGTGCGAGGTGAGCACGTAGTCGGTGCGAAGCGAGCGCATGGCAGGCATGAGGAGGGCGTGATCGAGATCCGAGGGTTGCAGGCGTGCCACGTGATGCAACAAAAAGTAACCTTCGCATTGAAGGTGCGTGGAAGGTGATTTGAGGTACGATTTGAACCGTCGATCTCTCGATCGACGGATCTGATCGTACCTAGGTTGTTCCATGACTTGGAGGAATAAAATGCCCACTTTGCCCCTCATTAAAGCTATAAAAAGAGCCCAAGGGCCACCCAGTTGAGAGCAATTCCCACCAGACACATCTCCAGCCTCTCACTCTCTACAACTCCTCTTAGGCATTCCTCTCGATGCTTTGGATCTGAAGTGCTACAACACTTCACACAAGAATCCCACAAGCGACGTCATCGTCATCTACTATCTCTATCTCTCTCTCCCTCTCTATTTCTCTATCTACTCTTTAGCATAGTGATTCTACTTTAAAAATTGTTTCCAAATAGCAATAAAATTTTTATTTTATGGATATCTGATGTCTATGTATACATATATAAATATATAAATATTTATTTATAATGACTTTTTGAAAAGCTTTCGCATAAAAATCGTGTTTTGCCTTCCTGCGAACGACTCGGTACTCACCAAAACTTTATAAATATTATTTGTTTCATTGTGATTCGCACTACAATATAGCTATAATCTCTAACGCATCTCGCGGTCGAATAGGTTGGCGCCATTATTGGGGAGGCAATGGAAATTTTTAAAAGCTTTTCTTGTAAAGTTCTTATGTGAGATTCTATCTTGCTATTTTTGATTACGTAGGAATCACAAAATTGCTGAAAGATTCGCGCAACAATGAAAAAAATGGGTGCGAGTCTTAGGTAAGTACTTGTAGCTTAGATTAGGTTAGATTTCCTTTAGAAAAAAATCCAAAAAAATGAGGTGTTTTGCTTGAACCTAAGGATTAGTTAGCATTTGCTTACTTATTGGAAAAAGAAAATCTCTCCTGGTGATTTTTCTGGCTGAAACAAACTCTAATCTTAAAAATTCAATTCCTGAAAATCTGTAGGTCCAAAATTTCCAAACATTTTAATAAACTTGGGTTTTGAAGTCGTGAAAAACATATCTAAATTTCACATAAATCTAAGCTATAGAAAAATTTTAAAAATTCACGCTCTAAACTATTATCAAATTGGTTATTGTTCCAAATTTTTTGGAGTTTGAAATATCATTGGAATTTTTATAGAACTCTGATTGACTTGAAATTTATGACAATGAATTCTTGTGAAAATCTAAAATTTGGAAAAAATCTGAAAGAAATATTTCTTAAACGTTTGATTGCACAAATTATTCAATCACTAACTAGGGGTGAAAGCAAACTACAAAACCCCCAATATACTTTAAATCTGGAAAACATAAAAACCATGCTTTAAAAATTCTTGAAAAAAATATTTTCTGAGTGCCTAGTTAGTGGTGCAATAAGACCAATTAATTGTATTGTTTGGGCCGCACCAGTTCCCTAAACTTGGACTTAAAATGACCATCTAGCACTATCTACGCTTAGGGTTTCACATTAAGCATAGAGCACACCTACATTTCCATTCGTAAAGGAAATCTATCAAACAATTGGGATTTGTAAAACTCTTATGTGTCTCATTGGAGCCTTTGATTGAAGATATTAACTCAAGTGAACCCTAAAACTCACTAAGACAAGCATTTGAACCTTAAATTCACTTCATTATAAAAAAACTTGCATGTGAACCCCTTGCCTGTGCACTTCACACTTTGACAATCAATCTTAACGGCAACATCCCCTTAACATCCATCATATTCCAAAAGCACATTAACCCTAAGCCTAAAACTGAGTAAACATGTCATAGGCAGGACTAATATTCTTAGGGATTTGAAATTAGATTGGGTTAAGGTCAGGGCCTTGTCTACTTGGACCCACTGGTGGCAAGAAAGGGCAGTGCGATAACCACGTTAACCCTTAATGGTGTCCGACCATGCGGGGTGCCCTAGGGGTTCCCACCCTTCTGGCCAGCCAAGTAATTCAAGGGTTGACCTAACCTAGTCATGTTTTGGGGAACCAGGATTAGGTCTATTTAGGGTTTACCCTCTAAGGAATAGATTGATTGTTTACATTGAAAGGGTGTTGTATTCTCTCATCTATCTTCTCTCACTCATCTACGGACATTGTTCTAGTGCATGCAAGGTAGAAGATCTCTACATCCTGATTTGCTACCACCTTTAGAAAAAAATCCTAGGAGAAGACCTAATTGTTCAGAATCTAAATCAGAACCCTCTTCAATGGTTAGTACCCATGAGGAAGATGAGATCGAAGAGGAGGAACAAAATCTGGATCCAATGACTCTCTTACAAAAGCAGATTACTAAGCAAGGCTAGCATCATGACAGACAAATAGATGTCAAAGTGCAGGCCATTACTCAACTCCAAAATGAAAGAGCAGACCGACCTCTCCAAGACTTTTACAATCCTCCTGAGGCCTAACCTGAACCATTTATTAGGGTACCTCAGGATGGGGAAGATTTTGAACTAAAACCATAGATCATCAATCTGATTCCCCACTTGCATGGCCTCGATATTGATGACCCCTTCCACCACCTTGAAGAACTTCTACACATAGGAAGGATCTTTGGCCTTAGGAGCTTGAAAGAAGGTACCTTAATGATGAAAACGTTCCAATTCTCCTTAAAGATAATGTTGCTTATTGGTTGAGGACTATTGTTAGACCAATCCTAATAAATATGCATGTATTCATGATTAAATGCTTACTTATGATAGTTCCTAAGCCTGGCATTGCATTCCATAGTATAAATACTGCATAAGATTCATCATACTGCATTTAGTGTAATGTGTATAAATTGTACAATAATTCCTGCATTATTGTAGCCGGGAGATAGGGTAAGGCATTTTGAAGCTTGAAATATAAAATCCAACCATACAGATGAACCCGGAGTGACAATCGCTGGCCAGCATGGTAGAAATCATCTCGATCCAAGCACCATAGCATCTTCTACAAGCAAAGAAAGGTGGATGGTCTAGATGGTGCCTGGTGTCCCTCCAAAGGCCTTCCAACATGCGATCTCAGCTAAATCCAATGGCTGAGAAGCCTTCTCCATTGCTCTCCCACAGCAGCTCTTCTCGACTCATGTGCTAGCGTAGCACATTGGTTGAGGCATCCAATCCCAAAGGAGGGGTGCGGGTTTGAAACCCGTAAAGCCCCACTTAATCCCTCAATTGGCAGCGATGCATGGCCAACGTAGCACACCTTACCTTCACATACGTGCGACATGCTCGCACGAAGCACGCGCTAGCGTAGCGCACAGCGACGCAACGCACAGCCAGTTTGCTCGCCCACGACAAGGCAGCACATAGCATGCACCAACAGCATCACGTGGATTTTCATTGACAGCAAGGTCGGATCTTTAGCAACGATTACAGATGTCATTAATTCTCCATGCTCTTAAAGCTCCTTCTCCACCACAATATAAACCCACCTACACCTCCCCATTTGCCTTCATCTCTACCTAGCCATTCCTCACCTACTCTAGAGCTTCAAGAAGCCTCCCAAGCTCCCAAGAGCTCTTTCCCAAGCTCCACGGTCTCCTATTAGTGTAGCATTCCCTTACTCCACCAAGCATTCAACCATACCCTCACCACCTTCTTAGGAGACCGCAAAGCCGTCCCCTCACCTCCATTCATGTAGATGATCACCTCTACCTCCTTATCACCATTCCCTCAACTCGATCAAGTGGCTCTCTACTTTGGTTCCTCCTACACATCATCCCCGAAGTCCAGCATCTCATCTCCTCCATACAAGCCACCACCAAGCACCATCGTCTTGCCAGACATCCACTTTGGGAGATTCCTTGTCATCTTCATTTTCTTGTTATTTTGTTTAGCATATTTCTAATTAGTGTAATAAACAACATTTTGATATATCAGATTTGCTTCATTTCCCTACTCTCTATCTCCATATTTACCCTTGCCCGAAGATTGTGTTGGCTATTTCTTCATTATGAAAATACTAAAAAAATCACAAAACTGAAAAAACACCAAAAAGAAACAAAGTGAAATGTGGATTTCAAAGAATCAAACGTCGCCTCCCAGTGTTCAACCCTGCACTCTTTTTCGAGTTTTGGTAAATTTTATTTGATAGCGAGTTTTGCAGCTACAACGACGAGTTTCTCAAAACCCTAACTTTTCTTTGCGAAAACCTGCTAATCATATTGGCGCTGTTGCTGGGGAGGCAACGAACTTTGATTTTATTTTTCATGTTTTTCTGCATTACTTACATATTTTTGTACCCTATCATTCTTTTTCAATTCACTATCTTGTAGGAACCCGATCGAGGACCTGAAGGTGGTAGATTGGAGAAAAGTGCGGGGAGAGTTATTTATATGTTTCCCCCCACTTTCCCACCCACTAGTTCATTTCGCCACCTTAATAGTCAAGACCTAATCTACTTAGGTGTTTTCACGAACCCTAGGATGAAAGTTGTTTGTCTTGTTTGCTACCTCTACTCATCTCACCCTTGTGTAAAAAGAAAACGTAAAAAAACTATATACTTTCTGATTGTGGGACAAAACCAACATACACACTACACACACCCACATTTGAGGCACATAACCTCTTTTGATTATATCTATGCAATTGGGATTCCAACCTGTGGAACCGGTACACGCATCAACACACATAAAAGAGTAGAAATCAGATTAGGTTAATCACCTTTTGTGTGCCTTAATTGGTGGTGCATCTGGTCTAATTAGTTGAATTATTTAGCCTGCACCACCTAATTTAAAACTAATTCATCTTGTAGCTGCCCCATAGGAATCAAATAGCTAGGTCGAGCCAGTCACTCCATATTTTCTTGATTCATAAAGGAAAATACTTGAACCCGTGCTTTCAAATTTGGTTTGCCTCTCGAAACTTGGTTGAATACACCTAATATTTGAATCCTAAAGGCTACTATGCAAGATACGAATCCTAAAACTCACTTCATCCTCAACAATCTTGCTTGAAAACTCTTGGTTGTGCACATTCACACATTTTCAAACAAACTATTAAGGGCACAACCCATTAACAGGGCCTATCACATTTCGAAAGCACTACTATCCCAAGACTAACTAAAATTGAGTAGACGTTGGCCCTAGGATTCACAGAGTCTATTTTAGGGTATTCTTTCGAACACATTTCGAATTAGTGATGTCTGTTTGCTTCAAAAGGTGCTAACTTGGGGGGCTTGACTGTCAAATACTTAAGTAGGGGTTTGCCATAATTAGCGGCCTTCGGGACACAGTCCCCCTACTTCGCCGACCGAAATTTACCATCTTCGGGAGCAAGGAAAACACCAAATTCGTGGTGTGGTTGGAGTTTATTTCTGAGGCATAGGTCCTTAGGCTACCCAATTTAAAGATAGGTTTGCATTTTTTTGCTGCAGGGTTCCATTTTTCTTTCCCCCATCTTTTTGACTCGTTACAGTGCATGCTTGGAAGGAAGTCATTGAACCCTTGCTTGGAAGGACCTTTAGACCATTCCCAGAGGTAGAGGTTGAGTTATAGCCAAGCAGATCCCATGGCTAATCAACAACCATCTCCCCTACCCTCGAACCAGTAGGAGCTGATTCAGAGGTAGTTGGAAGAATCGCAACAGATGCAACATTGGTTCCAACGAATGAATGGTCATGGCGCTCGGCCCTTGAAGGATTTTTATGTCCCTTAAAATTATAGGGAACGTCCCGGCGTCATGATTCCCGTTGAAGATGTAGAAATCAAGCCCCAGCTCTTAAGTTTGATTAAACATTTCCATGGGCTTGGCTTGAAGGACACATTCCAGCACTTGGAGGATTTGACAACTTTGGTTTAGACCACCAAAGCTAGGAATGTGAATGAAGAGAAAATGATCCTGAGGCTTTTCCCCATTATCTCAGGGATAAGGCCGCACATTAGTATCGGACCATTGGAAGGCTAATAAAAATATGAGTTTCTCTTAAGTTGGATTTCCTGAATAAATTCTTCCCAATTGGATGGACCGATGCTAATAAAAATATGAGTTTCTCTTAAGTTGGATTTCCTGAATAAATTCTTCCCAATTGGATGGACCGATGCTTTGCGACAAGCGATTATCACTTTCACCCAGAAATCGGGGGAACCATTTCATGGTGCTTGGGAGTGATTCTAAGATCTTTTGAGGAATTGTCCATACCATGAGGTGCCAAAATGGCAACTCGTGCAGATAATTTATCTTGGGTTGGTCAAACAACTCTGTAATCTTATGGACTCCTCCTGCGGAGGTAATTTCCTTAGTAGGGATGAAGATAGCGCATATGAATAGTTTGAGGAAATGAGTGAGAATTCGATAAATCATGCCTCCATAGATACTTTCAACCAGTCACAACAACCTAGGTCAAATGCTAATGAGATTTAGAACTCTCATTCATTTGACATGGAATTGATTTGCAGCAAATAGGATAAGGTGGACCTGGTTGCTAAAAGAATGGAAGAGTGGATGGCTGGAAACTCAGGAAACACTTCTACACCCACTAAATCATAGAATTCGTATTTCCATCCCTCACGAGCTTCCATGGGGAGGGAGCTCGTGAACCAACTAGAGTCGGCTCAACCTATGAGCCAGAATTTCTCTTAACCTTAGGGGTTCCAAACTAGGGCATTTGATCCCTGATTTCTTTTATGCTTCCTTCTCTTCACACTTGCCCAATGAGAATGCATATGCGATACTGGAGAATTCTAGATCAAACTCGTATTTCAACACTTATAACCTGGGTGGGAGGGACTGACGAGTCGATTGTTCGCTTTAAAATCGTTTGCAGTTTTATGTGGTGGAAAAATTGACTAATCAATAATTAAAAATAACCACTCACAGAAGAGCGGGTCATATCCACAGGGAGGCAATGACGTATTTAAATTTGCACTGGTTAAAAACATTTGTTTGTAGTTAGTTTAGACGAGAATAAAGCCAAATTTGCCTTCAGATTAAGGTTGAATCAAGAAAACATGTTGAAATAGCAATTCTTAATAACTAGAGGATATTTTTTGCAATGCAGATTCAATGTAATATCATTAAAATATGAAAATGGCAGAAAATGTAATTATTAATGGGATGAGTACTGTAGTAAAACAGGGGATTTCTTCCCTTGTCCGTGTGTGAAGAGGAATGAACGGCTGGAGGCGTGAAGCTCAGAGGAAGTTCTTTGGACAGAGGGCTTCGTAGAAGTTGTAGCGGCGAGTCGTGCAGTGGCCGGAGCCGACCGAACAGAGCTACGGTGAAGGTTGCTATCAACGGTGGCTGCAGCTGCTGGACGGGCAGCTGTGCGTGGGAGTTGAGCACTGATGTAGGTGGTGTGCGCGCACACTGCTGCTGCGGACGTGCAGGAGTTGAGCGCTATTGCAGGTGGTGTGCGTGCCCTGGTGGAGGCGCTGCAGACGGTGGCGGGGGGGCGCTGGAGCGGGCGCACGCTGAAGCGCTGGCGGATGCACTGCAAGGAGTGGGCACGGGCTTGGCGGTGCAGATGAGCGCGCTGAAGCACTGGCGAATGCACGCCAGCTGGAGGCGGTTGCTGCTGCAGGCTTGCGTGCTTGAGTAGATGCAGTGCGTGGCGAGGAGTGAGCAGGCGCACTGCAGGGAGAGTGGGTCAAAGCTTCAAATGTCCGAGAAACTTCCCGGATTTCTTAACTAACTGAGGAGTGAAATTGCAGTGGCTGCGACGGTGGTTGTTGGTGATGATGGCAAGGGAGGTGCACGCTAAGGTGCTCACAGTAAAGCGGACAAGCTCCAAATGGCGGTGTGGCCTGTCACACCACACGTCCACAGTGGTGGAGACTCGTCGCCACGGTTGAGGCCGGTGGTGTGGAATGGAAGAGAGATGAACTCTTTGCATAGTGGTGGGTCGGGGGTGGAGGCCTTCTGAGCTCGGCTGCCTCCTCCTCTCTTTTAAAATCAGCTGCCCCAACTAGATCCAACACATCCTCTCCTCCTTGATTGGGTTCTTCACTGCAGCAGCTGGAGGAAGAAATGCAGCCGTTGCACGTAGAAGAAGAATAAAAAATAATGATAAAATATTATGGTTATTTATATACAAAGCCTCAACTTTTATGTTAACCTAAATTAATGCATGCAATGTACCTAATTGGTTAACTAATGCAATTCTAAGTTAATTCTAACTGCATTTAAATATGAATAAGTTGCATGAATTATGTAATTAAATTAGAAATATGAATTAATCTATTTACATCCTAATTTATGCTAAATAAATGTTAGAATTAGCTTAATGTCTAGGCACTTAAATACTTAAATAGCCCACAAATATGGGCTAATCAAATACCCCCATGCCCAGTTTTTGCTAGTCCCTAGCAAAATTAAGCGAAACCTAGCACTCCAAGTGGACTAGTCAACCCAATTGGTCTTCCTTCAGAAACATATTTAGTTCAGACTCTAGACCCAAGGTTCCCAAGTAGTTGCTAAGTTACAGACTAGGTCGGCTAAAGACGAGTTGCAGGCACAAGTTTCCCTGATTTCTAACTCTACCCAAAGTTTTATTGATCCCTGAGATTAAAGCATCCGTGCATGTGTGTTGGTCTGAGTTATTTAAGTTAAAGGAAAAAGGATTTTTTTATATATATATATATTTTTTATTTTTTTTTATTCCCCTCAGTCTAACCTCGGATCAGCAATTAGCAAGGTCTGTGTCGGATTCATTGTCCCCATTACCGTACCTCGAAGGGTGCCTGGCTTTTGATGCTTTGAGATAGCACCGTCCATAATGACCCCAAGAACTCCTGGCAATCGACACTTCGAGATAGTATCACCCATGGATTTCTTAAGCGAATTCAAACCTATGGCAATCAGCACTTCGAGATAGGGCCGCCCATGGTACCTGAACCGCACAATGCGCTTACATGCCCCCAGTAGGATGGATATCCTAAGAGACAAGTGCCGAGGAGGTAATATGTTATCATCGCATCCTCAAGGTGAGTATATACTCCACTTCTCCTGCAGCGGGAACTCTTCCAATCAAATTGTGTTTTCAAGCCTCTCCTAAGTCAAAACTAAGAGAACCAAATCTCCTTTAAGAAAGAAAGAATTAAGTTGATTACCAGACCAGGTGTGTGAAATTTGGATGCTTGGGTTACAAGGACTTGTAAACCAAAAGGTAAAACAAGACTCCAGGTACTATCCCACCTCAAACCCTAGCTTTCCTTCCTCAACCTCTTGAGGAATGATCTGCAACTTAACTCCTACTTAAGTTTTTAAGTCCACAAAGGACCCTAAAGGTCTAAAGCTAGTAGCTCATTTAGCTTCTAAAGTTTGACCCTAGAATTAACTTAGTCTACCCTAGAGTTATGATTTACTTAAGAATGCAGGACCTAGCCAGTTAAGCTTAAAACTTTTTTCTTTTTTAAATGCAAATGTATGCAATGAATGACTATGCTATGTATATTCCCAAGTACACCCTCCCATGCCTAAAATCTGCAATGTCCTCATTGCATAGAAGGATATTACTTGGGTCAGAGCTAGGCTAAATAGCCAAAGAACCTGCAAATCAGGTTCAAGAATTGCAGAAATAGGTCCTAAAAATGAGCAAAGCAATGTTGGCTTAGAAAATAGGTAACCTAGGATGTTGGCGAGCTGATGATGAATCTCGATAGCAAATGCTCGCCCAACTAAGATGAGAATGAAATCTTCCCAGGTCACCAGAGGAGGTTCTAAAGGATAAACAGGTATAACAACCTCCAAACGGGTAAGGGGAGAATGACAAGGATCCTCCAAAAGGAATGGGGAAGGAATGGTGCAGAGATAAACCCCCAGGGTAATGGACTGACTACAGAAATCATCAATCCATCCCTGATACTCCATTATGGGAAATATTGATCTGTTAAGCCCCCCGGTCAGAACAAAAGTGAGCAATTCTCTAAGGCAAGGATCGTCGAGGGTGTCCAAGTTACAAGGTTGCAGAATGGCCATAAGATCTAAGTTGGGTTTAATCAGCCCAGTGTCCATCCCTAACACTCTTTCTAAATCCTTAATTGCATCCCTAGCATTCCTTGCACCATCACATTTATCTTCCTACTCTTTATCAGGAGTCACAATTTCGCTTTCAGATATAAGCAAATCAGAGGGTGACTTTGAAATGAATGAAGGTAGTTTGGAAGCAACAGATCTGGGGATTATCCTATCAATGTCATCCCTGGGTTTTTGTTCTTTACTCAAATCTTACCCAGAGTCTATATGTGATTCCACATAAATCTTAGAAGTTGCTTCCAAATTTTCCATCATTTCATCATGAGGAGAAATATCATCAATGGGTGTGCTAAGGAAACCTAATTTGGTCAAATTTGTGACATCCTCAGGGGCTAACTCTTCAAATAAGACATAATCACCCTTAGTGTCACTCCAAATCTTGAATGTAGGTTCCTCATATAATTCATCTTTCTCCTCATCACACAATTCATCATATACCCGAGGCCTAGAATCATCTAATATCTCAGCAGATCCCCTAGGGTGCTCTATCTGAGGTAAATGGTTTACACTGGTAACATCGGACTCCTCAGATAGGTCAATTTCTTTAGGGTTAGGTTCCCTAAGGATGGTCTTGAGTTCCATCTCGAGATCAGAAGGGAGGGTAGGATTAACAACTTGACTTCGACCCACTTCATCAAATGTTACGAAAATACTATCATCTGGGTCGAGGTCTTCCATTGGTACCATCATTCCCTTCTTTTGACTCCAATATAATTCAGGTGGATACTAAATCTTATCATCATCTTCCTCGGGTTGCCACCTTTCTTCATCCAATGCATAGCTACTTTCATGTGTATCTTCCTCCCACCTAAGGTGTGGATCTCTCAAGGAAGTGTCATCTAATGGGGAGGTTTCAAAATCGATCCTTGAAAAGTAGCTATTCTGCCCAGAATTTCCCTCCAACTTAAAGTGTAGCTCTCCCACGGGAGATGCATCTATTGTAGAGGGGTGTACGTCATCCTCAATGGGGTAGATTGGGTGGCTAATTTCATCTCTTTCCTGTTGGCCTGCTCTCGAAGATTCTGCTATCAATTCAATCATTTCGTTTTGTATTTTCTGTATTTCCATCTTCAAAGAGGAGAGGTCATTTCTATCATGAGAGAAGTCAGGCTCAGGCTTATAGTACCCAGGAGTGTCTATCCAACCATAATAATTTTTCAGGGAGGGTGGGTTGGGTATTTCTATGGTGTGTGGGGTATTGGGCAAAGCAAATCCTGCTCCTAGGTTCTGCTCACTGATTTGGGGCTTAACCTGGCCAATACTCCTATAATAGGAGTAAAACGGATCCCAATGATTGTTATTCTATCCATCAAGGGATGGACCATCTCAGTGTCTGGGATTGAAGGATGCAGAGTGGGGGTGAGGGTGTGGGAAAGATGTGAAAGGATGAAAATCAATGTGGTCCATTCTAACTCACACCTCAATCAGAATTCCCCAAGCAAAACTCAATTCAAACAGGACCTTTTAGGTCTTTCCCAATTTAGGCTTTTGATTTAAGTTAGATTGTAGGTGACAATACAATTTGTTCAGTCAATTTACATGCCTATTGTCGACCCACAGCTCGCCTAAGAAGACCTAGTTGGAGCTTAGGTGTTCTTCCCTAAATCTCAAATGGTAGACCAACTCCAAAGACGGAAGATTGAGGGATGCAAGTAGGCCTAAGCCTTCCTTTGAAGCTGTGCTTTCGCAGTGCTTCTCAACTACCCCCAAAAATCCATGACAGGGTATCCCCCACTTTGGATTTACAAAACCTTTAATCTCAAGTTCCGAACACTTCAGAATCCAACGATAGGAGGGCTCTTGTCCTAGTATTTCCAAACCTAAGGAGTGTCTAAAAGCGTGCTGTGGTGCAAGTGAAATAAGTTTGCATACACCGCAAAAGATTTTGAATTTTGAATCGCACGGCATGTTTGAAAATCAAATCCTTGGTTTTTAAAATGTCCCTCCTTTAATTAGTCCTTTTTCTAGAAAATATGTGACCACTTGTTTAATTTATTCAATACAGATTTGGTGGTCTTCGCATTAAGTCCAAATGCAATGCGTGATCAAGAATAGCATGCAAAGTAAGAAAATGCGTACCTTGCTTCCAGCAATCAATGATGTGAGAATGCATGCAATGCAAAGAAGTAAATCTAGAGGCTGCTCATACAGACCTAAATGGTTCGTCTTAGGGCAGGCAGCTTCTAGCAGGCAGCTCATTTTTATTTATTTATTTTTTTTAAACTACTTATGCACAAGCAAATAAAATTTGACACTCCACAAAATAAACTAAAAACCTAAATCTAAAGAAAAGGGAATAGGCTCCCAAAAATTACCCAACACAGGCCTAAAACAAAATCGAGGAACAAACCCATCAAAATATACCCCAAAACACGGGGTTCAAACCAAATGCAATGAAAAATTAAATCTAAAGTCTTAATTCTACTCTAATCAGATTAGCAACTAAATGTACAATGATGACCATCGCATCCTCGTCCTTCTCCTTTTCAAAGTTGCTCGACCAATTCTCCTCTGGCGATGTCAAGGGTCACCTCTCACTATGGCTGATTTCTCGCACAAAATTTCTCGCACACGAAAAAAATAATAAATGGTCAAATCACTGTGTAATTGAGAAATAATCAAAATAAAATCAGGTGAAATTATTGCGTCGGTTGCCTCCCCAGCAACGACGCCATTTTGACGAGTTGATTGTTGGCTTCAAAATCGTTTGTAGTTTTATATGGTGGAAAAATCGACTAATCAATAATTAAAAATAACCACTCGCAGAAGAGCGGGTCATATCCATAGGGTGGAAATGACGTATTTAAATTTGCACCAGTTAAAAATGTTTGTTCGTAGTTAGTTTAGACAAGAATCAAGCCAAATTTGCCTTCAGATTAAGCTTGAATCAAGAAAACTTGCTGAAATAGCAATTCTTAATAACTAGAGGATGTTTTTTGCAATGTAGATTCAATAAAATATCATTAAAAGATGACAATGGCATAAAATGTAATTATTAATGGGTTGAGTACTGTAGAAAAATAGGGGATTTCTTTCCCTTGGCCGTGCGTGAAGAGGAATGAATGGCTGGAGGCGTGAAGCTCGGAGGAAGTTCTTTTGACCGAGGGCTTTGCAACGGTGGTAGCAGCGAGTTGCGCGTTGGTCGGAGCCGGCCGGACAGAGCTCCGGTGAAGGTGGCTGTCAATGGTGGCTGTAGCTATTGGAGGGTCGGCTGTGCACGGGAGTTGAGCACTGCTGCAGGTGGTGTGCTCTGGCACACTGCTGTTGCGGACGCGCGAGAGTTGAGCGCTGCTGCAGGTGGTGTGCGCACCCTGGTGGAGGTGCTACAGATGGTGGCGGGGGGGCGCTGTAGACGGTAGGGGCACGCTCGAGCAGGCGCGCGTTGAAGCGCTGGCGGGCACGCTACAAGGAGCGGGCACGGGCTTGGCGGTGCAGATGAGCTCGCTGAAGCGCTAGCGAACGCGCGCCTACTGGAGGTGGATGCTGCTGCAGGCTTGCGTGCTTGAGTAGATGTAGTGCGCGGCGAGGAGTGAGCAGGCGCACCGCAGGGAGCGTGGGTCAAAGCTTTAGATGTCCGAGAAACTTCCCAGACGTCTTAACTAACTGAGGAGTGAAATTGCAGTGGCTGCGGCGGTGGTTGTTGGTGACGACGACGAGGGTGGTGCACGCTAAGGTGCTCACGGTAATGCGGACGAGCTCCGGATGGCGGTGTGGCCTGTCACACCACACGCCCACGGTGGTGGAGACTCGTCGCCACGGTTGGGGCCGGCGGTGTGGAATGGATGAGAGACGAACTGTCTACACAGTGGTGGGTTGGGGGTGGAGGCCTTCTGAGCTCAGCCGCCTCCTCCTCTCTTTTGAAATCAGCTACCACGACCAGACCCAAAACATCTGCTCCTCCTTGATTGGGTTCTTCACTGCGGCAACTGGAGGAATAAATGCAGCTGTTGCACGTAGAAGAAGAATAAAAAATAATTATAAAATATTATGGTTATTTATATACAAACCCTCAACTTTTATGTTAACCTAAATTAATGCATGCAATGTACCTAATTGGTTAACTAATGCAATTCAAAGTTAATTCTAACTGCATTTATATATGAATAAGATGCATGAATTATGTAATTAAATTAGAAATATGAATTAATCTATTTACATCCTAATTTATGCTAAATAAATGTTAGAATTAACTTAATGTGTAGGCACTTAAATAATTAAATAGCCCACAAATATGGGCTAATCAGGAACCACCCTAACTTTTCCTGGAAAAACCAGGGGCAACAGACCCAAACACAACCTAGCAACTATGCACCTCAAAGACCTATGGATCAGGGTCAAGTATATGTTGCTGCTAGAGCACTGCGATCGTTTATTTTGATGATTACAAAACACGTGTCATTTAACATTTGCACTTGAAGTCTTAGATTTCAGGTCAATTGCAAATGGAGACGTGGTTAGACGAAGTTCGAGCTCACATCCAGGATGGATTGGAGGAGCTTGATGGAGAACAGAGGAGCTTCACGAGGAGCGATGGCTTGAAGAAGGAAGGAGATGAAGAATAGGATAGGTTTCCTTTCCTTATAATCTATGTATTCTTGTTTCTTTTGTTGCTCTTTTTGTTTCTTAGAATATCATGTTAAAGAGCCTCAAAGAACCCTAAAAAGTAGTCCTAGGAACACCTGCACTACCCTAGGATACTTAGGTTTTCTGTAGAGAACTTAGAAAAGCAAAATAGGGTTCAAATAGCCTTTTCAGACGTCTAATCTGAAAATCAGCCATATGATATTGACTTTTAAGACGTCTGACTGTTGACTCAGATGTCCGATAACATTTAGGCTAGACTTAGTTCTATCTGATGAAATCAAACATCCAGACCTTAGTCCAGACGTCATAGGAGATGTCTGATGATTTGCCAGACGACCAATTAGTGGACCATTGGCTGGCTTAGCAAACAATGAAGGATATGACTGTTAGCCGGTATCAAACATCCGTAGAGGACCCCAGACGTCTGATACATGACCGTTTTGCCTCGACTGACCCAAAATCTCGTCTCAGAGATTTTATTGCCGTTGCACTCCCTTGGGAGTCAATTTTCGTAGAAAAGTAGGTTTTAAGATGTCCAGACATCACTCTTAACGTCTTGTGTGTCGTCTGATGCACTTCCACTAGAACCCTATTTCGATCATATTCAAGTCAGGAAGGAGACCCGCCTACAATCAAATGTCTGACTTTGTTCCCAGAGGTCTTAAATTGGGTTTCCAAACGTCCGATGCTAGGGTCAGACCTCTGATAACCCTGTCAGTGTACTGGTTAATCTTGATTTCGGCTTGATTCTCTTGGAGCTTGCACCCAACAGCTATGGAAGCCTTCCAAGGCCTTCCAAAGCCTTCCTAGGGCCTCTCTAAATAGAGGAGAACCTTGGCTACTAAAATACACACCAAGACACACTTAGCAACATACTTTCCACATCTTTTGTGTCCAAGAGAAGTAGGTCAAGCTCTAGCTCTCCAAGCTTAAGTTCTACATCTAGAGAGCATCGATCACTTGCGCACCCGCTATCCCGCCGTAGTTCACGAGAGCACCATTGCGCCGTCGCACAGTTCACGCATCTACATCATCGATGCACTTCCTGCAAGGGGAAGCATCCTAGCTCCTATAGAAGCTTAGGTTAAGAATATCTTTGTTGGCTCTATAGGACTATTTTTGTATTTTACTTTACTTGTGTTGGGTATTCGCTTTGCGAATTCTCGTCTCCATCGAGGGACAAAATCCTTCTCGTGAAGAGAAGGGGTTGAGGAATGCTACCCTCGCATTTGTAGCATGGTTGTAATTGAGGTTGTACTACCCTCGTTTAAGTAGTACATTCGTGGATTTGATCAACTTGGTTGATCAGAAAATCCTAACTCGAGAGGGTTAGGTGGTGGTTTTCACCAGATTTGGGTTTCCACCTAAAAATCATTGTGCACTTTGTGTGATTGCTATTTTATGAGATTGTTATATTTTAATTCTGCATTTTTACATCACGCTGATCTCACCCCCTCCAAGTAGGGGAATATACATTTGGTATCAGAGCCAGGTTCTTGCAGATAGGAGTAACACCCGGCAAGAAGATCATGGAGGCGAGCAATTCGACAATCCGAATCTCTAAGGGGCAGTCCACGGCCCATCCGCCGTTCTTCGACGGGAGCAACTACCCCTACTAGAAGCTGCGGAGGAAGACTTGGCTTCAAGCAAATGACTTCACGATTTGGGCTAGGTGCGTGATGCCATTTGAGATCCCAGAGAAACTCACGGGAGGCTACTCGCAACAACAAATTTGTGAGCTCTCTTTGAACGTGAAGACCATGAACACCCTTTATTGCGTGCTTAGCTCGGAGGAGTTTAACAGAATCTCGCAGTGCTCTACTGCATATGAGATTTGGCACACACTAGTGGTAACTCACGAAGGTACCTCTAAGGTAAAAACTTCTAAGCTCAATTTACTTTCACAAGAATTTGAGTCTTTTTCCATGAAATCTAACGAAACTTTAAGTGAGATGAACACTAGGTTCACTCTCATAGTAAACAATTTGAAAGCTTTAGGGAAGACCTTCGTCAATGGGGAGCTTCAAGGGAAGCTTCTTCGTTCCCTCGGACCGGAGTGGGAATAGAAAGTCACCGCCATCGAGGAGGCGAACGAAGTGGAGGAGCTCAACATGGAAGATCTCCTAGACAATCTAATGGCCTACGAGACAAAGCTGAATTAGAATAAGAAGGATACACCGGAGCCAAAGTCGAAGAAGACCCTTGCATTCAGAGCTACGTCAGATAGCGAGGTAAGTTTCGACGACGAAGACTTTAAGATTTTACTTAAAAAGTTTTTCAAGTTTTGTAGGGAATCAAAGAAAGAAAAGAAGGAGAAGAAAGCTCGAGACATTACTACCACTGCGGCAAGAAAGGGCATCTACGACCAGAATGCCCACTTCTCAAGAAGGAGAAGAAGAAGGAAAAGGAGAAGTCTAAGAAGAAGGTGTTCCAAGCAACTTGGGATGACTCGAGCTCAGTGGAAGAGGAAGGTGGAAAGTCTGTGAAGGATGAAACTACTTGCTTTGGTTTCATGGCCTTAGAAGAGAGCGACAGCGAAAGCGGAAGCGACTTCGACAACGAGGTAAATTCTGATTTACAAAATGCTTTTAATGAGCTTTTTGAAGTTAGTAAATCACTTAAGGTAGAAAATAAAAATATTAAAAGGAACCTTATTTTTCTTCAAAATGAAAATGAAAGGTTAGAAAAAGAACTTAAGGATCTAGAAGCTAGTCCTAAAAATGATGACTTAATCAATGAAAATACTAAATTAATTGAGGAAAATGCTAGTCTAAAATTAGAAATTTCTAATTTAAAGACTAAGGTGAATATTATAGAAAAAGAGATTGCATGTCTTAGGGAAAAATTAAATAATTTGATAAATAAGGTAGATAACTTATATAACCCTAAGGTTGAGAAAGAATCTCCGTCAAGGAGACCCGCTAACAGATCCGGATTCAAGCTCACTTGGATACCGAAGAAAGATTTGAAATCATGTTTTGTAGGTTTCAAAGGTGACTATAGTACAAGAGATTGGACCTACAAGCTCAAGGCTGGTCAACTCAAGTTGGGAGAACCAAGGAGTAGACCAAGGAGGAGAACGAGAAGACCGATGAGACGACAAACAACCGAACAACTCACCGCACGTCAACCGCTAGATTAGAGACCGGCACCAATGCCAGGGCCTCTAAGCTATGGATGGGAGCCCTATCCGATGTGGCATCCACCACCTCCATTTAGGCCATTTTATTGGCCATGGTAGGTGAGGAAAAACCCTTTACCCTATCCTTTTATCATTAACATATAGATATGGGGAGTTAAAATTATGAGCTAATTGTCAATTATTAAGGAGGAGATGTAAGTTAGCTAAATTTCCTTTAGTAAGGGGGAGAAAAATAATAGCTATCTTGTTGTTACAAAATAAGGGAAGGACATTACTCCTGTTAAAAGAAATTCATAGAAGAGCATGTTTTAAGGGGGAGTTATAGGTAATTTAAAATCAATTAAACCTTTTTGATAATGTCAAAAAGGGGGAGAATTTTTTGCGTTATTATTTATGGTTTTGTCATCATCAAAAAGGGGGAGATTGTTGGTGCTAGAGCATCGCGATCGTTTATTTTGATGATAACAAAACACGTGTCATTTAACATTTGCACTTGGAGTCTTAGATTTCAGGTCAATTGCAAATGGAGACGTGGTTAGATGAAGTTCGAGCTTGCATCCAGGACGGATTGGAGGAGCTTGACGGAGAATAGAGGAGCTTCGCAAGGAGCGATGGCTTGAAGAAGGAAGGAGATGAAGAATAGGATAGGTTTCCTTTACTTGTAATCTATGTATTTTTGTTTCTTTTCTTGCTCTTTTTGTTTCTTAGAATATCATGTTAAAGAGCCTCCAAGAACCCTAAAAAGTAGCCCTAGGAACACCTGCACTACCCTAGGATACTTAGGTTTTGTGTAGAGAACTTAGAGAACAAAAATAGGGTTCAAACAGTGCTTTTAGATGTCTAATCTAAAAATCAGACACCTGATATTGACTTTTAAGACGTCTGAACGTTGACTCAGAAGTCCGGTAACATTTAGGCTGGACTTAGTTAGTTCTGTCTGATGAAATCAGACGTCCAGACCTTAGTCCAGACGTCTTAGGAGACGTCAGATGATTTTTCCAAACATCCAATTAGTGGACCGTTAGCTAGCTTAGCAAATAATGAAGGATATGACTGTTAGCTGATATCCGACGTCCGTAGAGGACCCCAGACGTCTGGTACATGATCGTTTTTCCTCGGCTGACCCAAAATCTCATCTCAGAGATTTTATAGCCGTTGCACTCCCTTGGGAATCCATTTCCACAGAAAAGTTGGTTTCCAGACATCTAGACATCATTCTAGATGTCCTGTGTGTCGTCTAATGTAGTTCCACTAGAACCCTGTTTCGATCGGATTCAAGTCAGGAAGGAGACCCGCCTACAATCAGACGTCTGACTTTGTTCCCAGACATCTTAAACTGGGTTTCCAGATGTAAGATGCCAGGATCAGACATCTGATAATCCTGTCAGTGTAATGATTAATCATGATTTTGGCCTAATTCTCCTAGAGCTTGCACCCAACGGCTATGGAAGCCTTCCAAGGCCTTCCAAAGCCTTCCTAGGGCCTCTATAAATAGTGGAGAACCTTTACCACTAAAATACACACCAAGACACACTTAGCAACATACTTTCCACATCTTTTGTGTCCAAGAGAAGTAGCTCAAGCTCTAGCTCTCCAAGCTTAGGTTCTACATCTAGAGAGCATCGATCACTTGCGCACCCGCTCTCTTACCGTAGTTCACAAGAGCACCGTTGCACCGTCCCGTAGTTCACGCATCCATGTCGTCGATGCACTTCTTGCAAAGGGAAGCACCCTAACTCCTATAGAAGCTTAGGTTAAGAATATCATTGTTGGCTCTATAGGACTATTTTTGTATTTTACTTTGCTTGTGTTGGGTATTCGCTTTGCGAATTCCCGTCTCCATCGAAGGGCAAAATCCTTCTCATGAATAGAAGGGGTTGAGGAACGCTACCCTCGCATTTGTAGCATGGTTGTAATTGAGGTTGTACTACCCTCGTTTAAGTAGTACGTTAGTGTATTTGATCAACTTGGTTGATCGGAAAATCCTAACTCGAGTGGGTTAGGTGGTGGTTTTCACCCGATTTGGGTTTCCACCTAAAAAATCATTGTGTACTTTGTGTGATTGCTATTTTGTGAGATTGTTATATTTTAATTTCGCATTTTTATGTCACGTTGATCTCACCCCCTTCAAGTAAGGGAATATACAGTATACACCTAGTTGGAATGCCCAACAACCTGCAGGGCAGGCTGATTTAAATCGGCATATGGTAGAAATGCAAGGATCTATGCTCCAGCTTATTTAGTAAATGAAGACATCATTGGACAACATGCAATCCAATCTTATTGCCAACACCTGACAGCTCATATCTCTACCATCCCAACCCATACCCAACCCTCGCAATGTACAAAATTAAGGCAATAGATCCCATGGGTATGAGAATCAGAGGGACCCACACACACATGCTCAGGTGGTTGGGCAGGGTCCTTCTTCTTCTAACCTTGGTTATCTAGCAAATCAATCTCCTCCTATCTTTCCTAGGCCTCCCCAATACCCAAACCCATATGCGTCTGCAAATCCTGTCACCTTGAGGAGCGCGAAACAAACCCAGGACCCTGAACCACCTACTAGCATCCAAACCCTAGGGAGCCTAAGGGAGAAAAGGAGGTTGAAAAAGAAAAAAGGCCCAGGGACCTGAAATTGAGGATACCACCCACATCCCATTCCCTGAAGCCTTATTGAAAGCCAGGAAGAAGAAAACCCTAGATAGCAATGAGGATCTCCTAAATTTATTCAAGAGTGTAGAGATTAATATCCCTCTCCTCAATGCTATTAAGCACATCACGACTTATGCTAAATTTCTGAACGATCTATGTACCCAAAAGTGTAAGCCAAAAGAACCCACCCTGAGGAGGTGATTCTCTCTAAGCAGGCGAGTTCTGTTATCCTGCACCTCCTTCCTCATAAGAAGAAAGATCTAGGTGCCCCCTTGATTTCTTGTGTTATTAGGGATTACACTTTTGATAAGGCACTATTGGATCTAGTTGCATCCATCAACCTAATCTCGACCTCTCTTTATGAAAGGTTTGGGTTAGGTGAACTCAGGCCAACCTCAGTAACGCTACAGTTAGCAGACCATTTGGTCACCACACCGAAAGGCATTATTGAGGATGTTATTGTCAAGGTTAGGGACTTCTATTTTCCTGTAGATTTCCTAGTACTTGACATGGATGTATCTGGAGATTTAAGGAACACACCCATCATTTTGGGGTGCCCATTCCTAGCTACTGCCAAGGCCAACATCAATTGTGAGAGCGGTAGTATGGAGATCGCCTTTGGAGACATGAAATTGACACTTGATATTTTCAAGGCAATAAAAGCATTTGAGGATTGTGGATTGATTGAGGAGCTCGAGGATTATGATTTCAATGTTGAGACGTGTATGTCAATCAATGTACTCAAGGGCTCGACTAGCACTAGTAAACCTAACCCACAACCCTCTATGGCAGACTCACCACACCTTGAAGAGGTTGTTGATTTTGTTCACTCCCAACCTCTTCCATTGGACCGTCCTGATGAATCTTCATCAACATCCTCCTTACCCTCTATGCTGAACCCACCTCAACTAGAATTGAAACCATTGCCTGAGAATGTAAAATATGAGTTCTTAGGACCTAAGAATATGCTCCCTGTGATTATCAATGCTGATTTGACAAAGGAGCAAGAATTGAGATTAATTAAGGTCCATAAGAAGAATAAAGAGGCAATTGGTTGGACCATCCACGACCTTAGGGTGATCGAGCCATCTTACTGTAATCATTGTATTTTCAAGGAAGATGGATCCCACCCTTCTCGTGAAATGCAAAGGAGACTAAACCCTAATATGCGAGAAGTTCTCAAGAAGGAAATAATCAAGTGGCTCAATGCAGGAGTTATTTACCCGATCTTAGATAGCTTGTGGTTTAGCCCAATTTAGGTTGTGCCCAAAAAGGCGGGGATAACCACCATGACTAATGAGAAAGGAAAATCTTTCACCACCCATTCAGCTTCTACTTGGAGAGTTTGTATTGGTTATAGGAAGCTGAACAAAGCCACCAAAAAGGACCATTTTCCTTTGCCATTCATTGATCAAATCCTCAAAAAGATAGCTAGGCAAAAGTAGTTTTGCTTCCTAGATGGTTTTTCGAGATATAACTAAGTCCCTATCCATCCCAAAGACCAGGAAAAGACAACTTTCACATGTCCCTATGGAACCTTCACATTTTGTAGGATGCCTTTTGGGCTTTGTAATGGACCTATGACTTTTTAGACGTGCATGCTGGCCATCTTTTCTAACATGCTAGGAGATTTTCTTGAGGTGTTCATGGATGATTTCTTCATTTTCGAAGATTCCTTCGAGTCATGCATAGCTAACTTGGAATTGATCCTCAAGAGATGCATCAAGACACAATTGGTCTGTAGCTAGGAAGAGAGCCACTTTTTGACTCAAGCAGGCGTTGTGTTAGGTCATGTGGTCTCTAATTTGGAAATTGAGGTTGATAAGGCTAAGGTGGATGCCATCTCTAAACTTCCTCCACCCACATTTGTGAAACAAATCCAATCATTCCTTGGTCAGGTAGGATTTTATAGAAGATTCATCTAGGACTTCTCAAAGATAGCTCAACCCTTGAGTAAACTTCCAGCCAAAGACATGTTATTCGAGCTTGATGAATCATGCCGCAAGGCATTTTATTTCTTGAAAACAACAATCACCTACTCCTCAATGATGCAACCACCGGTCTGGAGAGCACCCTTTGAGATTATGGCTGACGCATCTGATTATGCGGTCAAGGCTATCTTGGGTGAGAAAATAGATAAGAAGCCCTCTGTTATCTACTATGCTAGTAAAACTTCGGACGATGTATAGAGGAACTACACTATTACTGAAAAAGAGTTGCTAGTTGTAGTTTTTACTTTGAAAAAATTTAAGGCTTATCTTTCAGGTTCTCGTGTTATCCTTTAGGGCCTTGAAACATCTCTTGGCCAAAAAGGATGCCAAGCCCTGGCTTATTCGTTGGATTCCTTTACTTCAAGAATTTGATCTTGAAATCAAAGACAATTCTAGGACACAAAACGTAATGGCGGATCACCTTTCGAGAATCCTAATTGATTCTCCTCATCCGAATATCGTTATCTCTGACACTTTCCTAGATGAGGCTATCCTTATAGTCTCGAGTATTTGAACACCCTGGTTTGCGGATATCGTTGATTATTTGGCTGTTGGTCAGATCCCTCAGGATTGGACCAAGCAACAGTGGGATAGACTTATGTTTGAGGCCAAAAATTATTTTCGGGATGATCCTAAGCTGTGCCTCATCAGCGCCAACAATATTATTCATTGATGCATCCCGAAAAATGAGTTCTATAGTATACTTAAGTTCTGCCATGCATCTACATGTGGTGGACACTTTTTTGGGAAAAAGATGGCGTCAAAAATTTGCAATCCTGATTCTATTGGCTATCGTTATTTAAAGATGCCCACGAATTGTCAAGCTCATATGCCAGACACTCGAGAACATGGCCAAGAGAGACATGATGCCCCTAAACTCGATACTTCTTGTCCAAATTTTTCACATTTGGGACATCGATTTCATGGGACTGTTTCCTCCTTCATTTGGACAGTAGTATATTCTAGATGCTATGGATTATGTGTCCAAATGGATTGAGGCAATTCCCACCTGGACCAATGACCACAAGGTGGTCATCGACATTGTGAAGAAAAATATCTTCAATCGATTCGAGATTCCTCGAGCCATTATTATTGATGGTGGCACACATTTCACTCGTGCCCAGTTCAGGAATTTACTGACAAAATACGGGGTGAATCATGAGATTTCCACACCCTACTACCACCAAACGAATGGACAAGTCAAGGTCTCCAATCGGGAGATCAAGAATATTTTACAGTAAATGGTTAGGCAGGATTGGAAGGATTGGACCCATTTTGGGCTTACCGTACGGTGTACAAAACACCTATCAATATGTCTTTGTTCTGTCTAGTGTTTAGTAAGTAATGTCACTTACCTGTAGAATTAGAACACCAGCCATTTTGGGCCATCAAGAAATGCAAGCTTGACCTAGAGTTAGCTGGGAAGACCAGGAAACTCCAACTATCTAAGTTGGAGGAGCATAGAAATGATGCCTATGAGAATGCCAGAATCTATAAGGCAAGGACCAAAGTCTTCATGACCAGATGATTTCTCGTAAGAGCTTTGAGCTGAAGCAGAGGGCTTGGCTTTTTGATTCTCGACTTAAGGACTTCCCCAGTAAGCTTAGGTCTAAGTGGAATAGCCCGTTCATTATTGAGTAGATTTTTTCGAACGGGGCTGTCACAAGTGTGGAAATCACGAGTTTTCAGAAAACAACGTCATAGTATAGTTGCGAAATCCCCTTGACAAAAGCATTTATGATATCAAAACTCGATGGATTTTATTCCTTTGAAAACTTAAGTCCTAGCCCTTCGTATCTAAGAGGTGTGAAAACAAGTCGAGATTTGGATCAGCTTAATCTAACCTAATATTTTTTTTTTTTACTTTTTATGTTTTCGATTTTTATTTTTAAAAGCGATAGGCAAATAGCTTGAAGACAATCATAGAAGTGATGATCACACAATATTATTCATGCATAGAATACTCAAAATAATGTCACACAATATCTCTACTAGAAAGCATTTAAATAGAAGAAATCCCTCTCCCATCTTGCCAGCCACATGAAGATGCACTAGAGGAGCTTCTTCTTTAGCCATCCATGGAGGGGGCCTTAGAGGAGGAGGATGGCCCTACAGTTTTGAAGGGTGGAAGGGTGTCGCAAGTGGGAGGAGAATGGATGGGAGAGTGAATGAATTTCTTGGCTCTCTTCTCTCCTTGGATTTTATGGGAAGCCCTTTGCATCTCAAATGGGTCACCACTTTTGGTGGCTCCCAAAATAGCAAGTGCCACCAATGTAGGATCTAGGTTGGTGACCAACTAATGAGGGATAGAATGGGCAAGTGGGATTTAGGAAAGTGTATGTATGTGTAGGTGTAATTTTGTGGAGTAGGGTAGTGGGTTTGGTGAATCTAGGTTGGGTCAACCTACACTAAGTAGTGTGGGCCAAATTAAGCTTAGGAAAGTTTAATCGGATAGGAGTGAACATAATTAGGTCTAGGTCAAGTCCAATTAGATGTGTGCATGTAATTAGGCTAGGGTAACCCTAATAGGTATGAGTCAATTTGATCCTGGGTGGATCTAATTGGGCTCAGGTGCACCCAATCAACTGTAGATGCACCCAATTAGGTATAGGATGGTTCAATTGGGTTAAGGATAGGATAAGTATGGCTATGGATAGTGGACTAGGCTTAAGAGGTCTCTAATTAGGTTTCCTAGGGTGTCCAGTGTGGTTCCTAGGTCAAAATAAGCAAGATTAGGCTTCTAGAACCAAAATCAGGAACCAGACAGCAATATCGGACGTCCAGGATAGTGGTCAAACATCTTATACTATAGAATTAGACGTCTGCACATTAAATTAGATGCCCAATTCTATGTCAGCATGAGTTCTACCTTCTTGGTTTGTTATTCTGCAGAAATCAGACGTCCAGCCAGATGTCTTGACGTCCTAAAAGGTGCTGGAGAGTGGGTTTTAGGTTCTCTAAGGTGGGTTTTGGTTCCTAAGTGTTTGGGAGAGGGATAGGGTGGATAAGAACATGGATAGTGCTATCCATGGTTGGGTTTTGAGACTAAGGTGTCCTAATGGAGGCCGTTTTGGGTTTGGAAAGGCTGTCCTAGGGTTTTTAAGGGTAGGGATAAGGCTATCCTCCTCACTCCTCTTATCTGGATCAGTCTTCTTCCTTTATTGCTTTATTCCACTATCTCCATCCTGGATCACTTTATTACCTACAAATAGTAATAAAAATCGTTAAATAGCAGGATATCTCATCTTATTCTAAATAAACTAATGCAATGCATGATATGCAAGATATAAGTGCAATATCCACCAATTAAACTAGGTTCAAACATTATTTAGGTTGATTAGGACCCATGATTGCTATCCAATCAGGCCATCAAAATTACTGACCCAAAGATGGGTAATTCCTTCAAGGTCAACGGGCAACATCTAAAACCCTATGTTGACTATGTGCTTCCTGAACCCGTCTTGGACAAGGTTGCTCTCACCTTGCCCTAATCTCTATTGGCTAGACATTGCCTAGCTGAAGGCACTAAACTCAGCACTTGTATAAACTGTTGGAGCTGACTGAAGTTTCATGGAATTCAGGTGATATTCTTCCAATTCTACCCTCCTATACGCTTTTATTTTACAACGAGGATAATGTAATGACTAAGCATGTGGGGGGTGGATATTTTATGATTTGGTCATGTTGTCAGCCTATAACAGTAATCTCCTGTTGTTAAAAAAAAAAAAACTAGAATTAGGAGAAGAGAACTTAGGTATTAGAAGTTGTGAACTTTAGGAAATGGTACTTCAGGACTTGAACACTTAGACTCTTCAGGTCTTTGAGCTTAATCAGCCCAGGTGTCCACTTGAATGTGGAGTTGGTCTCAAGTCCTCGCCAAGTAATTTTATTCGAATTTGCCCAATAAATTGGGGTGATAAGTACACGGCTTATCAACTCGCCCTCAGATTTGAGGGGACTTTAAGTCTAAGCATCTATACACTATTTGCACTGACTCACTTTTCTGTGATTTTTACGAAAATTAGGTAGCTAATGGACTTTCTAGGGTAGTATGGCTAGCAAGTTGTCGTGGGTAACAATCCATTAGCCCATTGTCTAGAGCCCAGGTACATGATCATACTCATTCTACTACTTTTAGGCAAATCTTTGATTAGGGAATCCACCTACTTAGAAAAAGAAAAAATGTTACTCAAAAATAAAAAGAAAAAAGAAAAAGGAGAAAAGAATAAAAATTGAAAAATAAACCACACTTCATCGCACGAGTATAGCTAGCAAGTTTCAGTAGGTAATAGCTCATTATCTAGTTGTCCAGAGCCCAGCTCACAAAAATGCACAAATAATTCCTAGAAAACTTAGGGAAGAAGTGGGGAAGTAGATTAAACTGAGATAAACACTTGATTCGCCCTTGTGTAGACCCCATAAAAAAATAAAAAAAGTAGGGAGAAAGCTATCGATCAAAAAGATAAACCATTAGGCAGAAACTCTTAATGTCACCTATGGTCGTAGAAACCTGAAGTTCATTTTAAAGGCCTCCTAGTGAGTCTATCACTCTTTCACAAGATGCTTAGCACTTAGAGTCCTTTTTGAGTCTTGGGTGGATCGGGTAGCCATAAAATGTTAACCGAAACTCTCAACTCCAAAATTAAAAAAAAAAATTAGAAAAGAAGAAAAAACGAAAAAAATGTATCTTCCTTTCTAAAAATAAGGCGAGGACTTGGAAGATCTACATTCTGGTAGGTACGTGGGTACTGTTGACTTTTTGTAATTAGGTCCTTAGTTGAAATTTTCTAATGCAATAAACAAATCTTTCCCAAGTAATCAAATCTTGATTCTATTTTTTAATACATAGCATTTAGGTTAATTTTAATGCATTTTCCAACATGATGGTGGAATTGATGGAGATGTTACACATAGAATTAATGCAGGGTGGTTGAAATGAAGGGGTGCTTCTGGTGTTCTCTGTGATAAGAGGGTTCCTTTAAAAGTCAAAGGAAAATACTATCGAGCTGTGGTAAGACCAGCCATGTTGTACAATTCTGAATGCTGGGCTATAAACTATAGGCTTGTACAAAAGATGTCTGTGGCAAAAATGAAGATGTTAAGATCGATGTGTGGTGATACAAGAAAGGACCGTATTTCAAATGAGTTTATTAGAAAAAGGGTTAGGGTGGCACTGATAGAGGATAAAATGAGAGAGGCCCGTCTAAGATGGTTTGAACATTTACAAAGAAGACCACTAGATGCTCCAGTTAGGAGATGCGAGAAGTTGGAGGCTGAATCCGCTAAGAGGGGGCGAGGAAGACCAAACAAGTGTTGGAAGGAAACTATTAAGTATGACCTCAATTACTTTAATTTAAGTCCTAAAATGGCTGAAAATCGATCTGTGTGGAGGCAAAGAATCCATATAGCCGACCCCACTTAGTGTGGGAAAAGGCTTGGTTGTTGTTGTTGTTGTATAGCATTTAGGTTAATTTTGCTAAGGACTACCAAAAGATAAGCATGGGCTATGATAAACACGCATGTATTCATGATTAAATGCTTACATATGATAGTTCCTAAGCCTAGCATTGCAATCCATAGTATAAATATTGCGTAACATTCATCATACTGCATTTAGTGTAATGTGTATAAATTGTACAATTCCTGCATTATTGTGGCCAGGAGACAGGGCACAACATTTCAAAGCTTCAAATACAAAATCCGACCATATGGATGAGTCTGAAGTGACGATCGCAGTCCGACAATGCGAAAATCATCTCAATTTGAGCATCGTAGCATTTTCTACAAGCAAAGAAAGGTGGACAATCCACATGGTGTCACGTGGCACCATCCAGAGCACCCAATGGTGCATGGCATCCCTCCAAAGACCTTCCAACATGCCATCTCAGTAGTTGGATGAAAATCCAATAGCTAAGAAGCCTCCTCCACCATGCACCCACAGCAGCTCTTCTTGGCTCATGTGCTAGTGCCGTGCATTGGTTGAGGCATCCACTCCCAAAGGAGGGCTGCAGGTTCGAAACCTGCAAAGCTCCTCTAATCCCTCAATTGGTAGCGATGCACAACCAGTGCAGCTTACCACTCCAGCACAAGCACAACATGCACGCGTGAAGCACATGCCATCGCAGCGCAACGTAGCGCACAGCCAGCACGCGTGCACACGACAAGGCGATGCATAGCGTGTGCCAGCAGCGCAGTGCAGATTTTCAACGACAGCTAGGGTAGATCATTAGCGATGATTGTGAATGTCACTAATTGTCCACACTTGGAAAGCTCCTTCTCCACCACTATATAAACCCAGCTACACCTCCCCATTTGCCTTCATCTCTGCCTTGCCATTCATCACCTACTCTAATGCTTCAAGAAGCCTCTGAAGCTCCCAAGAGCTCTTTCCCAAGCTCCACAGCCTCCTATTAGTGTAGCATTCCATTACTCCACTAAGCATTCAACCATACCCTCACCTCCTTCATAAGTGACTACAAAGCCATCCCCTCACCTCCATTCAGGTTGACGATCACCTCCACCTCCTCATCACCATTCCCTTAACTCAGTCAAGTAGCCCTTTGCCTGGGTTCCTCCTGCACCTCATCCCCGACATCCAGCATCTCATCTCCTCCATCCAAGGTGCCATTAAGCACTGTCATCTCGCCAGACATCCGGTTTGGGAGATTCCTTCTCATCTTCATTCTCATGTTATTTTGTTTAGCATATTTCTGATTAGTGTAATAAACAACATTTTGATATATTAGATTTTCTTCAATTCTCTACTCTCTATCTCCTTATTTGTCTTTGCCTAAATAATATAATGGCTATTTCTTCAATACGAAAATACTAAAAAAATCACAAAACCCCAAAAACAACAAAATGAAATAAAGCAAAGCATGGATTTCAAAGAAACAAATGTCGCCTCCCCGTGTTCGACCTAGGACTCCTTTTCAAGTTTCAGTAAGTTTTATTTGATAGCGAGTTTTGCAACTACAACAACGGGTTTCTCAAAACCCTAACTTTTCTTTACGAAAACCCACTCTTCAAATCCTAACTTGGGAAGATTTGAGAAGCACATTCCTAAAAAAATTCCTTCCCGTAGGAAAAACCAATGCCCTTAGATGTGCCATTACAACCTTTAGGCAGAACCCTGGGGAACAACTACATGAGGTTTAGGAGAGATTTAATGATTTGGCTAGGAAATGCCCTCATTATGGGATTCCAGAGTGGCACTTGGCCCAAATTTTCTATTATCGATTAAGTGACAATTTGAAGAATTTTGTTGATGTGGCATGTGGGGTAATTTCCTAAGCAGAGATGCTGAGGGATCCTTTCAATTATTTGAGAATATGAGCAAAAATTCACTCAGCAATGCCTCAATGTCTTCCTTAATAGAGCAAATCAACCAAGGAGCGGAGTTTATGAATTTAAGGATAATTCAAATTTGGTTGATTTAGAGTAATTGCATAATGATTGGACAAGGTGGAACTCGTTGGAAAGAACGTAGAGAGTTTGGATAAGAAACTGGACAACCTTTTAAAGGGCAAGAGTTCCTTAGGTACAAATTCCAGAGTAAATCATATGCCTACCCAAGGAGTTCCTATGTTAACCCATACCTAAACACCCAACCCTTTAGGTCAGGAAATGGTGAACGATCTTAATGACCTGACCATGACTCCACCCACGAGCCAACTCTGCTTTGACCCTTCTCTTTCCGGGTAGCAAGGTGGGACCTTGATGGCCTTAAATTCTGAACTAGGCATCCCGATGCCTAGTTATCCTGAGGAAGTAAATGCACTCCAGGGTTACACTAGAAATGATCCTTATTCAAACACATACAACCCTGGATGGCGCAACCACCCTAACTTTGCTTGGTCAAGTCAGAAACCCACCCAAGGTCTTAACTTGACTAAGCCAAACAATTTTGGGCAGCCTAGTAGGTACACACAGCCATGCACATATTAGCTACAACCTCCTTAGGAAAACCAACCCTCTTATCTGAGTCTGGTCCTCAAGGAAATACAAGAAATGAATCGACGACAAAAAGAAGAAATAAATCAATTGAGGACAGAATTGACAGGTGATTGCGTAGCAATAATAGGTCTTAATTGACCTAGATTAAGCTAGGACTTAGCATAAGTTAGGGTTATTCATGCATGCATAAGCATTCTCTGCATCTTTGCTGCTTTCCTTTAGCTATGCATAAAATAATGATATAATGTGCTGATTAAGTATATTATGTTGATTGCAGGCAATAAGCTGATCAGGAGCTGGATCTAGAGTAGGATCTGAAGCTGGATCAGGAATAACGAGTGTTGTAGCAGAGCTGGAGCAGAAGGCTTAGATTAGAAGTAGGAATAATGATGTAAGGGAGTTAAGGTTTGCTATTCTATTAAGTAGGAATAAAGCAGTAAAATGTGAAGAGCTTAGGTCCATCCTAGCCCTAGGATAGCCTAGAGACTTCCCCAAGCCTTAGCCACCCTTAGATTAGGTAACAACACCCTAGGAAGCCCTAAAACCCTAGTTCCAACCCTTATCTGTACGTCCAGATAAGTTATAGGACATCTAGGACCCTTAGCCAACTCTCGCATACCTCAAACCCACTTTTGCAGTGTTATTAGATGTCCAGACACTTTGTCAGACATCCAATTTCTACAGAATACCCAAAATAGAACCTAGATTTCCCCCTGACTCAGATTGGACATCCAGAACAGAAGTTTGGACTTTTGATTTTTGGGTATAAGATGTCTGACACTATTATTAGATGTCTGATACTGCTCTCCAGTTCCTGTTTTGAGATTCAAGCCTTGATCTTGGATCTCTAGGTCCCTAAACCCAATTCCAACCCCATAGGAACCTAAATTAAGGTGCCCTAACCCTAGTACATCACCTCTAGACCTCCCTAAGGACCTAATTAGGTCCTCACTAAACCTAATTGACTTGGATCTTAGTCATTTCATCAGCCCATTCAATTGGACTCATTAAGTCCAATTGAACCTTGATCTCAGCACACACTATCCAATTGGACTCAGTGAGAGTCCAATTGACCTAGACCTAACTTAACTGAGTTGTTTTACTCTCAATTAAGTTTTCAAACACCCAATTAAACTTGTATTAAGTTTAATTACACTTTACCTTAGTGAATTAGTGTCTACAACCCTAATTTGAGACCTACCTTGACCTAAACCCACTAGAACCTAACCTAATCAACCTAGCCACCTAGGTTTCGACACACACACACCCACACACACCATCGACATGAAAATATGGAGCCTTGAGTTCTCTAGAACTCTCTACCAAGTGTTGTTGCCTTGGTTGACAAAATTAGCAACCAAGAGCCATTCAATTTTTAGATCCACATTTGGTGGATCTAAAAACCACCATCCACCATCCCTCTCTCATTCTCCCAAGAGCTCCCACCATAGGCCTCTCTGGAGAATTCCATAATTCTCTAGAGAGCTTCCCTTAGGTCTATAAAAAGACCTAAGGGGTGGCCATTTGCTCCCATCCACATTCATGGCTCTCATCCACTTCCACTTAGGCTAGCCACTACCATCTCCACCACCATCTCCACGAGCTGAGCACCACCATGAAGGACACCATGCCGGGATGCTGGATCACTCCTCTCTCTCTCCAAGGGCCGGCCTATGCTCCATTGGCTGCCCATCATTCTTCTCTCTACTACTTTAAGGCCATCAGAGACCACCTCCGAATGCCCTCACTTCTGATAGATTAGTAGCTAGTTCTTTACATTTACTGCCTTTAATTACTGCTTAGTAGTGTAGTCCTTATTCTCCCCCAATGATGAATGGAAAATCCCCCCGTAGATTCTTGTATGTGATCATTTTTTGATAGCTAGATCTACATTTTTAAGCATTCATGTACAAGCTTTCTTCTACAAGTTCATGTTGCAAACACTCTCTAAATGAATGAGAGAAAAATATATTTTTATATATATGTCTCTATGTTGGAAATCACCGTGAGCTTATTAATTGCAATATATTTTGTGTAATTGAAGTTGTTTGCCTTTACTTTCGGATATTCTTGCAACTAAGCATGTCGTACATAAATATGTAATAATCATAAACCACCATGCGACTTGTAAATAAAGTAGACAATTAAAGATTGAATTCAGATTTGAACAAACACCTCCCAGAGACGAACGATTGGGACTCAAAGTCTCGTTATCTTTTTACAAATATCTTTGTTGGATCGTATTGTGCACTATAGTACGACGTTTTCCTATCAAAAATGAGCTTTACGATCACCAAACAATAGGCTGACTAGACCAGCTAGTTGATGCTAGACAACACAGGATGCTATCATCCATACCCATCCCCAACCCAAGGAACTTCAATAGAGTTAACCAGAACAACACATAGGAGCAACAAGCACATATAGTTCAACCTTCTCCCAAGCACCTACTTGGTTTTGTTAACCCCAACCCAACCCAGGCTCAGCCTATCTTGCCAAACCCAGCTCACCCTTCTAACCCTAACGCCTATGCTTGCGTTGTCACTTTGAGAAGTAGGAAACATATCCAAGGTCCTTATCCTTCTACATTGAAGTCTTAACAAGATCTTGAGGATCCTGAATCTGACCTGGGAGACTAAGTTAATCTAGAGAACAAGACATAGGATTTGAACAGTCATGATTTCTCTCAAGCACCTTTTCCTGAAGCTTTGAACAAATCCAAGGAATAGAAAACTAATCAATCTAAGGAGTGGCTTGAGATTTTAAAGCAAGTCTAGGTAAATATACCACTCCTTGAAACCATTGAAAACATTCTTGCCATTACAAAATTTCTGAAGGAAATGTGCACACTGAAACACTAGGCAAAATCATCAAAAAGGGTCATAGTTTCGAAACAAGCCAGTGCCATCATCTAAAATAAGCTCCCTCCTAAAGAGAAAGATCTATGGACCCCCTTAATTTCATGTCAGATAGATAGTTTATCTTGGATCAAGCCTTATTGGACCTTGGTGCCTCCATCAATCTAATCCCCATAGAATTATACAAAGAGTTGGATTTAGGTCCCTTGCAACACACTAATGTGATGTTACCCTTCAGCTTGCTGATAGGTCAACCAAGATTTCAAAGGGACTTTTACAAAATGCGATTATGAAAGTCAGGGATTTTGAGTACCCTGTGGACTTTCTAGTTTTAGATATGGAGGCATCAGAAAACTCTAACCACACCCCAATAATCTTTGGAAGACCTTTCTTGGCCATAGCCAAGGTCCTAATCAACTGTCAGGAGGGGATTATGCAAATCACTTCTGGAAGGAAAACTTGTCAACTCAATATCTTTAAAGCTTCCGAAAAGAATAAGGTGAATTGTGGTTCCATTGAGGTTGCAGGAACAATTGAAGAGGTTTTGGCAATTCACACTAAAGATGGTCCAAATCCTACAAAATCTCAACATCAACACAAGAGGCAAGAAAGCGATGTACTTGAGGATGATTTTGATTTACCACCTTTCATGGAAAATCAAATTGAAAAAGACATTAGTGAGATTGAGAAACTCTTGGGAGTATCTTATGTTGATTTAGATGATAAGACAAAGAATCCTCAATACATCCACCCTGAAATTCAAGAACTATTGAACTTTCAGGGGGTTCAAGAAATTGGACAATCTAAGGACATGAACCAAGTAAACGAAGAAACAACATCAGAAAAAGAAGCTCAAGTCATGATAGACGGGGGAAGAACTTATACTCTAACTGATTCAAATGGATGGCTTGAATCTGAGGAAGAAATGACTTCTTATGAGGAAGAGGTAATTTCTAATGAGGATTTTGATGAATTCAGCACAACTCTACCTTTTTCCTCGTTTGACCCAGAGCCTGGAGAATTCATTATTTTTGATATCAACTACCATTATGAGGATCCTTATGATTCTGATTCAGAACCAG
This sequence comes from Thalassia testudinum, assembly GCA_037157565.1. Lineage (NCBI taxonomy): Eukaryota > Viridiplantae > Streptophyta > Magnoliopsida > Alismatales > Hydrocharitaceae > Thalassia > Thalassia testudinum. The sequence continues at coordinate 33,543,240 of JAZHRO010000049.1, forward strand.
ATTTAATTCTCAATCATGATTTCAATCCAGACCCTCTACCACCTCTTCTAGAATTATGGAACTAGATTAATGAACAGCTCTGCATCATGAGCCTCATCTACCTGACCCTATTTTCTATTTCAAATTAGAAAAACTCTTCATAGTAGGACTGCGTCATCAGTTGGTCCGCATTTGTGGATCACTGATTCATGGACCAAACAATCATATCTTTATACTAATCTTGAATCTCTCAGCAACAGTTATTACTCCTTGACCCACAATATTGAATTACATATTTCTTTTGGGTTTAGGTCCAGCAAATGATGTTAAACTTAGCGCTGGCTGGGAGGCAACCTAGTATTCTTTACAGGTAGCTTTGTATCCAAGCTGACCTGGATTAACAAGCTTAGTCAGGTGATATCCCCTCCTCTTGCTTGCTACTTTTTGATTTTTTGCATACATTTCAATGAGGACATTGCAATGAATAGACATGGGGTGGTGGACATTGCATGTCTTATTTTTATGTCAGAAAAAAAAAATTTGCATTTGTGCATAAAGAATTTTTATCAAGAAGGTTTTATTAGGGATTTATTAAGTTGATTCCTGAACTTAGAATCCAATACAATTTCACACTTACACGTAGAATTTTCAATGAATCCTCTGTGAAGACTGATAGACAACTTTAGTTTGTATCAATAATTAGGGAGGCTAGTAAACAATCATCTAGTACATCCACCAAATAAGTGTGTGGTGAGAGTAGAGAGTCTACTGGTGCTCTAAGGCTAGTATAAGGAATCTTAATTTCAAGATAATTAGATAATGATACTCGGAGTTAGGCATAGTTTTTGTTCTTGGTTATTGCGTATAAATTCTTTGTGCGATCTTTTGGAGAGCCACCAAACAAGGCAATACGTAGAGAGTGGGTTCTGATAAAACTAGGACTAAGGTGGATGGTTACAACCGTCCTTTACGGAATCCTCAACTGAAGGAGGGTATTAATATTAATATCATGGTTAGAAATACCCTATCCCATCCATTCTTCACCCGATGCTGAAAGTAGGCACTTCCACCAAATAAGACACCCGATATCCTCCTGAACAACCCAATCCCGAATAATGCCTTGTGAATAAAAATGTGCATGGTTGCTACAATATGTTGTTTTGGTAGAAATAAATATAAAAAGAAAAAGGAAAAAAAAAGAGAAAAGCAAAAAATATATATATATATAGGAAAAAATATATAGAAAAAAAAGAAAAAAAATAGAGAGAAAGAAAAAGGGAGAGTGTTAGTTGCATTGTGTCAAGCACATTACGGCAACAATACTCATTCCCTTTAATCCACTAAATACAACCTTAACCTACTTTTCTGTATTTCTGGCTGCCTGAATACGGGATGAGGAATTCTGACTTAGTGATAGAGTTATTAGAACTTAATCAAAGTGTTAATGCCAAAAGAGGCCACCAAATATATTTACAAATCTGGTAATATTATGAGAATGGGTACAAAGGAACTAAAGAGAGCACAGTTTCTCTGCCTCTCTTTGAGTTGATTTATTTAATAGTCTGGAAATCTAGGTTCAGTAGCACTAGCCTATGTGTAGCACCAGATGAATACGAGCCACTAAATACAAATCCACTTGACTAAGAACAACTTCTACCTAAGCCAAAAAGACTAGGCTAAATGTATTGATTATTTTATCACCTCCAGGGAAGAAGTCTGCCTATCCCAAGAGAATTTTACTAAATCTCAAGTACGAGCTTTAGATGTGGATTGGCTTTTCACTTGGATCTGTTGCATATGCTACAACACTACACAACTGTCTAGATTTCTAAGGTTTTGGATGGAAACAAAAGAAAAAAATCTCTAGTCAAACTCGTGATAAAAATCAGTCATTTAGGGCCACTTTGCATTTAGTCTTGCATTTGCTAGGGACTAGTAAGATTTAGGTATGGGGTGTGATTGCATAGCAATCATATGACCTAATCTACCAGAAATTTAGATTCTAGCATAAGTTAGGAACAATGCATACATATGCATCATAATTTGCATAATAGTTAGTTTAGTAGCCTTATAGATAATATTACTATTTTATAAACTAAAAGAGAGATAAATTGATTGTAGATGATTCAAGGCCACATATGGTAGACCAGACCGTACAGATCTAATCAGGACAACAACAGGAATCCAACACTTTTGGAATTGTCTTGATCAGACAGTCATAGCATCACATGCAACCTAAAGAAGAATAGAGGCCAAGGAACAAGATGACAGAGATCCAAGCCTCGGATGTAAAATCCAACTACACAGATGGATCCGGATCAACTATCGCAGTCTAATGGTGTAAAAATCATCTCAATCGGAGACCTACAGCATGATCTACAAAGAAAAGAAGATGGATAGCAACAATGGTGCCACGTGGTGCCATCATGGCTGCCCCTCACTATGCCCCAATCTCTGAAGAGTTCTACCTGTGCCTTGTGGGCTGTTGGATCGTCATGCAACAGCCACAAAGCAGCCATGTTGTCCCTGCCCCCACGCTGCATCAACTGAGAAGAGATCTCAGCTGTTGTATCTCCATCCAATGACTGAGAGTGGACTTTCCTAAAACCTAAATGCAGCACAAAGGGCATCTTAGTGTATTGGTTAGCGCACTCGCACACAAGTGTGTGTGCGAGATGCACGCTCAAGCCATGCTGCGCACAAAATTGGGAAGGTGGTAGCACACGCGTGCAATTGGACCGTCAGATGAAGATCAAGCAGCCTGGAGGTTGCTGCATGGCACGAGGAGGAATGCTAGATGTGACGGTGCGATGGATGTGCGGTTGAATGACCAACTTAATGACCCAATTCACGTGCAAGAAAGAGGTGGCAGTGCATACGATTTAGGCCATCTGCTCGTGAGACCAGATGGCTGAGATTGTTAGCATATGATTTTGAAAGGCCAGGCAAGAATTCAAATTAGGAAGCATGAGATGTGCGTGCGGTGGGCGCGAGGAGGGCATGATCGGGATACGAGGGTTGCAGGCATGACACGTGGCACAACCAGAAGCAACTTGCACGTTGAAGGAGTGTGGAAAGTGATTTTCGGGTGCGATCTGAGCCATTGATCTTGTGATAGACAGATTTGATCGTACCTAGGTTGTTGCACAAGTTGGAGGGCTAAAATGCCCACTTTGCCCCACATTAAATCTGTAAAAAGAGCCATAGGGCCCCCCAGTTGAGAGCAACTCCCACCAGATACATCTCCAGCCTCTCTCTCTCTGCAATTCCTCTCTGGCATTCCACTCAGCGCTCAAGATCTGAAGTGCTACCACACTTCACACAAGAATCCCACAAGCGACATTGTCGTCATCTGCTATTTCTATCTCTCTCTCTATTTCTCTATCTACCCTTTACCATAATGATTCTATTTTAAAAATTATTTCCAAATAGTAATAAAATTTTGATTTTCTAGATATTTGATGTCTATATATACATACATAAATATATAAATATTTGTTTAGAATGACTTTCTGAAAAGCTTTCACATAAAAATCATGTTTTGCCTCCCTGCGAACAACTCAATACTCACCGAAACTTTATAAATATTATTTGTTTCATCGTGATTCACACTACAATGATAGCTATAATCTCTAACGTGCCTCGTGGTCGAACAAAAGTGGAGTGCAAGAAGTAGTGATGATGGTAAAAATGGAAGCAAGATTATGGGCATGTGCATGTGAGTGTGTGTGAGTAATTGCTACTATAACAGAAAGTAAAATAAGTAATGAGAACAAGTATAGAAATTGATTGAAAAGGAAATTTTACCACTAAGCATGTAATTAAAGTTGCAAGTAATGAAAATATCTAAGCTACTAACAAAACACAAAACAAAATGAGGGTGGAAGATAGGTGTCCTCTGCATTGTGGGTGTGAGCCTATTTGGAGGTGAGGGAAATCAAGGTTCTAGGTGGGTAGACAACTTAAGGTGAAGGCATAGGTCACATGGTGGTCAAATAGTGGATAAAGAGAGGGGGAGTTGGCGTAGGATATGGGTTGGCTTAGTGGGGTGGTTTAGGTGGGTTTAAGGTGGTGTGGGGGTTAAGTGTGGTAGGGTTAAGCCTAGGGTGATTAGGAAGGGTGTTGAGCACATGTAGGTGGGCTAGTTGTGTGTATGTGTGGGCCTAGAGAAAATATGTAAATAATACAATATACTAGCTACTACTAGGTCCACATAGGTGTAACAAAATACAAGGGAAAATATGGAGCTATTGGAAAATGTAGACAAATATGTGCATGTGTAAAATTGTATTTAAAATTATGAATGCACATGTAATTACATTTTATCTGGTCACATATGTATATATAAGTGTGTGGGTGTGTGCATGGTTTGTGTGTGGTTTGGTTAGTTGGATGTGAATATTAGCTTGCATAAGTCTGCATGGAATTGCCTAGGGGGTTAGGGTTTGTCCTGGAATTGCATGCTCCTATCTCAACCTCCCTTTCTTTAGTTTCTAGATGCTTCTCCTTATCTTTAGAATGTAGTAATGACTGCATCATTTAAATCCCAATGTTGCTCCAAATTTGTGATCCTACATATATAAATTGGCTTTGCTACGCAAGAGACCATAAAATGGTACAATTGGGTTTAATGATATTCAATTGCAATCATGCATGTAATGCATATAATGGATGCAATATTCACAGAATGTATGCTAGGTTTTAGCTTCATTTAGTCAAATTAAGCCCTATGCTTATTGTGCAATCAAGGTCTTAATGAACTTGTACCTTGCATACAAGGGCAAGGTAATTAAGGAGTGTTGGTGTGCAACACAGATCAGCCTTGGGCATAATTAAATGATTTAAGAATTAGGGTTCCAATTTACCACTCACAAGAGTAAAAAACCTAACTTATCTTCCCTAAATTAATTGGACCAGATTGATTAAGGGGAGGTAAGGAAGAAAGTTCTTCTCCGCACCGGTAGGGTTCCTCTATACTCCCTTACCATGGCTGTTTAGCACTACCCCTCAGTCTTAGAAACTTGATTTGGTTTAGGAAATTTAAGCTACGCAATTAAATCTTAATACTGATAATGAGAATCTAACCCTTGGATTTTAAGGATTGCACCAAAGTTGGCTTGCTTTCTTAGGTTGAACCTTTGTTGAAAGGAGCTTGGTAAATGCAAACATGGGTGTGTTCTTTTTTTTTGTTTAGATTGGCACACTCCAAGTTATCTAGCTGCCCTAGGGATATTGCTAATAAGTATGCGTGTAAATCGAGTTTAATTAAATAGGCAGGGAGGGCCAAGCAAAGCAAGGTTGGCTTCTCAAACCCATGCGTATCAGGTGTTGTTCAACCAAAGGCATACTCAAGAAATATAGATTAATGGGGGTGTCTAAAAATCAAATCTCAAAGTTCCAACACCCTATTGTCATGTTGCTACTAGTATTGAATGAATGGTTTCCTTATTTGTTTGTGATGGAAATAGTATCAAATGAAACCGCATCAATGGGTACTGATTCCTTTCTCAATCAAGATCTCAACAATGACTTTTGTCCTACTTTTAAAGGGGTTTTAGGATTTTATATTGAATTTTCAATTTTGGTGAGTACAAGGGAAGCAAACAAACCCCTGCAGATAAATTCAGTAAGGCAGCCTACCTACACTCTCTTAAAACTTCTTCAAAAATTCATGGAGATAGTGGATTTTAAGGGATTTCCAATTCCACTATTTTCATGAGATTTGGATATGTGTGCTATCTGCAGCAAAATCCCAAACACATAATAGGTTTGTCTTTATTTTAGTCCCGATAGAGCCTCACTGTAGGAATTTTTAAAAATTCCACAATGCAATTTTTTGAGCAAAATTGGTGGAAAATGGAAGCTAATTAGGATATCTATCTCCCAACAAAATTTTAAATTTTTTTGGAGGTCGAACTGTAGTAAACACCAATTTATCATCATTCTTATGCATTAAAGTAAATCTAGGTCTTAGGATTTTAACTCCGTAAATGGGTTTTTTGGGCCACGTTAGGGATAAATTAGGTTAGGAATGCATCACACATTTTTTTGTCTTTTTAACGTGTTTTTGTGAGTGTTCGGGTTATACAGATTGTCAAATCCCCATAATCATAGCATTTAGGAAGGCAACTAGTGAAGGCGAAGCCCAAACTAGTTGGAGCTCAGCTTGATCCAGCTCACCACAATAGGATTCCAGCTAACTTGAACTAGGTTTAGCTCATCCTAGCTCCATTCAGCTCATTTCGTATGAATGGTAGCTCAACATAGCACATCTTAGCTTACCCTAGCTAAAGTCAGCTCAGATCCAACTCAACTTAGTTGAGTCTAGCTCATCTCAGCTCCGAGCGGTTCACTGGGAGCTCTAGCTATCTTAGTTGAGTTGACTGGAGTTCACCTCATCTTAGGACTAGCTACATCCAGCTCCACTCAACCCCAGCCAACTGAAGATGACTTCATCTTAGCATTGGAAGCTCAAGTCCAGCTCCTAGGGACTCAGCTTAGCTCAACTTAATTGAGCTAAGCTACCTTAGTTACTCCAGCTTTCTAGGTCATCCCTGGGAATATCAGACCCTGCTCCCCTTAGCATTATTCAGCAAATGCTAGCTTGCTTTAGCTTGGCTTAGTAGCTAGCAAAGAACTAGCAAGCTAATCCAACTAAAGTAGCTTCATGCCACCTTATTCAGTAGCTACCAGCTCTAGTTCAGCTCCAGACAACTTCCTCCAGCTCCTCTCCTCTAAACCCTAGCTCTAGATGCCTACTCCTCTACCCTGTTATTAGCGTAGCTGAGGTACAGCTCCCTTGGCCATCGACCACCCTAAAACCCTACCTAACTAGCTCCACCAACTAAGCCCACCTAAGACCACCTAAGCTACCTCCACCTCTACTCTATTTTGGCACCAAGAATGACATCCCTTGGCCCCTCAACTACACCCAAAAGGCACCTTATTTTGGCACCAAAATAGCCTTCTAGAAGCCCTCCCTTTTGGTGCCAAAACACCCCAACATCATGGCCCTAAACCTAACTCTACAACCTATCCTAGCCATCCACATACCCCCCTTTTAGAACCCTTAGTTGGCACCACCTTAGCTGCCTTCTAGAACCTTATTTTGGCCCCAACTCAACAGACACCACAACCTATAGCTACCCCCCTTTCATCCTTTGAGTTGGCACCAACATCACTCCACCCAAGGATCTACTGACTACCTTAAAATCCCATCCTAGCCATCCATTCCATGTACCACCTATGCCCCCCATCCTACTCTATAAAAAGACCCTTAACCACCACCATTTAGTTTAATTCTACCCTACAGCCAACCTAACCCACGGCCAAGGAAGGAGAAGAGAAGAAGATTAAGGGGGCATCCTACCCGCCCCCTTGGTGCCTTCTTCCCCTTCTCTCTTCTTCATTGTGCCATGCCAAGAAGGAGCAAGTTTCCAACTTGGAGGATGGCCAAACATTGGAGGAGATGGGTGGTGTATGTCCACCCTTGGAGGAGCAACTAAGGTGGAAGCATCCACCTTGGTGGAGCCAAGGCACACCTGATTGCGCAACAATCATAAGCTATAATTCTCCTGAATTAAGGTAGAACCTAGCTTAACATGGGCATTCTGCATGCATACACATCGTACATTGCATCTTATATGATTTATATGTTTTATACATAATAATGTGCTATGTGAGAGGTATTATTACTTGTAGGTAATCCAGGGCTATGGATGATCGATCAACTTTATGGATATATTCGGAATAATGACGGGAGTCCAACGCTTCCAAGGGCGCATCAATCAGAATCCCGCAATACCCTAGTGAGTCCACAAAAGGAGGAGCCAAGGGAAAATTGAAGAATATATGGACTTCAGATGACAAGTTCAACTGCACGGATGGATTCGGATCAATGTTCGCAGTGCAACGGTGTAGAAATCAACTTAATCGGAGGCCTACATTATCAAATACAAGGAGAAGAAGATGGACGGCCATGATGGCACCATGTAGCACCATCCCAGCTGCCCCTCACTGTGCCTCAATTTGGAAAGGAGAATCGCAGGCCATTGGATCGTCATCCAATGGTCGTGTTGCAGCCACGCCACCCACCCTTAGCCACATCCTCAGATGAGGATGAGACTCGACCGTTGGATTCCCATCCAACGGTCAAGAATGCACACTAACAAAACCCAAATGCAACAAAAGCATGGGAGTAGCACATTGGTTAGCGCTCTCTTCGCGAGACATTGGGTGCACGTTCTAGCGACGCCTTGCGTGAAATCAGGAGGGGCACACTCATAGATGGAGTTCAACTGTCGGATCAGCATCTGGTGGAGGAGGCGTGGATGTGTGGCGGGCATGCCGGCGCTGGAACAAGAATGCACATGACGACATGCATACGCATGCTTTAGGATTTAAAGGCGCACTGGTTGCGTGCGTTTAAGCCGTCCAATTGTAAGATTGGCCGACTGATGTTATGGCATGTTGTAAACATGTTTACATTGCATAAGATGTTTATTTATGCATGTTCTTAAGCATAGAATTGCATTGCATACTATAAATATTGCCAAACATGCATCATCTTTCATTTAGATTAGTTTGAATAAAATGGAGGTTAATTGTCTCCTTTTATGTTCATGGACAGGGCAAACTTTTTATCAGGGCCTCAGATCGAGGATCCAACCGTACAGATGTGATCAAGGCGACGATTGGAGTTCAACGGCTCCAAAATCGCCCTAATCAGACATCTGTAGCATCAGATAGAGATCGAGAGACCTTCGAAGATCAAGGGACAAGATGGTGTGAATCCACACTTCAAATGACAAATCCGACCTCACAGATGGATTTGGATCAACAATCGCAGCCTAACGTTGCGAAAATCGACTCAATCCAACAACCATGGCACCATCTACATCATCCAAAAGATGGACGGCCAAGATGGTGCCACGTGGTGCCATCTCAGCCGCCCAAACTAGTCTAGCTGAACTTGAAGACCACTGCGCATTAGATCTGGATCGCATAATGATGATCCAACGGCAGTGGGCAGCCGCACTTCAGAACACCCGCGCGACCATTTCTCCTCCACAGCGCAGCAGGTGAACGCGCTTACGCGAGCAAGCAGTGCACGTTCGAATCGCGATGAGCAGCAGCTGGGGCACGGGAGAGCGGACTCCACAATCGTTCGATCGCGATCGAGCAGCTGCGGGCGCTCAATCCATTTCACGCCGTATTGCACGCCAGCACGTGATGCGAAATTACACGGGGGCGAGCGCGTAGAGGCAGGCAGAGGTGCAAGATAAGCCGTGAGATCGGACGACTGAGATCGGCAGAATGTGAGCACGCATTATGCAAGAGGAGGCGAGTGGTAGCACAGGCGGCGCCCCACTACCCCCACGATGGGGCTTTAGCGACTGTTTTATCCATCATTAATGACCCCTTATTTAATATTTTGAGATTTAAATGACCAAATTACCCTCACTCCTTGCAACTATAAAAGGAGACCCCTTCCACACAAAATTCTCATCCCTTCTCTTCTCTCCCTCTCCAAAGATCAAGAGAAGCTTTTCCCACACCCAAGATTCCTCTCGCGAGATAAAGTCAATTTTTCGTCCCCCTTTCAGAAGCGGATCCCACGACAACGATGACGTGCTGCCCCATTCCTATTCTTCCTGCTTCGTCCTCCTTCATCTTGCTTCGTTCCCCTTCATCTAGGTGTCGTCCCATCCAGCTTATCCTCCAAGTGACTGTCGAGGAGGATATCTCTCTCCCCATTCTTTTTACTGCTTTCAAGAGTAGATTTACTGCTTTCTAGTGTAGATTTACTACTTTCTAGTGTAATCATTTTCCCACTTTCTAGTCGTAATGTTTAATGAACAATCCTTCTAATAATGAATTCTATGCTCATTCTACATCTCTTTTTTGTTTTTTTTTGTAATATTCTCTCTTTCTTTCTCATTCTCTCTCTCTTCTATTTATTGTAAATATATAGTTTCTACTTCATGACAAATAAAACAAACACGTGTTTTTAAATCAAACGTTCGCCTCCCTGAGTTCGACCGAGGATTTCTATTCCGATATAAATTTTATTTGTTGAACACGAGTTCTTCGCTTTCAAACTACAATGACAGGTTTTCAAAACAAACACGTTAGCGTAGCAACTCGTAGCGTTCAACATTTTGGCGCCGTTGCCTGGGAGGCGACGCTATTTTTTTTTTCGCGTTTTCCAACTTACAAATCATTTACCTCACTTCTCTCCTTTCTTAATGTGATTGCAGGTACTCTTTTGAGACGAGCAAAAGCGGTAGATTGGAGTAAAGTGCTGTGGAAGGTTCTGTAAGTTATCCCCCACCTCCCACCCATTAGTTTTCATTCCACCACATAATAACACAAACATCAATCAACCTAGGTGCTCTTATAAACCCTAAGTTTAGTTAGTTTGTTTGACACCCACACCTGCCCCAACCTCCACATTTAAAAATAAAAAAATTAAAAAAATCTCATAGGGGTACAGAACCTCATCTGATTTTCAAACTCAACTGGTAAACCAACCTTTGGGGCCGGTACACGCATCCAAACACATAATTGAGTAAAAATAAGATTAGGTAGTCATTTGTGTGTCTAATTAAGTGGTGCAACATGCCGATTATTTGAGTTGATTGAGCCACACCACTTCAATTAAAATCAACTCATCAAGTAGCTGCTGATTAGGTTCAACTCTTAGGGATTTACCGGCACTCCACATTCCTTTTAAGTTTCTAAGGAAAACATCTTCACCTGTGCTTTCAAAACCTGGTGTGCCAACAAAACTTGTTTGAAAACACCTAAAGTTGAATCCTAAAAGCTCCTAAGAAAGATTTGAACCCTAAAATTCACCGCATCAAAAATAATATTGCTTGAAAACCACTGGCTGTGCACGCACACACAAATCAATCAATCATTAAGGGCACAGCCCAGATAAAGGACCCATCACATTCCAAAGCACATTCAAAGCTAGCCCTAAATAAAATAGAGTTGACGTTGGCCTTAAGGATTCGACTTGCTCTTCAGAGCCTAGAACGAGATTATTTTTGATTAGTCTATTTTTACTGTTCAATCTAATGTCTAGCTAGGGGAGCAGAATCAAATGATCGCGGTTGGGGGGTACATGATGAGAGCCTCATCATGAGCCATAACTAGCTCATTTTGACCCAATAAAGAAGATAAAAGCTCCTACATATCCTAGAAGACGGCTTAACTGAAGGAACAAGTGCTCTGAGAAGAAAGCATGAAATACAGGTTAAAACTGTAATTTTACCATTGCAGTTCATAAACAGGATTTCTCAGAGGCAAAACATAGGTCAAATGGTCTAAATGAGATAAAAAGTGGGTTGAGTCAATCAGAAATGGGTTTATGTGCAATCAAAGAATTAAATGACACTTGGTAACCCTAAAACAGACCCGCATAAATTAATAAGGTTTCGGTCAGAATAAAAATCAAGTAAACCCTCTAAAAATCATGGAAAAATATTATCTAGGGTTTGGAACACTTAATTTGGCCCTTGGAACCCAGTTTGACCTAGATTAGGGTCCTAACTCTTCAATTAACCTAATTTGGGTTTTTACGCAAAATGTCCAGACAAATGAGGTCAAACCTAAAATATAACTTCACCATTGGATTCCTTAGGTCAAAATTAGGTTTGAACCAAAATTTCGACCTAAGGGAAGGTCATCTTGACCTACTTTGCAATTTAGTACACCCAAAGCACAATTTGGTCCCTATCTTTTGAATATCTCTGCAGAGAGCCCCCTAAGTTTTCCGCCCCCTTTGCAATCCGGTCCTGCCGCCATTGTTAGGGCAGAACCGAGCTCCGGCGAGGTTTAGAGAGGGATTACTCTCTAATCCCTCAGAGATTCCCTCCCAGAAATGGAAGGGGGATTCTCTGAGGAATTCCCTTCCTTCTAAAGCCAATTACAATTGCTGGTGTGAACCCAATCTCTCGTGTGAACGCACGAGAGATTGGGGTATCCACCCTCTTTCCAACTCCGGCGAGCCGGCAGAGGTGATTGCGCGGTCTCCACGCGCTAGAAGGTTCGGCCAGTGCCTATAAAAGGCTCCCCAGACCCTACCGCAGAACCTAAGCTTGATTTTGACAGAGATCCCCTCCAAATTCCCTCTCTCCCATCTCCAGCCAAACGACCCGCAAGCTCCGGCGACCTCCCCTCCTTCTCGTCGCTCTGCTGCCACACCAGCAGCAGAGTCAACTCCGTCACTTCCTCCCGCGTCGCGCTGTACCACGCGCGCGTGCCCCTGACCTCATTTTCGTCGCCGCTTCCTCCCTCAGGGTCCTTCTTCCCCGACGACGGCAGTTACGTGCCGTCCACTCCACCGCCTCCCTTCCTTCCAGACCACTCCAGATACCTTCTCCCTCCTCTCCTCTCTCTTTTCCCTTTGCTCTTTTATCTGATTACCCCTCGACAGTGCCTAACCACCTCCATCGTCCTCGCCTCCGACCGCCCTCCGGCGAGCTGCCCACACCACTCCGCCCCTCCACACAGCTCGCCAACCCTCTCGTGAGCTCCGCCTCACCACCAGGAACTAACTTCACCCCACCACTGCCACTCCAGACCTCCACAATCACCCCCCGAACAACCCAACATCTCCGGCCACAGGTTGACCTAGGCAAGCACGCCTAGGCCGACCTGCAGCCTGCAGCACCGCCCACCGCCTTCGCCGTGACACGGCGAAGGTTTCTAGCCAATCTGATTGGGCCAATAGGCCATTCTTCTGTGTGACAGGTTTAAGCTCCGGCCGCCATTATTAGCCGAAGCAACAAGGAGCTTGCAGCAGCTTCAGGTACCAGGACTCCCAGGCTGCAGGTGCAGCAGACTCACGCGAGTGTCGCGAAGTGAGTGAGGCTAGCAAGTCGCACAGAGAGGCCAGCAGCTGGAGCAATCGCGCGACGAAAGCTCTGCGGGCGAGAAAGTAGGACCGACCAGATAGTCCCACATCGTGGGATTGCAAAACACAGGTATCATATAAGTTCTTTTTGTGTTTTAAGCCCATTGCCTCCGTAAGCACAGGGGTGAGGTCCCTCACCTGCCCTCACACCCACCTCGTCCGCGGCTTGACCTCGCGGATCTGGCGGGATCCGACCCGACCTAAACCTATGCACTCCTCGCGCATCACCACTTGCCCGTGCGCCTGGTCCCGGGTGCGAATCCGACCCGACTACCCGTGTGGCTCTGGGAGAGCGTCCTTGAGCGAATTGCTGGTGAGAGAGAGAGACGCTTGGGTAGAGGGACGAGGGTAGGTTTTGCTTCGGCTGTGTTGTGTGCAAGAAGGAAGAAGCAAAGGAAGCAGCTGCAGAACAGGAAGAGAAGAAAGAAGAGGCTGTGTAGCAGTGAAAGGAGAAGTTTTCGCAGAGAAGAGAGAAGAAGGAAGACAAGGCAGAAGAGAGAGAAGAACGAAGAGAGGCCAAGTGAAGAAGAAGAAAGGCAAGGTAGAAGAAGAAATAAGAGAAGAAACAAAGGTAGGAAGAAGCCTGCACAAGACAAGAAGCAAAAGCAGAAAGAGAGAAGAACAACGAAGAAGAAGAGAGAAAGGAGATTACATTTAAGACGTCTGATACAGAAATCAGACGTCCAATTCTATTTTTATTTCATAAATCCATTTTAAAATTCTCTCTTTGAATCAATCCTTTTCATTTAACAGTTGTATTCTTTGGTTTTAAAAAGTACTGAGCTTGCTCCCTATGTTCGACCTCAGATACTTTAGTTTTTTGAGTAATAAAATTCCTTATATTTGTTTAAACGTTTTGTCGGTTATACTACAACGTGATATACTTTAAACCCGCACAAAAACGTGAGAACATTTTGGCGCCGTTGCCGAGGAGCAACGGGCACTTTTAAAGCTTTTGATTACAACTTTTCTATCTAATATCTGACTTAACTTCTCTCTTTTGTTGTGTTCAAGTAGGGAAAGCGAAACAAAAAGGAAAGAACAATAACTACACAACAGACTCTCCAAGGAACAGGTAATTTCCATAAGCCCTCTCTCTTAACCCTCTCAAAATCTAAAAAGGAAAAAAAAGAGAAAAATCAACTTAGGGCTAAGTGTTTCATATTTAGTAACTCATTAAGTTTCCTGATTTTCATTTCAACATATTTTTGTCTGTTCATCCAACTAAGGCAACTAGGGCTAAAACTTTCTTGATTGAGCCCTAGGTGCTAATTTCTAAAGCAACTAAATTGGACCCACTAGAGCCAAGTTAGGGATTGCAAAGCTAGGGTTTTTAGAGACACATCTTTTAAATAAAGAAACAAATTTTCCCAAAAGAGGTGTGCCTAAATTGTGTTTGAAAAGATCTATACAAGAGGAACCCTAAGCAAATCAGGCTGTTAACCCATTTGAACCATAAAAAAAGGACCTAAAAACTCTCAAAGGAACAAGAGGTGAAGTTGATCCCTTGGGTCAACCAACCTTAAAATTAGGTCACTGTTTTACACTCAAAATACTTAAAAGTTCAAGTGGAACATTAAGCACCTTGCTCTTAAAATAAAAAAAAGGTAGACTTAAGAGGTCAAGGTCCCCATTCTGGTCTACCTGGAACAGCAGTGACAAGAGAGGTCAGGTGGGGGAAACCCTGTAACCCGTGGGGATGCTCTACCGTGTAGGGGTCTTTGCGGGACTCTACCTCTCTGGCTGCCCAGGTATTTCTCAGTTGGGCGATCTTCTGATCCAGGGGTCCATCTGCCCCGAACCTCTATAGTCACCCAACAATTTTTGGGTGTCTTGATTGGGTCCAGCACCTTCTAATCTCATCACATCTTTCGGTGCATGTTCGGTAGGAGGTCCTTAAGACCACCCTTAAGACCTCCTCTAGAAATTCACTCTCGTCGAGGCCAAGCCTCGACGCCCTTGTTTGTGCAGCAACCCCACCACATAAATCTTTCATCTGATTCAGATCCTGATTCTCCTTCTTCTCTCATCATGGCACAACCCATTGAAGAGGAGAACAACCTTGAACACCAACTTCAACGCCTTAATGATCTCTTTCAGAACTTTGTAAACCCACCATAGCGACCTATGATGCGAGATCACTATAATCCCGCTGCGGTGGCAATCGAACCCCGAGTACGAATCCCAATTGGAGGACCTGATTCTGAACTGAAGCCCAATATGATTCATGCCATACCGAAGTTCCATGGGCTTAACTCTGAGGATCCATTCCAACACATCAAACAACTCAAGCATCTGGCCCAGACCTTCGGGTCAGATGTACAAAATTGGGATATCCTACTCATGAAAATGTTTTCGTTCTCCCTCATGGACAAGGCCGCACATTGGTATCAAACTCAAACCCATCTGATCAACACATGGGAGGAACTGCAGTCCGAATTTTTGAAAAAATTCTTCCCCGTTGGCCGAACGAATGCCTTGCGCCACCAGATCACTCATTTCACTCAACAACTGGGAGAACCTCTTCACGAAGCTTGGGATCGATTCCTAGATCTCATGCGAAAGTGCCCCCATCACGGAGTTCCTAAGTGGGAACAAGTCCAGTCTTTTTACCAGGGACTCCGTGAGGATATTCGTTTATTCGTCAATGCAACGTGCAGAGGAAACATCATGGGGCAACACAAGGACACGGTGTGGGAGATTCTCGAAAACATGTGCGAGAACTCCATAAATAATGACTCCATGGGCTTATTCGACAGGACGAATGCCCGCGCATCGACGAATCTAAGAGGGACACATGAGATGCAGGACCTGTCCACTTCTGTCGACTTGAAACTGATGGCCAGTCGGCTGGACAAGGTTTCTATCGTAGAAAAGAAGGTGGATGAGCTAACTCGACATTTGCAGCAAGCC
Source organism: Thalassia testudinum (assembly GCA_037157565.1). Taxonomy (NCBI): domain Eukaryota; kingdom Viridiplantae; phylum Streptophyta; class Magnoliopsida; order Alismatales; family Hydrocharitaceae; genus Thalassia; species Thalassia testudinum. The sequence goes on from JAZHRO010000049.1 coordinate 33,559,054, forward strand.
ACCTCTACGCAAAACTCTTTTGCACGACCTCCTCTGGCAAGGGAAATTGTGCAAAACATCTATCACCAACCTGCCAAGGGGATGGACCCATATCCACCCCCGTCTGCCTCTCGGATCGGAGTGACCTCCGATCCATTCTACTCGAGTTGGGGGAACTCTGAACCCTCGTATTCTGACTTTCCCGAGGTTCCTCAGAACTGCGAGGACCTCAACGCCATCCAGAATGACCCGTTCTCCAATACCTACAACCCTGGATGGCGAAATCATCCTAACTTTCAGTGAGCGGGAAATTCTCAAAGACCACCATATCAACCCCGTCCACAAGCCTCTCATCCATTTTAGCCGCCTCAGCCTCAGCCCAATCCCACCTACCAATCCGGGCAAAACCAGGATCAAATGACTCTTATCCTTCAACCACTGGCTGACATTCAAAAGACAAATGCGGCAATGCAAAAACAGCACAAGGACGAAATCACAGAGGTTCACAACCAACTGGCCCAGATGGCAAATTCCCGCCAAGCTGGCACCCTTCCTTCGCGACCTCTGCCCAACCCAAATAACGTGCTAACCCAGAAGCACGTTATGAATCCAAATTCAGGCCAAACACATGTGATTTATCAGGCCCCCGCTACTCCATCACCAGACGGGATGGAGGCTTCAACATCTTATGCGGGATTTTAGCAGCAGCCACCCCTCCTACCTAACTCAAATCAGGCTGGGTTGAACTCTGTAACAACACGTAGTGGTAAAATAACCCAAGACCCACATTATCCGAACCACTCCAAGCCTGATAGTGGCCAAGACCCTAGGATAGTTATCCAAGATACTACTGTCCCAGATCAAGAACCTGGACCTATCCTAGAGGAACCAGCTAGGATCCCATTTCCTGAGGCCTTGACCAAAGGAAAAAGAATAACCAAACCCGTGGCTCCCGAGGAGGATCTGGTCAAGCTCTTTGAACAGGTCCAGATAAACATCCAGTTGATGGATGCAATCCTCCACATACCGGCTTACGCAAGATTCTTGAAAGACATATGTACACCTAAACGTAAGCCGCGAACCAAGGAAGGGAACCCAATCATACTGTCACAGCAAGCCAGCTCTGTCATCTTGAGCAAACTCCCACCCAAGGCTAAAGACCCAGGAACTCCCTTGATTTCTTGTAAAATTGGTGAAACCCAATTTGATAGAGCCCTACTAGATCTAGGTGCCTCCATAAATTTAATACCTACATCCCTCCTTGGCCACCTTGAAGAATCTGAACTTAAACCCACTGAGGTGACATTGCAGTTAGCCGATCGATCCATCAAGTAACCCAAAGGAATACTCGAGGATGTCATTGTTAGGGTAAGAGATTTTTATTTTCCAGTGGACTTCATAGTACTAGACATGGATGCACCTAAGAACCCAAGGGACACACCAATCATATTAGGGAGACCCTTTTTGGCCACTGCTAGGGCCAACATTAACTGCGAAGAGGGCCAGATAGAATTAAAATTTGGGAATCAAAACATGAAGATTGACATTTTCAAGGCCCAGCAAGGGATTAATTGCGGGGTTATAGAGGAAATATGTGATGTCAAAGCCGTGGTTGATGAATTGCATATAGAGGACAACCTGATTATTCCTTATCAACCACTAGAGAATCAAAAACCGCTAACAGAGGAGTGCGAACATGATCTAGATACACCTATGACTCCTACCATTGCTCCTGATGCAAACCCCGAACCACCCGCTGCTGCTGACAACCCTGTCATGGAACTCAAACCCCTTCCCGAACATCTGAAGTACGTCTTTCTGGATTCAAATCAGACGTTTCCTGTGATTATCAATTCTCTACTCACACCTGACCAAGAACTCCGTTTGATTTCTGTTCTCCAGCAACATCGTAGAGCCATTGGATGGACTCTCGATGATTTGACTGGTATAAGCCCTTCATACTGCACACATCGAATCTACACAGAAGAAGGCTCACGACCTTCAAGAGAAATGCAAAGATGCCTAAACCCTAACCTACAGGAGGTCGTGAAAAAGGAGATCATAAAGTGGTTAGATGCAGGGATCATCTACCCGATCTCCGACAGTCGTTGGGTGAGTCCAATACAAGTGGTGCCTAAGAAGGCAGGACTTACCATCATCACGACTGAAACCGGAGAAGTCATTCCTACCCGAATAGCTAACTCGTGGAGTGTCTGCATTGATTACAGAAGACACAATTCCTCCACGAAGAAGGATCATTTCCCACTACCGTTTATTGATCAAATCCTCAAAAAACTAGAGGGAAATAGGTTCTTCTGCTTTCTTGACAGGTATTCCGGTTACAATCAGGTGGCAATCCATCTAGAGGACCAAGAAAAGACCACATTCACCTGCTCCTTCGGGACGTACGCATTTCGAAGGATGCCGTTCAGTCTTTGCAATGCACCTGCAACTTTTCAGCGGTGCATGTTTGCCATATTCTCAGATATGGTAGGTGATTATTTGGAAGTCTTCATGGATGATTTTTCAGTTTTTGGAGAATCGTTTGACGATTGCCTCTAACACTTGGTCCAAATACTCAGGCGGTGCATCGAGGTGAATTTGGTTCTTTCCTGGGAAAAGAGCCATTTCATGGTGCCTGAGGGAATTGTCTTGGGACATCTAATCTCGGAGAAAGGCATCCAAGTGGATCGAGCTAAGGTTAACCTCATTTCCAAGCTTCCTATGCCTAGCTCGATTAAGGACATCCGATCTTTTTTGGGGCACGTCGGTTTCTACCATCGATTCATTCCCGATTTCTCAAAAATTGCGCGCCCCCTGACCAACCTTCTCTCCAAGGATGTGCCTTTCGAAATTTCCAAGGAATGCACTCAAGCATTTGAGATCCTACGTGACCGAGTCACCCAAGCCCCGATCTTACAGTCCCCTGATTGGTCTCAACCCTTTGAGATCATGTGCGATGCATCTGACTTCGCTGTAGGAGTAGTTTTGGGGCAGAAAATTGACGGGAAACCTGTGGTCATTTACTACGCCAGCAAAACACTGGATGAAGCTCAGTGTAACTATACGGTTACTGAGAAAGAGCTGCTGGCCGTAGTATTTGCCCTGGAAAAATTCAGATCATACCTTCTGGGTTCCCGTGTTATCATATACTTGGATCATACAGCTGTGAGGCATCTCCTTGCTAAGAAGGATGCGAAACCTCAATTAATCTGATGGATCTTGCTATTGCAAGAATTTGACCTCGAGATTCGTGACAAGGCGGGAAAGCAAAATTTGGTAGCCGATCACTTGTCTCGCCTTCCTTCTGAAATTATTGATCCTTCCAAACCTATTACAGAACATTTTCCTGATGAGCACCTCTTGACTATCAATACAAGTCTTCCATGGTTCGCTGATATAGTTAATTACCTGGCATCACATCAGATTCCGTCTGATTGGCCGAAGGCCAAAAAGGACAAATTGCGTTCCGATGCCAAGTACTACCTATGGGAAGACCCGTATCTATTTCGCATTGGTGCTAATCAGATAATCCGATGTGCATCGCGGAAGTGGAAATCAAAGACATACTCTCATTCTACCATGACCAGGCACGCGGTGGACATTTTTCAGGACATAAAACCGTAGCAAAAGTCCTCCAGTGTGGCTTTTACTGGCCCACAATTTTCAAGGATGCATACGATCACTGTAGGGCATGTTCCCGTTGCTAGACTCTGGGCAACATGAGCCATCGAGACATGATGCCTCTACAGCCGATCTTGGTATGCGAAATTTTTGATATTTGGGGGATTGATTTCATGGGACCCTTTTCGACCTCAGATGGCTTCGAATACATCTTACTCGCAGTTGACTATGTTTCCAAGTGGATAGAAGCCATTCCGACCCGAACCAACAATCATAAAGTCGTTATAAAATTCCTCCATCAAAACATTTTCTCAAGGTTCGGGATTCCGCGTGCTATAATTTTCGACGGAGGGACCCATTTTACAAACGCTCAGTTCAGGTCACTGATGACCAAATACAGGGTGTCACACCGAATCTCTACTCCTTACCACCCCCAAACTAATGGTCTAGCTGAGCTATTTAACCGAGAGATCAAGAAGATCCTTCAGGTTACTGTTCGACCTGATAGAAAAGATTGGCCTTCTCAGCTTCCGGAAGCATTGTGGGCCTATAGGATCGCCCACATGACCCAATTAGGAATGTCTCCCTTCAGACTAGTGTACGGGAAGGCATGTCACCTCCCCGTCGAGTTGGAGCATAAAGCCTATTGGGCAGTACGAACCTATAATCTTGACCTTTCCAAGGCTGGAACCCATAGAAGACTTCAAATGAGCGAGATCGATGAGTTACGCCGCGACGCATATGAGAACTCGCGAATTTACAAAGAACGGGTTAAAGCTTTTCACGACAAACACATTTCTAGAAAGGTCTTTCATCCTGGTCAAAAAGTTTTACTCTTTGATGCCCGACTAAAACTTTTCCCAGGGAAGCTAAGATCCAAGTTGGTCGGACCCTACCTAGTCCGACAAATCTTCGGAAATGGAGCAATTGAAATCAGCCCACTCAGCCACGATTCTGAACCCTTTGTCGTGAACGGTCAGAGACTCAAGCCATTCATTGACATGACTGATATAGATTTGGCTGAGTCATCCTTTACCCTCCATTCCTCTTGAGCTCATTGCACCCAGCCGATGGCATAAAACTCAGCGCTTAATGGGAGGCAACCTGTCATTCTTTGAAAAACCCGAAACCTTTTCTGACATCTCTATACGGAACTCATATTGCACTTTAGGGTTCATCCATTATAACAGCCGACTTCACCACAGGTATACCTACCCGAGATTAGAAATCGTTTGCAACAAGTCACTTCGACCCATTCACTCACCACACACCTGTCCTAATGCATGAACTAAGCTGAATTCGAACCCACCTAATTTACAATGGGGACATTGCAAATCTTAGGCATGGGGGGGTATGAAAGTGCAAAATGTCAGAAAATTCATATCAAGAAAAGGGTTTCATAAAAAAAAAAAAAAGACTTGATAGAGGGGAGGAACAATTTAGGGTCATACAAATGAGAGGAAGAAAAGAGAGCAAAATGACAAAAAGGAGCATAAAAGGAAAATAAAAAGAAATAGTCATTAGTAAAAGATTAAGGGGTTAACTAAAGTTCTAGATCGAATCAAGAAAAAGAAAAGAAAAGTGCTACGGAGATATAACAAGAGGTTAGCAGGAACGCTGGTCTTAGGCCTCTTGGGCTAGTATCTTTAGCTTAAAAATTCACGTATCCATTAAAATCTGGATAGTCCTCAAGAGGTTGAGGAAAATGCGAAGTTTGAGTATTAGGTCTAAGGCTTAGGAAGTATTCGGCCTCATTAACTGACCTCCGGTTTGTGGGATTCGGTAACCTAAGCACCCCAAATTCACACACAGTCGGGTTCAGTGCGCATAAACATCCAAATCATGTGAAAAGCGTTGAATGTTCTGAAAAAGTCACCTAGATTAGGAGAGGCCAATCAACACAAATTGATTTGGACGAGTTCCCAGCGCGGTGAGGTGGGAAATTCCCCTCGAAGATGCGTAATAACATATCGTCTCCTCGGTGGTTGTCTCTTAGGATATTTAAATATCCTACCGGGGGCAGGTAAGCACTCTGCTGGTTCAGATACCATGGGCGGCATTATCACGAAATGTCGATCGCCAGGGGCTGAATTCGGCCACGAAACGCCATGGGCGGGATTATCTCGAAATCTCGAAAGCCAGGGACCCTTGAGGATTGATGATGGGGACGAGGAATCCGATACAGACAGTGTTGAGAAGCCAATCCGAAGCTAGAAATAAAAAGAAAAGAGTGAGAAAAGCTCTCCAAACAAATAAATCTTCCATCTCTCTCTTACAAAAACGCACTGCAAACTGAACTTAGGCTAAAAATGTCTCAAGCACGGGTGCTTTAACCACGAAGTCCAACAAACCCTTGGTTAGTTTTTGTGGGCCATGGAAACCTTTGTGGAGGATTGAGGCTAAAGCAGAACAGGTCCAGATTTTGGTTGGTACTTGAGTACCTCTAGGCCTATTGTCAGCATTCCTACCTAATCACAAAAGGAGAAGCACTTATCATTGTTGACAGACACTCAGGGTCTAGAATGGAAGTTAAAACTTTGAAATTTTGCTAAGGGACTAGCAAAAGCTAGCCATGGGGGTATGATGAGAGCCTCATCATGAGCCATAACTAGCTCATTTTGACCCAATAAAGAAGATAAAAGCTCCTACATAACCTAGAAGACGGCTTAACTGAAGGAACAAGTGCTCTGAGAAGAAAGCATGAAATAAAGGTTAAAACTGCAATTTTACCATTGCAGTTCATAAACGGGATTTCTCAGAGGCAAAACATAGGTCAAATGGTCTAAATGAGATAAAAAGTGGGTTGAGTCAATCAGAAATGGGTTTATGTGCAATCTAAGAATTAAATAACACTTGGTAACCCTAAAACAGACCCGCATAAATTAACAAGGTTCCGGTCAGAATAAAAATCAATTAAACCCTCTAAAAATCATGGAAAAACATTCTCTAGGGTTTGGAACACTTAATTTGGCCCTTGGAACCTAGTTTGACCTAGATTAGGGTTCTAGCACTTCAATTAACCTAATTTGGGTTTTTACGCAAAATGTCCAGACAAACGAGGTCAAACCTAAAATATAACTTCACCATTGGATTCCTTAGGTCAAAATTAGGTTTGTACCAAAATTTGGACCTAAGGGGAGGTCATCTTGACCTACTTTGCAATTTAGTACACCCAAAGCACAATTTGGTCCCTATCTCTTGAATATCTCTGCAGAGAGCCCCCTAAGTTTTCCGCCCCCTTTGCAATCCGGTCCTGCCTCCATTGTTAGGGCAAAACCGAGCTCCGGCGAGGTTTAGAGAGGGATTACTCTCTAATCCCTCAGAGATTCCCTCCCAGAAATGGAAGGGGGATTCTTTGAGGAATTCCCTTCCTTCTAAAGCCAATTACAATCGCTGGTGTGAACCCAATCTCTCGTGTGAACGCACGAGAGATTGGGGTATCCACCCTCTTTCCAACTTCGATGAGCCGACGGAGGTGATTGCGCGGTCTCCACGTGCTAGAAGGTTCGGCCATCGCCTATAAAAGGCTCCCCAGACCCTGCCGCAGAACCTAAGCTTGATTTTCACGGAGATCCCCTCCAAATTCCCTCTCTCCCATCTCCGACCAAATGACCCGCAAGCTCCGACGACCTCCTCCCCTCCTTCTCGTCACTCTGCTGCCATACCAGCAGCAGAGTCAACTCTGTCACTTCCTCCCGCCTCGCGCTGTACCATGCGCGCGTGCCCTTGCCCTCATCTTCGTCGCCGCTTCCACCCTCAGGGTCCTTCTTCCCCGACGATGGCAGTTACGCGCCGTCCACTCCGCCACCTCCCTTCCTTCCAGACCACTCCAGATACCTTCTCCCTCCTCTCCTCTCTCTTTTCCCACTGCTATTTCATCTGATTACCCCTCGACAGTGCTTAACCACCTCCATTGTCCTCACCTCCGACCACCCTCCGGCGAGCTGCCCACACCACTCCGCCCCTCCACACGGCTCGCCAACCCCCTCGTGAGCTCCGCCTCACCACCAGGAACTCACTTCACCCCACCACTGCCACTCCAGACCTCCACAATCACCCCACGAACAGCCCAACATCTCCGGCCACAGGTTGACCTAGGCACGCACGCCTAGGCCAACCTGCAGCCTGCAGCACTGCCCACCGCCTTTGCCATGCCACGGCGAAGGTTTCTAGCCAATTTGATTGGGCCAATAGGCCATTCTTGTGTGTGACAGGTTTAAGCTCTGGCCGCCATTATCAACCGAAGCAGCAAGGAGCTTGCAGCAGCTTCAGGTACCAGGACTCCTAGGCTGCAGGTGCAGCAGACTCACATGAGTGTCGCGAAGTGAGTGAGGCTAGCAAGTCGCACAGAGAGGCCTGCAGCTGGAGCAATCGCGCGATGAAAGCTCTGCGGGCGCGAAAGCAGGACTGACCAGATAGTCCCACATCGTGGGATTGCAAAACACAGGTATCATATAAGTTGTTTTTGTGTTTTAAGTCCATTGCCTCTGTAAGCACAGGGGTGAGGTCCCTCACCTGCCCTCACACCCGCCACGTCCGCGGCTTGACCTCGTGGATCTGGCGGGATCCGACCCGACCTAAACCTATGCACTCCTCGCGCATCACCAGTTGCCGGTGTGCCTGGTCCCGGGTGCGAATCCGACCCGACTACCCGTGTGGCTCTGGGAGAGCGTCCTTGAGCGAATTTCTGGTGAGAGAGAGAGACGCTTGGGTAGAGGGACGGGGGTAGGTTTTGCTTCGGCTGTGGTGTGTGCAGGAAGGAAGAAGCAAAGGAAGCAGCTGCAGAATAGGAAGAGAAGAAAGAAGAGGCTGTGTAGCAGTGAAAGGAGAAGTTTTCGCAGAGAAGAAGAAAGAAGAAGGAAGACAAGGCAGAAGAGAGAGAAGAATGAAGAGAGGCCAAGTGAAGAAGAAGAAAGGCAAGGCAAAAGAAGAAATAAGAGAAAAGAAACAAAGGCAGGAAGAAGCCTGCACAAGACAAGAAGCAAATGCAGAAAGAGAGAAGAGCAACGAAGAAGAAGAGAGAAAGGAGATTACATTTAAGACGTCTGATACAGAAATCAGATGTCCAATTCTATTTTTATTTCATAAATCCTTTTTGAAATTCTCTCTTTGAATCAATCCTTTTCACTTAATAGTTGTATTCTTTGGTTTTAAAAAGTACTGAGCTTGCTCCCTGTGTTCGACCTCGGATACTTTAGTTTTTCGAGTAATAAAATTTCTTATATTTGTTTAAACGTTTTGTCGGTTATACTACAACGTGATATACTTTAAACCCGCACAAAAATGTGAGAACAGTACACTAGGAACCGGAGGCGCAAGCCGAAGGAAGAACCTTCTCCCCAGTCCCTCCTTCCAACTGGTTAGATTGAACAGACAGAAGTAGATCAAATCGTTCCTTTATCTCAAGACGGGTTTTGGGTGTCTATAGGTCTTTAGGCTAGCACACTTAAGGACAGGTTTGATTGTTTGTATTGCAAGGCACCTTTCTTCCTCCCGTCTCTCTTGGATCCTTCCACATATTACACGCATTCCTACTCTTTCCCTCCAGTTTTGAATTATCCTCAACATGATGATTATCCCGACTCGTACTATAATCAACCATCAGTTAGTTGGGATAACTCAGATTGGGGATACAGTTCCGGACCTTCGTGTTTAGGATCTAACCCTGAACACTATGATTGTGATTTCTATCCTTCGCAGAGCCACATCGATTATAGATTGTCACCCTTTTATGGACAACCTAATACGATCTACAATCAAGAAGGATACACCGATCCTTACCCATCCTCTGATTACACTGCCTTTAGGTCATTACCACCTTTTGAACAATCCAAAATGACCAATTATTAGGAAGGGTATAACGAATCTCAATTCGTTAATTCCCCTACGTTGACCCCAAACCCGCCCAACCTTGAACCAAATCATTTTGTTCAGGGTAACCAGGTTCAAGAGAAGGTTCTGGCTAACTTGAGGAATATCATACGATCTTTAGAAGTTCAGCCAATACCTTGCATTGAGAGATTGTAGCCTCTGATTGAAATGATTGATGATTTGAATAAGCATTTGTTGGATTGGCTCCAAGTTTTTAAGGATAAGAACCCAGGTGAGTTTCTACTTGGGAAGTTAGCAAAATTGAGGATGAGATTTGTGGTTGCTTTAGTTCAGTCGTGGGATGATTCCTAGGATGAACCCCCTTCAGGCGAGCCAATGTCAGAACCCGCTCAGGCACCTGTTGGGGTCGACACGTGCTACGAAGCTGACCAGATTGAATTAGAGCAACCAATTAAGGATGATCTGATTTCTTCACCTAATATCCCTGAGCCAGGGTACAAGGAAACGTATGTCTCCTTGGAACAGAGAGTGACAGATGATTTTGGGACAAACATTAATACGGATCTTGATTTCTTTGATTCTGATGGTGAAGATTCAATTTTAAAAAGTCTCACACGAGTTTACAGAACACGATTTCTGTAAGACGGTTGGGCCTGAGGAATCTGATAGATCATTTGATAGCCCAATAATTGAGGAAACTAATCTTATTAGGGCTCACATTATGGATTCGGAATCACATTTTCTAGAGGATTCAATCAAATGCCCTAATTGTTAGTTACACCGCATTGAAAGAATATCACATTGTCTGGATAGGGAACTAAACTAAGATGCAAAAACATATAAACTAACCATAATATAATGGATGAAAGGGGTGGAGTGGCGTTGGTTTGGCCGACCGACGTCATGGAAGACGAAATCTCCGTTGAGGTGGACGTCGAGGAAGAGGGGTTCTGAGGGGTGCTCGCCGATGTTGCAAGATGCAAACGAATGAGATGAAGAGGAATCCGTCGACTATTGTCTGTGATGGTGGACAAGGAAGGAGGCTAGAGAGGCTCGCTAGAGCTTGTTGACGATCACAGCCGGAGAGGAGGGAAGAAGGTGAGATACTGGTCAAGAACAAGCTATGCAGCAAGGGTTCTTGCCCCTAATCCTTTTATAGGCCTAAGAAGAGGAGCTCCAAGCTTGGAAACAAGCTTGCGAAGCTCAAAAAGTTTGCGCAAACTTGATACCCACATCTTTCATGCATTCGCATGGAAGATTGGGAATGAATCAGGAATCATGGTTGGGTTTAATTGGAAGGGAATTTCTTAAGGAATCTCCCTTTCAATTTTGGGAGAGTTTAATTGCGAATCGAGTGAGAAATCCTTGCTCGCATCTCAACAGAGCTTGGTATGTTCACACCAATGGTGACAAGGATGTAAATATGAAGATGATAAAAAATTAGGGTCATGTTTGTAAAGAATTCAAAAAGTTAAGGGCCATTGTGTGATGAAAAGAGTCTGTCTAGATTGGAATGCAAACAAGGTCAAGGTTATTTCTGATTGAGCCTAAATTTTTGTACAAACCTAATTTGGACCCAAAGAATCTGATGGTGAAGTCAGATTTAGGTTTTGACAATGTTTGATTAGGTAAATTGCACAGAGACCTAAATTAGGGCAACTATCTATCAGAGACTCTATTTTAGGTCAAAATGTGTTTAAATTGTCAAATCAAAGATGCCAACCCTAGAGAATATTTTTCCATGATTTTTAGAGGGTTTAGGTGAATTTTCTCTTGATCAGAACCTCGGTGAATTAGGTGGGTTTGTTTTTAGGGTTTTAAATGTCATTTAATTCTTGAAATGCATGAAAACCCATTTCTGTCTGCATGGACCCTCTTGTTAGTCTTTAATGCATATTTGACCTTTAATAAACCCCTGAGAAAACTCATGGTTGTTCTGCATTAGTGATATGATGGTAAAATTATAATTTTAGCCCTGGTTTCTTGTTAAACTCTTAGAAAAGATGTGGAGTGAATTACAGTCTGTTGGCAGTTATGTACGAGCATTTATTAATAGAATATGACTAAATAAAGCTAGATATGGCTGATGATGATGTTATCAACAGTTGGGTTACTTGGAAAGGTGTGGTAGGTGCCTAGTACTAATACGGAGTTTAGTGCCAATACTAGTTGGTGTTGTGGAAATTATACTGGAATTTCCCCATACCGATACTAAAGTGTAGTATTCATACTGGCTAGACTAGTTGACACTGTACTGTGGGTGCCCAATACTGGTGCTAGAACTCGTTGCTGGTACTAGCACTGCATGGCCTGGTTGGAATAGTGGCAGCCCAGCACTAGTACCTAAGACTAGGACTGGTACTGGTGTACTTGTTCCACCCTACTTGAGCTCTAAGAAGAGGATTAAAAGTTACTTTAATCTTGCTAAGTAAAGGATCGAAAAAAAAATGTTTAGCCTGTTAATGACTCGGTCAGAGTCTAATAAATGGAATGCTTGGATCCTAAGGTATTGGGTAAGACCCTAGCCAATCTAGTAGGTCTTTAGGGGCACTTGATCCTATACCAACTAGGGAAAAAGCACTGAGAAATGTTCTGGTCGAATATGTGGGCCCGTAAGGTTGTACCCTTGGACTTGGTAAACCATGGGTTCACAGCACAGGTAGGAGGACTCGAGGTGTTACAGTAGCTAGAGGCTGAATCTCTCGTAGAGCTTGGAGTGTTCCCAGGTTTGGTGATAGGCCCTAGGCTGTCATCGATATTAGGTACTTGCATGTACCTGGATCCAACTCAATGCGGAGGCACTCATGGCTCTAGGCTCTGTAGGTGCCCACATGTACAATGGGAGAGATGCTGGGGTACTTGGTACTTGTATCTAGAGGCTCACTTGGCACCTGTGTCTACAAAAGTCACCTGGGTACCACGATGGGCTGGTAGAGATTCCGTTCAACGGCAGATTGGGATGGTACACCCAGAGATTATGCTCCTAGCAGGAGTATTGGTGTGGGTCGATAATTCTAGCAAACTCTACGAGATGGTTTGGTTTGATTTGTGACTGGTCCATGTTGTACATGAATAGAGTTTGCTCTTCATCGTCACAAGTGAAGGTCCTACGGATCTAAAGCAATATACTAGAGGGGTAGGGTGAATAGTATTGCTGGCAATTTGAAAATTTAACTGCAAAGCAAATAAATACAAGCGTAGAGATTCAAATGTGATTCACCTGAATTTATAATGGAAACCCTCTTGGGTAAAATACTACCTAAGCCTCTCAGGTTAGGATTTTCTTGACTAGTCAAGCTAGTCAATCCACTAATGCACCACTTGAAACGAAGGTGGCACAACCTCTTTACAAATTCCCTTTTCTTAACAACCTGAAGAGAAGAACAACAATAATGAGTCTTTCCAAAACAACTTGGGACACGAATCAAAGCAGTATAAAACTAAAGACAATGTAATCCTATGGAACCTCAATGGACAATCAAACCTATATTTTCGTAGAGGCCTTTTGATTGGAGTTATTTTGACAGCATAGAAGCATAAGCACAAAAGCACTACATAGATGAAACCATGAGACCAACTTTTCTAGAGATTTTGCTTGTTGATTGTGTGTTTGAGAAAGGCTACCAAGGTCCTCTATTTATACTAGAAAGTCGACCTATAAAGGAAGTTTTTCGAAACCTTTTGGTCGATCAATTAAGGTAGTTTAGTCAATCAAAGTGGCTTTTGGTCGATCAAACTAGTCATTTGATCGATCACCTATTGGTTGATTAATTAAGCTATTTGATCGATTAAAGTATTTTAATGAACTTCCTAATTTGAATACTTTTGATCGATTAACTAAGTTGAATGGTCCATCAAAGCATTTTGGTCGATCATTTCATTAATTGGTCAATCAATTAACGTAAAAACTTCATTTTAGAAATTTGCATTTAGGGCAAAAAACATTTAAGGTTCCGTACAAATAATCTAGATTCATGGAAAATATAAAAGACCCAATGGAAGACTACGATGAGCTTTGCTTCTTTTCCATGAGTCAGTGAAAGAGTCTAACCATCTAGTATTAACAGATAACATAATTTTGGTGCATCAAAACAAAGGTACTAACATTCTCCTTTTTTATGACAACAAAATTATAATTATGTGTAGAGAGCTAGCCATGAAATTTGCATAACAGTTTACACAAGTGATATGCATAATATCTCCCGCATTTTGTTCTAGCAAAAAGTAATCAAAGCAGATAACTTCAATTTTAATTTCTCCCCCTTAAATAAGTAGCTGAAGCAGGAAAAAACATCTAATAAGAACGCAGTTGAACTATATAAGCATCTCAAATATAACCATGTAGCCGAACTATATATATAATGCATAATGGATAAATCAAGTCTACATAACATTATGTTCTACAGACAAGAAATAATATAAAGTGCCAGCTAGATAACAGTCCATAACATATAAAACCTACTCTAAGGATGAAAAGAAGGCATCCACAGTACTCTTGAGGTCTACATTGAACTAAAGATCCATCAAATCTGAATGGCCTAAAGAGGACTCATGGTCAAGATAGAGGCTTCTCTGAGTGGACAAAGACGGCATCGACTGCCTAATTGTCTGGCTAGGAGGATTAAGCTACTGATCTGTTGCTATTGGCGGAGGAGGTACTGCATAAGAAAGAACTGTAGTAGAGTGACGAGGATGAGGAGGCCTATGATGCTACCACTGCAAGCTATGAATAGACTCTCCAACTCTATCCAAGAACTGTCCTTGAGCATTCAAGCATTTGGATACCTAATACCTCTCGCTACCTATGCATCATCAATGATATCTCATCAGTCACGTCCTCAATACTGCCGTAGCCCCTGCCTAAGAGTGGCCTATCTAGAAGACCCCACTCCTGGTCGTACAAGAAAGGAGTAGGTCAAATTGGAGGAGTGCAAGTAGCAGTAAAGTGCTCATAAGGCAGGAAGGCTAGAGGTACAACAAAAGAAGCTCCCTAAGAAGAAGGGCAGTCACACTCCTGGGGTAGCTGCTGTAGAGGATCTGCATTATCACCATGGGCTCCTTGACCTTACACCATTTCAGAATGTGTGAGCTGATCAAATATGGAGACTCTAATGATAAATTGTTTATGATTAATATCCATTGGGACGTGAAAATGTAGGAAGATGTGAGATAGGAGAATCCCAAATTGGAAGGAGTGGTGGGTTTCTTATTCATCAAATAGAGAATCAAGTGGTTCTAATTGAACCGCTTGTTCATTAAGAAAGCATAAAGGGTGATAAGAATGATCTCAAGGCAATTTTCAAAGGAAGTGGACTTGTACATAAAATTCCATAAAAAGAAACATTAAGAAATTGAGGAAGATAATGGAAATATGAGGATTTGCCTGGGCGATCCAAAACATAATGGTAGTGAGTAAGTAGAGTCTCCCTAATAGTGTCTCTCTGGGTCTACTAGTGGAGCTCAAGAAAAGTGGGACCAACACTAGGACATCCAAGTATCTCAGTGAGGATATCAACATTCACCAAGCCTTCTATCCCATAGACGTTAGAGGTAAGCTCCATGTTGAACCCCTCACCTATATTTTTCAAATTTGCATAAAATAGGTGACAAGCCATGGGGTCAACACCAGGAATGCGGCGGAACTGGCATAGAAATTATGTTCAAAAAGGTGCAAAATCTGGTGATAAGCAAACTTATCCCAATGATCGAGAAAGATCAGCTCGAAATAGGGAAAGTCAACGGGTCGACCGACATATGGAGAGAGCTTGGCTAGTACAGAAAAATGCTCACGGGTAGCCTTGGTGATAAAATATCAATCGAATGTGTCATCACATGACGCAGAGGAGGAAAGGCTTGCGTGTTTCAGGGTGATATTAGCAATAGGAAAGCATGTTGGTCCATCAAATGAGGTGTGTTGGTCGATCAAAAACTATCAGACAGAGGTCTGGAAATGAAGAAATTTGGTCGATTAAATGGTTAACTGATCGACCAAATTGTCAAAAATGCAAAAAAAGAATAGAGATGTCCACGAATTGATTTGCTGACATATACTAACAATGGAGATAATCAAGCACTCAAGATCTACACCAAGATAGTATACAACCATCTAAGCGCAAGAAATCCAAAAGAAATGAAAGTTTTGAATAGGGATTAGGGCTTATACCAAGATCAATTAGAATGATCGATCAAAAGGGAAGCAGAGGAGGGATCGATAGTCAGCAAGGTCATTGTGGCACTAGGATGAGGTATGTGAGATCACGACGTCATGTCATGCGGTGGGTGTCGATGCTCGTGGTGGAGATGACCGTGTGAGGTGGCTATGTAAGGAGGACATCGGAGGAGGGAGATCGAAGTGTGATTTGTTGAGGAGGACCACGATGTTGGTCAGTGGCGGTCGATCTTAGTCGATGGCGCCAGCGAGGAGGTGAAGGAGATGGCTTGGAGTTTTGGTTAGTGGTGTAGGTGGTGGGTTCTACGTGTGGGGTAGTTTATGTGGGGTAGGCTTGTGTTTGGTGGGGTAGAGTTTATGTAAAAAGATAAATGAGGGGTGAAAAAAGAATGGGTGTTTTTATATATTTTGAAGAGAGTAAGTATGGTAAAAACATATATGGTAGGTAATCAAGGTAATGGGCACAGATTCGGTGGAAAGAAATGAGATTAAAGGTGATTAGGAGCAAAATCACGAAAGTTGATTTCGTCTAGAACTGGTCGATCAAAACCACATTTGGGTCAATCAGATAAGGATCTTGGTCGATCAAGGTTCAAAGTGTTGGTGGGAAAATTCCCTCCCAAACAAAATGGCTGATCAAACAAAATTTTTGGTCAACCAAACATCAAATTTTTGGAGGGAAAATTCCCACCAAAAAAGTGGTCAATCAATCTGAGACATTTGATCGATCAAATAATTTTGGTAGATCAAAATAAAATTTTTGATCGATCAAAAGTACAAAACATAACAATCAAGATTTTTTAGTTAGTACTTTTAATATAGATAGGCTTAGGGCACAATATATAAGGTTAAATTTATCTTTTGGCAAAGGTTTGGTGAAGATATCAACTAACTAGTTATCAGTTTGAACAAGCCCTAAGTTTATCTCACCTTTTAGTACATAATCTGTTAGAAAGTGATGTCTGACAACATTGTGTTTTGTTCTAGAGTGTCATACAGAGATTCTAGATAGATTAATGGCACTAATAGAGTGACAAAGTATTTTGTTATCTTTATAAGTTAGGCCAAAATCTTGTAGGGTTTGTTTCATCCACAATAGTTGTGAATAAGCTAAGGAGACAGCTATATATTTAGCTTCTATTGTGGATAAGGAAACAATGCTTATTTTTCTAGAGAACCAAGAGACTGGTGAATTTCTGAGAAACTAACACATTCCACTAATACCCTTTCAGTTTGTGAAACTATCTACATAATCAGCATCACAAGAGGAGTAAAGATCCAATGTGGCTAACTTGGGATAGAAAAGTCCTAGGTCTGAGGTGTGGTGTAGATATCTAAGTATTCTTTTTATAGCATTTGGGTGTGTTTCTTTAGGGTCAACTTGAAAACGAGCACTCAAACAAGAGCTAAAAAGAATGTCAGGTCAACTAGCAGTTAAATAAAGCAGAGATCCTATCATGCTTCTATATAACTACTAATCTACAGACTTACTTGTTTCCTCACTCTTGAATTGCCTTTTCCTTTCACATTATCCATGGGAAATTTCTTTAGAATCTCCGAGGTGTACTTCGTTTGGGATATGAATATCCCAGAGGACAATTGGTCAATTTGAAGACTAAGAAAGAACCGAAGTTCTCCCATCATGCTCATCTCAAACTGATCCTGCATTACCTTGGTGAACTCTTTGCATAAAAGATCATCAGTAGCTTTGAAAATAATGTCATTATCATAAATTTGAATTAATTAAAGATCATTTTCTTTTTGTTTTATAAAAAGAGTTGGATTTATTTTCCCAATGTTAAAACCATATTCAATTAGATAATTTTTTAGTCTGTCAAATCAAGCTCGTTGAGCTTGTTTTAAACCATATAAATCTTTATGTAATTTATAGACATGTTCTAGACAATCAACATTTTCAAAACCTTGAGGTTGGTTAACATAAACTTCTTCCTTGATAAATCCATTTAGCAATACGCTTTTGACGGCCATCTGAAAGAATTTGAACTCCATGTGGGCAGGAAAGGTTAACAGATCCAAGCAAGCCATGAGTTCATAGGTCTCATTAAAATCAATTCCTTCTTCTTGATTATACCCTTAGGCCACAAGTCTAGCTTTATTCTTAACTACCCCTGATTCATTTAGGTTATTTCTAAACACCCATTTGGTTCCTATGCTATTATGAGAATTTGGTTTTGGAATAAATTTCCATACTTGATTTCTCTCAAATTGATTCAATTCTTCTTCCATTACAGTAATCCAGCATTCATCAGAAAAGGCATCCTTAACAGTTTTAGGTTCTAGTTAGGAGACAAAGGCTGAAAAAGCTAAGGTGTTGGCTGATGATCTGGTTTGAACTCCTGTGGATAGTTCCCCTATTACTAATTCTTTCGGGTGATCCTTCATGTATGATATATCTTTTGGTAAATCTTCTTAAATGTTTTCCTTAGGTATGTTTGAAGGATCTCCTAGGTGTTCATCATCATCAACATGAGAAGATTGCAGCTGAGCTAGTGTTTCATCAAAAGATACATGTAGGGTTTCCTTAACAACATAATTCTTTTTGTTATAAAGGGAGTATCCTAAAAGGATTCCTTCTAGACTCTTAACATCAAATTTATCAAGATTATCATTTGTATTCAGTATAAAGCATTTGCATCAAATACCTTAAAATAGGAAATCCTAGGTGTTCTCCAAAGAGAAAGTTCAAAGGGTGTTTTGTACCTTAAAATAGGAAATCCCAGGTGTTCTCCAAAGAGAAAGTTCAAAGGGTGTTTTGTTTAGGATAGCTCTGATCAGTGATCTATTCTGGATATAACAAGTAGTGTTTATAGCCACAGCTCAAAAATATCGAGGCAGGTTTGACTCACACAGCATTGTGTCGGCACACTCTTGCAGGGTCTTATTTTTCCTCTCAATAACTCCATTTTGAGGTGCAACTCTAGGAAAAGCAAATTCATGTTTTATCCCAAAATTAAACACAGAAGTCAGAAAAGGATTGATTCTCAAATTCTCCACCATGATCACCTCCTATCTTAATGACTTCTAATCCTTTCTCATTTTGCAGTCTTCCTACAAATTTACTAAAGATATCAATAGTCAAATCCTTACTTTTTAGAAAAGATGCCCAGGTAAACCTTGAAAAGTCATCAATTATGATAAGACAATATCGACACCCACTAAGGCTTTCAAATTTGGTTGGTCCGAATAAGTCTAAGTGAAGAAATTCTAGGGGTCGAGACGTGCTAACCATCCTTTTTGGTTTAAAGGTATTCTTTGTTTGTTTACCAACTTCACAAGAATCGCAAACTTTACTTTTCTTGAAATTGATTTTTGGCGAACTTTTGACTAGCTCATGATTCACAATTTTACTATTGTTTTTCAAGTGAACATGTCCTAGTTGTTTATGCCAGAGTATTTAGTCATTGTAAGGTGCAACTAGATGGTCAAAGTTATCACATTTGTCAAAGTTGACAATATAAATATCTTTATATCTGTGACCTTTAAGAAGGGTGTGCTTGGTTTGTTTGTCTTTTATTTTAAAACCAGTTAATGTGAAATTGATTTTATAACCTTTGGCACATATTTGACTTGCACTAAACCAATTATGTTTTAACCCTTTAACTAAATGTACATTATCAAAAGAGGCAGAAGAGTTACTAATTTGGCTAGTACCAATAATACGGCTCTTATGGTTGTTCCCAAATGTAACTGTACCACCTTCCTAGCGGTTGAGTTGTAGGAATAGGCCATCTTCTTTTGTCATGTGTTTTGAGCACCTGTTGTCCATGAACCATCTTCATTCTCCTTGGTCCAGTCATTGGTTTGTGTCTGTGTGGTTTAGTGTTTCTTCATATGCTACAAGCTTTCCATCTTTTTGTTGATAGATCCAGTCAGAGTACTTAATTGAAGGTTTCTTACAAAACAAGATTCTAAAAGTCCTTTTGGTACGCATTTTCTTTTCGGTCCACAATTGTTAGTTGGTGTTGCCCGTTTAGGCAAACTACCTTTCTTGGTCTTTTGGTTTGAACTAGAAGCTTCATGATCATTTTTAGGTATATATCCTAACCCAAATCTTGTCTTGGTCTAAGTTTGTGTTCCTAGTATTTATGACGATTATGACTACCTTTTGTGAATTTTGCTAGATCATTTACATGAGTAGCAGATTTTTCTTTAAGTTTATGAATGTCTAGCTTTAATATATATATATATGTGCTTTAAGTGATGTGATCTCAAGAGACAACTTCTGATTTTGTGATGCAAGTTTCTTTTTTAGTGCATTTTCCTCATCTAGAGTTTTTATTAATTTTTTATTTTCTGCTTTAAGAGACTTAGCTAAATCATGCATTTCAAAATAAGCTTCTAATAACTCGTCAGGAGTGAAAGATGTTACCTCATCTTCCAAAGCCATGTCTCCTAGAAGAGCTTCTTCATCAAAGGTTTCTTCTTCTTCTAAGCTTAAGTCAAACTCATCTCAGGTTGCTTGAAGAGCCTTTTTCTTACCATCTTTCTTAGATAATAGTTCTAAATGCAAATGTGATTGTGAAAACTCACTTTTTGTCATAGTAAATGCATACAAAAACTCTTCAATTTGTAAGTGAAATTGAACTTGAAAGATTTTTTGAATAGAAATATGGGAGCCCAAGTCGTTGGCAGGGAAGCAAATAGATCAAAATTGCTTTCCTAATTAGAACTTGAATTAAATATCAAGTAGGATGATTATCAAAACTAATACTAAATCTAATAACATGCAACTACTAGAACTATAATATACTAACACTAGAAAGCATACAACACAAGAAGTTTATTGCTAAGTAGAACTCAGATTACAACTAGAAGAATGCTTCCGAAGGCAAATCTAATACAACTAGAAAAATAAAATCTAAGACGATGGGCTTCAAAGGTGAAGTCCAAAGCATCGGCCTAGATGCGGATGCGAAGGCACACCCACCAGAACCACCAAAGTTGGCATGGACTAGCATTAGTTTGTAGAGACTATGTGGAGGTAGGAAATTTTGAGTAGGAGATGTTTCTTAGGGAGGCAGCTGGGTGTATTTATAGGAAATAGGAAGGCTTCCTATTGGTTGATCTAGAGTACCTAGGATCACTAAATTGTAGGGTTAGGATTAATTAGGAAACAGATCAAAGTCTAGTATTAAGGCCAAGGTGATAGGTTAGATTTTTGTTGGGAATAAATCAAGGGTCTAGATTAAATAGGTTGGGTAATGGAAGGTTAAGATTTATGATAGAATGGAAAAAAAAATAATTGAAGGGATAAATGGGAAATGAGGGTCGGTTGGGTTGTTTTTGGTGATAAGGACGTAGGATTGGGCTGGGTTTAACGTGGAGTTGCATTGGATTTAGGGTGTATGTTTGGTAACGTATGGGATATATGTGGGTTTCTTTTTTTTTTGTTTTTGTATGAGAAGTACGTAGGAAGTTGTATGTGATTTTGGTGGGGAGGGGATAAAGAGGTTGCTGTGGTGGTTTGCATGGGATAGTCGGTGGGATTGGGTTGTTGGTTGATGGGAGATCGGATGGGAGAGAGATTGAGTGGGATTTTTTATGTTGGGGTTTTAGGATTTACGTCGATATGCATGTGATAGGCAAGGTAGGCAGGTTTTTTTGGTGGGTTTCGATCATGCATTTTTGAGGTGGTGTTCGGTGGAGTGCATTGGAGGTTGGTGGGTTACCTAGGGGATAGGCGTGTGGACGTTCATGAATAGGTGTTTAGCTAAGGGATATTTGGAGGAGGACATGCATATGGGATATTTAGGACAAAGGTTTAAGGGTAGGTAAATGGGTTTCTAAATAAGTTAGGGTCAGATTTAATTGGGTCTCCAAATAAGTCCACCACCTTTACTTAGCCTTCTTCAAGTGGGCTCATTTCCAAAACTCCCTTCAGCTATATATGCTCTAATTAGTTTGAAACCTGGTACCTACATACATATGAACAGATACATCAAGGCAATAGATATAGTTAATGGAAAGATTGCATAAAAGCCCATCAGTGTGCATTATTTACAAAATATCTTAAAATACCCAATCTGACCTACTAAATGTAAACTAACCCAAATTACCCTTAGACTATCGTTAATTAGTCATTAATTAACATAAATAAATATGGAAATATCACACCCCTATGCCTATCTTTTGCTAGTCCTCAAGCAAAACACTAAGCGAAAAATAATAAAAAATAGTATTTATACAGAACACCAACTTGAGAGTTTTGAGCTATATCATATTAAAATTATCAATCTCAATTCTTCACCGAAACAAAGGAATTATAAACAAAACCTTAACATCGAAGACTTAACAACTCTAAAGTATAGCCTTAAATTTGGACCTCCCAAATTAAATCAGGAATCCTATCAGCCATCTGACTTGGGTTGCAAGAGTAACTTTCTCTGACTAACTTGACCCACTAAAGGTTTGAATTGAATGTGAGAAACAAGCATCTTGAGTGTTAAATAATGTGACTCACCAAATGGGAAACTAAATTGATTCGTAGTATTCAATGAAACTTAAAAAATTTCTATACTCTCTCTAAGGTAATTATGTCTTCGGTTAGACTATACTAAAATTTGGCAGCTTTCTCCTCATCACTTTTCTATCTCGAGGTTAACACACTAAGTGTATATCTCCCCGAATGGACCCATTACTCTCTTATTCCTAATTTTTTTCTTCATATTCTATCTCATTTTTCTATAGGATAAATTGTTGGTGCTAGAGCACCACGATCATTTGTTTTGATGATAACAAAACACGTGTTATTTAACATTTGCAATTTGAGTCCTAGATTTCAGGTCAATTGCAAATGAGGACGTGTTTAAACGGAGTTCAAGCTCGCATCCAGGACGGATTGGAGGAGCTTGACGGAAAACACAGGAGGATCGCGTGGAGCGAAAGATTGGAGATGGAAGACAAGAAGAATAGGATAGATTCTTTTTTATCCTTTCATGTATCTCTTGTATTTATTTTCTTGCTCTTTATTTTCCTTAGACATTATGTTAAAGAGCCTCAAAGAACCCTAAAAGTAGTCCTAGGAACACCTGCACAACCCTAGGATACTTAGGTTTTCTGTAGAATACTTAGAAAACCAATATAGGGTTCAAACAGCATTTACAGACGTCTAATTCCATAATCAGACGTCTGATAAAGTATTTTAAGACGTCTGACTGTTGTTTCAGACGTCTGATAACTGTTAGGCTGGACATAGTTAGTTCTGTCTGATGAATTCAGACGTCCAGACCTTATACCAGACGTCTTAGGAGACGTCTGATGACTTTGCCAGACGTCCAGTTAGTGGACCGTTGGCTGGCTTAGAAGACACTCAAGAATATGACCGTTAGAGCCTTATCAGACGTCCATAGGACTTCACAGACGTCTGATAAATGACCGTTTTGCCTCGGCTGACCCAAAATCTCTTCTCAGAGATTTTCTAGCCGTTGCAACGTTTGGAAATCAATTCCCACGATAAAAGTAGGTTTCCAGACGTCCATACTTAGTGCCAGACGTCCTCTATGTCGTCTGATGGACTTGCACAAAAACCCTGTTTAGATCTGATTCAAGTCAGGGAGAAACCCGCATAGAATCAGACGTCTGACCTTGAAATCAGACGTCTTAAAGTGGCCTTCCAGACGTCTGATGCCAGAGTTAGACGTCTGATAACCCTGTAAAGTGTAATCATTGTCCTGATTTCGGCCTGATTCTCTTGGGCTTTGCACCCAACGGCTATGGAAGCTTTTCCAAGCCTTCCAATGCCTTCCTAAGTCCTCTATAAATAGAGGGGAACCTTTGTAAACAAAAACACACAAGATATACACTAAGAAAGACACAAACACACCTAGAAACACAAGAAACACAAAGAGAAACAAGAGACACACCTAAGCAACTTAGTTCCACTCTTTTGTGTCCAATTGAGGCCCTTGCTCTCCAAGCTCTAGCTTCATTCTCTTGAGAGCATCAAGCCTTCGCGCGCCCGCTCTCCCGGCGTTGATAACGAGAGCGACGTAGCGCCATCGCGTGGCACACGCACCGCGTCATCGTCGACGCACTCCTTGCAAAGGGGAGTTTCCTATTTCCTATAGAAGCTAGGTTTAATTTTGTTGGCTCTATAGGACTGTTGTTTTATTTTATCTTTGTATTTTGGTTGGGTATTCGCTTTGCGAATTCCCGTCTCCTTCGTGGGACAAAATCCTTCTCGTGGAGAGAAGGGGTTGAGGAACGCTACCCTCGTACTTGTAGCGTGGTTGTATTGAGGTTGAATCACCCTCGTTCAAAGTGATTCGGTTAGTGGATTTGATCAACTAGGTTGATCGGAAAATCCTAACTCGAGAGGGTTAGGTGGTGGTTTTTACCCGGTTTGGGTTTCCACCTAAAAATTACTTGTGTACATTTTGTGATTGCCTATTTTGTGATATTGTTTATATTTATTTCCGCAATTATTACGTCACCCCTCCTAGTAGAAGGGAACTTTCATAAATAACCATTTATAACGAGGTCTTTTTAGTTTGGAAATGGAAATGGTAGCATCCATATGTAGCGAGACGCTTTTATTTGGTGGAATTGCACCTATTTGCAACAAGGTGCTTTATTCAGTGGAATTTCCATTCTTTTTCATATTTTTCTATTTGTCATTATTTCAAGGCTGGTTATCTATATTTTTTTCTCTAAATCATTTTTCTAAGTGAGTGGCCCTCCCTCATCCATTCTAAATGCATTCCCCTGCAAACAGGAACAGTCTTAAGAGCTAGAAATACGGTAAGGTCTATTGGATCTACTCACCCTAAGACTAAATCTGATTGACCACCAAGGACTCAACAAGATTGCCCAGAGATGAGTCAGTGCACTGTGCAAGTGAAGATGCTTATGACTCCAAGACTATCCAAAATCAAGAGCAAAGTGATAACTCATTCACTCGTCACTCATTTGACTTAATACTTCTAGCTTTTCTAGCCTCCTTTCAATATCTCGGGAAAAGAAATTTAAATTTAGGTAAATACTTGAGATAATTAAGTCGACATATGACCTGAAAGGTTTGAATGAAAAGATCTTGTTCGTACTTTTTCTAAGATCGGTAAATCACCAAAATTAAATTTTCCAAATAGTCTTATAGCTCAAACTCTAAAAGCCATGACTTTTGTTTTTTCCTTTTTTTTTTGAAAAACACATACTAGTTAATGACAACTAATTCAAGAGAAACCACCAAAACCTATAATTTTGGAGAAAAATAAGAATGATTCTAAAAAATATTATCTATCCCCCCATACCTATTTCATGCAATGTCCTAAATGCATGTAATAAACATAAAAAAATAGATGTTTCCTAGAAATCTGAGAATTCTAAAGAAATCAAGACTTGATCATCTCCAGACCTAAATAAAAATTTCAAAGTAAATAACAAGATTATTTACAACTGTTGGGTTGCCTTCCAACAAGCGCTAAATTTTACATCAACAACAAGACCTAAACCCTTAAAAGGATGAATCAATTAATAAAGAGGAGAGGATCAAGAGTAGAATAGCAAATAAATCAAGGAAGCTGACAATTAGATGTCTGCAAATGCAGACTAGCTGGTGATGCAACCCTCTATGCTAGAAGGTCCGATACAAGATAGATAAATCAAAAGAAGTTGTATCTAATTGCATTTAGTGCTAAGGGCATGAGGTGCATTGGGACTGAAAGTACGTTACACAAGTATAAAAAATGTCTAATTCATAAAGTGTTGAGCAAAATGAAAATGAGATTTGGAGTGAGGGTGAAAATTTTGGGCTATCTTGGGTTTACAGAAATTAGATTCTTAGTATTATCTCCCCAAAAAATTTCCCTTAGTTCCACCACCTCCTTCTTTTCTTCCTTGAAGTCCAAGTCTTTGAAATCATCAATGCTAAAATCAAACTTGGTTACATCAGATATGCAATCAAACTCCATAGGAATTGATTCAAATTTATGTTCATAAAATTTGATGTAAAGGTGAAGCTACTCATTGAAGTTTCATCATGTTCAAATTAAAATCTTTCAGCTTCACCTACTTCAGGCGAGAAATTCTCCTCAAGATCAAATGTGAATCTTTCTATTTCAGACTTATCAGAAATCTCAAATAGAAAGGTCTCATATTCAGATTTATGCTCATTTTCCTCATATTAGATTTCAAGATCAAATATAAAGCTTTCCAGCCCATAAGAAGGAGTAGGAAGGATGGATGTAGAAGGATGTGGAACTTGAGCTGAATAAAAACCACGGGGAGTCAAAGGAGCTTACTGACTCAAATGAGATTGATATGCCCTGTTCAGATAGAAACCTTAAGGATTACATCCCTAATTAAGCAAGTTTCTAGGGTTCGGAATGGGTTAGGAAAGGCAGGCACCAATAGGTATATCATCAAGTTTAGGCCTTATTTGGCTTTTAAGATCCCTAATGGACTGAGCCAACTGTTGCATAGCTTGGAACATGGAAGTGTTAATGTCCATCAATCGTTGGTTCTGGTTCAGAATAGCCAACTCAGTTTGTTTATGTTGGTTAGGTGGCAAGGGTTGGTAAGTCTAACCCTAGTTGAAAGTATTAGGCAAGCTAGAGTTCATCTGGCAGGGTCAAGGCTATGTAATATATTGGTTTCCTTGCCCTTGGCTTTTTCGAGAAAAATTTGGGTGATTTCTCCAACCATGATTATAAGTGCTCGAGAAAGGATTTCTACTATTCTCTCAGATAGTTAACACATTCTCATATCCAAATGAGGATAGGGGTGTGGAGTCAGGATAGCAATGATCAAAGGTTCCTATGTGGGTGTTATTCACTCTGAATTGGGTTTTAAAATCAATGTGTGTAGTATAGGTTGAATCAGCATGAAAAATAAATAGAATTTATTACTCGAATGAAAGTCCGAGGTCGAACACAGGGAGAAATTGGCAAAAAAGATTCTCAAGATTGCAATTCAAGCAAAAATATGAGCAATTTATAACAATATTCCAAGCAATAATGATATATGAATGAAAGTGTATGTCAAATAGTGCAAAATGAATGGGGTAAAATGGTGATTTGAATCACCAATTACCCCTCACAATTATATCAAATATTTCAAAAGTATCAATCAATCTAAGCCACAGAGGATAAGTGCACATTGCACTTCTGTTGAATCTCAGATGTCTCCTCAGCCGGTCAGATGGCTTAACCTGCTCACTACTACAGTGCCCAGAGGGCACTCTTCCTCTTCTCTTCTTTCTTCTTCTGCCTCCTTAAATTTTAGAGAAGGCACAACACAAGGCTCAGCAACGTCAGCAGAGGTAGACTCCCTCAGAGATCACAAGTGTTGAGCGGAGGTCGGTAGAGCAAAACCCCCTTCTCTCCTCTCTCGTTCTCTTCTTCCTCTCTTAGAACCAAGCAATCCAAAGGAGACCTAGGTATCCGGGTAAGCGGATCGAGACCAAACCTGCGAGGAGCGAGCGCGGGCGAGGGCGTGCGTATGCACGTGCGTGCGGGGACCTCACTCCCTATGTGTGCTGAGGCCATAAGCCGTAAGCACAAAATCCTCTTATGTGCCTTCACGAGCCCGTCAGCAAACATGGTGGAACTATGCCGCTGCCTCTTTCTTTACTTGCAGCTGCAGGCGGTACCTCCTCCAATTGAAGGCAAAGGCGTGGCTGTGGTCTTCAGTCTAGGAGCTGGGAAGGGTCCTCGAGATGCTTCGCATTGCCTAGGCGTGGAATTAGCGAAGAACACGACTGTAGGAGCTTGAATGACGTCGGAGATGGAGGTGGCGGCTGATGTAAATATGTTTACACTACTTAATATGTCCATTTATGCATGTTCTTAAGCATAGGTTTGCATTGCATGCTATAAATATTGCATAACATGCATCATCTTGCATTTAGAGTAGTTTGAATAAAATGGAGGTTAATTGTCTCCTTTTATGTTCATGGACAAGGCAAATTTTTTATCAGAGCCTCGGATCGAAGATCCAGCCGTACAGATGTGATCAAGGCGATGATTGGAGTTCAACGACTCCAAGATTGCCCTAATCAAACATCTATAGCATCAGATAGTGACCAGGGAACCTTAGAAGATCAAGGGCCAAGAAGGTGTGAATCCACACTTTAAACGACAAATCCGACCACATGGATGGATTCGGATCGACGATCGCAGCCTAACGGCGTGAAAATCGACTCAATCTGACAACCATGGCACCATCTACATCGTTCAGAAGATGGACGGCTCAGATGGCGCCATGTGGCACCATCTCAACTGTCCAATTGGCCCTCAGGATCGCCGTTGCCTCTCCAAAGGAAATCCGACGCGCGATCTGGGCTGTTGGATCTTGATACAACGGCCATGAGCACGCGCCACTAAAATCATCTCCGTGACCAACTTTCCTCCACAGTGCAGTGGGCGAATGCTTTATTGCGAGCAAGCAGCACGTGTTCGAAACGCAATGAGCGGGCGAGCAGGCGCGATTAGCCGCTCGATTGTGATCGAACGATCGTGCGTACCCAATCCACCCCACGCGGTATTGCATGGCCGTGCGTGATGCAGGATCGTATGCGGGCGGGCACGCACTGAGGAGCGAGCGAAGGCGCGACTTAAGCCGTCTGATCTCACGATTGGACGGCTGAGATCGGCTGGACATGCGCGTGCATTGAGCGTGCAGGCAAGTGAGTGGGCACGCGTGCGCTACCCACTACACCCACGTTTGGACCTTTAGCGACGGTCTTATCCATCACTAAAGATCTTGAATTAATGTTTTTAGAGTTGTAATGACCAAATTACCCCCACTCCTTGCAACTATAAAAGGAGACCCCCTCCACACGAAATTCTCATCCCTTCCTTCTCTTCTCTCCCTCTCCAAAGCTCAAGAGAAGCTTGTCCCACTCCCGGGATGCTTCTCGCGAGATAAAGTCAATTTCTCGTCCCCCTTTTGGAAGCGGATCTCGCGAGGACGACATGCTACCCCATTCTCGTTCTTCTCGCTTCGTCCTCCTTCGCCCTGCTTCATCCTCCTTCTTCTAGGCGTCATCCCATCCGGCTTGTCCTCCAAGTGACTGTTGAGGAGGATATTTCTCTCTCCATTCTTTTCATGCTTTCTAGTGCAGTCATTTTCCCACTTTCTAGTGTAATGAACAATCATTTTGATGATGAAATTCCATGTTTATTCTACATCTCGTTTTGATTTTTGTCTGTAATATTCTCTCTCTCTTATTCTCTCTCTCTCTTCGATTTATTGTTAATAGTTAAATAGTTCTAATCAACTGAATTACTTCATGACAAATAAAATAAACGTTAATTTTTTAAATCAAACATCTGCTTCCCTGTGTTCAACCCGGGATTTCCATTCCAGTATAAATTTTATTTGTTGAACACAAGTTCTTCGCTTTCATACTACGACGACAGGTTTTTAAAAACCAAACATGTTAGCATAGCAACTCGTAGCGTTCAACATTTTGGCACCGTTGCCGAGGAGGCGACGCTCTTTGATTTTTTCTTCGCATTTTCTAACTTACAAATCATTTAGCTCACTTCTCTCCTTTCTTAATGTGATTGTAGGTACTCTTTTGAGACTAGCAAAAGTGGTAGATTGGAGTAAAGTGCTGTGGAAGGTTCTATAAGTTGTCCCCCACCTCCCACCCATTAGTTTTCATTCCAGCACATAATAACACAAACATCTATCAACCTAGGTGTTCTTATAAACCCTAAGGTTAGTTAGTTTGTTTGTTTGACACCCACACCTGCCCCAACCTCCACATTTAAAAAGAAAAAAATAAAAAAAATCTCATAGGGTATACAACCTCATCTGATTTTCAAACTCAATCAATAAACCAACCTTTGGAGCCGGTACACACATCCAAACACATAATTGAGTAGAAATCAGATTAGGTAGTCATTTGTGTGCCTAATTAAGTGGTGCAACAGGCCGATTATTTGAGTTGATTAAGCCACACCACTTCAATTAAAATCAACTCATCAAGTAGCTGCCGATTAGGTTTAACTCTTAGGGATTTACCAGGTACTCCACATTCCCTTAAGTTTCCAAGGAAAACATCTTCACCTATGCTTTCAAAACCTGGTGTGCCAACAAAACTTGTTTGAAAATACCTAAAGTTGAATCCTAAAAGCTACTAAGCAAGATTTGAACTCTAAAATTCACCACATCAAAAATAATCTTGCTTGAAAATCACTGGCTGTGCACGTACACACACATCAATCAATCATTAAGGGCACAACCCAGATAAAGGGCCCATCACATTCCAAAGCACATTCAAACCTAGCCCTAAATAAAATAGAGTAGATGTTGGCCTTAAGGATTCGACTCGCTCTTCAGAGCCCAGAACGAGATTATTTTCGATTAGTCTGTTTCTACTGTTCAATCTGATGCCATGCTAGGGGAGCAGAACTAAACGATTGCGGCTGGGGGGTACACTGGGAACTGGAGGTGCAAGCCGAAGGAAGAACCTTCTCCCCAGTCCCTCCTTCTAACTGGTTGGATTGAACAGATAGAAGTAGATCAAATTGTTCCTTTATGTCAAGACAGGTTTTGGGAGTCTGTAGGTCTTTAGGCTAGCCCACTTAAGGATAGGTTTGATTGTTTGTATTGCAAGGCGCCTTTCTTCCTCTCTTCTCTCATGAATCCTTCCACATATTACACATATTCCTGCTCTTTCCCTCCTATTTTGAATTATCCTCAACATGACGATTATTCCGACTCGTACTGTAATCAACCATTAGTTAGTTGGGATAACTCGGATTGGGGATATAGTTTCGGACCTCCATGCTTAGGGTCTAACCCTGAACACTATGATTGTGATTTCTATCCTTCTCAGAGCCACATCGATTATAGATCGTCACCCTTTCATGAACAACTTAATACGATCTGCAATTAGGAAGGATACACTAATTCTTACCCATCCTCTAACTACACTGCCTTTAGGTCATCACCACCTTTTGAACAATCCAAAATGACCTATTATCAGGAAGGGTATAATGAATCTCAATTCGTTAATTCCCCTGCATTGATCCCAAACCCACCCAACCTTGAACCAACTCATTTGGTTCAAGGTAACTAAGTTCAAGAAAAGGTTCTGGCTAACTTTGGGAATATCATACAATCTTTAGAAGCTCAGCCAATTCCTTGCATTGAGAGATTGGAGCCTCAGATTGAAATGATTGATGATTTGAATAAGTATTTGTTGGATTGGCTCGAAGATATTAAGGATAAGAACCCGGGTGAGTTTCTACTTAGGAAGTTAGCGAAATTGAGGATGAGATTTGTGGTCACTTTCATTCAATCATGGGATGATTCCCAGGATGAACCCTCTTCAGGAGAGCCAATTTCAGAACCCATTCGGGCACCTGTTGGGGCAGACACGTGTTATGAGGCTGACCAGATTGAATTAGAGTAACCAATTAAGGATGATCTGATTTCTTCACCTGAGATCCTGAGCCGGGGAATGAGGAAACGTATGTCTCCTTGGAACAAAAAGTTACAGATGATTTTGAGATATACATTAATACAGATCTTGATTTCTTTGATTCTGATGGTGAAGATTCAATTTGCAAAGTCTCACATGAGTTTACAGAACATGATTTCTGTGAGACGATTGGGCCTGAGGAATCTGAAAGATCATTTGATAGCCCAATAACTGAGGAAACTGATTTTATTAGGGCTCACATTACGGATCCAGAATCACATTTTCTGGAGGATTCAATTCAATGCCCTGATTGTCAGTTACACCCCATTGAGCTTATCGATGATTCTGTTTCTGAGATAATTAGACCCAAGCC
Organism: Thalassia testudinum; assembly: GCA_037157565.1. NCBI lineage: Eukaryota > Viridiplantae > Streptophyta > Magnoliopsida > Alismatales > Hydrocharitaceae > Thalassia > Thalassia testudinum. The sequence continues at coordinate 33,590,425 of JAZHRO010000049.1, forward strand.
AATTCTGATTCAGCCACATCTTTTAGACTTGGAAATTTCAGATGGGGTGATTAATATGCAAGAGGTCCTGAAACTTAACATTCTAAAAGAGGAGGATAGAAGCTGGGAAGTTCTGATCTGGGAAGCTAACTCCGGAGGAAGTAGAAGACTGAGTCTAAGGGTTCCAATTCATCTGAAACCACCAAACCAAAACCCTTATGACATCTGTTCTGAGGATGTTCAATCCAAGCACACATTCAATGATTATCCTTTTGAGCTTGATTTCTCTGTAACTTGACTTTTTGGTCTTGGGTTGCATCCTCATAAATCACCGGCCCAACCCCGCTTGCATACTGATTTTAGGTTTTGGGTAATTTTTATCCAGAACCTAAGATATTCTCAATTATGGGGTATGGGTCTGAACCACAATCTGGTCCACATATGTGGACATTTGCTGACAGGTCAGAAGTTTCTTATGTTTATTCTGATTCTGACCTGCACCTGTGAATTCTTTATTTCTCTTCTTTGTATAGTGTGCCTAGCAGAAGGCACTAAATTCAGCATGTATACAGTTTTTTTTTACTTTTCATCTCAGAGCGGACCTGACATTCATGCAATTCCAGTGCTTTCTACGCTATTCCACTCTGTTTTATGTCTTTTTAATGCAATGAGGACATTGCATTAGATAGGCATGGGGGGTGGATATTCATCTCTGAATTTATTCGTCAGCTCCGTAGATTTGTTTTATTTTCTTTTATTGAAAAAAAATTGTGAAATTAGGAAAGAGAACTTGGTTTTAAGAAAATTTTCAATCTTAGGAAATACTACATTATGATTTGAACACAAAGACCCTTCAAGTCTTTGAACTTAATCAACCCGTGTATCCACTAAAATGTGGATTTATTTTTTGAGTCCTCTCCAACCTAAATTCTATTGGAGTAAATAAGTTTGGGTAATAAGTACACGACTTATCAACCTACCCTCTGATTTGAGGGAACTTTGAGTTTTTAGCATCTACACACTTTCTTTGCACTGACTCGTTGTTCGGCGATTTTAACAGAAATTGGGTAGCTAATGAACCTTCTAGGGTGATATGGCTGGCAAGTTATCATGGGTAACAACCTATAGGTAGGTTGTCCAGAGCCCAGTCATTGGACCTTTCTCTTTTTGCTGCCCTTAGGTAAATCTTAGACTAGGGAAGCAACCTACTTAAAAAAAAAAAAAGAAATCAGAAAGAAAAGGAGAAAAGAAAAAAATAAATAAACCACACTTCGCCGCACGAGTATGGCTGGCAAGTTATCAATGGTAACAGCTCATCTACCGATTGTCCAGAACCTAGCTTAATAAATGCACTGAAAATTCCCAAAACACTTAGGAAGAAGCGAAGAAGTAGAATAAATCGAGGGGATATACACTGGATTCACCCTTGTGTTGACCCCGTAAAAAATAAAAGTAGGGAGAAAGCTACCGGTTGTAAAGATACACCTTTAGGCAAGATTCACTTTTTTAGGTCACCTAGAGGCGTAGAAATCTGAAGTCTGTTTTAACTGCCGACCAACGAGTCTATCACATTCACAATAAGATGCTTAGAACTTAGGGTTCTCATCAAATCTTGGGTAAGTTGAATGGCCATAGAAAGCCACTCTTAAACCCTAAAACATGAAAATCCAAAAAAATTAGAAAAGAGGAAAAAAGAGAAAAATTAAATTTTTCTTTGAATAAGGTGAGGGCTTGAGGCAGTTTACATTTTGGCAGATACTCGGGCACTGTTGTCTTTGAAAGTTCAGATCCTAAGTAGACCTTTTCTTTATGACTGAAAATAAACTCAACCCTAAATAACCCAACCTGATTCTTTTATAAATAGCATATAGTTTTTGCTAGGGACTAGCAAAAGATAGGCATGGGGGTATGATGTAAACATGTTTACACTACTTAAGATGTCTATTTATGCATGTTCTTAAGCATAGGATTGCATTGCATGCTATAAATATTGCATAACATGCATTATCTTGCTTTTAGAGTAGTTTGAATAAAATGGAGGTTAATTGTCTCCTTTTATGTTCATGGACAGGGAAAATTTTTTATCGGGGCCTCAGATCGAAGATCCAACCATACAGATGTGATCAGGGCAATGATTGGAGTTCAACAACTCCAAGATCGCCCTAATCAGGCATCTATAGCATCAAATAGTGATCGGGGAACCTTAGAAGATCAAGTACCAAGATGGTGTGAATCCACACTTTAAGTGACAAATCCGACCACATGGATGCATTCGGATTGACGATTGTAGCCTAACGACGTGAAAATCGACTCAATCCGACAACCATGGCACCATCTACATCATCCAGAAGATGGATGGCTCAGATGGCGCCACGTGGCACCATCTCAGTCGTCCAACTGGCCCTCAGGATCACTGCTGCCTCTCCAAAGAAAATCCGACGTGCTATCTAGGTCATTGGATCTTGATCCAACAGCCATGGGCACATGCTGCTAAAATCATCTCCGCGACGAACTCTCCTCCATAGCACAGCGGGCGAACGCATTATCGCAAGTAGGCGGCGCACGTTCAAAACACAAGGAGCAGGCGAGCGGTGCAGGCGAGTGGGCACGATTAGCCGCTCAATCGCGATTAAACAGTCGCGCGCGCCCAATCCACCCCACGTGCTATTGCACACCCGTGCGTGACGCAGGATCGTACACGGGCGGGCGCGTGCTGAGGAGCGGTCGAAGGCGCGACTTAAGCGGTCTGATTGTGAGATCGGCTCGACATGCATGCGTGTTGAGCGCACAGGCAAGCGAACGGGCATGCGTGCACCGCCCACTACGCCCACGTTCGAACCTTTAGCGATGGTCTTATCCGTCACTAAAGGTCTTAAATTAATGTTTTTAGAGTTGTAATGACCAAATTGCCCCCACTCCTTGCAACTATAAAAGAAGACCCCCTCCACATGAAATTCTTATCCCTTCCTTCTCTTCTGTCCGTCTCCAAAGCTCAAGAGAAGATTGTCCCACACCTGGATGCTTCTCGCGAGATAAAGTCGATCTTTTGTCCCCCTTTCAGAAGCGGATCCCATGACGACGACGACGTGCTGCCCCATTCCCGTTCTTCCTGCTTCGTCCTCCTTCATCAAGGCATCATCCCGTCTGGCTCATCCTCCAAGCAACCATCGATGAGGATATTTCTCTCTTGATTCTTTTAATGCTTTCTAGAGTAGATTTACTACTTTCTAGTGTGATCATTTTCCCTCTTTCTAGTGTAATGAACAATCATTCTGATGGTGAAATTCCATGTTTATTCTACATCTCATTTTGGTTTTTGTTTGTAATATTTTCTCTCTCTCTCTTCGATTTATTGTAACTAGTTAGATAGTTCTAATCAATTGAATTACTTCGTAAAAAATAAAATAAACGTGAATTTTTTAAATCAAACGTCTGCCTCCTTGTGTTCGACCCGGGATTTCCATTCTGGTATAGATTTTATTTGTTGAACATGAGTTCTTCACTTTCATACTACGACGACAGGTTTTTCAAAACCAAATACGTTAGCGTAGCAACTCGTAGTGTTCAACAGCGGTGACCGAGCTCCAGCAGTAACCTGAAACCAAGAACACGGGCTAAACGCCCTAATCAGTATACTCAGAAGGTTCCCCGAACCATAGCAAGTGCAACGGCGGTGGTCCAAGGGCATGTAGAGGTCAATGGAGGGCTGACAGTGTTGTGAATGATGGCGGAAGGAGGGTGTGTTCGACAGGAAGGTAGGGGGTGTTAAACCCTAAATTTCTTTAGGGATTTTGGAGGGTAAGTCGTGGTGGAGGTTTCGGATCAGTTGGCGAAGCGGATGGAGTTGTGGAGTGATGGAGACACTTCGCCGGAGATGTGGCCGGAGTGGAGGATGATGATGGGGTTAGAGGCATATTAGTGGTCGAAATGAAGTCTTAAAGATGTAGAAATGATCGCGGGAGAGGAAGAGAGAGTTTAGGGAACCTAAGGAGATATTGGAAGGTGGAGACAGTCGGTGGTGGTGGACCGATGCCGGAGAAGGAGAGAATACGGTGAGACGACGACAACGAAGTAGGCAGAGATACGCCCTCCCCTTGGCTGGGGAGGGTCGTGACGAAGAGAGGAGTCGAGGGAGCCAACCAATTTGGTTCATAGATGGCCGAAGGAGGAGGATCGAAGAGGGTCACCAGATCAATGGTTTTGGTGGCCGGAGAAGGAGAATCTAAGGTGGTTGACTCACCAAACTTGCTGAGATGATGCGCAAGGCCACGGGGGTCCTTTTATAGGGCTCTAAATGGAGTTCCAAGCTTGAAAGCAAGCTTAGAAACTTCGAGCTCTTTCCCAATGTAGCATACCCATTCAATCAAAATGTTCGCATTAGGATTCTAGAGGGATTTAGGATCCCTGGATGGGCTCATTTGGGAGGTAATTACTCGACGAGTTTCCTATTCAAGTTTGATAGGGATTCGTCAAGAAATCACAAAGATCTTGCCATCTTAAGGTCGTCGGAGTTTTTAGGATTAGGGTTTGAAGGTGGCAGGGACCTTTCTGTGAAGACTATGGTAAATTTACGGACCAAAATTCAAAGGATTCAAAAATTAGGGGCATATGTGTGAGATAAACGAGTCAAACAGGACCAAATTGTAAATTTGGTTAATATGATCTCAGATTGGGCCCAGATTTTGGTATAAACCTAATTTGGACCTAAAGAATTCAATGGTAAAGTCAGATTTTGGTTTTGACCTTATTTGGCTAGGTTATTTATGGAAAAACCCAAATTAGGGTAAAAGTCTACCTGTGGCTCTATTTGATGTCAAGACAGGTTCTGATGGGTCAAATCAAGAATACCAAACCCTAGAGAATATTTTTATATGAATTTTAATGGGTTTAGGTGAATTTTATCATGACCAGAACCTCAGTTTAATAAGTGAGTTTGTTTTTAGGGTTTCAGAAGTCATTTAATTCCTGAAAACACGTGAAAACCCATTTATGGTTGTCCTAACCCACTTGTTAGACTTTTAATACCATTTAACCTTTATTTATTCCCTGAGAAAACCCATGGTTGTTATGCAGTTAAGATATGATGGTAAAATTTTAGTTTTTACACTGGTTTCTTGTATTTATCTCTGAAAGGATTTGCAATGAATTATGGCCTTCTGGTGGTCATGTAAGAGCATTTAATGACCTAAGGTTCGCTAGACTCCGTGGTTCAAGCACCCATGCTTAGAACATTTTTAGTCCCAGTTCAGTTTGCAGTGAGTTTTTGTAAGAGAGATAGAAGATTTTTTTCGCTTTTGGACAGTTTTCTCTCTCTTTTCTTTCTTTATTTCTAGCTTCAGATTGGCTTTACAACATGGTCTGTATTGGATTCCTAGCTCCAACCATCAATCCTCGCAGGGTCCCTAACAATTGATGCTTCGAGATAGCACCACCCATGGCAACCCCCAGAACCCTGGCTTTCAAGATTTCGACATAATCCTACTGATGGCGTTCTGTAGCTAAATCCAAACCACAGCAATCAATAATTCTGATAATGTCGCCCATGGCATCTGAACCAGCACAAGGTGCTTACATGCCCCTGGTAGGATATTTAGATATCCTAGGAGACAAGCACCGAGGAGACGGTATGTTATTGCGCATCTTTGAGGGGAATTTCCTGCCTCTCCATGCTAGGAACTCTTCCAAATCAACTTGTGTTGATCAGCCGCTCCTAATCTAGGTAGCCTTTTCAGAACAGAATTAATGCATTTGCGTGATTTTGATACTTAAGCACACTAAACCAGTCTGTTTGTGGATTAGGGTGCTTAGGTTATCGAGTCCTGCAAACTAGAGGTCAGTTAACGAGGTTGAATAATCCCTAAGCCTTAGACCTAATACCTAAGATTCGCATTCTCCCCAACCTCTTAAAGACTATCTAGATCTTAACAAATACTTGAATTTTTAAGCCTAAACACAAGCCCAAGAGGCCTAAGATCAGCGTTCATACTAATCTCTTTTGTCTCTTAGCACTTTTATTTCTTTCTTTTGGTTTGGTCTAGAACTAAGTATATTCCTTAATCTTTTACTAATGACTCTCTTTTTATTTCAAATTGTTGCTCCTTTTTGACATTTATATCACCTCCTCTTTTTCCTCTTAAAAAATGATATGCAAATTGATCTTTCAAAATTTCCTCCTTTCTCCATTTATTTTCATTTTTTTATTTTTTTAGTATTTTGGAAAATGTACTTTTTTTATGAAACCCTTTCCTGTGAAGTGTTGTGCAATGAAACCCTATCTCACAATGTTTTGCATTTTAATAGCCCCCCATGCCTAAGATTTGTAATGTCCTCATTGTAAATTAGGTGGGTTCGAATTCAACTTAGATCATACATTAGAGCAGGTTCTAGGTGGGTGGATGGGTCGGGATAACTGTTGCAGATGATTTCAAGCTCAGGTATGGGTACCAGAGGTGGAGTCAGCTATTCTAATGGAGAAACCCTAAAGTGCAATATGAGTTCAGCACGGGATATGTTAAGAAGGGTTTCGATTTTCTCAAAAAGATGACAGGTTGCCTCTCATTAAGTGCTGAGTTTAACGCCATTAGCTAGGCGCAATGAGCTTAGGGAGAATAGTGGGCAAAAGATACCTCAGCCAAGTTTGAGTCAGTGAGTTTGACAAATAGTTTGAGTCTCTGACCATTCACGACAAAAGGTTCAGAATCAAGGCTAAGTTCACAAATTTCAATGGCTGCATTTCCAAAGATTCATCTCACCAAGAATGGTCAAATCCATTTTGATCTGAGTTTTCCTAGGAACAGTTTTAGTTTGGCATCAAAGAGTTGAACTTTTTGACCAGGGTGGAAATATTTTCGCACAATATGCCTGTTATGGAAGGTTTTGACCCGCTCTTTGTAGATACGCAAGTTATCATATGCATCATTGTGTAGTTCCTCGATCTCGCTTAATTGCAACCGACGGTATATTCCAACCTTCGTCAGATCCAGATTGCACTTCTGTACTACCCAATAAGCCTTGTGCTCCATCTCAAGGGGAAGATGACACATTTTTCGTACTTTTTCATCAAGGACTGGAAGTGCACATTGTTGAAATGAGACCTGCCATCGCTGATGATGGCCTTAGAAACCCCAAATCTGGTAAATATGTTTTCCTACATAAATCAAAGGACAACTTTATGATCACTAGTTTTCGTTGGGACGGCTTCGATCCATTTAGAGACATAATCAATAGCAAGTAGAATGTACTTGAAGCTGTTAGATTCGGGAAAGGCTCCCAAGAAATCAATTCCCCATATGCCAAAGATTTCGCACATAATAATCGGGTTTAGGGGCATCATATCCCACGGGCCCATGTTGCCAAGGGTCTGACAACAAGTGCATGCCCTACAATACTTCTATGCGTCTTTGAACAAAGTGGGCAAAAAGAACCCACACTAGAGAATTTTCACTACGGTTTTACGCCTAGAGAAATGGCTACCGTAGGCTTGGCCAAGACAAAATGAGATCACGTCATTGACCTCGTTGTCAGGAATGCATTGATGGGAACACCATCATGATCCATAACTAGCTCAATTTGATCTGATAAAGTCATTAAATGCTGCTACATAACCGCCAGAGAACCCTAAGTCACTACACAATCATTGTGAGAGAAAGAAAAGAAATCAGGGTTAAAACTGTAATTTTACCATCATATTATGAATGTAGTACAACCACGGCTTTTTCTCAATGGTTAATTAAGTGTCAATAGTCCTAAAAGGCTAACAAGTGGGTTAGAATAGACAGAAAAGGGTGTTCTCATGTTTTGAGAATTAAATGACTTCTGAAACCCTAAAACCAGACCTGCTTAATTAACTGAGATTTTGGTCAGGATAAAATTTACCTAAACCTTCTAAAATTCATATAAAAATATTCGTTAGGGTTTGCTATCTTCAATTTAACCATCAGAACCCATCTTGACCTAAAACAAAGTCTCAAACTGACATATATACTAATTTGGGTTTTTGCATAAATTACCAAGTCAAACGAGCTCAAACCAAAATCTAACTTCACCATTGGATTCCTTAGGTCTAAATTAGGTTTTTACTAAAATTTGGACCCAATATGAAATCATCTTCACCAAGTTTACATTTTGGTCCAGTTAGACTCTTTCTATCTCATTCAGAGCCATAGCTTTCCGAATTATATGCAAAATGTCCCCTAGCTTTAGCATATTCTTTGCAATCAGCTCCCTCCACCATTATCACGGAGGAACTTCTACTCTGGCAACCTTCAACTAGGGATTCCTCCCTAATTGTTTGGTGAATCCCTTCCAAAATTGGAAGGGAGACTCCTACGAGATTTCCCTGCAATTTGAGCCACATCTTGGGCTCCAATTCTAACCCAAATCCTAATGCGAACTCGTGGAAGAATTGGGTATCCTATTCCGACAAACATTCCAAGCTTAGAAGCTTGTCTTCCAAGCTCCTTTTGCCCTCTGGACCTTTATAAAATAATCGCCAGACCTCACCGAGTTTCCTCAGCTTGAATTTCAACCGAAAACTCTCCTCTTCTCTCCACTTCAGCCGCAAATCTCTACAAGCTCTGGCAAGTTCCCCGACCGCATTCCTAATCCATCTTCCAAAACAAGCAGTGGATTCATCCTCCCTGACTTCTTTTGCATGCTGTAATACCAGCGGATGCCCTTTTCCACATCTTCCTCACCGCTTCTTCATCACCGAAGAACTCATCTTCCCCGACGACGACCATACCAGTCGGTGTCATCCTCCCCCTTTCATCAACTTAGAATAAGTAGTTAGGTCTCTCTAAGTTCCTAGGTTAGTTTCCTCTACCACAAACCAAAAGAACAACCCCTTGCACCTGCCATTCACCCTCATCGTCTTCGTCTTTGACCACCCCTCCAGCGAGGCGTCTCCGACGCTACAACCCTCCATCCACCTTGCCAACCACCTCAAGACCTCTGCCTCACCTTCCTGCACAAAACCCCTCTCCTATTTTATCCTCTCACTCACCCAAACTCATCCCTGAAAAACCCACCTTTCCATCGCCATTCCCGACCTTGTCCGGTGACTACACCTACTCCTACACTATAAAACCACCACCACCTCATTCCTCATCCACCAACGATCCTCTGAAGCATTTTAACTAGGGCTTAGCACTTATATTCTTTGATTTCAGGTATACTCCCTAGACGCCATTAACGAAGAGCTTCAAGGAAGCATGAAGCTCGCTCTAGGTCTCGATAGCCCCAGGTGGAAGTCCCAGGTTGTGTGGATTTGCTTCAGGCACTACCCCTGGTGGTCAAGTGGATGCTATGACCTCATGAGCTATGGCAATTGAAGGAAGGACCTTTCTTCTGGCTGCATGAAGAAGGGTGGAACTTTAGTCCCACCTCGGAAGATTTGGAAGCAGCGCTACCGCATAAATTGTATTTGTGCCTAGGGCTTATCGCCTCAGACACAAGGGATGAAGTCCCTCACACCCCTCACTCGACCTCATCCACGACACTGCCCCAGCGGATCTGGCCTAGTTCGATTACTTGCCTCTGCTATCCACTCCTCACTCACCACCCACTGCCGGTAAGCCTAGACCTAAGTGCGCTCTAGGTCCGATTACCTGTATACCCGGTACTGTTGAAGGCTCTGGGAGAGCGTGACCCAAGGAGAGAAAGAGAGGAAAGCGTGCGGGAGTTAAGGGGGTTTTGCTCTCCAAGAATTTGGCTAACACTTAGCCAAATCTGAAGACCCTTTCCCCCTCTGCGTGAAGAAGTGCAGAGAAAGAAAGAAGAAAAGGAGGAGAAGGAAAAGAGTGGTGGAAGAAGAGAAGAAGAAGAGTCACAGAAGGGAGGAAGAGACAAAACTGAAGAAGGAAGAGTCTGCAATTAAGCAAAGAAGAAGAAAACCTGTTCATCAAACGTTTAAGACGTCTGATTGGCTGACTTGAGTTGATTTTAGACATAGCTATTGAGTTCCATTTGATATTATTATAGGGATTAATTGGTGATTCAAATCACCATTTTACTCCATTCCTTTTGCAGTTTGACACTTGATATTATTGCCACATTATTCTGATTCAATTTCTGATCATAATTTCTTATCTTTATTGTTTAAAATTGCACTCTTGAGAATTGAATTACTACTTGCTCATAGTGAACGACCTTAGACTTTTCGAGTATAAATTTTATCTACAATGCAACAATTTAAAACATCGATCTCGAGCGGAATAACATTTTGGCACCGTTGCCGGGGAGCAAGGTGCAATTAGATCTCTTGATTGCAATATAAGATTTAGTACTAACTTGCTACATCTCTTTTGATTGTGATCTATTTCAGGGACTCATTGAAAGAAGATCAGCTGCACATCAACCACTCTAGGGCAGGTAACATCTCTATTCTTCCTTAATCAACCTCCTAATCATGGGAAGACAAAAAAGGAAATATTCAATTAGGAATCACCTACCTTATTTTTCAAAGTAATTATCATTTAAAGGGTAAGTTTCCTAATTTGCAGAATATTTTTCAAATTTAGTTGAAGCGATTCTATTTAGAGATCCTACCCCAAATTGCCTGTGCAAAATAGGGACTACGCTTAATTTCTAACCACTTTTGGGCTAACACACTTCTTGCTTGAAGCCCATGGTGAACATGTCAAGATCAATTCGACTTGGGAATAAAGCCAATTATGGTTTCAATTTTACGATTTTGGAGTGCTAGTTCACATGTTTGCCTGAGTTAAAGGAAAGTTACCCTCTCGCATTTGTGTGCTACCCAAGCCCTTGGATGAAAAGATCTAATCAAGAAAAAACCTAAAATTATGCTCTAAATTCACTTGAACCCTAAAATCCTTGGACCTAATAACTTGGGAGTCAAATCAGGGTGATTTCTAGGTCTTGACCTAGATCTAATTCTGCCATATTTAGGGAAGGTCAAGTGAAGTTGGTCTACATTGTAGGCCAACCAACCACCAAATTAGGTCACAAGTCAAAATTAACTTTTAAAGCAACTGAAACTCAAGGCACAAATTAAGACCTAAAATTGGTAGAGTTAAGATCTTAAGTTCATACATTCCGATCTACTTGGACCCTCAATGACAAGGAAGGTCGGGCGGGGGAAACCCTATAACCTGTGGGGATGCTCTGCCGTGTAGGGGCCTTTGCGAGGCTCTCCCTTCTTGGCTGCCCTGGTATTTTTCGAGTGTGCAAATTTCTGATTCAGAGGTATCATCTACCTCAAAATTGCCTTAGTCATCCAAAAATCTTTGAGTGCCTTGATTGGATCAATATTACATCCAATCCCTCATCTCTTCTACTAGAGCACAGATATATTTTCTTGGGAATCTCTTTCAGATCTGATCAACTTCAATCCAACCTAAGTTTTGATTCTACATCTTGATTCCACCATTTAATTCAAAATGTAGCCTTGATATATAGGAAGATTATTTAGGAAATCTGAATCCCAAATGATCTTGAAAGAAAAGATACTTGAGAATGCCTTTAGAAACCATGAAGAATATTATGCATGGGACATTCAAGAAAGATCTGTAAAAGCAACAGAAATTGTCATGAATTGTGTAGAGATAATATGGACACAAATGAAATACGGTTCAAACTGAGATCTCTTACTAGCAGAACAGAGTGAATTGGTGAAATTACACAACAATGATTGTCTGTAATGTTGGTGAAACCCTTCACTTCCAAAAAAAATCGATGAATTTTTAGAAAAATGGGGAGAATTGCTGAATAAATTATAGATAACAGTTGATCAAAAATACCCATTAGAAGCTAACAAAATATCTTGGAGTGAGACTAGTGATCAACACAATTTTCCAAATATTAGGCTTGATGATCAAGCATGTTATGGACCCCCAACCATAATGGAACCTGATTCAAATTTCTAACAAAACATTCCTAATCTTGAGATGGGTTGGGAGGATCCAATTGCAAGAGAACATGATTTTGAGTTAGCCCTAGAGACACAGAACCCTTGTTCGCCAAGCTTAGATTTTCTAGACTCTTCTGATAATGCGATTGACTCAGAACCTCTCAAGGGTGTAAATTCCACTCCTTATTTTGATAAGGTGACTCTCGAGCATAATTTTGACATCCCTATAGAGTCCAACCTAGATTCTAGTGAACCAATCCACACTCATAGCCTAGAATCTGGATCTGAGCCTTCCTGGGATAATTACAAGGCCCCATGTGATGAAAATCAAAATGTGAATTTGAATTATGATTCTGGGCCTGTATTTGATGAATGCACATGTCCAACCTCCTCAGAAACACAGATTGGTTTTTTCGAAGTCACGCCTATCTATGATACAGAAACTGAGGAGTTGAAAGAGTTGGGTTTTGATTGGGTCTTCCCTACAAGCCAAGAACCCGAGCCCAGACCTAATAGGGACACCTTTCTGATCTCGAAATCTGAGAATAGGCTATACCCAAGTCAGGTTGCTGAGTCTACATCTTGTGATTTATTCTTTGGTGGAACCTCTGATCCCGAATCAGATTCAGGACATGGTTCTCACAAGTTCTCTGACGATTTCGAATCTTAATTTGGTTTCAGAGAACCTTTGTTTCCTGACAACTATGAGCCAATCTACGACCTTAGCATACATGATCTATTCTTCGACTCTGACTCTGAGGTCCCTAATCCCGAGATCGCTGATTCAAAATTAGGTTCCATTGAGATGGAATTATTTCTTTTTGATACTCAGGAATCAAAAACAAAAATTGCTGAGAGTGTCTACAACCTAGAGTTCGAACCTTTTCTTGACTCAAATTTCCTTCATCCTATAAACACTCTTCAAGCATTTACATTTGAGTTTTATGGCTATTATAAGGACTCTCTAGATGAACACACCTTGGAATCCTTCCTAGAAGATCCCTCATACACAATGCTTATTAATGTCACCTCTTCTACACATACAGAACCTTCCCAAACCTGTTTTCAAACCTGTTTTCAACCCTGACTCGCAACCAGACTCAATTTCTAGTTTGAATCTCCTCTCAATGAGCCAATTATAGATGACTCTCCTCCACATTCCAATCAGGTTTCAGACATCGATCAGACTACAAATCAAGCCCCATCATTCTCTGATCACTTTCGTAGGGTTCCTACATCCTCCACTAATTCATTTACTTTTGAGGATCCCTACTTTGACCAGGCTGATTCGACTCAACCAAACCTTAGCTATACACCTCCAAATCCTTTTAAGCTTCAAGGCATATGGTGGGTTCCGTATCTCTTGATCTAGATCTATCAACCCACTAGATTGGTTGGATTTGGGCTACATCATCAGCCTGCTAATCTGAACAAGCACCTGGTTTGACCAACCAGGCTATTGATCAAGGTGCTTGTTCTACAAAACTCATCTGATTTGACCACTCCTCCATACCATTTTCCGCTCGGCTAAAGGCGTTGAATTTAGTGCTTAACGGGAGGCAACCCATCTTTCCAAAAACCCGAGATCCTTCTGATTATCTTTCTGTACTTCACGTCTATTGCACCCTGAGTTTGGTCTTACAGCAAGTTATCCCACCTCTGGTACTCGTACCAGGGCTTGAAATCATTCGCAATAGTCATTCTCGACCCGTTTTCCCACTCGATAATCCTATTCTAAACTCCTGAACCCTAATTGCTTCACACCCTCCATTTACAATGACATTGCAAAACTTAGGCATGTGGGGTGGTAAAGTGCAAGCATGCAAAAATTCACAATTCAGAAGGGCTTTCACAAAAAATTACATATTCAAAAAAGAATCAAAAAAATAAAATTGAAAATTGAAAAAAGAACAAAAAAAATGAAGAAGGGAGGAAATTTTGAAAGATTAATTGCATATCATTTTTGAGGAAAAAGGGGAGGTGATATAAATGTCAAAAAGGAGCACAATTTGAAAAAGTAAAAAAAAAGAGATAGTCATTAGTAAAAGATTAAGGAATTGACTTAGTTCTAGACCAAATCAAAAATAAAGAAAATGAAAGACAAAAAGTGTTAAGAGACAAAAGGAAATTAGTATGGACGCTGATCTTAGGCCTCTTGTGCTATGATTTTAGGCTTAAAAATTCAAGTATCTATTAAGACCTGGATAGTCCTCAAGAGGTTGGGAAAAATGCGAAGCTTAAGTATTAGGTCTAGGGCTTAGGGATTATTTGACCTCGTTAACTGGGCTCTAGTTTGCAAGACTCGATAACCTAAGCACCTCCATCGACACACAGTCTGGTTCAGTGTGCTTAACTATCAAAATCACACAAATGCGTTAAATCTATTCTGAAAAGGTTACCTAGATTAGGAGTGGCTGATCAACACAACTTGATTTGGAAGAGTTCTTAGTGTGGAGAGGTGGAGAAATCTCCTCGAAGATGCGCAATAACATACCATCTCTTCAGTGTTTGTCTCCAAGGATATCTAAATATCCTACTAAGGGCATGTAAGCACCTTGTGCTGGTTCAGATGCCATGGACGATGCTATCTCGAAGCATCGATTGCCAGGGACCCTACGAGGATTGATGGTGGGAACTAGGAATCTGATACAAAACATGTTGTAAAGCCAATCTGAAGCTAGAAAAAAAAAGAAAAGAGCGAGAAAACTCTCCAAAAATAAAGAAAAAATTATTTTGCCTTTCTCTTACAAAAATGCACTGTAAACTGAACCTAGACTAAAACATGTTACAAGCACGGGTGATTTAACCGCGGAGTTCAACGAACCTTAGATTAGTTCTTGTGGGCCTTAGAAACCTTCACGGTAGACTGAGGCAAGAGTTGGTTAGGTCTAGATCTTGGTTGGTACCTGAGTACCACTAGGCCTACTATCAGCATTCTAATCTAAACTACAAAAGAAAGCACACATCTGAGCATAAAAAGGCATGCGGTCTAGAATTTGAGTTAAATTCCTTGAGATTTTGCTATGGGACTAGTAAATGCTAGGCATGGGGGTATGATGGTAATACCATCATGAGCCATAACTAGCTCAATTTGATCTGATTAAGTCATTAAATGCTCCTACATAACTGCCAGAGAACCCCAAGTCACTACATAATCATTCTGAGAGAAAGATAAGAAACTAGGGTTAAAGCTATAATTTTACCATCATATTATGAATGTAGTACAACCATGGGTTTTCCTCAGGTGTTAATTAAGGGTCAAATGGTCCTAAAAGGTTAACAAGTGGGTTAGAACAGACAGAAAAGGGTTTTCGCGTGTTTTGAGAATTAAATGACTTCTGAAATCCTAAGAACAAACCCGCTTAATTAACTGAGATTCTGGTTAGGGAAAAGTTTACCTAAACCCTCTAAAATTCATAGAAAAATATTCTCTAGGGTCTGGTATCTTCAATTTGACCATCAGAACCCATCTTGACCTAAAACAAAGTCTCAAACTGATATTTGCCCTAATTTGGGTTTTTGCATAAATTACCTAGCTAAACGAGGTCAAAACCTAAATATAACTTAACCATTGGATTCCTTCGATCCAAATTAGGTTTGTACCAAAATTTGGACCCAATATGAGATCATCTTGACCAAGTTTGCATTTTGGTTTAGTCAGACTCTTTTTATCTCATTCAGACCCTTAACTTTTCGAATTCTTTGCAAAAGGCCCCCTAACTTTATCATCTTCATTGCAATCAGGCCCCTCCACCATTATCGTGGAGGAACTCCTACATCGACGACCTTTGACTAGGGATTCCTTCCTGATTGATTGGCGAATCCCTTCCAAAATTGGAAGGGAGACTCCCGAGAGATTTCCCTGCAATTTGAGCAGCATCATGGGCTCCAATTCTCGCCCAAATCCTAATGGAACTCATCGAAGAATTGGGTATCCTATTCCGGCAAACCTTCCAAGCTTGGAAGCTTGGCATGCAAGCTCCTTTTGCCCTCTAGACCCTTATAAAAGAACTGCCAGACCTTGCTGAGTCTCCTCATCTTGAATTTCAGCCGAAAACTCCCCTCTTCCTCTCTCCTCTTCAGCAGCAAGTCTTCACAAGCTTCAGCGAGTTCATCGACCACATTCCTTGTCCATCTTGCAACACGAGTAGTGGATTCATCCTCCCTGACTTCCTTCCACATGCTGCAATACCAGCGGACACCCTTTTCCACGCCTTCCTCACCGCTTCTTCATCACTGTAGAGCTCATCTTCCCCGACGATGGACATACCAGCCGCTGTCGCCCTCCCCCTTTTGTCCACTTAGAATAGGTAGTTAGGTCACTCTAAGTTCCTAGGTTAGTTTCCTCTACCAAAAACCAAAAAAATAACCCCTCGCACCCGCCATTCACCCTCATCATCTCTATCTCTAACCACCCCTTCGGCGAGGCATCTCTGTCGCTACAACCCCCCATCCGCCTCGCCGACCACCTCAACACCTCGGCCTCACCTTCCTGCACAAAGCCCCTCTCCTATTTTATCCTCTCGCTCACCCAAACTCACCCATTAACAATCCACTTCTCCGTTGTTGTTCCCGACCTCATCTGGCTACTACACCTATGCCCATGCTATAAAACCATCACCACTGCATTCCTCATCCACCAATGATCCTCTAGAGCTTTTTAACTGGGTCTTAGCGCCCGTATTCTTGGATTTCAGGTATACTCCCTAGCAGCCATTAACGAAGAGCTTCAAGGAAGCTTCAAGCTTGCTCCAGGTCTCGATAGCACCAGGTGGAAGTCCTAGGTTGTGCGGATTCGCTTCAGGCACAACCCCAGGTGGTTAGGTGGATGCTTTGTCCTCGTGAGCTGTAGCAATTGAAGGTAGGACCTTGCTACTACATAGTGCGAAGAAGGGTGGGACTTTAGTCCAACCTCGAAAGATTTAGATGCAGTGCTACCGCATAAATTGTATTTGCGCCTGGGGCAAACCACCTTAGACATAAGGGGTGAGGTCCCTCACACCCCTCACTTGGCCTCATCCACAACACTGTCCCCAGGGATCTGGCTTGGTCTGATTATTTGCTTATGCTATCCACTCCTCGTTCACCACCCACTGCTGGTGAGCCTGGACCCGAGTGCACTCTTGGTCTGATTACCCGTATACATGGTACTATTGAAGGCACTGGGAGAGCATGACCCAAGGAGAGAATGAGAGGAAAGCATGCGAGGGTTAGGGGGTTTTGCTCTCTGGCAATTTGGCTAACACTTAGCCAAATCTGAAGACCCTTTCCCCTTTTACGTGAAGAAGAAGAGTAGAGAAAGAAAGAAGAAAAGGAGGAGGAGGAAAAGAGCTGTGGAAGAAGAGAAGAAAAAGAGGAACAGAAGCAGAGAAGTTGAATAGAAGAAGAGCCGTAGAAGAGAAGAGATAGAACTGATGAAGGAAGAGTCTGCAATCAAGCAAAGAAGAAGAAGAACTGTTCATCAAATGTTTAAGACATCTGATTGGCCGACTTGAGTTGATTTCATACATAGTTATTGAGTTCCATTTGATATTATTGTAGGGAGTAATTGGTGATTCAAATCACCATTTTACTCCATTCTTTTTGCAATTTGACACTTGATATTATTGCCACATTATTCTGATTCAATTTCTTATCTCTATTGTTTAAAATTGCAATCTTGAGAATTGAATTCCTACTTGCTCCCAGCGAATGACCTTAGAATTTTCGAGTATAAATTTTATTTGTTTTCCGCAAGATTTCGACTATACTGCAACGTAACGATTTAAAACATCAATCTCAAGCATAATAACATGCATATCTGGATCACTTGATCATTACCAATGTGGAAGAGGTATGGTTCCTCCCAAATATGGTACTTGGCCTCAGCAATCAATTTGTCCCGCTTGGAAGTTGCCCAATCTGGCAGAACTTTTCCCATAACCAAGTAGTTTACAATATCAAAAAACCATGGGAGACTGTGAATGGCTAGCAGGTGCTCGTTCGGAAAATGCTTGGTGATTGGACAAGACGGGTCAATGACTGAAGAAGGAAGACGGGACAAATGGTCAACTACCACATTCTACTTTCTCGCCTTATTGTGAATCTCGAGATTGAATTCTTGCAACAATAAGATCCAGCTGATTAGTCGAGGTTTTGCATCCTTCTTCGTGAGGAGGTGCCACACTATAGTGTGATCTGTGTATATGCTAACATGGAATCCCAAAAGATAAGATCTGAATTTTTCCAAGCCAAATACTCTAGCTAGCAGCTCTTTCTCAATAACTGTGTGGTTCTACTGAGCCCCGTCAAGTGTCTTGCTAGCGTAGTAGATGACTACGGGCTTCCCATCTATTTTCTACCCAAGTACTGCACCCACAGCATAATCAGATGCATCGCACATGATCTCAAAGGGTTGAGACCAATAAAGGGATTGCAGGATAGGTGCTTGGGTAACTCGATCACATAGTATCTCAGAAGCCTGAGTGCACTCCCTGGTAATTTCGAAGGAGACATCCTTGGAGAGAAGATTAGTTATGGGGCACACGATTTTTGAGAAATCGAGAATGAATTGATGGTAAAAACTAGCATGCCCCAGAAATGAACAGATGTCCTTGACTGAGCTAGGCATAGGGAGCTTGAAAATCAGATTCACCTTGGCTCGATCAACCTGGATGCCTTTTTCAGAGATGAGATGCCCTAGGACAATTCCCTCAGATACCATGAAGTGGCTCTTTTCACATGAAAGAGCCAAATTCGTGTCAATGCATCGCCTGAGGATTTGGACCAAGTGCAGGAGGAAATCATCAAAAGATTCTCCAAATGCTAAGAAGTCATCCATGAAGACCTCATGGTATTCACCTACCATATCTGAGAATATAGCAAGCATGCACCGTTGAAAGTAGTGGGTGCATTGCAGAGACCGAACGGCATCCTTTGGAATGCGTACATCTTGAAGGGGTAGGTAAAGGTAGTCTTCTCTTGGTCCTCAGGATGGATTGCAACCTGGTTATAACCGGAGAGCCCATCCAAAAAGTAGAGGAATCGATTTACCGCTAGTTTCTTGAGTATCTGATCAATGAACAGTAGTGGGAAATGATCCTTCTTCGTGAAGGAATTGAGTCTTCTGTAATTAATGCAGACTCTCCACGAGTTTGCTATATGGGTCGGTATGGTTTCTCCAATTTTAGTCGTGATCACGGTGAGACCTACCTTCTTTGGCACAACTTAGATTGGAATCACCCACCGACTGTCGGAGATCAGGTAGATGATCCCTGCATCTAACCACTTGATGATCTCCTTTTTCATGACATCTTTCAAATTTTGATTTAGGCGTCTTTGCATTTCACGGGATGGTCGTGAGCCCTTTTTGGTACAGATGTAATGTGTGCAGTATGAGGTGCTGATGCCAGTTAGATCATCAAGAGTCCATCCAATGGCTCTTTGATGCTGCTGGAGAATAAAATCAGGCGTGTTTCCTAATACGAGGTTAGTCGGGAGTTGGTAATCATAGGAAACGTCTGATTGGAACCCAAAAAGACATATTTGAGATGGTCAGGGTGGGGTTTCAATTCCATAACAGGATTTTCAGCAGCAGTAGGTGGTTTAAGGTGGGTGTCGAGAGCAAAGGAAGGAGCTATGGTTGTGTCTAGGTTAGGTTCAGGCTCCTCTAATTGTGGGTTTTGATCTTCTTATGGTTGATAAGAAATATTCGGGTTTTCCTTGATACATAGGTCATCAACCACAGCCTTGATATCGCAAATTTGTTCAATAACTCTGCAATTAATTCCTTGTTGGGACATAAAGATGTCGGTCTTCAGTGTCTTGCTCCTAAATTTTAACTCAATTTGGCCCTCCTCACAATTAATAATGACCCTAGCTTTGGCCAGAAAAGGTCTTTCTAATATGATTGGTGTATTAATCAAGTTCTTAGGAGCATCCATGTCTAAGACAATGAAATCCATGGGAAAGTAAAAATTGTGTACCCTAACTAAGACATCCTTGAGAATTCCTTTTGGTGACTTAATAGATCGTTCGGCTAACTGCAAACTCATCTCCGTTGGTTTAAGTTCAAATTCCTCAAAGTGGTCAAGTAGGGATGTGGGTATCAGATTGATGGAAGCTCCTAGGTCCAAAAGAGCTTCGTCAAACTCTAAATCACTGATCTTGCATGAAATTAGAGGGGTACTAGGGTCCTTTGCCTTAGGTGGGAGGTTGCTTAAGATGATGGAGCTGGCTTGCTCCGACAATACAATTGGGTTCCTGCATTTGGTTTGCGGCTTACGCTTGGGTGTACACACATCTTCTAGGAATCATGCGTAAGCTAGTACATGGTGAATCGCACCCATCAAGAGGATGTTTATATGGACCAGCTCAAAGAGCTTGACCAGGTGCCCCTCAGGTGCCACGGGTTGTGGTTTCCTTTTTCCTTTGGTCAAGACCTCCGGAAATGGCACCTTTTCGGGTTCCTCTAGAATGGGTCAAGGTTCTTGACCTGGGATAGGGGTATCCTGGATGACTATCCTAGGGTTTGGGTTTGCATTACCAGGATGGGAGTGGCTTCAATAAGGTGGGCCCTATGTTGCTTTGCCACTACAGGTAGTAATTGAATTTAGTCCTGCCTGGTTCTTGGTTGATGTGGACAAAAGAGGTGGTTGCTGCTGATAACTAGCGTATGATGTTGAAGACTCCATCTCGTCAGGTGATGCAGTAGAAGGGGCCTGATAGACATAGTGAGATTGGCCCTGATTCGGGTTCATAATGCACCTCTAGTTTGGCATGTTATTCAGGTTAGGCAGAGGCTGGGAAGGAAGTGCACCAGGTTGGCGAGGATTTTCCATCTAAGCGAGTTGATTGTGAACCTCTGTGATCTCATCTTTGTGCTATTTTTGCATAGTCGCATTCATTTTCTGAATGTCAGCGAGAGTCTGAAGGATAAGAGTCATCTACTTTTCGTGAGTTGGCCTGGCTTGATAAGTTTTTTGGGTTGAGGTTGAGGCAGCTGATATGGACGAGAAGCTTGTGATTAGGGCTGATATTGAGGTCTCTGATTTCGATTATTCCCTGACCACGTGTAATTAGGATGATTATGCCATCCAGGGTTGTAGGTGTTTGAGAATGGATCACTCTTGATGGCATTGAGGTCCTCGTAGGTCTGAGGAGCCTCAGAAAAGTCAGAATACGATGGTTTTGAGTTCCCCCAACTAGAATAGGTGGGTCCAGAGTTTCCTCCGAACATAGAATCAGACGGGGGTGGATACGTGTCCATCCCTTGAGAAGATCGATGGTAGATGTTATGCACAGCCTCCCTGCTAGAGGGCGATTGCGCAAACAAGTTTTTGAAAGTCCCTACTAGGAGGGGGTGACGTAATAATTGCAGAAATAAATATAAACAATATCACAAAATAGGCAATCACAAAATGTACACAAGTAATTTTTAGGTGGAAACCCAAACCGGGTAAAAACCACCACCTAACCCTCTCGAGTTAGGATTTTCCGATCAACCTAGTTGATCAAATCCACTAACCGAATCACTTTGAACGAGGGTGATTCAACCTCAATACAACCACGCTACAAGTACGAGGGTAGCGTTCCTCAACCCCTTCTCTCCACGAGAAGGATTTTGTCCCACGAAGGAGACGGGAATTCGCAAAGCGAATACCCAACCAAAATACAAAGATAAAATAAAACAACAGTCCTATAGAGCCAACAAAATCAAACCTAGCTTCTATAGGAAATAGGAAACTCCCCTTTGCAAGGAGTGCGTCGATGATGACGCGGTGCGTGTGCCACGCGACGGCGCTACGTCGCTCTCGTTATCAACAGCGGGAGAGCAGGCACGCGAAGGCTTAATGCTCTCAAGAGAATGAAACTAGAGCTTGGAGAGCAAGGGCCTCAATTGGACACAAAAGAGTGGAACTAAGTTGCTTAGGTGTGTCTCTTGTTTCTCTTAGTGTGTATCTTGTGTATCTAGGTGTTTTTGAGTTGCAAAGACTCCCCTCTATTTATAGAGGCCTTAGGAAGGCTTTGGAAGGCTTGGAAAAGCTTCCATAGCCGTTGGGTGCAAAGCCCAAGAGAATCAGGCCGAAATCAGGACAATGATTGCTTTTGACAGGGTTATCAGACGTCTAACTCTGGCATCAGACGTCTGGAAGGCCACTTTAAGACGTCTGATTTCAAGGTCAGACGTCTGATTCTATGCGGGTTTCTCCCTGACTTGAATCAGATCTAAACAGTGTTTTTGTGCAAGTCCATCAGACGACATGAAGGACGTCTGGCACTATGTCTGGACGTCTGGAAACCTACTTTTACTGTGGGAATTGATTTCCAAACGTTGCAACGGCTAGAAAATCTCTGAGAAGAGATTTTGGGTCAGCCGAGGCAAAACGGTCATTTATCAGACGTCTGTAAAGTCCTATGGACGTCTGATAAGGCTCTAACGGTCATAATCTTGAGTGTTTTCTTAGCCAGCCAACGGTCCACTAATTGGACGTCTGACAAATCCATCAGACGTCTTCTAAGACGTCTGGTCTAAGGTCTGGACGTCTGATTTCATCAGACAGAACACTAAGTCCAGCCTAACAGTTATCAGACGTCTGAAACAACAGTCAGACGTCTTAAAATTCTTTATCAGACGTTTGAGTTTGGAATTAGACGTCTGGAAATGCTGTTTGAGCCCTATATTGGTTTTCTAAGTATTCTACAGAAAACCTAAGTATCCTAGGGTTGTGCAGGTGTTCCTAGGACTACTTTTAGGGTACTTTGAGGCTCTTTAACATAATGTTCTAAGGAATAAAAAAGAGCAAGAAAGTAAATACAAGAGATACATGAAAGGATAAAAAGGAATCTATCCTATTCTTCTTGTCTTCCATCTCCAATCTTTCGCTCCACGCGAACCTCCTCTGTTTTCCGTCAAGCTCCTCCAATCCGTCCTGAATGCGAGCTTGAACTCTGTCTAAACATGTCCACATTTGCAATTGACCTGAAATCTAGGACTCAAATTGCAAATGTTAAATAACACGTGTTTTGTTATCATCAAAACAAATGATCGTGGTGCTCTAGCACCAACAATCTCCCCCTTTTTGATGATGACAAAACCGTAAATAATGCATAAAAAATCCTCCCCCTTTTTGACATTATCAAAAAGGTTTAATTGATTTTACATTTCCTATAACTCCCCCTTAAAACATGCTCTTCTATGAGTTTATTTTAACAAAGGTAATATTCTCCCCTTTTTGTAACAAC
Source organism: Thalassia testudinum (assembly GCA_037157565.1). Classification (NCBI taxonomy): domain Eukaryota; kingdom Viridiplantae; phylum Streptophyta; class Magnoliopsida; order Alismatales; family Hydrocharitaceae; genus Thalassia; species Thalassia testudinum. The sequence goes on from JAZHRO010000049.1 coordinate 33,613,499, forward strand.
AAGATAGCTATTATTTTTCTCCCCCTTACTAAAGGAAATTTAGCTACCTTATTTCTCCCCCTTAAAAATTGACAATTAGCTCATCATTTTTTAACTCCCCCTATCTAAATGCTTATGATAATAAGATAGGGTTAAGAATTTTTACCTCACTTACCATGGCCAATAAAATGGCCCGAATGGTGGTGGTGGATGCCACATCGGATGGGGCTCCCATCCGTAGCTTGGAGGCCCGGGCATCGGCGCCGGTCTCCAATCTGGTGGTCGACGTGCGGCGGGTCCGTCGTTTGTTCGCCGTCTCGTCGGTCTTCTTGTTCTCCTCCTTGGTCTACTCATTGGTTCTCCCAACTTAAGTTGACCAGCCTTGAGCTTGTAGGTCCAATCCTTTATGTTGTAGTCATTCCTGAACCCTACAAAACAAGATTCTAATTCTTTTTTCGGTATCCAAGTGGGCTTGGATCCGGATTTGTTAGCGGGTCTCCTTGACGGAGATCCTTTCTCAACCTTAGGGCTATAAAACTTATCTACTTTGTTGATTAATTTGTTAGAATTTTCCCTAAGACATGCAATTTCTCTTTCTATAATTTGCATCTTAGTCTTTAAATCAAAAATTTCTAACTTTAGACTATTATTTTCCTCAATCAATTTATTATTTTCATTGATGAGGTTTTGATTTTCTAATAATAGGTTATCATTTTTAGGACTAGCTTCTAGATCCTTAAGTTTTATTTCTAACCTATCATTTTCATTTCTAAGAAAACTAAGGTTCTTCTTCATGCTTTTGTTTTCTATCCTAAGTGATTTACTAATCTCAAAAAGTTCATTAAAAGCTTCTTGAAGATCAAGATTTACCTCGTCGTCGGAGTCGCTTCCGCTTTCACTGTCGCTATTGGTTCCTCTGGCCATGAAACCAAAGCAAGCGGTTTCCTCCTTCTCGTGATCTTCTTCCGAGCTTGTTTCTTCATGAGTGCCTTCCAACCTTCTCCATATCTCGTGGGCGGTGGTGCACTCTTGGATTTTCTCGAACTCTTCCGGACTCAACGCGCAATACAAGGCATTCATTGCCTTTGCGTTGAGTGAGAGCTCTAGAATCTGCACCTGCGAGTAGCCTCCTTGGGGTCGCTTTGGGATCTCGTATGGGGTTTCGCAACATCCCCATACCTCGAATTCAGTGGCTTGGAGCCACGTCTTCATCCTCAGCTTCCAGTAGCTGTAGTTGTTCCCGTCAAAGTAGGGCGGACGGGTTGTGGACTGCCCCTCGGAAATCCTACTTGTGGAACAGCTTCCCTCCATGTTTAGATCCTCGCTGGTTTGTAACGCCGAAAATGCGAGACCTGCTCTGATACCATTTGAAAGTCCCTACTAGGAGGGGGTGACGTAATAATTGCGGAAATAAATATAAACAATATCACAAAATAGGCAATCACAAAATGTACACAAGTAATTTTTAGGTGGAAACCCAAACCGGGTAAAAACCACCACCTAACCCTCTCGAGTTAGGATTTTCCGATCAACCTAGTTGATCAAATCCACTAACCGAATCACTTTGAACGAGGGTGATTCAACCTCAATACAACCACGCTACAAGTACGAGGGTAGCGTTCCTCAACCCCTTCTCTCCACGAGAAGGATTTTGTCCCACGAAGGAGACGGGAATTCGCAAAGCGAATACCCAACCAAAATACAAAGATAAAATAAAACAACAGTCCTATAGAGCCAACAAAATTAAACCTAGCTTCTATAGGAAATAGGAAACTCCCCTTTGCAAGGAGTGCGTCGATGATGACGCGGTGCATGTGCCACGCGACGGCGCTACGTCGCTCTCGTTATCAACAGCGGGAGAGCGGGCGCGCGAAGGCTTAATGCTCTCAAGAGAATGAAACTAGAGCTTGGAGAGCAAGGGCCTCAATTGGACACAAAAGAGTGGAACTAAGTTGCTTAGGTGTGTCTCTTGTTTCTCTTAGTGTGTATCTTGTGTATCTAGGTGTTTTTGAGTTGCAAAGACTCCCCTCTATTTATAGAGGCCTTAGGAAGGCTTTGGAAGGCTTGGAAAAGCTTCCATAGCCGTTGGGTGCAAAGCCCAAGAGAATCAGGCCGAAATCAGGACAATGATTGCTTTTGACAGGGTTATCAGACGTCTAACTCTGGCATCAGACGTCTGGAAGGCCACTTTAAGACGTCTGATTTCAAGGTCAGACGTCTGATTCTATGCGGGTTTCTCCCTGACTTGAATCAGATCTAAACAGTGTTTTTGTGCAAGTCCATCAGACGACATGAAGGACGTCTGGCACTATGTCTGGACGTCTGGAAACCTACTTTTACTGTGGGAATTGATTTCCAAACGTTGCAACGGCTAGAAAATCTCTGAGAAGAGATTTTGGGTCAGCCGAGGCAAAACGGTCATTTATCAGACGTCTGTAAAGTCCTATGGACGTCTGATAAGGCTCTAACGGTCATAATCTTGAGTGTTTTCTTAGCCAGCCAACGGTCCACTAATTGGACGTCTGACAAATCCATCAGACGTCTTCTAAGACGTCTGGTCTAAGGTCTGGACGTCTGATTTCATCAGACAGAACACTAAGTCCAGCCTAACAGTTATCAGACGTCTGAAACAACAGTCAGACGTCTTAAAATTCTTATCAGACGTCTGAGTTTGGAATTAGACGTCTGGAAATGTTGTTTGAGCCCTATATTGGTTTTCTAAGTATTCTACAGAAAACCTAAGTATCCTAGGGTTGTGCAGGTGTTCCTAGGACTACTTTTAGGGTACTTTGAGGCTCTTTAACATAATGTTCTAAGGAATAAAAAAGAGCAAGAAAGTAAATACAAGAGATACATGAAAGGATAAAAAAGAATCTATCCTATTCTTCTTGTCTTCCATCTCCAATCTTTCGCTCCACGCGAACCTCCTCTGTTTTCCGTCAAGCTCCTCCAATCCGTCCTGAATGCGAGCTTGAACTCCGTCTAAACATGTCCACATTTGCAATTGACCTGAAATCTAGGACTCAAATTGCAAATGTTAAATAACACGTGTTTTGTTATCATCAAAACAAATGATCGTGGTGCTCTAGCACCAACAGTTTTGTGTAGAGGTGGCTTGCTGCAGGTGTCGAGTCAACTCATCCACCTTCTTCTCAATAATAAAGACCCTGTCCAGGAGACTGGCCATCTGTTCCAAGTCGACAGAAGAGGACAGGCCCTACATCTCATGTGATCCCCTTGGATTCGTCAATGCATGGACATTCATCTAGTCGAACATGGCCATGGATTCATTATTGATGGAGTTCTTTCACATGTTCTTGAGAATCTCCCACATGGTGTCTTCATGTTGACCTATGATGTTTCCTCCACAGGTCGCATTGACGAATAATCAAATATCCTCACGGAATCCCTAGTAGAAGGACTAGACTTGTTCCCATTCAGGAACTCCATGGTGGGGTCACTTTCTCATGAGATCCAGAAAATTATCCCATGCCTTGTGAATTGGTTCTTCTGTTTGCTGCGTGAAATGCATGATCTAGTGGCATAGAGCATTTGTCCAACCAATAGGGAAGAATTTTTTCAGAAACTCGGATTGTAGTTCTGCCAGGTGTTGATTGGATGCATTAGGCTTTGGTACTAGTGAGCAGCCTTGTCCATGAGAGAGAAGGAGAACATTTTCATGAGTAAGATATCCCGAATTTGAGCTTCTGACCCGAAGGTCTGGGATAGATGCTTGAGTTGCTTGATATGCTGGAAAGGATCCTCGGAATTACTCCCATGAAATTTGGGGATAGCATGAATCATGTTGGGCTTGAGTTTAGTATCAGGACCTCCAGCTGGGATTTGGACTCGAGGTTCTATCGCCACTGTAGTGAGATTGTATTGATCTCGCATCATAGGATGCTGTGGTGGGTTCATAGAGGCTTAGAATAGATCGTTGAGGTGCTGCAACTAATTCTCAAGATTGTTTTCTTCTGCTGGTTGCTCCATGATGATCGATTAAGGAGAGCTAGGTTCAGACGAATAAGAGATATCAATTTGGTTGGGTTGTTTCACAAATAGGGAGGTCGAGGCTTGGCCTTGACAGGAGTGAATAGCTAATGGAGGCCTCAAGGGTGGACTTAGAGACCACCTCCCAAACATGCACCGATGGAGTAGATGAGGGATAGAATGTGATGTACCCAATCAAGAGACCCCTAAGTTAGAAAGTCGTTCAACTAAGAATTACCTAGGCAACTAGAGAGGGAGAGTCCCACGAAGACCCCTACACGGTAGAGTGCCCCCAAGAGTTACAAGGTTTCCCCCACCTGACCTCTCTTGTCACTGAGGATCTAGGAAGACCAGAATGGGGACTTGACCTCTTTAGTCTACCAGTTTTAAGTTAAGAGCAAAGGTGCTTATGATTTCACTTGAAATTTAAGATATTTTTGTGCAAAGTGACCTAATTTGAAGATTGGTTAACCCAACAAGGTGGGTCAACTTTACCTGTTTTATCCTTTGAAAAATTTAGGCCGCTCTTTTAGCATTCAAATGAGATTAAGAGCCTGATTTTAGTGTTTGCTAAAATAGATCAATTCAACCAAGGCTTAGGCACACACTATTTGGGAAGGTTAATTCTTGATTAAGCAAGTGTGTCTCTAAAACCCTAAACTAGAAACCCTAATTGGCTCTGATTGGTCCAATTTAATTCGTCCAAAATGTGGTACCTAGGGCTCAAGCAAGAAGGTGATAGCCCTAGAGATTTGATTTGTGTTTTACATGCCCCTAGAGTGGCTGATGTGCAGCTGATCTTCCTCCAATGAATCCCCAAAATAGATCATAGTAAAAAATAGATAGAGCAAGTTAGTACAAAATTAGATATTGCAATCAAGAGATCAAATTGCACTTTGCTCCTCGGTAATGGCGCTAAAATGTTATTCGCTCTAAATCGGGTTTTAAAATCAATGCATGTAGTATAGGTTGAATCAACACGAGAAACAAATAGAATTTATTACTTGAATGAAAGTCCAAAGTCGAACACAGGGAGCAATTGGCAAAAATGATTCTAAAGATTGCAATTCAAGCAAATATATGAGCAATTTATGACAATATTCCAAGCAATAATGATATATGAATGAAGGTGTATGTCAAATAGCGTAAAAAGAATGGGGTAAAATGGAGATTTGAATCACCAATTACCCCTCACAATTACATCAAATATTTCAATAGTACTAATCAATCTAAAGTCATGTAGGTTAAGTGCATAGTGCACTTCTGTTGAATCTCAGATGTCTGACAGCCGATCAGATGGCTTAACCCACTCACTGCTACAGTGCCCAGAGGGCACTCTTCCTCATCTCTTCTTCCTTCTCTTCTTTCTTCTTCTACCCCCTTAAGCTTCAGAGAAGTCACAACACAGGGCTCAGCAACACCAGAAGAGGCAAAAGCCTCCCTTAGAGATCACAAGTGTTGAGAGGAGGGCGGCAGAGCAAAACCTACCTTCTCTCCTCTCTCTTTCTCTTCGTCCTCTCTCAGAACCAGGCAATCTAGAGTAGACTCGAGTATCCGGGTAAACGAACCGAGCCAAGACCCGCGAGGTGTGAGCGATGGCAAGGGCATGCGTATGTGCGTGCATGCAGGGACCTCACCCCCTATGCATGCTGAGGCAATAAGTCATAAGCACAAAATCCTCTTATGCACCTTCAAACGCCCGACAGCAAACGAGGTGGGACTATGTCCCTTCCACTTTCTTCGCGTGCAGCAGCACGAGGTATCGCCTTCGATTGAAGGCAAAGATGTGGCTATGGTCTTCAGTCCAAGACCTGGGAAGGGTCCTGGAGATGCTTCGCACTCCTAGACGTGTAATTGGCAAAGAACACAGCCGTAGGAGCATGAATGATGTCGAAGATGGAGGCAGCGGCAACGGAGCTCCGACGGTAACCTGAAACCGAGAACATCGGCTAAATGCCATAATCAGTATACTCAAAAGGTTCATCGGACCATGGTGAGTGCAACAGTGGTGGTCCAAGGGTGTGTAGAGGTCGGTGGAGGGCTGACAGTGACGCGAATGAGGGCAGGAGGTGGGTGTGTTCTATTGGAAGGTAGAGGGTGTTAAACCCTAAATTTCTTTAGGGTTTTGGAGGGTGAGCCATGGCAGAGGTTTTGGACCAGCTGGCGAAGCAGATGGAGTTGTGGAGCAGCGGAGATGCTTCGTCGGAGATGTGGCCGTAGTGGAGGATGACGATGGGGTTAGAGGCGCATCGGTGGTCAAAATGAAGTCCTGAAGGTGTAGAAACGATCACGAGAGAGGGAGAGAGAGTTTATTAAGCTTAGGGAGATATTGGGAGGTGGAGATGGCCGATGATGGTGGACCGACACTGGAGAAGGAGGAGAATACGGTGAGACGGAGACAACGAAATAGGCGGAGATACACCCTCCCTTTGGCTGGGGAGGGTCACAATGAAGGGAGTAGTCGAGGGAGCCAACCAATGTGGTTGTTGGATGGTCGGAAGAGGAGGATCAAAGAGGGTCTCTGGAGCAAGGGTTTTGGTGGCCAGAGAAGGAGAATCTAAGGTGGTTGACTCACCAAAACTTGCTGAGAGGATGCGCAAAGCCACGGGGGTCCTTTTATAGGGCTCTAAATGGAGTTCCAAGCTTGTAAACAAGCTTAGAAACTCCGAGCTCGTTGTCGTTGTAGGATATCCATTTAATCAAAATGTTCGCATTAGGATTCAGGAGGGATTTAGGATCCCTGGATGGGCTCATTTGTAAGGCAATTACTTGGCAAGTTTCCCTTTCAAGTTTGAGAGGGATTCATTAAGAAATCACAAAGATCTTGCCAACTTAAGGTTGCCAGAGTTTGTAGGATTTGGATTTCATGGTAGTAGGGACCTTTCTATGAAGACAATGACAAAGTTAGGGATCAAAATGCAAAGGATTCAAAAGTTAGGGCCATATGTGTGAGATAAAAGAGTCAGACAGGACTAAATTGCAAACTAGGTTAATATGATCTCAAATTGGACCCAAATTTTGGTACAAATCTAATTTGGACCTAAGGAATTCAATGGTGAAGTAAGATTTTGGTTTTCACTCAGTTTGACTAGGTAATTTATGAAAAACCCAAATTAGGGCAAAAGTCTGTCTGTGGCTCTATTTTAGGTCAAGACGGGTTATGTTGGTCAAATCAAGCATAAAAAAATCCTAGAGAATATATTTCAATGAATTTTAGAGGGCTTAAGTGAATTTTATCCTGACCAGGTGATAACACTGCACAAGGGGGTGATAATTATATTGAATATGGTCCATCTTAAGAATAAAAGGCACAACATAAGTAGAATAGGAGCATTGCATGCATCATGTACCAAGATTGCTTATAAAACTATATTTTTTTTTTTTTTTGAGAAAGAAAGGAATGCTATCGAATCACCGATAGCAAACCAGGAGAGCTATTATTGATAATAAAAAATATTTACAAGTTCGACTCCCAATGCTGTATGAGAAACCAGCAAAAATTTACAATATTTTCCACATACACTGGTGTCTCCTGAAAAACACGCTCATTTCTAGCCCTCCATACAGCCCATAACACAGCCACCATGTGTATATAAGGCTTATTCCCATGCACAAGGTAGCGCCACAAATTCCCCCAAGTGGCTAAGGACTCGTTGCATACTCTCCTCCACACATAATCAGTGATCGCACATGAAGAAAAGATATGAACGCTAGAATCATTATGCAGCCCACACAAAAAACAAAACTGGGTGGGGGTCCCCATCCTTCTATGCCTCAGATCTCCAGTAATCAATCCATCCCTGCTGCAGAGCCATAAGAAAATTTGTAACTTTAGTGGTATTTTTAACTTCCATAGCTTTTTCCCCATTTCTTCATCTTCCGCCATCCTGGAGGACATTATCAACATGTCATAGGCAGCCGCAGTAGAAAAATTACCTTCCCATTTGTATGTATCATATTCCTGAGGCATGGGTTTGAAAGCCGCAAGCTCTTGCATGAGACGTTCAGTCTCTACACGAGATCTTGTTTCATGATTATTCCACCCACCATTATTTAACAACCACTGCTCCGAATCCACATCCCAATAATCGGCTACCACTGCATTTTTATTTGCAGCCAGAGCATAAGCAAGGGGGAACCTGTCTTTAAACGTTCCTCCATGTACCCAATTTTCCAGCCAAAACTTGAAGCTTTTTCCATCACCTAAAACTGATTTGAAAAAATTCCAATTATCTTTCAGGGCCCGCACCACAGAAGACCAAAAGGGGGACGGTTTACGTGGGTTAAGACGATTTATCTCATCATTGGTGCTCCCATAACTGTCCTGGATAATTTCTGTCCAAATTTTTTTTCCCCCTGTAGCAATCGAACAGCCCACTTCAATAGTAGCGCTTCATTAAATTCTTTGAGGGATCTAACACCCAGACCTCCCATCTGCTTAGGTTTGCAAACTGATTCCCACTTAAAGGGTTGAAAAAAGGCCCCTTGATGAGAGGCCCCTATCCAAAAAAGTCATTTCCGCATCACCTCCAGCTTTTTCCAAATAGAATTTGGAGCTCTAAGGACAGAGAAAAAGAAGATGGGAATTGAAGTGATAACAGAATTCAGTAATATATACCTCCCCCCTTTTGATAAGTATCTACTGCTCCAGCCCTCCAATTTCGTAGCTACCTTTTCAAAGAGGAAAGACCAATCTGCTTTCTTCATCTTAGAACATTTCAGAGGCAGACCCAGATATTTAATCGGCAGTGGAACCACAGGTGTACCAAGAATGGTGGAGATCTCATTCTGTAACCCACTATTCATCCCAAAACAGACCAGGGAAGATTTACTACAATTCAATCTAAGACCAGAAACCTCTCCAAAAATTTTTACCATATGTAACAGAGCCTGCGCTTCTCTCTTCCCCCCTCCCACAAGAAAAATAGTATCATCAGCATATTAAAGTACAGGGGCTAGAGCCTTATGATTAGACAGTGAATACCCCCATATAAAACCATCCGCTGCCAGCTTACAAGCAAATCTAGCCAAAGTATCCACCGCAAGGTTAAAAATCAGAGGGGCAATAGGGCAGCCTTGCCTTACTCCACATTGGGGCTGAATCCAAGAGCGACACGGTTTACCATTTATCAATGGGGAAAAAGAGGCTGTCGTAATGGACCTCTTCACCCATTGAATCAGTAAAGGTGGAAATTTTCTCCTTCTAAGAATCTCCCACAAGTATGACCAGGAGATTGAATCATAGGCTTTGGAAAAATCAACTTTCCACAAGAAAGCCTTAGATTTTCTCCTATGCCAACCCATAACAATCTCCTGTGCAACAATGAATGACTCCTGTAAAGATCTCCCAGGAAGAAAAGCTGACTGAACAGGCATTATCAAGTCCTTTAAAACCTCCCGCAATCTATTAGCAATAATCTTACTAATAATAAGATAGATGGAATTAGATAGCGCAATGGGTTTGTAATCAGAAAAACTTTCCGCACAAGATTTCTTAGGCAGCAGAAACAGATAAGATTTGTTCAGCCTCTCAAATCCTGAGTTGCCCAATTCAAACTCATGAATAACCTTTAACACATCCTCCTTAACCACATTCCATAGCTCTCTGTAGAAAAACACCTGAAATCCATCCGGACCAGGAGCACCTTCATTATTTAATTTTTTAATAGCTTTTAGCACTTCTTGTTTAGAAATAGGGGACACAAGCATGTCTCTTTGTTCATTATTTACACAAGGGAAATCCATTGCTGCCAGCCTCCAAGAACCTCTGGGAGCAGCCTTGGACATTTCTTTAAAAAATTTACTTGCTTCAGATCTGATCTCCTTAATAGAGGTAATAATTCTTTCTTCAATTTTAATAGAAGAGATAAAGTTGAACCTCCTTCTAGCACTGGCCGCAAGATGGAAAAATTTTGTATTCGCATCACCCTCTTTAAGCCATAGTTGTCTGGATTTTTCACGCCAATCCATTTCTGTTTTCAGATCTTCATCCCCAACAACTGATTGCAACTGCTGCCTCAGCTGCTGCTCCTGTTGGTTCAAAGCCAGCCTACACTCTTTCAGATCCAAATCCTTGATGACTGTCAAGGCTTCCTTCCTCTTCTGGTCTCTAATCAGATTCACAGCATGCCCATATTCCTTCAACATTTCACGCAGACCAGCCAGTTTTGAAGCAAACTGCTGTGTGGCAGTGCCTTGAACAACCTTGCTTTTCCACCACTGAGAAACCATTTGCATGAATCCATCTTCCCTAAGCCATGATCTCCTGAGTTTGAAGTAAGATCCTGTGTCTGCATTCACTCCACTGTCCCAAACCAAAGGTGTGTGATCAGAGAACGGCCTATCAAGGCTCAACACAGCTGATAGTTGATATCTCTCTAACAAACTAGGACTGCCAAAGAATCTGTCCAATTTGGAAAGCTGCCCACTGCCATTCCTCCAAGTATACTCCACACCACTGATGGGGTATTCAGTCAAGCCCATGTTCTGTACAGCCAATTGGAAGCCAGTTGTAGAAGTATCCACTCTCCCATCCGGGTTATCATCACCAGAAAGATAGCAATTGAAATCACCCCCTAACAACCATGGGGTCTCTTGCACTCTTTGATGCATTGCATAGAGTTCCTCCCACAAGCCAACTCTATCTGCTGCCACACAAGGACCATATATGCAAGAAATAAACCATTCCATATCTCTTTGAGGAGATTGACATTTACAAGAAATTAAAAACCTATCACGAATAATTTCAGTTGCTGACATGGAAGATTTTCTCCACCAAAAAGCCATTCCTCCAAACCGACCAGTAGCACCCTTAGCTGCAATATCATTACGACCCAGTTTCTTAAAACATTCCCATTCTTGACCATTTTCCCTCTCCAAGTGAGTCTCTTGTATAAGAGCACAGTCTATCTCGCACTCATAGAGATATCTACACAATGAAGCCCTTCTCTGTTTGTTGCGTAGCCCACGCACATTCCAAGACAAAACTCTCATTTCTCATTGGAGAGATCCCCATTGGCCTTGCAACCCACATATTCAACCATAATGGAATTAGCAATACATTGCTTCTCAATAGGAGGCAAGGACTCCTTCCTTCTCCTTCTCAACATGTATGGAGATCTACCCACACCTCTTTTTTTATTTGAACCACTGCCATACTGCAAATCAGCAGGAATAGCAAGTTGCATCTGGACTGGCTCTTTAATCAACAAATCCTTCCCTGTCCTGCCCTCTACCATACTACAGTTCATCTCAGAATCTGCCACTGAAGTCTCAGCAGCCTCCAAACAGCAGTCCTCTTTGACAATCATGGCTTGACTGCTATCAGCAACAAAAACATCATCTCCCATCTGATGTTCCTCAGCCATGGCACAGTGACAGGCCTTCCTCTTTTTGGTTTCAGGAGCATCAGCAGGAGGAGTGCGTCGACATCTGCCACTCTGATTTCTCTCCTCACTGTTGGTTCCAGACTTCATTTTATTCTCAGACGACTTATCTTGACCACATTCAGCCTGCCCATACACCTGTCCAAGAGCAGCAAGTCTAAGAAGCCAAGAAGTGCCCCCACATCTGACTATGATCGAATCAGGAATTGAGCCAGCATTTGTAACTTCTACCTCGACTTTTAGAGACCTAATATCCCCCTCTCCAATCAAAACATCAGAACCATCACAGATTGAAGCAAAACCTGCTAACATTTTAGAGACAACCCCCTTTAGCCGCAAGTGCAATGGCAGACCATAGATCTCAAGGAGAATCCTCCTGGAGGTCACTCTTTGTGGAGGGCGCTCAGACAGAGCCCCATCAAATGGGGAGACCATTCTCCAAATCACACTGACTTCTTCAAAATTACTTGAGCGAAACCTCAATCGTTCCACATCTAGCATACCCAAACCACACACCAAGAAGCGAGACTGGGATAACATGGCTATCTTCCAACCCGCAGAAAAAAGATCCAGGGAACATACCAGATTCTGAAACATTGCCATTGACGGCCTGCCTGCCATGATCTCTCCAATCAGAGCACCTCTCAGTGTGATCTCTGCAGTCGAGATCTCCTCCGAAGATGGGATCTCAACTTCAATTGTGTGGCTACCCAGAGTCGGCGGCGGCGGCGGACGAGCTTCATACTTGACCCTCCAGACAGGATACGAGACTGCCCTCTGAGACCGCCAAGAAATCCTCCTAGGGCACGACTCACGCTTGTGTCCTTCACTCCTGCATTCCAGGCAAATAAGGGGGTTTTTACAAATCGCTGCCACATGCCCCCTTCGTCTGCATCTGAAGCAAAGAACCTCTCCATTCTTTCTCCTTCAGGAACATCTTCGAGCATTTTCAGACGACCTAAAGAACCTCTCCTGCCAAATCCGCTCCCTTCTCCTCCAAGCCCTCGATCTCCACGTCCTCCATTCACCTTCTGCTCCAGCCCTGGACGGCTCCGCCCCATAGCCGCCCTCCGCCCAGCGTCGATCGCCCTCCTCCCGCCTTCGCCCCATTTCAAATCTCATATCTCCAGGATAGATCCCCACTTATAAAACTGTATTAATGGCCATTTGTGTAAGCACTTGTCAAAGCAAGCCTCAGATGAGCAATCGGACCGCACGGGTGGATTCAGAACGACGAACGGAGTCCCACGTCAAGATCGGTCAAATCCGACATCCGAAGCTCCTACAATGGGCCCAAGAAGTTCTGACCGTTGATCTGGAGATCAGCGGCCCTCATTGTGCCACGTCACCCCCACTCCACCGCTCGCCGCTTCAACCATCAGTTGAGATCAAATCTCGACCGTCGATCTTCGATCGGATGGTTGAGACTCACGCGCTCCACCTCAGTCGCCGCAACAAAGCGTGGGCATGGCGCAATGGTTAGCGCGCACACCCGCACGCAAGTGAAGTGGGTTCCAGCCGTGCGAAGCATGAAATCAAAGATGAAGGATGCGCGCGGCGAAATTGGGCCGCTTGATCAGCAGCGGGCGGCCGAGATTGTGCCACGCAACATGCCCACAGATCGCGAGCGCCCACGTGCGCACGCACGCCGGGCGATGATGCCCGCGCACACGCATGCCTGAGGCGAGATCCAAGCGCAGCCAAGGAGAGATCTCAGCCGTCCTATCTTCGATCGGACGGCTCTCACGTAGCGGCTGTGAATCGAGCGTGAAGAAGAAACAGCGCGAGAGGTTGACCAGCGGGCTGGAGGGCTTCACCGACGCTTTTAGAGTGGTTTTAGCGACGTCCCGGATGTCGCTAAAGCCCTTTCTTCTTTTTGAAAGCCCTTAACCCTATTTAAACCCCCTCTAACCACTCTTTCAAGGCATTCACTTCCCTTGCAACTACTCCACCCCTCTCTTAGCTAGCTTTAGGCCCTCTTGTAATCGTCGAAGACGACGAGCCACCGACGAAGCATCCTCCACCGCCATTGGTGCCTCGTCGCTCTCCCTCCTCTCTCTTTCTCTCTCTCTTTTAAGCTTTCCATTACTTTTGTTTGAGCATGTATTTAATGTTGTAAGCTATGAACTAAAAGTGCATGATTAATGAAGTTATTTTCTATTCTGTCGTTACTTTAATTTCTGTCTAAGTGCATGATCAAACAAGAAGCACTCTAACCCTAATCTCTCTCTATCTCTCGCTCGCTTTTCAAACTGCACCTCCATAAGAAAAACTCCGCACTTTCCATGACAAGTGATAAGAAAAATCTAATTTTCACGCCTCCCTGAGATCGACACTCGAACTCACCTCCGTTTATTTACTTTAAAACTGGCGTTGTAAATGCGACGATAACGACACTTCTTAACACACACGCACAATCGCACGTCAGTTTTTGGCGCCGTTGCCGGGGAGGCAAGGGATTTGTGTTTTCACCTCCATTCCACATTCATTCTCACATCGTCTAATGCCCTATTTTTCTTTTTACTTGATGGTTGCAGGAATTCGGCGCGTGGACGGTGAAGCAACGCATCCCATGATGGTAGCAAGGGAGTAGGCGCTACGAGGACTGATAGTGAGTAATTCTTCTCTCATTATTGTTTGCTTACGTGAAAAAACTAAAAAAAAATTGCAAAAATTGAAAAAAATTGGCGTGGTGTATGATTGCTTGACCAACATCCCTAACACATCACCCCACAATAAAAATGTACACTCTAACATTCTGAATAAATTCTTAGAGTGTTCTTTTCTTTTTCTTGAGTGGTGTTTGCGAAGCCACCGTGAGTTGACCTGGGCCGCACCACTCAACCCTAAAATCGACTCATCTAATAGAAGCTGCATGATCATTAGGATGAGTACATTAAGGTTTTAGAGCCTCTATAAAATAAAAGGAAATCTACTTTCATCGAATTATGTGTAGAACTTGTTGTGCCCACTGAAACTTGTTTGAAAACATTAAGACACGTCAACCCTAAAAAGAACTAAAGTAAGGATGAAACACAAAAAGACACCACATCTTAAAAATCCTTAATTGAAAACCATGTTTTCACAGAAGCACACACCTTGAAAGTGGAAAATTAAGAGGCACCACCCCAATCAACGCCTCATCACATAACCCTAGCACAAGCACTATCCTAGCCCTTTAAAACTGAGTAGACGTGCCCTAGGCAGGATTGAGTTAATCTAGAAAGGCGAGGTTTTGTTTGCTAGGCACTTGGCTTTCATTCCCTTGGTAGAATCTGGTGACTAGGCTGTGGGCAGTGTGAAACGACCGCGGTTGTGGGGTCTACGAAACTGGAGGCGCAAGCCAAAGGAAGAACCTTCCCTGCAATCCCCTCATAATCAACTTGGCCAGATTAGCCTTGGGAAGGGGAGTCCAGTGCTTACGGACTTAATCACCCTTTGTGAGATTTCCAGGTCTCCTAAGGAATACACCATAAGGACTAGGCTTATGTGCTTGACTGAAACACATTTCTCACATCTGTCACCCTCCACATCCCCTCCTGTTCTTCTCTAGTGTATGCACGGGAGACGCTCACTGCATCCCGAGTTGTGTGTTTTGGGATAGGAATCTAGGCGACGTAATTCTGTTGGAAACATGGCTGAACCTAGGGTAGATGAGGCTGAGGATCAAACCCCACCAGACGCTATGGCCATCATCCAAGCCCAAATTAATGCTAACCACCGGCTTCAGAAACAACAAATCCACACCATCATGCAAGCCATACAACGGTTACAAAACCCATAAGAACAACCACCACCACCTTTCCAAGACATACCAGGGCAACCACCACTTGATATACCACCATTTCAGGATCAGCCGATGCCCCTCCACGATTTCTATAATCCCTCTGCTATTAGAGTCGAGCTGCACCTTAGGATCCCCGAAGGGGGAGATGATTTTGAGCTAAAATCGAATGTCTTAAGTCTGATCCAGAACCACTTTCATGGAAGCTCAAATGAGGACCCCTTCCAGCATCTAGAGGATCTCAACCGCATAGCACGAACTGTGAAACCTAGGAACATTAGCCTTGACATTGTTCTAATCAAGATGTTTCCCTTCTCTTTAAGAGACAAGGCTTCCCATTTGCTTAGAACCCTAGGTAGACCCATCACCACCTGGGAAGAACTGAGGCATGCATTTGTAAAGAAATTCTTCCCCATAGGAATGACCAATGCCCTCAGAAGAGCTATCACTACCTTTACACTCCAGGGTGGGGAACAATTTCATGAGGCATGGGAAAGATTTAATGAACTCTTTAGGAAATGCCCACACCACAAAGTACCACAGTGGGAATTGGCCCAGATTTTCTACCATGGTCTGGACAGCAATCTACAGAACTTCGTCGATGCCTCATGCGGGGGGAACTTCCTGAACAAAGATGAGGAGAGCGCATTTGACCTCTTTGAGTCTATGAGCGAGAATTCACTCAACAATGCCTCTATGTCCCAGTTCAACAGGTCCAGTCAACCCCGTGGTGGGATTTATGAGGTACAAGCAAATTCTGGAGTGGTTGACATGGACACCATTGCCAAGAAATTGGATTGAGTGGAATTGGTGGACAAAAAGATTGTTGAGCTACTGAACCAGACCAGGAACCCCTTACAGACTTTCTCCCTAGCAAAAGGAGTGCATAATGTTGACTTGGTCCAACCCTTTACCCAACTAAACCTGGAACAACCTCTAACCACGTTCCAGGGAGGGACCTTTGCTCCCTCAACCCTTGATTACTCCCTTCCCTCTTCATCAACATCGACTATCTTAGAAGATGTGCAAGCTGTCCAAGGTTATACGAAACCTGACCCTTTCTCCAACACTTACAACACTGGCTGGCGTAACTACCCCAACTTTGGTTGGACAAACCAGAAACCAACGCAATTCCAGAACCAGCCCAGGCCAAACCAGTAGCCACACTTGCCCCCCTATCAGCAAGGACCACTAGTTAGACCCCAATATAATCAGAATAGGGTGACCCCTCCCCCACAAAACCAAATGGATACCCTAATAAAGATGATGGCTGACATGAACTAGAAACATCAGGAGGAAATGGCCTTGGTAAAGGGGCAGTTAAGCCAACTCTTGGACTATAAGCAACAAGGATCCCTACCTTCCCAGCCACAACCGAACCCGTGAAACATAATTAACAGAGGCCCCAATTCGCAAGGGTTCCAAAGCAATCCTGGGCAAGCTCACATGGTCCAACCAGCCCTGCAAACACCTCCTGGGTTTGGTGCTTCTTCGTCCTCATCTTCTCAAGGATCAACCCATGGCCCCAATACCTCTGCGAATGCGGTGACCTTGAGAAGCGGTACCAAAACCTAGGATCCCAAATGGCCGACTCTCTCCGAGACTTCACCTGCTGAAATACCCGACTCAGAAGAGGCACCAACCAAGGACCCAGAAATGTCTCGACTCAGAAGAATGTTGTGGAAACTGAGGAGCTGTTGGAAATCTTTAAGAAAGTACAGATTAATATTCCGCTCCTTGAAGCCGTCAAACACATCCCTGCTTATGCCAAGTTTTTAAAGGATGCCTGTACACCCAAGCGTAAGTCGAGACCTCGAGCACCTACAGAGGTTGTGCTCTCTGAACAAGCAAGTTCTGTAATATCAAGCAACCTTCCACTCAAGCGAACCGACCCAGGAGCGCCCCTGATTTCTTGCAATATCGGGGACATGACGTTTGATAGAGCGCTCTTGGACCTAGGTGCTTCTATCAATCTGATTCCAACAACCCTGTACCACCAATTTAGTTTTGGAGAGCTGACGCCAACCCCTGTCACCATCCAGCTGGCTGATAGATCAATGAAAACCCCGAAGGGGGTTGTCGAGGATGTGATTGTACGGGTCAAGGACTTCTATTTCCCGGTCGACTTTTTGGTGCTCAACATGGAAGTCCCTGAAAAATTACAGAATGCACCCATAATCTTAGCCAGACCTTTCTTAGCTACGGCTAAGGCAAACATTGATTGCAACACAGGATGTATGGAAATCGCCTTCAGGGATAAGAAAATTCAATTGGATATCTTCCGGGCGACAAAGTCTTTTGATTGCGATTGCATTGAGGAACATGATCCCGTGGAAACTCTAATCGAGGAATGCCTCACCCTCAGTTCTGTATCCGACCACCAAACCTGTAATGACTTTTCTAACCTGTCACAACCCGTGGACCTCTGTAAGGTTGAGTACCACACACAACACCATTTTAGGAGATCGATGTTGATCAACTCCCGCCCTTTCCCTTCCCATCGACTATGGTTCCACCCGCACCTGAACTTAAGCCATTGCCTGAGAATCTCAGGAATGTCTTCTTGGGACCTGACCAGACCTTCCCAGTGATTATTAATTCTCATCTCACCAAGGATCAGGAACTCAGGTTGACTGCGACCCTTTCAAAACATAGGGTCGCCATTGGTTGGACCATTTCTGACTTAAGAGGAATTACTCCCACCTATTGCACCCGTAAGATTTACCTAGAAGACTGGGCACGGCCTTCCCGCTAGATGCAGAGACGTTTAAACCCAAACATGCGGGAGGTCGTTAAAAAAGAAATTCTCAAGTGGCTCGATGTCGACATAATATATCCTATCTCTGATAGCCCCTGGGTAAGCCCCACTCAAGTGGTTCCAAAGAAAGCTGGGCTCACCGTTGTCACCAACGATCATGGCGAATCCATCCCCACCTGCACCACCACCGCATGGCGGGTGTGTATTGATTATAGGAAGCTCAATGAAGCCACTAAGAAGGATCATTTCCCCTTGCCATTCATTGACCAAATCCTTGAAAGATTGGCAGGGTAGAAGAATTTTTGCTTCCTGGATGGATATTCAGGATATAACCAAGTCGCGATTGCTCCGAAAGATCAGGAAAATGAAAGTCCCTACTTGGAGGGGGTGAGATCAGTGTGACGTAAAAAATGCGTAATTGAAATATAAACAATCTCACAAATAGTCAATCACACAAAGTACCACAAGTAATTTTAGGTGGAAACCCAAACCGGGTGAAAACCACCACCTAACCCTCTCGAGTTAGGATTTTCCGATCAACCTAGTTGATCAAATCCACTAAACGAATCACTTTAAAACGAGGGTGATTCAACCTCAGTACAACCACGCTACAAGTACGAGGGTAGCGTTCCTCAACCCCTTCTCTCCACGAGAAGGATTTTGTCCCATGAAGGAGACGGGAATTCGCAAAGCGAATACCCAACTAAATAACAAAGATAAAAATAAACAACAAGTCCTATAGAGCCAACAAAGAAATTAAGAACCTAGCTTCTATAGGAATAAGGAAACTCCCCTTTGCAAGGAGTGCGTCGAGTTGGTGACGCGGTGCGTGTGACACGCAATGGCGCAATGTCGCTCTCGTGAACAACGGCGGGAGAGCGGGTGCGCGAAGGCTTGATGCTCTCAAGGGAATGGAGCTTAAGCTTGGAGAGCAAGATCTTTTCTGGACACAAAAGAGTGTGAAAGTGTGTAGCTAAGTGTATCCAAGTGTCTCTAAGTGTGTGTGTTTGTGTTGCAAAGGTTCCCCTCTATTTATAGAGGCCTTAGGAAGGCTTTGGAAGGCTTAGGAAGGGTTCTATAGCCGTTGGGAACAAAGCCCAAGAGAATCAGGCCGAAATCAGGACAATGATTACATTTGACAGGGTGATCAGACATCTAATTCTTGCATCAGACGTCTGGAAGGCCACTTTAAGACGTCTGATTTCAAGGTCAGACGTCTGATTCTATGCAGGTTTCCTCCTGACTTGAATTAGATCTAAACAGGGTCTTTGCGCAAGTCCATCAGACGACATACAGGACGTCTGGAAACCAACTTTTCCTGTGGGAATTGATTTCCAAACGTTGCAACGGCTAGAAAATCTCTGAGAAGAGATTTTGGGTCAGCCGAGGCAAAACGGTCAATTATCAGACGTCTGGAAAGGCCTAAGGACGTCTGATAAGGCTCTAACGGTCATATTCTTGAGTGTCTGCTAAGCCAGCCAACGGTCCACTAATTGGATGTCTGCAAATCCATCAGACGTCTTCTAAGACGTCTGGTCTAAGGTCTGGACGTCTGATTTCATCAGACAGAACTACCTATGTCCAGCCTAACAGTTATCAGATGTCTGAAACAACAGTCAGACGTCTTAAAATACATTATCAGACGTCTGATTTTGGAATTAGACGTCTGGAAAGTCTGTTTGAACCCTATATTGGTTTTCTAAGTATTCTACAGAAAACCTAAGTATCCTAGGGTTGTGCCGGTGTTCCTAGGACTACTGTTAGGGTTCTTTGAGGCTCTTTAACATGAAATATCTAAGGAAATAAAGAGCAACAAAAGAAACGAAAAATACAACAAGCACAAAAGAAGGAAATCTATCCTATTCTTCATTTCCTTCCATCTTCAATCTTTCGCTCCACGCGAACCTCCTCTGTTTTCCGTCAAGCTCCTCCAATCCGTCCTGGATGCGAGCTCGAACTCCGTCTAAACATGTCCACATTTGCAATTGACCTGAAATCTAGGACTCAAATTGCAAATGTTAAATAACACGTGTTTTGTTATCATCAAAACAAATGATCATGGTGCTCTAGCCCCAACAGAAAAGACCACATTCACTTACCCGTATGGCACCTTTGCATTCCGTCGAATGCCATTCAGGTTATGCAACGCACCTACGACCTTCCAGCGTTGCATGCTAGCCATTTTTTCAGAAATGGTGGGTGAATACTTAGAGGTCTTTATGGATGATTTCTCGGTATTCGGGAATTCATTCGACCATTGTCTGAGCGACTTTGAGAAAATCCTGAAAAGATGTATCGAGGTTAACCTAGTGTTAAGTTGGGAAAAGAGCCATTTTATGCTTCAAGAAGGAATTGCTCTCAATCAAATCGTATCGTATAGGGGCATCGAGGTAAATCGGGCTAAGGTTAATTTAATTTCCAAAGTTCCTCCACCTAGCTCAGTCCGACAGATTCACTCCTTCTTAGGACATGTTGGCTTCTACCGAAGGTTCATTAAAGACTTTTCTAAGCTTTCCAAACCCTTGACCGACCTTCTTGCTAATGACACCATATTCCACATGTCTTCTGATTGCATCTAGGCTTATCACACCCTCCGGGACTTAGTCTCCACCGCACCTGTACTTCAACCCCCAGACTGGTCCCAGGACTTTGAGATTATGTGTGATGCATTAGATTTCACCATAGGCACTATCCTGGGACAAAGGAAAGACAAGAAGCTCGTGGTGATCTACTACGCGAGCAAAATGTTGGAAGAGGCCCAACGTAATTATACGGTCACAGAGAAAGAGTTGCTCGCTGTAGTCTTTGGACTTGAAGAGTTCTGATCGCACTTGCTGGGATCCCACGTGAATATTTACACTGACCATTCATCCATCCGGCACCTGTTAGCCAAGAAGGACGCAAAGCCCAGGCTCATCAGATGATCCTGCTTTTGCAGGAATTTGACCTGGAAATCCAAGAAAAGGCCGGATCAAAGAATGTGGTGGCTGACCACTTGTCTAGACTTCATCCAGACCACATTGGACCCTCCCTACCTCTATCTGACTCCTTCCTTGATGAAAACATCCTGGCTGTGCAAGACAAGAAAATGCCATGGCATGCTGACTACGTCAACTACCGGTTGTAGGACAAACCCCGCACAACTGGTCCAGACAGCAACGGGACAGGTTCTTGCCTGAGGCCAAGCACTATTTTTGGGATGATCCCATACTATTTCACCTCTGTGCTGGCCAGATCATCAGGAGGTGTATCCCCGAAGACAAAGTTCAGAGTGTGCTTTCCTTTTGTCATGACCAGGCTTGTGGTGGCCACTTCTTTGGAAAGAAAATAGCTGCAAAAGTTTTGCAGTCTGGATTTTACTGGCCGTCCCTATTTAAGGATGCACACAACTTTGCCAAGACTTGCTCACGCTGCCAAACATTGGGGACCATGACCAAGAAAGATATGATGCCCCTTCAGCCCATTTTGATTGTCAAAATCTTCGACGTTTGGGGTATCGATTTTATGGGCCCCTTTCCACCATCCAACAGCTTCGAGTACATCCTGGTCTCGGTAGACTATGTTTCCAAATGGATCGAAGCCATCGCCACCCACCGATGTGATCGCAAAACTATCATGGACTTTGTTAAGAAGAACATCTTTTCTCGGTTTGGAATACCCAAGGCCATGATCAGTGATGGTGGAAGCCATTTTATTCATTCCCAATTCCGTTCACTACTTAGAAAATACGGGGTGAACCACCGCATTGCTACCTCGTATCATCCGCCAACAAACGGGTAGACCGAGGTCTCAAATAGACAAATCAAGAACATTTTACAGAAGACTGTGAGACCTGACAGGAAAGACTAGTCCACACGACTTGATGATGCCCTGTGGGTATACAGGACCGCTTTCAAGACCCCGATAGGCATGTCGCCTTATCGCCTGGTCTTTGGCAATGCCTGCCATCTTCCTATCGAATTGGAACACCGGGCTTACTGGGCTGTCAAGAAATGTAACATGGATTCCCAGTTAACCGATGCGCATAGGATGCTCCAATTATCTGAGCTTGAAGAAATTCATCGGGATGCCTTTGACAATAGTCGACTGTATAAGGAGAAAATGCAAGCCGTCCAGGACCGACTCATTTATAGAAAAACCTTTGAGCCTAACCAGCAAGTCTGGCTGTTTGACGCACGCCTAAAACTCTTCCCTGGAAAACTCTGGTCCAAATGGACAGGACCATTTCAGGTGGTTAAGCCCTACTCTAATGGGGCAGTTGAAATCGTTGATCCTAACACTGGGCACATTTTTATAGTTAATGGTCAACGATTGAAGCATTTCCTGGCCCAGGTTCCCTTAAAGGAGAGTGTCACCCTTGTTGAGGGCTGACACGGAGCATCGCCCTGCTGGAGGCGTTGAACTCAGCGCTTCCTGGGAGGCAACCCAAAGGATTCAGACTGATTCGGTATTTTACGTCACTCGGGTACCATCTTTTTGAACCCTTATGCATCCATGTACTTGCTAATGAGGACATTGTCCAACCTAAGCATGGGGGGGGGTGATAAATTACATAATCCTGTGCTCATTTAATCAGTTTGAATCAAATAAAAAAAATGTTGAATTTAGGAAGAAAAATTAGGCATTAGAAACTTGTCAATTGTGGGAAATAATACAAAAAGAATTTAAACACTTAAACTTTTTAGGCCTTCAGGCTTAATCAGCCCTCGTGTCCTTTAAAATATAGATTTAGCTTCTAATCCTTGCAACCTTAAGTTATTCTAATCCACCTACTAAATAAGGTGATAAGTATATGACTTATCAACTCACCCTCTAACTCAAAAAAACTTTGAGTCTAAGCATCTGCACACATTTTTGCGCAGACTTACTCCTCAGAGATTTTGACAGAAATCGGGTAGCTAATGAACTCTCTAGGGTGGTATGGCTGGCAAGTTGTCGTGGGTAACAGCCCATTGGCAGGTTGTCCATAGCCCAGCCACAGACCATTTCCTCTTCATTGCCTCTAGGTACATTTGAGATCAGGGAAGACACCTATGAAAAATAAAACAAGCCTAAGGAGAAGAAAAGAAAATAAACCACACTTCACCGCACAAGTATGGCTGGCAAGTGATCGTGGGTAACAACCCATTGGTCGGTTGTCCAGAGCCCAGCTCAATAACTACACAAAAAGAACTAAAACACTTAAGGAAGAAGTGGGGAACTAGTACAAACCGAGGAGATATACACTGGAAAAATCCTTGTGTTGACCCTGTAGTTTTCGTCCTTACCAGGAGGGGGTGACGTAATAATTGCGGAAATAAATATAAACAATCTCACAAAATACAATCGCACAAAAGGCATAAAGACTTTTAGGTGGAAACCCAAACTGGGTGAAAACCACCACCTAACCCTCTCGAGTTAGGATTTTTCGATCAACCAAGTTGATCAAAATCCACTAAACGAATCACTTTAAACGAGGGTGATTCAACCTCAAATACAACCACGCTACAAGTGCGAGGGTAGCGTTCCTCAACCCCTTCTCTTCACGAGAAGGATTTTGTCCCTCGAAGGAGACAGGAATTCACAAAGCGAATACCCAACCAAATAACAACGATAAAATAACAATAACCCTATAGAGCCAACAAAGTAATATTAAACCTATGCTTCTATAAGAAATAGGATGCTTCCCTTTGAAAGGAGTGCGTCGGCGATGCGGATGCGTGAACAACATGACGGCACTACGTCGCTCTCGTGAACTACGGCGGGAGAGCTGGTGCGCAAAGCTTGATGCTCTCAAGATGAAGAATTAGAGCTTGGAGAGCAAGAGAGTCTTTTTGGACACAAAAGAGTGTGAAAGTGTGTAGCTAGGTGTATCTTGGTGTCTTGGTGTGTAAAGGCTCCCCTCTATTTATAGAGTCCTTAGGAAGTCTTTGGAAGGCTTAGAAAAGCTTCCATAGCCGTTGGGTACAAAGCCCAAGAGAATCAGCCTAAAATCAGGAATAATCATTGCACTGACAGCCTTATCAGACGTCTGATTCTGGCATCAGACGTCTAGAGGACCACTTCAAGACATCTGATTTCAAGGTCAGACGTCTGATTTCGTGCAGGTTCCTTCCTGACTTGAATCAGATCTAAACAGGGTTCGTGTGCAAGTCCATCAGATGACATACAGGACGTTTGGCACTTTGTCTGGATGTCTGGAAACCTACTTTTTCATGGGAATGGATTTGAAACGGCTAGAAAATCTCTGAGAAGAGATTTTCGGGTCAGTCGAGGCAAAATGATCAATTATCAGATGTCTGGAATGGCTTAAGGACGTCTGATAAGGCTCTAATGGTCATATCCTTGAGTGTATGCTAAGAGAGCCAACGGTCCAATAATTGGACGTCTGGCAAAGTTATCAAACGTCTCCTAAGACGTCTGGTCTAAGGTCTGGACGTCAGATTTCATCAGACAGAACTAGTTATGTCCAGCCTAAATGTTATCAGACATCTGAATCAATAGTCAAATGTCTTAAAACACATTATCAGACATTTGATTTGGGAATTAGACGTCTGGAAACTCTGTTTGAACCCTACATTGGTTTTCTAAGTTCTCTATAGAAAACCTAAGTATCCTAGGGTTATGCCGGTGTTCCTAGGACTACTGTTAGGGTACTTTGAGGCTCTTTAACATAATTTTCTAAGGAAATAAAGAGCAAGAAAATAAAGACAAAAGTAAATGAAAGGAATAAAATGGAATTCTATCCTATTCTTCTTGTCATTCTATCTTCACTCTATCACTCCTCGCGAATCCCCTCTGTTCTCCATCAAGCACCTCCAATCCGTCCTGGATGCGAGCTCGAATTCCGTCTAATCACGTCTACATTTGCAATTGACCTGAAATCTAAGACCCAAGTGCAAATTTTAAATAACACGTGTTTTGTTATCATCAAAACAAATGATCGTGGTGCTCTAGCACCAACAATCTCCCCCTTTTTGATGATGAAAAAATCATAAATAATAGTGCAAAAAATCCTCCCCGATCGAAAAGGTTTGATTAATTTAAAATTTTCTATAACTCCCCCTTAAAACATGGTCTTCTATAAATTTTGAAGGTAATGTCCTCCCCCCCTTTTTTATAACAACAAGATAGCTATTATTTTTCTCCCCCTTTCTAAAGGAAATTTAGCTACCTTACATCTCCCCCTTAAAAATTGACAATTAGCTTATAATTTTTTGCTCCCCCTATCTAAATGCTTATGATAAAAGGATAGGGTAAAGGGTTTTACCTCACCTACCATGGCCAATAAAATGGCCCAAATGGTGGTGGTGGATGCCACATCTGATGGGGCTCCCATCCGTAGCTTGGAGGCCCGGGCATTGGCACTGGTCTCCAATCTGGCGGTCGACGTGCGGCGGGTCCATCGTTTGTTCGCCGTCTCATCGGTCTTCTTATTCTCCTCGTTGGTCTACTCCTTGGTTCTCCCAACTCGAGTTGACCAGCCTTGAGTTTGTAGGTCTAGTCCTTTGTGTTGTAGTTATACCTAAAACCTACAAAACAAGATTCCAATTCTTTTTTCGGTATTCAAGTGGGCTTGGATCCGGATCTGTTAGCGGGTCTCCTTGATGGAGATCCTTTCTCAATCTTAGGGCTATATAAATCATCTACTTTGTTGATTAATTTGTTAGAGTTTTCCCTAAGACATGCAATTTCTTTTTCTATAGTATGCATCTTAGTCTTTAATTCAGAAATTTCTATTTTTAGATTAACATTTTCCTCAATCAATTTATTATTTTCATTGATGAGGTTTTGATTTTCTAATAATAGGCTATCATTGTTAGGACTAGCTTCTAGATCCTTAAGTTTATTTCTAACCTATCATTTTCAGATTTAAGAAAACTAAGATTCTTTTTCATGCTTTTGTTTTCTATTTTTAGTGATTTACTAAGCTCATACAACTCATTAAAAGCATCTTGTAAATCCGAGTTTACCTCATTGTCGCTATCATCACTGTCGTTGTCACTTTCTCCAATTGACATGAAACCAAGGCACGCGGTTTCCTTCTCCCTGAGATCTTCTTCTAAGCTCGTCTCCTCATGAGTGCCTTCCAACCTCCTCCATATCTCGTGGGCGGTGGTGCACTCATGGATTTGTTCGAATTCCTTCGGACTTAACGCGCAATACAAGGCATTCATTGCCTTTGCATTGAGTGAAAGCTCTCGAATCTGCAGTTGCGAGTAGCCTCCTTGGGGTCGCTTTGGGATCTCGTATGGGGTTTCACAACATCCCCATATCTCGAACTCAGTGGCTTGGAGCCACGTCTTCATCCTCAACTTCCAATATCCGAAGTCCTTCCCATCGAAATAGGGTGGTCGGACGGTGGACTGCCCTTCGGAGATTCTGATTGCGACTATGCTTCCCTCCATGATCTTCTTGCTGGGTGTTACTCCGATCTTTCAAGAACCTGCTCTGATACCAATTGTAGTTTTCGTCCCTACCAGGAGGGGGTGACGTAATAATTGCGGAAATAAATATAAACAATCTCACAAAATACAATCGCATAAAAGGCACAAAGATTTTTAGGTGGAAACCCAAATCGGGTGAAAACCACCACCTAACCCTCTCGAGTTAGGATTTTCCGATCAACCAAGTTGATCAAAATCCACTAAACGAATCACTTTAAACGAGGGTGATTCAACCTCAAATACAACCACGCTACAAGTGTGAGGGTAGCGTTCCTCAACCCCTTCTCTTCACGAGAAGGATTTTGTCCCTCGAAGGAGACGGGAATTCGCAAAGCGAATACCCAACCAAATAACAACGATAAAATAACAATAATCCTATAGAGCCAATAAAGTAATATTAAACCTATGCTTCTATAAGAAATAGGATGCTTCCCTTTGAAAGGAGTGCGTCGGCGATGCGGATGCGTGAACAACACGACGACACTACGTCGCTCTCGTGAACTACGGCGGGAGAGCTGGTGCGCAAGGCTTGATGCTCTCAAGATGAAGAATTAGAGCTTGGAGAGCACGAGAGTCTTTTTGGACACAAAAGAGTGTGAAAGTGTGTAGCTAGGTGTATCTTGGTGTCTTGGTGTGTAAAGGCTCCCCTCTATTTGTAGAGGCCTTAGGAAGGCTTTGGAAGGCTTAGAAAAGCTTCCATAGCCGTTGGGTACTGAAACGCTGGCTTCGAGAGATAACCGGGTTTTATTGTTATAGCGTTGTAGTATAGCCAGTTATTGCCATCATTTCAAATATATAAATTTTTTTACTCAGAAAATAAAAGAGTTCCCGAGGTCGAACTCAGGGAGCAAGTTATATTCTAGGGGTACAAGTTTCTTTTACAAAAATAAAGAAAGAGAGAGAAAGAATTTGTTGTCTTTTCTTCTTTTCTCTTTGCTTCTCCTCGTCTCAGATCTTCTGTTATCTTCTTCTTCTTTATCTGCAGTGGTGATGTTCTTCTTCTTCTTTTCCTTTCTTTCTTCTTTTCCTTTCTTCAGATCTTCTTCTCGTGCTCTTCTTCTTTCAGTTCTTCCCTTGGCCTCTCTGTGTTCTCCTCTGCCTCGCCTTCTTCTGTTGTTCTTCCTTGTTCTTTTGTTCTTCAGATCTCCTTCTTTCTTCTTTTCTTTTTCCTGTCAGGACGTCGTCTCTCCTTCTTTCTTCTTTTCCCTTCAGGACGTCGTCTGATTTTCTAATCAGACGACTTAAACCGCTTGTTGCTACAGTGTCTCCCTCAGCTTCCTTCTTCTTCCGCGGTCCTTCTTCTTCACCTGTGCCTGCACACTTCAGAGTTTACGTCAGAGGGCAAAACCTACTCTACCCCCTGCCCCTCCGTCTCTCTCTCACAGAATCCGCTCATAGGATAGCTCTCCCAGAGCTGCCGGGTAGCCGGGTACGGGTAGCGCCCGGGTCCAGGTCCACCGGCGTGAGTGGTGGGCGAGGAGTGCAGGTCAGTCTAAGTCGGGTCGGGTCAGGTCCGCAGGGCGTGAGCGCGGACGTGACCGGGTAACCGGGCGGGTGAAGGGGACCTCACCCCGTGTGCTGAGGCAATAAGCCTCCAGCACTTTTTCGCTTTATACCGCTGCGCCTCTTCAGACTTTTCCGAGGTGGGACTAAATGTCCCACCCTAATTGAGCGCCCGCAGCGGAGAAAGCAGCGGGCGATCGCAGCTACACGCGAGGCCTTCGCCCCAGCTGCGAGCCTGATGCTTTGTCGAAATGCCTCGCAAGGCCTGGGAGTCGAATCTGGGCGTGGCGCGCCTGCAGCTGCAGGCAGAAGCAACTCCTTCTGCACGGCAATGGCGGCGGAGGTTGGGTGACCTGTTCACAGCAAAACGGCCTCTCGGCCTAATCAGAAGGTGCCGGGAGCTTCGCCAGAGTGCGGCGAAGCTCGTGTGGGTGGTGGCGAGGCGTGGGGCGGCGTGCAAGGGCTGCCCTAGGTCGGACTGTGGGTCGGAGGATGGGTTTGTTCGGTGGGGTTGCAGAGGGTGATGTGGGGGAAGTGGAAGGGCGGGGGTTGATCAGGGTGAGGAGGCGGAGGTTCTGCGGTGGTCGGCGAGCCGTGTGGGTTGCTGGGGTGATGGGGGGGTCTCGCCGGAGTTTGGCCGGAGACGAAGGGGGTGACGGTGGACAGGAGCGATCGAGGGTTTAATCAAATAAAAGACAGTGAGGAAAAGAAAGAGGGGGAGATGGGGAGGAGTTCTGACCTAGCTACGGAGACGAAAGGGGCCGGAGCAGGGCGACAGTCGTATCGACTGTCGCCGGAAAAGAAGTTGCCCAG
Source organism: Thalassia testudinum (assembly GCA_037157565.1). Classification (NCBI taxonomy): domain Eukaryota; kingdom Viridiplantae; phylum Streptophyta; class Magnoliopsida; order Alismatales; family Hydrocharitaceae; genus Thalassia; species Thalassia testudinum. The sequence continues at coordinate 33,642,137 of JAZHRO010000049.1, forward strand.
GGGAAGGGGCGGCGGCGAGCAGAGAGCCGGAGAGGCGCCAGCTGGGTGCGGCGTGGCGCGGGAAGAGCAGGGGAAGAAGTCTCTGCTGCTGGTATTGCGGCAGAGCGAAGAGGAGGAGGAGGAGGAACCGCCGGAGCTGGTGGGTGTCTGCCGGAGTGAGAGGAGAGGAAAGTTGGGGGTTTTCTCCGTCAGATCCGAGCTGGGAAGAACGGTGGAGCGACGGGGGTATTTATAGGGATCGAATCAGGGAGGAAGGCGGAGGGAGACGACGTGTCTCCCTCGCCGGAGGACGCCGGAGATGGAAACCCATACCGTCTGTGCGTTCGCACGGCCGGTATGGCGGGTTACAGCGACCAGGGGGGTGTCCCTGCGACGGCTGACGACGCAGGGCACCCCCGGTTTACTTGCCAGGCTCTCCCCCTCACCCTGCACGGCGCCATGCTCCGCGCAAGGTCGCCGGAGCATGGTGCTGGCAGGTTTTGCAAGGGGGACCTGAACGCAAAGAACGAAGGAGAGTTAGGGGCCAAAATGCGAGGGTTCAAAAGTTGAGGGCCAAAAAGTAAATATATGAGGACCAAAGTGTAAAGTTGGTCAAGGAGGTTTCTTCTTAGGCTCAAGTTTTTATACATGACTAATGAGGACCTAAGGAATCTGATGGTGAATTTCATTTCTATATTAAACCTTGTTTGACCGGTCAATTTATGCGAAAACCCAAATTAAGTTATTAATTGGGCATGGTTCTCAATGTAGGTCAAAATGGGTTCTGAAGGCCAAATTGAAGGTTCTAAACCCTAGAGATTATTTTTCTATGAATTTTAGAGGGTTTATTATATTTTTACTTTGCCTTGAACCTCGTGAATTGAAGTGGGTTGTTTTAGGGTTACAGATTATCATTTAGTTCCTTGGAATTGCTGTAGCCCTTTCTAGATCATCTCATCCCACTTTTATTCTTATTAAGTTGCTTCGACCTATGTTTGGACCCTGAATTACCCTGTATGCAGATTATACTGGTAAAATTGCATTTTTACCCCTTACGACTTGTTTTCTCCTTAAACTCAGAATTCTCTGAGTTAAGCCTTTCCTTGAGTTATGTAGGAGCTTTTATCCTTTGTATTAGGTCAAAATGAGCTAGTTATGGCTCATGATGAGGTTCTCATCATACCCCCATGCCTAGCTTTTGCTAGTCCCTTAGCAAAAACTTAAGGTTTCAACCCTTGTTCTAGACCATGAAGTTTTTAATAGTTTTAGATAAGTGCTTTTTATTTGAGCATAGATTAGGTTAGAATGCTGACCATAGGCCTAAAAGGTACTCTAGTACCAATCAAGATCCAAATCTGTCTAGCCTTAGCCTCAGTCTTTAGCAAAGGTTTTTAAGGTCCACAAGAACTAACCTAAGGTTTATTGGACTTTGTGGTTAAAGCACCCGTGCTTGAAATGATTTTAGCCTTGGCTCAGTTCGCAGTGCGTTTTGTAAGAGAGAGATAGAAAGTTTTTCTGTTTGGAGAGTTTTCTCTCTCTTTTTCTTTTTAGTTCTAGCCTAGGATTGGCTTTTCAACACAGTCTGTATCAGATTCCTTGCTCCCATCATTAATCCTCAAGGGTTCCTGGCGATCGATGCTTCGAGATAGCACCGCCCATGGCAACCCCCGGAACCCTGGCTATTGAGATTTCGAGATAATCCCATCCATGGTCTTCCGTGGCCGAATCCAGACCTTGGCAATTGACACTTCGAGATAATGCCATCCATGGAATCTGAACCAGCAGAGTGCTTACATGCCCCCAGTAGGATATGTAAATATCCTAAGAGACAAGCACCGAGGAGATGATATTTTGTTACGCATCTTCGAGGGGATTTCCCGCCTCTCCGCGCTGGGAACTCATCCAAATCAACTTGTGTTGATCGGCCGCTCCTATTCTAGGTGTTCTTTTCAGAATTTTGCGACGCTTCTGCGTGATTCTGATTTTTACGCTTACTGAACCAGGCTGTGTGTGAGGTTAGGGTGCTTAGGTTACTGAGTCCCGTAAACCAAAAATTAGTTAACGAGGCCAAATACTCCCTAAGCCTTAGACTTAATACTTCAGCTTTTCATTTTCCTCAACCTCTTGAGGAGTGTCCAGATCTTAATGGGTACTAAGAGTCTATTCAAGAATGCCTAAGGTTTGCATTCTTACTAATCTCATTGTGCACTTTTCAGTTATTTTCTTGAATGAGGTCTAGAACTTAGGTTAATTCCTTAGTTCCTTACTAATGACTATCACCTTTTCTCATAATTTTGTGCTCCTTTTTCATTTTGTTTCTTTTCTCCTTCACAAAATTTCCTTCTCCTCTTTTCCTCTTATTCTTTTTCGAAAAATTTTTAATTTTTATGGTGTTTTTGGCATATGTGAATTTTTTTGTTTGAAACCTTTTCTTACAAGTTTTGCACTTTCATACCCCCCCCATGCCTAAGATTTGCAATGTCCTCATTGTAACCTAGGGGGTTTTTATTTAACTTAGTTCATTCCTTAAGACAGAAATTTGGATGAGTGGATGGGTCGGGTTGAATTTTTGCGGACGATTTCTAATCCCAGATGCAAGCATCTGAGGTGGGGTCGGCTGTCTACAAGGGTGAACTTCAAGTGCAAAAAGGTGTCAGAACAAGTTTCAGGTTTTCAAAGAGAATGATGGGCTGCCTCCCGTTAAGCGCTGAGTTTTACGCCATCGGCTGGGCGCAATAAGCTCAAGGGGAAAGGAGGATATAAGATGCTTCAGCCAAATCAGTAGAAGTTACATCAATGAACGGCTTGAGTCTCTGACCGTTCACGATGAAAGGTTCAGAATCGTGGCTGAGTGGACTGATTTCGATTGCTCCATTTCCAAAAACCTGTCGGACCAAATATGGTCCGACCCACTTGGATCTCAGTTTTCCTGGGAAGAGTTTTAGTCGGGCATCAAAGAGTAGGACCTTTTGACCAGGATGAAAGATCTTTCTCGAGATGTGTTTGTCGTGGAAGGCTTTAACCCGCTCCTTGTAGATTTGCGAGTTCTCGTACGCGTCTAGGCGTAATTCATCGATCTCGCTGATTTGGAGTTTTCTGTGGGTCCCAGCCTTGGAAAGATCTAGATTACAGTTCCGTACTGCCCAATAGGCTTTATGCTCCAGTTCTACGGGAAGGTGGCATGCCTTTCCGTACACCAGTCTAAAGGGAGACATGCCCAATTGGGTCTTGTGGGTGGTCCTATAGGCCCACAATGCTTCCGGAAGTCGGGACGACCAGTCCTTCCTGTCAGGTCGAACAGTGACTTGCAGGATTTTCTTGATCTCCCGATTAGACAGCTCAGCTAGACCATTAGTTTGGGGGTGGTAAGGAGTAGAGATTCGGTGAGACACCCCGTATTTGTTCATCAGTGACCTAAACTGAGCATTTGTGAAATGGGTCCCCCCATCAGAGATTATTGCACGAGGAATCCCGAACCTTGAGAAAATGTGTTGATGAATGAATTTGAGAACGATTTTGTGATCACAGGTTTGGGTCGGTATGGCTTCGATCCATTTGGACACGTAGTCCACAGCCAACAGAATGTATTCGAAACCATCCGAAACAGGAAAGGGGCCCATAAAATCAATCCCCCAAACATCAAAGATTTCGCATACTAGAATCGGTTGCATAGGCATCATGTCGCGATGGCTCATGTTGCCCAAAGTCTGGCAACGACTGCATGCCTTGCAGTGATTGTATGCGTCTTTGAACAGTGTGGGCTAGTAAAAGCCGCACTGGAGGACTTTTGATGCGGTTTATGCCCGGCGAAATGGCCACCGCAAGCCTGGTCATGGCAGAAAGAGAGGATTTTGTTGAATTCCCCTTCCGGGACACATCTCCGGATGATCTGATCGGCACCTATGCAGAAGAGGTACGGGTCTTCCCAAATGTAATACTTGGCATCGGAGCGTAATTTGTCTTTCTTGGCCTTCGGCCAATCGGACGGGATCTGATGAGATGCCAAGTAATTTACTACATTAGCAAACCATGGAAGGCTAGTACCAATAGTCAGCAGGTGCTCATCGGGAAAATGCTCAGTGATGGGTCCGGAAGGGTCAATTATTTCAGAAGGAAGACGGGACAAGTGATCAGCTACCACATTTTGCTTTCCCGCTTTGTCGCGAATCTCAAGGTCAAATTCTTGCAACAGCAAGATCCATCGGATTAATCGAGGTTTCGCGTCCTTCTTTGCAAGGAGATGCCTCACAGCTGTGTGATCCGAGTATATGATGACACGGGAACCCAGAAGGTACGATCTGAACTTTTCTAGGGCAAATACTACAGCTAGCAGCTCTTTCTCAGTAACCGTATAGTTACGCTGAGCCTCATCGAGTGTTTTGCTGGCGTAGTAAATAGCCACAGGTTTCCTGTCAATTTTCTGCCCCAAAACCGCTCCTACAGCGAAGTCGGATGCATCGCACACGATCTCAAAGGGTTGAGACCAATCAGGGGACTGTAGGATCGGGGCTTGGGTGACTCGGTCACGCAGGATTTCAAATGCTTGAGTGCATTCCTTGGAAATTTCGAAAGGAACATCCTTGGAGAGAAGAGTGGTCAGGGGGCACGCGATTTTTGAAAAATCAGGGATAAATCGTCGATAAAAACCGACATGCCCTAAAAAGGAACGGATGTCCCTGATCGAGCTAGGCATAGGAAGGTGAGAAATCAGATTAACCTTAGCTCGATCCACTTGGATACCTTTCTCCGAAATTGAGTGTCCCAGGACAATTCCCTCAGGCACCATGAAATGGCTCTTTTCCCAGGAAAGAACCAAATTCACATCGATGCACCGCCTGAGTATCTGGACCAAGTGTTGGAGGCAATCGTCGAATGATGCTCCGAAAACTGAAAAGTCATCCATGAAGACTTCCAGATAATCACCTACCATATCTGAGAATATGGCAAGCATGCATCGCTGAAAAGTAGCGGGTGCATTGCAAAGACCGAAAGGCATCCTTCGGAAAGCGTATGTTCCGAAGGGGCAGGTGAACGTGGTCTTTTCTTGGTCCTCAGGATGGATTGCCACCTGGTTATAACCGGAGTACCCATCAAGAAAGCAGAAGAACCTATTTCCCGCAAGTTTTTCGAGAATTTGATCAATGAAGGGTAGTGGGAAATGATCCTTCTTCGTGGAGGAATTGAGTCGGCGGTAATCTATACAGACTCTCCACGAGTTGGCTAATCGGGTAGGAATGATTTCTCCGGTCTCAGTCGTTATAGTGGTGAGTCCTGCCTTCTTGGGCACGACCTGAATTGGGCTCACCCAACGACTATCGGAGATCGGGTAGATGATTCCGGCATCTAACCACTTGATGATCTCCTTTTTCACGACCTCCTGCAGATTGGGGTTTAAGCGTCTCTGCATTTCACGAGAAGGTCGTGTGCCCTCTTCTGAATAGATATGATGAGTACAATAAGAGGGACTTATTCCAGTCAAATCATCGAGAGTCCATCCGATGGCTCTACGATGTTGCTGGAGGACAACAATCAGACGGGATTCCTGTTCAGGACTGAGGTTGGAATTGATAATCACAGGAAGGGTCTGATTAGAACCCAAAAAGAGGTATTTCAAGTGAGCAGGAAGGGGTTTCAGTTCGAGGATGGGGTTATCAGCAGCAGCGGGTGGTTCAGTATAGATGTGAGGTTCAAGGGTGGGAGTTACTGGGTTGTTCATATCTGGATTCGAATCCTCTGTTTGTGGGTCAAGATCCTTCTGTGGTTGATGAGGCATAATCGAGTCATTCTGGAGGTGTGATTCATCAACCAAAGTCTTGATGTCACAAATTTGTTCGATGACGCCGCAATTAATTCCTTGTTGGGCCTTAAATATATCAATTTTCAGTGTTTGATCTCCAAACTTAAGCTCTATTTGGCCCTCCTCACAGCTGATGTTGGCTCTAGCAGTAGCCAAGAAAGGTCTCCCTAGAATGATTGGTGTATCCCTAGGGTTCTCAGGTGCATCCATATCTAAGACTATAAAGTCCACTGGAAAATAGAAATCCCGCACTCTTACGATAACATCCTCGAGAATCCCTTTTGGTGACTTTATAGATCGATCTGCTAATTGTAATGTCACCTCGGTTGGTTTTAGCTCAGATTCTTCTAGATGGTCAAGTAAGGATGTGGGTATCAGGTTTATGGATGCACCCAAGTCTAACAATGCTCTATCAAATTGGGTACCACCTATCTTACAGGAAATCAGGGGAGTCCCAGGATCCTTTGCCTTGGGTGGGAGTCTACTAAGGATTACAAAGCTGGCTTGCTCTGACAGAACAATTGGGCTCCCTCCCTTGGTTCGCGGCTTACGCTGGGGTGTAAATATATTCTTTAGAAATCGTGCGTAAGCTGGTACGTGGCGGATTGCATCCATCAAGGGGATGTTTATGTGGACCTGCTCAAAGAGCTTGACCAGGTCCTCCTCAGGGGCCACGGGTTTGGTGGTCTTCTTTCCCTTGGTCAAGGCCTCGGGAAACGGGATCTTGGTTGGTTCTTCTAGGATAGGTCCAGGTTGTGGATCCGGAACAGCGGTATCTTGGATAACTATCCTAGGGTCATGGTTATCAGGCTTGGAGTGGTTTGGATAATGCAGGTCTTGAGTTGTTTTACCACTACGTGTTGTTACAGAATTTAATCCGGCCTGATTTTGGTTTGGGTTTGGTAAGAGGGGTGGCTGCTGCTGAAATCCCGCATAAGAAGTTGAGGCTTCCATCTCATCTGGAGATGGAGCAGTAGGGGCCTGATAAATCGATTGAGCGTGGCCTAAATTTGGATTCATAACGCACTTCTGGGTTGGCACGTTATTTGGGTTAGGAAGAGGTTGGGAAGGGAGTGTGCCTGGCTGGCGAGAATTTGCCAACTGGGCCAGTTGAGTTTTAACTTCTGTAAGCTCGTCCTTGTGCTGTTTTTGAATAGCCGCATTCGTTTTTTGAATGTCAGCCAGAGTCTGAAGGATTAGGGACATTTGATCCTGATTTGGCCCTGATGGATAAGTAGGGTTGGGCCGAGGCTGAGGCGGCTGGTAATGACGAGAGGGCTGTGGGCGGGACTGAAAAGGTGGTCTTTGGGTTTGGGAATTTCCCGCCCACTGAAAATTGGGATGGTTTCGCCATCCAGGGTTGTAAGTGTTGGAGAATGGGTCGTTCTGGATGGCGTTGAGGTCCTCGCAGGTCTGAGGAACCTCCTGAGAATCAGGGAAAGGGGGAATGGAGTTCCCCCGACTGGTGTAGAAAGGATCGGATGATCCTCCGATCCAAGAATCAGATGGGGATGGATATGGATCCATCCCAGGGGAAGATCGGTGGAGGATGTTTTGCACAGTTTCCTGTGTGGAAGGAGGTTGTGCAAAGGAGTTACGCGCGGAGGTGGCTCGCTGCAAGTGCTGAGTCAGCTCATCCACCTTCTTTTCAGTGATTGAGACCTTGTCCAATCGACTGGCCATTAATTCCAGGTCGACTGATGCGGACAGGCCCTGCGTCTCATGTGCTCCCTTAAGATTCGTCGCTGCGCGGGTATTTGTCCTGTCGAATAATCCCATGGAGTCATTGTTGATGGAGTTCTCGCACATGTTTTCGAGAATCTCCCATACGGTGTCTTCATGTTGACCCATTATGTTTCCTCCGCAAGTTGCATTGACGAAAAGGCGGATGTCCTCACGGAGTCCCTGGTAAAAAGATTGGACTTGTTCCCATTTAGGAACTCCGTGATGGGGGCACTTTCTCATGAGATCCTGAAAATGATCCCATGCCTCATGGAGAGGTTCTCCTGATTGTTGAGTGAAGTGTGTAATCTGATGGCGCAAGGCGTTGGTCCGACCAACGGGAAAAAACTTTTTCAAAAACTCGGATTGAAGTTCTTCCCAAGTGTTGATCGGCCGGGTCTGAGTTTGATACCAATGGGCGGCCTTGTCCATAAGAGAAAAGGAGAACATCTTCATGAGAAGAATATCCCGATTTTGCGCATCTGATCCAAAAGTGTGGGCCAGATGCTTTAGCTGTTTGATGTGCTGGAAGGGATCTTCAGAATTAAGCCCATGGAATTTAGGTATAGCATGAATCATGTTGGGCTTTAATTCGGAATCAGGTCCTCCAGTCGGGATTCTGACTCGAGGCTCAATGGCCACCGCAGCAGGATTGTAGTGGTCCCGCATCATAGGACGGTGTGGTGGGTGCACGAAGTTTTGGAAGAGGTCATTGAGTCGCTGGAGCTGGTGTTCCAGATTATTTTCTTCCTCAACTGGCTGAGCCATGATGGGGGAAGAAGAAGAACTTGGTTCTGAATCAGAAGAGAGAATAATGTGAGGGTGTTGCTGCACAAACACGGGCGTCGAGGCTTGGCCTTGACGAGAGCGAATTTCTAAAGGAGGTCTTAAGGGTGGTCTTAGGGACCTCCTTCCGTACATGCACTGTTGGAAGAGGTAAGTTTAGAAGGTGCTGGACCCAATCAAGACACCCAAAAATGTGTTGGGTGACTATAGAGGTGCGGGGCAGATGGACCCCTTGATCAGAAAGATCGTCCACCTGAGAATTACCTGGGCAGCCAGAGAGGGAGAGTCCCGCGAAGACCCCTACACGGTAGAGCGTCCCCACGGGTTACAGGGTTTCCCCCACCCGACCTCTCTTGTCACTACGGTTCCAGGTAGACCAGAATGGGGATCTTGACCTCTTAAGTCTACCAATTTTAAGATCAGGGTGCTTAAGGTTTCACTTGAACTTTAGTCTTTTAAGTGCAAAGAGTGACCTAATTTAAGGTTGGTTGACCCAAGGGGTCAACTTTACCTCTTGTTTTCTTTGAGAGCTTTTAGGTCTTGTCTTTTAGGGTTCAAGTGTTTAGAGAGCCAATTGTTTTAGGTTTTCTTTTGAATAGGTATTTTCAATCAATGGTTTAGGCACACTTCTTTTGGATTTTCTCCATTCTTGATTTAAGTAGTGTGTCTCTAAAACCCTAATGTTGAATCATATGTTGGCTCTACTTGGTCCAGTTAGTTCTTTGTTGGGTAATTAGGGCTCAAGCAAGAATGTGTTAGCCCTTAAATACCCTTAATAGTGTGCAGGACTAATGAGTTGAAAACATGCAACTCTTTATGGTTACTAAGTATGGAAGACAGGTTAGCCCTATATTGCTTGTTCTTTTCTTTTCTTCCTCTTTAGAGTTTAGGGGTTAATAGCGAGAGGAAAAATTTACCTGTCCTCGGAGTGGTTGTCGTGCGGTTGCTTGTCTTCTTGATTTCCTGTAGTTTTCTGCACAAAAGAGAGGAGATTATGAGAAATTAAAAAGAAACAGGAATGTTTACCTCTAGAATAGCCGTTGCTCCCCGGCAGCGGCGCCAAAATGAAACGCTGGCTTCGAGAGATAACCGGGTTTTATTGTTATAGCGTTGTAGTATAGCCAGTTATTGCCATCATTTCAAATATATAAATTTTTTTACTCGGAAAATAAAAGAGTTCCCGAGGTCGAACTCAGGGAGCAAGTTATATTCTAGGGGTACAAGTTTCTTTTACAAAAATAAAGAAAGAGAGAGAAAGAATTTGTTGTCTTTTCTTCTTTTCTCTTTGCTTCTCCTCGTCTCAGATCTTCTGTTATCTTCTTCTTCTTTATCTGCAGTGGTGATGTTCTTCTTCTTCTTTTCCTTTCTTTCTTCTTTTCCTTTCTTCAGATCTTCTTCTCGTGCTCTTCTTCTTTCAGTTCTTCCCTTGGCCTCTCTGTGTTCTCCTCTGCCTCGCCTTCTTCTGTTGTTCTTCCTTGTTCTTTTGTTCTTCAGATCTCCTTCTTTCTTCTTTTCTTTTTCCTGTCAGGACGTCGTCTCTCCTTCTTTCTTCTTTTCCCTTCAGGACGTCGTCTGATTTTCTAATCAGATGACTTAAACCGCTTGTTTCTACAGTGTCTCCCTCAGCTTCCTTCTTCTTCCGCGGTCCTTCTTCTTCACCTGTGCCTGCACACTTCAGAGTTTACGTCAGAGGGCAAAACCTACTCTACCCCCCGCCCCTCCGTCTCTCTCTCACAGAATCCGCTCATAGGATAGCTCTCCCAGAGCTGCCGGGTAGCCGGGTACGGGTAGCGCCCGGGTCCAGGCCCACCGGCGTGAGTGGTGGGCGAGGAGTGCAGGTCAGTCTAAGTCGGGTCGGGTCAGGTCCGCGGGGCGTGAGCGCGGACGTGACCGGGTAACCGGGCGGGTGAAGGGGACCTCACCCCGTGTGCTGAGGCAATAAGCCTCCAGCACTTTTTCGCTTTATACCGCTGCGCCTCTTCAGACTTTTCCGAGGTGGGACTAAATGTCCCACCCTAATTGAGCGCCCACAGCGGAGAAAGCAGCGGGCGATCGCAGCTACACGCGAGGCCTTCGCCCCAGCTGCGAGCCTGATGCTTTGTCGAAATGCCTCGCAAGGCCTGGGAGTCGAATCTGGGCGTGGCGCGCCTGCAGCTGCAGGCAGAAGCAGCTCCTTCTGCACGGCAATGGCGGCGGAGGTCGGGTGACCTGTTCACAGCAAAACGGCCTCTCGGCCTAATCAGAAGGTGCCGGGAGCTTCGCCAGAGTGCGGCGAAGCTCGTGTGGGTGGTGGCGAGGCGTGGGGCGGCGTGCAAGGGCTGCCCTAGGTCGGACTGTGGGTCGGAGGATGGGTTTGTTCGGTGGGGTTGCAGAGGGTGATGTGGGGGAAGTGGAAGGGCGGGGGTTGATCAGGGTGAGGAGGCGGAGGTTCTGCGATGGTCGGCGAGCCGTGTGGGTTGCTGGGGTGATGGGGGGGGTCTCGCCGGAGTTTGGCCGGAGACGAAGGGGGTGACGGTGGACAGGAGCGGTCGAGGGTTTAATCAAATAAAAGACAGTGAGGAAAAGAAAGAGGGGGAGATGGGGAGGAGTTCTGACCTAGCTACGGAGACGAAAGGGGCCGGAGCAGGGCGACAGCCGTATCGACTGTCGCCGGAAAAGAAGTTGCCCAGGGGAAGGGGCGGCGGCGAGCAGAGAGCCGGAGAGGCGCCAGCTGGGTGCGACGTGGCGCGGGAAGAGCAGGGGAAGAAGTCTCTGCTGCTGGTATTGCGGCAGAGCGAAGAGGAGGAGGAGGAGGAACCGCCGGAGCTGGTGGGCGTCTGCCGGAGTGAGAGGAGAGGAAAGTTGGGGGTTTTCTCCGTCAGATCCGAGCTGGGAAGAATGGTGGAGCGACGGGGGTATTTATAGGGACCGAATCAGGGAGGAAGGCGGAGGGAGACGACGTGTCTCCCTCGCCGGAGGACGCCGGAGATGGAAACCCATACCGTCCGTGCGTTCGCACGGCCGGTATCGCGGGTTACAGCGACCAGGGGGGTGTCCCTGCGACGGCTGACGACGCAGGGCACCCCCGGTTTACTTGCCAGGCTCTCCCCCTCACCCTGCGCGGCGCCATGCTCCGCGCAAGGTCGCCGGAGCATGGTGCTGGCAGGTTTTGCAGGGGGGACCTGAACGCAAAGAACGAAGGAGAGTTAGGGGCCAAAATGCGAGGGTTCAAAAGTTGAGGGCCAAAAAGTAAATATATGAGGACCAAAGTGTAAAGTTGGTCAAGGAGGTTTCTTCTTAGGCTCAAGTTTTTATACATGACTAATTAGGACCTAAGGAATCTGATGGTGAATTTCATTTCTATATTAAACCTTGTTTGACCGGTCAATTTATGCGAAAACCCAAATTAAGTTATTAATTGGGCATGGTTCTCAATGTAGGTCAAAATGGGTTCTGAAGGCCAAATTGAAGGTTCTAAACCCTAGAGATTATTTTTCTATGAATTTTAGAGGGTTTATTCTATTTTTACTTTGCCTTGAACCTCGTGAATTGAAGTGGGTTGTTTTAGGGTTACAGATTATCATTTAGTTCCTTGGAATTGCTGTAGCCCTTTCTAGATCATCTCATCCCACTTTTATTCTTATTAAGTTGCTTCGACCTATGTTTGGACCCTGAATTACCCTGTATGCAGATTATACTGGTAAAATTGCATTTTTACCCCTTATGACTTGTTTTCTCCTTAAACTCAAAATTCTCTGAGTTAAGCCTTTCCTTGAGTTATGTAGGAGCTTTTATCCTTTGTATTAGGTCAAAATGAGCTAGTTATGGCTCATGATGAGGTTCTCATCAGGTACAAAGCCCAAGAGAATCAGCCCGAAATCAGGAACAATCATTGCACTGACAGCCTTATCGGACGTCTGGAGGACCACTTTAAGACATCTGATTTCAAGGTCAGACGTCTAATTTCGTGCAGGTTCCTTCCTGACTTGAATCAGATCTAAACAGGGTTCTTGTGCAAGTCCATCAGACGACATATAGGACGTCTGGCACTATGTCTGGACGTCTGGAAACCTACTTTTTCGTGGGAATGGATTTGCAATGGCTAGAAAATCTCTGAGAAGAGATTTTCGGGTCAGTCGAGGCAAAACGGTCAATTATCAGACGTCTGGAATGGCTTAAGGACGTCTGATAAGGCTCAAACAGTCATATCCTTGAGTGTATGCTAAGAGAGCCAACGGTCCACTAATTGGACGTCTGGCAAAGTCATCAGACGTCTCCTAAGACGTCTGGTCTAAGGTCTGGACGTCTGATTTCATCAGACAGAACTAGTTATGTCCAGCCTAAATGTTATTAGACGTCTGAATCAACAGTCAGACGTCTTAAAACACATTATCAGACGTCTGGAAACTCTGTTTGAACCCTACATTGGTTTTCTACGTTCTCTATAGAAAACCTAAGTATCCTAGGGTTGTGCTGGTGCTCCTAGGACTACTGTTAGGGTACTTTGAGGCTCTTTAACATAATTTTCTAAAGAAATAAAGAGCAAGAAAATAAAGACAAAAGTACATGAAAGGAATAAAATGGAATTCTATCCTATTCTTCTTGTCCTTCCATCTTCACTCTATCGCTCCTCGCGAATCCCCTCTGTTCTCCATCAAGCTCCTCCAATCCGTCCTGGATGCGAGCTCGAATTCCATTTAATCACGTCTACATTTGTAATTGACCTGAAATCTAAGACTCCAAGTGCAAATGTTAAATAACATGTGTTTTGTTATCATCAAAACAAATGATCGTGGTGCTCTAGCACCAATAGACCCCAATTAAAAAAAATGTAGGGAGAAAGCTACCAATTGAACAAATACACCTTCAGGCAAATATATTTTCTTTTCCGGTCACCTAGGGGCGTAGAAACCCGAAGTCTGTCTAAATTACCGTTGAGTGAGTCTATCACAATCGTCACACCAAGATGCTTAGCACTTAGGGTTTTGACCAAGTTTTGGGTGGGTTGGGTAGCCGTAAAAGGTTACCAACCCACACAGAATTTCAGAAAAAAAGTTCTAAAAAAAAAAAATATATATATACATATACATATGTATAGTTATATGCATTAAAGTAAGGATTCTGGTGATTCGTATTTTGGCAGACACCCGGGCACTACTTAGTCTTTGTAGATTAAGATCTTTATATATTTCCTCCTATTGACAAGTGACGAAGTGTCTAAGAAATTACTTCTTAAATTCTGAAAGGAAATAAAGGCTAGAATAAACCTTGCTAGAGACTAGCAAGGAGTAAGCATGGGGGTATGATAACATTGCACAAGGGGGTGATAATTATGTTGAATATGGACCATCTTAAGAATAAAAGGCACAACATAAGTAGAATAGGAGCATTGCATGCATCATGTACCAAGATTGCTTATAAAACTGTATTAATGGCCATTTGTGTAAGCACTTGCCAAAGTAAGCCTCAGATGAGCAATCGGACCGCACAGATGGATACAGAATGACGAACGGAGTCCAACAGACTCAAGATTTGTCAAATCCGACATCCGAAGCTCCTAAAATGGGCCCAAGACGTTCTGACCGTTGATCTGGAGATCAATGGCCCTCATTGCGCCACATCACCCCCTCTCCACCGCTTGCCGCTTCAACCATCATCTGAGATCAAATCTCAGCCATCGATCTTCGATCGAACGGTCGAGACTCACGTGCTCCACCACAGTCGCCTCGGCAAAGCACGGGCGTGGCCCAACGGTTAACGTGCATGCCCACACGCACACGATGCAAGTTCGAGTCGCGCGGAGCGTGAAATCGAAGACGAAGGCTATGCCCAACGAAATTGGGCTGCTCGATCAGCAGCGAGCGGCCGAGATTACGCCACGCAGCGCACCCACAGATCGCGAGCGCCCACGCGCGCGCGCACGCTGGGCGATGATGCCTGCGCACACGTGCGCCCGAGGCGCGATCCAAGCACAGCCAAGGAGAGATCTCAGCCGTCCGATCTTTGATCGGACGGCTCTCACGCAGCGGCCGCAGATCGAGCGTGAAGAAGAAACAGCCAGGCGGTTGACCAGCGGGCTGTAGGGCTTCACCGACCCTTTTGGAGTGGTTTTAGCGACGTCCCGGACGTCGCTAAAGCCCCTTCTTCTTTTAGAAAGCCCTTAACCCTATTTAAACCCCCTCCAACCACTCATTCAAGGCATTCACTTCCCTTGCAACTGCTCCACCCCTCTCTTAGCTAGCTTTAGGCCCTGTTGTAATCGCCGGAGATGACGAGCCACTGACGGAGCCTCCTCCACCGCAGTGGCTGCCTCATCGCTCTCCCTCTTCTCTCTTTCTCTCTCTCTTTTAAGCTTTCCATTACTTTTGTTTGGGCATGTATTTAATGTTGTCAGCTATGAACTAAAAGTACATGATTAAAGAAGTTATTTTCTGTTCAGTCGTTACTTTAATTTCTGTCTAAGTGCATGATCAAGCAAGAAACACTCTAACCCTAATCTCTCTCTCTCTCTATCTCTAGCTCGCTTTTCAAACCCCACCTCCGCAAGCAAAACTCCACACTTTCACACCTCCCTAAGACCGACACTCGGACTCACCTCCATTTATTTACTTTAAAACTGACATTGCAAGTGCGACTATAACGACACTTCTTAACACACATGCACAACCGCACGTCACCAGGACCTCAATTGATTAACCAGGTCTTTTTTTAGGGTTTCAGAAGTCATTTAATTCCTAAAAACATGTGAAAACCCATTTCTGGATATCCTAACCCACTTGTTAGACTTTAAATACCATTTGACCTTTACTTACCCCTGAGAAAACCTATGGTTGTTCTACATTCAAGATATGATGGTAAAATTATAGTTTTAACCCTAGTTTCTTGTATTTCTCTCTGAAATGATTTGCAATGAATTATGGCCTTCTGGTGGTCATGTAGGAGCATTTAATGACTTAATCAGATCAAATTGAGCTTGTTATGGCTCATGATGGTGTTCCCATCAGTGGGTCCCATGCATAGCGCCCTAGGTTAGTTGGCTTACATCTTAAGCTATGTGTAACTTGTTCACAAACTCCCCCTAAGGGAGCTTGGATATTGGGTGATAGGAGGGTTTGCCATTCCTATTGTGCCTCACTAGTTCATCCAGTTTTTCGAAAGAATCTCAACTTTATCATGTTTTTCACATATCAAGTTCATATCCACATTACTAGAGCTCTCTTATACCTCATAAATCCCACTTCTAGGTTGCATGCATCTTCCATAATTCTCCATGGAGGCATTATTCATTGAATTTTTATTCATATTCTCAAATAAGTCAATAGCACTATTTTCATCCTTGCTCATAAGGTTGCCTCCACACACGGCATCTACAAGGCTTCACATGTGATCATTAAGCATGTGATAAAAGATCTGCACTAGTTGCAATCTAGGAACCTCATGATGCGGGCATTTTCTAGCCAAATCCATGAATCTCTCCCATGCCTCATGTAATGGTTCTTAAGGGAGTTGGAAGAAGGTGGTAATAGCTCTTGTAAGTGCATTGGTCTTCCCAATTAGTAAAATTTTCTTCACAAGGGCAATTCTTAGCTCCCCCCATGTGTTAACGAGTGCTCCTATAGACCTTAACCAATGACTAGATTTCTCTTTTAAGGCAAAAGGGAAGAGTTTCATTTTTAGCACATCATCAAATAGATTAGGAATTCTAATTGTCTCACTAATGGTTATGAACTCTTCTAAGAATTGAAAGGGGTCTTCATCGTTGTTGCCCTTAAAGTGAAGTAGGAGTTGTATAGTGGAGTGCTTAATCTCAAATTGAGCCTCTACAGGTGGTACCCTAACATAACGTTGGTGTTGGTACTACACAGGGTTCCAAAAATCCCTCAAAGGTCTAGTCTGAAGATGTTGGATCTGTAAAATCTCAAGCATCTTCTGCATTTGGGTCTAACAATCCTATTGAAACTGATTCAGTTGAAGTTGGAGATTTTAGATCTGAGTCTAGGGATCCATCTGATTCAGTTCTGGATTTGGGTTGGCTAGGTTAGCCATTAAATCAAGATCAGAGTTCGAATCAGATGTAGAACTGGATTCACCAATAATCAGTCTCCTCCTTTGTTCTCTTTGTAGAAGTGGCACTAAGTGTGAATTTTATGATCTACTTCCGTGCATACACTTGGATGTAGGTTACACACGTGAAGAGAATAGGAGAGAGAAGCTTGTACACAATGCAAGCAATCAAATTCCAGCCCTAAAGGGTTAAACCTATTGGACCTAGTCAAAATTTCGCTAACCCTAGCTAAATGCCCTGACCCTTGAATTACTTAGCTGGCCAGAAGGGTAAGACGCCCTACGACACCTCGCACTGTGGGACACCACTAGAGGTTAGCGCAGTTATTGCACTAACCTTTCTTGTCACTAATTGGTCCAAATAGACAAAACCTTAGATACAATCAGCTAGGTATAGATTAAGTTTAGAAAATAAAAGCCAACCTAGTTGGTGCATCTTTCAAGTTAATTAGAGCTTAACATTTAAAGTGCACGGGATTATGTGATGGGTGTAGCGAGAGTGGGTGCCCAATTAATTCAACTCAGATGTGTGTCCATGCCAAACAAGGGTTCACAAACATATTTAATTGGTGAAGTATCTTTTAATGCTCAAATAATCAATTCACCAATTTTATGGTTCCAATTTCAAGATCTTTTCAAAGAAGTTTTGAGTGGAATAAATAGCATTTTGTAATGACAAGATCTTGATCTTTTTCCTTCAGCTTTTGAGTCTAGCAACCCTAATGTGGCACCTTAGCATGTGGCCTCTAAAAGAATCAATATTATTTCAAGTGGTGCAGCCCAAACAATTCAACAAAGGCTAATCAAACACCACTTGATCAAGCACACACTAAATAATTTTTTTTAGAATTTTTAGGGGCTTAAAAATATTTTTCTTAGATTTTGCAACTCAGAGTACCAAAACAGTCCAAACAGACCTCTAATGAGCATTTTCCTGAAATAGTAATACATCCATTCGAAAGTTCTCCCAATTCTTTTCAATAAGCAATAGTTGATTAGAAATCCAATGAAAAAAATTCACTGAATTTGGAGTTGTATAGAATTCAAGAAAATTTGGTGAACCTTGATCTTCAATAGAAAAGTTTCAGATTGACTCATCGATAGTAAAATATTTTTATAGGATAGCATAAAACAAATGTTCACATTAAATTTGGTGGGTTTATTACTACTTTCAAGGGAATCATGAAGTAAAATTATAGAAATTCTTAGATGCACCAATAGTTCAAAATTAAAATTTTAATTCAGCAAAAGAAACCAATCCGATCTTGGTTAAGATGAGATAAGATCTTTAAAGCATGAGTAGCGTAAGAGATATTTTTTTCTTTTGAAATAATACTAAATGCAATTACTCCTAAGAGTCAAGAATCTACCTAAGTCTAACATGTAGAAGGCTTACCTGGAGATCTTCACTCGCACTTTTTCTTCTCGTCACTTCACAATTCATTCTTGTACGACTTCGCGATCCTGCACACAAAATGACAAAATGAGAAGAACAAGTTCGATCTCACAAATGCAAATCTAGAGGAAGTTATTGAAAATGAAATAGTCGCATTAACTCCCCAACAACAGTGCCAAAAAGTATTCTGAATGCAGATGTGATTGCAAAAACTCATTTTTCATCCTACTAAATGCATACAGAAACTCTTCAATTTGTAAGTGAAATTGAAATTGCAAGATTATTTGAATAGAAATATGGGAGTCCAAGTTGTTCGTAGGGAGGAAAATAGATCAAAATCACTTTCCTAATTAGAACTAGAATTAAATATCAAGTAGGATGATTATTAGAACTAATACTAAATCTAATAACATACAACTACTAGAACTATAATATACTAGCACTAGAAAGCATACAACCTAAAGACAAGTTGAAAAATAACTGGAACTTTATTGCTAAGTAGACCTAGAATTACAACTAAATGAATGCTTCTGAAAGCAAATCCATACAACTAGAAAAATAAAATCTAAGACTATGGGCTTCACAGGCGACGTCTGTGAGAGTTGTCTGTGGATCGAAATAGTATACTAGTGGGGAGGGGTGAATAGTATCACTCTTAAGAAATTTGAATAAAAAATAAATTCACAACAGAATTAAGCACATATTACACCTAGATTTATAGTAGAAACCGAAACAAAGTGAAAACCACTACCTAAGCCTCTCAGCATAAGATTTTCTTGACTAGTTGAGGCTAGTCAATCCACTATCCTACCACTTGAATGAGGGTGGTACAACCTCTTTACAAACCACTTCTCTTTACAACCAAAAGAGAAGCACAACAACAACAACAACAGATCTTCCCCAACAACTTGGGATCTGTTAATCAAAAACAACAATATTAAAGAACAATAAGGAATTTATGGAACCTCAATAAAAGTCAAACTAGAATTTCAATGAAGGTTTGAAATGATGCCCTTTGAAACACATGAGAATCAAAGTACTTGAAGAAGCACGAGAAGCTCTTTTCTTTTGATAGGATTTTTCTAATTAAGAGTGTGTCTAAAAAAGGCTGCGTACGACCTCTATTTATATTAGAAAATCGACCTGAAAAGGAAGTCAATTTGGTTGATAAATTAATATAGATTGGTCAATCAAAATGAGGTTTGGTCGATCAATCTAGTTATTTGATCGATCACTTATTGATCGATTAATTAAACTAATTTGTCAATCAAAAATTGATTAATCAACTTCCTATAAAGGGCTGGTGTTGTTAGGATTTCATCAATTGGAGGTCTCAATGGCATTGAAGGCTTTGAATGAGCAACTGGAGGGCTTCGCAATCCTCATCCGTAGCTATTTGAAGAAGTGGCAGGGTGTACGGTAGCCGGAGAGAGCCAGACGACGTCGGGGATTGGCGATGACCTAAAACAAGCAATAAGGCCTTGCAACCACATCAAAGCATCTCAAAAGCTCCCCCTGAGGACAGCGAAGGTGATGGCGGTGTTTATGTGTCTTGGAAGTGCTTACGATGGTCGGGCGAACTCAAGGAAGGTGTTCGAAGATGGGTGAGTTCGGGGAGGCGATTTAGTGGGTGTACGGTGGAATTAAGTGAGGGGTTTTGATTGTGGAGATGAGGTGGAGCTTATGGTGATGGTTGCGGGTCGTTTGGTTTGGTTGCTTGTGGAGGGCGGTTGGCCTTGGTAGAGTTAGGCCTAATGTGGAGAAGACGGAGGGCGAGCAGCGACATCGGTGGTAGAAATATGGAAAGAAAGGGAGAGGGAGTTTCAGAAGAATAAGAGGGAGGAAGTGACCTAGCTAAAGGACGAAGGGGATGAGGATTTCTACACCAGTGTGATGGCCGAACATGGGGAAGACGAATTCTCCTTTGAGGGACGACAGCAGGAATGATGAGGAAGGCGACTCCTACTGTGGCTAGCAAGGAGTTGGGGAATGAGAGGAAGGTCATGGCACTCCCAATTTAGCCATCGGGAGGCCGTAAGAAGAAGGGGGAGGAAGCTTGTTGGAGCTGGTCGGAGGAGACTGGAGGAAGAAATTTTAGTGAGGAAATGCTACCAAACCAAGATAAAGAATAAGGCTTGAGCTCCAAGAGCATTTGTAGAGCTCCAAAAAGCTCTAAATTCCTAGATTGAGCATGCTTTTCTCTAGGAAATAGAGGAGTTTCCTCTTTCTAAAACGTGAACTTGGTGGGGATTTTCAGGTTCTAATCAAGCCAAATTTGAGCTACAATCGTCAGAGGATCCTTCAAGGACTAATACCTCAAAATTTAGAGGGATTTGGTTGCCAATTGCAGGTGCATTCCTTCTTTGAAGCCAGCTGCTTTTGAGTTTGGGAGTTTGTTATGGAATTCAGGTGGTAGGGGGTAGTTGGTCAAGAAGATGACAAAGTTGGGGGCCGTTTGCAAGAATTTTTGAAAGTTACGGTCTTGGATGTGAAGAATAGAGTTTTAAGGGACTAGAATACAAAGTAGGTCAAGATGAACTTTGATTGGGCCCAAATTTTGGTATAAACCTAATTTGGACCCAGGGAGTCTAGTGGTGAAGTTGGATTTGAGCTTTGACCAAGTTTGACTAGGCAATTTATGCAAAAATTGAAATTAAGGTAGAACTGTGTCTGTAATGCTGTTTAAGGTCAAAATAGGTTCCAAAGGTCAAATCAAGGATACCAAACCTTATGGAATATTTTTCTATGAATTTTAGAAGGTTTAGATGAATTTTATTATGATCAGAACCTCTGTAATTCAAGCGGGTCTGAAATTAGGGTTTTAGGTTATGAATTGATTCTTGAAATGCATAAAAATCCATTTCTGTCTATGTGGACCCTCTTATTAGACTTTCACTCTCATTAGACCTTAGATTACCCCTTGGGAAATCCCATGGTTACTCTACTTTCATGATATGATGTCAAAACTACAGAATTAGCCCTGTTTTATTATATTACTCTCAGAATGGTTGTACAAGAAATTACGACTCTCAGGCGATTATGTAGGAGCATTTTTGTTTTCTTGAAACAAGAAGGAAAGATATCATGCAACGATAGCAATCCAAGAGAGCATTTTATTAATCACTATAAAGACATGATTACAACATAGATTCCCACATATGTATGAGAGACCAGCATGCATTTACAATTTGCTCCACACATACTAGCCTCCTCTGAAACAAAAAATCATTTCTTTCTCTCTAAACACAGCACATGACTGTCGCCGTATGACAGTGCAGTTTATCATGCAACAAAAAATTTTTCCATAGATCATCCAAAATGGGAAGAGGTTCCCTTCATACCTTTCTCCACATGGCATCAATGATTGCACATGAAGAAAAAATATGAATGGAACTATCGACTGGCAAACCACATAGCAAGCAGGATTGTAACACATCACCCAATGTTCTATGTCTAAGATCACCTATCACCCATCCATCCTTCTTACATAGCCAAAGAAAAATCTGGACTTTAATTGGGATCTTCGGTAGCTACAACTTTTTCCCTACCTCATCAGCCTCCATTGAGTAGAAGTGCCTCATGATCTTTTTGTTTGCTCTTGCAGGAGTGAAAATTCCCTCCTAACTATATCTATCTTCAATACCAGGAAGTGGCCTAAAAGCCATCAGATCTTACTCCAGGCAAGTCTTTTCCTCCTATGTTCTTGTGCCTTCTTTGCTAGATTCACCCCTACCAATTCACCAAGACTCATTCCCCTCAGACCAGCACTTGCAAATCAGGTCCCCTTTATTCATGTCAGCCGCATAAGCTCTTGGATATACTTCCTTCAGTTCACCTAAAGAAGACCATTCCTCTTGCCAAAACTTAAAGTAGCGTCCATCCCCTAAAACAGGTTGAAACATTTGCCAGTTGTTCTTTATGGCTTGTATCACAGATCTCCAAAAAGGAGAAGGCTTAAGTGGTTGGAGATGGTCCAAAGAACTATGTGAGCTGCCATAGTTCTCTTTAATAAGATTCACCCAATTCTTATTCTCATCATTAAGCAATTTGATGGCCCATTTAAGCAACAAAGCATCATTGACCTCTTTATGAGATTTTATTCCCATACCAACTTGATCTTTTGGCATACGAAGGCTATCCCACTTCACTGGCTGGAGAAATTTACCTTCATGGTTGGCTCCCTTCGAGAAGAAGCATTTTTCCATCACATCAGTACACTTCTAGATGGATTTAGGTGCTTTAAACATAGAGAAGAAAAAAACAGGGATGGAAGTTATCACCGAGTTCAAAAGAATAAGTCTGCCCCCCTTAGAGAGATATTTGCTACTCCATTCTTGTAGCTTGACAGAGATTTTATCAAATAGAACATGCTAGTCGCTCTTCTTGTGTTTTGTACATTTCTTAGGCAAGCCCAAATATCTGATAGGGAAAGTAACCAGTGGGGACCTAATATTGAGGAGATGGCCAATTGCTCTTCATTAGTTAGTCATAAACACACCAAAGAGGACTTATCACCATTCAATTTCAAACCAGTTATTTCCCCAAATATCTTTACCATGTGGAGCAGTGCCTGTGCTTCTTGTTCATTCCCTTCTACAAAGACAATTGTATCATTAGCATACTGCAAAACAGGAGCCATGACATTTCTGTTGGAGATGGAGTATCCTCTGATGACACCAACCTCTGACAATGTGCAAGCATACCTTGCTAAAGTGTCAACTGCAAGGTTGAACACAAGTGGAGCAAGAGGGCATACCTGCCTAACACCAAATTGAGGCTAAATCCATGTCCCACAAGGCCTCCCATTAATCAAATGTGAGAAAGAAGCAGTGGTGATGCACCATTTCATCCATTGCAGCCATAAAGGTGGAAACCCCCTTCTCTTGAATATTTCCCATAGATATGCCATGACACCGAGTCATATGGCTTCCGAAAATCAATCTTCCATAGGAAGGCTTTATAGTTTCTCCTGTGCCAACCCATCACCATCTCTTATGCCATAATAAAGGAGTCTTGTAATGACCTGTTGGGGAGGAAAGCAGATTGCACAGGGAGAATGAGGTCATGTAGAACCTTCCTTAATCTGTTGACAAAACCTTACTCACCAATAAATATATGGAGTTGGACAAAGCAATTGATCTAAACTCCGAGAAGAAATTTGCACCTGGCTTTTTTGGGAGTAGAGAAAGATAGGATCTCTTAATTTTGTCAAAGCCACTACTACCCCTCTCAAATTCCCCAACTACTTCCATCACCTCCCCCTTCAACATAGTCCAAAATTCTTCGTAGAAGAAGACCTGTATTCTGTCTACACCCGGTGAACCTTCATTATTCAGATCATTCAGTGCTTCCTAGACCTCTTCTTCGGAGATGGGAGTAACCAAGCTACCAGCCGATTGCATAGAGAGGCGGGGAAAAACTGACCCTGCCATCTTTGACCCCCCCTTCCAGCTGCCCAAGAACTATCCCTGAAGTATCTAATGGCAGCAGCTTTGATTTCAGGTATGGACGTAGTTTCCTGATCGTCCACAACAATGTAGGAAATAAGGTTATATCTTCTTCATGCACTGGCCACCAAATGGAAAATTTTGGTATTAGCGTCCCCCTCTTTGAGCCAAAGTTGCTGTGGGCACTCACGCCAATCCATTTCTCTCTTTAAGTCTTCCTCAGCAACTATCTCCTGCCAGTTGTTCCTATTCAATAGCTCCTGCTCAATCAAACAGGTGGTCTCCTCTTTTGCATCGAGCTGTTGTATTGTAGCCAGAGCTTCAATGCATTTTTGGTTCCTCAGTACAACCACTGAGGAGCCATATTCTTTCAGCATGGAAAGTGTAGATGCCAGTTTAGCAGCCAATTTGACTGTTGTAGTGCCTTCAGCCTGATTGGATCTCCACTAGGACTTAATCATTTCACATAATCCCTGCTCTCTAAGCCAAGACTTTCTGATTTTAAAATACGACCCAACATGTGTATTGTCACCACTATCCCAGACCAGCAGCGTATGATCTGAAAATGGATGCTTTAATCCTGCCACCGATGATAAGTGGAATTTTTCCAGCAGCTCTGCATTCCCGAAGAATCTGTCTAGTTTGAAGCACAAACTGCTTCCACTTCTCCATGTAAAATCCACCCCAGTAGTGGGAAATTCATTCAACCCTAGTTCTTGTACTGTTAACTGAAATCCAACTGAAGCATTGTCCAAAATTCCACTCAATCTGTTGACTCTGTTAAGGTGCAGTTGAAGTCACCCTCAACTAACCATGGCAGTCCCGGTGAGTGTCTCTCCAGATCGATTACTCGCAGCACACGGGCTATACACACCTGTGATTAAACATTCCATCTCCCCTTGGATCATCTTACATCTGCAAGAGATCGCATTCCAAGATTTAAAGACCTCAATCACATCTAAGCATGCCTCCTTCCACCAAAATGCCATCCCTCCTGCTCTTCCATTTGCTCCCACTGCCACACAGCCAGCATATCCATTTTTCTTTAGATCAGTCCACAAATGACTGTTCTCACATTCAATATGCGTTTCTTGAATGAGAGCACATTCAATGTCTCATTCTCTTAGATATCTCATAAGTGAGGCCCTTCTAATTTTATCGTGCAACCCATGCACATTCCAGGAGAGAACTTCATCTCCCCTTTGGGGAATCCCATATGTTTTCTTGAGGCATGTGATCAGCTTTAATTATTAGAGTAATAGAGTTTTCATCCACCTTCTTGGTCACCAAAATCTTTCTTCTTTGCCTTAGCTTATAGGAGGATCACCCCGGGGTCGGTTTTGATGAAGCTCCAGGCCCATATGCCAGTTCTTTGCCAGCACTGAAAGAAGAAGTTTGTACCATCGTGTTCACTAGAATATCTTGCAGTACTCCCACAGATTTTTCTTCCTCCCGAATAGTTTGGTCATCCCCCATCACAACAATCTCCTCCTCTTCCCTGTCCTTGTAGTGATGATCTTTCCTCTTCTTTGGCTCGGGTGCCTCCTCAAGTGTACCTCTCCCTAGGTGCTCCAATGAGGGTTCCTCTCTAACCATCTCTGCATAGGTTTGCTGCATCTTCTCCTCATGGACAGCATTCACCACCTCCCCAAATTTCAGCCTCAGGAGCCATGTACTCCCACCATATCTGAGAGTGATCTTCTCTGGTAGCGATCCTCCTCTGAAGACCTCCACATTAACATATAACACTCTGCCATCCCCTTCTCTCAAACCAATCTCTGCATCCTCTACCACAATCGCATATCCAACTAGAACAGATGCTACCACAATTAGTGATCTAAGATGCAGTGGCAGACCACAGATTTCTAGAGACCCAGATCAAGAGCCAAGCCTTTGAGGCGGTTGACTAGGAAAGGCTCCATCAAAAGGTGAGACGAGCCTCCAGACTGCCTAACCCTTTGAGGAGCATTTGTTACTTGATTCTAATTAATTAAAGCTAGTTATGGCTCATGATGATGTTATCATCATACTTCCACGCCTAACTTTTGCTAGTCCCTTAGCAAAATCTTATGGAAAAAACTAGATTTCTTGACTATGCATTTAAGTTCAGATGCCATATTTGTTTTACTCTTTAGAAATTAGGCTAGAATGCCAACAATAGGCTTAGAGGTACTCAAGTATCAATCAAAATCTTGACCTGACCAGCTTCATCCTGAGTCTGCCGTGAAGGTTTCTATGGCCCACGAAAACTACCTAGAGGTTTGTTGAACCCAGTGGTTAAAGCACCCATGCGTAGAATGTAGCATGTCTAGGTTCAGTTTGCTAGTGCATTTTTTTGTAAGAGAGAGATAGAGAAAGATTTTTCATTTGGTGAGTTTTTTGTCTTTTCTTTTTATTTTTCCCTACATCCAGCCTCGAATTGGCCCTAAACACGGTCTATATTGGATTTCTTGTCCCCACCATCAATCCTCTATGGGTCCATAACATTCGATGCTTTGGGATAGCGTTGCCCATGGAAACCCTCAGAACCCTGGCTTTTGACATTTTGGGATAGTGCTGCCCATGGCATTCTATTGCTAAATTTAGGCCCTAGCAATCAACATTTCGAGATAATTCTTCCCATGGCACTTGAGCTAGCATAAGGTGCTTACATGCCCTTGGTAGGATATTTAGATATCCTAGGAAACAAGCATCGAGGAGATGATATGTTATTACGCATTTTCGAATGGAAATTTCCCACCTCTCTCGCTGGCACTCGTCCAATCTACTTGTGTTGCCGAGCTGCTCCTAAGCCAGATCTTTAAGATGACTTTTCAGAGTAGAACACTTTTGGCATGATTTTTCTTTGTTAAGCGCACTGAACCAGACTTAGTGTGTGATTTTTGGGTGCTTAGGTTACCATGTCCTACAAACCAAAGGGCAGGCAATGGGACTGAATAATCCTTAAGCCTTAGACCTACTACATCAGCCTCAAACTTTCCTCAACCTCTTGAGGAATAATCTGAATCTTAGTGGATACCTGAGTATTTAAGCCCTAAAATAAGCCCAAGAGGCCAAAGATGAACACTCATGCTAATCTCCTTGTCTCTATCATTTCAAGATTTAATTTTTCTTTTGATTAGGTCTAGAACTTAAGTAGATTCAATAATCAAGTGCTATGACTATCATTTCTTCTTACTTTTGCTCCATTTTGACATTTGAATTTTCATTCTCTTTTCCTCCTCAAGAAAGATTTGTATCTGAGTTCACAAAATTTCCTCCCCTTACTTCATACCATTTTTTTCTTTTTCATCTTTTTATTTTTTATCATTTTTGAATATGTATTTTTTATGAGAACCCTTCGGAGAATTGAACTCCCATATGTTTGCACTTTAACACCCCCCCATGCCAAAGTTTTGCAATGTCCTCATTATAAACCAAGAGGGTAAAAAATCAATTTGGTTCAAGGATTAGAATAGGGTCAAAGGGTGGGCGAATGGGTCAGGATCACTGTTGCGAATGAATTCAAGCTTTGATACAAGTACCAAAGGTAGAGTTGGCTATTCTAAAGTTGAACTCAGAATTGTAGGAGTGTAGCTTAAAAGGATGATTAGAAGGATCTCAGGTTTTTGGAATGATGGGCTACCTCCTGTTAAGCGCTAAATTCAATGCCTTCAGTCGAGCAGAAGGTGGTCATGGAGAAGGGGTGGTCAGATTAGATGAATTTTGTAGAACAAGCACCTTGATCAATAGCCTAGTTGGTCCAACTAGGTGCTTGTTTCGATCGATAGGCTGATGATGCAGCCCAAACCCCATTAGTCTAGTGGGTTGATGGATGTGAATCAAAAGATATGGAGCCTACTAGATACTTTGAGGCTCAAAGAGATATGAAAATGTGGATTATGGGTTTGGCTGAGTTGACTCAGCCTGATCAGAGTAGGGATCCTCGAAAGAAAATGCATCTATGAAGGATGTAGGAACCCTACAGGTGAGATCAAAGAAGGATAGGAAGTGATTATCAGTCTGATCAATGTCCAATACCTGATCAAAAGATGGAGGAGAATCATATGTAATCGGATTAGGGAGAGGTGAATCAGAGTAGAAGTTGATTCCAATGGCGGTTCTAGTTGAGATCGAGTTTTGGAAGGCATTGTATGTGTATCAGAAGGTGTGGCTTCTTTGAAATCCAAATCATTTGTCTCAACATCAAAATCAAAGAATGGATCATGGATGCTGAGGTCATAAATTGGTTCATAATCATCAGGAAACAATGGTTCTCCAAAATCAGAGTAAGATTCGAAATCATCGGAGAATTTGCGAAGATCAGTTTCTGAACCTGATTCCATATCAGGATTTCCACCATAGAATGAATCAAGATGCGTACAATCAACAACCTAACTTGGATCTAACCTAATCATAGATTCCAAGCTTAAAAAGGAGTCCTTATTAGGCATAGGCTCAGGTTCTTGGCTCCTAGGATTGACCCACTCAAATCCCATCTCACGAACTCCTTGATTTATGTATCATAAATCGATTTAACTTCCAAAAAATCAATTTGTATTTCTAAGGAGGTTGGAGTGGTGTAATCATCAAATATAGGCCTAGAATTATAGTCCAGATCTAAAATCCGATTTTCTTCATATTGGGCCTCATGATCATCTCAAATAGGTTTTGATCTAGATTCTAGGTCAAAGGTAGGAATTGGGTCACTAGATTCTTGGCTAGGCTCTATTGTGATGTCGAAATCAATCTCGAGAATTACCTTAATAAGATAGGGTTCAGGAATTACATTCTCGAGAACTTTTGATTCAGGCTTATCATCACAGGTGTCTGGGGAATCTAGGCTTGATAGACCAGCTTCATGGCTCTCTAAGTTTGCTTCATAATCAAAAACACCTGCAATTGGATCCTCCCAACCCTCATTAAGATCAGGCATGTCAATCATTATGATGTTTGAATCTGATTCCATTTGGGTTGGGGGTCCACAACAACTTCTATTCTTAAACTCGAGTTCTGGGAGATCATATTGATCCTCAATGTTACTCCAATGTGTCTCATCAATCTCTGAATGTCATGTTGTAATGTATTCAGCATACATCCACATTTCTCAATGAGACCCTGGTGTATCTCAGAAATTTATGGATGTGACAAACTTTGTATATACTCAATACTGTGTAGTCTCAATAATTCACTGTATTCTAATAAAAGCTCATCCCGGGTTGAACCATGTATCATTTGTGTAAATATCATTCCAACTCGGTTCATAATGTTGGTTGTTGTTTTTGGTATATTAACCTGAATGTGTCTCGATGGATCTAAGCTTTTGTAATATTCATCATGATGTCTCAAAGCATCCTTAATCATCTTTTCTTTCATGCTCATTTGGGATTTAGGTTCCCTAAAATGCCTTCCTAATTTGTCAGGTTGCATTTTCAAATTAGGTGGCTGAATTAAGATGTAGAATCAAATTCAAGTTCAGATTGAAGTGATTGAATCAGATCAGAAATCCCACAAACGATCAATTCTAATGAGGCCTCTTGGTTAAACAACCTAGGGACCTTTCCTGTGTTTGTGTTCTAAAGAATAGATGAGGGATTGGATATGAATTGGACCCAATCAAGGCACCCAAAGTTTTTTGGATGACTGAGGCTATTTCGAGATGAAAGATACCTCTAAATCAGAAATCCACACACCTGAGAATTACTTGGGCAGCCAGGAAGGGAGAGCCCTGCAAAGACCCCTACATGATAGAGTGTCCCCATTGGTTACAAGGTTTCCTCCACCTAACCTTCCTTGTCACTACAGTTCCAACTAGACCGGAATGTATGAATTGAGATCTTAAGTCTACCAATTTTAGCCTAGTTTGCCCCTTGGATTTCACCTGATTAGAAGTTAATTCAATTTGTGACCTAATTTGGAGGTTGATTTGCCCACAAATTAGGTCAACTTCACTTGGCCTGTCCTGATAGATAAAGAATGAAATCTTAGTCAAGATCGAAAGATCACCCTGGATTGACTCTCAAGTTCCTAGGTCCACAATTTTAGGGTTTAAGTGAATTTAGAGTTAGATTTTAGGGTTCTTCTGATTAGATCTTTTCAAGCAAGGGTTTGGGTAGCACACAGATGTAAGAGGGTTAATTTTCTTTAATTCAGGCAAGTGTGAACTAACACTTCAAAATCATATAGTAGAAACCTTAGTTGGCTCTATTCTAAGTCAAATTTGATCTCAAAATGTACAACATAGACTTCAAACAAGAAGTGTGTAGTCCAAGATGATAAGAAATTAAGCATAAATCCCTAGTAGGTATAGGAAATTTGGGTAGGGATCTCTAAGCAAAATTATCTCAATTTCAATTGAATATTGATTTGAATTCGCAAATTAGGAAACTTGCCTTTAAATGATAATTACTAAGAAATAAGGCAGGTGAATCCTAATTGTTTATTTCTTTTTTCTCTTTCCCAAGATTAGGAGGCTGATTAGGGAAGAAGAGAAATTTACATACCCCAAGAGTGTTTGATTTACACGGAAGATCTCTTCGTGTTGTATCTCGCAAAATCACAAACAAAGCAAATAGGGCAAGTTAGTGCTTAGATAAATCAAGAAAAGATAAGATTAACGGTGAGTTGCACGTTGCTCCCTAGCAACGACACCAAAATGTTGTTAGGATTTCATCAATTGGAGGTGTTGCTAGCGCTGAAGTCTTCGATTGAGAGACTAGAGGGCATTGCAACCCTTGTCTGCAACTACTGGAAGAAGTGGCAAGGTGTACGGTAGCCGGACAGAGGTGGAGGACATTGCAGAAGAGGGCAGCAACAATGACGAACGATAATGACCTGAACAAGCAATAAGGCCTTGCAATCGAATCAAATCATCTCAAAAGCTTCACCTGAGGACGAAGAAGGTGATGGTGGTGTCTGTGTGTCGTGGTAGTGTGTGTGGTGGTCGGGCAAACTCAGGGAAGGTGCTCGGAGGTGGGTGAGTTCGGTAAGGCAATTTAGTGGGTGTGTGGTGGAATTAAGTGAGGAGTTTTCATTGTGCAAATGCGGTGGAGGTTATGGAGGTGGTAGCGGGGCATTTGGTCGCTTGTGGAGGGCAGTTGGCCTCGTCAGAGTTCAACCAATTATGGAGAAGACGAAGGGCGAACGACAGCGTTGGTGGTCAAAATAAGGAAAGAAAGGGATAAGGAGTTTCAAGAGAAGAAGAAAAAGGAAGTGACCTAGCTAAAGGACGAAGGGGATGAGGATTTCCATGCCGGTGTGATGGTCGGACGTGGAGAAGATTGATTACTCATTGAGGGAAGGCAGCGACGACGATGATGAAGGTGGCTCTTGCTGTGGCTGGTAAGGAGAGGAGGAATGCGAGGAAGGTCATAGTGCTCCCAATTTGGTCATTGGGAGACCATAGGAAGATGGGGGAGGAAGCTCGTAGGAGCTGGTCGAAGGAGGCCAAAGGAAGAGATTTTAGTGAGGAAATGTAGCCAAACCAAGCTAAAGAACAAGGGCTAAGCTCCAAGAGCTTTTATAGAGCTCTAAAATGCTCTAAATTCCTAGCTTGAGTGTTCTTTTCTCTAGGAAACAAAGGAGTTTCTTTCTAAAACATGAGCTCAATGGAGCTTTTCAGGCTCCAATCAAGCCAACTTTGTGGTGCAATCATCAGAGGATCCTTCAAGGACCAATCCCTCCAAATTTGGAGGGATTTGGTTGCCAATTGCAGGTGTGTTCCTTCTTTGAAGCTGACTTCTTTTGGGTTCAGGAGTTAGTTGTGGGATTCAAGCGGCAGGGGGCAGTTGGTGAAGAAGATGACAAAGTTGGGGGTCGTTTGCAAGGATTTTTGAAAGTTACAGTCTTGGATGTGAAGAATAGAATTTTAAGGGACATGAATGCAAACTAGGTCAAGATGAAATCTAACTAGACCTAAATTTTGGTATAAACCTAATTTAGACCCAAGGAATCTAGTAGGGAAGTTGGATTTGGGTTTTAACCAACTTTCACTTGGAAATTTAAGCAAAAATCCAAATCAGGGCAAAATTGTGTCTATGACTCTTTTTAAGGTCAAAATAGGTTCCAAAGGTCAAATTAAGGATATCAAACCTTATGGAATATTTTTCTATGAGTTTTAGAAGGTTTAGATGAATTTTATCTTGACCAGAACCCTTGTAATTCAAGCAGGTCTGAAATTAGGGGTTTAGGTTATGAATTGATTCTCGAAATGCATAAAAACTTGTTTCTGTCTGTGTAGACCCTCTTATTACACTTTAATGCTCATTAGTCCTTAGATTAACCCCTGGGGACCCCTGTGGTTACTCTACTTTCAAGATATGATGTTAAAACTACAGAATTAACCATGTTTTAGTGTATTACTCTCAGAATGGATGTGCAAGGAATTACGATTCTTTGGTGATTATGTAAGAGCATTTGTCACTTGATTCTGATTAATTAAAGCTAGTTATGGATCAGGGAGATTTTATCATTACCTGGTTTGATCAATTAACTGAGTTGGTTGGTCAATCAATTAATTTGGTCGATCAATATCCCTGAAAGCTTGATTTTAGCAAGAGACGCGAAAATCTATTTGAGACTTATTTTGAGGTTCCATACAAAAATATTTTATACTCAATAAAGATAAAAGACACTAAGACACAGATCAACATTCTTCTACCTAGGTCCATGAGAGAAGCTTTGATTTGTGAGAGTCCTGAAATATTAGTCTTGCAAGAAGCATAATTTTGGTGCATCAAAACAAAGGTACTTACATTCTCCCCCATTTTTATAACAACAAAATTATAATTATGAATTGAAATAGTTATGCATAATATCTCCCCTTATTTGTTTTAGCAAAAGGTAAAACATGCTGCTATCAATTTCAATTAACTCCCCCTCAATAATGTAAATGAAGCAATAGTAATTTCGACATGCAATTTTAAAAGAAAGTAAAATATTGCTAAGAGAGATAATATCCATGCATATAACATCCATATAAATGAGTCTACATAAGAAAAATAAGATAAAAATAGTCCAAGAAATATAAAGGTTTACGAAAAGAGAATATAATAAAAAATAACTAAAGTAAACTAATCCTCTAAAGATGCCATGAAAGCATCCATCGCGCTCTGAAGGTTAGTATCTTACTTGAGGTCCATCGAGTCAAACCTCTTTGAGGAGGCAGGCTAGCAAAGACATAGGTGTTGCTGAGTTGAGGATCTCGATGTCAACTGCCTCGATGTTCAGCAAAGAGGTGTCTCCTGCTGGTCTGCTGGTGTTGCGTAGAGGTAGGAGGAGGAGGAGGTACTACTAATGATGGAGGCACAGTAGTACATCGATGAGGATGAGGAGGCCGATGAAGCTGCTGCTGAATCCCATGAATAGACTCTCCAAGTCTATCCAAGAACTAGCCTTGATCATTCAAGTATTCTGATACCTGATACCCATGTCTCATCACCACCATGTTTGTCTCTCTCTGCCGATGCATCATCAAAGAAATACCATCTGTCACATTCTGTATGCTGAGAAAATTTCTACCTATAAGAGGTCTATCGAAAAGGCCCCAGTCCTGCTCATAGAAGGATAGAGGGGGTTGCATTGGAGGAGGGCAGGTCACGATAAAATTATCGTAAGGCTGGAAAGGAGGGACTGTTGATGGCTCCAGCTACTGCTCCTGCTCCTGGGCTGCTTCCTCACCATGAGCTCCCAGATCTTGCTCCATCTTTATATAAGTGAGCTTATAAGAAATGGAGATTGTAGTAATAAACTATTTACCATGAGAGCACTAAAATGTAGGAAGATGTGTGAAGGAAGTGTCCTAAACTGGAATGAGCTGGTGGGTTGCTTGCCCATCAAATATAAAATCAATCGATTCTAGTTGAACCGCTTGGTCATAGGAAAAGCATAAATGGTAATGAGCATAATGCTAGGGCATTCTCAAATGAAGTGGATTTGGACATAAAATTCCAAAGAAATACATGATGAAGAAATCGTGGAAGATGGCGAAAGCAAGGTGACTTGGTAGGATGAGCCAATTCAAAATGTGAGGGAGTGAGTAGGGTCTCCCAAATGCCATCTGTCTATATCTGCTGGTAAAGCTCTAGAAAAGTAGAAACAACAGATGGACAACCAAGAATCCCAAAAATCACATCTGCATTAACCAGAACCTCCATTCCATAGACATTTGAGGTCAACTCGATGTTGAAACCCTCACCTATATTCTTCAAGTTGGCATAAAATAGGTGATAGGCCAAAGGGTCAACACCATGTATGTGGCTATTCTTTGGACCCACAAAAAAGTTATTCTAAAAAAGATGTAAAATCTGATGATATGCAAATTTTTTGCAGATTCCAGGAAAGATAGACTCGAAATAAACAAAATCAACTGGTCTATCAATATGTGGGGAATGTTTAGCTAGGGGTGAAAAATTGTTTACACATGAAATCGATGTTTTAAAAGATGTGTTGTAGTATAGGTCGAAATCACAAGAAAACAAATATAATTTATACTCGAATTTGAAGTCCGAGGTTGAATGCAGGGAATAAGTAGCAATTAATCTCACGCTAGCAATTTAAGCACAAGATAAGAAATTTGTAACAAAACTCCAAGCAATAACGATATATATAAGATCAAATGTCAATGGTGAAAAAATATTTGGGTAAAATGGTAATTTGAATCACCAAATACCCTAATTATAATAATAACAAATATTTGAATAATATCAAGCAAGTTTAATCCACGCAAGCCAAATGCATAATGCACTATCAGAGATATCAGATGACAAGGCTCCAATGCAAAGGCACTATTCTTCTTCTTCTTCTCTTCTCTGCTTTGCTCTTTCTCAAGTCACACATAGAGGCAAAGGCCTCTTCTCTTCAAGTGTTAGAGAGTTAGAGAGTGAGGTAAAACCCCCCTCTTCCTCTCTTTTCTCTTCTTTCTCTCAAGCCCGACTAATCGGGTAATCGAATATGCAGTCAAAGGTCCAGACCAGCCTACATGGTGTAGCAGGTGAGGAGTGAGTGCGAGGAGGCACATGAGTGAGGACCCGACCTCCGGTGATCTTGGGGAACAGATAAGAAGAGGAATTCCACTTATTTGGTTCGGAGAGCTCATCTATATCCGATGTGGGTCCTATGTTCTTCACATGCGAGCAGCAGATGAAGACTTATCCAATTGAGTATGAAGGAGTTTACAAAGCTCCCAATTAAGTGCCTGGACTTCTTCCTCGGAGTAATCCGCGTCACGTGGAGCAGTGGCCTGAACCTGATTTTGCAAGAACACCTGCTTCGAGCTCTCTTGGAGGAGCTTGTAAATGGCGGCTGGAGAGTGAACACTTGAAATAGAAAGTATGGGCTAAATGCCCCAATCAGAATGCTCAGGGTGATTGCTTGAAGGTGGCGAATGTGATGGTGGTGTAGCAGTGAGTTTGAGTGAGTAAGGAGGTCGTACAACCTCAAAATTGTGGTGCGGAAGGAGGTGAGTTCAGGGAAGCAGTGGAGCAGCCAATCCCCTCAATTTCTTAAGGGGTGTTGGTCACTAGGATACAATAGAGCTTTTAGGATTGGTGGGGGGCGGCTTGGTGCAACGAGGCGGTGTCTCGAGGGCACCGAAGGAATGCCAAAGATGAAGGAGAAGACGGTGGAGCGGGTGCATGAGCGGTCGAAATCAGAGTTTGGCAGTACGATGATTATGAGCTGATGATAAGGAGTCAAGGAGGCTAAGTAGTTGACGAAGGGGGATGGAGGATGTGCTGGGTCTGGTATGCTTGGTGTCGGAGACGAAAATGCTCCGGAGGTGGATAACGACGACGACGGAGGGATAGAGAGCACCTCACCGGTATTGCGAGGTGTGGAAGGACGTGGGGAAGAAGAACTAGCCAGCTATTGTACATGGCAGCTGATGAAGTGGTCAAAGGTGGAGAGTCATCGGAGTGAGGTGGAGCGAGTCGACGGTTGGAGGAAGAAGAGGGATTTTTGGCTCTATTACTCACTAAGGAGGTGAGGAATGTCATGGGAGGTCCTTTATAAGTCTTAAGAGAGCTTGGAGAATAGGAACAAGCTCCATAGCTTGCTTGGGATTCAAGAAGAACCTCGTTGATTTTGTCGGTTTGCACACACGAAGCAGAGGGAGTTAGGAGTCAAAATTGATCCCAATAGGTTCCCTAGGTGTGAACATCAATCCCACTAAATTTAATGGGATTTGATGGAAGTTTGAGTAGGATTTCGACCAGTCAAAGCTCGCCTGGAGGTCGACTGACCTTCAATGGTGGAAAGGACTAAATTGCGAAGAAGATGAAGAAGTTAGGGGGCTTTTTGAAAAAGATTTCAAACGCTGAGGGGCTGTTTGAGAGAACAAGAGTCAGACTTGGACCAAAATGCAAACTAGGTCAAAATGATCTCAGATTGGGCCCAAATTTTGGTACAAACTTAATTTGGATCCAAGAAATCTAATGATGAAGTCGGATTATGGTTTTGACCATGTTTGGCTAGGAAATTATGTAGAATACCAAATTAGGGCAACTTTATATCTATAACTCTATTTGAGGCCAAAATAAGTGCTGATGGTCAAATCAAAGATATCAAACCTTAGGGAATATTTTTTCATGATTTTTAGAAGATTTAGGCGAATTTTATCCTGACCAGAACCTCAGTTAATTAAGCAGGTCTGTTTTTAGGTTTTCAGATGTCCATTAATTCTTGAAATGTATGAAAACCTATTTCGTTCTGCATGGACCCACTTATTACATATAAATGACCATATGACCTTTAATAAGCCCCTCAAATACCCTATGGTTATTTTTCATTTGTGGAATGCTGTTAATTTTGCAAAAATAACCTTGTATTCTTTCCTTGTTTTCAAAACAAGATATTGTGCCCTTAAGACCTACTGATGGATATGTAGGAGCATTTGTCAAACTTTTTAAAACAAATTGAGCTAGTTATGGCTCATGATGGTGTTCCCATCATATCCCTATGCCTAGCTTTTGCTAGTCCCTTAGCAAAATTCTATGGAACAGATCAGTTATCTTGGTTGGATGTAACCGTCAGGATGCCCTACTAAGCTGCATCTCTAGGAATCAAATCATAATACCAACAATGGGCCCAGAGGTACTCAAGTACCAGTCCAGATCCTAGCCTGACTAGCTTTTGCCTCAGTTTGGCACGAAGGTTTATAAGGCTCGCGGGAAATATCCTAAGGTTTGTTGTACCCAACGATTAGAGCACTTATGCTTGTAACATGGTTAGCCCAAGTTTAGTATGCCGATGCATTTTTTTGTAAGAGAGAGGGATAGAAGAAGATTTTCATTTTTTAGAGAGCTCTCTCTGTCTATCTTTCTTTTCATTACATTTTTCCTTAGATCCAACCTCGGATTGGCCCTAAACAAATTCTGTATTGGATTCCTTGTCCCCACCATCAATCCTCATAGGGTCCCTGGCAATTGATGCTTCAAGATAGCACCGCCCATGGAAACCTCCAGAACCCTTGCTTTCAACACTTCGGGATAGTGCCGCCCATGGCATTTTGTGGCTAAATCCAAACCCTGGCAATCAATATTTCATGATAATGCTGCCCATGGCATCTGAACCAGCACAAGGTGCTTACGTGCCCTGAGTAGGATATCTAGATATCCTAGGAGACAAGTATCGAGGAGATGATATGTTATTGCGCATCTTCGAGGGGAATTTCCTGCCTCTCTGCATCGAGAACTCGTCCAAATCAACTTTAGTTTTTGAGCCGCTCCTAATCAAGATCTTAGGGCCATTTTCAGAACAGCATAAATGCTTTTTGGCATGGTTTCATATTTAAGCACTCTGAACCAGACTGTGTGTGATTTAGGGTGCTTAAGTTACCGAGTCCTGCAAACCAGAGGTTAGTTAACGAGGTCAAATAATCCCTAGACCTAATACATAAGCTTTGCATTTTCCTTAACCTCTTGAGGATTAATCCAGATCTTGACAAGTACGTGAGTGTTTAAATCTCATAATAGATCTAAGAGGCTAGAGGTCAGTATTCACCACTAATCTGTTAAGTTTTAGCCATCCAGGTCTTATTTCATCATTACATCCAACCTAGAAGTTAGGTGAGTTCCATATTATATTGAAAAGGCTCAATTTTTTTCTTTACCCTTTTGCTCCTTTCTTTTCTTTTCAATTTTCCTCCCTCCTCTTGCTCATTTTTCTCTCAAATGGATCTTTTTTTTCCTTAACCTCCATTTTTTTTTTACGAAATCCTTTTCTAATTTTGATTTTCATGGTGTTTTGCACTTTAATACCTCCCATGCCTACAATTTGCAATGTCCTCATTGTAAATTAAGTGGGTTTGAGTTTAGCTTAGATCGTACATTAGAACAGGGTCAAAGGGTGGGTGGATGGGTTGAGGTGATTATTGTGGACGATTTCAAGCTTTGATACAAGTACCAAAGGTGGAGTCAGTTGTTCTAATGGACGAACCCTAAAGTGCAATATGAGTTCAGCAAAGAGTTCTGCCAAAAGGATTTTGGGTTTCTCAAAAGGATGACGGGTTGCCTCCCATTAAGTGCTAAGTTTAATGCCATCAGCTGGGCACAATAAGCTCAGGGAGAATGAAGATCAAAAGATAACTCAGCCAAGTTTGTGTCGGTGAGTTCAATGAATGGTTTGAGTCTCTAACCGTTCACGATCAATGGTTCAGAATTAAGGCTAAGTTCATTGATTTCTATAGCCCCATTTCCAAAAACACGTCAGACAAGGAATGGTCCAATCCATTTTGAGCTGAGTTTGCCTAGGAATAGTTTGAGTTTGGCATCAAAGAGTAGAACCTTCTGGCCAGGATGGAAAGTTTTTCTTGATATGTGCTTGTCATGAAAGGCTTTAACCCATTCTTTGTAAATTTGTGAGTTCTCATAATTCCTTGATCTCGCTCATTTGTAATTGTTGGTGGGTGCCATCCTTGAAAAGATCTAGATTGCACTTCCGTACATCCCAATAGGCCTTGTGCTCCATTTCGACGGGTAGGTGACATGCCCTCTCGTACACAAGTTTGAACAGAGACATACCTAATTGGGTTTATTGTGCGGTCCTATAGGCCCACAAAGCTTTCGGAAGGTGGGCCGACCAATCTTTCCTATCAGGCCGAACAGTGACTTGAAGGATTTTCTTGATCTCCCAATTTGACAGTTCAGCAATCCATTGGTTTAGGGGTGATAAGGAGTTGAGATTCGATGTGACACCCCGTACTTTGTCAACATGGATCTGAACTGTGTATTTGTGAAATGGCTCCCTCCATCAGAAATAATAGTGCATGGGACAGCGAACCGTGAGAAGATGTGCTGATGAATGAACTTGATTACCACCTTATGATTGTTGGTTCGAGACGGAACGACTTCAATCCATTTGGAAATGCAGTTGACAGTAAGGAGAATGTATTCGAAGCTTTCAAATTTGGTGAAGGGGCCCATAAAATCAATCCCCCATATATCAAAGATTTTGCACATGAGAATTGGCTGTAAAGGCATCATATCGCGGTGGCTCATGTTGCCCAAGGTCTGGAAATGAGTACATGCCTTACAGTAATCGTGTGTGTTTTTGAAAATCATGGGCCAACAAAAGCCACACTGGAGGACTTTAGCTATGATTTTATGTCCGAAGAAGAGTCTACCACAGGCCTGGTCATGGCAGAAGGACAAGATGTCCTGAATTTTCACTTCCAGGATGCATCATCTGATGATCTGATCAACACCAATGTGGAAGACATATGGGTCTTCCCATATGTAATACTTGGAATAAGAAAGCAATTTGTCTTTCATGGCCTTCAGCCAATCATATGAGATCTAATGAGATGCCAAGTAATTAACCAAATCAGCATACCAGGGAAGTCCTGTACCAATAGTCAGGAGGTGCTCATCAAGAAAATGCCCTATGATCAGGTCGGAAGGGTCAATGATAGCAGAAGGAAGGCAGGACAAGTGATCAACTACTACGTTCTGCTTTCCCGCCTTGTTGCGAATCATGAGGTCGAATTCTTGCAATAGCAAGATCCAGTGGATTAGTCGTGTTTTCGCATCCTTCTTTGCGAGAACGTGCCTCACTGTGGTGTGCTTTGATTATATGATAACGTGGGAACCCAAGAGATAAGATAAAAATATTTCCAGGCCAAATACTACCGCTAGC
Organism: Thalassia testudinum; assembly: GCA_037157565.1. NCBI lineage: Eukaryota > Viridiplantae > Streptophyta > Magnoliopsida > Alismatales > Hydrocharitaceae > Thalassia > Thalassia testudinum. The sequence goes on from JAZHRO010000049.1 coordinate 33,681,417, forward strand.
AGCTCTTGCTCAGTAACTGTATAGTTATGCTAAGCCTCATCAAGTGTCTTACTAGCGTAGTAGATGACCACGGGATTCCCGTCAATTTTCTACCCAAGCACGGCACCTACTACATAGTCAAATGCATCACACATGATCTCAATGGGTTGAGACCAATCAGGGGATTGCAGGAAAGGTGCTTGGGTGACTCGGTCATGTAGACTTCCAAATGCACGAGTGCACTCCTCGATGATTTCGAAGGGGACATCTTTTGCTAGAAGATTAGTCAGGGGGTGTGCGATTTTTGAGAAATCGGGAATGAATCGACTGTAAAGATAGATGTGCCCTGAAAGAGATCTGATGTCCTTGACTGAGCTAGGCATAGGTAGTTTGGAAATCAAATTAACCTTAGCCCGATCAACCTGGGTGCCATTCTCGGAGATAAGATGTCCCAGGACAATTCCCTCAGGAACCATGCATGAAATGGTTCTTTTCCCAGGAAAGAACCAAATTCACGTCAATGCATTACCTGAGTATTTGGACCAAGCATAAGTGGAAATCATTGAAATATTCCTCAAATACTAAGAAGTCATCCATGAAGACTTCAAGGTAATCAGCAACCATATCATAGAATATGGCAAGCATGCACCGCTGAAAGGTGGTGGTGCATTGCAAAGCCCGAAAGGCATCCTGCAGAATGCGTACATCCCATAGGGGCAGGTGAAGGTAGTCTTCCCTTGGTCCTCAGGATGGATTGTCACCTGATTATAACCGAAGTACCTGTCCAAGAGGTAGAAGAATCGATTTCCCACAAATTTCTTGAGTATTTGATCAATAAATGGCAGTGGGAAATGATCCCTTTTCGTAGAGGAATTTAGTCTTCGGTAATCAATGCAGACTATCCATGAGTTTGTGATATGGGTCAGAATGGTTTCTCTGATTCCAGTCATAATCACGGTGAGCCCTGCCTTCTTAAGTACAGCCTGGATCAGACTCACCCAACTACTATCGAAGATCAGGTAGATGATCCCAGCATCTAACCACTTAATGATCTCCTTTTTCATGACATCCTGCAGGTTCAGATTCAGACATCTCTGCATTTCAGGGGATGGCCGTGAGCCCTCTTTAGTGTAGATGTGGTGTGTGCAATACGAAGGGTTCATATAGTCAAGTCATCAAGCGTCCAACCAATGGCTCTCCAATGCTGCTAGAGGATAGAAATCAATCATGTTTCCTGATCTGAAGTCAGTCGGGAATTGATGATCACAGGAAACATGCGATTAGAACCCAAAAAGATCAAGGAAGGGCTTCAATTCCATGATGGGATTATCAACAGCAGCAGGCAATTCAGGGTGGGTTTTGAAAGCAAAGGCAGGAGCTGTAGGTGTGTCTAGGCCTGGTCTAGGCTCTTCTATCTACTGGGATTGATCCTCTTGTGGTTGAATATCAGGGATAAGCGGGTTTTCCTCAACAAATGGATCTTTAACCACAGACTCGATATTGCAAATCTTCTCGATAACCCCACAGTTATTCCTTTTTAGGCCTTCAAGATATCAATTTTCAATGTTTTGTCCCCAAATTTTAACTCAATCTAACCCTCTTCACAATTGATGTTGGCCCTAGCCGTGGCCAAAAATGGTCTTCCTAATATGATTGGTGTATCTTTAAATTTCTTAGGAGCATCCATGTCTAGCATAATGAAGTCCACAGGAAAATTAAAAACATAGATCCAAACTATAACATCCTCGAGAATTCCTTTAGGTGACTTGATGGATCGATCTGCTAATTGCCAAGTCATCTCTATCAGTTTGAACTCAGATTCTTCAAAGTGGTTTAATAGAGATGTGGGTATCAAGTTTATCGAAGCTCCTAGGTCAATAAAGCTCTATCAAACTGTACATCACCAATTGCATAGGAGATCAGAGGGGTACTTGGTTCTTTTGCCTTTTCGCTCAAAGTGATGGTGCTGGCTTTCTCCAACAATACAATCGGATTCCCACCTTTTGTCCGTGGCTTACGCTTAGGTGTACATACATCTTTAAGAAATCTCGCGTAGGCAGGTTTGTGGAGTATTACATCCTTCAAGGGGATGTTTATTTAGACCTGCTCAAAAAGCTTGACTAGGTCCTCCTCAAGTGCCACGATTTTGGGTTTCCTCTTTCCCTTCATCATGGCCTCGGGAAATGGAACTTCAGTTGGTTCCTTTAGAATTGGCTCAGGCTCTTTATCAGGGATAGGGGTGCCCTGGATGACCAATCTAGGGTTAGGATCTGTAGTATCAGGCTTGTCGTGGTTAGGAAATGGTGGGTCTTGCATCGCTTTGCCACTACAAGTGATGACAGAGTTTAATCCTACCTGATTCTAGTTTGGGTTAGGCAAAATAGGTGTGTGTTGCTGAAACCCAGAATATGAAGTGGAAGCATCCATCCCATCAGGTGATGGAATAGAGGGGTCCTGATAAATATAATGTGCTTGGCCCTTGTTTGGGTTCATAACACACCCCTGGTTCGACATGCTAATTAGGTTAGAAAGAGGCTGAGAAGGAAGTGCACCAGGCTGGTGATGATTTGCCAGCTGGGCCAACTGATTGTGGAGCTCAGTGATTTCTTCTTTGTATTGTTTCTGCATGCCAACTACGGTCTGAAAAATCAGGGTGGTCTGGTCCTCCTTAGGTGGGCCAGATTGGAAGTTTTGATTGGGCCTTGGTTGAGTAGGTTGATACCGTCGTGGGTTTTGTGGTTGGAGTTGGAATTGAGGCCTCGGATTTGGGTTATTTCCTGACCACGCAAAGTTGGGATGATTACGCCATCCAGGGTTGTAGGTATTAGAGAAAGGATTTTTCTGGATGGCGTAGACACCCTCGCAAGTCTGAGGAACTCTAGAGTAATCAGGATATGAGGGTTCAGAGTTCCCCCAACTGTGGTAGGCTGGCCCAGAGTTTCCTCCAAGGTCGAAATTAGATGAGGATGGATAGGCATCCATCCCCTGAGAGTGGTAGATGTTGTGTGTAGCCTCCCTACCTGAGGGCGGGTGTGCATATGTGATTTGTGGTGTAGCGGTGGTCATGTGTAGATGTCAAGTGATGTCGTCCACCTTTTTCTCAATGATAGCGACCTTATTCAATTGACTGGCAACCAAGTCCAAGTCAACTGATTCAGAAAGGCCTCAGGTCTCGTGTACCCCCCGATTGTTTGTCAATGCGTGGGTGGTCGTCTGGTCATATGCACCCAGTGACTCATTGTTTTGGGAGTTCTTGCACATATTTTTGAGAATTCCCTAAATCTCATCTTCATATTGATCCATGATGCTACCACCATAGGTTGCATTGACAAATAGCTTGATGTCATCACGAGCCCATGGACTTGTTCCCACTTCGGGACTCTGTGATGGGGGCATTTACGCATGAGATCTAGAAAATGATCCCATGCCTCGTGTAGAGATTCTTTCGCTCCTTGTGAGAAGTGTGTGATTTGGTGCCGCATTGCATTAGTTCGACCAATGGGATAGAATTTTTGTAAGAAAGTAGTATGAAGTTCTTCCCATGTGTTGATCTGGTGAGGGTATGCTTGAAACCAATTGGCGGCTTTGTTAGCTAGAGAGAAGGAGAAGATTTTCAAGAGTTGACCGTCTCGATTATGCATGTCTGCCCCTAATGAGTGGGCTAGATGTTTTAAAATCTTGATGTGTTGGAAAGGATCCTCAGAGTTCGAGCCTTGAAATTTTGGGGTCATGTGAAGCATACTAGGCTTAAGCTCCACCTTGGGTCCTCCCGCAGGAATGTTGATTCGAGGTTCGATCTCCACAGCAGCGAGATCGTAGTGATCTCACATTTGAGGATGTGGCAGTGGGTTGATGTAGGCATTGATCCGATCTCTAAAATCAAAGAATTATTGTGGTTCAAAGTTAGGTTATTTTGGATGATCCATGGTTGTGGCTGGAGATTCGGCCCCTGAAGTAGAGTTGGAAGATATGTCAATGTGATCTGGTAATTGCATAAACAAAGAAGTCGAGGCCAAGCGAGAGTGAAAAACTAGTGGAGGCCTCAAGGGTCGTCTTAAGGGCCTCCTCTCGTACATAGACTGATGGAATAGACGAGGGAAAGAAGGTGTGAAGGACTCAATCAAGACACCCAAAGATTTTTTGATGACTATAGAGGTCTGAGGTAGATGATACCTCTAAATCACGAAGTTGTCCACCTGAGAAATACTTGGCCAGCCAGGAAGGGAGAGTCCCGCAAAGACCCCTACACGGTAGAGCATCCCCATGGGTTACAGGGTCTCCCCCACCCAACCATCCTTGTCACCGTGGATCCAGGTAGACCAGAATGGATAAGTTGACCACTTAAGTCTACCAATTTTAAGATTAAATGAGGTGCTTTAGATAACACTTGAACTTTAGAATGAATTTGTGAGGAATGATCTAATTTGAAGATTGCTTGACCCCACAAGGTGGGTCAACTTCACCAAACTTGTCCTTGAAATTATTAGGTCCCTGATTTTAGTATTCAAGTGGATATTTAAAGCTTTCTTTTAGGGTTTGCTTGATTAGATAAATTCAACCAAGGCTTATGAAACACACAGTTTGGGGAAGTAGAATCCTTTTTTCTCTTAAGCAAGTGTGATCCTCAACCCTAAAATGGAAACCTTAATTTTGGCTCTAATTGGTCCAATCAATTTTTGTCCAAATTTGGCACCTAGGCTCAATCAAGAAGGTGAGTAGCCCTAGGTATCTTAAATCCCTAATAGGTGTAGAAAATAAAGTTCGATATTTTTCTAATCAAATCAGGCAACTTGATGATTAATTCTAAGCAGAAAATGTGAGTTGATCCTAATTGATTTCTTCCTTTTTTAGCTTTTCTCATAATCAGGGGCTTAATGCCAAAGGAGATGAGATTACCTGCCCTAAAGTGTTTGATGTGTGGTTGATCTTCCTCCAATGAATCCCTCTTCACAAATCACAGCCAAACAGATAGAGCAAGTTAGTATCAAGGTAGGAATTGTAATCAAGAGATCAAATTGAGCGTTGCTCCCCAGCAATGGTGCTAAAATGTTTACATGCGAAATCAATGTTTTAAAATATGCATTGTAATATAGGTCGAACTCACACGAAAATAAATACAATTTATACTCAAATTTGAAATCCGAGGTGGAACGTAGGGAGCAAGTAGCAATTAATCTCACGATAGCAATTTAAGCACAAGATAAGCAATTTGTAACAAAACTCCAAGCAACAATGATATATATATAAGAGCAAATGTCAATGGTGCAAAAAGATTAGGGTAAAATGGTGATTTGAATCACCAATTACCCTAATTACAATAATAGAAAATATTTGAATAATATCAAGCAAGTTTAATCCACGTAAGAAAAGTGCACAGTACACTATCAGAGATACCAGATGACAAGGCTCCAAATCAAACCTCTTAAACCCTTAGTTGCTACAATGCAAAGGAACTATTATTCTTCTTCTCTTCTCTACTTTTCTCTTTGTCAAGTCACGCATAGAGGCAAAGGCCCCTTCTCTTCAAGTGTTACAGAGTTAGAGAGTGAGGAAAAACCCCCCCTCTTCCTCTCTCTCTACTCTTCTTCTTTCTCTCAAACCCAACTAATCGGGTAATCAGATATGCGATCAAAGGTCTAGACCTGCCTACATGGTGTAGCAGGTGAGGAGTAAGTGCGAGGAGGCACGTGAGCGGGGACCCTACCCCTGGTGATCTTGGGCGAACAGATGAGAATAGGAATTCCACTTATTTGGCACGAAGAGCTCATCTATATTTGATGTGGGACTATTGTGTCCCTTGTTCTTAGCGTGCGAGTAGTGACTGAAGACTTGTCCAATTGAGGATGAAGGAGCTTGCGAAGCTCCCAATTGAGAGTCTGGACTTCTTCCTGAGAGTAATCCACGTCACTTGGAGTAGTGGCCTGGACCAGATGTTGCAAGAACACTTGCTTCAAGCTCTCTTGGAGGAGCTCGTTAATGGCGGTTGGAGGGCGAACACCTGAAATAGAAAGTGCGGGCTAAATGCCCCAATCAAAATGCTCAGGGTGATCACCTGAAGGTGGCGAATGTGATGGTGGTCGAGGTGGTGAGTTTGAGTGAGTGAGGAGGTCGTACAACCTCAAAATTGTGGTGCAGAAGGAGGTGTGTTCGGGGATGCAATGGAGCAGCCAATCCCCTCAATTTCTTGATGGTTTTGGTCACTAGGATACGGCGAAGCTTTTGGGATAGGTGGGGGTTGGTTTGGTGCAGTGAGGCAGTGTTGTGAGGTCACCAGAGGTGCGCTGGAGATAGGGGAGAAGACGATGGAATGGGTGCGTGTGCGGTCAAAATCAGAGTTTGGCAGTACAATGATGATGAGATGATGATAAGGAGTCGAGGAGACTAAGTAGCGAACAAAGGGGGATGGCAGAAGCGTCGCGTCTGGTATGGTCGATGCCGGAGATGAAGGTGCTCCGGAGGTGGATAACGATGATAATAGAGGGATAGAGAGCACCTTGCCGATATTGTGAGGTGCGGAAAGATGTGGGGAAGAAGAACCGGCCGCCTATTGTACATGGTGGCTGGTGAAGATGTTGATGGTGGAGAGTTTCCTGAGCGAGGTGGAGAGTAGCCGAAGGTTGGAGGAAGAAGATGGATTTTTGGCTCTATTTCTCGCTAAGGAGGTGAGGAATGTCATGGGAGGTCATTTATAGGGCTTAGGAGAGCTTGGAGAACAAGAAACAAGCTCCATAGCTTGCTTGGGATTCAAGAAGAACCCCACTGATTTTGTGGGTTTGCATGCATGAATAAGAGGGAGTTAGGAGCCAAAATTGATCCCAATAAGTTTCCCTAGGTGTTAACATCAAACCTACCAAATTTTATGGGATTTGATTGAAGTTTGAGTAGGATTTTGACCGGTCAAAGCCCGTTTGAAAGTTGGTTGTCCTCCAATGGTGGCAAGGACTAAAATTCAAAGAAGTTGAATAAGTTGGGGGGCCTTTTGCAAATATTTCAAAAGCTGAGGGGTTGTTTGAGAGAACAAGATTCAAACTTGGACAAAAATGCAAACTAGGTCAAAATCATCTAAGATTGCTCCCAAATTTTGGTACAAACATAATTTGGACCCAAGGAATCTAATGGTGAAGTTGGATTTTGGTTTTGACTACGTTTGACAGGGAAAATTATGCAGAAGTCCAAATTAGGGTAACTTTCTGTCTATGACTCTCTTTCTACCCAAAATAGGTTCTGATGGCCAAATCAAAGATACCAAATCTTAGGGAATATTTTTTCATGATTTTTAGATGGTTTAGGTGAATTTTATTTTGACCAAAACCTCAGTTAATTAAGCGGGTCTATTTTTAGGGTTTCAGATGTCCATTAATTCTTGAAATGCGTGGAAACCCATTTCGTTCTGCATGGACCCACTTTTTAGACATTAATGACCATATGGCCATTTATAAACCCCTGAATTACCTCATGGTTATTTTGTATTTGTGGAATGCTGTTAATTTCTTAGAAATAACCTTATATTCTTCTCTTCTTTTGAAAACATGATATTGTGCCCTTAGGACCTTCTGATGGATGTGTAGGAGCATTTGTCATCCTTTTTAGACCAAATTGAGCTAGTTATGGCTCATGATGGTGCTACCATCAAAAACAATCCTGAGCGGCTCCTATAATGAAAAAGTGGTCAAAAGTGTCATCACAATGAGAAGAGGAGGCACGTGCGTGTTTGGGAGCCATGAAACAACTGAAATTGCACATTTATCGATAAAATAAGGATTTTTTGTCGATAAAAAATGAATCAGATAGAGTTTTGGAAAATCAACTTTTGGTCGATCAACTAAGAAATTTACTTAACCAAAAGTGAATAAATGCGAAAAAAAAGGTGTGTTTCAGAGTGAAGCTCACAAATACTACAAGATTTCACAAGCAATCACATGATGAAATAAGAAAATCATTAGACCATATCATGGCACATCTAATTATTAAGAAAAAAATCCAAAAGAGACAGATTTCAACCAAGTTTAAAGTGTACCATGATTGATCAAAGATCAGTCGATCAGGGGATCACAACGTGGATGGTGATGACAGCGACAACAACCAATCGAGTGAAAGGTTGCATGGTTGGAAGGTTGGCTTGCGTGAAGCTCGAGGACGTATGGAGAGGTTGGCGCGTAAGAGTGCTTGGGTGCAGCATTTGCATGCATGAAGGTCACATGGTGGAGACATTGCTTACTCTTATGAGGAGCGATGGTGGTCAGAGGCACCAGGGAGGTTGGTCGACTAGGGTGGCCGAAGGAGGAGAGGTGGGGTCAGTTGGAGGAGGTTTGATTGGTGGAGAGAAGGAAGTGGGATAGTTGTGTGCGGTATGGGTAGTAAAAAAATAGGTTTAGAGGTAAAAACAGTGGTGTTTTAAAGAAACTTGGACTAGTAGAATAGGTAAAAACATTTGGGTAGCTAATCAAAGAGATTAGGTTTAGCTGAGATGATTAAGAGCGAGATTCGAGGTGAAAAGGATCACAATCTGAAAAGTGAATTTGCCCAATTTTGGTCGATCAAAACTGTGTTTTGGTCAATCAAGAATGATCAATCAATGAAATTAATTGGTCAATCAGGGTTGAAACAATTGCAGGGAAATTCCTACCCAACTGGATTAATCGATCAAGCAACTAAGTTGATCGATCAAAACTCAAATTTTTGGAGGGAAATTTCCTGCCAAAGAATTTGGTCAATCAATCGAGGATTTTGATCGATCAATTTGAAAAATATTAACCAATCAAAGGTTGAAAACATATCAAACAAAATAATCAATTAAGCTCTTTTAACCTAGATAAACCTAGTGAATGGCAAATTAGGTTAAATCTTTCCTTTGGCAAGGGTTTTATAAAGATATTAGCTAATTGATTTTCTATTTTAACAAATTCTAAGTTGATTTCTCCTTTTAAGACAATCTCTTAGAAAATGGTGTCTAACATCAATATGTTTAGGCCTAGAGTGTTGAGCTAGAATTTTAGATAAGTTTATGGCACTAGTGTTGTCACAAAGTATTTTGTTATTTTTGTAGGATAGGCCAAAATCTTGCAGGGATTTTTTCATCCATAATAGTATTGAATAGGCTAAAGATGCAGCTACATATTCAGCTTCTATTGTTGAAAGTGAAACAATGTATTATTTTCTAGAGAACCAAGAGACTAAAGAATTTCTGAGAAATTGACACATTCCACTAGTACTCTTTCGATCTGTAAAGCTACCTACATAATCAGCATCACAAAAGGAGTAAAGTTCCAATGTGTTTGACCTTAGATGGAAAGGTCCTAAGTCTTGTGTGTGGTTTAAGTATCTAAGTATTCTTTTAACAACATTTAGATGTACTTCTTTAGGGTTTACTTGAAAGCAAGCACACAAACAAGTGCAAAACAGAATATGAGGTCTACTTGCATTACAAGTCCAAGAAAGAATTGAATTTCTCCCATCATGATCATCTCAAACTGATCTTGCATTGCAACTACTAGAAGAATGGGATATGCCGTCAGTTACTTGCCGTCAGTTAGTAAAACCGATGGCAGAATTATTTTTACCATCTCTTTTTCAAATAAGTGACACTGAAAACCTATACTCGACCTACCATCAATTGCAGAAAAGCAATTGGGCACGTGGTTTTGATTACATAGCAATCATGGGTCTTAGTTGACCTAAATTAGGCTAGAACGTAGCATAAGCTAGTGTAACTCATGCATGCATAAGCATTACTTGCATCTTTACTGCTTTCCTTTAGCTATGCATGAAATAATGATATAATGTACTAATTAAGTGCATTATATAAATTGCAAGAAATAAGAAGCTTAGAAGCTGGATCGAAAGTTGGATTTGAAGTTGGACCTGAAGCTATTGTTGCATCAGAGCTGGAGCGGAAGATTAGAATAAAATGTAGTAGAGAAATAATGTAAAGGGTTGAGGTATGCTATTCTATTAAGTAGAAGTAAAGTAGTTAAATTATGAAGAACTTAGGCTCAATCCTAGCCTTAGGATAGCCATAAAAGCCTTCCCAAGCCTTAGCCACCCTTAGATTAGGTCACCATAGACTAAGAAGCCTTAAAACCCTAATTCCAGCCCTTATCTGGATGTCCAGGTAAGTTATTGGTTGTCCAGGACCCTTAGCCACAACCCGCACACATTAAACCCATGTCTACAGTGTTATTGGACATCTAGACAATTGCTCAAACGTCCAATTTCTGTAGAATACCCACGACAGAACCCTGAATCCCTCCTAACTCTGATTGGACGTCCCGACAACAAGTTCGGACTTTTGATTTTTTAGTATAAGTCGTTTGATACTATTATTAGATATCTGAAACTGCTCTCTAGTTCCTGTTTTGGAATTCAAGCTTTGATCTTGATTTCCTAGGTCCCTAAACCCAATTCCAACCCCTTAAGAACCTAAATTAAGGTACCCTAACCCTAGTACACCACCTATAGACCATCCTAAGAAACTAATTAGGCTTTCACTAAGCCGAATTGACTTGGATCATAGTCAAGTACCATTGCCTATTCAATTGGACTCATAGAGTCCAATTGAGCTCAGCCCTCAACCCACACAAGTCCAATTGGACTTAGAATCCAATTGACTTAAGCCCAACCTAATCGAGTTATTTCACTCTCAATTAGGTTCACACTCATTCAATTAAACTTGTGTTAAATTTAATTGCATTTTCTCCTTAGCAAATCAAGGTTTGCAACCCTAATTTGAGACCTACCCTAACCTAAACCTATTTGGACCTAACCAAGCTCACTTAGCTACCTAAGGCATGACCACACACACCCATTCATGTACACACACCCACCTAGAGTTCTCTAGAACTCTCTTCAAGGTGGCGCCACTCTTGGTTGCTAAAATTATCAACCATGAGCCATTCAATTTTTAAATCCACAAATGGTGGATCTAAAAACCACCTTGGATGACCACACTTCGAGCTCTCTCTAGAGAGTTCCACACTTCTCCAGAGAGGCTCTCTTGGGTCTACTTAAAGGACCCTTGGGTGGCCGTTTGTACCAATCTAGCCTTCCATCTAGCTTTAGCATATCTCCACCCTCATTCCACCTCCACTCCACGAGCTCCCACCATGGTTCCACCACCTCCATGCCAAGGCTAGAGCACTCTTCTTCCACAACTTCAAGGGCTAGCCTACGCACCATTGGCCGCCCCTCTTTCTCCTCTCAACTAAGTCAAAGGCCATCAGAGCCCACCTCCGAGTGCCCCTATTTCTGCTAGCTAAGTTGATAGTAGTTCTTCGTAGACTTATTTCTCTATTAGTACTCAGTGGTGTAGCTCCATATTTCTCCCCCAATGTTGCATGCATATTCCCCCCATAGATTCACGTATGCAGTCATTTTCTGCTAGCGAGTAGTTTATGTTTTCAAGAATTCCTCTACAAGCACTTTAGTTACCCATACATTTACATTCGCTATCTACTTAACGCATGCACACGTGATAAGGGTTAATCATGCAAATGGCAAAATAGTGATCCGAGAAGGTTAGAAACCGGCATGCGATTTTAACCAAGTACAGCGAGAAAGATCGAATTCATTTTGCATTTCCTAAACACCTCTCAGAGATAAATGACAGGGACTCCAAGTCTCATTATTTTAGAAATATTTTTCTTTTGTTTGAATTTCGCACTATACTAAAACATAACCACAATTTTCATATTTGAAAACGCGAAAATCTTATCGAACAAATGGTGCCGTTGCCAAGGAGTCAACACAATTGATTTTCAATCTAAAGCTTTTACTGACAAATCTTCCTCTACTTGTTTCTTTGGATGCGAAGGAAATCAGGAAAAATAGGATCTGCACACACATCGAGCATAGAGAAAAAATGCAAGTGCACATCTCTCCCTTAGCTTAAGATTTTTATTTGAACTATAGGTTAGATTATTTTCCTAGCAAGAATTTTCTTTCTGAAAGAAAATCTACATATTTTAAAAAAAAAACAACAAAAATATTTTTTTTTAGGTTGTTAGATTAGGTTTCTGTTTGAATCTTAGGTTAGTCTGAAAAAAAAGAGAGAAAAAACTTGAAAAAGTCCCCCTCCCGACGCAAAAAAAAAGTTTGAAAATTTTTGAAAAAAAAAATAAAAAAAAATTCATTTTTGGTGGAAAGTGGGATTTGAATTTCAAACACCTTTTTAAAAGCTTTTCCACCACTTGGTGAAATTTGGCCAGACTTTAATTTCTGACTTAAAAATTCATTTGTGCGAAAATTAGTAAGCAAAAAAATTTTGAAATTAGGGCAAATACTTCATTTACAAACCATATTTCAAATGGTACCATTTATTTGAAAAAATTCCATGTACAAAATTTTTAAAAATTCATGAAGTGCAAGGGGGTCAAACTGACCCAGATTTGAAAATTTTCAAAATTCAAAAATCAATTTCGAGTAATCCGTGAATCTGTTTTGACTAAAAATAGTGGGGTTTGAAAGTGGATCTCAATAGCTTTAATTTTATTATTTTTTTCAAACTTTTAAAAATCATTTGGTATTGTTTCAAACCAAAAATTGACCAAGGGTCAAAATTCCAGATCTAACCCCTTGACATTTAAAAATCCCTATAAATTTGGTTGAAATAGGAAAAATTATAAGAAAATATTCTATGAAAAGATAATTGAAAATGGAATCTACTAGACAAATTTCACTTCATTTGGATTCCATTTGTGTTCAGAGAACTAGTTTGATTCTTGTGGTTAGCTAAAGCCTTAGAAATTGAACAAACCCTTGGCTCAAGCCTTAGGACCAAATTTCTAGAGATCACACTTGAGCTAACCTAGACTTAGCTAAGTTTAGTGTTTAGACGGTGAGGCTGGTCACCTTTTGGACCGCTCACCCCAAACCCCAGTGAGGAAAAAGGGGTTAAAATAAATTCTAAAACACAAAATCAACCTGAATTCATTGTCATACTACTGGGTGTTTTCAACCTCTCTGGCCAAACCTGGTGACTAAGTTGGAGGTCAGTGGAACCAGAGGCGCAAGCCGAAGGAAGAACCTTCGACTGAGATGCTAACCCTGGACCTGGACCTGGTCGGAATCTAGGTAATCTAGACCTAAGGGCTCATCTGAGAGCTCGAGTCACTGAATCAGCTCAACCATGGGATCAAAACTCAAGGTGGCGAATGATGCGAAATTTTGCGTGATTTATAAAGGTGGGATTTTAGGTCATTGTAACATGCGAAATCGCATACTCTTTTAATATTTATAACCTAGATAGGGGAGTATTTAGGGTCGTCCAAGGAGGCAATATGCTTGCAATCAAATCTCCTGCTTAGAAAATAAATCTCAACTTTCCTTTTGGTTTTTCTTCAATATATCATATTTTTTCCTATTTTGTATTTGAAATAACAAGGATTTCAAATTAATGAAAACTACTCCTAAGAGTAACCCTAGGTGACAAGAGCCACCTTACTTCTAAGCTCACCCTAGGCACGTGAAGGCCTAGGGTAATTAGAGAGGGAGGGAAGTGAGTGCACAAAAGGGAAATTTAAATTGCAATCATGAGAAACAAATCTAATGAAGGCAACTTGTATAAAATTGAGGAATTATTTAACAAGAATCTAGTAGAAGAATGCTTAAACTACTAGAATTGAAAATGCATGTAATAAAAATACAAAAATCCTCTGAAATGATGGTGAAGATGTCGAGGCTCTTGCTCCAATTGCGGCTGCTCTTGCAATCAAAAAGAGCTCCTCATTCTCCTTGCAAAATCCTTCAAGGTGTAGCTTCCTTGGCAAACCCTAAAGTAGGGGATGTGCCAAGGCTTTCCTCCAAGGTGGCATGGACCACCTCTAAGCTCTCCTCCAAGGATGGTTGTATACCACCCTCAAGGCCTCCTCCAAAGGTCTTCCTTGCTTGGCTTCTCCTTTGACTGGCATGGGCACAAGAGAGAAGGGAAGAAGGGAAGGCACCAAGGGGGCAGAGTGTCCCCTTAATCTTCTTCTTCTTCTTCTTCTTCTTCTCTCTTGGGCGTGAGCTATTGGTATAATATAAGAGGTATTTTGCTAGCAAAGGATAGGCTGTAAGGATGGGTTGTAAGGTGTTGGTCTTTTTATAGGGTAGGATGAGAGGGTTAAGGTGACTCTTGAGATGGATGGCTAAGATGGGAAGATGGGGGTGATTAGGCGATCTTATGGTGGAGAATAGTTGGCGCCAAGTAGGGGGGTGTGAAAGTGGTGGTTATGGTGGTGAAGAGACACCTAAAGGTGGCGCCAACCATGAAGGGATGCCATGGTTTTACGCCACCAAGAGGGCTTCTAGAAGAGGGGTTAGGTGGATGGTGGAGATGGGTTTAAGGGAAAATATGTGATGGAGATGAAGGGGGTTTTGGAGGGAAAAAATGGTGTGAATTGGTGGGTGGTTATCGGAGGTTTTGGTGCCACTTTGTAGTATCTTTTGGAGGTAGTGGGTAGACTAGGTTGGTGCCAAGGTGAGGTGGACGTAGGGTTAGCTTAAGTGGAGCTTAGGTGGAGCCAGTTGGTGAAGTTGTTAGGTAGGGCTTCTAGGTGGTAAAAGCCAAGGGAGCTAGAGCATAGCTAAGCTAAGCTAAGCTAAGCTAGCTTAGGTAGTAGTGGAGTAGAGGAGGAGGTATTGGAGCTAGGGTTTGAAGAAAGGAGCTGAGGAGGAGAAGTCTGGAGCTTGAACTGGAGCTGGCAGCTGCTGAAGAGGGTGGTGATAAGTCCACTTTTGTGGACTATTAGTTAGCCTAAGTACTATTTAATTATTTGTTCTTAGTTGTTAATTAATTAGGAGTTATATGGCAATTCACCTTGTCCTACATTTAAATTTACGTGCTAATTTTACATTTAATAGCATATGATATGATCTATTTGATGAATGCAGGCTAGGTATGAGAGTCAGACATCCATTGTTGCTTCTATAAGACATCTTGAATTGAGTTTGAACGTCAGATGAGCAGGGATTGTAGTACTGTCAACTTTTATGACGTCCAGAACTTATTTTGGACGTCTGTTGATGTTCAAACTACAGCCGCCTTTCCTCCGCCAATTGTGCCTCATCTCTTCAACCACCGCAACCACTCATGATCTTCGTTGAGTGGTTGGAGAAATCGACACCCAAAGAAAAACAAATCAGGGATGTTTAAAATGAAAGCCGGCATCTTCAACAAGGATGAATCATCTTCCCCCTGGCAGAGAATCCCTCTCCATCTTCTTCACCATGGAAAAAAAGCTTACACCGTGCAACATGCGCATATTGTGGCCTTCAAAAGAGAGTTTCAACATTACCCCTCAGCCCGTGCACGTAATGATAGTGCATGCGTTCCACTTCTCCACCTTTAAATAGCACCACCATCACCAGCCATGATGTCGTTCCCCCAACACCTTCCTCTCCTATTCACCTTCTTCTTCCCCCAAATGAACCCAACATCTCCTCCTCGTCGCAGACACACACATCACCACCAAAACCCCCTTCAACCGAGGAACCTCACCTACTGTAGCAAGCCTCGCGCTACCACCTCACCACGCGTAGCCACACCACGCACTACCCCACAATCCCTCACCTCCATCTTCTTCCTTCCAACCAACCATCCCCTGCTACTCCACAAAGAACCCAAACCTACAGCACTTTCTCTGAGCCTCCTTCAACTGCCAAACTCGGCCCCAAGCTCAGTTCGACGATCCCAAACACTATCGAGCATCCTCGCCGACCACCAGGACCTCGCCTGACCACGCGGGGGCCATGCAAGCGGCCTCCACAGCAAGCCACCACGTGCACACTATCTGGCAACGACCGCCGCTGATAAATCCACATTAGTTGACCATTATTTAGCCTAAGTACACTTTAATTATCTGTTCTTAGTTTCTAATTAATTAGGAGTTAATTGATAATTCACTATATTCTACGTATAATTTTGTGCACCAATTTTATAATATATGGTTACGATAATCTATGTGGTTGATGCAGGGTAAGTGCAAGAAACTAGAAGGCATCATTCAGACCTCCAAAGTCATTACATAAGATGTCTTAAGGACAGTTTGGACATATGATAACCATCAATTGTGGATCTGCTACAATTTACATTTTTAAGGCATCCCGAACTGAATCTAGACATCTGATGTGGCCAACCTAAATAGAGCATTGCCTTCCTCCTCGCAACAACTCCCTCCAAGTCTATCGACACCGCCACCGCTTCACCACTACTGCCAATTCGTTGGAAGAGCCGAGTCCTCAAGGAAAGGAAACAGATTGGGAGAGAAAATCGCAACAGAAGGAGGTTTTAAAAAGAAAAGGCCCAGGCTTCTGGAAAAATCGACTTATCCCCCTAGTGGAGACTTCTCCATCTCCACCACCATGCAACAGGCAGGCAACGTGGGACTTCTGCGTGCATTGTGGGACCTTTGGCGAGCTTCTTCTTCCTCTTCTTCCTTCCACCTCCGTTCGCCCTCGACCTCCTACGCACGATGACAGCAGCAATGCATCACCACCCTACGCACGCTCGTGCGCGCACCAGCTTCATCGCGCAACCAGACCTCTATGCACCACCACCGTCCATCATGCCTCCACTGCAGAAGCGCATCTCCCGCTCATCACACGCCTGCATCTCCCCTTCCATGCATGGCCAACAGGTGCATCACAACAGCAGTAGCATGCTACCTCTAGCCTGCCCTTCTTCCCCATGCACGATGCCTTGCCGTGCGCGTGCAGATGCAGCAGCCCGCATCCCCTCCTGCAGGCTTCAGCCAGCAATAGGAAGAAGCTCCGCCAGCATCAAGCTCTCCATCCGGCTGGTTCTGACCACCTCTCTTCGCAAGATCAACGGCAACATGAAGCCCATTTCGCGGTGCACTGGCCCCTCGACCCTTGCATACGGCTGTGCCCTCTCCACCGCATGTATACGAGGGGAACAAACTGCCTTGTTTTGCTACAGTAAAGCTTCAATTAGTATTTACGCTAAATGCCATTGTGGTTGTTGCTATTCATTTATTTAAGGCATTAAATTATGGAAAGCAATTTGCATGGATATACCTCTTGTTTATTTGAATTACTTTTATGAAGGATTCAAAGCATAAGACGAGGTTATAGTAAATAGGGTTTATCCTATTCGAGATTAATACTTATATTTTTGCTATATGCGAAAATCACTATTCAGTTGTTAACATAATCTTATATTGTGGTGATTTTGCATGTGCACCCTTACATTATTGATTAATTCTTTAAATCAAGAAATTATGTTGAAAACACGTGCACTAGTTAGTATGCATACGCATTGAGATTCCTTAAGAAAATAGACATGATTCACTAGTTTAAATAGGCTAATTCCTCCATGTGGAGATGACCTATCTCTTCGTGGTTAGTTTTGAATTATTGAATATTTTTGAAAGGCAATTTTCTACCACGCAAAGAACTGCAATGACACATCATTTCATGCTAAAGTTTTCAATGAAAATAAAGATCTCTCTTTCAGCCGTCGGCCGCCTCTCACTGCCCCGTCACCATCATCTTGAAGCCCTCCTCCCGGCTGACCTCCGTCTGACCAACCCCCCCATCATCAGGCCCTTCTCTATGTGCAAAGAAGAAAGAGAAAAAAAGCTCTGTTTCTTCTCTAATTAATAATTACGCATATTGTCATTGCCACAATTACTATTACTTTATTTAATGAATTAATAAATTGAAGGACAACTGCAAGAATATCCCTCTATTTTTGATTAATTACTTATGGCTGAATTTTCCTCATGAATGATATTAAATAAGGGATATTATATATAGTGAACAGTCTTTGTCTTGTAGGAAATTAATATTTACGGGATACCTATATCAAAATCACTATTTTACCTGGTATTATATTATGGTGATTTTGCATGTACACCCTTACATTATTGGTTAATTGTTTAGAATAATAACTTATGTCAAAAATAAGATACATGAGTTAGCATGCACAGCCATTAAGTTTCTCGAATAAGTGAGGCACCACTCACTAGTGCAATAGGCTACTTCCTCCCTATGGGGATGACCTAACTATTTTCGTGGTTAGATTCTGAGAATTAAAATGTTTTGAAAAGCAATTTTCTACCACGCGATTAAATACGACACGTCATTTTATGTTAAAGTTTTCAACGAAAACGAAGATCGCTCTTTCAAATGGCGTCCTTGCCAGGGAGAAAATATGTCTATTAATTTTTTTGGGAAATTTATATTATTTTTATCTTATTTCTGAGACATTTCTAAATTACTAACCTTGTTTCTGTTTCTGTGCAAAAACACACGGAATGAATGCGACAGGTGCGCACGACGGAGGCGATATTTTTGGTGGACCTTGATGCCACCTGGAGGCCAGCAACGGGTACTTGTGGGCCTTGATCCCACACACATAGGCATACGGAGGAACATTTTTTTGATTTAGTCATTAGATCTTAGTTTAGATTTAGTTTAGATAGACATTAGAACTTAATTTCTATCTTGTGGACCCTTGTTGGGCATTTTTGGGAACGTGTTCCTAGTGTTTCTTTATTTCTTATCACTCTTGTATGTGAGAGCATTTTTCTGGAGTGTGTTACCATTTTATCTAGATATAGGATTAGTTGAATTGTTTGAACTGCATATTGGTTAGTTAGTTAGTTAGTTAGCTAGATTAGGTTTGTTTGCTTAATAGTATTATTTAGAAAAAAAAATTCAAACTGTCTACTATAAGCTACATATCAATAGGGCGATCATCTAGGATTGAATGAGTAACATCTAGTTTATCTTAATTGCATTGCAGACATCCCTACATTGAAGAAAGCTGGAGTAAGGTACGACTTTTTCTTGAGAATCAATTACCTGTCATGCATCTACATTAAACCTAAATCTATGACCACTAAAGTGCTTGAATCGAATTAATTTAGTGGTCACTTTAAAAATTGTGACTACTAAGAGGTTGGGCCTTAAAATCTGTGACTTAAAATTGTGTGCAAAAGGATCTTGTTTGCGAGATTTCAAAACTCAAAACATGAACGTATGATTGCACACTTAAGACACTGTGCACCTTACACATAAGGTCACTAAATAAATTTCTACCTCTCCTCTTTACACCACAAGGGAAGTTAGTTGGAAATCAACAAGCCTATCCACCAAGTTACTTTAGTTTCTCATGTGTGGACTCGATTCGAGACTTCCATCCCTTGCGAGTAGGTTGTAGGCACCAACGAAGGTCGGCTTAGGAAGCGTAATTCTTGCAAAACTTGTTTGGCCACCAACTGGACACCTATGACCTAGAATCTACTAAAAACAGTTCCCATTGTATTTGTGTTTGTTTTGACAGTGGTAGAACTCTTTAGGAAGTTTCTAATTTCTTTTAAATCCTAAGAGAGTTTAACCTAGTTAATTAAAAGAAATGGACTATCCTTACCCCTATCATTTTAACCAATGGTAGAACTCTTTAGGAAGTTTCTAATTTCTTTTAAATCCTAAGAGAGTTTAACCTATTTAATTGAAAGAAATGGACTATCCTTACCCCTATCATTTTAACCAAGATCCCATGCCTCGAGAGTATCCATCCTTTGATGGGTACATTGACAATTTATGGGATCATTCATATTCCTATCCTGGGAGTACTGGTCCGATAGCTCCCACTTTTGAGTAGAGCTTAGGAGCGGGATTTTCCAACCATGGAATCCCTACTTCTATGCAAACACCCAACCCTCCCACCCTTCATGATTTTCCGTATCGAGGTTGGATCGATACCACTAGGCAACCAGAGTATGAGATTGACTATCCTCTCCAATTTGATAACAGTAGCCTCTACTCTTTTATGATAGAAATGCAAAAACAACAAAAGGAAATGATGGAAACTATGCGAAAGATGTTGAGGAATAGTCAACAATTGAACAAAGAAATTAGACAGCTTAGCTACGCTCTTCCTAGTAATTCTGATCCCTACCCATACGACCATGATCATGAAAATAATTCTGAGGAAACCAATGACAATAGGGATCCTATTTTAAGTAGCTATCGCTTAGACTCTCCCCATGAGACACGGCCATTAAAGGAGAACGATCCTAGTAATTATCCACCCGAGTTATATTGGAGCCAAAAGAAAGGGAAGATGGTACCTCTTGAGGACCTTGACCCTAATGACAGTATTTTCCTTACCCCTGATAACCCGGGTCAAGGTCGTATTGTTCATATCACTTCCCCTATTAATTATCTGGTGGCATCCCATTCTACCCTTAGTGAGCCTGATCCTGACCCTCCACTTAGGGAATCAACACCTACCATTCAACATTCTGAGGATTTAAATGCACCTAATTAAAGTGACCATAAGGGAATGGAGGATGAATTGGATTAATTTTGGTCTCAGGGATATAAAGAGTCTATTTCAGAGGATGAGGATGAACCCGGGCTAAAAGTCTGGAGTGAATCACAAGGGGATTATTTGTTATTTGAGGACTTACCCTCGAAGGATATAAATAATCTGGTAAAGTCTGGATTCCTCCCTTCTTTTGAGAGTCATCCTCCATCAAACTAGGAGTTGATATTAGAGGAGGACAAACCCAATAGTGAGAAGCCTAGGGGAGACTCTTGGGGATAAAACACATCAATTGAGGATTTATGTCCCAAGAAGAACAAAGAATTGCGTGATATAGGCTTACTCCAAAACCTTAAGATGGATCCTCCGTCAGAAATAATTGATGATACTAAAGCAACTCCTCTCTTTACTAATGAATCACATATACACCCTGACAAAAATTTGAGTGAAGTAAAAGAATTCGGGGATGAGATTACTGGTAATGATTCTGTTGCTTTGACCCTGCCATCAAAGGAATTTAATTTGGAGTCCATTAATTCACATACACTGGAAGGTGAAAATATGACTCCGATCATTAATGCTAAGCAGGGTGATGTTAATTTTTCTATAATTGTTAGGGAGAATACATAATCTGAATAGTTGCTGGAATTGGACCTAACATTGACTAAGTCCTCATTGGACTTAATCATTACCTTCCAGCACCACAAACAATCCTTACACTCCCTAACCGATTCTTGGCTCAGGTCTCTACTCACTAACATTCTTTCTTGGGAGAATATAAGGCCAGTACATCCTCAGGTAGAATGGAGAGTTTGGATTGATGGTTATATGTTTAGTCTCGCCATTCAAGGGTTTGAAATAATAATGTTTATATCATTTAAAACCCATCCTACTTTGGAGGATCCTTGTTATCCTCCACTTAATCAGTTTCGGGAGGTCCCTTTTCATATTCCTTTTGTTATTCCTAGACCTCCCAAAATAGCCAACGAGGTTCTCTTCGTTCATGTCTTCTAGCAAGCATTTGGGATAACATTGCATCATCAGCTCGCCAACATCCGTGGCTACCTATTTTCTAGGCCCGCGCTGTTTCGCATATTTTTAGGGCCTAGCTTTTTCTATCTGGAACCAAACTTATAGGTTCCCTATAAGTCTAGCTGCTAACAGAAAATGCAGCACTTGTTGGTAGGCAACCCAGCATTCTGAATAACACCATCATCAGGTGATTTCCTTCATTTCTCCCCTTGTTTTAATTTTACAATGAAGACATTGTAGGATTTCAGCATATGGGGGTGCACTTTGCATTTTAGGAAGTATTCACGCATTTAGCTTAGCATATAAAATATATATATATATTCTTTTCTTGAGCTGAATTGGTTAGTCCTTAGCAAAACATCTTTGTCAAGTGGTCGGGCGTGTTTCACGTGTTATAAATTGAGGTTACAAGTAACCCGTCGTCATAGTTGCAAAACATGTCGATCAGATAAAATTTATACCGAAACTCCAAGGGAGTCCTGGATCAAACATAGGGAGACGACATTTACTTTATTGAAAATCGCACTTCGATTCATTTCTTTTTGGTATTTTGGGGTTTTGTTATTTTTTTGTATTTTTGAAATAAAAGAAAATAGGCAAACGTATCACAAGATAGAAATGGAACAAATATGATATATATATCAATTCAATGTCGATTACAATGAACTATGAAAGCATAAAAAGAGAGGGAGGTGAGAGGAAATCTCTTGAATCAGCTGTTCGACGAGACAACGGTGCCAGGCAGAAGCTCAGACGAAGGAGGTGAGGAGCAGGATGACGGAGGTGAGGTGAGGGAGGACGTCGGGTTGAGGAAAGCTTCAACGTGTCTCCAAAATGGAGGAGAGAAGATGGAGGTGATCTGCTACCGGAATGGAGGTGGGTGGACGGTTTCAAGGTGACCTATGAAGCGAGATGGGAAAATGGAGGAGTATTTGGTGGGGCAGAGGTTCACTACACTAATAGGCACCTTGGGAGCTTGAGAATAAGCTCTAATGGAGCGTTGGTAGGCTTGCTAGAGCTTGGGAGTTGGTGGGAGTAGAGTAGGTAGAGATGGCTAGCAAGGGAGGTGGTGTAAGTCCATTTATAGTGGAGGAGAAGAGGCTAAAAATGGATTAAAGGACCTTTAGCGACCTCCAGACTGTCGCTGGAATCGTTGCTGTAGACAGCTCACCTCCACTCACACCCATAGCTAGCTCTGCTGGCTTGCAATGAAATAGCGACGGCTGTAAGCGTCGCTGTAGGTCAACCCAGTTGTCGCTGAAAGCTTGCTCCAACCACCCTTGCACCCGTGCCACGCTGCCCTGCTCGTCATGCGCGCTGACCATGCGCGCCTTGCTGTAAGTGTGCTTCCAATGTGCTGGCTTGTGTGCTTGCCATGCACTGTCATGCACGTGCGCACGCACGCTGCCTTGCACTAGCACTACTGCTCCATGCACCTGGCGAATTGTGAATTGGTGGGGCTGTGGGGATTCCAGCCCACTCTCCCCCTTTGCAAACTAGTGTTCCAACCATTGCAGGAAACCTTCCCTTGTGTCGTGTGGAGCGGCTTGGTGCAACTGCTTCCCAGCCGTTGGATCTTGATCCAACGGCTAGGATTGAAGGGCGCGAATGGAATTGAGCAGTGCTATTGGCCGGTGTTGGGCTCCCTGGATGGTGCCACGTGGTGCCATCTGGGCTGTCCATCTTCTTCTTCTTATAGAGGGTGCTACGGTGCTCAGATAGAGATGATTCTCACAATGCCGAATAGCGATCGTCACTCCAGATCCATTTGTACAATCAGATTTTCCATCCGAAACCCGTATGGATGTCGCATTGCCCCCTAGTCATATAAAATGAAGGAATTAATATACAAAATATACAACTATCCTAAATGCCATGCAATGGATGTTTTGCAATATTTATAACATGATATGCAATGCTAAGCCTAGGAACTATAAAAAATAAGCAATTTATCATGAATTTATGTGTCTTCATCATACCCCCATGCTTACTTTTTACTAGTCCCAAGAAAAATTAACCTAAATGCTCTGTATAAAAGTAGAATCAGGTTTCGAGTAATTAGAAAAAATTCATTGATTGCTTTAGAAAATCTCAACCCCAAGACCTAATTACAAAAACTCAACAGTGCTCGGGTGCCTGCCAGAATGCAGACCGTCCAAGTCCTCGCCTTATTTGAGAAGATAAATTTTTTTTTTTTTCATTTTTCTTCTTTTCTCATTGTTTTGTACTTTTGGAGTTTGAGAGTTACGAGATAACATTTTATGGCTACCCGACCCACCCAAGACTCGAAAAAGACTCTAAGTGCTAAGCATCTTGTGAAAAATAGTAAAAGACTCACTAGATGGCCGTTAAAACGGATTTCGGATTTCTACGACCCTAGGTGACCTTGCCTAAAGGTTTATCTTTACGATCGGTAGCTTTCTCCCTACTTTCTTTTATATGGGGTCAACACAAGGGCGAACCCAGTGTATATCTCCCTGATTTATTCTACTTCCCTGCTTCTTCCCTAGGTGTTTTAGGAATTATTGTGCTTTTTTTTTTGTTGTGAGCTGGATTATAGACAACCGGCCGATGAGCTGTTACCATTGACAACTTCCTAGCCATACTAGTGCGGTGAAGTGTTGACAGAATCCGTTCTCGTGCATTTGAAAGTCATCAGAATCGTAGTATAGTCGTGCAAAAATGTTCATCAAAAGTTAAGTTTGTAAAAATAACGAGACTTGAGTCTCAGTCGTTCGTCTCTGGGTGGCGTTGCTTTTACTTTTGAAATCGACCTTACTCTACCCTGTTTAGAATCGCATGTTGGTTCATGATTATTACGTATTTAGGTATGACATGCTTAGTTGCATGAATATTAGGAATTGGAAACAGGCAACTTGAATCACACAAAAAGACTGACAATTATTAAGCTCATGGTGATTTCAAACATATAGAGACAAATATATATATATAAGCATTTTTCATTCATTCAGCGGGAGAGTTATTTGCAACATAAAACGTAGAGGAAAGCTTGTACATAAATGCTTGAAAATTAAACCTAGCTACCAGAAAATGATCGCATACAAGAATCGATGGGGGGATTTCGCATCCATCATTGGGGGAGAAGTAAGACTACACTACTAAGTAGTAAATAAAAGCAATAAAATTATAAAGAGCATGAATTAAATCTAGAAGAATAAAAGGGCATTCATGGGTGGTCCCCGATGGCCTTGGAGTGGTCAAGAGAAGAATGAGGGGCGGCCAATGTAGCTTAGGCTGACCCTTGGAGAGAGGTAGGGTTGATCCAGCATCTCGGCATGGTGTCCTCCATGATGGTGGTGAACTTGTGGAGGTGGAGTAGCTAACCTAAGTGAAGGTGGGTGTGTATGGAGCTAATGAGGCCAAGGGATGTGAATGGGTGCAAATGGCCACCCCTTAGGTCTTTTTATAGAGCCAAGGGAAGTTCTCCAGAGAATTATGGAATTCTCTAGAGAGGCCTATGGTGGGAGCTTGTGGGAGAGTTAGAGAGAGAGGAGGGATGGTGGTTTTTAGATCCACCAAATGTGGATCTAAAAATTGAATGGCTCTTGGTTGCTAATTTTGTCAACCAAGGCAACAACACATGGTAGAGAGTTCTAGAGAATTCTAGGCTAGATATTTTCGTGTGGATGGTGTGTGTGGGTGTGTGTGGGTCGAAACCTAGGTGGCTAGGTTGATTAGGTTAGGTAGTGGGTTTAGGTCAAGGTAGGTCTCAAATTGGGGTTGTAAACCATAATTCACTAAGGTAAAGTGCAATTAAACTTAATATAAGTTTAATTGGGTGTGTGAAAACTTAATTGAGAGTAAAACAACTCAATTAAGTTAGGTCTACGTCAATTTGACTCTCACTGAGTCCAATTGGACAGTGTGTGCTGAGATCAGGGCTCAATTGGACTCAATGAGTCCAATTGAATAGGTGTCGATGGAATTGACTAAGATCCAAGTCAATTAGGTTTAGTGAGAACCTAATTAGGTCCTTAAGGAGGTCTAGAGGTGATGTACTAGGGTTAGGGCACCTTAATTTAGGTTCCTATGGGGTTGGAATCGGGTTTAGGGACCTAGAGATCCAAGATCAAGGCTTAAATCTCAAAATAAGAATTGGAGAGTACTATCAGGCGTCTAATAATAGTGTCAGACATCTTATACTAAAAAATTAGAAGTCTAGACTTGTTGTCTGGACGTCCAATTAGAGTCAGGAGGGATTTTGGGTTCTGTTTTGGGTATTCTGCAGAAATTGGATGTCTGACAAAGTGTCTGGACGTCCAATAACACTGCACAAGTGGGTTTGAGGTGTGCGGGAGATGGCTAAGGGTTCTGGACGTCCTATAACTTATCTGGACATCCAGATAAGGGTTGGAACTAGGGTTTTAGGACTTGTGTGTTGTCACCTAATCTAAGGGTGGCTAAGGCTTGGGGAGGTCTCTAGGCTATCCTAGAGCTAGGATGGACCTAAGCTTTTCACATTTTACTGCTTTATTTCTACTTAATAGAATAGAAAACCTTTAACCCCCTTACATTATTATTCCTACATCTAAACTAGGCCTTCTGCTCCAACTCTACTACAACTCCAGTTATTTCAGATCTAGCTTCAGATCAGCTTATGATCAGCTTATTCCCTGCAATTGACATAGTATATTTAATCAGCACATTATAACATTATTTTATGCACAGCTAAAGGGAAGCTGTAAAGATGCGGATAATGCGTATGCGTACATGAATAACCCTAACTTGTGCTAAGTCCTAGCTTAATCTAGGTCAATTAAGACCTGTGATTACTGCGCAATCATACCCCTTTACCTAAATCTTGCTAGTTCCTAGCAAATGCAAGACTAAATTATTTATAGCAAAGGTCCTTAGGGGACTGATTATTTTATCAAGTGTATGCCCAGAGATTTTTCTCCTTTTTGTTTTCATCCTAGGCTCTAAAAATCCAAACAATCATGAAAGTGTGACTATGTAGGTTTTGCAACGGATTCTAATGAAAACTAATACACCTCTAAAGCCTGTACTTGATCCCTAGTAAACATTCTAGCGGGATAGGCGGACTTCTTCCCTCAGGGTATTCAAGATATTCTATGAATTCCACCCCGACTTTAGGCTTAGGTGGAGAATCTTTGAGTGCTAAGATTATATATTTGGTGGCTCACTCTCACTTGGTGCTACATAGAGACTAGTACTACAGAATCTAGATTCCCGGATTACTATGTAATTGACCTCAGAGAAAGATGAGAAAAACTATGCTCTCTTTTGATTCCTTTATATCTATTCTCTCTTATTCTTTTTCTTTTTCTTTTCTTTTCTTTCTTAGAGCTCACAACTTCACCAGATTTACATATATGACCTGTATTTGGTGACTCACTAGGCATTAACACTTTAATTGAGTTCTCATAGCCCTAACACTAAGTCGAAATTCCTCAGCCAGTATTTGGGCTGTCAGAAACACAAGAAAGATAGGTTAAGGCCATATTTAGTGGATCTCAATTTTATTTGGTGGTATTGCCTCGATGAAATAAACACTAAATATTCATTCTTTTCTTTGTTTTCTCTTCTTTTTCTATTTTTGTTTTTTCAATTTTTCTTTCTTTCCATCATTTTTTTTTCTTGTTTTTTTTTTTTTCAACATAACACAACTAGCACACATCCATGAACTTTATTGAGGAGGCATTATTAGGGATTGGTGGTACTCAGGAGACATTGGGTGGCTTATTTGGTGGAAGTGCCTACTCACAGCACCGGGAAAGACAGATAGGACGGTGTATTTCTGACCTTGACATCAATACCCTCCTTCAGTTGAGGATTTCGTAGAGAATGGTTGTAACCACTCACGTTAGCCCTAGTTTTATGAAAACTCGCTCTCTGCGTATTTGCCTTATTTGGTGGCTCTCAAAATTTCACGCAAAAATGTATGCATGGGAATCGAGAGTGACAACTATGTCTAATCTCAGAGTATCATCACCTAATTATCTAGGATTCCAGATTCCCCGCACTAATCTTAGAGCACCAGTACACTCTACTCTCATCTCACACTATTTGGTGGATTTTTGGAAGAAAATCTGCCTGACTCCCAAAACACTATCCAGGGTTTCAGGAAAAGAAGCACGGCTTCTTCATGATGGACTGAAGACGTTTATTTGCCCTCACCGTGAATCCATTGCAAATTCTACATGTGTGTGAAAAGTTGTATTGGATTCAAGATTAAAGGAATCAACTAGAGGCTAAAATCCCTAATGCATTCTCTTAATAAAATAATCTTATTCATGAATGCAATGTGTATATATGCTATAAACACGTAACCTCATATAATTTGTACTTTATGAATTTCCCGTATCGGGTTACAATCAGCTTGACCCTAAATTTAGAACAAAAGGTGAGCAGGTGAGTCGGAAGTGGCTGTTGCGAACGATTTCTAGCTCCAATGCGAGCATTAGAGGTGGAGTAGGTTGTTCTTTTATTTAAGGTCCTAAAGTACGTTTTACATGCAACTCTAAGGTTTTCCTAAGTATTGGCATAAAAATTTAGTTTCTTTGTATCTACCCCCCCATGCCTAAGTTCTTGCATGTCCTCATGCATGAATGTAAAAGAAAATAAATACTGCAGAGGAAGAATGGGTAGAAATCACCTGTAATTGCTCCTGAAATTATATTCAGCATCGGCCAAACTGTTAACATGCAATATACAAAAGGGAACATGCTAAAATAAAAATATGCTATGTATAAAAATGGTTATGTATAGATGATAATGAAATGTGGAGTGAATGGTATCTATACATGCTGAGTTTAATGCCTCTAGCTGGGCTAAACTCAATCAGATGTGTCATTTCTAGCATAGGAGCCAGCTAAGATTAAGAGAAAGATATGCTCGTATGCTCCCAGAATCAATGATCTGGTGATGCGAAACAGCTGATTGTGCACCCCTACTCCAAAAAGTCTAGTTATAAGAAAGTGTGGAGTGGTGGTGGAAAATAGAGGATAATCAGAGGGGGGATCATGATGTTGATTCAGCTGATTTATCATGTCCCACAATTCAGCAGGAAGTTGCTGAGGGAGTAGATCAAAATGTATCTCAGAACCAGAATCTGAGTCATATGGATCCTCATAATGATAATTGACATCAAAGATCATGCCCTCTCCAGGCTCTGGGTCATATGGGGGTATTCATGAAAGTAGAAAATCTATGGGGAGGTCACTGAAATCCTCGTCAGAAATTACTTTGTCCTCATCAATATTAATCTCTGATTCATTAGAGGCTGTCTCCTCAGGCTTAGAGTCGAGCCATCTATTGGATTGATTAGGATGATAGGTGCGTCCCCAGCTCATTCTGCTCGAAGCTTCACCCTCATATGCATTGGGTTCCTCAGTAATTCCTACCTCGGGTAGCATATTTATTTCTTCGTTCAAGTTATCTAGAGCTACTTTTGGTTTTCGGATGTCAGGATCAGGGATAGAAAGTGTCATCTCAGAATATCTAACATCCGAATTAGGGATGTAGGTGAAAGAAGAAGAGTGCAGATCAAAAGATGTTGGCTCTAGCGCAGGTTCACCTACAATGGAAGTGGCCTAGATTGATCAGTAGTGTCACATGTAATGCTTGCCTCAAGATCGATATCCTCAATTGGATCTACTTCCCTTGTCTCGATTGGGTTATCTAACCGAAGAGGTATCTCCCAAGATTCAGGATAATCTGATTGTGGCTCAGTCCTGGAGATATCAGTCCTTTCCTCCTCAATTTCAGATGAACCCATTCAGCATACTTCCTGCTCTTGTCTCATATCCACGCTAGATTCTTTTTCCCCTGAGTGATCTTCCAGTATCTACTCCCGAGAATCTTCTGTGTGTCCTTTCCGCGTAATCGTTTTGGATTCCTCGAGGTCTTCAAGGCTATTTTCCACTTGATATCTCAAAAGTAGTAGTTCTTGAGTTTCCCAATTTTGTCTCATTAGCCTTGTTATCTCTGTTGTTTCCCAAAGAAGCTCCATCACAGCTTGTTGATGCGGAATCCAGCTTTGTCTTTGGTTCAGCTCTATGATAGCCTGAATTTCGTGTAGATAGGTCGCGACCTTTTCCTTAGCGCTTGCTATAGCTCTCTGTATTCTATAATGTGGCAGCATATGCACCGGTAGCTCTTTAGGGGTTCCAGGGGGTGAATCAGGTCTACCCATGTTCCATGGGTGAGAAGCAGGAGTATGAAATCCATATCCTAGGTTATAGGATGCAGTATTTTGAGGGACTGACTGGTATGGGTCATAATATCCAGGTTAGGATATGGGTTAACCATTTTGGTAACCCGAGGAGAAGGAACAGGTGAAGCGAAAGGTCGTCTTCGCTACCTTGGGTTCTGATCCTATGGTTGAGCTGATTCAGTGACCCAGGCTCTCAGATAAGCTTGTAGGTCCAGCTCTTCTGGATCCTGATTAGGTCTAGATCCAATGTTAGCCATTGCGGCTAAGCAAATAGAAGAAATGGCTCGCCTCCTTGGGAGCGGCTCCCAAAGTTCAACCAAGTGAGGTCGAAGTGACCTCCTTCCGTGTATACACCACCCAACCCCTGGGTTGGTGTAGCCACGCAGGACAAGGCTAATGCCCTGTCAATCAAATGGTCCTTATAGATCGGGTGACCAGATTTTTCGTTAGAAGTTTGAATTCCTGAAGATAAGTTCGTCATTCAACTGACTGAAGGTGATTCCTGCCTCTCAAGCTAACCCAGCCAGTCTAGTTACGGGGATACTAAGGGGAAGGTTCTTCTTTTGGCTTACGCCTCCAGTTCCCTTTACCCCCGAGCCACAGTCATTTTACACTACCCCGCAGACTTAGTCATTAGGTTTGGCAAAAGAGATTAAAAACACCCAGTAGTACGACAACGAACTCGAGTTGATTTCGTGTTTTAAAATTAGTTTTAACCCATTTTCTTCAGTGGGGTTTGTGGTGAGTGGCCCACAAGGTGACCAAGCTCACAGACTAACTAGACTTGATTATCTCTAGGTTAGCCCAAAGTGTGGTCTCTAGTTATTGCCCTAAAGATTCAACCTAGTTGCATGCACTTCTAGGGTTTTTCTTTTTCTATTTTAGCAGACCACAAAAATAAAGTTGGTTCTCTGATGATAATTGGAATCCAATTAATTTGAAATTTTGCGAGTAGATTCCTTTTTCAATTATTTTTTCAGAGACTATTTTTTTCGAATTTTTATGTTTCAACTGAATTGTTAGAGAATTTTCAATATCAGGGGATCAGGTCTGGAATTTTGACCCATTGACGATTTTTCACTTTGAAATAGTATCAAATGACCTTAAAAAATTAGGGAAAAATATGGAAAATAAAGCCAATTAGGTCAGCTTTCAAACTCCACCATTTCTAGTCAAAACAAATTTGTGGATTACTCGAAATTACTTTTTGAAATTTGAAAAATTTTGAATCTGGGTCAGTCTGACCCTGGTGTACTTCACGAAATTTTAAAAATTGTATACATGGAATTTTTTCAAAATAATGGTGGAATTCGAAAGATGGTTTGAAAATGAAAGTTTATCCTGAATTTCATAATTTTTCAGTTACTATTTTTTTGGCAGTAGAATTTTTAAGTCAAGTTTGAAATCTGGCCAAAAATCAGGAGATGGTGGAAATGTTTTTTAAAGATGTTTGAATTTGAAATCTAAGCATTCCACCAAAAATGATTTTTTTTTCAAAACTTTTGCATGCTTTTTTTTTCGCAAATAATTTTTCAAAATATTCATAGAAAATATCTTTTTGTTTTCAAACTAGCCTACATTCGAAATGAAACCTAATATAGATTTTTTTTCAAAATTTTTTTGATTTTGATTTTCTTTCTCCACGAAAATAAGAAAATTCTCTTTTTTTTTCTATTTTTTCAAATAAAATTTTAGAAAGTAAATCTACTCCTAGGGTTCAGAAAAAAGAAACCTAATCTAGAGAGATGATGTGCACCTGATTTTTCTTCGCCGCGCTCGATGTGTGCACAGATCCTGTTTTCCTTCCATGTTCTCCTACACATCAAAAACAAAGTAGAGGCAGATTCGTCAGTGATAGATTAAAAGATTGAAATCAATAAAAATGATATTGCCTCCTCTGCAATGGCGCCATTTGATAGAATCCGTTCTCGTGCGTTTGAAAGTCGCCGGAATCGTAGTATAGCCATGCAAAAACGTTCGTCAAAAATTAAGTTTGTAAAAATAACGAGACTTGAGTCTCGGTCATTCGTCTCTGGGAGGCATTGCTTTTACTTTTGAAATCGATCTTACTCTACTTTGTTTAGAATCGCATGACGGTTCATGATTATTACATATTTAGGTATGACATGCTTAGTTGCAAGAATATTAGGAATTTGAAAGAGGCAACTTGAATCACACAAAAAGAATGACAATTATTAAGCTCATGGTGATTTCAAACATATAGAGACAAATATATATATAAGCATTTTTCATTCATTCAGTGGGAGAGTTGTTTGCAACATAAAACGTAGAGGAAAGCTTGTACATAAATGCTTGAAAATTAAACCTAGCTACCAGAAAATGATCGCATACAAGAATCGATGAGGGGATTTCGCATGCATCATTGGGAGAGAAGTAAGGCTACACTACTAAGCAGTAAATAAAAGTAATAAAATTATAAAGAGCATGAATTAACTCTAGAAGAATAAAAGGGCATTCAGGGGTGGTCCCCGATGGCCTTAGAGTGGTAGGGAGAAGAATGAGGGGGGCCAATGTAGCTTAGGCTGACCCTTGGAGAGAGGTAGGGTTGATGCAGCATCCCAACATGGTGTCCTCCATGATGGTGGTGAGCTCGTGGAGGTGGAGTAGCTAACCTAAGTGAAGGTGGGCGTGTATGGAGCTAATGAGGTGAGTGGTGCCAATGAAGCCAAGGGATGTGAATGGGTGGAAATGGCCACCCCTTAGGTCTTTTTATAGACCTAAGGGAAGCTCTCTAGAGAATTATGGAATTCTCTAGAGAGGCCTATGGTGGGAGCTCGTGGGAGAGTGAGAGAGAGAGGATGGATGGTGGTTTTTAGATCGACCAAATGTGGATCTAAAAATTGAATGGCTCTTGGTTGCTAATTTTGGCAACCAAGGCAACAACACATGGTAGAGAGTTCTAGAGAATTCTAGGCTAGATATTTTCGTGTGGATGGTGTGTGTGGGTTTGTGTGGGTCGAAACCTAGGTGGCTAGGTTGATTAGGTTAGGTTCTAGTGGGTTTAGGTCAAGGTAGGTCTCAAATTAGGGTTGTAAACCCTAATTCACTAAGGTAAAGTGCAATTAAACTTAATACAAGCTTAATTGGGTGTGTGAAAACTTAATTGAGAGTAAAACAACTCAATTAAGTCAGGTCTAGGTCAATTGGACTCTCACTTAGTCCAATTGGATAGTGTGTGCTGAGATCAGGGCTCAATTGGACTCAATGAGTCCAATTTAATGGGCTGATGGAATTGACTAAGATCCAAGTCAATTAGGTTTAGTGAGGATCTAATTAGGTCCTTAGGGAGATCTAGAGGTGATGTACTAGGGTTAGGGCACCTTAATTTAGGTTCCTATGGTGTTGGAATCGGGTTTAGGGACCTAAAGATCCAAAATCAAGGCTTAAATCTCGAAACAGGAATTGGAGAGCAGTATCAGTTGTCTTATACTAAAAAATCAGAAGTCTAGACTTGTTTTCTAGACGTCCAGTCAGAGTCAGGAGGGATTTTGGGTTCTATTTTGGGTATACTATAGAAATTGGACGTCTGACAAAGTGTCTGGATGTCCAATAACACCGCACAAGTGGGTTTGAGGTGTGCGGGAGATGGCTAAGGGTCCTGGATGTCCTATAACTTATCTGAACGTCCAGATAAGGGTTGGAACTAGGGTTTTAGGGCTTCCTTGGGTGTTGTGACCTAATCTATGGGTGGCTAAGGCTTGGGGAGGTCTCTAGGCTATCCTAAGGCTAGGATGGACCTAAGCTCTTCGCATTTTACTACTTTATTTCTAGTTAATAGAATAGAAAACCTTTAACCCCCTTACATTATTATTCCTACATCTAAACTAGACCTTCTGCTCCAACTCTACTACAACTCCTATTATTTTAGATCCAACTTCAGATCAGCTTATGATCAGCTTAATCCCTGCAATTGACATAGTATATTTAATCAGCACATTATAACATTATTTTATGCATAGCTAAAGGAAAGCAGTAAATATGCATGTAATGCATATGCATGCATGAATAACCCTAACTTTTGCTAAGTCCTAGCTTAATCTAGGTCAATTAAGACCTATGGTTGCTGCGCAATCAAGTGTGGTTTTATTTGTCTTTTTTATTTTCACCTTTCTTTTCTTTTCTTTTCTTTTTTTAAGTAGGTGGCTTTCCTGATCTAAGATTTACCTAAAGGTAGTACAATGAAAATGGTCTTGCGGCTGGGCACTGGACAACTGACTGATGAGCTGTTACCACTGACAACTTGCCAGCCATACCAGCCAAGTCGGTCAATTAGCTACCCGATTTCCATTAATATAGCCGAAAAGTGAGTCAGTGCAAAAAGAAATGTGTGTAGATGCTTAGGCTTAAAGTCCCCCCAAATCAGAAGGCGGGTTGATAAGTCGCATACTTATCATCCCAAATTATTACCAAATTAAAATAAATTTTAATTGGCGAGGACTCGAGACTAAATCCACATTCGAGTGGACACCCAGGCTTAGTAAGCTCAAAGACCTGAAGAGTCTAAGTATTCAGGTCTCAAAGAATCAATTCCCAAAGTTTACAACTCCTAATGCCTAAGTTCTCATCTCCTAATTCTAATTTTTTTTTATCTTTTCAAATTTTCATTTATTTATTTATTATTTATTTACTTTTTATTGTTATTATTTTTTTTAACAAGAATCAAATAACAGGAAATCACTATTATAGTTGACAAAATGGTTATAAAATATGTCCACCGCCCCATGCTTAGCTATTACAATGTCCTCATTGTGAAAAAAAATGAAAACATGCAAGAAAGTAGAAGTGGAAGAATAGCACCTGGTTTTCGTGAGACTCTGGTCAGCTTGGAACAATCTTTACATGTGCTGAGTTTAGTGCCTTTAGCTGAGCGATGATCAGCTCGCGGTGGTTATGGCAAGGTAAGAGCAACCTTGTCCGAGATGGGTTCAGGAAGCACATGGTCAACAAAGGGTTTGAGACGCTATCCATTGACCTTGAAAATATTACCCGTCTTTGGGTCAGAGATTTCGATGGCCCCATTAGAGAAAATCCGCTCAATAATAAACGGGCCACCCCACTTAGAGCTGAGTTTACCGAGGAAAAGCTTCAATCGAGAATTGAAAAGCCAGACATTCTGGTTTGGCTAAAAGCTCTTACGTGAAATCATTTGGTCATGGAGAGCACTGGTCCTTGCCTTATAGATTCTGGAATTTTCATAAGCATCATTTCAAAGCTCCTCCAACTCAGATAGTTGGAGTTTCCTAGTTTTCCTGACCAACTCTAGGCCCATATTACATTTCTTGATGGCCCAAAATGCCCGGTGTTCAAGATGTACGGGTAAGTGACACGCCTTCCCAAACACCAGACGGAATGGAGACATACCGATAGGCATTTTGTACGACATATGGTAAGCCCAAAGAGCATCATCTAGCTTTTGGATCTAGTCCTTCCTATCAAGCCTAACGATTTTCTGCAAAATGTTGCTGATCTCACGATTGGAGACCTCGACCTGTCCGTTCGTCTGAGGGTGGTAAGGTGTGGAAATCCGATGGCTCACCCCATATTTCCCTAGTAAATTCTGAAACTGGGCATGAGTGAAATGTGTGCCACCATCACTGATAGTTGCCCTAGGAACCCTGAATCGACTGAACATATTTCTCTTCACAAAATCAATGACCACCTTATGGTCATTGGTCCGGGTGGGAATTGCCTCAATCAACTTGGACACGTAATCAACAGCGACCAGAATATACTGGTGTCCAAATGATGGAGGGAAGGGTCCCATAAAGTCGATGCCCCAAATGTCAAAATTTTTGACGGAAAGAATTGGGTTCAGGGGCATCATATCTCTCTTAGGAATGTTCCCAAGTGTCCGGCATCGAGTGCATGATTTAGAGAATTCATGGGCATCCTTAAATAATGATGGATAATAGAATCCAGATTGTAAAATTTTTACAGCCATCTTTTTCCTAGAAAAGTGCCCACCACACGGGGATGTGTGACAGAACTCAAGTATGATATGGAACTCGACTTCCGGGTTACATCAGTGAATAATATGGTCTATGCCAATGCGGTATAGCTCAGGATCATCCCAAAAAATAATATTTGGCCTTAGATACAACTCTATCCCGTTGTTTGGTCCAATCCTTGGTGATTTGACCAATGGCCAAATAATTGACAATATCCGCAAACCAGGGGGTTCGGATTCCCGAGGCTGTGAGGATAGATTCATCTGGAAAAGTATCAGAGATCGGAACATCCAGATGAGGAGAATCAATTAGGATTATCGAGAGCTGTTCTGCCACTACATTTTGTGCCTTGACTTTATCCCTGATTTCAAGATCAAACTCTTGAAGCAGTAGAATCCAGCGAATAAGCCAAGGTTTGGCATCTTTTTAGCCAAGAGATGTTTCAAGGCCGAGTGGTCGGTATAGGTGATGACATGAGAACCTAATAGATAAGCCCTGAATTTTTCTAAAGTGAAAACTACGGCTAGCAATTCTTTTTCAGTAACGATGTGGTTCCTCTGCTCCTCGTCCAGAGTTTTGCTAGCGTAGTAAATCACAGAGGGCTTTTTCTCAATCTTTTAACCCAAGACAGCCCCGACGACATAATCAGATGCGCCAGCCATAATCTCAAATGGGGCTATCTAGACCGGTGGTTGCAATACTTGGGCACAGGCGACGGCCATTTTCAATAAATCAAATGCCTTACGACACGATTCATCAAACTCGAACGGCGCATCTTTTGCCAAAAGTTTACTCAAGGGCCGAGCATCCTTCGAGAAATCCTTAATGAATCTTCTGTAAAAGCCCACATGCCTAAGGAAAGAGCAAATCTGTTTTATGGATGTGGGTAGAGGAAGTCTAGAGATAGCATCCACCTTAGCTCTATCAACTTCAATTCCCCGATTAGAAACCACGTGACCCAGGATGATGCCCTCCTAAGTCATAAAGTGGCTCTTTTCCCAGCTATGGACCAACCGTGTTTTGATGCATCTATGAAGGATCAATTCTAGGTTAGCTAGGCAAGACTCAAAAGAATCTCCAAAAATGGAGAAATCATCCATGAACACCACAAGACAATCTCCCACCATGTCAGAAAAGATGGCCATCATGCGCCCTTGAAAAGTTGTAGGCGCATTGCAATGGTTCCATAGGGACATGTGAAAGTTGTCTTTTCTTGATCTTTGGGATGGATAGGGACTCGGTTATATCCCGAATAACCACCCAGGAAGAAAAAATATTTTTGCCTAGCTAACCTTTCGAGGATTTGATCGATGAATGGCAAGGGAAAGTGATCCATTTTAGTGGCAGTTGTTCAGCTTTCTATAGTCAATACAGACTCTCGAAGTAGAAGCTGACCGAGTGGTGAAGGTTTCCCCTTTCTCATTAGTCGTAATGGTTATTCCCGCCTTCTTGGGTACAATCTGAACGGGGCTAACCCACAGACTATTTGAGATTGGGTAAATAATCCTAGCATCGAGCCACTTAATTATCTCCTTCTTGAGCACTTCTCGCATATTTGAGTTTAGTCTCCTTTGCATTTCGTGAGAAGGGCAGGATCCATCTTCGATGAAAATACGATGATTACAATAAGATGGCTCAATCCCCCTAAGGTCGTGGATGGTCCAACCAATTGCCTCCTTGTTGTTCTTAAGGACCTTAATCAACTTCAATTCTTGCTCCTTAGTCAAATCAGCACTAATAATCACAGGGACCGTGTTTTCAGGTCCTAAGAACTCATATTTCAAATTTTTGGGAAATGGTTTTAATTCCAGTTGGGGTTGGTTTAGAATGGAAAGAAGGGGGGATGCTGATGAAGATTCATCAGGATGATCCAGTGGAAGTGGCTGGGAATGAATAAAATCAACAGCCTCTTTAGGATGTGGTAGGTCTACCACGGAGGAGGGTTGTGGGTTGGGTTCGCTAAAGCTAATGGAGTCCTTGAGTACATCGATTTTCATAGACGTCTTAAGATCCTGATCCTCGAGTTACTCAATGAATCCACAACCCTTAAATCCTCTTATCATGTTAAAAATATCCAGAGTTAATTTCTTATCCCCAAAGGCGATCTCCATACTACCACTTTCACAATTTATTTTGGCCTTGGCGGTAGCTAGGAATGGATGCCCCAGAATGATGGGTGTGTTCCTCAAATCATTAGGTACATCCATGTCGAGGACAAGGAAATCTACAAGAAAATAGAAATCCATGACCTTGACAATTACATCCTCAATAACGCCTCTCGGTGTGGTGACCGATCGGTCCGCTAATTGTAGTGTTACTGAGGTTGGCCTGAGTTCACCTAACCCAAACTTCTCATAAATAGAAGTTGGGATTAGGTTGATGGATGCACCTAGGTCCAATAGTGCCCTATCAAAAGTGTATTCCCCGATGATGCATGAGATCAAGGGGGCACCTGGATCTTTCTTCTTTTCAGGAAGGTGATGCAGGATTATAGAACTTGCCTACTCAGAGAGAATCACCTTCCTCGTAGTGGGTTCTCTCGGCTTACACTTTTGGATACGCAGTTCCTTCAAGAATTTAGTGTAAGCTGGGATGTGCTTAATAGCATCGAGGAGTAGAATGTTGATGTCTACGCTCTTGAATAAATTCAAAAGCTCCTCGTTGTTGTCCAGGGTTTTCCTCTTCTTGGTTTTTAATAGGGCCTCAAGGAACAGGATATGGGTGGAATTTTCAATTTCTGGTCCTTGGGTCTTATTGTCTTCTTTAGCCTCCTCCTTCTCTTTCTCAAGCTCCGCAATATTTTGACTTCTAGAAGGTAATTCTAGGTTCTGGGTCTGCTACTCACTTCTCAAGGTTACAGAGTTTACAGAGGCATAAGTGTTTGGGTCTTGAGGTTGATTACTGAATATTGGAGGGCCTTGGTTGGTCATGTAACCAGAAGAAGAAGAAGAGGGACCCTGTTCAACCATTTGAGCATGTGCGTGTGGGTCCCTTTGATTCCCGTACCCTTGGGCTCTATTGCTCTGATTTTGCACATTATGCGGGTTTGGCACGGGTTGAGATGGTAGGGATCCGGGTTGTTGGGTGTTTGCAATAAAGTTGGATTGCATGTTATCCAAGGATTTCTTCATTTGTTGCATAAGCTAAAGCATGGACCCGTGCATTTCCACCATCAACCGATTCAAATAAGCCTGCCCAATGGATTGTTGGGCATTCCAAGATGGCTGATTAACTGGTCTCGGGGGCAACTGGGTGTATACTTGACCCTATCCCATGGGTTTTTGAGATGCATAGTTGCTGGGTCGAGATTGGGTCTGTTGCCCCTGATTTTTCCAAGAGAAGTTAGGGTGGTTCCTCCATCTCTAGTTAAAAGTGTTGGAATACGGGTTGGAACTAACATTCTCCTACATTGCATATGCATCCTCATAAAACGAGGATGAAGAGAAGGAAGGATCAGAGAAACTGGGATCAAAGGCCCCAATTTGGAACCCATATGGTTCCGAGAAATCATGACTCACAAGTTGAGTCGAATCGAGTTGGTTCATGAATTCCTACCCTGTGGGTGCTCGTGAGGAATGGAGTGGGTAAAGAAGTGTTTCTTGAATTCCCAGACGTCCATTCTTCCATTTTCTTAGCAACTAAGTCCATTTTATCTAGTTTATTACAAATTAATTCCATGTCAAATGAATGAGAATCCTGGATCTCATTAGCACTTGACCTAGGTTGTTGGGACCAGTTGAATGCATCCATGGAGGCATGATTAATTGAGTTCTCGCTCATTTCCTCAAACAGGTCGTATGCGCTATCTGCATCCCTGTCAAGAAAATTGCCTCTACAGGAGGCGTTCACGTGATTATGGAGTTGCTCAACCAACCCGTATAGAAAATCTGTACGAGTTGCCATTTTGGCACCTCGTGGTGTGGACACTTCCTCAAAAGTTCTTGGAATCGCTCCCAGGCACCATGAAATGGTTCCCCTAGCCGCTGGGCGAAAGTGGTAGTCGCCTGTCGTAAGGCATTGGTCCTTCCGATAGGGAAGAATTTCTTCAAGAAATTTGACTTAAGAGCAGCAAAAGTTTCAATAGGCCTTCCTATAGTCCAGTACCAATGTGCAGCCTTATCCCTGAGAGAGTGGGGGAAAAGCCTCATGATCATTTGCTCTTCATTCACATTCCTTGCTCTGGTGGTCTGAACCAAACTGGTCAGATCTGCCAGGTGTTGGAATGGGTCCTCCGAGCCAAGCCCATGGAAATGCTTAATCAAACTTAAGACTTGGGACTTGATTTCAATGTCTCCGATGGGAATCAAGATGCCAGGATGTTCCCCATAGTTTGAAGGATCGTAAAAATCCTTCAAGGGCCGAGCATCCTAACCATGCATGCGTTGTAACCATTGCTACATTTGCTGCAATTCTTCTAACTGCCTCTGAATTAGCTCCTACTGGTTCGGAGGCGGGGGAGGTAGTTGTTGATCAGCCATGGGATCTGCTTGGCTATAGCTCAACCTTTGCCTCCTAGAATGGTTTGAAGGTCCTTCCAATCAAGGGTTCAATGACCTCCTCCCAAGCATACACTGGAAGGAAGTCGAAAGGATGGGGAAACGAGGGAACCCTGCAGCACAAGAATATAAGCCTATCCTTAGATGGGCTAGCCTAAGGTCTACTAACTCTTAGAATTCGTCTTAAGATTATGGATGATTTACTCTACATATGTCCAGGAAATCCAACTAGTAAGAAGGAGGGACTGGGGAGAAGGTTCTTCCTTTGGCTTGTGCCTCCAGTTTCTAGTGTACCCCCCAGCCACGGTCGTTTGACGCTACTCCACTAGCTAGACAATAGATTAACTAGTATAAGTAGGTTAATCGTGAATAATCTCAATCTAGATCCCGACGAGTGAATGAATCTTTAGGGCCAACGTCTAATTGATTTTAGTTAGGCTTGGGAAATTGGTGCTCTGGAATTTGATGGGCCCATAATGGATTGTGCCCTTAATGATTTGTTTGAGAACGTGCCAATGTGCACAACCAAGAGGTTTTCAAGCAAGATTATTAATGATGAGGTGAGTTTTAGGATTCGAATCTTGCATAACAACTTTTAGGATTCAAATATTAGGTGTTTTCAACCAAGTTTTGTGAGGCAAACCAAGTTTGTTGTTGAAAGCATGTGTTCAAGTATTTTCCTTTAGAACTCAAGAAAAAGATGGAGTGACTGGCTTGAGCAAATTATTGAATCCTATGGGGCAGCTAAAAAATGAACCTCTTTTAGATTAGGTGGTGCGGCCCAAATAATTCACTCATTTGGCTCAAATGCATCACCGATTAAGGCACACAAAAAGGTGGTTAACCTAATATGATTTCTACTCTTTTATGTGTTGAATTTATGTACGGGGTCCACAGGTCGGAAGCTCGGTTGAGTAGATGAAAATCAAGTCTAATTATGTGCCTCAAATGTGGGTGTAAAGAGTGTGTAAATTGATTCGTCCCACAGAAAATATCTTTTTGTTTTTCTTCTTTATACGATGTGGGTGAGATGGCTAAAGGTGGCAAAAAAGACAAACAAAGTCTATCCTAGGGTTTATGCAAACACCTAAGTAGATTAGGTCCTGGTTATGATTGTGGCAAAATGAACTAGTGGGGGGGAAATGGGGGACACTTATAGAGTACTCTACCCGCACTTTACTCCGATCTACCGCACTTGGATCTCCATGCTAGGGGACCTGCAAGACAGTGGATCAAAGACAAGTAGCATTAGTGCTATGTAAATGCAAAGAAATGCAATAAACAATAGAGTAAATTCCATTGCCCCCGGCAACGGCGCCAAAATGGTCAGGCGTGTTTCATGTGTTAGAAATCGAGGTTACAAGTAACCCGTCATCGTAGTTGCAAAACACATTGATCAGATAAAATTTATACAGGAACTCTAATGGAGTTCCAGGTCGAACACAGGGAAGTGATGTTTACTTTATTGAAAATGCACTTCGATTTGTTTCTTTTTGTTAATTTTGGGTTTTGTCATTTTTTTGTATTTTTGAAATAAAAGAAAATAAGTAAACGTATAACAAGATAGAAATGGAACAAATATGATATATATATCAATTCAATGTCAATTACAATGAACTATGAAATCATAAAAAGAGGGGGAGGTGAGAGGAACTCTCCCAAATCGGCTGTTCGATGAGACGACGGTGCCTGGCGGAAGCTTGGATGAAGGAGGTGAGGAGCGGGACGATGGAGGTGAGGTGCAGGAGGACGTCAAATTGAGGAAAGCTTCGGCATGGCTCCAGAATGGAGGTGAGAAGACGGAGGTGATCTGCTACCGGAATGGAGGTAGGAGGACGGCTCCAAGGTGACCTATGAAGGGAGATGGGAAGTAGGAGGAGTATTTGGTAGGGCAGAAGTTCGCTACACTAATAGGCACCTTAGGAGCTTGAGAACAAGCTCTAATGGAGCGTTGGTAGGCTTGCTAGAGCTTGGGAGTAGGTGGGAGTAGAGTAGGTAGAGATGGCTTGGAAGGGAGGAGGTGTAGGTCCTTTTATAGTGGTGGAGTTGAGGATAAAAATGGATTAAAGGACCTTTAGCGACCTCCAGACTGTCGCTGGGACCATTGCTGTAGATAGCTCACCTCCACTCACGCCCTTAGCTGGCTCTACTGGCTTGCAATGGAATAGCGACGACGGTAAGTGTCGCTATAGGTCAAGCCAGCCATCGCTGAAAGCTAGCGCCAACCACCCTTGTGCCCGCGCCGTGCTGCCCCACTAGTCGCGTGCGCTGACCGCGCACGCCCTGCTGTGACCGCACACGCCAACCACTAGTCACGCTTGCCGAAGACGACTGAAGAGGTAAGCTAGCATTCCTACAAATCTCTTCTATGTTTTATTAGCACTTTTTTTCTTTCATTTTCATGATATTGATATGATCTAGAACTCAGTTAATTTCTTAATTTCTTACTAATGACTATCTCTTTTTCTTTTCAACTTGTGCTCCTTTTTGACATTTTTCACTTTTCCCCTTTCTCCTCAAGATTTGTATGGCCTCAAAATTTTTCTCTCCCCTGAAAATTTTTTCTTCTTTTCAAGAATTTTTTCATTTCTTTGCTATTTTTGGGATATGTGATTTTTTTGTTGAAACCTTGTGAGATGATTTTCACGGTGTTTTGCACTTTCATACCCCCCCATGCCTACGATTTGCAATGTCCCCACTGTAAATTAGGTGGGTTCGAGTTCAGCATAGATTTGTTCATTAGAACAGGTTCTGGGTGGGCGAATGGGTCTAGGTGACCGTTGCGGACAATTTCAAAACCCTGGTATGGGTACTTGAGGTGGGGTCGGCTGTTCTTAATGGATGAACTCTAAAGTGCAATAATTGTTCAGCATAGGAATGTCAAGAAAGGTTTCGGGTGTTTCAAAGATGACGGGTTGCCTCCTATTAAGCATTGAGTTTTACGCCATCGGCTGGGCGCAATGAGCTTAGGGAGAATGGAGGATAAAGGATGTCTCAGCCAAATTTGTATCGGTAGGGTCAATGAACAGTTTGAGTCTCTGACCGTTCATGACGAAAGGTTCTGAATCATGGCTGAGTGGACTGATCTCGATGGCTCCATTTTTGAAGATTCGTTAGATGAGGTAAGGTCCGATCCATTTCAATCTGAGTTTTCCTGGGAATAGTTTAAACTTAGATTCAAAGAGTAGGACTTTTTGACTAGGGTGAAAGATCTTTCTGGATATGTGCTTGTCGTGGAAGGCCTTAACCCACTCTTTGTAAATTTACGAGTTCTCATACGCATTGTGGCGAAATTCATCGATCTCGCTCATTTGAAGCTTTCTGTGGGTTCCTGCCTTAGAAAGATCTAGGTTGCAGGTTCGTACTTCCCAATAGTCTTTGTGCTCCAATTCGATGTGGAGGTGACATGCTTTCCCATACACCAATCTGAAGGGAGACATACCTAATTGGGTTTTGTGGGCGGTCCTCTAAGCCCAGAAAGCTTCTGGAAGTCGGGATGACTAGTCTTTCCTGTCAGGTTGAACAGAAACCTGGAGGATTTTCTTGATCTCCCGATTTGATAGCTCAGCTAGACCATTAGTTTGGGGGTGGTAAGGAGTAGAGGTTCAGAGTGAAACCCCGTATTTGGTCATCAGTGACCTAAACTGAGCATTCGTGAAATGGGTCCCTCCATCAGAGATTGTAGCACGTCGAATCTCGAACAACAAAAAGATGTTCTGATGAATGAACTTGATAACCACCTTATGATCATTGGTTTGGGTCAGAATGGCTTCGATCCATTTGGACACGTAGTCAACAGTGAGTAGAATGTACTCAAAGCTGTTAGAC
Source organism: Thalassia testudinum (assembly GCA_037157565.1). NCBI lineage: Eukaryota > Viridiplantae > Streptophyta > Magnoliopsida > Alismatales > Hydrocharitaceae > Thalassia > Thalassia testudinum. Next base: position 33,725,190 of record JAZHRO010000049.1, read on the forward strand.
CCAGGAAAGGGTCCCATAAAATCAATTCCCCATACGTCGAAGATTTCGCATACAAGAATCGGCTGTAGGGGCATCATATCACGGTAGCTCATGTTGCCTAAGGTATGGCAACGAGTGCATGCCCTACAGTGATTGTATGCATCTTTGAAAATTGTAGGCCAATAGAAGCCACACTAGAGGACTTTTGCAGCGGTTTTATGACCTGAGAAGTGTCCACCGCATGCCAGGTCATGGCAGGACAAGATGTCCTAAATTTCCGCTCCAGTGACACATCGTCAAATGATTTGATCAGCACTGATGCGGAAAAGATACGCCCCAGAAGTGGTACTTGGCATCAGAAAGCAATTTGTCCTTATTGGCCTTTCGCCAATCGGACGGGATCTAATGTGATGCCAGGTAGTTTACTAGATCAGCAAACCATGGAAGCCCTATACTGATAGTCAAGAGGTGCTCATCAGGAAAATGCTCCATGATGGGTGCAGAAGGGTCGATACTATCAGAAGGAAGGTGGGACAAGTGATCAGCTACCACATTTTATTTTCCTGCTTTATCGTGAATCTCGAGTCAAACTCTTGCAATAGCAAGATTCAGTGGATTAATCAAGGTTTCACATCCTTCTTCGCGAGGAGATGCCTCATAGCTATGTGATCAAAGTAGATGATAACATGGGAACCTAGAAGATATGATCTGAACTTTTCCAGGGCAAATACTATGGCTAGCAGCTCTTTCCCAGTAACTGTGTAGTTATGTTGAGCCTCGTCAAGTGTCTTGCTAGCGTAGTAGATTACCACGGGTTTCCCGTCAATTTTCTGCCCAAGTATCGCTCCTACAGTGAAGTTAGATGCATCGCACACGATCTCAAAGGGTTGAGACCAATTAGGGTACTGCATGATCGGAGCTTAGGTCACTCAATTACGAAGGATTTCAAATGCTTGAGTGCATTCCTTGGAGATTTCGAAAGGAACATCCTTAGATAGCAGAGTGGTCAACGAGTGCACGATTTTTGAGAAATCAGGAATGAATTGACGATAAAAATTGACGTGCCCTAGAAAAGATCGGATGTCCTAGATCGAGCTAGGCATAAGTAGTTTGGAAATAAGATTTACCTTGGCTCGATCGACCTAGATGCCTTTTTCTGATATGAGATGTCCCAGGACAATTCCTTCAGGCACCATTAAATGGCTCTTTTACCAAGAATGAACCAGATTCACATCAATGCACCACCTGAGGATCTGGACAAAGTGTAGGAGGCAATCGTCAAATGATTCTCCAAATACTGAAAAGTCATCCATGAAGACTTCCAGATAATCACCTACCATATCTGAGAATATTGCATGCATGCACTACTGAAAAGTAGTGGGTGCATTGTAGAGACCGAACGGCATCCTTCGGAATGCGTACGTCCTGAAGGGGCAGGTGAAAGTGGTCTTTTCTTGGTCCTCAGGATGGATAGCCACTTGGTTGTAACTAGAGTACCCATCCAAAAAGAAGAAGAACCTATTTCCCACTAGTTTCTCGAGGATCTGATCAATAAACAGTAGTGGGAAATGATCCTTTTTTGTGGAGGTATTAGGTCTTCTGTAATCAATGCAGACTCTCCAAGAATTCACCACACAGGTCGGTATGATTTCTCTGGTTTCAGTCGTGATCAGGGTGAGTCCTGCCTTCTTAGGCACAACTTGGATTGGACTTACCCACCGACTGTCGGAGATTGGGTAGATGATCCCTACATCTAACCACTTAATGATCTCCTTTTTCACGACCACCTGCAAATTAGGATTCAAACATCTCTGCATTTCACGGGAAGGTCGTGTGCCCTCTTCAGTGTAGATACGGTGTGTGCAGTAAGAGGGGCTAATGCCATTCAAATCATCGAGAGTCCATCCAATGGCTCTTCGATGTTGCTAGAGAACAGTAATTAGATGGGATTCCTGATCAGGTGTGAGTGTAGAGTTGATAATCACAAGAAACGTCTGATTGGAACCCAGAAAGATGTACTTAAGATGGTCGGGAAGAGGCTTGAGTTCCAGGACGGGGTTATCAGTAGCAGCGGGTGGTTCAGGGTGTGTATCAATAGCAAGGGAGGGAGTTATAGGTGTGTCCAGGTCAAGTTTGGACTCCTCTGATTGCGGGTCTTGATCCTCTTGTGGTTAATCAAAAGTAGTCAGGTTTTCCTCAATATAAGGATCATCAACCATAGCTTTGATATCACATATTTGTTCTATAACACAGCAATTAATCCCTTGTTGGGCCTTAAAGATGTCAATCTTTAATGTTTGGTTCCCAAATTTTAGTTCAATTTGGCCCTCCTCACAATTTATATTGGCCCTAGAAGTGGCTAGAAAGGGTCTCCCTAGTATAATTGGTGCATCCCTTGGGCTTTCTGGGGCATCCATATCCAATACTACAAAGTCCACTGGGAAATAGAAGTCCCGAACCCTAACAATGACATCCTCAAGAACTCCTTTAGTTGACTTAATAGATCGATCAGCCAACTGTAATGTCACCTCTGTCTGTTTAAGCTCAGATTCCTCAAGGTGGTCAAGTAGGGATGTAGGTATTAGGTTTATGGAGGCTCCTAGATCTAATAAAGCTCTATCAAATTGGGTATCACCAATGGTACAGGAAATTAGGGGAGTACCTGGGTCTTTTGCCTTAGGTGGGAGTTTACTCAAAATTACAGAGCTGGCTTGCTCTAACAATATGATCGAACTCCCCCTTTTGGTTCGCGGCTTACGCTTAGGTGTACACACGTCTTTCAGGAACCATGCGTAAGTCGATATGTGGCGGATGGCATCCATCAAGGGGATGTTTATATGGACCTGTTCAAAGAGCTTGACTAAATCCTCCTCAGGTGCCCTGGGTTTGTTTGTCCTCTTTCCCTTGGTCAAGGCCTTGGGAAATGGAACCTTGAATGGTTCCTTTAGAATAGGTCCAAGTTCTTGATCTTGGATAGGGGTGTCCTGGATAACTATCCTAGGGTTTGGGATACTACCAGGCTGAAAGTGGCTTGGGTAAGGTGGGTCTTGTGTTGCATTGCCACTATGGGTTGTTACTGAATTCAGTCCTGCCTGGTTTTCGTTCGGTGCCGGTAAAATAGGTGGCTGTTGCTGAAATCCCACATATGATGTCGAAGCATCCATCCCGTCGGGTGATGGAACAGAGGGGTCCTGATAAATTATGTGGGCTTGGCTTGGATTTGGGTTCATAATGTGCCTTAGGTTCGGCACGTTATTCGAATTCGGTAGAGGTTGCGAAGGGAGTGTTCCAGGTTGGCGAGAATTCGCCATCTAGGCGAGTTGATTGTGAACCTCTGTGATCTCATCTTTGTGCTATTTTTGCATAGTCAATTTCATCGTCTGAATGTCAGCCAGAGTCTGAAGGATAAGAGTCATTTGATCTATCTGAGTTGGCCTAGATTGATAAGTGGGGTTGGGCCGAGGTTGAGGTGGATGATATGGACGAGGAGCTTGTGGACAGGGTTGATATGATGGTCTTTGATTCTGATTATTTCCCGCCCACAAGAAATTAGGATGATTTCGCCATCTAGGGTTATATGTATTAGAGAATGGGTCATTCTGGATGGAGTTGAGGTCCTCGCAGGTCTGAGAAACCTCAGAAAAGTCAGAGTATGAGGGTTCAAAGTTCCCCCAACTAGAGTAGGTAGGATTGGAGTTTCCTCCGATCCTAGAGTCAATTAAGGGTGGGTACAAGTCCATCCCCTGAGAAGATCGGTGATAGATGTTATGCACAGCTTCCCTCCCATAGGACGGCTGTGCAAATGGGTTTTGCGCAAGAGTGGCTCATTGCAAATGTCGAGTTAGCTCATCCACCTTCTTCTCAATGATAGAGACCTTGTCCAACCGACTGGCCATCAATTCCAAGTCAACGGATGCAGACAAGCCCTGCGTCTCATGTGCTCCCCTTGGATTTGTCGATGCGTCGGCATTCGTTTGGTCGAATAAGCCCTTGGAGTCATTATTGATGGAGTTCTTGCACATATTCTCGAGAATCTCCCACACAGTGTCGTCGTGTTGACCCATGATATTTCCTCCGCAGGTTGCATTGACAAATAAGTGGATATCTTCACGGAGTCTTTGATAAAAGGATTGGACTTGTTCCCATTTAGGAACTCCGTGATGGGGGCACTTTCACATGAGATCCAGGAAGCGGTCCCATGCTTCATGAAGTGGTTCTCCAGGCTGCTGTGTGAAGTGCGTGATCTGGTGTCATAAGGCATTTGTCCGACCAAATGGGAAGAACTTTTTCAGAAACTCAGATTCTAGTTCAACCCTTGTGTTGATTGGATGCATTTGAGTCTGATACCAGTGGGCTGCTTTGTCCATGAGAGAGAAGGAGAACATCTTCATGAGAAGAATATCCCAATTTTGGACATCTGACCCGGAGGTCTGGGCCAGATGCTTGAGTTCTTTGATGTGCTAGAAGGGATCCTCAGAATTAAGCCCATGAAACTTAGGAATAGTATGAATCATGTTGGGCTTGAGTTCAGAATCAGGACCTCCAGCTAGGATTTGGACTTGAGGTTCGATCGCCACCGGAGCGGGATTATAGTGATCTCGCATCATAAGACGTTGCGATGGGTTTACAAAGGTCTGAAATAAATCATTGAGGTGCTGGAGTTGGTTCTCAAGGTTATTCTCTTCTTCTATGGGTTGTGCCATGATGATAGAAGGAGAATTGGGTTCAGATGAATTAGAGGAGATGTCTATGTGGTGGGGTTGCTACACAAACAAGGAAGTCAAGGCCTGACCTCGACGGGACTGAATCACTAAAGGAGGCCTCAAGGATGGTCTTAAGGACCTCCTACCGAACATGCACCGATGGTCTAGATGAGAGTAGAATCTGATGTACCCAATCAAGACACCCAAAAATTTTGATGACTATAGAGGTTCGGGGCGGATGATACCCATTAGTCAGAAAGCCGTCCACCTGAGAAATACCTGGGCAGCTAGAGTGGGAGAGTCCTGCGAAGATCGTTACACCGTAGAGCACCCCCAAGAGTTACAGGGCTTCCCCCACCTGGCCTCTCTTGTCACTAATGTTCTAGGTAGACCAGAATGGGGACTTTGACCTCTTAAGTCTACCAGTTTTATTAAAGAGCAAGGGTGCTTAAGATTTCACTTGAACTTTTAGACGTATTGAGTGCAAAAAGTGACTTAATTTCAATGTTGGTTGACCCAACAAGGTGGGTCAACTTCACCTATTTGTCCTTTGAGAAGTTTTAGGTCCCTTCTTCTAGGATTCAAGTGAGATTAAGAGCTTGAATTTTTAGGGTCTTCTCGAATAAATATCTTCAACCAATGCTTAGGCACACCTCTTTTAGGAGAGTTTAATTCTTGCTTATGAAAGTGTGTCTCTAAAACCATAGATTGAAATCCTTAATTTGGCTCTAATCTTTGTCCAATTTAGTATGTCAAAATGTGGTATCTAGTGCTCAATTAAGAATGTGGTAGCCCTAGTTACCTTAAATGGGTGCACAAATTAGAGTTGTTGAAATCAAATCAGGCAACTTGGTGAATTAGCTAGAAATGGAAAGCAAGTAGCCCTAATTGATTTTATCTTTTTCTTCCTTTTCAGAATGAGGGGCTTAAGAGAAAGAGATTAATCAGAAATTACCTGCCCTGGGCATGTTTGATGTGCGGCTATCTTTCGTTGAATCTTCTCCACTGAAACAACCACAACAAAATAGATATAGTAAGTCAGTACCAAATCAGCAATTTGTAATCAAGATTTCTAAATTGCCCGTTGCTCTCCGGTAACAGCGCCAAGTATTTGTCTTGCTGGATCAGTATTTAAGAATATTGCATTGTAATATAGCCGAAAAAGCATTCAAAACAAATATGATTTTATTACTCAAAGTTTGAAGTCCGAGGTTGAACACAGGGAGCAAATTGGTGCTTTAAAAATCAAGATCACAACTAAAAGAATTTGCAATAATGTCAATGTCACAATGCAAAAATATAGGAGTAGATGTGTAGCACAAAATATTCAAGAACTCAATTATGAATAAAAAAAATTAAAATTTCTTCTCTGTCTCTCTGATTCTCTTCTTTTGATTTTGCCTTGGTGAGCTCTTTCTCTTTCTCTATCTTTCTTTTCTTGTGTTCTTCCTTCTTCTTCTTCCTTTGGCTTTTCTCTTCTGCTTTCTCTCACTCTGTCGATTGCCTTTTCTTCTTCCTTTTCCTTGTTGCCTTCATCTTCTTCCTTCTCTTCTTCCTTCTCTTTTCCTTCTCTGCCTTAGCTTCTGCAGCCCTTTTCTGTCCTTCAACTCCTTCCTCTTCTGCTTCAGCCCTTAGCCTTCTCCTTCCTCTTCTTCAGCTTTGCTTCTCCTCTTCTTAGCCTGCAGAGCAAAACCTACCCCCTACCCGCATGAACTCTCCTCTCTCTTTTCTCTCTTAGGTTCTACTCTCCCAAAGCCACGCTTTTCTCAGGTAATCAGGTCGGGCACGCACCCGAGACCTGGCCCACTGGCGTGTGGTGGTGGGTGAGGTGTGCTAGTCGAGTTGGGTCAACCAGGTCCACAGGCCGTGGTCGTGGATGAGGCTGTGAGATGGGGAGAGAGGGACCTCACCCCATGAGTTGGAGGCGATAAGCCTCTGACAGAAATTCACTTTATGCAGGCATGATTCTCCTTCCAGTTCCGAGGTGGGACTATCTTCCCACCTAACTCGTACGCGCCTGTGACAGAGAAGCTCTCTTCGATTGCAGCAGTTGCCACTGCCCTTGACACCAATTGAATACCTAGCATTGTGCGCGAAGACATTCCACGCAACCTGGGACACGAGCCTGGGGCTGTCACAGCTTGAAGCTTGCTTCAAGCTCTGTGTCAATGGAGGAGGGTTCCTGGACCTGAAATCACCACAACAGCCTCGCGGCCACATAAAAATGCTCAGGGAGCTTCGCCAAGGCACAACGAGTGTCTCGGGGTGATGGCGTGGTATGTGAACGCCTGAGTGAGCATTCCTAGGGCACACTGTGGCCGTGTAAGTGGGTGTGTTTGGGGGCATGTTTGGGTAAGTGTTTGGGTGATATGAATGAAGGGTTATGTTCAGGGGGTTGAGATGGAGCTTATGGACCTATCGGCGAGGAGGGAGATGGTTTGCGGTGGTGGAGTGATCTCGCTGTAGTTGGTGGCCGAAGGTGAAGGAGATGATGGTGGTGGAGTGTGGCGGTAGTCAGTTGAGGAAATAAAGAAGGGGAAAGATTGTAAAGGGTGAGAGGAACTTACCTTGCAGGTGAAGAGAGGAAAGGGAGATGGAGAAGGCATCCGACTCATATTGTCGACGCTGGAGACGAAGATGCTCAGAGAGGACGGTCAGCGAGCATGAAAGGGTGACAGGGGAGTCGGCAGGTGCTGCACGACGCGGACGAACATGATGAAGAACCTACCACCTGTATTGTGGTCAAGTGACGGATAAGATCAGGGAAGGTCATCGGAGCTTGATGAGCGAGTCGACCAGAGGAGAAGAGATAAATTCGAGGGGAATTCCAGCCGATTTCAAGCTTACGAGATGCGGTTGAACCTAGGGCATCTTAAATAGGCCTCTGGGGAAGGATTTATGCTTGGAAGCCAAGGTTCCAAGCAAGGTATATGGCTGGAGATGGTAATTCAAAAGAGACCCAAATCTCTCATGCATTCGCATGAGAGATTGGGTACCAAGTAGGGCATCAAATTGGGTTCCCATTTAAGGAATTTCTCAGAGAATCTCCCTTCAAATTTTGAAGGGGATTCTCTAAGAAATCAGGGGGAAATCACCTTCTCAAGCTCGTCGGAGTAGGATTCCTCTGCTATAATGGGAGAAGGACCTAATTGCAAAGAACGATGAAGAAGCTAGGGGGTCAAATGCAAGGGTTTTTGAAAGATAGGGGTAAAAATGTAATCGGGCTAGACCAATTTGCAAAGTGAGTCAAGATGAGTTCCCCTTGGGTCCAAATTTTGGTGCAAACCTAATTTGGATTTAAGGAATCCAATGGTGAAGTTGGATTTTGGGTTTGACCATGTTTGGCTGGCCAATTTATGCAAAAATCTAATTTAGGCCTAATATTTGTCTAAGACCCCATTCTAGGTCAGAATAGGTTCTAATGGCCAAATTGAAAGTTCTAAGCTCTAGCGAATATTTTCTATAATTTTTAGAGGGTTTAGGTGAATTTTATCCTGACTAGAACCTTGTTTAATCAAGTGGGTTGGTTTTAGGGTTATAAGGAGTCATTTAATTCCCAGAACTTACACTAACCCTTTTCTGTCAAATTCAACCAACTTATTATCTTGTTAAGACCATTTGACCTGCGTTTAGCCCTTGAGAAGACCCGTTATTTTACTGCAATGGTAAAATTGTAGTTTTACCCTTATTTCTTATTTTTCTCTTAGAAATGTTATTTAGTAAATTAGGACCTCCCGTTGGTTATGTAAGAGCTTTTATTCTCTTCATTGGGTCAAAATGAGCTAGTTAGGGCTCATGATGGTGTTTCCATCAGGCCAGGTGGTAACGGGCGCCCAACTGTTCTAAACCAATGTGAAGCTTTATCTTTAAGAGAGAGGGGAAAAAGTCTCATTAACCACATGTCTTCCTGCACATTGTGGGAATGAGTGGTTTAAGCAAGGACAGTTAATTCCTCGAGATGACAAAAAGGGTCCTCTCTTGGAAGACCATGAAAGTGCTTGATAAGATTTAGAATGGCTAGTTTGATCTCAAAATCCCCTTGTGGTATGACCCCCCTGGGTCATTCCTCATAATTGGAAGGATCATAGAAATCCTCAAGAGGAATGACAGGCTGTTGGTGGGGTGGTGGGTTTTGCCCTTGGTTAGCTAGGTTCGTTATAGTTCTAGTCAAATCTTCTTGATTTTGTTGCAGCCAAACCAAATGGTCGACCATCAAGGCAAAGGGGTTTGTATTTTGAGTTAGGATTAGAGGGACACCTGGCCCTGCAAGAATTTCTGGTTGCGCCAGATGAGGGAGGTGAGGGAGGGGGAAGTCACCCTGTGGGTCGGCTGACAGGTTAGAAGCAGAAGTAGAATTTTTTTGTCGGTTTCATGGGTTTTCCATTTTTTTGGAAGAGGAAGGAGAAGAAAACAAAGATTTTCTGGTGCGGGGGGAAAAATCAGATGGTCCCTCAAGATGTTGTTTTTGGGACCTTCGCCCATGCATGCACTATTTTGGAAGAATTGAAGGGGAGGAGAAGAGAAAGAGATGAGAGAAAGTGTGCAATTCAAATAACAAATTCTAGACCTAACTTAAGTGTGACTCCCTAAAAAAATTAACCTAAGACATGGTCTACTTAGGAAATAAGTAATCAATAGTGAATACTCGTTCTATCAACAAATCTAGCCAAGTTGCTTAAGGGAAGGTTTGGGCCCAACCGTTTCCCAAGAAAATCCCCAGGTGCTTGTACAAGCCTGTGCCTAGTCATTTGACATGGCCCCTCAGCCTGAACACCAGATATAGATGACAGAATTGGCATTAACTATAGAAAACTTAAGACCTATACAGCAAGCCCAAATTGGTGAAAACCTTAGGGGTCAAATTGCTACAAATTTTAATTGGGTCTAGGATACTAGTGTGCACACGGAATGTGGAGGGCGTTGATTGGGTTGTTGCCGTATTATTTCAATTTTTTTTTGGGTGTGCTGGAATTGGAAAGTGGTTCCAATTTCAAACAAGTTGTAGCACAATTTTTGTATTTTTGTCTTTTAGGATTCAATTTAATTTAATGTGTTTCAGGGTTTCTCTTTTTAAATGTTCAAACAAGTTTGAATCTCACACAAACAAAGGAAAACAAGTTGTATTGGTGATGATGTGTTTCCTTTATGTTGTGGCACTAAAAAGAAAGAAAGAAGCCTGATTTGGATTTGAACCCTAATACAGAAATTTAACTACCAATGAATCTTTTTTAGGCTTCCTGATTAAGTAGTGGTCCAAACAATGCCAACAACACCACCACCTTATGTAAAATCAAACAATGATTCTAGAAAAAGTTTTTTCAAGATTTTAGAAGTATGTTTGATATTTGTTTTGAATTTTTATTTGTGCTGGTGTCAAAGTTCATAAATGATACCCATGGGTATTTTAGACTTTTTGTACCACTACTGGCCTCAGCAAATTTTTGTGACTTTATGTGAGATGTAGAATTTCACAAGGATTCCAGAAAGCTAAATTTCACAAAAATTAGATGAGTATAAAATTCTAAAAATTCAAGGACAGTAGAAAAACAGTAAGATTAGAGGGTGTGACCTCCTGGCAGTCGACGAATTTTTAAAAATTGAATATAAACCAATTAGTTTGAAATTTGGAATAGATGTTCCCAACTTGATTTAGCATCTCTATGTGAAATATTATGATTTTAGTAGGCCTATGATGTTTAGAATTGATTTTTCAAGTCCAGATAGAAATCTGGACTGGAAAAATAGAACAGCAACACTTTGGTTGGAATGGTGTTTAACGAAGCATATAAGCAAACAATGAATTTTAATGCGCACCACTCCACTTAAATAAGTTGTTAGGCTCCTGAAAGCCAAGTTTAGTGTATTTTGGTAGTTTTTTAGGTTATGTGTGACAAGTAAGAAGAACCAACCTTAATGTTCGCTGGAAGAGAAGGAGCTTTGAGCTTTCGCTGCCAAATTCCCGCTTTCTTCTTGTAGTTCCGGCACACACAAGAGAAAAGAAAGAGAAGGGGATGAGATATACTTCAAGCAAGAGAAAAAAATGATAAAGCAAAGCCGTGCCTCCCCGGCAACGGTGCCAAAAAGTGACGCGAAATTTCATGTGATTTACAAAGGTAGGTTTTAAAATCATTGTAACACGTAAAATCGCATACGCTTTTAAAATTTATAATATAGATAGGGGAGTATATAGGGTCATCCAAGGAGGCAATATGATTGCAATCAAATCCCTTGCTTAGAAAATAAATCTCAACTTTCTTTTTGGGTTTTTTTCAATATATCATTTTTTTTCTGTTTTGTATTTGAAATAACAAGGATTTCAAATTAATGAAAACTACTAATAGTAACCCTAGGTGACAAGAGCTACCTTCCTTCTAAGCTCACCCTAGTCACGTGAAGGCCTAGGGTAATTATAGAGGGAGGGAAGTGAGTGCACAAAAGGGAAATTTAAATTGCAATCATGACAAACAAATCTAGTGAAAGAAACTTGTAGAAAATTGATGAATTATTTAATACGAATCTATTAGAAGAATGCTTAAACTACTAGCATTGAAAATGCATGCAATGAAAGCACAAAAATCCTTTGAAATGATGGTGAAGATGGCGAGGCACTTGCTCCAATTGCGGCTGCTCCCGCAATCAAAAAGAGCTTCTCCTTCTCCTTGCAAAATTCTTCAAGGTGTAGCTTCCTTGGCAAACCCTGAAGTAGGGGGCGTGACAAGGCTTTCCTCCAAGGTGGTGTGGACCACCTCTAAGCACTCCTCTAAGGATGGTTGTATACCACCCTCAAGACCTCCTCCAAAGGTCTTCCTTGCCTGGCTTCTCCTTTGGCTGGCGTGGGCACAAGAGAGAAGGGAAGAGGGGAAGGCACCAAGGGGGCAAAGTGTTCCCTTAATCTTCTTCTTCTTCTCTCTTGGGCATGAGCTATAGTTAGAAGATAAGAGGTATTTTGCTAGCCAAGGATGGGTTGTAAGGAGGTGGGTGTTGGTCATTTTATAGGGTAGGATGAGAGGGTTAAGGTGACTCTTGAGATGGATGGCTAAGATGGGAAGATGGGGGTGGTTAGGTGATCTTGTGGTGGAGAATAGTTGGCGCCAAGTAGGGGTGTGTGAAGGTGGTGGTTATGATGGTGAAGAGACACCTGAAGGTGGTGCCAACCATGAAGGGATGCCTTGGTTTTGGCACCACCAATAGGGCTTCTAAAAGGGGGTTAGGTGGATGGTGGAGATGGGTTTAAGGGAAGATATGTGGTGGAGATGAAGGGGGTTTTGGAGGGAAAAAGTGCCGCCAATTGGTGGGTGGTTATGGGAGGTTTTGGTGCAACTTTGTAGTATCTTTTGGACGTAGTGGGTAGGATAGGTTGGCACCAAGGTGAGGTGGAAGTAGGGTTAGCTTAAGTGGAGCTTAGGTGGAGCTAGTTGGTGGAGTTGTTAGGTAGGGTTTTTAGGTGGTAAAAGCCAAGGGAGTTGGAGCATAGCTAAGCTAAGCTAAGCTAAGCTAGCTTAGCTAGTAGTGGAGTAGAGGAGGAGGTTTTGGAGCTAGGGTTTGAAGAGAGGAGCTGAGGACGAGAAGTCTAGAGCTTGAACTGGAGCTGGCAGCTGTTAAAGAGGGTGGCATGGAGCTACTCTAGCTGGCTTAGCTTGCTAGTTCTTTGCTAGCTACTAGGCCAAGCTAAAGTGAGCTGGCTTCTACCAAAATGGGCTGAGGTGAGCTAGGTCTGGTGCTCTCGAGAAGGATCAAGCTGGTTGAGGTAGCTAATGTAGCTTAGCTCAACTGAGTTGAGCTAAGGTGAGTCCCTAGGTGCTGGAATTGAACTTCCTAAGCTGGAATGAAGTCATCTTCAACTGGCTGGAGTTGAGTGGAGAAGGATGTAGCTGGACCTGAGCTGGGGTAAACTCCAGTCAACTCAATTGAGCTACCTAGAGCTCCCTGTGGACTAATGGGAGCTAAGATGAGCTAGACTCAGCTAAGTTGAGCTGGATTTGAGTTGACCTGAGCTAGGGTGAGTTGAGATGAGCACTCTTGAGCTGCCATTCAACTGAGATGAGCTGAATGGAGCTAGGATGAGCTAACCCTAGTCCAAGTGAGCTGGATTCCAACCATGGTGAGTTGGATCAGGCTGAGTTCTAGCTAGTTTGAGCTTCTCCTTCACCTGTTGCCTTCCAGAGTGCTACGGTTCTAGGGCTCTGTTAATCTGTTCATCCCTAACACTCACAAAAAGACATTAAAAAGAGAAGAAAAAAAAATTGCAATGCATGCCTAACCTAATTTATGACTAAATGCAACCCAAAAACCCGTTTGCGAAGCAAAACCTAAGAGGTAGGATTCTTTTAATGCAAAAGAATGATGATAAACTGGCGTTTATCAGTGAAGATGACTTTACGCTTCACCTAATCCTTCCTCTTGGGTTGCCGAAATGGCCAACCCATATCCTGACCCAGGGTACTATGACCCGTACTAGTCGA